>OY720638.1:11892758-14292758 GCA_963169105.1 Ceriagrion tenellum
AAAAACTGCATATGGATATTTTAAACAATAACTTTATAATATTTATTTTCCTAGAGTGATACATTTCATTCTAGTTATCCTACACATTTCTCACTAGAACCGCTGGCAGGGGTCAGCACTTAGAGGGTTAACAATAAAAGACAACTTTTCTGATCCCAAGCTCATTGAAATTAGAAAAAAAGTACTTGATGATCGCCCCTATTGCACATACCTAATTCAAATGGTTACCACCACTTTCTTGTACAATACTGTGAGCAAAAACGTAAATGTAAAAAAGAGGAAAACATGAACATAACTTTAACCCTATTCAGTATAGAAGCCTCTCACTTATGAGTCATGGTTGCATGCTTCATAAGGTCAGATAACTCACAGCATGAATCAAACTTGTAAAACTAGTAAAAGTGAACAACCCCCCTTGTATGGCTCATACCATCCCCTAAATACCCTCTATTTCGGCTGCTAAACTGCCAGTTTGTCCTCAAGTCTTAAAGGGGATGCACTGTTTGCAAGTGTATCTGTTCCAATAGTTTCAGTAGCATTTTTCAGTAAATGATTATTTTATGCAATTCTCCCACAGAAATTTGCTATGGAAATAACTCCACCATTATGAGCATTAATCCCACAGTTACAGTTGCTTGACAGCAATAGATACAGCCAACAACAAGGCAATACTTGTGAGAAATACACCATGGAATGTACATAATTGTGAAAGAATCAGTTGACTAATGCACCTGACTGATAATAGGGAGATCTGGGTTCAAACTCCAGTCAATCAAATGATTCTTTCACAGTGAATTTCATTCCTTGGTATATATCTTCGCAACTGTCCACATGACTGCATATCATATTACATATTTGTGCATGCAATGGCTGGAAAGCTAGGAAGAATCAGAGATTCAAGTGAATCTAAGATTATATGTAAGTCAATATTTTATTAAAACTCAGTTTAAAACATGAAATGTCCATCAAAAATATAGTTTGTCAGCTGAGTTTGCTGGGCTATAGTTACAACTCTTAGTCGATAGTAGCTATAGTCCTCAGAAAAAAGAGAAGAATGAAGTAAGTCAAATGTGGCCAAAATATTAGGCATTGACTAAATCCTATATTATTATGTAACTCAAAGTCATGAGAAGGAAAATAATATAAGCATAAAATGAATCAATGCATTTCAAAGACATCACTTAACCTCAATCTCTTGCTGCTCACTGAAATGAGAGACTTGCACTACTACGGCACTAAAATTCTCTTCATAAAATGTAAACAATTTACCTGCACAGGAGGCATGAAAAGACCTTTGACAAGGTCAAATTGCCCATCAATTGGCTCTGGATGGACAGTATGATGCTTGCGCTTTTGAGCTGCATCACGTATTATTTGTATTGTCTTGATGCCATGGTTTGTCTCACTCCTCCAGTTGAGAACCCACACCTGATCCAATGGTGGTACATGATGCAGCTCAACTGGATACTTGTCAGTCACAACCACCTAAATGTTGATATTAAAAATTTAATAATGTAATTAAATGACATAATAAACCTAATGTGTAATAGTGTTCTGCATTATATAATTTTTAATGCCTGATCAACCAAATCAATGAGGAGGAAGGATATTTGAATGAAGACAAATTTCATGATTTCATCTTTTCAACTGTGTTTAGTTCTCAAGAGATACTTGTTAATTCCTCCAGAGTTTCCTTTTTACTTATTCTATCTATTGTATAAAAGTAACAATATTTTTTGATATAAGAAAAGTTCGAATCACTCTACTCACATCTACAACCACCATTTGTATTTTACTGATGACCAGGACTCGATCCTTTTTGGGTTGAGTCACATACACATAGCGGTTCGCAACATTGATTGCTTGTCCCCAGCTGCAATTCACTCCCTTATCACCACATACATACTCCTACAACAAATTAAAAAATTGAATCAATGCATAAGCATTTTACCAACTCAAAAATATAGATTAATGAAAGACATAATTTTGATACCTGAGTGCCTGGAATAATGTCAGTGGCTTGTATCTGGTGATAGAGTCGACATGCTGTCGGCTCATAGACAGAGACTCCCCAGTCATGGAAAGAAAAAAATCTCCTCTCCTCATTGGGTGCCGCTGTAAGAAAAATGACAGAGAAAATATTGATTTTTGGCATACCGTATTAGTTAGCATAAAAATATGTGAGCATCTTCCCAGTAAGCACAGAGATGGGCTTATCCCATGCAGAATTAGATATACCTGGGTTGAGCATATCTTCCACTTTATATATCCCCAACTTTCATGGTTTTAAGCGCTGATGCAATAAATTTAAACAATTTCATTTTAAATGTTATATTCAAAAAAGTGCTAGTTGCTGATTCCAATCCAAACAATTATAACATTAATTGTGAAGAGTTATTCGAAGTGTGGTAAAATTGATTTTAGTGTATTTATGAATAAATCCATCACAAAATAATGACTTTGATGGTGTTCACATAAAAGATAGATGTGCATCCACACACAATCGACTTTTTTGTCGCTAGGACACTTATTCAATAAACTAATTTCATTTATCAAAACAAAACTTTGCAAAATGCCTGCTACCCATAATTAATGCTGTATTATTTTGCTACCCACACTGTGTATTTATTGCAAATTATCGAGCTCCTCTTGAGTTTGTAAACTTTAGCAATAATGGACTTTTAACAACCCTAACTTGTTGCCAATTTAACCAGGTGGTAATCCTAATAAGAATTCACCTGAAGCATTCGCCAGGAAAGAATTAAATCTTTTTCCCAACTATTGGAAATCCTGCCGAGAAATAAGCCATTTTTTTAGGGCCATCCCTATTTATTTTGTTTATTCTTTCCCTTAATGAATCAGCCCCTGCACCTTTTTTTGGGCCACCGCCCTTGTTTCACTAGGCCGATTGCATTCTCAATTCCCTTGCCCCTCTATCAAAAAGACTCCTCCCTCACTCTGGTCACGGTTTCCCTTAACGACAAGCTCTACAGTCTCAAGGTCAGAAGGAAAGGATATGAAAAATACATTACAACTCAAAAGATAAATAAAATTTACAAGATATATTTTATGAGGCAACCAGCTGCAAGCATAAAGCTATCAATAATCCACCGGCCACATAAAAATATTCAAATTTGTAGCAATAGTTGGTGACTTCCAGGTCACAGTATTGTTTATGTACATGTCTTTCTATTAATATATACTCTGTTGATCTTTGATACTATACATTTCACTAACACAACTTGCTTTATCATGTTTAAATTTCATGGACTACATAGAGAATTCAACTCCATCCATTTCTACCACAAACATAGCATTGAGGCCTCGTTCACCTCACAAAGTCCAACAATAACAAAGCGTTTTATTGCAAGAGAGTTTGATGAGAGGGCCCACTCAAACATCCCACTTCAAATGTTCGTGACAAATTCTTCCACTGAATGATATGCCAAGTACTATGAAATCGTTAAAGTTATAATTTAATTCCCTCAATAATTTGCTACATTTACTAGCCAGCTGTAAAATTGGTACTTCACCACAGATTGTGAATACACAAGTGAATGGCACTTCCTTAGCCTTTGAAGATGACTGCAGGATAAGTGTGACACTGGTATTTAAAGACACCATAGATACCTCAATAATATATTTAACTCCAAAAGAGTCTCCTCCCTGCGGAAAATTTCCAGTTAAAACGAGTTGAATCCAGTTGGACTTGAACTTGGATCATCTTGTAATTATGAGTTCTGAACTCGTAACAACTGATTCCAACTCGCATACCCCGTGAACTTCTACTGCACGCAGCACAATCATACATCCACCACACTTGAATTTACTACATTCAACTCATTCTTTCTCATACTCTTTTAATCTGTTTTCATCTCGTCGGTGGGGTAACTCGTGTCAACTGGAATCCAGTTGTCCCTTCTCGTACTCGTTTCATCTGTTTTCATCTCATCGGCAGGGTAACTTGTCTTAATTAGAATCAACTCGTCCCTTCTCGTACTCGTTGCATCTGTTTTTATCTCGTCGGAGGGGTAACTTGTGTTAACTAGAATCAACTCGTTCTTTCTCGTACTCTTTTAATCTGTTATTATCTCATCGGCGAGGTAATTCGTGCTAACTAGAATCAACTTGTCCTTTGTCATACTCGTTAAACTGCTTTCATCACGTCGGCGAGGTAACTTGTGTTAACTAGAATCAACACATTTCTTCTCGCACTAGCAGCTAGGGCTAAAGATACAAAAGGACAATTTAAATGAGAAATTAATTACAAAGACCATATTCACTGAATTTCTATTTTATTGGGCAATAAACTCAAATAATCACCACGACCCAGATAGCACAGGAATTTCTGTATCTGGATACGAATATCTTATCTCCAGCTCCGGGAACTATTTTTTGTCTCGGATGAGGAGGAACTTTAGGAGGAGGCTCTGCTACAAACAATTGCATAATGATATGACTGTGCATGAGATTTATTTCATAAAGGTTTTAACCCAGCCATTTCAATATACTTCACCTCTCATCCTATATTTCATTCTTGTGAGAGAGTCTCGTCACGATCTTCATTATTCGCAACCACGAATAGATCGGGTGTGGTTACTCTCAAGTACAGCATTGAGCTGCTGCAAAAGGTCCAATTCTTCTTGTGCAAGGAGATTGGCTCGACTTTGTTTTGTAAGGACCGGCCACCAGTCTTTTCCCAGTTTTTCAGTGTAAGTGATTTTTAAGTGTTATCTATTTTTTCCGAAATTGTAGTATTACGGTCATTTACTTGAGGTCATCAGTATTTGCTTTGCTGACCCTCTTTCTATCTCTCTGTTTGAAGATTGTATATCACAAAGCTCATTATTGATGGTTATTTTCTCATATGTGATGTTATCATTCCTCGGAGTTGCTGGTGAATTTTGTGGGTACTGACTGGTGCCATATATGTACGTTTCGTATTTAGCACCTTTTCCTTCGGTTGATAGTCAACGCAATATTTACAGTGTATTTGTTTGTACTTGAACTTATTCTTAGCATGTAAGAAAGATTGAGATTTCTACAGTTTGGCAAGGGTAGGATACCTATCGTTGAATAATAACTTGTTAACGTAGACGGTAAAGTTGATAGGTTTTCTGCATGTCGTACTTCGTACTATCTCAGTTGACGTAATGGCATGCAACGTCTCTATACTCCTTCCTCTTGCTGGATTCAATCCTTCATAAGTGTTTTTGTTTATTTCATGTACATCCTGTGCTGTGGGGTAAGTGAGATTGGTCCCAGCCAAGGGTGTGGACAAGAATGTGTAGAGATGATTATTTAGACTGACTTCTGTCAGAAAATTATGAAATAAACAGGTGTGCAAGCTGGATTCATGTGAAGACAGTGTGCACATTAAGATGTTATTGAAAGTGCTCCTTCCAATAAAAACATGTTGTATATACCAGTTGTATGCTATTATTCTCCTACCCATATATTTCATTTTTCAGCTTCATTACTGGTGTGCTATTTGATTATTATTCATGACTCTAGTTTTGCATTCATAGATGTGGCCATTTTGTATTCCTGCACCACCCGCTTTCGTATCCCGTTGTACACAGTTCGTAGCTGACATTTCACCACTCCACCACCTTGATCGTACACGGTTGGGCAGTATGTGGTATCCGGATACAAAAAGCAACAATGGATACTTGTATCCACTTCGTCAACAGATGCTATCTATGTATGAATTAGATACGACGGAATCTGTGCTATCTGGGTATCTATGCTGATGAATATACATTTTTCAGAAATTTCATCACTGGAGCACACATATTTTGTCATCTCCAGACACATATATCTGTGGCGGCTAATTTCGAAAGCCACGCACCGACCAGGCGCACGCCAAGCGACCAGCAATTGTCGAGAAAGTAACCTTAGAGGCTGGCAGATGGCAGTGGCGATGCCCCACGCTACCAGCAGGAAAGCGCCATGACATCAGTCTCGCTTAAACCGTGCTACCGGCGACTTGCCATTAAAACGTGCACGTGAACCTTGTAACATACGCAACAATGAACGATTTGTTAAGTTTCATTCTTTTGACGCTTTGTTTATTAACTACCCCTCATATCTATATGAAACGAGTTTCCTCTGTCCAAGATGCATCCGGGTAATACGACATGAAACAAGTTGCTTCTCTTCAAGATGCAACCAGTTAATACGATATGAAACGAGTTGCATCTCTTCAAGATGCCACCAGTTAATACGATATGAAACGAGTTGCTTCTCTTCAAGATACATCCAGTTATTACGATATGAAACGAGCAGCCTCTCTCCAAGATGCAACCAGTTATTATGATATGAAACGAGTTGTGTCTCTTCAAGATGCAACCAGTTAATATGATATGAAATGAGTTACCTCTCTCCAAGATGCATCCAGTTAATACGATATGAAACTAGTTGCTTCTCTTCAACATGGATCCAGTTAATACGATGAGAAACGGGTTCTAAATGGACAAGTTAAAAACAGTTGAAATTACAAGGATCTACTTACAATCTGCAAGTTCGTACAGAATAGATCCAGTTACAATGAGTTGATTTAACATGTTAAATCCAGGGAAAGTGAGCCATAACCGAGTTCAGACGAGTTAGAAAGACGAGATGGAGCGAGTTGAAAACAGATAAAAACATGCGAGTTGGATCCAACTCGTTTCAACTGGAATTTTCTGCAGGGCTGTCATTGACATCAGTCACCAGTGATCAAATAGATATGACAGGCAAAACTGAAGTTAGAGTGCCATGGCTCAGTGTGAATCCTAGTAAGAGTCATACACATGAATACCTACATCATTGTTTCATCTTCAAGTTTAGTAAAACCTCTACTAGGTCACCCAAGCATAATAATTTGCCTAAGGGATGGAGAAAGATGCTACTTTCTTGTGTTTTGGGATCCCATGTTTTTAACGGTAAATCATGCTCAGTGTTGGAAGGAAAGTCTAACAATTCACTGCTTAATAATAGCAAATTGCTTTACAGGTATACATGCAAATATTTAATATTCTTAGTGAAGAAAATCAAATATGATGAAGCATATAATGCAAATTTGGAGGTCAAAGAGAATGGCATTCCAATTTTCTACAGGCTTTTAAGACAATCATTACCTTTTTGCCTTTAAAAGGGAACTTTATAGGCGATGGGAAGAAATGGTAAGCAGTAGAGAGAAAAATCTATGTTATTTTTATTTTCAGCTGTAAATATCTAACAAGTCAGAGAAGAGCACAAGTGACGTTGACTATGACATTGAGAATGTGGCAACTCCAGTAATGGTCCCCACATCAGTCCCAAATACTGATAAACTAAGTGGCCACTTTAATTATGGTAGCCAGAAGACCACATTGAAAATAAGTCTGAAGTTTGGAAAGGGTTTTGGAACTTAATCCTGAAATAGACCTTTACAGGTGAGTCAGAGCAGGAAAACTGAGCCTTAGACAAAATGTGCCTGAGCATTTTTCCACAATGCCTAGTACACACTCCCAAAACTATGTCATGCAAAGATGCATGGGATGGATTGCAAGAGAATAAAGGAAGAGGCATGTTGCTTGCTTTGGAGCAAATCAAGAGGTTTATGAAGATGAATCAGGCCTCATTTCCATTCATGAAGGAATGTCTGAGCAACATTCTTTCAATGCTTCAAAACCAAGTGAACATCAATGAAGATGTAGAAAAATCACAGAAACTTGAGCTCTATGGTCTCAAAGAATTGACAAAATAGGTTGAGAATATTTTTCCAATGGTCATAAGTATTGGCACCACTCATCAAAAGATAGAACAGAAAATATTTAATGTGTTGGTTTGGCGGTAGGGTCACCAACCACAGCCTCTCAACCAGAATACCTTTGTGAAGGTTTACGTGAATGTTAACCTTTGCCAATGACCATTCACAGACACACACTCTCAACTCCCAATTGGAAGGATGGGGTGAGGGTGAGGAAAGGGAGGGGAATATCCCCCCAGTCCTCCCCAGTCCCCCTCTCTCCCTCTCTCCATCATCTCATTACAAGAGCAAGCTCTGATATGCACTTTCTCACCTAACGAGGTACGGTCGTGTATCAAATTTTATCTGTTTGAGCAAAATTCCACATGTCTAAATTATTTATCATTTACATCAAAGATGAGCTGTAAATAATTTCTATGCCTACTGGAGACTGTAAAAGGAAAGTTTAACTCCACACAATTAGTTCCAAAACTGTTATGCTACTATTAGGATCGATTTCTGTAACTGTACCACTTATTATGGGCAGTCCAAGAGTACTGTGGACCTCATGGTGAGCAGCCATGTAGAATAGAAAAGAACCTCTGGCATACCCATGCCACATCTTTATCTGCCCCCTTGAGTGCATGCTGAGCATATGTGACCTTCAATGAGCATTAGAGAGAGATGTTTTTGCGGTAATTCTCATATAGTAATCACTTTGAATTGTCCACTAGCCAGGCAGGTAATGTGACTGAAACAAATATAACTGTATAGCACACATGATGACCTATTTCTTTATGGTCCATTTTAATTGAAAAAGATATTTACCTGGGACAGCAAAATATAATCTGAAAAGTCCATCTGGGTTTCAACCCAGAATAGAGGTGGATTGAAAATAACAAATCCAGTTTAACAACAAGCTTGATTTGCAGACTGGAGTCATAAGCTTAAACCCTGCATTTACTAAGCTGCAATTATGAATGCCCAATTTTATCTACAGATCATTGTGGATGGGCTGCTGTAGTGCTACCATAGCACTGTTGGCACATGTTAGTAGCACATCTGACAAAAAACTGGTTTTATGGTGCCAGGCATATGCCAGCAGTACATCCGCTACAACAGCAGTGTGGATGCACATTAGGAGTATTTTGGGATATCAGGCTCATTGAGAATTCTGTCCCAATACAAGGGTAAAGTAATCAATCAGAAGTATGTGCCAAAGCCAATGAACAAGTAGAAAACAAACATATTAGCATAAAATAAATACATATGAGAACCTATTTAAACATATAATTAGGAAATGTAGCAGCCCTTGGGCAAAACTTAAAAAAAAAAATTAGTAGTGTTAATTCAAGAAAATTTGCCTACTTGGAGTGGGATCTTCCTGCACAACCAGGGATGAAATGTCTCTTGTCATTCCACCAACATTTGTAGCTTGGCACATATATGCACCAGTGTCTGCATAAGCAATATTATGAATTTGTAACTCTGTGCCATTGCCAATTATTTCATACTTATTAGGTACATCTATCTTCAATGGCTCATCATTTTTCAGCCACTCAACCTACAGAAAAAAATTATCATGTTAAATTAACATCTTTACAATGGTAAACATTATGGCATCATGCTAAATGCCACATTTAAATTTGAGGGAAAAGAGTATTAACCCTCTGGGACACGCAATCCAAAAGTTATTATGGAATGTACAATGACCTGAGAGGTCTTCATGTACTTTTCAATTAAAAATACACTTTTATACACTCAGAAAATACAAACTGATATCCACCTCCTCTCTCATGGCTGTAGCAGGTTCGGTAGGAGAGGAAATTTAAAAACAACAGGGACCTCACAGGGTGCGCTTTCAGGAAGGTTCAAGGCTGTAGCAGCTAACTTAAGTACATATGGCATATGTTGGTACCTATGTACAATATGTACTGCATGCAGGCGCATAGCCAGGGGAGGTTTGGGGGTTAAAACCCCCCTGAAATTTTTCGAAAGTGAGAAAAAAGAGAAAATAAAAGAGAAAGGGAAAAGGAGAAAAATAGAGGAAGAGAAAAGAAGAAAAGAGAGGGAGAGAGAATATGTTATAACACAAACATTAAACACTCTTTCTCTCTCTTTACCATAATAATTTCTTCTTTTGCTTCCAAGTTTGCTTGAGCAAACTGCTATAACCGAGACTGTAGACTGAGAGTGTGGAATGGTAAAATATTCTTTGCTATATAGCGAGTCTTTTAGTTTTTAGACGTGTCGTACATCCAAGTGTTGCGGCGCTGCCGCATATCACGCATCGTGGTTGTTAGTGAGTGGTAGCTTCTAGTGGTGGAAGGGGCCCTAGGAAATCTGGGATTTTCATAATCCACAATCAAACATGATAGGTCTCTTCTTCAACTGCAACCTTTGGAACTTGGTTACTTTTTGGTGATTACTTTTTTTGACACAATTGAGCAGACGTGGGTGACAATGTTTCGATGTAGTGACTACTTCTCAAGTTGATGGAAAAAGGGTGCAGAAAACGGAAAAGCATCCAGTCGATTGGCCGGTTGAGAGGTGGACCCACCACCTGCTATGTGGGAAACGCTTCAACTGCAGCCCTCTTTCTGTCTGATATAAGGGAGACTTCATCTTGATGAAAGAATAAGGGTGCAAAAATAAACTCTAGATGATTATAATATCAAATGAAGATTAGGGTCATATATACACACCGCAGTAAAATGATCACATTTCAGAGCTTAGAGAGTGATTCCAAGAAAGCGAGGTCAAAATCAGCAAAGTAGTATCAAAGGAGGTTTCTTAATATCGGCTTTTACGTCTTCCAAATAACAAATGGAAAAATTTTTTCTCATTTCGTTTATTCCCCGCTTCATTTATTTGGTTTCCTTCCTTCTTCTATGTTTTGACATCACATTTCGCTCTCAAAAAGCAAAATTCCTATGCTCCTCTCTGCCGGTCTGTGATTGGAATTTCCTCTTCCGCGACGCTTTCTGTCGAATGAACCCAGCTACACTCAGACACATCAAGCAAGAGAATTCTCTTTCCTGATCACATCGTATCCATAGCAGTGTCCTCATCCATGTGCCATTCTTATTTAATTTGGCCAGTGAATAATTTGCCAACCCGTAGCTAGATATCATAGCTGATAAATGCAGGAAAATTGTGCTGACAATGAAACAGAAACTTAAACGAATTGACAAACTCGAGAAATGGGAACCGGGGATAAAACTATTCAGAGATTATGGCATTAAAATTTGAATGGCATGCATCATTAAAAAATGTAAAACTGAATTCATGGAGTATGCTGGGAATGATTACCATGCTGCAGGACTTTCAAAGCGTAAATTCATCAAAAAACCTTAATATGAAGAGGTAGATCCCGCCCCTCTTCATTGGTTTACCTAGGGACGAACTAAAGGCACACCTCTTTCTGGGACTGTTGTAAC
Organism: Ceriagrion tenellum; assembly: GCA_963169105.1. Lineage (NCBI taxonomy): Eukaryota > Metazoa > Arthropoda > Insecta > Odonata > Coenagrionidae > Ceriagrion > Ceriagrion tenellum. Next base: position 11,903,913 of record OY720638.1, read on the forward strand.
AGAGACAGCAAAGGCTTTCTAAAGGAATTGGGATTGGAAGGTGAGCTAAATGCTTTGCCAGGGTTGCTCACCAGATTCAAAGAGAGGCATGGAATTCGTGAACCTAGTATTCAAGAAGAATAACTTAGTGTCAATAATGCCACTGCTAATGTATTTCGAGAGAAATTTCAATAATTTATGATAGAGGAGTATTATGATTCCCATCAGATTTACAATGCCGATGAGACCGGTTGTATTGGAAATGTTTGCCGTCAAGAACCCATTCATTTGTGCGAGAGACTCATGATCCCAGTCACAAATCCACGAATGAGCTATTGCCTGTTGTGCTGTGGCCATGCTCTCTGCTGCTTTTTGTTTGCGGCCAAAACTGGGTGTGAGAAGAGAAGTCATGAATGAGGTAGCCAACTAGTCAATTCAAAATTCTGCAAGAGGAAAGGTGTTAAGGAAATGTTTAAACATCTCCAGAACTCTATACTCCACAATGATGCAATGATATCTGCAGCTCATTTCAGGACTGTTGCAACAAGATGCAATTTCTGCCCAAATCAATTCCACCCTCAAGCGAGAGATAATGTGAATGTTATCCTTGCTCTGAACTGATATGATTGTTATGTGTCTTGAAATGGCTAAGAGATACTTTACCACAATTTTACTCCTTTCCGGTCAAAGAGAATGGAAGAAGAGTCAAATCCATAATAGAGGCAGTAATATTTTGCGGTAGGGAGGGTTTGCCATTATGGGGCCAAAGGGAGGCAGGTGAAATTCTTTCTGAAGAACAAGAGAAAGTAGCAAAGGATGGCAAATTTTGGGCTGTACACAGATTCAAAGTTAACAGTAATGTCACAGCTCTTGCTGAACATTTTGAATCAACTGCAGGTAATGTTAAATACACATAATCTGAAATCCAAAATGAAATAATTAGCTCTCGTCAAGATATCATAGTTAAGCAGTGAGTGGAAGAGATCAACCAAGCAAAAGGGTTTTCAGTGTTAGCAGACAAAACCACAGATGCCTCTAAAACAGGACAACTTGTGATATGCACACATTACTTGAACAATTATGAGGTGAAAGAGGTCTTCCTAATTTTTGCCCCTGTAACAGATTTAAGAGGGATAGCATTAGCTGATGCCATTATCAATAATCTTATCATCATGGGCATAGACATAAAATACATGTTTGGGCAGGGCTACAACGGTGCTAGTTCAATGAGTTCTCACTTTCAGGGTGTACAAGCTTACATCAAAACTAAGAACCCTCTTGCCATTTATGTTCACTGCAGTTCTCACAGCTTCAACCTTGCAGTTTCTGATGCTTGTGGTTTTCTTGTCATTACAAATTGCATGGCTGTTGTGGCATCTGCGTACGACTTCTTCGGGTATCCTAAGAGAAACAATGAATTGCAGAAGGCAATAGAATAGTTGAAACCTCAAACTACAGCCACTCCCTTGAAGAAACTTTGTGCCACTCACTGGGTTGAGAGACATGATTCAGTACTCACCTTCATTGAACTTCTCAGCCCTGTTCTACAAGCTCTGGATCAGGTCATATCAAACTGAACTGACAAGGATTCTATCTTGACTGCAAGTACATTGCAAAGGTCCATTCAAGGCGGAAGGTTTCTCATTGCTATGCGTGTTGCTATGCGTGTTGTTGCTGAAGTTTTTGCTATAAGCTTCCCCTTGAGCCACATACTTTAGACCAAACTCATGGATCTTGCTCAGGCAATATCTCTTGCTGATATTGCCCATGGTGCTTTGAAGAAAATGTGAGACGATTCTTCTGAGCATTTTCACAAGGTTTTCACCAAAGTTCAGCAAGAAGCTACAGGTATCTACTCCTTTCTAGTTTTTCCTTGCTTTTATTGATAACTCTCTCAAATATGTGCTTTTGCTATACTTCACTTTATGCAGCAATGCGGTGAAAATGGATCTTTGAATTCCAAAGGTCCGTATTCATGGTTGTTGCCTCCTTACTGTATTATCAGGGATAAAAGAAACGAACCTGGACAAGACTCGTCATTTGACACACCAGGTTTGTTTCTTTTGTCCCTGATAGCAAACAACATCCATTGCCATGCCATTGCTTTGACAGGACTGGAACTTGAAATTAAAGTCCCTTGCCGATGTGCCAGTCTACTCTACAGGGTTGGTACCCCTGCCTCAAGCCCTGAGGTATATTTCAGGCAGGCAGTATTTATTCCTTTCTTGAACTTCTTTCCTGTTCAGAATGGAGGTAGACTGCAGGAACATCACAATCTCCTGACATTCTTCAGTTATTTTTTACCTAATATGAGGCCTGTGGCCAGGGCTTTAATTATAATGCCTCGAAGCTGGCCAAAATCCTGCTTGCAATGCATCTAGATTACCTTGATTGTTGAGAAGAAGTTTCTTGGTGAAATGACTCTGTACCATTGGCATTTGTCGAAATTCGCAGACCCACCAAAAAATGCTTTAGACGCTCTCATGGCACTCTTCTTTTATTCTGAGAACATGTCATTACATATTTCTTAAGCAATTGCGATTTCGTCGAAATTTTCGTTCATTGGCTTTTGTCATTGCTATTTTATAACCCTTCGTTGGCCGACTGTATGTTAAATTTGCATTCTCTCTGGCTCTCGGCCCTTTGGTTCTGTAGGTTTGTCTTAACGACATCTTCCAAGTGGTGCGACAGATGCTGGAGATTTTGTGTGTTCCACCAGTAACATCTGCAACAGCAAAATATTTTTTCAACTCTCAGATATTAGAAGAATTATTTAAGAACTTGCTGTGCGCAGAACAGACTTAATGGTCTTGCTCTCCAGTACGTTCACTTAGACAATCTCAGTACACCTGACATGGTCCTCAATGTTTTTGCCATGTTTTTTTATGTATCGCAGTTTCTCTTATATAGGAGACCAATGCATTGAAACAGAATACAATAAAAAACTTGCATTCATTTATGACCAACCGCACCTTATAGTATCTCGTTATTCACCGCCTCTTCCTTTTCTTTCTTGTTTCTATTCAATGGGAAGTTCTTACCATTCATCTTCTCAATATGTATAATCAGGCCTAATCAACTTGCCCCTAGTTGGTAGGCAACCGTCAACATGTTCCCTCTTCGGCAAACTCTCTCCCCCCCCCCCAAAATCAAAGTCTGGCTACGCGCATGACTGCATGCTAGTGAGCATTAAAATCAAATATAGTTACATAATTATTAGTATATATATACTTATGTAAAAAAGTATATAGGTATGTATGCTTCTACAAGTATATTTATGAAGTTAAATATTATTGGAAAGTATATAATTACTAATCAATGTACCATGTTTTTCAAAATTACCCAATAATTTGAAACATGGAAAAATACTTTCATATAATTAAGAATGTAAAAATTGCAATTGTAAATTGCTAATTTTAGAGTGAATGACCTCAATGCATCATGGATTTCACTGCTTCAGTTACCTTTGGGAATGGCTCTCCCACCACATGGCAAAACATCGCTGCTTCTTCTCCAGGCCTCCTTGATTGAATTTTGGGTGTTACCTTGACTTCCGGAATGGCTATGATAAAATAAAAGCAATATTATTTTAGCAATAGTATTTAACTTGATGTTATCATGAGCCTAAAAATTTGCTGGATTAAACACATGCTCGACATAATCTAAGGCAGCCAATAAAATTCCATAACTAACTAGCACTACATAATTCTAAGATGGATACCTACAATGAGTAGAAGAAGCCCATCTCAGGTAATAGGATGGTACTGATGGCGATTCAAAGAAAGGAGCATAAACCCTCTTAGTGTGCTAGGCTGATATATTGGGTTTCACATCTCGGGCATTAAGTGCTAAAGTTTTTCATAAATCAGCTCATGTGCCAAAACTGCTGTACTTTAGTTCACTAATATAGTTACAATTATTTTTTTAGATGACGAAAAAGTATTTTATGATTATTTTGTAATTCACTTTACTCATAATAACAAACTGTGTATGGAAATTTTATACAATTCCCTAATAATATTTTTTTCCTTAAATGATACATTTCATTAAATTACCCTCCACATTCTCTCACCCTCTCGCCAGTACTGCTGGCAAGAGTCACCACTAAGAGGGTTAAGTATGAGAATCTTTTGCCTTGGTAGGTCCAAGGAACCAATATAAGAGGTGGAGAGGGAACATGGATGAGGAAGAGGCATTTGTTGCATGTAAAAAACTAAAGGTAGCCAAAGATATAATTGATGAATGCATTCAGCTCTAGGTGATGGTAAAGGTAGTCACACATGACAGTATTTATGGTACTTGTACTCCCAAAATTTATCAAAATAATATACTTACTGAATTTAATTTTAAAATTTAATTACAGAGTTTACTTAGAAAAACATTGCTATGCCACATGAAGCTTGTATAAGATGAGCTAAACTGTATGGATAGTAATAATTCCAAAGAATAAACTTAATTCAAAACTTCACACTAAAAATGGCCATCGCTAAAGCATCATTATTTATATATATGACCTAATTTCTCAAGTTATCAGTAAATTAACATTATTTGCAGAGGATACAGTCATCTACCTTTAAATTAGCGACAACTGAGAGAATTTCTACAGTTAGCAGTAAATTAAGATTATTTGCAGACGATACAGTTATCTACCATGAAATAAGCGAAGATGCAGATTTTGAAGTTCTGTCATCAGACCTTAACAATGTTAATATGTGGTAACAGGAATGGGGGCTAGAATTAAATCTTAGTAAATGCACCTCAGTATATTTCTTGTATATGTCATCACACAAATGCCACATCTACACTGTAGGTGAAGTAAGCAAATAGTCCTCAGAAATTGTCAAATGTCTTGGAATTACATTTACTTCACATATATCTTGGAGAACAGACATACGTAACATATGTGGCACAGCATCAAAGGAATTAAGACTTATCTATAGTACAATAGGATGGCCTTAAGATGAGAAAGTAAAAGAAAGGAGCTACTCTGCTATGGTTAGGCCACACCTTAATATGGCATAATTATTTGGGACTGTAGACAGAAAGATTTAAGCTAAAAAAATTAATAAAATATGAAGGAGAGCTGCACATTTCATTAAAAACTGCTAAGAGTGAGCATAGTTAATTTCACAGAAGCTTTTAGAAGGATTAAGTTGGGAGCCACTAAATACTCGGAAGCTACATGCTAGCCTTAGTTTGCTTGAGAAATTCAGAGCTGGTGTGTTTCAGAGCAACATACAGATTATTGCTATAATGCCACACTACATCTCTAGGCCTGACAGAAACGATAAAAAAAGAGAATTACTTTGCTGAACAGACAGTTACACAAATTCTTTCTTTCTTTACACAAAAGTGACCACAATAAAATTGAGCTCCACTCAATGTACTCCCATAATACCCTGGCAAAACCTTATCCCTAACACTTATACACAGCTGATGTCCTAACACCTCCTACCACATGCCCATACAGCAGCTCATAGAGTAGTACGTAGCTGTAGATCTAAATGTTCAGCAATGTAGAATAGTTAATGACATTCTGTTAAATGAAAATACATTGAAAGACCAGTATAATGAATTAGGCACATAATGAGAAGCTTCAAACATTGAATAACTGCTGAAGAATTACTGCTTGGCCAATGGTTAATACATGGAATAAATTGGAATCATTAAGACCAGCAAGATTCAACCATGATGACTGTTTCATATTGCTCACAGCACACAGCCCATTTAGATTTATATTTACCATGTGGATGGTGCAATGAAATCTGGTATATTTTGGAATTAAAATTATCTAACTCGGTACATGTCGATACTCTTACACTATTTGGTGCCACAACCTTCTTTTTCTTTCAGCCCTGAAATTCTTATAGTCATTTTGCTCTGTGTGCAACAAAAAGGAGATATGAGACCCAGAAAAATGTCAAAACCTAAAATCACAATTTGAGGTCAGTAAAAAAAGTGAATGCCAGAGATTTTACTCTGACTGTGACTGCTTGAAGAGGCATTAGTTTTCTTTGGCTGAGGACTCTACGTGTTTCAAATTCTTCAAAGGCAACATAATTTTTTAGAATCATGGATTACTTACTGTGCACAGTGAGTACATGTGTCTGCACCACATCCTTATTCCTTTGTGCATGGCATGTGTAGTTTCCAGCATGAACAAGTTGAATTCTTGTTAGGTACAGAGATCCATCAGAAAATACTCGGATCTCACCATCTGCAGCTGCACTCAAACCGGCAGTGCTTTCTACAAGTGCTGCTAGGTCTGCCCCATGACGCCGCCATACTATTGGTGGAGGTGGTGTCCCAGTCACATCACACTTGATTTCAACGTTATCACCAACTCGTGCAGACAAATGGTTAACCTCAAGTGCCTTGTCCAGCGAGACCACGGACACACCTCCAAACGGAAAAGAGTTTACTGCAACATTATTTTCATACGTAAATGGAATGTATTCAGAAAAGTGCCCTTAAAATTAAACAAAATCAAACATTCAATGTGATTTTTCATTCATTAACAATAAAATTCTAAAAAAGGCTAGTGAAACACAAATTACATAGATTTAATTAAGCATGCAAGAAAAGCACTTGATGAAGACTTTAGTTTTATACATTTATTTGCATGTGTAAGGAAGAGTTTAAGTCAACCACCTATTTTTTAATTTAATGCTGTCAAACAGGATTTGGCAGGTACTTATAAAATACCTGCCATCTACCTGCAAGGTAAGCCCCTGTAGAAATGCAGATTGATAATTTTAGAGGGAAAACATTCACATTAAACTTCTAAAATCATTTCATCCAGTGCTTTCCAAAGCTAATAAATGCAGCCACAGCTTAGTTTATCCTGACTCAACTTTCATGTCTAATTCAAGCCTGTGAGCCAAATGCATAGTGAGGGAGTAATTATGTTCTTGATAGAATGATAAAATCTAAGAATAAGCATGAAGGATGAAATACCAAAGGTATCTGCCAGCAAAGTTACATTCATCGTATGATCTCAAAATTTGTCTTTTTTCATGTGAATAAAACTATTTAATCAGGCTTGAGCATTAGCCAATTTCATGCATGCTGGTGCTTTATGGTGCTGTTTCTAATTAAAGTATTATGTGCTATGCGAAGCATGGAAACTGGCGACATCAACTCATACTTATGAGAATGTATGGTAATATGGTAATGCACAGATGCTCTTCAGTTATTTCCTTCCCAGTGCCATGCATGCACGTAATATTAATAGAACTACTAATTATTTCATATTTTAATACTGCAGGGAAAAATCTGAGTATAATACACAATATGAACCCAATTTTGGTCCGGTGAAGTAAAGTGTTCACTGCCAACTACAAATAATAATAATAATAAATGTTATTATTTTCTGAAGGACTGCATTTCATTACCGCTATCCCACCTCCATATATTAGTGGTATTAAAAAGAGATGACTCAAGGATGGTTGAGCCAGGTATCTTGTATTTTTTGTAATCCTCCAGCTGTGATGTGAACGCAGCCACATAAAAAAGGATTTAAGTCTCACAGACACCTGATTGAAGCATTCTTCTCTCTTCACTCAAATTTTAATGTTCAGCAAAATGAACTTTTTGAAACATAAATTATAAATTCAACATAATTATGCCACATCAGAGAAATACTGATAACAGTGATTGGGAACCCAATGAAGGGAATAGATGAGGATAAAAATGGCAGAGGATAAAAAATTTTTCAGGGGCAGTTATCCCTAAGATGGACAACATGGTTTGATGGTTAACACTAGAATGCCTGGACTTGGTCACACACTAGATCGCCCATGGGGCGTCATTTCAATTCCACCGAAAAGAAAGTTATTTTTTCCTATGAAAAAGCATTCTAATCTCACTTGAAGCATTTCGTGTTTGCCTTTGTTCATTTCCTATGATATTGTCAGATTTTACATGCCATAGAAGACAAGCAATGTGAATTTAATCTTCAGAGCACGCTAGATTGACTATTTCCTTTCTCTCGTCTGTTTTCATAGTGCCATATATGGAATATACAATTGATTTAATCCAATGGTAAGCAATAGGCTACTTGAACTCTAGGAGTTTAAAAAAAGCATAAGTCTATGCTAGAAAGACTGTCTCTCTTTCTAGCCTCTTTTTCTAGCCTCATAATATTTGTTTTTATTTTTCAGGCTTGGCTGAGAGTGCTTCATATTCTGGATGCATGGCCATTGTAAGTCATCTCATGTAGGCTGATACATAGTTTCACCATCATAGTTCTGTGATGAGGAAGCCAAATCTGATTATAAATGCATTATTTGAAAAAATGTTTTAACTTCTATATACCATATTTCCCAGCCTTTAAGACGCACCGGCACATAAGACGCACCGGCACATAAGACGCACTGTGATTTATCAGGTTGGAATTTACGAAAAATACTTCGATCAGACAAAAGAGGATCGAATTATTTTAATGATAATACTTTATACAAAGAAAACGGAACTATCACGTTTAAAAATTGCAAATATAATAGCGTTCATTCATCGTAGAATCCCAGAAATTCACCGTCACTACTGCTAAAATCACATACGCAGTTATTTTCGCTGGAGTTGTCACTTTCCTCATACACAGAGTCATCTTCATTTCCATTTAGCGCATTGCCAATTCCAATCTTTTTAAAAGACTTTATGATTGTCTCCATTTTCACTTTCTGCCTACGATCGTATGATTTATTTAGGATTTTTTTGGATGTACTGTAAAGGATTCTGTCAAACTCTTATTGCTTTCTACTGGCTCAAAACGGTGTTATTATCAACTTTTTTAATGAAGACAACCATTTTCTATGCCTGGTGTTAGAAAATATTCAACAGTATATTTCCTGACGAATTGTCTTAGAGGACGGAGTTATACACTCAGCCCATAAGATGCAGACTGATTTTTAGGCACATTTTGGAGTAAAAAAAGTTTGTTTTATGGGCCAGAAAATACGGTAATTCCCTTTTCTTCCAGGGTGGTTGTTAGTTTATAGGTTTTGTTGGAGGTGGTAGCTGGCATGGGAATTAAATATCTGGTAAGCTACGGCACCGTCTCCAATTTAATGTGCTGTGAGGACTGTGTGCAGGTCAATTTTGGTGTGTGGTATTGAAATTTACTCCTTGAGCCAAATATTTATAAGTGGTATAGTCATGGGTTTGGATCACGTTTTATGATCTGGAAAGTGTTGGTTACCTGAGGAAATGGAATGAATTGCTGTGGGAAATAAGTAGAACTGCCAGCAGCTGGTGCTGCACCATTGATTTTTGCATCTAAGGAGGGTGCCTATTGGCTCCTTGAGAGCTAGTAGGAGGTGCTAATGCAATTCCAGGAAAAACCTCTCTCCAGTATTGTGGACACTTTTTCGTCCAATATCCTGGCCATCCTCATGTGATGTCCCTGCTGTATCTGTGTTTCTGGGGATACGCTTTATTCCATCGGAAAATGGCATCCATGTTATTTAAGGAGACACATCAGGGATTAGGGGGATATTCTTTGCCTTGTGCTTGCTGGGACATAATTATTGATACTTATTTTCCTTGGCAAACAATACATTTGTACTGAATTCATGAAGGGCTGCAGAAGTTAATTTTTCTTTTCTGGATCCATGTTGCTGTTTAGAAAAGATTGTGTTTTTCTTGGAAGTTCATAGTATGCTTTGCCTTAACCCTTTCAAAAATTTCAGAAAACCCAGAAAGCAAATATATTGGTCTGTAGTTCCCTAAGTCATTCAGATCACCCTTTTATAAATTAGTATTACTTTGCTTCACATTAAGCATGTAGATAATATAACTTAGGAAAGAGACAGGCTGAACAGATATGCAAACGGTTTGGCAATTTGACGGAGAGAAAACCTTGTTACTCTGTCAGAAACATCATCTCTCTGAGCAATGCTTATTTCTAAGCCTGTGGTCTATGTTGATTCATCACAGGTTACAGGATATAAATACATGGAAGGCACTACTCTTTGTTATTGAGTGTCAGATTCATAAATAGGAGTGTGCTTCTTTGTAATGGAAACAATTCCACCTGAGGTCTCAGAAAAATGACCATTAAAAGAAATTGCGATGATATATAGATTTAATTGAACATATAACACCTGTAATAATTTCAAATTTTTGTGGAGAACTAGTATCACCAATTTCCCTATGCATAATTTATGAGGAAGTTTTGGGTTTATTGTTTGAGTTAGCAATCAAAATATCATCATAAGTCTGTTTTGATTTTGCTACAATTTTGCTGATATATTTAATGGCCTCTTTATATTCAAATGTATGAGAGTCATTACCAGTAGTTTTGGCAAGCTGAAATAAATCCCTTTTTTTATAGCTAAGTTTCATGATTTCACCATTCAACCATGATTTTTGTGTATGTGTTCCTGAAATTGGATGTTAAAAAAAAAATTTATTTCAAAGTATTGGTACTAGAATTTTTCCAGAAATGAATCAATTTTTTTCTTCAAAGGAGTTTATAGTATAGACTTCTTTCCAAGACTCATTTTTTAGGTCAAGAGCTTAGCTGCATTTGACTATCGTGAAAAAATCTTTAGCAAGTACAATATGGTTAGCAGTTTATGTGATTGTTAACATTAATATAGAAAAAGATACCAAAGTGATCTGAAAAACCAATGTCAAATATGATAAGACTATTTTAATCTCTGTGAATATGTGTAATATCTTGATTTATTATTGTTTTGCTTTACTATAGTTACCCTAGTAGGTTCGTTTACAATAGCACTGACATGGAAGGATTCCAGAACTGACATGATTTGTTTAACTTTTCCACTGCTATCATTGAAAAAAATTTCATTTAGATCACCACATACCACAATTCTGTTTTCATGATCATAAAATGTGTTAACCAAATTAGATTAAAAATCAGCAAAGACATAAAAATTACCATCTAGTAATCTATACAGGAAAACAATTAATATTATTGGTTTCAGTAACTACATAATTGAAAATTCAAAATCTTTCTCCACTAAATGTATATTACTTGGCACAACAGGATTGAAATGTATACATTTTTCTACATATGTCCGTGTCCCTCCCATATTTATATGTGTTCCAACATGAATAGCTCGCAAGTTTAAAATTCAGAGTATTAGCACCACTTTGCTCATTAAGTCTGAGCCTATGTCCAGCAAAATACCTACAAAATATAAAATTGATTTATGCACTTCCAAGAAAATATCTATTTCCAACGGTTATTTGTTAAGACGACATATTGACAAAAAACCTAAGGAGCCAGTAACCCTTTGGTGATCTCCTCTTTGTTTTCTTCACATATGAGCTTAAAAATTGTCATGGGATGTAAATAAAAGATTGTTAGCTGCAGGAGCCTTGGACAGGAGCTCTGGCACATAGACCTTGAGTAGTCTATTGAGCCAAACCAATGTTTTAACCTGCCTGCCACGTGGAAACAGGGGACAAGAGTGCCACAATGAATGTATAAATGGTCACCCATCCAACCCTCGTCTGGGCCCAACATTGCTTAACTTCAGTGATCAAACAGGAACTGATGTTTCAGTGAGGCTAGACACTTTCCCATGTAAATGGTAAATTATGAATAGTTATTCTTTGGATTTACTCTTTAATGGGTTTCGAAATAAAAATTTCACGCAACTTACTGTATAATTTACTGAATGCCATGTAGAACTCATTAATGTTTAGGTGGCCATCATTGTCACTGTCATCATAGCTCAGCATGTCTCCAAGGGTACATCCTTTAGCAAGCTGATTGAGATGTTCCTTCTCAGAAATCTGTGGGGTAAGTAAGCAAAAGTAGGTATTACAGGCTTGAGAACACTATAACTTTTTAATGATCATCAATGTGAAAGTTAACCTCATAGATATCTAGCACGGAAACTAAACTAAAATCAGCCTCTGGTATTGATTGGTTTAGAAGATATGTACTGAAATTCAAATCAACTGATGTTTTATAAGTTTTTTTCTGGTTGAAATGTGAATCATCCAAAACCATAATGAAACCTGGGTTCTAAATCACATTTCCCAGTTTCATTGTAAGGTGTCTGCTAATGAAACACTAACAAAGTCAAGCATAAAGATATTGACAATCATGTGGAAATACCATTGAAAACCACACTAAAATTGAACTGAATATCCTCCAGTTATAAAAGTTTTAAAAGTATATTTGCAGTAAAGAGTGAGGCTGGGTGAGGAGTAGGAATTAATGTAATAAAGAACAAAAGTGGCAATATCATATGATATGAAACAACTTTCAGACACTGCTGGAGATCATATTCTAAAGAAACATACAATCATGGTGCAGGTAATAGGAATGAGAATTTAGAATTAGTGTGCAAGATGCTTATATGTAAAAGAGAAGAATGAGGTCATAAAGATGTACGTGATTGTGGATGATTGTACTTTTTGGAGTTTAGACATACCTAGTAAAAGAAAAAGGACTTCGTATTTGCCACACTTTTTAATAATATACCTAACCAGTTGCCATGTTATGACATCATCTTCAGGGGTCATGTGTTTAGTACAGGAGCGATGGCTTTGTATACGCACGGGAGGATAATGTCCATGACTTTAAAATGGAACTTAAGGTCATTAAATGCATCTCCTCATTCAATGGTTATAAGGATCAACTTATTGCTGTTATTGTGACATTTATGCAAAAATGCCACATTAAATTCCACTCACCTCACTCCCATTTCCACCGATAAACCCATGACATGGTGCTAGTTACCCATTGCTAAGCAATATAAACTTAGTCATGTGTTACCTAAGGGCAATTTAAAATTGTGTTTTTAACACCCTGTGACCATTAGAAGACTTCTTTTTAATTCTAAAGCTTATGACAATCTGGAGAGAAGCGGGGTGAACTCCTTTAAATGTGATTCTACTGGATGTGATTGTTTATATGCTGGCCAAACTGGCCAGAAATTTAAGATAAGAATGACTGAACATTTAAAAATTTTTACAAATCAGGTATATAAATCTGTGTTTCCAAAACACGCCTGCTAGAGTTGATTAACTCCTCTAGTTTTTACACCTCTATTCTATATTTCTGTGACAAAGGTGTAAACTGGATTTTTTGGAAAATTTTGAAATTGTTTCAGCAATTACAGCATGATGTCTTAGGTGACATGACAAAAATTTTTGTGTGGAATATACTAAGAAATTTTTTTGTTGCCTGCAAAAATTTTCCACAAAGTTACGGCTTCAACCATTAATTTTATATATGATATAATGGGGTTTTAGATGATTTTACTCCTGACAAATTGTCCCCCCTTTTTACTATGCCTCTCTCCCTATCTTGAGTATTTGAAGATGTTTTTTTTATGCTTTCCTGTGGCAATGTCCTCGCTTTGTTAACCAACCCAATCCTCTTCCCTCCTGATCCTAATGATCCTTCACCCCCATCATCCTTCCGATACATATATAAAAAAAAAGAAATCTGCTGACATTGATGGTGTATCAGGCAAATTAATAAAAGATTGCGGGGACCTTATCCTGACCCCATTGCTAATGCTTGTGAACCAGTCCCTTACTGAAGGCATATATCCGGATGCCCTAAAGATGGCGAAGGTTTTACCAGTCTACAAGAGTAAAGGTGACCGGAACAATTTAAATAATTATAGACCCATATCTATAATACCCCAATTTGGTAAAATTCTTGAGTGTGTTTTCTGTAAACGACTTTTAGAATATCTTGAAAGTCAAAATGTGCTATCTGATCACCAATATGGTTTCCGCAAGGGGAAGTCAACAAATCTGGCTCTTTTTGAAGCGGTAGATTATATAATCCAAGAGATTGACTCAAAGTGTAAGGTTATGGGCATTTTCTTTGATTTGAGCCGAGCTTTTGATGCTGTTGATCACAGTAAGTTGATTTCAAAATGTGAGTTAATTGGTATTAGGGGTGTGGCATTAAGCTGGCTGAAGACCTATCTTGTAAATCGACATCAAAGGGTAGCATATCAAAGTGATGGGAATATCTATCTCTCCACCCCTATGGAGGTAAACAGAGGAGTACCTCAGGGGTCAGTGCTTGGTCCTGTGTTGTTTTTGATTTTTATTAATGATCTACCAGGGCAGCTGCAGATTAAAGGTACTAATAAATGTGTTATGTATGCAGATGATGTGAGTATTATGACATCTAGTAAACATATACGTGACTTGGTGGTATCTAGTGAACTGTTGTTGAAATGTATGACTGATTGGTGTGAAGGCAATAATTTGGTCCTAAACATTGAAAAAACACAAGCAATGATATTTTCTACATCGCATTGCATATTTGACATTCACTCTACTCAGACAAATGGTAACCATCTCAATACTGTTAATTATTTCAAGTTCTTAGGACTCCATATTGATAATAACCTAAAATGGAACATCCATGTCATGTTCTTAATTAAAAAGCTAAATTCTGTGTTCTATTTGATTTCCATTGTAAGACATACAGTAAGCCAAAATATTTTGATAATGCTGTACTATGGATTATTTTACTCAAGAATGTCTTATGGTATAGTATTATGGGGACTGCCGTCTCATCTTCTCAGTGTATTGAAGGTTCAAAAAAAGATTCTAAGAATGATGTGTAAACAAAATTATTTGGCCCACTGTCGACCTCTTTTCAAAAAATTAAAAATTTTAACTGCTCCATGTGTATATATTTATCATGCTGTATTACTTGTAAAACACAATTGTGATGATTTTGAAATGAACAATGGTATCCACTCTTATAATACCAGACAATGTTACGACTTACATGTAAAGCCAAGCAATTTATCCATGGCATCAAATGGTCCAAGGTCAATGTGTATCAAACTATACAATAACCTACCTGACTGTATAAAAAAAGAAGAGAGTACCAATATTTAAGAAAATGGTACGTGAATACCTGACTCTCAAGTGTTTTTATAGTGTTAAAGAATTCTTGAACTTGTAATGATTTCTTCTCTAAAATTCTGTAATTATTAATTGTATTTGACATGTCCTATGCACTTGCCAGTATTATTACTGTGTATTGTGTCTCTTGGATGAATAAATATTATATTATATTATATATAAAGCAATCGCTCCTGTTCTTAACACACAAACTCTGAAGATAATGTTGTCGAATCTGCACACATCAAAAAACCGATTAGGTATTTCAATGAAGAGTCTGGAAAATAAAAAGTCATTTTTCTTTTACTATGTCATAAAGAAGGTTAGAATACTTATTAATGAGAAGGCTGCTGAATTGTTGAAGGGATAGAGATGGACCATTCTGAAAATTACTGTGGTTATCATAAAAAAATCCCATGGTATTTTGTCTAATTTACTGCAGCTCCTGAAATTTACTGTTATTTTCTGTAATGCATATCTTTTCTGTCTCAGGTATTTTTCCTACCATTGCAATATATTACAAACATATTATTTTAAGTCAAATCTTTATAAATTTTATATAATCTTAATTATCATAGTTATTATTATCACTAGTTATTATTTAAGTTTAGATAATCATAATTATGCAATCATAATAAAGGCATGTGGAATATTTTTACTTCTAGAATATTTGTGGGGATATCATTTTCAATGGTTTGAACGAATCTTTATTTTTCCAAAAAAAAAGAAAGCTGAATAATGTGTGGGCTGCCTTGCTTATTTTTTAATTTTCTTTATACAGTGTTCTTGTTTTCTTTATTTCTAATTCATTTACATAGCAAAAACAATGGTTTAAATGCCTTAAACCTCTAGCTGGTGCTATTAGCTTTCCTATTAAATCTTCTAATAGCTATTAATTGCAGAAAATTAAAAATTACAGCAAAATTGTGGCAACTTACCAAAATTACCATAATTTACCTCAAATTAAAATTACATTAATTTACCCATCTCTAAGAAAGGATATTCAGTGAAATACTGAAGTGTAGGTGAGTGTTACCAATGGCTGCTGTGATTAACATAATGTATGTTTGATTCTGTTGTTTGTACTAATTGGAGGAATGTGATAACCATAATAATGGTACAATCAGCCAATGATGGGATCATCAAAGGTATAATTTATTGGGGGATCAGTTTATTGAGTATTCATGGAAAATTTTGGGAAAAATATTTATCAAAAGACTGAGGAAAATTTCAAATGACAGAGTATGGGGTGAGCAGAGCGGGTTTATGCCTCGGAGTGGATGTAGTGATCAGCTTTTTGCACTTCAGCAGGTTCAAGAAAAATTCATTTATGTCCAATAGAAAAAATATTGAACATTTATGAATTTAGAGGGTGTATATGACAAGGTAATTAGAAAAACCTTATGAAAAGTTTCAAGGACTGAAGAAAGAATGAGAATTTGTATAGTGTGAAAAGGTGCTGCGAACTGAGAGTAACTGGCAAGTGTAAGAGAAAACCTGGTGGTGGCTGGTTTAAAATAAAATTGGGAATAAAGCTAGGATACATTGTGTAACTGTGACTGTTCAAGCTAAAGAGATGATAGAGGAGATTAGTTTGAATACATTTTCCCAAAAATGGAAATATTCCATAAATGTCAACCAAGGTGCATACCTGATCCAGTTCATCCCTTTCCAGAGCTCCATCATTGTTCTGATCATAATGGCTAAACATAATGCTCACAAGGTATTCTTTCCCAGAACTCCGGTTATCCTCTGCCATCAGTTTTGCATGGTTATATAACAAGAGGTTGTCCTGAAATGATAATAGAAGCATAATTCTCAATGCCATGTTATAAAATGTTTAATTATTCTGTATATGAATGATGATAATGATTTATATCAAGAAGTTATTAGTGTTTCAATTTTGCAACAACTATCTTTGTTTTATTGATTGTTCATACAGTCACACTCAGTATTACCGAATGATCATTGACCCACTCAACTTTCTTCTCTCATCTACTTTTTCTTCAGCTGGCTGAGAGTTCATTCATGTAGTTCTCTCTCTTACCTCTACATCCACAAAAAACTGACTCAGAAAGAGCATGATCATGCTGAGGTAATAATCAACTGCATCAATACCAAAAACTTAAGATAGAGCAATGTAACCAGGCATTGTTATCCTTTCACAGCATTGAGTGCTATAAATACTAAAACTCAATACTGGACAAAAATTTGATGGCCATAATATTAACAGACATGTTTATCATTCCAGAAACATTCTTTTCATTTTCACTGATAGCATTACTTGGAACCTACCTTCATGATCTCATATTCTTGGATGGAGCATTGTGGAGTCTCTCCCAACTTGATTTGGTCCTTAGCATCCACCTTGTTCTCATCATCATCCACTGTTGGGGTAGAGAAATGATCTGACGTGAGATAAGGCCAGGAATAATTCTTGAAATCCAGCTGTGGGGTGGCTGGTGGTGGGTCGACTGGAGATGCAGAAGCCATTGTCACTTGTTTGGCCTTTCCTGGAATGCAGAGAATGAACAGAGTAGTTAGATAACACTTTTTAGGAGTTCAAGTCTCCTCCAGGTCTGGATTCCCGAAAACCGGAAAACCCAAAATTCAGATCATTTGAAATGTAACTGTTCTTCATTTCGACAATGCCGTTGTGTAGTTCTTTGACTTATCGTCACGTGGCGCCACAGTCGTCCATGCATGCGTTTCGCATGAATGGTTTAAGGCCGCGGACACAGGAAAGTAAGAGGAAGAGTTTTGAGGTCACACATCAGAGTTCGCACGGTAAGTTCGTGATTTGGCGAGTCGCTCGGCAAGGCGTTCGTATCTTCCCTTATGGTGTCGGTAAAACTGCACACTTCAAAGGAGACGAATGTTCGTCTAGGAGTTGCTCGGTGTGCCATCCACGCATTCCACTTCGGCTAACCCTCTGCTTCTTTTACGCAGCAGAGGGGGTTGATACCGTACATTTGCTGTCCATGGTTTGCATACTTCATATAACCAAGTGCACAGGGCGAACGTTCGGCCTTTCCTACTTTTTTTGGCAAAGCCCGCGCGTCTGGATTCTAAGACGAACTTTGTTGCGCTGAATTTGGTAATTGGTCACCAATCGACGAATGCCGCATGTGGGTTTTACGAGCGAAGGGTTCACAATCAAGCGTTGGAGACGTCGTCGTGCGCGACGACTTCACACGCTGACATCCATTGGCGAATGAATATGGATGTAAAAAAATGTTGAGACTTTGCATGCTCATAGCGTGCTTAGGTACTCACGCATTTTCGTGGACGCGTCAGGAGCTTAGTTTTTTCCAAAGATTGAGCTATGGTCAACTTTTGTTATTTCTTAAAAAAACAACAATTTCTAAATAATTATATGGAGTTGAAAGAAGAAGGACAGCACTTTCCAGAAATGTAGGCAACGTATTTGCACTTAGTGCCTATAGTTTGTTTTCTGTGAGGCCTTGAAAAAGGCTTGAAATGCTCAGTATTCTAAGGAGAGAATTGGTTCAAATGGCACCGAGACACAGTGGGCTGAAATCGAAATAAGCTGGACAAAACCTCAATTTTCGACTTTTTAATTTCCAGCCGGGAATGAAATTCCCATATTTTAGAATAATCAGGCTACATGAAACGGCAGTTAATTTTCTATCATAGAGGTTCGTTACATTTTTACAACTCGTCGAAAAAGAATTAAAATTCATGAAACCAGGTATCTGAGATTTTAACGAAAATTTTCTAAGTTTGTACTCTCGGTGATAGCATGCAGTATAAAAATATTACTTTTTGAGAATCATTTTTTATACTATCATCTTCTTAGATGGTAAGGAGGTAAAATTTTGATAAATGACATTTATACATATTGCTATTTATGGCTAAAATTTTAGCTATGGTAGGGATAAAGATACTTACCGTCGCTTGGCACCCCTGAGATATTTGCATCAGGAGTTTGGTTCAACTCTACACTATATGATAGATAAGAAAAATCTTGCATCTATTCGCACCCGTTCCTTTTTTGCGTGATAACGTAATACAAAGTAGGGTGATTCTCGTCTACTCCCAGCGTGACGCACACGGTAGGAAAACGTATTTTTTCTTATACAAATTCATTATATTCTCCTTTTCATATTGTGTAAATACAAAATGAGCCGGGCAAACTTTATGCATTGCTAGGCATTATTTTTAAAAATATGTACTGAGCATGCTGATCGCGGCAATAAACGCTTTTTCAATTTTTCCCTCAAGTAATTAATAATAAAATATAATGAACTGTCTTGACAATTTTAAAAACCGTGAAGTATTATAGTCACTTAAACCAAACGGGCGGTCTTTGCCCCTTTGGCGCGGCGAATAATGTCTGCTTGAACCACGTTTTAACTCTCTGGTTATTCTGAAACACGTATTCCACTTCCGAATCTAATAAAAAGTCCATCCAATGCCCGAGAAATATCATTAAAAATGTAATGTCCTCTATAAAAATGTGGCTTACCTTTTTACTGCAGAAGGACTAGAAAACGGACGAAAACGGATAAAATGAAGGGCATCTGTGGAAGGAGTCCGACGGTAGAACTCACGTGGTTGTAAATGGCAAGTTAATAATTGGACGACGTAATCTTCTAGTAAAATTTCGAGACGTATTCAATCTACCGTTCATTTCCAATTAGTTGTCCATAATTAGGAAATGTTCTACGGCACAATAAAGTACATTCACGCTCCATAATTCTGAATCATAGCAAAAAATCAGTGAGAGAAATATAGATTTAGATTCATCTGCAAGAGAGCTAAATGGGACACATTGACTACAGTGGCCGCGAAATTTATTCCGCATTAAATTAAAAGTACCACGATTTTTGTCGATGAACCAAACAATCGGCAAAATGCGAAACCGACGTCAACCGAGGCATTTTTCCCATTTATTTTATACCCAATACATTAGTTCCTGGCACTCAAAAGTACATACCAATAGCACATTTTATAGAGAATAAATATAGTTTTTTCTTAAACTTTAAGTATTTTTTCAGCTGATCGGTAGGTTTTTGATAGTACTTACCCTAATCCGTTTTCACTACCTATGAGAGCCCGCCATTAGCTCTTGAGTTCCTCATATCGTCTCCCTATTCTAATTTCGTCCAGAATTCCTATCCTTTCCTTTCCTATACCACGCTTCACCAGTGTTCTCCCCTCTATTGCCCCCTTCAGCATTCCTACTCCTTTCAATGCATCTTCCGTCCATCTCTTCTGTTTCCTCCAAATCTCGTGTACCAGCTTTCTCTCCTTTCCGGCCATATCAATACCTCCTCGCTTGTCCTTCTCGCCACCCAGCTTACCCTCTCCATTCTTCTCCACAGCCGCATCTCAAACGCCTCAAGTCTACGTACATCCTCCCTTCGAAATGACCAAGTCTCCGCCTCATACAGCGCCAGGCTCAAAATTAGAGTTTTCGCCAGCCTTTTCTTTACGTCTCTACTCAGACCCCCTCATTAATTCCCTCCTCTTTGAAAAGGCGACTTTAGCAATGGCAATTCTTCATCTTATTTCCCTACCACTAAAACCATTATCCCCCAGAATACTTTCCAGATACTTAAACCTCCCACCTTATTCCTACTCCCATCTCTCCTAATGCCTCCCTCACTATTTCTTCCGAATGCTAAGTAGTATAAAAGCAACGGCGACGGTGGGCACCCTTGTCGCACTCCCCGTCCTGTCACAGCCCCTCCCGAGTCTCCGTCGGCTATCCTAACCTGAGCCCACTGATTCACATGAAGATTCCGGATGAGACATCTGTCTCTCCAATGGACCCCTAATTCCTTCAGCACTTCCATTAGCGCCACTCAGTCCCTGGAGACCGCGCAGTTCGCCCTTCGTTTTAGCAAAATAAGCGGCTAGGTCCCGTGGGCACGTCGATGAAATCCGACGCAAATTTTTCGCGGAGGAAATGGACGGAAACGGAAACCGACGATAGCCGAAGTCGAAGAAAACGGAGGGAGTGCTTGGCGAGTCGAGATTCGCGCGGCGAGAGAACGCCACGGGAATGAAGTCGGGCGTGGGCGAGGAACAACTCACCTTTGGAGAAGTCGGCGGAGGGCCGGTGGGGCCACGGGTGCCGCGGCCGCGGCGTCGTCTCTGCGGGTGCCGGAGCCGAGGGCGGCGGTGAGCAGTGGAACGGCGGAGCGGCGAGGCGGTCGACGGCGATGAGCCGACCCTGCAGGCACGCGGCGCGGTGCAGCTCGCAGTGGTTGACGTAGAGCTGGCCGTCGGTGCCACACACGGGCTTGCGGTGCCGGTGGCAGTGCCGCTGGCACACACAAATCGCCGTGCCGCGAGGCCCCACGTGGCACTCGCGGCCCCGTCCGCAGTACTTGACGAGGCAAGGGTCTGAGGACAGAGAGAGAGAGAGAGAGTCGATAGGAGTGGTGACGACCAAGGACCGGTGAGGGAGCCACCCAAGGACTCGGAGGATGCCGTGGCAATTATCGCTCCACAACTTAAACGCCTACATTCTCCTTGCATAAGAAAAATTTTAGGACTTGTAGAGAGGAATGTTCTTCATTTCACCATGTTGGGGAGTTCTGGATGCTAGTCCCAGTATTCAACATAGTTATCATTCACTAGTCAATTTATTAGAAATATTTAAATTCTTTCGAAATAGTAGTACTTTTGGAATAGACTCGGAATTGATCTTTAATACCACCAGTTCCTCAACGATAAAGAATTCCAATTGGATGGATGACGGTGACTTGAAAAACTTGAGGGGTCAAGATCAAGATGGAAAATTTTCATTACACTCCGGAAGTTAACTTTTACGCGGTGTCGTACTATTTTAAACATGAATAAATCCGACCAAAATGTTATAAATAACTTACGATATAGTAAATAAATACGTAATTAGTAATTAAATTAAGTGAAGACTTCGGGACACATACTTTTATATTAGCCTTCACTAGTCTAAGAAATAATACCTAGCCATGAGGTCGGGAGTTTCAAAAATTTCATCATGCCCAAACTTATCTCCGAGGTGATATGTAAACAAATCCATTTTTAGTTCCTTTCGCAGGCATTCGTGTTGCTATGATGCTGTTATTAATTATTTTCCAGGACATTTTCTGTATTACAGTAATTTGATCTAGCAATAGTTTCGCCGACGCTGGATTTAGTGTCTTCAGGTCTGGAGTCCGAAGATTATGGGCTCTCGTAAAAGACATCTCGGGAATCAAGAGTCGACAATACCATTTGTCTCTCTGGAATACCGATCGTTAATTTCCCCGATTCTTTAAAATAGCCGACGTCTCTAAAGCCAAACCTCACAGTTCGCACTAACAATGACTTTGAAGGACTTCAGAGCCACAGATTAGACGTTATGTAAGCCAGGATGAGCCATCAGGCACTGTAAGAGGGCAGTGGTATGTGGCACCTTACCACCCTTGAGGTAGGAAAATTATCTTACAAAGCGGGGAAACTTCTCATGAGGATCCACTGGCTACAAAGTGGCTAACCCACTCTATTAAACCCACCAAGGAAAGGAAATCCACTCTATTAAATATCCAATTAATATTAATCGATAAATCATCATGTTATCTTTTTAACAATTCAGGGGCTATACGACTTCCCTCGCTGAATGTATGTAAAAGATATTGATAGAATATTGATAAACATGAGAATGATAGCAAAGGATCTACTGAAAACAAAAGTTGCTATTAAGGTAGTTAGAGCGAGATAGTTCCCTTGTCATAATGGATACCATATTCGAATTACACGTTTAAATTCCAGAATCCGTAGGAAGCATGAATTAAATATTGCTTTATCAATGGTACAACAAAATGGCTTTTATGCCTGAAATCCTAAGTAATTAAATAAAAATACTTACACAATCCTTTAATTTGACTCATTGTTTTCACGTGGTACGTTTAAAACTCACAACGGAAGGTTTTTCGCAATTCTGAAAAAATACTGAGGTTAAAATATGATTTTTGTTCAAAAATAGTTAAGAAAATATACAAACTACATACTAATGATTTTTTTTTAGATCTAGGCGTCCAATTTCTTTCAAAATTAGGTCTCTCTGGGGTCCACATACACACTATTTCCCATGTAAAAGGGTTGGCATTTTTCGCCAACAATCACGGAAAGTAGTCCAGTGAGGGGCTAATTTTCTGGTATCTTCGGAATGGTAAGATATTTTTCTGAAAAATGAGACCAAATTCGTTGATTTCTCGGTGAAATGATATTCCACTCAAACTACCTTAAACACGCCATAGCCGAACACTGAAAAGAGAACGGTGCAAAGGATTGCAACGATTATAGGCAAGACTTCAATCAGTCTAGTGTCTCGGTCAAACTGGTCGAAATTTCATGAGTCGCATCAAAAAACACTCCATAAGTTACATTATTACAGAAGATTCCAATTCTCAGTTTTCTAAGCATCTGCTCGATAATAATCATGTAAGTGACTGTATCCCAGAAATTTTACATGCTCTCCCGAAAGACTTTAAAATGGATGCTTTGGAACAGGTTGACATTTTCAGAGAATAAAGCAACCTTTTTAATGAGCATCCATACCCTTTCCCACACCTTTCCGACCAAATTTCTCTTCTCACAAGCCCCTATTCTATTCTTTCCTGCCTTCCCTCCCCAAAATTTGTTTGTTCTCCAAACCCTTACCACTCCCCTACTTAGTTTGAGGTTTCTATCACAACAATCGATAAATAAAGCTTACGTAATCAATTGCACCTGAAGATGCAGCAAGCTGCAAAATGCGTAGTACTGTTACAATTAATTATTGTGAAAAAGGGTGAAACATATTTCCAGTATGGATTCTAATATAAAATACTTCCACAAAGTGACGCCTGATGGTGTTTCTTTCATACGAAAGTAATTCTACTCACCGAAACATTTAGTACTTGGTGAACGGATTTATAGGTAGAAGTAAATTTCGGTCATTAAGTAGCTCCAAGCCCAATGCCAATCCTTAAGTACCCTAGGATCTTAAAGCTAAGAGAAAGGAACATTCATGCTCCAAGCGGGTTTCATACCAGCGATATTTGGGTTCTTAGAATGGTAGGATGGGTTCTTTTTGGCTCTTTTTATAAGACGATATGAATGATATGTCGGCAGAAGTGAAATCTGCATTCCAGGATTTCCTCCGATTGTCTCCTCTAACGATCGAGCATCCAAATCGGGGTTGGAGGAAAGAAATCTTTGTGGGAGCCTGCGAAATTTCTACTCCTTTTACTTATACTTTCGTTATTTTATCACAAAATATTTTCATTATTAACGCAATTGTACATTTGAATAAAATTTTGATGTTTACAAGATCTTTACGCCGCATTCGGCCAACGCTTCCCCTTCTTTCCACCTTCTTTAATTTTCTTTTATTTTCTTTCATCTTCCGTCTTCTTTCTTCACCAAGAGGTGTTTTTTCCTTGTCACGCCCCTGACATTTTCAGCATTGGTGGTATCCCTTCTAATTGGTTATTTTGTTATTCCCTTAAGCTCTTCAATTTTACTACACGTGACACGGAGAAGAAGTACTTCCCCACCTACTATGTTATTAATTTCAAGTCCACGTCAAATATTCAGTCTCCAAAGCACGTATTTTAAACAATCGTTTATCCTGTGGGTGCGAATATCATTCGATCAACATTCTTCACAGAGGCCGTGTGTGTTTTCCTTTTTGTTCCAGAGAGTGATTAAAGTTCCCATGATCTGTGAATATTTGTCCAAAAGTACCTCTAAAATTAATTTTGATATCCTTCCTGGTCTCGATGCTTGAGAGTCAATAGTGTTCGGAAACTTCATGAGAAGAGAAAACAAATATTTTTGTCAAAAATAAAAAAATCTAAGAAAGTCAAAGGATCAAAGGCAAGAAAATAAAGCTTGATCTTCGGCTGCTGACGTCAACTGTCGCCCTGTGGTAATGTAGTGTTTCTGTATCTTCTTATATTGCTCGTTATTTATTTTTTCCCGCATCTGTGAAATATTTTTCGATCTTTCTGGGAACACTTTTGCAGCCGGCAATCAGGGGAGGCTCATGAGGGATTTTTTTTTCAAAAACAGATGGTCATGCCAAAATTTATGCAACATGTCATCATACGTCCCTTTTGCTTAAGTTGCTTGTGAAGAGATATAGAAATGATTTCTCGACCCCTCCTGATCTAGATGCGTCAATCTATCTGTAGCCACCAGGAGTGAAAGAGTGACACCCTTGGTATTAAGGACAGTGGAATTTGACCCCAGTGAATAACGCGCCCGGCACAAATTAGACTATCGAAAAGCTGCTTTTGGTTTTATAATTTCGTAAATTGATTTTGACTGCCCTCTGACCAAATGACGATAAATATAGCTATAAATACGCATGTTGATATCTCCGTTTGCAGAAAGTAAAAATTGCAGCCATCGATATCTGTTTTCGAGTCTCAATCCTAGGTCTTCATTTTTTTTCACTCAGCATTTGACTAAGTCAGCCAATTTCTTCTAGATGATTTGCCTTCGCCTTTTAAAAAGAAGGAAGGAAGAATTCCAAGTGTGGAATGCCAAGATGAAACAAATGGATGCGTGGACCAAATTATGAGAGATGTGCGTTGGCAAAGTGTGAGAGAGCATTGCACTAAGGGAGCTACGGAGGCTCATTCTTCGTACGGAAAAACTGATAAAATACGGGGAAAAATAGTAGGAAAAACGGATGTGACGAAAATATAACGCAAATAATAAATGAACTATAGGTTAACTGGGACAAAAGCGGTAGATCGTTACAGGTTCGGGGATGCATGGCTTACGGAGAACCTGAGGAGTGTGTAGCTAAAACGATAAGGAGCAAGGATGGCCAAGACAATAGATGCTGTAAAAAACGAAAAACCTACTGCGCATCCGCTTGGAAATTGACCTACAGAAGAGAGAGTTGAAATGCTCAGTACATATACATCTTCATCTACGTACCACCCCTAGCAAGCCGCCGAGGCGTGTTGGGATGCCAGCCGAGAAAGGAGGGGGGAAAAGATGAGGAAGAGGGAAAGGACGAGAATGAAATATATTATGTAAACAGCGCCTGATCTCTCGTGTCTAGAACGCCACAATGTGAGGCTGTGAATCGTGGTCATTGAGGCGCAAGGAGAATGGGGGAGGGGGGGAGCAAGAAGAATGGGTGGGGGAGCAAGGTCGGAATCGGAAGAATTCCGCTGGTCGAAGATATATTCACGGAGGTTCGATTTGGCTGAAGTTATGGAGTTCCGAAAAATACCGGATGAGAGGGCACATAGATAATTCAATGCTATGAGTTACTTCAAAGTTATTGAAGCAAAATATGATCTTCACTATGAATGAGAAAAGCAGCAGATGCTCTCTTAATTTTTAGATTTTGTAATGGGTGATTCATAGTTAAGAATGAGTTTGACCGAGCAAAAAATCAGTTTTTTTGCAAGTTACTTAAAGATTCACGTGCTATTAGTATTTATTTTTGTGCAAGACCATTATTCTCCTATTTTCATCAAAATATAAGAAGTAAATGGTCGAATTTGATCCGATGTGACGCCAAAAGACCCACTTTTGAGATGCATGTCAGAATTTTTGTTTTCAAAATTCATATGACTGAACTTGATTTTCGATTGTGGATAAAAAATTCAAATTTTCTAAGCAATTTCTCTTGCTCTTAAACTTTGATTTAGCTCCTTCTTTTGACACAGCTTTTGAACCCTCTCCTGATGCATGCATAGTACTAATCATCTCATGCGTGTACCACTGAATATTCTCTACGGCAGGAATTCATCTTAACCAGCAAGAATGCATTGGTTAGCAAATACTTAAATTTTCAGAAGTTGAGCTCTTTCATCAAACCACTTACTCATTCACTATTAAACCTGAGATTTAGAGAGTGGTTTAAGTGAGAGCCGAGAGACGAGGAAATCCTTCCAATTTAGTTTCACCTGCCGTTTCTCACGGAGGTTAAGGAATGCGGTAAATTGCATTGCTTGGATATTCACGAGGGCAGGGGCGGTGGGCTGGCCTCAAGCTTCTTCTTGTCTGTTACCGGGCAGTCCATTCATTATGACAACATTCTATCCTGCCACATCTCATTGAAAATTTGAGCATTATTCAGAATGCCGACTGGCCTTATTGTGGCTAGATCTATCTGATATTCTGCTCATTTTGCCCAAGAAGTAAGCAATTTTGACGTCAACTTTTCCTATCAATCAAATTTAGCTCCCAGAGTGATAAAACGTCGTCATATTCCAAGGAAAGTTACTCCAGGAATGGTACGGTCACTTGTGACTTAAGTCGAGGTTTTAACATAGCTACGAGGTTTTAGGCAGGAAAACATGCCACAGTCGAAGCTAAGCACTCTATTAACTCTTGGTGTGAGGAGTATTTGCTTAAGTCTCTCATGAAGTTTAGCTAGAAAAATTGGGAAAATGTTTTCTTGCAGAATGAAACAACTAACTGATATTAGTTGATAATGCCAACTATTTGAGGAATTTTCAAGAAACCTATGGAGATATCAAAAAATGTCGATGGAAAAATGGGATAACTGAAAGATCTACTGAATACACTTTCCTATTAAATTCATGGCGACACAATTACTGATTTTATTAACAGCGCTTTTCACGCAAAATAACGGCAAGAATGAAGATAACAATAAAAAAATAATGTTTTTCGAACATAAAAAGATGAGCCTTTGTCCGTAGAGTGAGGGTGATGACATCATTTGAAATTAGAAGTGAGAGAAATCAATATGGAAAAAATAAAAAAGAGAGACGTTCAATCATTGCCAAAGAATCGACTCCGTGCGCGGCACTTTCGATCAAAACTTGTTGCAACCAGTTCTTCTGACGAAAGCATTGACACATTCCTTCTGCAAAGGTATAAATTTCTCGAAGTTTCTCAACCAAAGGAATCATCATATATTTAGATGGAAACATCTAGTTATATGGGGACTAAAGTGGAATCTGTACTTCAGGGAAAACATTGAAACCTGATAAATACCTGAATTGCCACAAGCTACGCTAAAAATAACTTCATCATTTCAACGCTATATCCTCATATAATACCATTAGCACTTAATACCAACCTGAGTCTCATTTTTAACGAAAGCACCGTAAGATGAACAAGATAAACACGCTTCTTGGAAAGTAACGGATATGAAGGAGAAAAATTTTCCAAAAAACTGACTGATGCTTCAGACAAATCACCGAGGTTCAATTTGCATCTTTATACAAAATCTTATACGATTTTACGCAAAATGTTCCTATTTTAGGTCCCATAAAATGACCTCTCTTGACAGCAGGCACAAATTGTGCAGTACCTACAAGGATTTAGAAAATATAGTTCGCGTGAAACTTGAGCGGTATCTTTCAGCCAGAAGATTGTGAGATGGAGTATTTACTTAAATATTTACTATTTAAATCGAAGGGAAGACACCTCACAATTAGTCATTGAAAAGTAATAATCTAACTGAAGCGCACAAAGAAGAGACACGCCAGAGGGTCTTATTAACTTACCTCAAGGAAGGGATGAAGAAAGTGTGAACTTATAAATGGCAGATCAGGCATTCAGAGAACCTAAAGGAAATGCAACTCCTCAATCATGAGGAGTAAATTCGCTCTTGCATTTGCAGGAACGTTCACTTGCAGTTGAAATGGTAAAAAGGAGAAAAATAGTAATTCTGGCTAAAGGATAATGCTCCCTCGGAGCAAAGGCAAAGGATTGGATTAGCCGTGGCGAATGTAAATGACTATCGCACTACAGGTGCCTATAGTGAAATATACATGGAATCCATTGACTCATCGATTCTCGCGGTCGAGCATTACAAGCACTTAATTTTCTTGGGCAAGAGGAATAGAATTATACATAAACTTTCAAGACGATGCCTTTCCATATTATTTTTTTCTGCTCACAAAATATCATACTACCAATAGTTAAAGAGAGACGAAAAAATCCTCATCTACCATCATTATAAATAACATTAAATCTTGATGACTTTCAGCATAAAAGGATATAAATAACATAAGTTTGCTTTGAGAACGTTGTGCTACCATTTGAATATTTGAAAGGTCCCCTAAATGGAGCATTAGGTTGTCAGCATATAACATAAACAAACCGTGACTAGAGAGAAAGATGCAGGGGAAGGTTTTTAAAGAGAAGAGTCAGTGTTTTCGGTGAGTGAAAAGGTATAATTGGGACGAGTAGTATAAGCCACCAAATAAGTAATAAACAGAATTTTGGAGCAATACATGCGTACCGTAAACATGTAAGATCTCTTCTTAATACGCAAAAAATATTTATGCTAGTGAGTCACCTGGTACTCAAATAAATTTAGACAATTTTAAGAAAAATGTTTTAATCTAAGATTCAATAAAATGAATTCTCTTGACAGAAGGCATGGACTGTGCACAACTAACTAGGATTTATAAAATGTAGTTCACGTGACACTTGAGCGGTATCCTTCAGCCACAAGATTGTGAGATGGAAAGAAGTATTCACTGAAATATTTACTATTTAAATCACAATTAGTCGTTCTGAAGTAATAATCTGTCTGAAGCATGCAGAGAAGAAACGCTTCACTAATGTTAATAAAAATATATCTAAACAAAATGCCTAGATTTTATGTTGAGGCCAGCAAAACATTTTCAGGGATGAATGTGCGTCTGCTCAACTCGAATCTTTCACAAAAGCAGAATCCTATCAATTATTTCAAGAAACTCCGATGAGTTTTTATTGTGAACAAACATTTTTCATCCCGCACCATTTTTGCTTTCTTTCGCTGATGGCTCAAGGCTTCATTCATCCATATTTTCCGCTGTGTTAGTCTAATTGCTGGAGAACAGTTTCTCTCCTCACTCTGAAGACGTCTTCAAGTCGAAGATACCTTCAAGATAATTGCTTTCGTCATCTTTAGTTTTAATCTTTATTTTTATTCTCGTTCGGCGTATTAAACATACTCTCCTCTTCCAAAAAACCTGCGCTCTCTTCGTTCGGAGGCAGCGCTTAATGACGGCTCTCCGTCCCAAGGGTCCCTCTTCCCACGCTCCTCACTCATCCCTTTGTTCTCTTCTACACCTTCAACGTTTTAAACAACGGCTTTCTACATTTTTCTCCTTTTGAAACTGAATTAATCACAGTCTCATCTCAGCTCACTAAGCTCACGCCTGCCTGTAACAGGGAGGTGATATATAATCGTTGATCATACAGCTGAACGGTGAGCTGTAATATTAAATGGGCTCATGATGCCCAAGACTGAATTTTAAGTTTGATCACATGCTTTTTTGCCTTCATGAACGTTTATCGGTCCATATTATCTATTTAGTGAACAAATTATGTTAGGTATTCAAAAAATGTCATTCGGTGAAATTTGGTTGAACTCTTTTGCATTAAAATGAAGCAAAGTTAATGTCAAAATACTACGATTCATTCACACAGCACAACCAATTTCACCCGTCATAGCAACATCGGGTACAATAATTAATAAACTCTTATTTTTTGCCTGATAATGACCTAACTAGCTATGCTGGGTAAATAAGCCATTGTAGAATTCCAAGAAGTAAATTTTTACTTTCTTTCAATTATATACGGCTTTAATGACAAAAAGCGAGGCCTCCACGGAATAGTATGACTTAGAAGAAGACGAACGTCACACTGAAATGTAACAGAGTTTTGACTAATATTTATTTATTCATGATTTTCATTATAATCTGTTGTTTTATAGAGGCTTAAGCGTTGGCTATGAAGGGCTCCGCGTGGAAATGTTGAGGGTAGTGCCGTCATTGGGACAGGAGGAGACGGGCAGAGGGTGAAAGCGAGTCTGACTACTGTCGGCGCAGAAATTATGTGCACTCGAGTTTGGGTACAAATAAAAAGTTAACGAAAAGACTTACAGAGAAACTAATGATACCAACATTTTTCTCGTTCATTTCTACGTTATTTAATAGTAAATTTTAATTTTTTTGATGATTTTTTATATTTTTTACTACAGTTATAACGTAAAAAGTACCAGTTATTTACGGCGCGCGGGAAAAGCTCCGACTTTGATACTTTGTAACTCAAACACAAGATCTTTAATGTCAACTATATTTACGTAAATGGAGAATAGATATGTTTGCTACAGATTGTGCAAGTTGGAGCTATGTATGTTTCATAGAAATAAAGTAATTATTAATTTTTTTAAAGTTATTGCATTTCAAAACTAGGGCATCGTAAGATTTCGTTCTTGGTCTCGTTGCAATTCGCATGCCTTGAACGTTTCCAATATGTTATTGTCCAAAACATCGATAAGCGCGTGTAATTTAAATCGAGTGATATTTATAATGGACGAAGTGAGAGGTCCCATTAGGCGAAACGCCTAGCCGAATCGGTGCTGTGTTGCCGCGTATGTAGTAGAGTGAAGGGGGGGAAGGAGACGAGGGAGGGCCGAAGGGGTGGGTAGAGCCGACACGGAAGTTTTCTTTGGCGCTTT
This sequence comes from Ceriagrion tenellum, assembly GCA_963169105.1. Lineage (NCBI taxonomy): Eukaryota > Metazoa > Arthropoda > Insecta > Odonata > Coenagrionidae > Ceriagrion > Ceriagrion tenellum. The sequence goes on from OY720638.1 coordinate 11,935,195, forward strand.
AGACATCTCGATGGAGAGATTTATGATGGCGACGAGGATGGGATAGCGAAGGGAGCAGATAAATCTCTCCTCAAATGCGTATAACGTCAAAGAAATCTCCTGTTTCAACTCTCTATTCAGAATTATTTTTATTTTAGCCACGCTTTCTCTGATCCTTTCTCCAATCTTCCACTTTCCCATTTTGAAAAACCTTCTCAACTATTCATTCAGAAGCCATCCGTGGCCAGTGTTGAAACATATATCAAGCAAAATAAAGTTGAAGAAAAGTGAATAAAAGAATCCAATATAATGACGTTAAAGCCCTCCCTTTGCGAAGTTTTTCTCCGGGATGGCGTTAAATGACAGCAACACAAAACATTTAGTATGTGCAACACGAGGTATCTTGAAAATCTGGGTGTCCTTGGGACCAGCTCCGAAACCAACATTTGCTTTAAATTTTAAACGCTCCATTGCTTTCCTATACTCAGTTTTTATTTCCTATCCTTGCCTTCCCCTCTGTTAGGGCGCATTCTATTCGTCAAAAATTAGGTGCTCACGGATCTGTAGACCATATGTATCTATGATAATAGCCTGCAAGCTTTGGGTTTACTAGTTTTTTTCTGGAGAAGAGTAATATGTAAAAACGAAGCCGAAAAAATAGTTGAAGAAGCAACTCAAAAGCTATTTGAGGTTGGCTTGGAATAAGATATCATTAATCTATAACACCAGAATAAAAGAGCAAATTGGGTAATTTAATTGAAGATTCGTTAATTATGGTAGGCGAATGATGACACTGCTATGATGTCATCATCAATCCACAAAGGGAACGTTTTTCTGCAAATGGTTGAATCCAGATGTCTAATATCGAGCACAGAAGATAGACTAGCTGACAAACACCCATGATGTCATTATACAGACGAGCAGTTTTACAGCCGAGGAGATGATATTACGTCCGCTGAGGCCCGATTTTGTGCAAGCTCACGCCAGTCGTACATTCTCTCACGTCCCTCTTCTGTAATTTAAGTATACCCTCTTTACATTTTGCAAATTTCTACCCTTGAACTTACTGACCGAGCTAGTTTGTCAAAAAAGCTATTTTATTTTGTTTTAAGTTATCTAAGAATTTTAGGCCCAAAACTTCGATGAAGGTTTGAAGCAAATTGGTTTACGGCTACTGGCTACTGGTTTGATTTATGGATACTGGTTTAATTAATATATTCCTGTCTCCTACTGCCATTATTTCTACATTTTGTTTTATGCAAACATTACTATACCGTCATTACATTTTTTTCTTGAATGCAAGCAAGTACGCAATTTTAAAAATGCCTCCAGGAGTGCTGAATTCGAGCCATTTAATACAAAAATGATACAGTCAAACTTTGATTCCAGCCCTATGCTTAGCTTCATTCTTTAAGTTAGTTACCAAATAAGAAAATGGAATATTTTCAGAAAATTGAAAAAGATAACTATCCGTATCGTTATCAAATTTCATGAATTCATATTCGTGCATTTGAAAATCTTTTAACAAGGCTGGATACCAACTGACTATACTATATAATACTCTCTTGTAAGATTTGGCTAATTACCAAAAAAATTAGAAAGAGATAAAAATAGAGAAAATGTGATTTTTATAGGGATGAGGAATTGAAATGTTGTGGATCACAAACAAAAGAAAAGTAAGAATGTGGGTAAAGGAAGGGAAAGGCAAAAAAGAGGACAGAGGGAATTTACGAACTGATGAACAACGAGTATAAACGTAGGCGCTTAACCAGGTAAAGCGTGGAAATTTTGTTAGGTATTCAAAGAGAGAAAAGGATTCAATTGGTCGAGTAATAGGTTAATAAATTATTATCTATACCACGGAAGTTTAGAGGTGATGGGTAAATACTTCAAAGGTCAATGTAACGAAGAGGATAGGCATCCAGCCATCAATGTAGACACGGAATACAACATAGAATTGGATATCCAAGCTTCAGGAATGAGTGAGTGCTAGATACAAAAAAACCGCGATACATGAAAGCAAATAACTTGGCAGGGGTAGAAAATATCACGGCAGAGTTTCTATAGAAACTCAGAAAACATGGCAAAAGACTATTTTTGGCCTTACTATAGTATTAATGAAGATGGGGTTTCAAAACTTCATTAAATCATTTTGATCCTACTCGCAAAAAAGACGAAGGAAAATGTTTGTACGGACCATTAGTATGCGAGGTAAATATCTCATGCATGAAAGGTTATCCTCCAAGTTATTGCCGGAAGTTTCGGGGAAAAGATCTCCTAGCTGAGAGACCGCTTGCAACGCCAGCCGTAATATAACATGCACGACATCACTTTTGCTTGGTGCAATAAACAGCTGCGTAAACTTAGCCACTGCATAAAAGCTCAAGTATTTGATACAGGGAGTCTTTTCATCAAATCTTCGAAACAGGGAGCAATGCTTTTACAGTAATATGGTTCAACTGGGGATTGCGAAGCAGCATTTGCCGAGGAACGAGGGAGCTTATTCAATGCCGCCAAAGCATGGCGGCTGGGGGGAGTCGATGGACGAAAACTTGTAAAAATGATGGAGACGTACACGCAAACGATTCAAGGATATTTGTACTAACGCTCCTCCCATATTTCGAGCATATAATTAAATTACTTTCAACATGCACCAGAGAAAACAACTGAAAGTAATATAGAACAGCCGAATTCGCTGCATAAAATCATCTACAAGATCATCCCCTGGAAAACCACTCAGATTTTTTTTCGTTTTTTTATGACTATAAATATTCGACTGATTCAACATTTCTAGATTCAATGAGGTAGTACTAATACTAGCCAGGCCACACGTATGTAATTAGGCACAATAATTCTTCTCTCTCTTCAACGATATGACCTTTGGAGTAATAATTTGTGTAAGGATATTTGCCGTTGATAAAATGGTATGCATGGGAATAAACCGCTAATACCACTTTACATAGGGATCAGACAACGTTCCGGGGGGTGTTGAGGATGATTTAAGAATCAGAATACAGTTTTCGCTGCCTTAAGGAAAATCAGGAGAATACCTTCATGAAGCTTACCCTGAGATAAAGAAAAAAGTAACTTGAGAAACTGACCAATTTAAATGTCTGTTGATCACTGGCATCTCAAATTTTTTCGCGGTCACTTACTAAGAGGTTATCTGCGTCAGCCACGAAAATCAATTGGAATTACTGTAATGAGTAGTGGTATATATTATCAGGTAGTTAAAGAAAGAAGATATGTTTTAATAGTTAGGCTTAAATAGGTTATATGGTACGTATTTGGACCGATTTGAAGTACGGTTAAGCAAAGAATCATGCAGACCATAGAAAATCCACTCGATTCCTAACAAAACAAACTTCAATAGGTTAGCATTCAAATGTTATAATTGCTGACTTGGAGTAATACTACTTGACTGGTGCCTTTTCTGGACTGGAATATAGAAGCCAGGGATGTTAAACGAAACTAAAATCATGGTTCCGGAACGGTTCGGGGTGGGTTCAGATAAGTTTCGGTTCACGGAACTTAGGAAAGAAAATCTCGGAACGAAAGAGGAACAAAAATATTTTGAAATAAAACCCTTAGGAACGAAAGAGGCACCGTTCCAATTTCGGTTCCGGCTTGGGAAAGTTTCGTTCCCACCTTCCCCCCTATGGTTCCGACTTTCGTTCCGAGGAATTTTAGAAGCATACGATTTTACAAAATGACCTGCCGTCACGTGTGCCACTTAGGGTATAGTTTAAGGTGCAGGCCACAGTGTTTCATCATGTTTGATAACAATGGAAGACAATGTAAAGAAACCAGCATTCTCAATGCAATTAATGGTGAAAAGTTCTAGCCTATGGAGAAATTGTACGTTATATTGTATTTTGTGCAGGACAGTACAATCTCTCAACCGGTATGGAAGTGATGTGCGCCGGCCGGCTCGGGGTTGATCTCAAGGTACCGTTGACGAATATCACGTACTCGCACAGCAACAGCGTAAACAATAGGAATCCTTATGGTATATACCTGCAAATAAATCTTGAAAACAGAGCAAAAAAGATACTCTCGGATATCTGAACAGCTAACATGCTATGAATCTCGGCATTAGTATGGAGGGAATGCGGCGCTTACCTTTAGCCAATGCGCCGACCCCTGACCTCCCAGTCCCCCACTGTCAAGATCACATCCAAAGAATCACGAGAGGAAATGCAGAGGTTATCGTCCTCGAGTATATGCATATGGAATATTTGTAAAAGACTTCAAGCAAAGCAAAAGACAAGAGAGAACTAGAGGGGATGGAAATTTTAGTTTTCCCATTGCTGTTTGAGAGCTCGGCCTGGAAGTTATTGGGCACCATTGTCCTCCTTCTTGGCTATTGCATATCGGATTAACATTTTACAAACGGTCAGGGTTTTTTCCGTCTCCCTCCCTTCTTGGGAAGAGATCTCCATCCCTCTGGACCAATAGTTACCACTGTGTACTCAAACTCTTTGTATCCACGCCGCGACCACATGTCTCCCATTTTGTTTTATAACCCTTTCGCCATACATTCTTCTTAACCTTTTCAATAAGGTCAGTGTCCTGTACCTTAGCGTACGAGCGTCGGCTCATCCGCCTGGGAAAATCCCTCACGCTTACAGTTTATAACCCGGCAAGACTGACCGCCAAACACCTGCCGGGGAATCCCAGCCGGTGGAGGTGCGGGGGTGAGAAAGGGACCTCTCCCCTCCTCCCCCAACGTGGGGGAAGACAAGAAGGTGGGGAGGTTGGGGGATGGGAAGAGTTGAGTAAGTACTCCTAAGTAAACTTAAGTCGCCACAATGTAACATTATCAGGGTTCAATCTCTTTTCACTCATAATGAGTAGAAGTTTCTAAGGAAAATAATTTTTAAACGGTTTTTACATGTGTATGGGATGTTCATCCTCAAATTATCAAGTCTGTCGGATGCATGTGGGGGAAGAGCGCTCGTTTTACATTTGAAGCACAAGATAAACAAACATGGAAGTATGCAATATATATGATTGATGTCTTTAAATCGTGATATTATTAGTGGAATTAATATTTTCAGTTAAAAGAAATTATTTTAAAATATCCCATACGTCTCCGATTACGAAGATTCCAAAAAACTCCAATATCAAATACTCGTTGCTATCTCTGTAATGATTACATTTTACATTGTTTCTAATTGTTACACGTACCTGATTCCAAAGTTAGCAAGTCATCTGTTGTTGAGACGCGTAAGATGTTCGCTTTTATGATATTCCGATAGTTCCATTGTTGCACTGTTTTCAAGCCTACTTTGTTGGCATACCATAAGGATTCCCATTGTTTACGCAGTTGCTGTGCGATTAATGACGATAGTTCCCTGAGATAAGAACCGATCGGGCACGGAGCCATGATTGCGAGCCGAAAATCCATCCACCACTTTACTTGAATTGAAACTATTTACAAGAAGGAACGGTTCCGGAACGTTATATTTCGTTCAAAATTCTACTTTCGTTCCGTTAACTAAACTAAAGTCAAGCCGTACGTAAAGTTTCATTCCGAACCGAAACTATACTAAAAAAAGAAAGCCTATAGTTTCGTTTCGGAACGAAACTATATGCTTAGTTCCTGTTTCGTTTAACATCCGTGGTAGAAACTGACGCAGGAGTTTCACCTCCACTCCATTTTCTCAGCTCCGCGCGGCAATTTCAGAACTGAATATAATAGTTTTATGGACGTTTGGGGCTATTCAATTTTCAATCAAGCTTACCATTAGGATTTCAGTAATAAGATGAGTTGCAAAATTTAATAAAGCTCCAAATATTTTATTTAAAACGCTTTTCTGTTGATCGGGTCAACAAAATCACTAGTTATGAATTTCAATAGGGGTAACCCTAGTACTAACATGTCGTGGAGGCGACTCAACCCTCAGCATCCAAGTGTCAAATACTCACTCTGCTTCGCGAGGTACCCTCCACTGAGGCCGCTGAACGGAGGCCCATCGCCCTCGGTCGGTGTGACGTCCTCGCTGGTCTTCATGCCGGCGGCCCCCACTTCATCTCCCGGGTTGCCTCCCGGACCCGAGACCGACTGCGCGGACGGCTTCGGCTCCAGCGGCGGCGACACCTCCGCACCCGTCGCACTCGTCGACGAGGCCAGCGAGTCGCGATGGTGGCGGGACCTCTGCGGGACGAGAGAGACAAGGTATTCACGTCCGGTGGCAGCAAAAGGGAAGCCTTATGCTCAGCGCGGACTTCTTTTCCATTGCATTGGAGAAGATATAGACATAGCACCTCTCACAACCAAAATGCGGCTTTGTTTCATTCTTTACTTACTAAGTGCACTGCTTTTTGACAGGCCAAGACTTCGTTGAACAAATATTTAAGTTTAGAGCTCAAGTTCAACACAAATATCTACTTTTACTTTTACCAAGAAATAAAGGACTCATCCAAGTCGTTGGTCGAATGCTAAGTAGCTTCACTCAGTCACTCTGTAATGTCGAATCACTGGCTTATCGCTCTTCTACAGGTCAGGGAAACTAGTTATTGGTACAGTTTTTTCTGATTTTTTCCAATTCATGGAATTTAATATATTAATCCAAGCATAACGCACTCAGGTTCATTTTTTGTACTAACTCCTGCCGCCTGGCGCAAGTAATGGGCTGAAAACTTAGAAGGCTCGATCTCAAAAGATAAAATTGAATCCGCAGGTGATTTCAGTCACAGTATCGTATCATATGAAGAGAAAAAGAAAATTTCTGATAAGAGGATGGAGAAATGTGGCACTAATATAATGGTCCTCACGACGACGTGTGGTATACGACGAATCTTGGAATATGAGCAAATTTTTTTGAACTATAGAGAATGAGAAGGCGCTCAATACAATGAATAGAAAAAACTAATGGAATTACGGTAGAATTTTGAAGTTTATAGGCGAGCTGGATTGCTAATTATGTGAATGCCGGTTAGAAAGAGCAGGTGACGGACAGTGTATCGATAGCATTAGGAACGGAGCGTGGCTAGAGAGCTCACTATTGCCCTAGTTTAATATTTACTCGGGAGAAAGGGTTACAGAAGTGGACAGGTAAAGAATTAGAACTTAAGTCGGAGTTGTGTAGGAAAAATGAGTTTTTTGCTCGGTTTACTGAGTTCTGGTTGGTCGATAAGTTAAGGGACTACAAATTGGTGATGAATGCGTAGTATCTACTGCTCGAAATATATGAGACGAAGATAAATAATATGAAGACAAAGTTGACAAGGTTTTTATGCGGAGAAACGGAAAAACTACAATAAAAGCTATAGAATAACGAAAAATGGATCAATTTATTGAGCAGTAGATATATCGGACGGGAAGGGGTTAAGTAGCAAGTCATAAAGCGAAGAATAGCATGGGAGAAGGAGAATGTATACGATACGGGTAATAGAACACTAGGCAAAGACATAGGAAACTTTTACCTTGAGTTTCGCATATTCCCATTGGATGATGTGTAAAATTCAAAAGGAAGAGTTTGGTCTGAGTGGAAGTGATGGCGGAGGTTGGTGAAATTTATTGAGTCCTGGTGGAGAGAAAGCTTGGAAAAACTAAATACAGGAGAACTCAAGATCATTAAGTTAGAGGGGGGAGGAGGAATGGGGAAGGGAGTCGAGATTACCCACCTTAAACATATCATTGAAAGCAGAGTTGTGGGAAGAAACGTGGGTGGCAACTGGGAGGGAAACGGAGAGGGAGGGCGGATCATCGCAACTGAAGCGGTGGCCATTCATACGAATATCAAGCGCAGTCTTAGTTAAACCTATGTAGAAGCTGGGGTATAGTTGAAAAAGGAGATGACATTATGAGTTGATGAGAGTTGACATTATGGGAGATGCAAGAAAGTGAGGCGACGTACGGAAGATGAAAAGTAAGGAATTTATCAGGCAGAGGCTGGGTGATGAGGATGCCACAAGTTTTGCAACGTGGGCGATTGCACGGGGTTGGAGGGAATTAAATGGTGGTGAAGATTGATTTGGAAAGAGGTTTAGTGATTTTAAAGAGGGCGGGCGGAGAGAAACTTCCTTTTAAATTTTCTTCATTTCCCGCCTTCCTGTCCCCTACCTTCCTCTCTCTCCTCCTACTCCCCTTCCCCTCTGTCCCTCCCCTCCTTCCCTTCCATCCACCTCAGTCCTCCCTTCCTTCTCATTCTTCAACGCCCTTGCGAACAAGGCACGCGGCGCGCCGAAATATTAAGGAGTTTCCTGTGTATTTCTTTTTCGTTGAACTATATTTTTTGTTTGCCTTTCTGTGGTAATTTTTGTCTATTCTCAACTCTGAAAAAGACGAGGGCTTCATCGTCGAAATATCAGGAGCTTTTTTGTGAGTGTTTTTTCTTTTGTGTTTGTTTTTTGTCTGCCCTCTTGCGGCATTTATATATAATCACATACAAACACACACAGAGAGTTACTTTTTACATCAATATGTATTCACTTACGATTTTAGCTATCTATTTATCTTGCTGTTTGTTGAGCATGTGTTTCTGGTGACCTCATAGCTGTCCTGCGGGTTTTCCAAAGTCCAGGGACAAACGTCGGGTCAATACCGCTCCCGTCAGATGCTGGAACTTGAGTGATTCCAAAGAACTCGGCACGCCCTAAAGACGCAATAGCATGCATCGCGGCTGCTTTGTGCTTTATTTATTTATTTAAGTAATTGCTCACATACAGCATTTCTGCCAGTTTACAGTGTCGCAGTAACAATAAATACGTAATATAGACGTAGACAAACAAACAAAACAAAGAGTACATGATAAAAATATGCAAACAAACCAATAAAGCAAAGATGGAAAGGGAAGAAATAGGGAGTGGTTTAGTTATTTCCCGAGAAATAGGACGTGGAAAGATTGATGAATGAGTTGGAAGAGAGCAAAAAGGGATCAATGTTATCAGGCAGAGAATTGAGAAGAGAGGAGAGGCGGTAGTGAAGGTAACGCTTGATAAGGGATAGTCTAGGGATAGGCATGTGGAGTAATGAGTGCGTACGGGTGGATCGACAAGGAACTCGGAAATTAATGGAGGAAAGCAATTCAGGACAATCAATATTTGAGTTCAGAATGTTGCAAATAAATTTTAAATCGGTTTTGATTCTTTGATTGCAGGGATTGGGGATGGATACAGAAGAAAGGATCAAATCAGTAGGCATGTTGCGTAAGTGGGAAACTCTGTATTTTACTATTTTAGCAAAGAAACTAGTTACGCTGTTAAGAGTGGCGAGATTAGTTGGAGCAGCGATTGACCATATGAGTGAGCAATATGCTGTGAGTGGTAGAACAAATGCTCTAAAGTATGATTGTAGGGCTTGGGGGTTAGTGATTTCCGTGAAGCGGTAAAGGAAACCTAAGAGGGACATGGCTTTGCTTTTAATCAATTGAATATGGTCCAAGTAGGTTAGTTTACTATCTGTTAAAATACCCAGATCCTTCACTGAAAAAACGCGATAAAGAGGCTCAGAATTAATAGCATAATTAAAATTAAGAGGATTTTGTTTGAGAGAGATGGAAATAGTATTGCATTTAATGGAGTTTAAGTTCAGCTTCCAGGTATTGCACCATTTAGCGGTCATATCTAAAGCATTTTGAAGGTCTTGGCAGGCTGAGGTACTATAAATTTGTTTGAAAACCTTGCAGTCATCAGCATAAAGAAGGGTATGAGCTTGGGGGGGAAGAACAAGGGAGGCCAGGTCGTCAATGAAGAGATTAAAAAGATATGGCCCCAGGACACTACCCTGAGGAACACCAGATGTTACCGGGTAACAGTGGGAAGAGGTGCCTTAAAGTATAACCCGCTGAGTTCTATCACTGAGAAAAGATTTGAGTAGATCAAGAAAATTGCCGTGTACGTTGAACCGCTGACTAAGCTTGTGAAAAAGGAGGGTGTAGTCGAGAGAGTTGAAAGCTTTAGAGAAGTCAAGAAAGATGGCATCAAGTTGTGTATTCTTCGCTATTGCGCTGACAGCATGGTGTTGAAATACAGAAAGATTAGTCAGATATGAACGACCTGGAAGGAAGCCATGTTGATTATTGGACAGGAGAGGAGATGTAAAGTAATATAGTCTGTTGAGGATAATCCTCTCAGTGACAGAGGATTGAATTGGAAGCAGTGAAGTTGGTCAATAGTTAAGAACGTCGCATTTAGGGCCAGTTTTATGTATAGGAATAATGTTTGCCATTTTCCATTGGATAGGAAAGACCCCGAGTGAAAAGCAGCGATTCAATAGGAGGCTCAGCGGGGTCGCGAGGGAGGAGACGCAGTTATGTACAAATATAGGACTGAGACCATCGGGACCAGGGGAAAGGTGGAGAGGGATTTTGGAAAGACATTGAAATACCTCCTGGGGATCGGTCTCTATGTGGGATAGACAGTGGGTTGTACTTGATGTGAGGGGATGGTCATTGGTAGAAGGGAGATTGGATTGGGGGATTAAACAATCGGAAAAAAATTTCATAAACAAGCAAGATCTATCCGAGGCCACAACACTAGTAGTTTCGTAAGTCACTGTCTCCGGAATTCGGGGACGATTACGACGGCGATTCACAAAGGACCAGAATTTTTTTGGGGGTGGAGGTAATAGATGAGCACACACCCTGCGCATACTCCTTCTGGCCGCGACGGATGAGAGTCTTTGAATGTCGACGGAGCTCAGTGAAAGTGCGCCGAGTGTGTTCATTCGGGGTAGTCTTATACAGGTACCATGCTCGATTCTTGTTTCCAAGAGTATGCACGGTGTCGGACTGAAACCAGTGGGGGAATTTTTTGTTCGAGGTTCCACAAAAGGGACAAAATCCTTAATGACACTCTCAACGACGGCGTACAGGAAATCCACTCGTTCTTCGGGGGGCAAAGAGGAGAGAACGCACCAGGGGATTAGGTCAAGGGAACGGTTAACGTCCTCCCAGCAAACCTTAGACCAGGCGGGAAGGGGTTTTGGAGGGGTAGGTGGAACCCCGTGGCACTTCTGGGGGCTGCACAAACTGAAGGAAGCATCGAGGGACTCGTGGTTCGAGTCAAAGATATTCCGTCCGTGGGAAATTGCCTCGGGGTGAACAGTAGAGAGGAGGAAGTCCAGCGTTGCCGCATTTCGGGTCCCTTCGGTGTTAAATTGGGATAGGCGCAGTGCGTGTATAAAATTTTCCATGAAATACTCATCATGGGCGTCGGATGGGTACCCACTCGTTGGAGACTCCCAGCGAATGGACAAATTAAAATCACCGAGAAGGATGACAGGACCAAGATTGATACCTCTCATCACAGACTCGAGACTTTTATCCAATACCGTAAAATCACTGGCGGGAGGGCGGTAGAAACGGCCAACAAAAATTTTCTTTTTCTTTGAATGTTTACCGGAGGGTAGAGTAACTTCACTCCACCCTATTCCACAATCTGTCTCAAGGTCCAGGCGGCGTTTAGATGAGTAGGTGGAATTAATGGCCAATAGTACTCCACCACCTCTGGAAAGTCTATCTCTGCGATAAATGCAATGTGATGTAGAGAAAGATATTTCATCATCATGAACGGAAGGGTTTAGCCATGTTTCACAGAGAGCGATAATATCTAGTTTCGATAGCTCATGGGCATGTGAATCACAAATTTACAGCTTATTCTTAATGCTTTTCACATTCTGGTAATAGGCAAGGGAGGATCGGGATTGATGTTTACGTCACCTGAGAGGAGAACAAGAAGCAGAATAACGGTTTCACTGCGAGGGTACACTGTGGCGGTTGACGGTGAGGGCTGGGGGTGTCGCCGGGATCGGAGGGATGGAGCGCCGGAGCGATGGAGGCCGGAGAGGGACAGACCGCACGATGCAAATGTGGAAAAGAGATATCTTCTTTCACTGAGTATTTCTGGAGGAAGTGGATGCTCAGAGGATCAGGTGGGTTCACATGACGAAACTGCACAAACACGAAGATAAATATTCACAAGTACTAGCACAGAAACAACAGAAAAAGTAAAAATTGCGGGAGCACGAGATACACGTGTCCTACCACTGGCGGCCATCTTGGGCTATCTCATCATTTATTTATTTATATTTGCTATTTATATTTGGCATTCCTTTTTTTCTCGTGTGTCTCTCTTTTTCACATATTTTATGTAAATTATCTAATTAACATGTTTTTATCTTGAACTTAAGACGCATAAACTAACAAAAATGTTGATTTCTCAAAATCTGTTAACGAAGATGCTGATTCAATTTTTAAATAGATGGAGTCTGGTCAGATGCGGTGGAAGCAATGTATTTTCACAGGGGATATTCAGTTCTTTTCGTCACTTGAATCACAGCTGGCCCCTCAAATAGCTGTACATTATCTCTTATTTTTGTTAACTATCCATGTACTTTTAGGGAGTCAATGCATTTGTCATTTCGTTACCCTCATTTCAGTGATTTTTAAGTTAAACCACAAATAAGTCGCACGTAAACTATCATTCGAAATCCCAGTCCCCCTCGTGGCTTTAGAAAGAACTTTATTACACATCCATTCCCTCTGAAATGGGGGCGATGTTGACACTCATCAAAAGTTTTATCTTTCCGTGCCGCTTTTTACCCGAGAGACGCACGGCTCGAATCAAGAGGATGCATGATCCACTTCGTATTTGCCATCCGAATAAACTGGCCGGCCAAACTTCCTCCGAGTATATTTCAGCCTCCGCGACGGAGCCCATGGGAGAGGGATCGCTTTAGCCAAGCGAGGAGAGAGGGTGGAGAGGGGGGCGGGTGGGAGGGGGAAGGGGAAAATGGGGGGAGGGGTTAATGCACTTTATATATATATTCCCTTGGAAGTCTGCCCGTGCGATGTGTCGGCCGCGCCACCGCGAGGGGGCGGCACAGTCGAGTGCCGATGGCACGACCGTGGGAGGGGCACGCGGCGATCGGGATCGATAAGGGGGGAGGAAGGGGGGCGGAGGAAACGGGGGGGGGAAGGCGTGCCTCTTCTGGAAGCGCAACTCCTGCCCCCTTCCCCCCCAGCGTGAGAAGGGCGAAAAGGAGGCCCCTAGGGCACGGCCGCCGCCAATATCCGAGGACTGCCCCCTCGGATCGGGGTGGCGTCTTCGCTCATGACGCTAGAATATGGGGAGCGAGATGATACGGGCATGACACAATGCCTGACACGCAAGCTACAAGCTCAAATATCACGCAATCTGTAATGCAAACATTTTAGGGTACTCTGATGGGGACTGCGACGAGTCATCTGACAAATGAGGTCTCAACCACGCATCTGAACTTAAAAGGAGTGTGTAGCGGTTAGTACGGGCCAACGAGTGCCCTATTTTATTATTTTCCAATTACTTTAAAAGAACTTGGACTTCATTTTATATGAGTGAATATATTTATGCGTTGAAGTGCTCTATACCAACAGTAATTGATGAAATTCAAGAATTATATTTTAATTTTTTTTTCTTAATTAAAGCATATTATTACAGGAGTGTTTGGCATGCAATTTGAAATTTTAACGAAATCACTTTGATAGACAAATTTACAAACATTGGACTTTGCTTGACACCTTAATATGTTTAACGACTATCAAAATGATAAGAAATATATTGCTTCGCAGATAAGGGATAATCTGTACACATGTAATCGAATTTTTGCAATATATATGCCATGTGCTACTAGGGTACACATTAAATTAGCATTGCATTGCAAAAAACTTCAAACAGGATGAAGTAATATTTTACTTATATCCATTGATATCACTAATTAAAACGTGTATGCATATTTCGCACAAATATGTGAATTAAAAAATCGCTACATTCCCGACGCAACTTTCAGTATCCTAATCGAAAAATCAATTCGGTCAGCAAGAGATAGGACTGCGGACATTTGAGACGGTACAAGGTTGGAAAAATCGGCAGAAACTCACGGAATGGGAGACTCAAACAATTCATACGAAAGTAGTAAAGAAAACGATTTATGTCCAAAGGAACTATCATCATTCCCCCAACCACTGTTCGATCAAAATGGACGGTTTGAAGTGAATGCTTAAAGGAATGGATAAAATGGGCAGCAAAAAATGTTTGTTAGGATGAAAAAGGCTAATCATCGATTTATTTCAGGGCCTAAACGATAAACTTCTGTCCTGTTGTGTATATCTCTTACACATCCAACTGCATTGAATCCTAGACTGAAACGGGACGTTTGCGCTCTCCATCCCTAGCGTTAAGTTCCCTTTGTGCTCTTCTTCGTCGCCGAATTGTCTGAGTTCATTGTTTCGCGATCTCCAGTTCATCCATTCTTTCTATTATAATCATAAATCTTATTTCTTGCTCGCTAAAACCTCTAAGTTTCAACAATATCTTATTTTCTTTCATTTACATAATTTTTATTTATCGCGCACATTATGCAGGCTGGAGAGAGTGAGCAGCAGTAGTTGACGGACGGGCTCCATGGTTTGGAGCTGAGGAATTACTCGTCATTGTTCAAGACTAGTAGTTGGCAGGCATTCCCCTTCTTCATCACCACAGTTAATTTCCACATCATAGATCACAGCCCTAGTGGACATGAATAACGGATATTTCAAGAAGATACAACGAGCGAACACAAACACACATGTCCTGGGTGGTGAATAACCCACTGGAACAGTCATCAAGATATTTTAGAATATGCACAATGAGTTATTTTCAGGAAAGTGTTGAAACTTGTGGTGGTGAACGAATTATGCAGCAGCTTGGAATTTCAAAGTCATTAATTTGAGTATATAATTTTTACCATAACAATTCAGTTCATAGAGTTTTTGTGCCAAACTATTGGGAATTATTTTTCAAAAAATATTTATGACTTGAAGAATATTGCTCAACATTGTGATAGCGTAAGGCACTGTTGCACAGCGCCCACTAGATATCGTGCCATGCTTATTTTTAGTGTTAGGGTTCAAATGCCTGGAATATATGAAAGGAAGATTGTGTTGCCTCCACGCGGCAATTTAACAAACTATCTACCCCAGTTAGGGCCAAAATGAACTCTATTCTGAAGACTCAATCGTCTGATTTCTTAGATGAAACTGTTGCAGTCTGTTGTGCTTTAAGGATCAGATAACAGTTGTAGTGCAACAGACTTTGAATCAGAAGCCAATGCCATTCCTGGGATCATGGAGGAAAATAATAAATGGGTCATTATTTCTGTACATTTGAGGGTAAATATTAACCTTGGTGGTTAACTTGATTATACCAAGATTGTGTGTTTCCAACAAGTGAAAACTTCACCATTTTAATATTTAATTGAGAGAATGTGATGGAGCCATCAGGCAAACACTGGAGACGGCCTAATAAGATGGACGACATCTGTCACCAAGAAAAAGAATTAGTGAGAAGTGTGAAAGACTATGAAATAGGGAGAAATGTGCTCTAATCAAAGATATAAACAGCACCAAAATTCTGTCTAAATTATTGAACATTCTTTTGTCGTTCAGAGTCCTGAAGTAACCACAATGTGATCAGCTTTGAGAAACATACCAAAGTAGAGGCAATAATATAGGAAAGCCTGTCACAAAGTTGCACCACAAGCAGGGATGACTTTATGGCAATTGAAAGATCTAAGGTTTTCCCGGCGTATCTGCTGGATAAATGTTTCTCGGGTGTTGCACCGGGTTCGGACCCTCTTACCCGGAGCAACACCCGAGAAACATTTACGGCAATTATTTTGTGAAATATTATCTCTAAAAACATTGGTTACTTATACTCGTAAGATAGACATCGGTAACTAAATTTACAGAGCACGACCCCGAATACGGATTCCCGAAATTTGGAAAACCCAAAATCCGTAATATAGGAAATTTAGTCATTCCTCATTCAAAACACTCTTGTTTTGACTACGCGCCACGTGGCGCGACTATCGCAACATCTTATGTCCAGTTTACATGCAAGTCTTTGCACGCATAGTTTAAGCTGGGTCCACACGAGAGGCGTCGTCGTGGGTTCGTGATTTGGCGAGTCGCTCGGCAAGGTATCCGCCTCCCCCCCGCGTAGTGTCTGTAAACTTGCACACATCAAAGGAGACGAGCGTTTGCCTAGAGGTTGCTCGGCCCGCCATCCAAATATTTGGCTTCGGCTGGACCTCTACTTCTTTTGCGCTGTAGAGAGGATTACCTACTGTCTATATCTGTCTGTCTGTATATCTACTGTCCACGGTTTGCGGAATTAATGTCGCCAGGCGTAAAACATGAACGTTCGGATTTCCCCATATTTTTTGATTGATGCTTGGCACTCTGCATGTCTGGATACAAAGACAAAAATTGTTTATGCTAAATTTGGTAATTGGTAAACGTTCACTCTTCGGCGAATGCAGAATATAAGGCGCCAGCTTCACAAGTGAAAGGTTCACATTCGAGTGTATGAGACGGCGTCTTGTGCATCTATCGGCGCATGAATATGAAAGTATAAACAAGTTGAGCCCAAGCAAGCTCATAGTATGCTCCCGGGCACAAAATCTTTGCTCATAGCTTACTTTGGTACTCAATCTTTTTCATGGTCGTGTGAGGGGCATAGAGGAGCGACCGCGCTCGTCTGTATTTCAAAACGTAGAAATGTAAATGATGAAGCCAACGATTCGCGACGCCCACGTTAACTTTATGATTTACAGAGATCGAAAATTCATGAGAGTGTGCTAATATAATCCAGGAAATCTTATGTGAAAACCCAAAATGACTTCACGTGTCCACCTCATGTTCCAAGCTTTGCGGGCGCGTGAAACGAATGGAGTGGGCTGACGCGATGGCTACGCGCGATGGAACTCAACTTCGCTCGGGGGTAGCCAGGCGAACGGAGCGAAGCATCTGAATGACAGTGTACGAAACCCTACGCCACTGCGTGCCCACATTTGAGCAAGCGTCAGTATTTTCGGCAATTTAAGAGAGATAACTTGTGCCAAGACAACTGTCCCGAGTTTTTTGCCCCATGTCGAAAAAACCTGGAATCACTTATCTATGCGGAATTGTCAGATAGAAGCAATCAACCTTGAGTACTAAAAAAAGTGGATTTAATGAGGTATTTGGTCAAGGGAACGCCATTTAGAAGTTATGTGAGCAGCCTGGAGAGGGAATTTTGACTGTTGATGACATGATAAGAAACAAGAGAAGCCGTTGCTTAAGACTTGCATAGAGTGATGTTTCTAAAATAATGACTAATAGGAAAACACTGCATCGATCTAAGACAGCCAATGTGGACAAAGTCTTAATGGAGTGGATTAGACCGCCGTGAAGTGAAAATTTTCCCTCGGATTGATCAGTGTTATATAAATATATAAATTACATATAAAACGGGAAGGCTTACATGGTTATTTTATCCTTGCGAGTAATTTTAAACTTATGGCTTAATCACATAATCATCTTCAGATGAAAGTGTGAGTTGTCTTTTTTCAGCTGAAGACCTGAAAATCCCGAAAAACCCTAAATCCAGAAGTCTTGCGGTTCTGTACTGTATGAGTGAAGATTCTGACCAATGGCATAACATTTTTTTAAATATTAATATATTCACCAATAAAGTTAAAGAAAAACTTCATTAACTGGTACAAAGTAACAGTTATTGACGTTTCAAGTATCAATAACTGTTACTCTTTACGGTTTATCAAAATTTAATTATTGTCAACCTTTCCAAATATTATCTAAAATGTTGTATATTTTTAATGTCAAGTTGCAATTTCGCTGTACACTGAAGCACTACACATTTTTCAAAAGAATGTTTAATTGAGGTGGTCGAAAAGCTGATAGGATATGCATCTAATTTTTTTTCACGCCAAGACCTATGTTGCATCCAAAGTAGCATTTTTCTAACCCTATCAATAGGTTTTAGAATACATCTGCACCCTACGTCAGAATGGAAAAGGCATACTACACTGGTGGAGTAGAAATCCTGACAAAGAAGAAATAAGACGACGAAAATCCAGCACTTCACGGGCTAAACGATGATATGCATCATACAAAAGATACACATTATACCTTAAGACTAATCTAAATAACTAAAAAAATAATTGTTTCTGTGTGAAATTTTGAGTTCAGGGCCAACATGACCCGTAGAAAACAAACGGTTCACATTTGGAAGAATTTTGTAATCTTGGTAATGTAATACCCAGTGATAGAGGAGAAAGAAAAAATACTGTAAACTGAATACACCAAGCAAGAAAATCGTTTGATTTGAAGGCTAATAAAATAAGTGTCAGCATCTCAAGCTTTTATGTAGAAAATCACTTCATTAAATATACGTTAGGAGTATGCTTTTATATGACAGTGAAACCTGATGAATAACAGCTGCAGAGCAAAGATCATCGGAAGCAATGGACATCGTTATCAAAGAATAATGAAAATCACATGGACGGAGAGAATCACTTGTGAATAAGAGCTACGAAGACTTGGGAAGAAAAGAAGTAAAAATTCTACGCTCTTTGAAAGGAAAATAATTGTCAATTTTTTTTAGTAATGCCAGAGTCTCTTAAAATTATTAATGGGAGGAGAAATGAATGGAAAGAATTATGAAAGAAGACCAAAGAAGGAATGCATCAGGAAAATTATGACGTCAATGTTAATGGCATTCATCACGAAAGAAGTTAATCGTTAATTGCGTTAATCTCTTCATGCGGTTTAATTTACACCGACCGTGGCTACTAAATCCTCATGATAATACAAGCTGTAGGTGTGATAGAGCAGTGCGAAAGTAGTACAAAGGTGTTGGTTTATTTTGCTTTGAATGCCGTCAACTCTCACAAAAAGACGCCTCAAATGATACTATAAAAGATTTATTTAGGAATTAGGAATGGAACGGTTGGAACTTATTTAGGAATGAAACCGTTGGACGAGAGGGCAAATGAATAAAGAACTGGGGCGAACCAATATTTGGATTGCTGCTGGTGATGTTTACTCCACAAATGCCTACTAGTGTTGATATTCAAGCAAGGATTCTTCATTCACGTCATTTAATTAGTTATTTAGCAATCCAAGCTTTATGATATTCATATTTTGCGTAGTGCGCGTATTTTCTACGCGATGAGTAAAAGGTGTTATTAGTGCTACCTGGTATTCATTTTCATTTCTGTCCTAATAATGTTCACTTGCAGGATTGCACTTTCTATTGATTGTGGTTTCACACGGAGCGTCTATGGCGCAGATCAATTTGAGTTAATTTAGTCGAACAGCTTTTAAAATAATAATATATTTATTAAATGGGACTACATCCCTCTTACATGACTTTCCAATGGCTTCACAATAATTCTAAACTTAAATTCATTCAAAAGAGTCCCCATTTACATAATCGAAGTATGAAGTTCACTTTGTTCGTAAAAGCAACGCATTCAACTCTCAGCAAATTAAAACGATTTCAAATACCATAAACAATTTATTCAATACATTAGTCTTTCACGCCAATACCCTCTCATTTATAGGTAGAAAAATGCTTGAGGAATTTGTTTCTCGCTCCATTGGCTAACATATAAAAATCGTGTTACAGAGTAATGCTTGACTTAGATAATTAATGGAAAGCTGAAGCTATAAGGAATGTTGGAGCATTCATGTTTCATTTATAGGGTATATTAAGACGCACATTCATTTAGCTGAACTAAGTAGACATGATGGTGAGCTCGCAGAGCAATGAATTGGTCTTGGTATCGTTTCGAACCTCTGAGCAACTTTATAATTTGATGTAACAACTCATTTAGGTGCACCCAAGGTGCGAGACGATGTCGGTACTCGGAGTAAATAATATCTAATTAAGGTCAGTTATTGTTTTGCAATTTCCATAAATGGATTAGCAGGCGGTGTTTCGTGTGAACATGAAGTCGGGTCAATTTCGGCGGCTCGTATACCTAACCATGGCGGTCTGGTTATCTTTGTGCCCTCTGCCTGGCGCAATCCCGCAACCCGAGCTGCGGTAGCCAACGATAGCTACGCTGCGAGATAGCCTAATCCTATTTTCCCGTTTAATTTAATTTAGGACCTCAGTAATGGCCAATATTGCTTTCAGTGCGGGATTATTGCTTCCGTCTGGTCATTGGGGCAACCGATTAAAATAAAATCACTCATTAAGACCTTTTCCGAACCGCTTCGGGACACAGATGCTCCAAAGTTAGCCGCCGTATCAATTTCATAACAGAGCAAGCACATCACTCGCAAAGCAGGCCACCAGACCTCTCCCATAGGCAGCCTCAGTGTGGCAAGATTTCTTTCGCCCTTCGTGGCATGGATCGCGTGGGTTCGCAGACACACGATGGGATTCCCTATCTGGCCCCGTCGCATCGCCCGCCCACCAACCCCTCCTTGGAACCGCGGGGAATTATTCCACGGCGATTGTATCATCGCCAGCGATGAAATATCGAAGTTAATCCCAAGCGTTAGGAAATGGCGGAAGGGGAATTACCTCTGAGGTGCAGATATTGGAGGAGCGGTGGGAGTAACGGTAACAAGTTAAGGACGAGGAGAGCAGATGACAAAGAAGGCAAGGGGAAGGGGACGCGCAAACCGCCCTCCATGGGGCAGGAACGCGAGCAGGTGCAATGTCGCCTGATTTTCGTCGGTCAAATGCAAAGCAGGAATTATTCTCGCGTTATATAACCCAAGGTCTCATAAAAGCTCTTGCTAAACTTGCCCCTGCATTCTCTCCTGCACAACAGCGTCCTATAACGCATATCCGTGATACACGCGGCCGAAATGAGACGACGGGAGCGCCGCATAGCGTTGGGATTCCATCGGCAGAAACGAGGAGGGTCGCCAGGAAGTATCAATTCCACACAAATATAAAGTCCTGATGGTGAGAATTCCATCGCTAGGGTTTTGGCGCATAGCTTTCCGCATACCGATTCGAATATGAGGCGCAGTTTAAAGGTCCAGCCTCCTCACTCCCTCCGCCTCACCTCCGCGCATGGATGATGGTGGAGTAAGGTATTTCTAAAATGCTAAAACAGGTGAGTCTAATTATGATAAGGCACGAGAACTCCATAACTGTTGGAAAAGCTATGAAATGAATTTTTTAACACTTTTAATATCCCCCAACCGAGTCATTTTCAATGTAATTGCATGATTACACTATGTATTGAAACCCTGGACGATGTTTATTAAAATAATTTGGAGATTTAATCCAGAGCTATCGCCACTGAGTCCACCAATTTTTGCCAGAAACTGTAACCAAGGGCATAAGATTAATGCCTCCACCATTGTAATAAATGGTAAGGTTGTTACACCAAGAGGTCGTTTCGTATTTCAATTCATTTTCTGCATTAAAACGTGGCTGGATTTACGCGTGTGAAACCATACGCGAACGGGCATTAGGTTTAATTATCGTACACCAGGCAGTGCAGCAGGATGTCGTAATATATGAAGACTACACAATCACTACATCCTCCGTAACTTCACATAAGCCATACTATCACCCTCACTCAACCGTAAGGAAATCATTACACCGACACCATATCTCATTGAATCAATTGAAGTAAAATACCTGGGAATCGCTTTAACTTCAGATCCGTTGTGGACACACAAAATGAAAACAAATGCGTGACAGCTTTAAATTAACTTACATTTATCAAGTGGATAGTAAGAAGGACCTCGTATGAAAAAGTAAAAGAGTAAAAGATCTAACTCACTCTGGTTAGACCACACCTCGAGCAAGCCGCGAGCGTTAGGGACGCAGAAAAGAAAGATAAAATTCGAAAAATAAATAAAATAGAATGAAAGCTGCTCGCTTCTATAATAACTGCTGCGAGCAATCGTATAGTTTTCCACTGCTTTTCGGGAGATATGGTTGGGAGCACAAGAGACTCAGAGGCTACAAGCTAGGCAAAGATTGCTTAAGAAATTCAGAACAGGTGTTTCAGAGCGACACAGAGAACATCATTTTGATGGCACACTACATTTCTAGGTCCGACAGATGCGAGAAAATAAATGAGATATTTTGTAGAACAGATTAGTACATCAATTTGTTCTTTCCATAAAAGAATTAGTGGCCAAAAAAACACTAAGCTCCAGGCGAAACACTTCCATAATACACTTAAACGTTTCATCACCCAAAACTTTCCGTTACACCTCTACACGTCTGGTGTCCTAACATATCCTTCCTATCTAATATATCCTAATGTATCCTTCCTAACTATCCGTACTAACATATCCAAATATTCATTAGGCGGATCGCAATAAGGCAAGCAGATGTAGAAGAAACAATGAGTTTATGAAACTAATCGAAATAAACACAAAACTATTTTTAACTAAATATTCTCATCTCACACCATTGTGTTCTGATTATGCTCTCGGCCACTAACAAAACCTGCAAAAATGAGGTTAAGATTTGTTTTTACGCTGTAAAACAGAAATTAGGGAAATCGTTTTACCCTAAAAACGTTTCTCCAGAGTAAACATCGGTTCTTAGAGCAGGAGACGAAGGGTGAGGGCAATCGTTTCATAGAATTCATTTTAGAAGGTGAAAGGCGGGTCCTGAGATGCTCTTAGGTCGGGCGTGAGCCGTAATTCCACGAGAGCATTGGGCTTAACTCCTGGACAGCTATTCAACCATATGTATTACACTACACTCTAGCTGATTGATCATGCAGCAATGGATGAACAACTATGCGAAGGACAGTCGTTCCAATTAGAGCAATGGAAGCCGAAAGGATATCCCTGACGTCCCTGATCATGGATGACATTTAAGTGTCAAAATTTTTTATAGGTGGGCGGCGAGGAGGTATTATATTGGGAATGCTCCCATAGTAACTCCACCAGCAAAAACCATTCCTGTAAACTGTAAATTTGATAGCAGTGGTTACTTATCATATTTACTGCTATTTTAATACGTGAAATACTATATATTTTACGATGCAGTACGCCAGAAGATAAGCATGTGAACCTCGATTGATTCCGAAAAAAAATCGCAGATGGAAACTATAAAAGGAAGTTTTTCATGAGGCCTGAAAGAAAAGAAAGTCTAAGAAAGATCAAGTAATTCAAAATAAAAATATTTGTCTCCATATCAATATTACGCCTAAAATGTAGAGAAGTAATTTTTTTCAGAGTCACTTTGAAATAAATGAAAATAGTCAAAATCAGTTGAGTGATCTTTTTCAGGCTTAAAAAGGGAATAAGAATTGTATGTAGAAGAAGGCGAATGAAAACCGGATAAAAAAATTAGACAAAATAATATTGATGAACGTTGAGATTAAGAGATGTAAATAAATGTATCCTACCGGTAAAGGTAGGATTTTTCGAATGTCAGAGATTATCCTCCAGGTTTTCTAAATACACAGGGGCCTATTTCCCTCTATTAAATCTTTCTTCGTCTCTGCATACGATCTACCCTTCTTCATCTCGTCCATGAAACCTATTCTCTTTCTTCCCCTTCCCCGCTTGCCCAACATCCTCCCCTCTATCACACCCTTCAGCAACCCATCACCCTTTATTACCTCCTTCGGTCATCTACCCTGCCACCTATCCCGAATTTCATTCAAAGCTTCCTTCCCTCGCCCACCATCTCAAGCACTTCCTCGTTAGTCTTCCTGACCGTCCACCTGACCTTCTCCATCCTTCTTCACACCCACACCTCAAATGGCTGCAGCTTATTCTCGTCCTCCTTTCTGAGGGTCCACATTTCTGCCCCATACAACGCTACGCTCCATATCAAACTATTTACCAGCCTCTTCTTCACATCCCTACCTAATGTCCCCGTCATCAGCTCCCTTCCATTGCAAAATGCCTCCTTAGCTAGCGTTATTCTCTTCCGTATGTCTTTGCTACGACGCCCGTTTTCCTCTAGCGTGCTACCTAAGTAATTTAATTGTTCTACTTGCTCCAGTTTATATCCTCCAACTTCAATCACAACCCTCGCTTTCTTTGTCCTAGTGAACCTCATTATTTTTGTTTTCTTATGATTTATCTTCATTTCGAATATCCCGCACTGCATCTCTAAAGCGTCTACCAAAGATTGCAGTCCCTTCGAAGATCCACTACCCAATGCCTGATCGTGCGCCAATCTAACCGAATTTATCAAGTGTCCTCCCACTTTGACTCCGACCTCAAGTTCTTCCCATGCCTGTATTACCATTTCCTCAGCATAAATGTTGAAAAGCAATAGCGACAACGGGCACCCTTGCCTTACCCCGCGACCTATACTTGCCCACCCCGATTCACCATCAGCCACTCTCACCTGCGCCCTTTGAGTTGTATAAGTTTTGGATTTGTCTCCTGTCTCGCCAGTCTATTCCCATTTTCTCGAGGACTACCGTTAGTTTATTCCAATTTACCCTGTCGAAACCTTTTTGAAAATAAAAAAAGTATACGGAATCGTCCTGGTTATACTCTATGTTTCTCTCTATAAGCATTATCATCACCGCTATCGAATCCCGAGTTGACCTTTCCTTCCAGAACCCAAACTGGTCATCTTGGATAATTGTAACTTCTGCTGAAGTTACGATTATCCTGGAATGTTATAATATAGGTAACGACAATGTGTTTGAGGATCTTGTATAAAAGTGATATTAACGATATGGGTCGATAATTTTCTGGGTCATTTCTCTTTCCTTTGTTAAATATTGGTGTGACGTTGGCTATTTTCATGTCTTGGAACACCTTGGATGCCATATGGAGGGCACAAGTATAGTTCTAGCAAAGCTTGGCGGCTCACACTAATGAATTGCTGAACCTCACTAAGAAGGTATATAAGAGAGGTGGGATAAAGGTGCCGAGGATCCCTCATTTGGCTAATTCGGCTTGAGAACAAGATCTAAAATGACTGCAAATTGTAACTTAGGAGAACCATTTAATGACGGAAGAGTATATTGCCAGCTGTATGAAATCAGGTGCATGTAATTAAATGTGGCGATAGCGCTGAGGAAACGAAATTGAGAGAAAGTATGCCAAAAGGATGTGATTTTTCCCCTATTATCCTTTATTTTGATGATAAAAAGCCATAATGAAGAAAACAGACTATTAGAAACAGGAATACAAGTGCATTGAGAAAAAATTAGCTAGCTGCGCTTTCGGATAACATTACAAAACTTACTAAGAAGAAGGAGGATCTGGCGAGAATGCTGACCAGTATGAACAAAACTATAAAGACATACAGCTCAAAAACTAATGATAACACAACCAAGATTATGGCTGCCGGAAGGAATCAAGAAGATAGAGTCACCGTCAAAATTAGACATAAAAAATAATATACTGCAATCCAATTCTTGCAAACGAAATCACCACAACGTAAATAAATAAATATTGGGTAGTTGAAATTAGCGGAAGGTCTGCGAGATATAGTTTGAAAGTGATTCAGGCCTCATCTCAAGTTTGCAGCCAATGTCTGGCTAAATGGCGGAGAAAGATGCAAAATTGAAGAATATCTTTGATGATAACCTCGGATAATAACTTCTTGAACTTCATAAAATAAAGCCTGGATTTAGGACTGTCAGAGTTCTTTCATCAGTATTAGTTTGATACTAGCTGGATGCCTTCTATTTTTTCTAACAAGTAAATGCTGCCACGAGGATATTAACATCTTGAAATCCATTCTTAATAAAAACTTCAAGACTATATGTACCAAATGGAAGAAGTTCAGGAAGTAGGAAAAAATTGGCCAGCAACTAAAGTAATTCAAAAATAGCGTAATACCGAAAATATTATTAAATATCTTTTTCGTGAATCAAATTATATATAATAATAGATAAAATTTCAAATTCCTTTTCTGAAAAGTGTATCACGGTATATTTCCCTAATATTCCCAAATTACCAAAAGTTTCCAAATCACGTTAATCTATTTCCATCTTCGGCCCAAAATAATTTACAACCCCATCTTCTGTTGAAAGTTTTCCGCAGTTTGTTCTGTAACATCAGGAATATTAAAAACCTTTTTACAAATGAAGTTTCTTCTTCCACAAGTACTCATCAACGTCTTCTTCAATCGCTGAGAATGAGCAATGATACTAGAGTTCAAAACTAAGCAAATGTGTACGCATTGCTTTATTTTCAGGTCCTGAAAGAGCAATTCTACAAACATATACATAGTTCTACTCGGTAAATAAATGGTGGAGTATAATACACAGGAGTAAAATTTGTAGCCCTATACACAATGGGTCATCATATGACCACTGCTTGCTTAGGAGACGAGACGAACAAGATACGCAGAACATGGAATTAAGGGATCAGTCCACCAGCACTTATGGGATTATAGCTTAATTAGTTCCGTCGTACCCCTTCCCCCAGTAAATTGGCACCAGCTTAGGCTGCGCCCTCTTCCAGCAGAATTTAGAAGTGACTCCTTTCCCAATTGCTGTCCTCTGAGTGACCCATAATTTAAATATGAAAAAAACTCCAGGGCCCCAAATAAGGGAAGTAAATATCAAGGTGGAGCCGGAGGGTCTTGTTCCATTCGATCATAACTGAAGTAGCCTCTACAACTCCTCATCCCTTGAGTAATTGAATTACCCCTCAGCGTTTACACCCTCCCGAAGCATCGATTAAGTAACTCGGGTTGCCGATCCTCATCGATAGCAAGCCACGACCTGAGGCACACTGCCAAGCGTGGTAATCACAGCGGGTAGCTCACAGCCGTTCGATAATCGATTTTGTATGCCAACCGACGACAAAAATGTACTTATGGTGGTAATAGAACTTTGATTTCTTTAATACAGATATTTAATAGCGGATTTAGTTTGGCTAATGAAACTTTTTTCACTATTCTTAAAATAATATTCTAATGGCTACGGATTTTCTCTAAGTAATTCCGGTAGCTCTAAAATGAATAAGAGTAAATTAAAAGTACATATTCCATATTCTGCATTCCCACACTTCATTTGTTGCAATCATGTCCCATCACCTTGTATTTGGCCCACACTGCTCAGTTACTGAAAACCAGCTTTGCAAATTCTTTTGTTACATTTCCCGACTGGTGATAAGTTTTACGAATCATATGTTCTGTATCGTTCTTTCGATGCTGTTTTCCAAGATGCTTCATCAGCGTATCGTTCCATCAAAAATAAGAATCAAAAACTGCGACATCGCCATCTCTTTTGTCCTATAATCGATGCCATATCTTTGAGCTAATAATTATCTTGATGATATATTAGGCGATTATTATTTTCCAAATGTGAACGCTGATGATTACCGTTTGTATCAAGGTCGTGATTCACATAGTTCACCCGAAATCGCGCAAATTAACGTTCATATAAATTATCAATGGCCATGTAAAATTGCCGATGATTTACTTTCGAGTTATTGTGCATAGGTAAACTATCAAAGCAAATTGAATTAACGGTCATATTTAGATGCTTAAGGCCGCATCGATACGTTATTCCTTCGATCGTCATGAAGGCCGTCGCCCGACCAGAATATTTTAATCCTTTATTTCCACTCTATTGCACCGGCATTCGTACAGTAGAGGACTTTTCTAATTCTTCTAACAATTATACTCGTATTAATATAACTAGTTTTACACATACACATACCTCAACGCCAAATATTCTCATCGTGTTTTACCCAAATATCCTCTTCACTATTTTCCTCCATAATTCTATCCCGTTCCAAAAGACCCAGAGGATGCAATTATTTTTCTAGTCTCTACATAAAGAAGTTTGCGTATTGAGGGCTTTCAGTGCACAGCCCGACGACCGAAAACCTCCACCTTCCCGAGAAAACCTCAAAAAGACCCGCCTTCCTCCGGCCAGAGCTCATCTCGGCAAATAATTGCCACTTTATCATTTCCAGATGTTTTTCCATCCACACGCCTCTCTCGAAATGATCTCTGCCACCCTCAACCCCCGCGAGGCGCTTCACTCGCCCCCCCCCCCCCACCTCCCTCGTCTCGACCCTCCCTCCCCCCTCCACCTGGCCAAAATGAGTCCCCCGGCGCGGAAGAGAAAGGATCTCGAAGAAGAAGTTAATCCGACTCCGTTCCTGAGAGACGGGGAGAAGAGGGAGGGAGAGAGCGATGGGGATTACGTGGGTGGGTGGGTGGGGGGGGCGGTACCCCATCCTCCCCCTGCCTCCTTTCTCCACTCGGGGCCTCTCCACGCGCCTTCCTCCTCAACACTCGGGACGCCGAGTAGGAAAACACAGCGCGTCCGACGTTAATCGCCACGACACAATCACGGCGTAATACGAGGCCCACTGTCGCTAACTTTTGGTGAAACCCTATTCTTTTCCAAATCGACCCCTTTGCCACGCGATGCGGACTTTGAACGACGCAGAGGAAAGGCGACGCGTAATTCGCAGAGGGAGACTCGCTGGGGACTCATAGTCAAGCGGCAACCGACACCCCGGTCTGTGTCGCGTCCCCACTGACATTTCTTAACCTTATTCGAAATTTGACGAACTATCTCTCGTCGTCATCTCTTTCCGCTGTTTACCAGTCGTCAGAATCGCCAGAATCGAGAGCACGTCCCGATACACGTGCTATAGAATACATCTCTTGGAGAGCTGAGAGCTCTCATTAGGATCGAAATGCGGTCTCGAAAATGCTGTATATGTTTTAATTTTAAGTAAAGTATAAATGAACTGAAAAAATGAACTAATGCTGTTTCTTTAGTTTCAGTATCACAACTACTGATATTTAATGCACTATTGCATTTGTGAGTACTTTTCATGTGGGTCCGTCATTAGGAGTCGATGGTGTTGATTGTTGACTGAGTTATGAGTTTTCGTAGGTACTATCATGTTTCCTCAAGTTTTAGCTAAAATATTTCAAAATGTAGGTAATATAAGCTGATTCATGAATGATATGAGGTTTTATTTAATCATTTTAAAGTTTATTTCGTTGGAAACAGGTAAGTGACCAAGTATTTGGTACCTTTCCTGCGGAGAGGAATAATGAGCATACAGTTGCCCCAAGCATACACTTCAACTATTCCGTCAAGGATATTAAATTTCCACATTTTTTGAGAAAGCTTCATTAGCAAGTTGAAATACTCCATGACTAGAGAGCATCACTAATAAAGAGATGGGGTGAAAAGGATTTTGATGAAATCTCCGAAAAAATGGTGTAAATTTGTTGGCAGCTAAGGAGTCTTCATACTGGTGATTGTTGATGATGATGTAATCAGAATGTTGCTTTTTGAAAAAAGAGTGCATGTTGAAAATGAATCTTCCGAGCCGGGTTCAATGAATATGTGATTCAATGAATCTGACGTCAGCTCTTCTGGCGGTAAATCGTTGAAGTTTTGTTTTTCAAAGACATTCTGTCACCGCAGACAAAATTAGGGATTATTGTAAAATGAATTCTTACTTCATCAAATGCAACGGTCATGGCATAGTAAAATTATGCACAGTGGTAATACGGCTTCACAATTCCATAGATTTTGTACGTGTGCTGACCAGGGTTAGATAAAAAAATAATTAGGAATCCACTTTTCTACCACTATCTCAAAATAGTAACCGCTAATCTATCAATTTCATAATGAAAAAAGTATTAACTACACTATTTTTAAGTTTTCTACCGGTTAAGATAGGTTCTGCTGAGTGTCAGAGAATCTCCTCCCAGTTTTTAACACTTTCCGGGGCCTTTCCATCTCTAGTACATTCATTTTCGCCTAAATCTACGATCTGCCCTTCTTCATCCTGTCCATGAAACCCATTCTGCTTCTTCCTTTTCCCCGCTTGCCCAACATCCTTCCCTCAATCGCACTCTTCAGCAAACCCTCTCCCCTTATTATATCCTCCAGCCACCTACTCTGCCGATCTCGTATTTCATTCAAAAGTTTCCTTTCCTCACCCACCATCTCAAGCGCCTCCTCGCTAGTCTCTCTCTCTCCACCTCACCTTCTCCATCCTTCTCCACACCCACATCTCAAATACTTGCAGCCTATTCTCGCTCTCCTTTTTGAGGGCCCACGTTTCTGCCCCACGCAACGCTACGCTCCCAATCAAGTTCGTCACCACCCTTTTCTTCACGTCCTTATTCAAGGTCCCCATCCCTACTATTACTAAACGCCTCGTTATCTAGAGCTATTTTCTTCCGTATGTCCTTGCTACTACAGCCGATTTCTTCTAGCGTGCTACCTAAGTAATTAAAATGCTCCACTTGCTCGAGTTTGTGCCCTCCAACTTCCAGCACCAGCCTCGCTTTCTTTGTCCCAGTGAATCTCATTACTTTTGTTTTCTTACGGTATAAATTCATTCCGAATATCCTGCTCTGCATTTATAAAACATCTACCAAACATTGCAGTCTTCACGAAGATCCACTTGCCAACGCCTGATCATCCGCGAATCTAACCGAATTTATCAAGTGTCCTTCTACTTTGATTTCCACCTCAAGTTCTTCTCATGCCTTTATTACCATCTCCTCAGCATAAATATTGAAAAGCAATATAGCTACTAAAAAAAGGAGCAATCGACTTCCTTTGATTTATGCACATATTTTAATAAATCATAGCTAAAAAATCGGTCAATTTATATACGAGTTTCTTTGAGCTGTACTCTGTTGAAGTTAAAAATTGAAACTATCTCCCGTGAAATAGAGGTATTTCACATTACACATTACACTCGGTGATACTAGATAATCAACACTCTTTCACGTAGGATAGTATCTAAAAAAACATCTTAAGTACATAATTATCGACACCCAAATATAGTGAAACGTTTTTTTATATATTTTAGAAGCGTTTAACTTAGGAGCCTAAAATCACGTAATTTTTCACGAAAAGATCCTTTTATATTGTCCTTGAACGGATGATAAAGCCGTTAATATAGCGTTAGTATTTCAAAATGATAGAGAATTAATCTTCAAAGCCGTAGAATGAATTAATATATTTCAATCCACTTGAAGCAGTAACAAGTGGTGAAAAAGTGTTGAGAACCAGGAATGCTATTTATGAAGGTATCAGAAAAAATAAATAAATTACTCTTAAAAATGGAGAACACTATTGGGAACAGTGATGCAGTGAAGAGACAAAAATTGAACGCGACCTACGGGAAGAAAGTATTTAACCGAGCATCGAACGAATACTCTCCCACAAGGGAGCACTTACAATTTATGTGCAATTTCTTTGTTCAATCCGGTAGTTTACCGACTGATTCGGAAAGATAACTGTTGAAAAAAAACAACTGCTGCAAGATAACTGTTGAAAACAGCCTCAAGCTACAGAAATTCTTGTAGCTGTTACTTCGACAGCTACGTCTTCAGAAAAGTAGAACGCTAGAGCTATTTAAAAAGGTAGCCGCTAAAATAAGGCGCTATTGTTAACCCTGGTGCTGACTACTCGATGTGCCCATTGTTGGAACATTTCGCTTAATAGCGTTCTTTATAAAACAATAGCGGCATTTAGATACCCTCTTCGATCAGATTCTTTAAAGGATCTTTGAATTGCACATTAATATTCGCTGCTGCTTTATGAATACAGCTTGTGCTTTCTATTTAATTTTCACAATTAGAATCAAAGCCCATCTAAGTAAATTTTTATGGTGAAGAGTCGCACATTGGGACCACCAATCATAATTTTGCTGTCTAAAATATGAGCCGATTCGCTAAGAGTAACTTTGAATTTGTTAAGTGGGTAAAGGATTGAAATAAATACATTGAGTCTTTGAGTTCTACCTAATCTTTGAGTGTACCCTGACGATAGATATGGTACCCGTGCATAGTATACCTTTTGGATAGTAACAAAGAAACGGAATCACAAGATACCAATAACTATTCATTGTAGGAAGAGTTAGTAGCACGAAAAGACCTCAGCGTTTTGGCTGTCGAAAACCCAAGTTTACCCTCGACGATTAAGAATAACCCCAACGCAGGCTATCAATCCGTCCATTCACACGAGGTTAGTTTGTCACTTCTCTCTTATTACGCCTAATTCATCATATCGTGTAATTTTATGGCATTCTCACGGGATAGGCTTCAATATATTAAAATTTTAAGAGTTTGTGCAGCGACGATCGTCAAGATTTTAACCAAATGTTTTGGTAACCTACTTTGTTCTGCGTGCATGAAACATTAATTCAAAATTCTACCTAATTCGGAAATCTCTACCTAATCGTTTGCAAGTACCCAGATAAAAGCTATCAAGGCGGTTGGAAGATAGTCTCTATTCGGGCGCCGTAAAAAATGACTCACTTCGACTGCATGAAAGCGTCGTCAACAAAATACGTCGATGATTTTTGGATCTTGCTTGTTTCCAGTTGTAAATACAAATGGAAGTAACATGGCCTATTTCGTAGTCATGTGGTATGTACCTTCACATAAAAACTTGTAAAACATAATTTCTGGAGAGAGTGTATTATAGTGAGCTAAATCATCGAAGACGTATGCCAGTATCTCTTCTTTACCTGGTCACCTAGAATGAAGAAATTCACTACTAAATGAAGAAACCGAGGCACTATTTTTGCAATGTTTAGCCAAAAGGTAGTCGCTAATAATATCCAAATGACCAGTACATTATAGCCTGGTGCAGCACATGGAAGGAAATTATTACTTTTAGTAGAGTTCGTTGCTTAATTATCTCATCGCGATGAATAAGTATGTCTTATTTCTTCACAAATGAAAGATATATCAGCAGCATGCGTGAAAACGTCGTTAAAATGGATGTTTACAAAGAAGAGCTATGTGCAGATCATGTGGGTATAGTTAACGACTGCCTTTTGGATAAATATTGCAGAGTTATTTTATATTGCATCTTCATTTAGTTTTGATATTTCTTATTCAAGGTGACCAAAATCATAGACTTATTAATGATGAATTAAACTCTTTCAGATTAATGGTTAAAAACGTTCAACACATTAATGGACACATGGTAATGCCACAGTTTGGTGAAACGCGTAGTGCCATCTAATTGAAAAAGTGAAAGAACGCAGAGTATTACATGCATCATGAATATGGCCATCCTCCGCCAAGTACAGCCTGAAGCAGTTACATTACTGCATAGACGGGAGGTTGAAATATTCTGCAATAGTAATTATGCTATTGCTGTCCCTTGCAGTGAAGGTTGCTACTGAAGTTCTTAGTTGATGTCAAACTAAAAGTACCACAATAAACCAGAACAATAACTTCGGCAATGTACATCTGAAATCCGTCATTTCTAAATGAATTGCGAACCCCCTTTCAAATTATTCTTTAATGTGAATGATATCACCTCTAGAGTTCTCAATGAAAAATTATTGTTTTTTGACGATCTACATTTACAATAGACATGTAAATTGTACACACCACCCTGCGATCCGCCGCAAGGGCGTGTTAAGACACCAGATGTGTACTTATAGGCGTAAAGGAAAGTTTTGGGTGGTGAAATAGTTAAGTGTATGATGGGAGTGGCTTTGAGTTATTTTATGGTCACTTATTTTGCAAGGAAAGAAAGAACTATTGTATTGATCTGTTCAGAAATATATTTATCTTATTTTATCACTTCTGTTGGACCCAGAAATGTAGTTTGGAATTAAAAAAGTATTATCTATGTCACTCTAAAACTCACCTGTTCTAAATCAATATTCCGCTCACATATGTTGAAACTGAATGGAGGAGAATGTCTTAATATGGATCAATAACTGGTCTTGGAGCCAAAACCATTGGGAAAACTTGGAAGACCTTCCTGGATACTATCCAACCCACATATACCAAATAAATTGTCCCTTATATAAGGCCTTAGCTTCATTTCCTTCCCTATCCTTCCCAATCCAATATGTATCGACAAAAAGAGTTTATCCTATGGTGCTTCCATGAGCCTCATAATAAGCATTTATTTAAAAATTCAATTAGGATCAATTATTTTAAAACGTACGTATGCAAGCATGCCCCCGCAATATCTCTCATACAGGTGTTTTGCACAAATATATTCTTCTTCATCACTGTATTCATTCAGAATAAAACGAATCTTTTCTAGTGAACATACAGTTTGAGTTTGTCCCTATAATTTTGATAAGTTGACATGTATGACTTATGCTAGGCACTCACAAAATGGTTTATCAATGAAGGAAATAGTTGTACTAATGGTAGCCACTACATAAAAACTTTTTCCATATTAATTTAGGAATTATCATAATATGAGATTCAAATGTTACCCGATCTCGAGGTGTGCAAACGAATCTTAAAAAAAATATAAATAATGCAGGGTTTTCTACGAGTGATGGATAAATAATTGACTTGGCATCTATACATTTGCAACATACTTCACACATTTTTAAGTAGGCATGAGAACTTTCATTTTTTAATGTATGAGTGCACTGCTCTCCACAACAATGACCATATTTTACAACTTAGCGAATACAGTTTGCGTCAAATAAGGAAACTGACTTCGCAAAACACTGAAGAAACAAGTCATGCCAATGCACTGACGATTTACTTTCTTCGAGGACGCTCCAAATGCTTACAATTTTCGGACATCTCGAATCAAGTAATCACGAAGGTCATTCAACCTAACACTCCCTTAACACGGCATTCACCATGAGCCGACAGTAGCAGATACGATGTCCAATAGACGCCTGAGCAATTCCAACTTTCATTGCAGGGCGACAATTGCGTGACCCTCATGAAAAAATCACCCATTCTCCGTTCCGGCGATATAGGACGACTTATATTAGTTACGTGCACCGTTAGGAAAAAATTAGATTTATTTTCATCAATCCCATCCGTCAGGATATTTTATATTTCTTTATTCTTACCATCTATCACCCTACTTGCTTCTGTTGCATCAAAGAGAAAACCTCACCAACAAATCCTGAGGTCGTGGGTTCGAGTCACGCCGGGGTATGTGATTCATCATCAAAGACGTGAGTTGTACGATGGAACAGTAAAAGGAAAAGTTTATGCAGTTTGGACCAGCGTGTAATTTAGACCGAGATTTTTACTTCATACTCTCCAAAGCTGGTAACACATTTGACACAATGCTGACAATATCAGGCGGTTTATTTAAAATGTCTTCCCCCTATTTTTTAACAGTCAGGCTCGTGTGCTTGACTCCTGAAGATGAAATGAGATGAATTGTCCTATTTCTATGTAATTTGTTCCTCTGGTAATTACTACAGATTTACATCCATAGATTAAAACACAGCAATCGCAAGTCATCGATGCGTGCCTGTAGTAATCACTAATGAACAAATAACTGAATTTTCTTCCACTGATTTATTTTATTGGCACATAATGTTTCGACACCGTTGTGTTGAAACATAATACACTAAAAAAATAAATCAGTGGACGAAACCAAGTAATTTGTTCATTAGTGATAATCAACTTCCATACAGTTGAGCCTCAAACCATGGAACGTGTAGTAATTCTCATAAATATCTGAAAATGGTACTGTGAAATTCAGCCACATGTGCTTTTGTTACTCTTCGCGTAATTCGGACCACGCTACCCAGGTATATGCTTATGTTTTCAATTTACAGATAAAAATACGGGAAGTTAGAAATTTGAGAGGTAGATATGGGAAATGGAGCAAAAGTAATTTGGCACGCTTTTGAAGGAATACAATCTGGATCAAGAACAACATGCATGAAATCCCACTTGATTCATTTCGACATATACTAGCAAAGTTTTGAATAAAAAATGCCAACCAATGAAATAATCTGTCAATCACTCACAACTCAAAAGGTATAAAGCCTCTGAATAAGTCATTTTGCAAACATTCTTACGACAGTGCAAAAATTAGAGATCAGGTCCATAAGACACGTCTCGCTGGACCAAATTACTCGACTTCGGTCCCAATAAAATGGAACTAAAATTTCTATATTACTATTTTGAATGGCATGCTTCCTAATAAAGATGAAATATAGGCGTAATAGTTCCATCTTCATTGGGCATAATTTCCTAGAAAATATATTGTCCTTGTAGGTCATTAATGGAGTCGGCTATATGAAATCGAAGTTAGGTGGTCCAAATTACCCATACCTCCCCTATCTTTGATTTACTTCACATAAAGGGATCACAATTATTATTCTTACACTATACCCCAATATCGTAACATGCACATAGAAGCACAAATAACTTATCCACTGCGCTGTTTTCTTTCGGGACCCAGAGTAAAAGTACTTGATACTTAGCATTTATCCCAGGAAACTTGTTAATAATTTTCTCCGTTATACCCTATCCTTGCTTAAATATTTTTCTTCCAATATATTCATCTACTACTTCATTCACTCTCCCTTGTTCTAAAACCTCCTAATTTTCCCCTCCTAATAATCTCTTCCATCACATTCAGGTATATATACCTTGGTGTACCATTATCTCTAACCCCATTCAAACTTAAATCATCGATCTGCTTCGTTATTCGATTTTCATCAGCTCTCTCAACATGCTCAAACAAACAAATCACGCAAATTATATTCATACAATTTAATTTCAAGCCACTATAAATGTTTATTCACCATTATTTACATTTTTAACTACATGGGCATAACGCTGATATCCTTTGGCACCATAATATGATCTTATTATTACAGAATCAGCAATTATTCCATAATGAGCTATGGAAAAATGGCAGTGCCTAGAGAGAAAGATTCCGTTACAATTCTCAGAAAGCTTTATTAAAGTTGCTGTGGAACTGTTTCTAGTAATAAGAACATACGTGATTCATTCTCATCAACAGTGATGTTAAATGCTAATGGCTATGAATCAGATAAGAAAATTTCGACGCTCCAGTCGATGGGATCTCGCCTGTTT
Source organism: Ceriagrion tenellum (assembly GCA_963169105.1). Taxonomy (NCBI): domain Eukaryota; kingdom Metazoa; phylum Arthropoda; class Insecta; order Odonata; family Coenagrionidae; genus Ceriagrion; species Ceriagrion tenellum. The sequence continues at coordinate 11,971,702 of OY720638.1, forward strand.
CTAACGCTAATGAGAGGGAGACACAATGAGCCCGACCTCGCGTGCACCAAGGACGTCGCTCATCTCTCTTCCAGTCGACAAGAATATCTTCATTTAATTCGAAGATCATGCGGAAAGCAAATAAATGATTTTGAGAACTTCATTATTCAAAGGGTTCTTGGCTTCGTTCAAGTCGGCGTGGAGCCATCGCCGAACGCTTTCCTAGGTTATCCGCGATCCTTAACTGCAGAGATGGGCGAAGAGGAATGAAGGGAACGCAGAGAAAGAAGTGGAGTCATTTCTGACAGGCATCGGGCAAAGTGCCCCCGGAATGGATATGAGAGATAAGCTCAAGAGATCGAGCGGAGCGCCGCCGGTGAGTGCTGGTGGCAGCAGACATTTGAAGGCGAGTCCAGCGAAGTGGGGGAGAGTGGTCGTTGAGAATACGATTGGATGCGATGGATATGAATAGCCGTGAACCGTTGACGCCTTCCACTTCCTTTCTTCGAAAAAGAAAAGAGGGTTATGTATAGTGTAAAATTGCATATTCGAAAGCACCACATTCCTACAAAAATCTTATTAATTCTTCTTGAACTTTGGAGATTCCACGTCAAAAGTAGAAATATAACTAATATGTGGCCTTAGCAAAGAGAAAAATAATTTAAAGATACAATCATAATAAGCAGCCAACGAACAAAATATTGGTTTTATCCAGATCCCCATCCCATTCATATTCCCAATTATCAATCTTTTATAATCTCCCCACTCCGTTATTCGACTTTCGTCAACTTTCTCATGATATTAAAACCGACAAACCACAATAATTTGATTCATAAAATTTGAGTTCAAGCTATTACAAAGATTTATTTATTATTATTTTCATTTGATAACTATCCATACGGTAAAACTGGGGTTTAAATGATATAATGACGAATGACTTGCAAAAATGGGGATCAGTGTAGAATAATGCAAGCGTAAAAATTTCACCCACCATTTCACTAATTAATGAGACAGAAATAGAATTTTTCATAACAAACGGTGTCGGGCGTAACTTCGTAGAAGTCCTTCATCCTACAAATGTTCGGCCAAGTCATTTCCACGTGTAGTTGAATTATTCACGACCATAATTTCGTTACAGAAGAGCATCTTCATGTCAAGAGATGACGTCACCCTGAAACGAAACCATGGTCGTAAAAAATAAAATTATGTATGGTAAAAGTTGTCAAATATTTGTCAAACTTTCTCAGTAAAAATTTTTTTTCTGCTATCAAAGGAAAGTGGCGAAGTCAGAGAAAAGCAGAAAAGATTTCGCAGAAGGCTAAAATGAAAATGGTGGGCGAGTTAGCTTTTATGAGACTCGGCGAAAAACCTTACCGGAAAGTGATTCGTTTAGGCAGTAGATGTGCCGCTGGAACTAGAGCGTTATAATTCCAAGGCTGGTATGTGAGGGATTAATTGCGCTTGGTAGCCTGTCAATAGAATTGTTGACCTGATTTTCGATGAAGTCTTAAAAGGATCGTAATTTGTGAGCCGCAGAAACATGCTGCATGCTTATAAGTCTTCTTATTTTTTGACGGGAACTGGGTTATTTGTTTTTAAATTATGGGAGCCTGTTTTGTTACGTGGAGAATATAATGGGACGGTTGAAATTAAAGTCAGACTATCGAACTGCGTTGGTAGACGTTTGTTGGGTCGGGAGTGGAGAGAAAGCGGAGAAGATACTAGGAAAGGATGGAGAAGCCGGATTGCAGTGAGTTCCTCTGACAGTGGGGTCGTTATGAGAAGAGACGAAGCCAAGGTGATTCCGAAGCATCCATGTACTTTAGCCTAAGGGACGCGTATAACAACAGCATATGGAGTCTCAAGACTAGCTTCCATTGCGAGTTCCAAGTGAAGTTTCAAGGATTTCCCACGTAGATTTTAACTCTTCACCTCAAAGTCAACTAGTTATAAGTAATCGTTCCGGTCTTATAATGCTTGATCATGTTGTACAAGAATTGTAAAACTGCAGACATTACTAACGCATCAATATACAAAACAAGATTCTTTAGTTGAACTTAGGGTACAAGCTCCCACAGCATCTGAATATGGCTTTTATGCATCAATAAAAATATCAAATCTAAGCAGAATGCCCACCGCTATCATAGCAGACTCGGAGAAACAATAGATGCGGAAATGGGCACTAATGAGTTATATACTTATTAAAAGTATAAAGTATGCAACGCTGCGTGATGCAAGATGGCCATATCCCATGGGGCATACCCAATTAAACCGATCGTTTTCCTGCAGCCTAGAATGGCCTCAAGATTACCAAACGCGTTAAATGATGGGTGTTGATGAGATGATATATCAATCATGTGAGTACTGAACAAAGTGGACCGATAGTAACGTCCTGAGAGACTCCTGATTCCATGAACCTAACCGAAGAGTGGCAGAGGTCTATTCCTGGGAAGAAGCGAGACTGCCACGAGGGGAGGACGGTAGGGAGGGTCGGATGAGAGGGTGGGATGGGTTGGGGCGGTAGGCGTGGGTGGATTGGGAGGAGAAGAGGGGAGAGTAAGTAGGGGGAACGAGAGATTCGATTTGCGCCGAGTTTGTGGGCTAGGCCGTCGTGGGAGTCGCGATTGAAGGACGACGTCTGAAGGGAAACCTGTTTCAGGAAGAGAGAAAACGGAAGGGGCCTGTCGGTCACCGTCTGTTGGAGCGTCGGCCGATGATCTTCCCGACACGTCCAAACCGGTGGTGTACGGCAGGAAACCGCTCTGAATAGAGCGGTTGAAGCGAGCCAATGAACATCGTCTTCACGGTGTTCTTCTCGCGGCCACGGAAAATGATCTTCCAAGGATATTCAAAAGCTAAGAGAGCAGAGCTATTGTTTGACTATTCCCAAGAATTCAGATCTCCTTTCATGTTTTGAGAGTTTGAATAAGTTTACTGGATTTATTTATGAGAAATAACGAGAAGAAAGGAAAAGATGGTGGAAGAAAATGAATGTTGAGACGAAGTGAAAGATTTTTTTGGTGATGGGTAACATCAGCGCGGCGAAATTCTTTGCGGTTTGGATGGAAGTCGATACATGACTTAATTTCTTCAACGTTATTCATGGAACGGAGAAAATTTTCTGTATTTGACCTGGGTACCTAAAAAATAGTGATGGCGATGAGAAGGAAAGAGATTGAGTTTTGAGCATCAGGTGGAGGGATTTAGGAACGCACCAAAGAGAATTAACCCCGAAGGAATGATGGGCGTCAAAGTCACTCCATTTCGCCTCTGAAACATTCAATCGCTTCACACTGGCACTTAAAAGGAAGATTTGTCTGTGATACAACAATCCTATCGTCGCCTCTAACAGCTCTCTACTACGAGTCGGGAGATCTGGCCACAGCCCTCGAAAGCTCATCGCGTGCAATTCGAAAAAGACTCTCAAAGGAAAGGGATGAGACGGGACGGAGAAGCACTCCTCAAAACTCTACAATGACGGCGAGATGGAGGAGGTAATGTGGAGAATTGCAAGACCTCAATGATAACCTTCAGCAATTTCCAGTCCGTTGTGACTTTTAATCTACTGCAAACGCACATACCAGGGAACTCGCGCGTGTTAATTCACAATTGCTGAGGAGACATTCGTCCGTGAGTCTGTTACACATAGTTTTCAACGCTTCCACCTTAACGGTAGTCAGCCAGAAAGACCGGAGAGGTGAAGCATGGTAATCAAACCAGGAAAACATAATAGAATGAGGCATAAAAAATGAACGGCCTTTGATAAACAGAGTGAAATTTAATTCACTATTGATACTGTTGTGAACATTACAAAAAGTCTCGGGGGTGCGAGAATTATCATCGTACTTTGAAATAGCTTCTTGTATCTAATCATCATTTTGTTGCTATTTCTGGAGAGAGCATCACAGAGTTACACCATCAACTCCACAGCAGTGAGGATGCATGTATGTTGTATACACGCTGGTAGTGAATTATATTGTATAGGGAGGAATATACGCGAGAGCAGAATGGAGGAATGGTAGGGTTGGAAGCTGGTTGATGTGGGGTCTTAGCCTCGGGTCCGGGTCAGAATCTCGGCCAGGATGAAGACTTTTCAGGGTAATCCCGATTCTAACCGGAGTACAACGTGAAGAGCACATCAAGGGCAATTCTTCGTCCTTCAAACAAGACACGTAACTATGCACTCTAGGCATCTTTTAAAAAGAGCAGGTCCATTCAGACGCACGGCTTTTCTACCCACTTTCGATTTCCCAAATAGGCATTCCCTTAGCAACCTGTCCACCTCTTTACTGGCGGAAATGGTGTCAGTCGTCCATCAACTGTCCTAGCATCAAACAGACCATGGGAAGAATAAAATGTACATACATATCAGAACAATTATTCGCCAGTACCCTAAAAAGTGACATAGGGTAAATTTTCACACAGAATGCACTAAATCTAGAGATAATTATTTTGAAATGATATTGAAGTTTAGCGTTTGTAAATGGATTAAGTAAGATCATATTTCCTAGGGACCACCCAAAGGTATCTCCGCCTTGTTGTGGTGGGTCGGCTTGCGTGCTGCAATGACCTCGAGAGCTGTGCCGGTGTTAGCTTAGCTACTGAAGAGCCTCCAATGCTGTACAGGTCTTCGTGAGGTAGCAGCCAGACAAAGAGAGATACCCCGCTCCTCCAGATTGGGGGTTGAGCGTTGGGCTGACAGCCTGCCCCATCAAAGCCAATATGTTAAGAATCACCAACAGAGAGCCTCGGAAACAGGGCAGAAAAAAACAGAAAAAAGACCCGGCTTCGCGCAAAGTGATTATGATTTGGTACATTGAACTCTAGGACACTGGTGGTACCTGGTGCTGGTGACATATTAGCAGAGGAACTGGACATACGCAAAATGGGCGAGGTGTCACTTCAAGAAATGAAATGGCCATGTACAGGAAGAATAAATACAAAGAAATATATAATTCACTGAAGTAGCTATGATGAAAACAGATACTATTAAGGAGTACGTTTTGGTGGTACGCAAGAGAATTGCAGAATCTGTGATACAATTTAAAGTCAAAAGAAATTGAATGAGCAATATTAGATTAAAAGAAATTTTTTAAAATATACCCCTAGTCATATTTACGCACCATCGGAAGAAACAGACGATGGAAAAAGACTAGTTCTGTGAAATTCTTGAGGATCAGATAGAAAACTTACCCGGCTATGATATGAAAACTATTCTAGGGGTTGCAAATGCCAAAGTTTGTAGAGAGGAAACGTGGAAAGTGGCTGCGGGAAATAAAAGTTTACTTCAGGAGTCAAATGATTACCGAACTTGACTGGCAAGCTTCACGTTGGCTAATGATTTTAAAATATCGAGCACTTTTTTCTCAAGAAAGAACATCCATAATTAAATATGGACATCTCCAAAGGGTGTTACTAAAACCAGAATGATTATGTGCTAATTGATCAAACACACGAAAGTGGTAGAAATAACGTTAAAAGTATTGGGAGAGAGAATGATAGACTGGCCAATCATTAGATTTGGCGAAAGTGAATCAAAGAATAGCAATTAAGAAAACAAAGGAGGAGTAATGCAACAGAAGAACTGACATCGAAAAACTCACAGAAAAATACGTAGATGAGGAATTCAAGCTTAGACTTGAAAACAGGGTTAAAATTCTTAAAAACATGTAAGCAAAGGACGCCAATGTAAACAAATTGACACACATTCAAAGTAGCCGTCTTAGAGACAGCGGAAGAGGTTTATGACAAAAGACGAGAATTAACAAAAAGCCCTGGTTTGATGGAGAGTGTGAATAAGTAGTGGAATAACGGATTAAAAGAAAAATAACCCGGATGAACGGCAGCATCACCGAAGGCAAGGACATTACTAAAAGGCAATTAGAGAAGCCAACAGAATGTTAAAGAAAAAAAATATTTACAAGTAGTCTATTGAATAAAGCATAAGAGGAAACCACGACAAACAATACTAGAGAATTTACCAGAAAAATTAGATTTTTTATAAGAATATACGTTCCAAATCCTTAGAGGGCTAAGACCAAACAAGGGCGTGCATTAACCGAAAATCAGTTATTACTGGAGTGAGGGGTGAGAGTACTTCTGTGAACTACTGAACGTTGAAGAGGTGATTACCACATCAGATCAAGACAAGGAAAGCAAATACTGTCATGTTAAAACCTAATATAGAGCAGCCAACCAGAAAAGAAGTGAGAAATGCAATTAATTTTTTTTTTTAATCTCCTGGAAAAGATGCCTCACTCCAGTACTTACTGATTTTCGGTTAATGCACGCCCTTGTTTGGTCTTAGCCCTCTAAGGATTTGGAACGTATATTCTTATAAAAAATCTAATTTTTCTGGTAAATTCTCTAGTATTGTTTGTCGTGGTTTCCTCTTATGCTTTATTCAATAGACTACTTGTTAATATTTTTTTCCTTAACATTCTGTTGGCTTCTCTAATTGCCTTTTAGTAACTGTCCTTGCATTCGAATACTGTCATGTTAAAACCTAATATAGAACAGCCAACCAGAAAAGAAGTGAGAAATGCAATTCATTTTTTTTAATCTCCTGGAAAAGATGAAATGACCGCTGAATCAGTAAAAAAGGTGGTGACATAATAATATATAAGTTATAGTAACTAACTGAGAACGTATGGAAGAACGGAAGAGATGCCAAGTAAATGGCAAGAAGTAATACTCATGCCCATGCATAAGAAGGGGGATGAAGAAGAAGGAAGCAATTTCGGAGGCATTGTGCGTCTGAGCATTCTCTATAAATTCCTCTCAAAAATAATCTCGAATCGCATAGAATATTATACAAATGAAATAATTCAAGAATACCAGGCAGGAATTATGAAGGGCAGGTCAACAAAAAATCAGATATTCACAATAAAAGAAATGTTATCCAAATATTGGGAGTATAATGAATAGTTCTATGCGATTTTAATTGATTTTCAAAAAATGTACGACAGCATAAATAGCGAGAGACAATGGATGAAGCTGCATAAGTCATATGAATCCCAAAAAAATTGACAAACCTGGCCAAGAAGAGCAAAACAGAATCAAAGAGCTCAATGAGCACTTGGAGTCGTTTGAAATAATTTTTGGGGTTTGGCAGAGAGACGGGCTCTCACCAATCCTATTTAATGTTGCGGTTTAGGAAGCAGTAGGGAAAGTAGCAGAGATGGACCTAGTTATCACTATTGAAGTCAAAATAAACGTTTAAGCCTTCGGAGATGACATAACGATATTTGCAGTGAGTTTATAAGAAGTGACAAGGCTAGCGAAAATATTTATGGAGGAGAGGGAAATAATAGGATTAAAGATAAATGACTCAAAAACAAAGTACAAAGTACCAAGTGCACTTCAAAAGAATTCCAAACGAAAATATAGGTTTTCTACAAATAGAGATACATGAATTTGAAAAAGGAGAGTATTTAAATTACTTAGGAGTTACTATACTAACTGACAAAAGAGAATAACCAGAGATATAAAACAGATTAAATCTAGTAAATAGATGCTTACATGCATGCCAAAGACTCCTGTCATCGAAAGTCCTGTCGTATTAAACAAAACTAGATTATACGATACAAAACAATAATCTGCTCAGTACTGCTCCATGGATCCGAGACATGGAATCTGAATAAGGAGGAGAAAAAATTGATGGTATTTGAAAACAAGATATTGCGAATATCTATGGGCATGCATACGAACGAGGAAGGTGAAGAAGAAAGTACACAAAGGAAATCAGGAAAGATTACAAGAAATCCGATCTCATAATCTTACTTATGAGATCGGTGACACTTGCTAATACCAGAGAACGAGTGTATAATGAAGGAGCTTTTGAGAGGAAATCCAGAAAAAAGACAACCCCGGGGAAGACCACGACATAGATGGTGGAACTAAGTAAAGATTGATTTGGAGAGGATGCAATGGACCGAAAGAGATGGAGGGGATATGTTGGTGCGGCTAAATATCTACTTGGATTGAAATGGCCCTGGGATGCAACTTGATATTTTCTTAGATAGATATTAACGTTGACAATAAAGAATATACGTAAAGCGTGCTGTTATTTGTAATTACAACATTACTAAAGAATATTATGTTGGAGGCTTCGAAGCGATGAAATTCAGATATCTGGAATGCTTCCGGGTTCTACTGCGTTGCTTCATCGCGAAGATGACGTTTCGTGAACATTGCAGGACACATCTTCAGATCGAATCCGAATGCTGATAGATGGAAACCATAGCACGCCTTCACAAAATCCGGGACACCAGATATTGACGAGGCAGGGGTCTTTGCCAAATCAAAATTAGATTAAATAATAAATTAAATAAAAAATAAAATGAAAAAAGGCTCCACAACACCTGAAGGAGAGGAGAGAGATCCCTGAACACGCATGGGCGTGTGGGAGGAGGTGTTAGGTCACCAGCCGTGTAAATATGTAAGGTTTTTGGAGGTGAAATGGTGATATATCCTCTGAGAGTGTATTTGGAGGAGTTCAGTTTTTGTTGTGGTTGCTTAATGTGCGTGGAAAGAACGAAATTTTGTACCTATCTGTTCATAAATGTATCTCTCATATTTTATCGCTTCTGTCGAACCTAGAAACATAGTTTGAAATCAAAACAATATTCTCTATGTCGCTCTGAAACTCAGTTCTGAAATTCTCAAGAAAAATAAATCTAGCACGCAGCCACTGAGTCTCTAGCGGCTCCCAACCTAATCCCTCTACAATCTGAGAAACAGCATGTTTGCTCGTGGCAGTTTTTAATGAAGCGCGTAGCTTTCCTTTGTATTTTATTTATTTTTGGTTGCATATTTATGTCCGGGGCCCCAAATGCTCGAAGCGTACTCGAGGTGTGGCATGTCCAGAGCGAGGAAGCACCTCTCTTTTACTTTCTCATTTAAGCACCTTTATATTATACAACTGATCAATCCTTGTTTCTTTAATGCTACGCAGGATAGGTCTTGTTTGTGTGGTCTCCACGCTATATATGAGGTTAAGGTAGTTACAAGGTATTTGACATTTTCTGAGGAATGTATGTTAACTCCATCCAAAGTGTAGATATGGCGTTCGTGTGATGGCTTCCGCAAGAAGTATACTTTGATGGACTTTACGAGTCCACGCTTTTGTAAATTTACCGGTAGGTGGCCGTATCGTCAAATTATTTCTGTTAACAGGAGACTTCAGGTCATTTATATAAATAATGAACAAAAGAGGGCTAATCATGCCTCCTTATAGTAAACCAAATGTGACTCTAGCCATTTCAGAGCTAATACCTTCATTTAACTATATCTTTCCGGCGATCATTGAGAAAGTCATTTATCCAATTCATTGTTTTAATTTTATCCGCAAGATTGCATTTTGTATAGTTGATTTTGTATTTGTATTTGAGATTATCTAGCTACCCTGATGTCACCCTGATGCCACCCTGAGGCCACCCTGAGGCCACCCTGAGGCCATCCTGATAACCACGTGCATACAAGCCGACTTGAACGCGGAAGATTTCCAGAGTTTTGAAACAATGAAGAATCTTTACACGCAAATTTATGAAAGAGGCAACCAATCGGGAATTTAATTTATTTTAATTTTTTATCAAGTTTCCCATCGATACAGCGATCATAAACCATGAGCAACCAAAATTACGACACATAGGGGGAAATCGAAAGAGGAAGTATCGAATAATTTATTTTTAAATTTGTGATTATTAGTAGAGCTGAAACGAATGGATTCTTAGTACGGTTGCAACGAGTAAATCACATACTACCTTCCTGGAGGTGTTCACAATAACAGTCTATCCCTTAATGTCCCCGGAACTTTAATTTGTTGCGGCGGATGGATTGTTCCATTCTCCAACTAAGAGACGTTCCACTCGCCAGGAATACCGAGACCTAAGCCTCGCGTTGACTTTTTTGCTGCTCAATCTTTTCGATGACGGAAGATATAAATCATACATTTTCAGCGCACCGCTTTTCGTGTCAATCGAGACACCTTGGGCTTAATGATGTTTGGAATCACTCCCGTTCAACACGGTATGCTCCACCAAATCTCGCGCAAGGACTCTTAGTGAGCGTTGTTCGAGTTGTGAGCACGGTGGCCATGCAAGCGCATAACATTAATGCGCCGTTTAAGGTGTTTTCTGCCAGGATATTACGCCTTTTCTTCCACTCGAAATGTACTATAAAGTGCATTTTTTGCACGCGATGCCTCGGTAATTCCAAGAAAGTATTTCAAGCGTAGTAAATGCAGAGAAGCGGCCGCATTTTAAGGAATTTTTAGGAGGAAAATCTGTTCTAAGAGGATGATTTTTTTCTCTTTGACAGTGGAAATAGAACTGAGTTCATCAGAAATCTCGCATAGATATTAAATCATCTCCATGGTGACGTACCTTGGCACCTCAGTTGCCATCCCTGAGTTTCCTCTCCAAAAAGATAACTTTACAGAACAGCTCAAAGACCTTAGAATAGAGTTCCGCAGGAGAAATATGTGGCGTCAAGTTTATTAGATACCTTCCTCTTTATTCTTTTTAGCCTGGGGTTTCGGACTTCACTTTATATTCCATATGATTGACGGATAGCCGGCGATAGAGTGGAGAGTCCCGAGCATGTACGTGAGTGGGGTTACAAAGGAATGCCGTAACTGGGATGAAGATGGTACTCATACAAACATTTCGGATCTAGAAGGAATTGACGGACTAACGGAAGAGGGAAATATACGAGGACGATTGGTTCATGTACAAGACACTTAACAAAGTATTACCTCTAAGAGTATGAGTACAATTCTTGGGAAGATCTCAACGACTCAACTGATGGTTATCTGTTTCCTAGAAAAGATACAAAGTGGTTCGTTTTAGAAGTGAGTGTGGAGGCCAAGTCGAGTAAATCAACTGATTGCCAAACTCCGGCTGAGAACGCTGTATGTCATGTGATGGAGCACCTCAATTCTAAAGGGAAGAGAGTGACCTGTGGTTATCCTTGCGAAACTTGGAATTTATTGAAACACAAATGAACGAGTTTGGCTGGCAACATCCATAAAATTCGACGTGACATGAGGTACCTCTATCCCCTAAGAAAAACACGGGATCGTTTTATGTGACACTACTCAAACAGTCGGGTGATATTAATTCCCATCCTATCAGGGAAAAGTAAAGATAAACGCTCTCCAGCTCAGTTCATTGCTCCAACCTGTGACTATCATTGAATAAATCCTGGAGAACATCGGAGAGACCGTAGCTTTCCATAATGACACAAAGCGTGGAGACGACACACTAGACCACATGGTTAGAATAAGTACAATAAAATATCAATGCTACAAAGGACCATTGCATGCATTGTTCAAGGCACTGGATATTATCATAGTCAACGCTTGGATCCTCTACCATAAGGTCACTACGGTGAAAATATTTTGTCGGAAATTTAATTTCAATTTAGCACAGGAGTTGCTCATTTGCAAAAGCTCTATTTGTGAAGCCAAGGATACCAGTGCCATTTCCACTCGAAAAAACCTCGCCAGAGTGATGTTTTAAAGGTCTGTTTCCTAGGACGATGCAGGAGAAAAACGCTAACAGGACTTAATAAGTATATTACAACAAAAGTACGTGTGGTCCCAACTCAGGCAATGCTCAGGACATTTATGCCAGATGCAGTGATGATGAATATGAGTAGCCATCCGTGAGACCAGAATAGCTGTCATAGACACAGTTGTTATTACGTCGTCGTGGTTTACGATGACATTATTGTAATGACAGTATTATGCTAGAGAATATGGTAGACAAGAAAAATAATGTAACAAAATTACAGCAAGTGAATGCATATGAGTAAAATACCACCAGTAAAAGATAAAACTTCCATTTTTAAAATATCCACATTTTTATCCAAAAACATTTCAAGTGTGCAAAACAAAATTATTGTTAAACTACTCTACTATGTTTACAAGTAAAGCAAATTATACTTTTTTGGCTTTAATAATGCCTATGTCAAAAAAACAGGAAATACATTTTTAATACAGGAAACCCGTCATTGACCGGTGATGGTCCTTCTAGTTAGATTATCAACCATAATCCCATTGTAAAAAAACTTCTGCTTTCATCAATTAAATGAGTTATCCATTGAAAAACATATGAAAGAGCAAAACAAGCAGATTAATTTACAAATATACTTTTAATGACCACATTTGTCCTGCTATGGGAGCCGACTGCAGCGCTATTTTAATGGAACTACCGCATTATGACATGGATGACAGCAGTGATTCACAAATCGTTATTAATAACAGGCCCAATGGTCCCTATATATGGTTTTTATTCAATTTTCCATGGCTTTTTGCTTCTTCTGAACAGATTTAATTAAATTTATCCGTACATTTTTTCGTAAAAAATCGACTTTTGTCTGGTGTAATTTCAGTAATTCCCAAAAGAGCCTATGACAAAATCAGCAAATCATCAAACTCACCCCCATCAAAATGCTCAAATTATGCTAATGGCCGGAGAATCAAGAATTACTCCAAAATACCTGGAGGAGGTAATAAATACGAGTGCTACCAAAAGATTCAATGAAGATTTCAATGGTTTCGAGAAGTGGCCAAAGCTTTTTCATGGAAATTTAGTTAACACAGAAGGTCTAAAAGGCGTTTTTCAGGTTTTCATAATTAGTTGGACGTGTGCGGGAATAAAACTGATGGAGCGAGGTTTTAACAGATGCTAATGCAGCCACTTTGTAGAGTGAAAGTGGTACTGAGTTAATTATTTTTACTGAGATTATAGTCACTGGATTGCTATTATTCAAATTGAAACAAGCAGTTGACAGATAAAATTTCCTCAGCAAATTTTTACTGAAATAAACAGAAACTTGAGAAAATGAGACCTGAAAACCTCAAAACCTGTGCTAGCTTCCCCCCGGTCGATGGTAGTGACTCCGCCCTTGAGAATATCCCGTGTCTCAATTCTTATTCATTGGTTTGCTTCACGAAAAGGCTAAGGATTTCGTTGACGTATCTTTTAGTCTCCACATTTAACAGCTATTTTCATTTTAGCTGACAGGGTTTCCTATCTGTTTTGATTTTAAAAGTTACTCTTACTTTGAAGGTTGACAAATTGTCATCACGATCAACGACACCGTCAAAGGTACAAAAAATTATTTTTATGAAGAATGAAAATCCAATCCATATGTGTCATTTCCCATTTCTTGTAAATTTAATGGGACTGAGATCAATTTGAAATACATACTATAGAGATAACACTTTAGCACCCACTTTTAGTCTTTGTTTGGTAGAAGTTTGGAAGAAGAATCTCCGTCCTGCAGCATCACCAAGTTGCAAAACGAAACGAATTGAGCCAAAAATTACTATAGGAATGAACAAGTGAACTCTTTTTTAGGAAGAATCTTAAGTTTTTATTCAAATATGGCCTTTAATCAGAAGGGCATTGGTTTGAAAGATAATTCATCAATACTAGGAAAATATACATGGCAAGGTCTGTAACTTAAAATAATCGGGATATTGATATTTAATAAGGGACAATATTTAATCATCAATTACCATGCAGTGACAAACTGCAAGCAGTTACAAGTTTTTGGTAAACGACGATCATCACGCCAGTTGGTTAGGAAAAGCAATGAAGAAAAACCATTTGAAAGATTAATTAAAATAAATTATAGTAATTACGGCTCGCGGAAAATGTACAGATTAAAGGGTCACCAAGAAACAAGGATAGAAAACTCTGTAGTAAGTAAAATGACTCATAAGTAATCAATAAGAAACAGGCAAGTAGGGAAGCCAACGCATAGGATCTCTCAAAAGAATAATTTACTCAAAGCTTGCCATTAAAGCTGGAAATAATGACGCCACTCTCTTAAACTTACATACAGTGGAGTAACTTTTAAAGCAATATGGCAAACCTTGACAATAAATGCAGCAAAACCGAGATATGTGGAATGCAATGACGATAGAATGAGTGGAGAGAAACACCATAAAAACATTCCAGAGAGCCGGAGAGAAATTACATTTGATGAAGACCGAGAGAAGTACAAAAGAAAGGTCCATTGAGCACATTCTGAGACGTTACAACCTCCTGAAGACAATTGTGAGTGAGAGGAATGTGAGGAATAGTCTAGAAATGCTGAGGATGGAATGCACGAGGGAGGGATGCTGCGATTGGGAGCAATGAATGGACCTAGCGCTGGGCTGAAAAGAGAATCGAGTGGAGAGCAACAGCTGACATCTTCTCGGACCAATGCCTTCTGATGTCGATAATGCTATGTTCCTTGAACTGGCCTGGCCTGATCCAATAATTTCACATCAACACTCAGACATGTGTCTTATCCAGGTCGCCAATTCCTCTCAAAAAGGAGATCCTTCAGTCGGTGTATGAGAGTAATTAGCCAGAAAGTAGATCTGCCAACCGTCCTCATTTCCGCGAATATGCTCCCATTTTTCACTTGGAATTAATAATCTTCCGGGAGAAATTTACAAGATGGGAAGGTTAAGCACTATCCCAAGGACCCAAATGCCGTGGTTTCGATACCCTGCGCAGAGAGTAATATTCCTTCTGGTTAGGACGGTTATAGGATAAATGGGTTGTTATAATATTAGGAGTCGCAGCTACTAAAAATTGAAATGGTATCGATCTAGAACTCCGCGTCCAAAAAATTCAAAACTTTTCGCTAGCGAAATGATACATTGAAATAATATGGTGTTTCAGGGGACTGCATCCTTAATGGTCCTCAATCACAATTGAAAAAGAGCAAAACAGGCAAATTTCCTTTCTGGATACATGCATCATTAGAAACTCTGATGGCACCTTTTCTGTAGATTGGTGGAGGAAACCACAGAAAACAGACAAATACTTAAATTTTCGATCACATCACCCAATCAAGCAAAAGATTAATGCAGCGGTAGCCTTGAAGCAAAGAGCTATTAGGCTTAGTGACTCTAAGTTCCATGGAAAGAATATGGCTGTTGTAGAGAATATTCTCAAGAATAATTGATTTCCACATAGTCTCGTAAGACATATTATAACCTTCCTTCCTATTATAAAGTAAGATATATTTCCCTTGATTCCAAACTGTGTGCCAATTAACAAACTAACTGTAAACCAAACATTACTGATGTAAATGGTCCAAATAATAATAAAAAATGTAAATACAGAAGTATGATAAAAAAAGGAAATGTATCTGAGCGAATGGGCAAAATATTTAAAAATACAGAGTTCAGATTTGGTTACAAAAACAAAAAAACTCTCAAATCACTACTATTCTCAAAAACCAAAAGTGTGATTAACCCTAAAATGAGAAGTGGTCTAGTCTATTCCATTCCTTGCAATGATTGTGAAAAGGTCTACATTGGAGAAACTGAGCAGTATCTGGATAATAGAATAGCTAACCATAAGTAAGATGTCAACAATAACAAAGTAAACTGTGCTCTAGCTCAACACTCGCTTGATAATCAACAACAATTTGACTTTGATAAGGCTGCCATCCTGGACAATGAGCATAACAAGAAAAAGCGTTAGATAAAAGAGATGGTTCACATCTCCACACACCACAATACATGTAACAAGAAGACAGATGTTGACAAGCTGAGTAAAGCTTATAGTAATATAATCAGCCAAACCCGTTTCAGGTTTTCCTACACCATCTAAATATACATACAAATGTATAACTTTTATATGCATATATTTTTGTGCAATATGTTGTTTTTGTGATCTACATTTTTGTACATTATATTTTTCAAATTTTGTAAGGTGTTTACATATGCTCTGTTGTTTTATTCATGATTTGAGTTTTGTTTGTGTAATGTTTTTCATTATGCATCCACAGATGTCTCTGTTCTCATATACTGTTTGATACATGTTTTAAAAAGATCATTGTGGTCGTGGAATTATCTCTCATTAAGATATATTGTAAAAGTACACTTAGGTGTTTGTTTTTCTAATTTTATAAAGGGTTTTATAAGATCTGTTGTAGTATTAATGATTTGAGTTTTTTGGAATATTTTTGGCTGTATACATAGATTTCACTTCTTAAAATTTTGTTTGTCAGTTGTCTTAAAAAGATCATTGTGGTCATGGAATTGGTACCCATAATGATATATGGTCATAAGATAGTAATGTACCATTCCATAATATGGTTCTGAAAGCTTCTTATCCGGAAAAATATTATATAGTTTTAGTAGAAGATGTTTATTGTTGAAACATGGTGTTCCTGGCAAAATCCGAGGTAATTCTTATTTGTATATTGCAATGACGTGTAACGATACTTTGATTTTTAAGGTGAAACTGTTGATATTCTTTTATGTTAATTTATTAATAATGTTGTTGTACCTGCGATTGTAGCCCTGAAGATGATGTTAATTACACACCGAAACGTCGGCAAGGAGTCATAGTTATTTATTTTTAATTTTGTGACCTATCCTCGAGATTTAAACTGGCATTCCATGAAGAGGTCGATAGAATAATACTTCACTCATTTTTTTGGCCCAAAAGTAATCATTTCAAGAGAATAAAAATTGGAAACTATCTCCGTAATCTGAAACATGATCCCTCACAGATGCGATCTGATTCCAAACGCACGTACCGAAAGGAAATCAAGACTACTTCAGCCTCCTTTCTAAAAGTCTTTAATGATATTGTTGGATAGCACCCGCCGGCCCTAGCTGTCTAGGTCACTTACCGCTACCCATAATGGGGTAGTAATAGTGGACGGTAGGCTTTCTGATTTTCTACAGGAAGCAACACGCTGGCCGCGTCGGTCTTTCCATGGCATTCTCCGCAATGAGATGACACTCCGCAGTGTGTGCTGTTCGGAATAGTGCTACTCTCATCCCCGTTGCCTGAGTCTCACAAGGCGTCGTGATCTCGATATCCAGAAGCTGCATCCAAAACGTAGACGGTGGATAGTGAGGAAAAATTAAAGGCTATACGTGTAGATTTACGCTCTTCGGCATCTCACAGTCTCTCTCTCCCACAGCGCCGCGAATACATTGCAAACAAGAGGGGACCCATTTCACGACTGATGCGGATGTGCCCAACTCCCACCACAGCGAACTCATTTCGGGCCTAATAGTATCCGAGAAATATTCCAAGTCATTCAAGCCGCATTCAGCAAGGCATATGACGTGTACGGCTAAGTTTTTATGCTTTGGACCTTACTTCAGGTACGTGTAGATGTCTCACGCGGCCCGCATGATTACATCATGAGTCATTCATTTCCATTTCATCTGGATTAGCGTAACCCTCGATATTCAGAGTAAAAATTTCCCACCATGTTCCCGCTTCTTTCCCCCTTTCTTCTGATTTTGAATTTTCCTCCAAAAACCTTACTTTTGATGCTCCTTGAGATTTTTCAAGGTCTCTGAGAGTGGCTAATTTATTCCGACGTTCTCTTTCCAAGAGTTTTACACTCATTTCCTCGATTATGATTTTATCCGACCGGTCAATCTGCAGCATAATCATCCAGCACCGGATTTTGAGGGCTTCTTCCTTCTGAATCATTTTCCCAATGGTGTGCGTCTCTAATATGTGAAATGCAATATCCCACATGAATATTCTTTCGTGCACCTTCCTCGTTGTATTTTTTGTAATCACAGCGGTTTCACGATCTTTGTTCTTCGTTTCAAGAAAGCCTTTTTGGCTTCGACTATTTTGCATGACTGGGGCTGCCCATCTTCAAATCTGATGACGACAGAACACACACCCTTGGACTTCGAATATTGATGAAGAAAAAACTGCTAGAAAGCGCACCATGATAAATCTCTCATGGTGCAGCGTGCGGTGAAAAGATGGTAGTTCCGTCGGCGACGCAGTATCTGTGGATAATATTGCTTCTGATTACCTACACAGAATGCAGCTACACAATTGGATTCATGAAAATGAAATTGTGGTCGCTTATTGTTCGCGGAGTTCTTTTACCTATCTGTTTGGCAGTGTATCTCTCTTATTTTATCGCATCTATCAGACCTAAGTTTTTGGTTGGCCTTCATCCGAATCCAAAATATATGGCTTATTCAATCACTTTATTTAAGCATATTGGCACACCAGAGCTAATTGATAAAGGCAACCATCACATATCAGTAATCATTCAGAGTAACCGCAGACTCGACGGATAAAAATCAATTTTTCTCTGCATTTTTCAAGGAGAAAAATTGTCTACAGTGCTAAAACAGTAGGTAAAGAGCATCTAAATGAAAATGCTAAACTCCAACTGTACAATTCATCACTATATTTGGAATAAAAAACACTTTGACGATGTGTAGAAGCTTGAAAATATTTCGCAAAAGTCTTCCGGAAAATAATTATCCCGCGTGGGAGTGACGCTCGGAGTAAATATGCTCGCCGTCTGCGTTTGACGTGCTCCCGTGGATAACACGCCAACCGGAAAAGCGGTCCGGGAACAGAGGCGTGCTCGCCCAAATATTGACTCCGCTCTGCCGAGGGATATCATTCGAAAAGTTTACGCACGAAAGCAAGCGCTTGGAAGCGTTTACAATCCTCGACGAGACCTGACATTTCGGGGAGAAAAAGAGATTTCCGTGGAAATCGGAAGGCGGAAGGGAAAAACCGAGTCACAAATCGCTCCCGCGTCCTTAATCAAGCCCCGCGTTTGCTCGGCTCTAACCGCGAGCACAAGCTTTTCTTAATATAACCATCTTTAAAGAAGGAAAAAATTGAGTTCGCTGTAACTGCAACAACGGTAAGAATAATCCAAAGCGGATTTATTTGGATTTCCTCCATCTCTCAAGTTGCCTCCTTGAAATTTTATCCGCGTCCTAAATGTCAACATGGTTGTTTTTTTCAACTCCTCTGCATTTTCTACCGATATCTTCACTATAGTGTAGCTCTCATCTCCTCAACAGCGGAGGCTCTCCTGCGGCCGATGCCCATCTCATCATGTCTCGCTTGGGCTGCTCCCTTGACCATGGTCGGCCGCGCGATGAATCCGCACTCGTACCGCACTCTCCTGCACCCACTGCTCCCCTGCAGCCATTCTACTGCCCTCCACCACGCTGAATAGGGGCGCAGCGAGGCCATATGCGCGAATATTCGAGGATAATTCCCCTCGCACCACTGCAACCTGTGCGCTCTTCCACGGCTAATGCTGTCGCTAGGGTGAGTGCTAAAATCAGGACAACAACAAGTCGTCATTTCGAAAGACGGATGAATGTGTTATTGAATCTCTTTCATTTTTTCGGTGTCCTCCAGAATCTGTGTTGCATGGTGACAACAGTTTGTCTAGCTTTCCTACCCGAGTCTTCAGTTGCATGATATGAAAACATCTTCATCTACATCTACATACTACCCCGTGAGCCGCAGAATGGGCGTGGGACAAGGGGTGTTAGGACACCAACCGCGTAAAGGTGTAATTTTTTGGGAGGTGAAATGGTGACATGTATTGAGGAAGTGTAATTAGTGGAGCTCAGTTTTTATTGTGGTCGCTTGTTGTACGCGGAAAGAACAAGTTTTTGTACCTATCTGTTCGGGAGAGTGTCTCTCCTATTTTATCGCTTCTGTCAGACCTAGAAATGTAGTGAGGCGTCATGATAATATTCTCTGTGTCGCTCTGAAACACACCAGTTCTGAATATCTCAAGCAGCCTAAGCCTAGCGTGCAGCCTCCGAGTCTCTAGGGGCTCCCACCTTAATCCCTCTGACAGTTGTGTAACACTATATGTACCCTCGTAGCAGTTTTTTACGAAGCGTGCTGCTTTTCTTTATATTTTGTTAATTTTTTGGTTAAATCTTTATGACCAGGGTCCCAAATGCTCACGGCGTATTCGAGGTGTGGCCTAACCAGAGCGAAGCAGCACCTCTCTTTTGCTTTTTCATCCGAGGACCTTCATATTATACGCTTAACAAAACCTAGTTTCTTTAATGCTGTGCCGCATATGTTTTGTATGTGTGTTCATGTAACAAGAAGGAGCTCCACTGAAACTACATATTTGATGAAATAAATACGAGTCCAAATATACTCTCATTTTTGCCGAAACTGGCGATTTAAATAAGTGTAAACTGCCTTAAGAAAAAATCCACCTAGACCATAAATCGAACCACAGACCATTGGCTAGCTGGTCCAGTTGGTAGATGACTAGTTATTCAGATTCAATCCCAAACACAACCTGGGTAACGTGGTCGTTTGCACATTGGCCAGGCAACCCAAAGGTCCGATGTTCGATTCCCTGTCCCGGTAGATATTTTCCCAAAGGCACTTTATACATCCTTAATAATATAAATTAATAGACATTGCAGATTTGCATCTTGAAATTGATGGTGTGGGCCTAGCGAACTTGTTAGCGTTCATGAGTGAACAGGTTTAGTAAAATTATAGTCTCAAAAATACGCATCATTTTTTGTGCATATGATTAGAATTCACTTACTTCCTAAAGTGATCACACTTCTCTGAACATACCATATCTTTTGGCAATGCATTGTTTTTTAGAGTATAATCATGATACTACAGACGTTAAGCAATCCACTCGCAATCGCTACACTAGTGAAGATGTCTCGCAATTACATCGAATCATTAGGATTGCATTTTTTGGTGGCACTAATAACCATTAAAATCACGAGTTCAGCATTGAGTAACCGAAAAATGTGAATATGAATCATAAATGTTTGAATCAAATTGAACACAATTTTGGAAAATCTCACATAAACAATTCAAAATGTCTTTATATATTCAGCCAATTTGAATTTTTGAATGCCTGCATTTGGTAATATCATGCATGGCACCCTACCCAAGGCTCACAAGCTACCTTATAAATGAGCCAAGATAGCCATGTCATGCCATAACAATTTTTTACGATGTCCATAGGCGCACGGATTATATCGGCATCTTGTCATTTCGAAGAAGTTGCCCATGCCAATACCTTGGGTCATAGCACTCTACCAATGATCAAAATAAAATACGAGCACAAGAACATTTTGAGAGAACGCAAAATTCCGGGTGAAATCGAGACCTTTGAGTATTTATTCCTGCCAATGTCCTTCTGTTCAACCCACACTCATTTCCCTTTAATAATATGTGCAATAAAAGGAATTAAGCACAACAGTTATACATATGGTAACATATCAAGTAAAAATGGGTTTCATTGGTCATTAAAATTTTATCACCAAATATTCGCACGCGCTCGGATGTTTTGTGGCCCAAGCGGCGGGGCACGCTCCTACAGAATCTGAACAGAACTGAAGAATTGAACGATAAAAATTGAGCGTAATTGTTCTATTTCTTAGTGGTAGCAGTTTTAAATACTTGAGTGTTAATAACAGTGAATAACGAGATGAAAGGTATGATAATATTCTTTAAGTAATATACAGGATAAAATTGGCAAATTTAAAGCACATCATCTTTAACGCTGTGGTTGATTTAAAACTGATTCGGTATTAGCTAATAGATACCATCCTCACCTCTTGAAGAGGTAATATTTTCAATGTTTCAATAGGAGAGTATTTATAAAATAATTCTTTGGGTTGATGACATTTGCAGACAAATATTTCCTTTCTGGAATAAGAGGGGGAAAACGCAATCCGAGCTACTGTTACGTGACTTTCCAAATACCTTGTTTTTACAAATGGTTTCTATATGTCACAAAAATAAAATTTATCGAACTTGCTATATTTTTAATATTGTATGTTTCAAGAGCTGTATGCATTGTATGAAACTTTGATAGGGTGCTGCATAAGGTCAAGTATCGCGCCCTTGCTATTTAATGCGAGATACCTTGCATTGAACTTCATTATTGTTGCAGGTACCAATTCAAAAAATTACAGGGACGCGTCGCGGTTTTTTCCACAGGCATACACGTAATTATGTATTCCAGATGCATATTAACACATCTTCTAAATTGGCACAACTTTATGAATTTTGTGCAAAGGAGTCTTGAAAAGGAATTTGACGGCTTATCTCATGTGAAATTTTTGAGGATTTGACTGTGCACACCATGACAAGTAATATCTTCAATTCCTTTCCAAAGAAAACGGTTAAAGACAATGCTATGTACTGCATAGAAATTCATGTTGTAGAATGAAGACATATGCCAGTAGATAATTCTCAGCAAACCAAATTAGATCCAGAGAAATGGGTTTTACCCAAGAATTGCAAAGTTAAAAAAATTAATGCAATAGCGATGGTGCAAATAAATACTAGAAAATATTGATCATTAAGTGAGAGATGGAAGCAAAAATATTGGAGATAGAAAATATGATTGAAATGTCGCGTAAAAATAAGGCATCAACATTACTCCAGTTTAAAAACACTTCAAAGTGCTTCGGGTATTCTTACGGTCGATGTCACTAAATTGGCTGGAGAGGCTCGCTGATACACATCCTACTGCCGACTACGTTTTTAATGCAGTTCATAATCGTTAATTTTAACGATGGCATTTGTGAAAAGCAGTCGAGAGACAAAACTGTGAAATTCGTTGTCAAAATGGATATGGAGCGACTATTTCGAATGGAGTAGCATTCAGTCGTATCGCTTAAATCTCAGGCGTGCCAAAATTAGATACTCCAACTTTGAAAATAAACCTCGCTCTGTGCTGAGCTCAACATAGGCTCTCAGAATTTTTTAAAACGAGTTATTTTGCTGATTCTGGTTTAAAGTACGAATATTTATGACTTGGGCACCGGCAAGACATGCGGAGACGTTCATGCATCACCAAACATGTATTTTTCATGCACAGAAAATATATCTCTCCATTGCTTGAATACATTTTCCTGAATTCTCTTTCGGAGGCATAATATCTACATGTTTACCTAAAGGCCGCTTTACGTGGTACATTTTATTTTACTAACGAATTTATCATAAATTGCACAAGCAAGTGAATGGAATTAGCACTGAATGGATTACTTCCCGTTCAGTCATTCAGACAATCAAAAATTTGGCCGCTTTAAACGGTTCAATATTCATCGTGAAAGAGTTCATGCATTTGTTTGTACGATAAAATGTACCAAGTAAAACGGCCTTAAGAAGTATTTGGACTTTCATATAAGAGGCTGATTAGATTCTGAATTGTAACCTCATCAGTCGATTCCAGGAAAATATTGAAAACATCGATAAGTCTGAAATTATTGTATCATTATCACGACCTGATTAACTTTGATTTTGAATCCAAAAATCCAGCCGTATTAACTTGCTAAGAGACAACAGAGTAATACATCTTAGCTAAGACTTTTTAACAAGCAATCGCAGACACGTCAAAGTTAATTTTACGCGCTAAACTCCGGTCTCTTTCCCGGCTAATTTAGCTGTTCCCTCCAACATATGCCTGATTTTATCACATAACACTGTTTGAACACATACATCAAAGTGGTGTGGCGGTTCATCAAGTATTGGCTTTCTCATCATGGAACCTGCTTTCTAATTCCAGCAGTGGAAGGCATTTTTCAGTAAATTACTAATCCTTGTTCGATTGCCATTTGCGGATCTTTTCTCGTGAATTATGCCGTACTTCGAGTGGGTCGTTAAACTATGGTCCCCTTTGCACCTAATGTTACGTGTATGCTAATGGGTTGGTCAAATGTTATAGAGTCTCACCTTGGCGGCTGGCACAGATTAAGGATCCCATGGTTGCAACTTGGAATGCTCGGATTTGATTGAGATCCGGTAAAATGAATGAGGTGCAATTGAGACAAAAAAGTTTGAATATGGTTTGATAGCTCTCCAAGAAAATAGATGGAAAGGATAGAGGAGAATAGATCATTCATAATAGTCATTGTTCAATTATGGCCTGAAGAAAAAGATGATTAAATTTGAAGTTAAATGAAAAATGGACAGAGAGAAGAATTATGGAATTTCAATCATTAAGTAACCAAGCGAGTAGAAAAAGATGGGGAAAAAGTAACAATTATAGCTTCCAATGCTCCAACAGAAGGGAAAGAGGTAAGAGAGGAGTTTTGCAATGATTTAGACAAAATATGTGCCAATAAACAAAAACGTCATAATGCAATGGTAATATAAGAACTAAATGCTTACGTGAAAAAAGTGAAACCTCGACGGGTGGTTGCAGTTAGCATTCTCTTTATAACAACGCAAATGAAAAGGGAAACTCCGGTGTTAGTGGGCAGCAAAAAACAGCATGATCATCACGTTTTGATCGCAAAAATCCATTTAGAGAGGAGTTTTTAGTCATGGTTCCATTCTTTCTACCATTACAACTTTTTCACTGGTTTTTGGACGCTAATCCAGCTTAGTAAAGTAGCTGTTAAAAGATTTTTCATTAGTACGCTAACAATCAACAATATTGCGTCTCAAAATCTTAATAAAAGTATGTAATTATTCAGTCTCAATGTGTATGTATGTATTTGTATGATTCAATGAACATCACTTTCTAGAATTTTGTGGTGCATAGATTAGTGAACATATTGGTGACAACTCGTCCCTTCCCAACATGAGTGAGGTTGCTTGTATACTCTTCACCAATTTACTATAAGTCATTTTCGCACAAGTGATCCTTTTATAAGGGCCCACATGGTGCTGAAATCGAAAAAAACTGCAAGTTATTCCAAGAATAAATATTTTAATGAGGACATTTAAAACTGGCATTTTTGCTATTCATTGGTTGGCTACATGTAGTGCGTAACGTTATTTTTTTGCTTTTGCTCGTGAACAATTAGAAGTAGTCCTAAGTTGAATAAGCATCGCAAAAACGCCCGTCTTCCATTCTCTCCTTAAAGATCCAGATTAATTCTTTAGGAATAACGCACACTGCTAGATTACGAAGGTGAAATATGATTAATTGAAAAAAATCTTACCATAAGAATGAATGTAAAGTAAGTGACTTTTGAGAGATATACCTATGCGTTTGCTGCATAGCAAAATGAGGGACACCTTTCAGGCAATTCATTGACTTTAAACAGTTAATTACGTTAAATGTGTCTCAAAGTATGTAAATTTATTCCTAATTCAACTGGCATTCAGCTGTTGTGGAAGAACTACAAATTTTAGATTAATTAACGATTAGTTCTATTCAAAATTTTCACAAGGGATTCTCATTATTTTTATAGAACCACCAATCACTGTGCTGCACAGGCATGTCATGTGACAAAAAAATGGCGGCTTCAAATGGTCCCTTTCCGAGATCAATCGCCCCATGTAAGAGTATATATGTGTAGTGCCTGCCCGTTTTTGAACGCGTGCAATTACAGAAGCAGGTGAGCGAGATCTCAACCATTCACCAATTTCACGGCCCAAGCTTTCTTCATCCTAGCAGAAAACATGATGGGACGATACAAAAGGCACATAATCTCAATTTCAACAGAAAAGCTGGAAATCAACAGGTACTTTCGCAATGATAGAGTTCACACCTCCACTTGCCAGTTAATCTATTATCTAGTTCGTCTTCGATGGGTAACAAAGCTGTGCATAGTTTCATTACGCGGTTATGCAGCTCATTTTAATCTAAAGAACAGAGGAAGCGTCGTGAGAGGGGGAGAATTGGTTTTCAAACAAAATCAACGGCAAACTTCCAACCAGTGTTTGCACCGGATTTTATATGGATAAGTCACTGGATTATTCTCTAAAAATACAGTTTTTAAGGGAATCCAGGGGTTTGTATAACCTTTACCATCAAACTATTCCTACCTAAAAACTATTGAAAAACTTCGGCGTCTCGTAATTAAGTAATGGGTATTCGTATGGGGAAAGAAATGCGTGAACATTGGAAGCCCACGTTATGGAGTCTAGTGCTTCATCACATACCGGCGCCTACTTACACAGAATCCAATATAATAAATGCTTTCGGAAATCGAACTCCTACAAAATATTTTGTGCTTTGAAACCATCTACTATTTAAAATCACAGCGAACGCTCCAAAGTAAATTACTCCTTACCCCACTATCTAAATAAAAATTATGCGCTCAATCGAAAAAAATAAAGCGTTGTCATCTAGCGTGGGATTTAAGACGCCTATTAAGAGCTCACCCAACGACTTCCAACGTCAAAGTTGCACCGTATAAGCGTATTTAATTTATAAATATGTAAAATAATAGATTTATGAAGTAAATTAAAAACATCAAAGTCAATATTGATGACTTCTTTTCGTGAGAGGTGGAGGTCAAGTAGGCTAATGCACTCTTCATACGAAGTTTTCTCCTAAGCATTCTAATCCATCCAAGCTCAAGGGCAAGGGGATTTGCTCTATGAAACAATATCGAAGAAATAAATCTGTTATTTACTTTTTCTCGTATTCAAGTGACTGGCGTAGAATCCATGAGAAACTGTCAGCTTTCCTCTCCTTGGTGACTTTTGATAGAAGTATGTGGTGCAGTGACGTTGAGAAATGCAGGAAATCAGGACCAAGTCAAGTGAAACAGCAGATGAAAGCAATAAAAGATATCAGATTTTTTCCGGCAAATCTGGCGAAAAAAAGTTTCTCGGGTGTTTTACCAGGTACTAGGCTCCATATAAGCCATGTATGAGGCAGCTATGGAGCCTCTGACCAGGTGAAATCTACCCGAGAAATCTTTCTGCAGCAGCGGACAGCACTTGTGAATAGAGCCATAGGATGGAGCTTACTCACAATCATGGCTATGTCTTTCAAAGCCTTTTTATATTCAATATTCGTCCACGAGAAGGCAAAGACGGCACAGACTTCATCCAACTGGTCATTAAAATTGAGTTCAACGGAGTCTATTACTGCGGGTCTCAAAAAAATTACTTTTTCCTTGAATAGTTGGAAAGAAATTTCATTGGAAAATCAATAACGACGATGCTACCTCAGCGGATATAATTCACAAATGAAAATTGGAAAGAATCCTAACCTTATTGAGCATTTTGGAATAAAAACATGGCCAAAACACAAGATATGTTTCCAAATCTAAAAACCGAAATTCATAAGAGGCTTCATGTGAAGGATTCATTACTTTTTGCCGGCTGTTGCGAAAGTAGTAATTTATCTCCCGCATGTAAATTTGTATCTCCTTTGGGAAAATATTAGCGGCAAGAATGTGTATTTCGCTCACATGTGAGAAAAAGTAAAATATAGAAAATAGCTTAATTGCAAGTAAAATATTCCCCAATCTGTTCCTTATTTTGAGCGCATTTCATTACCGCGAAGGTTGAGTAATTACTGAATAGTTAAAATCTGTCGAAGGAGGGGATACGTATCAAGCTATCTCCTAATAATATTGCTCTAAACGTGATTTTACAAGGCTTTGGTATCCCTCTGACCAGTGAACTTTCATTCCCACCATGAGGCTCCAATCATTCTCAATAGTTTTAGAATCGGGGGAGTTTGATGTCCAAGGGTTATATATGCCCATGAATTCTCCTCAATAAAACAGCTTCATGCATACCAGTCTAAATGTAGGCAGTATCATGTGAAAAAACCCCTTCTTTGCCCTCTCATACTACTTTTCTGGGTCTTGCAAATAATAGGGATAGCAAGCTGTATTAGGAGATGATGCGTCGCTATGTTTCTCAAAGGAGAGAGAAAGGCTCATAGAGAAAGACGGATAATTCTCGGAGGTGAGAACTAAAACAGCAGCCACATGGCTAATGCTCGATTTATCCCTGGCTTGACTATAGAAATGATAGATAAATAGACGGGACGCGATTATCCATGCATTGGACTCTCAGTGAGCTTAGAGGAAGCCTTCAGTCGTGACATCAGACACGTTCACATTTGCGGGGTCCAAATGATAGAACCCGGCTCCGTTTTGCACAATCCCAAAAATATCATTCTCAAGGTTCAAGATTTGTCATGATGTAGATATCTTAAAATTCCAATTTGCTCTGTGGCTTTGATTTTGAATTGATCTTTGCTGGCAGAAAGGCAAGGATTAGCCTCACTGCAACGTATTTATGTCAAGGAATGCATATTTAATAAAGATACAGTATTTTTGTCTTCTTTCATCAGAATACTCTAATTCACAATGATAAAATTAAAAGGACAGAAATATTTTTACCGAGGGGGAAGGCACTCAAGATATGTTTACACATAAAAATGAATAAATATAGCCTCATTACTGAGAAAAATGCATTATCTTTCTAGTGTTATCGAAATACAACTTCGTCATGCTCTAATATTTATATACCTGAAGCCAAAATTTGAAGCCGGTTAAATAATGGAGTATAGGAGGACTGCGTGTTTCACGAGATGGTATTCTTAAAAAACAAGAACTCAACAAAAATTTTACGGTGTGAATATTTTAATTTTTTTAATTTTGTAAAAAAAGCATAACACACCGTTGTAATTGCCATTAAATTGCAAAATAACACTTTTCGTTGTAAAAGGTATCTCACTGTTCTGCATGGATACAAAAATGCAAGATAAACCTTTAAATTTACCGATTCAATAACTAAAAATATAAAAGTATAGTCTTTGTGTCACTGACATTCATACTTTTACTTCACAGTTTTAAAACACTGTTAAATTTAAAATAATAATCCTAATATGGTGCCTATTATGACTGAAATATCGCTTCGATTACCTCCGATGTAGGCTTTCCGGGATCTTTTGAGTGAGTTACAGCGTGAGACGTCACGCACCCAGGAGTTGCCGAGGAAATATCTTGCAGCGCATCTAACCCCACGTGGCCCGGGGAAGAACAAAAGCCAAGAGCGCAGCAGTGTTTTTTCTTTCGAGCACGTATGCACAAGAAGGGCGCAGGCACTAAGAATCGTTTGTGGGGCCAGAGTTAGTCGGTACATGTGACGTCGGACGAGGTTATGGATTGAGGTGTATTTATGCATGAGCCAAGAGACAACGTGGAAAACTGCCAAAAATATCTGTCGTAAAATGAAAATATCGAAAAATTCTTTTACAATGTCTTTTTACTGTTTTGATAAACTTAATTCTTTATCGCATGCAACATTACAATAGGCTGCTGCCTTGTGGTAATGGAAAACTTGGAAAATGTAAGTCTTTCTTTCCCCAAGGTCATCTTTTGAATACCTGAAGGCTAGTGGGAAAAAGGTTTCCAAATTTTTTGGGGAAGAAATATCGCGTCTTTATTGCCATATTCACTGTGTGTGTGTGTGTGTGTGAGAGAGAGAGAGAGAGAGAGAGAGAGAGAGTCGGAGAGGCGGAGGAAAAGGCTTTTAAGGATTCTCTTGAGGAAATGGACGCCTGAGAAGAAGGTTGTGCAAAGAGAGAGGTCGAAATGATTGTTGCTAGGTGAATTAGTGAATTAGGTGAATTGGGAATGTTTTAGGATTTTTTGCTGAGAGCTTCGGGATAGCCGGGTTGGAGAAGGGATAGGTATAGGTTAGTAAGGAATTTATCAAGGGAGTCAAGATTATTGCAGATGCGGTGGCCTCCAATGGAGAGAGAGTAGGAAAGGAATCTTTTGGTGTGAGAGGGGTGGCAATTTGTAGTGGAGGTATTGCTGCTTGTTGGTGGGTTTGATGTGGACAGAAGTGGTGAACTGCTGGATAGAGAGAGAGAGAGATGTCGTCATCGAGAAAGGCAACTGAAGGAGAAGAGATGTGGGAGGTGATGGAGACCAAGGAGAACTCACTACGAGAAGAAATGAAAGAGTTTAAGGAGTCGACACCATAGGGCCAGAGAAGGAAGATATCATCGATATAGCGGAGTCAGAGAAGGGGTTGGAGGGATTGGGAGGATAGGAAGGACTCATCTAATTGGCCTAGAAATAGATTGGCATAGGACGGGCTGAATTTACTCCCCATTGCGCAACCTTTAGTTTGGAAAAAGCTGTTACTCAAAGAAAAAGCATAGTGGGTGAGAATGAAATGGGAACGATCAGTTAAAAGTCAGAGCCAGGAATATGGGGGAGCCAGGAATGGGGGCGGGTGTCAAGGAAGAAGCGAAAAGATGATAAGCCATCACGGTGCGGAATAGAGGTGTATAGTTTGAAATTGTTAGTACCAAGAGGTAACTTGGGGTGATAGAAACACTCAAGGATTTCTTTCTCATGGAGGGATTCGGGATAGCCTCGCCGGCGAAGGGATAGGTGTAACTTAGAGAGGAATTTATCAAGGAGACACGAGAAGAGTCGGGATAGTTGCAGATGTGGTGACCCCTGATGGAAAGGGAGTAGGGAAGGGATCTTTTGGTATGGGAAGGGTGACAACTTTTATAAAGGCAATATTGCTGGTTGTTGGTAGTTTTGATGTGGACAGAGGTGGTCAGAGAGATATCGAGAGAAATAAACGTAACTGAAGATGAAGAGATGAAGGTGAAGAAAGGATACCGAGGAGAAATCATTGAGAAAAGAAATGAAAGAATTTAAGGAGTTGACTTTAAGGGGCCAAAGTAGGAAGATATCGTCTGTATAACAGAGCCAGAGAAGGGGTTGGAGGGATCGTAAGGACAAGGACTTCTCTAATCGGTCGAGAAATAGGTTGGATTAGGAAGGGCTGAATCTGCTTCTAATGGCACATCCTTTAGTTTGGAGGAAAAAAGTACCTGTTGAAAGACAAAGAATTGTGAGTGAGTGTAAGGTGGGAAAAACCAATGAACAAGTCAGAGGATAAGGGTATATGGAAGTCAAGGGGATAAGGGTATGAGGGAGTCAAGGAACTAGCAAAGAGAATTTTTGCCTTTGCGGTGCGGAATAGAAATATAGAGTGAAGCTACATCTATGGTTGCCATTATGATGTCAGAGTCATTCGGAATGTTGGAGAGTTTAAGGCGTTCAAGGAATTGGAAGGTATCTTTGGAGTAGGATGGCAGGGAATGGGCGATAGGCTGAAGACAGAGGTCAACAAATGTGGAAAGTCGTTCAATAGGAGAGTGGCAGGCGGAGACAATCGGTCGGCTTGGGTTGTTGGGTTTGTGGAGTTTGGGAAAGATGTAATAGTGAGGAGTACAAGGGTGGGGAAGAGACGGCAGTATAATATTTATGCAAGTAGGACGTTCGATGGGATCTCTATCTTGAAGGAAAGAGATGAGATCAGCACGTAATTTGACGTTGGGGTCTTCAGAGATTGGGACGTTGGAGGAGGGATCAGAAAGTTGTCAAATGCTTTATCGATATTATCATAGGTGTCAAGCACTACCACAGTGGATCCTAAATCTGAAGGAGTGATGACTATTTAGCGATTCCCTGTTATATTTTTGAGGGCTGAGGACTTCGCCGATGAGAGGTTAGGGAGGCTTTGAGGTGGGAAGATCGGAAATTTTGCAAACGAGCAGGTTGCTGAAAATTTCGACGGGATGATTTGAGGGGATTGGTTTGAGTTCTTGAATGGAAGGAAGGTTTAAATTTGGTAAGGGCGGGGTGTAGGTCACAAGGAGGAAGAGAACCGTTGGAAGAGTGGTACTCTCAGAAAAATTTCCACTTCAGCATTCGGCAGAATTTAAGCGAGTCAGTTAGGACATGACAGGATTCACTCCGGAAGTGGGGAGAAAGACAAACCTTTGCTTAGCGCCGATATTTTGTCCTCGGCCAGGGGAAATGAAAAGAGGTTGACTACTGTTTGTGTTTGGGACTCAGAGGGGTTTTAGGTAGGATGGGAGGGTGAGGGTCGATGGTCATCGTATTTGGGCTGGTGCTGTAGAAAAACCTGGTCAGCGGAGTGAGGATGGAGCCGTGAAACGGCGTCCATATAGGGTTTATTTACGGTACAGGGGAGGGGGAGGTGGATGAGGGCTCTCAATGTTCTAAAGTAGCTGGCGCTCCTTAGCGTAAGAAGGAGGTATAAAGGGAAGAAAGCTTTTAAAAGTGCTATTTGATGGTTGAAAGTAAGGAAGCAAAGAGGAGAATTGAGAATCTTAGCAATGAGAAAAAAGCTCGGGACGACATAAATTAATAATTTTGATAAGGGATTCAACATGAGACTGATACTGGTTAACTAGGGTCTTATAATGGGTGAGCGCATTAAGGCGTAATTAAAAGCTAAATAGAGAAAACAAGATACAAGATACATGGAAAGAAGCATACCTGAAATTGGAATTTTGACAGTGAGTTCTTTAAGAAAGATGCCTGTAGAGAGGCAAGAAGAAAGAAATATGATATGGATAGTGTACTGCGCCCATTTATAGGACAATTATGTAATGTTGCTTAGCCAAAAGTTGTTGGGAAAGGGTGTAATCGTGTTAAGGAAGGCAATTTGAACAAGAAGAACATTCGATGGAGGTACAAAAGTAGAATTGTGGTGAAAGTAGGGAATGTACGATGGAAAAGGTATCAGCAGCTTACGACTCTGAAACTGATGGAGCAGAATGTAAACACTAGGAGGCCGCTCGGGAATATAAGTTCTCACAAGATGATTTCAGAATGAAACGATATAAATGTCTAGGAAAGTATTAAGAGTTGCAATACATATAAAATACAATCCTTTAGGTAAGGCGGTAATCATGAGAACTAAAAAAAAATAAAAAAAATAAAACGATAAGTTTTTTAACTTTTGACCTCTGGTCTCCTTTAGATGGAGGAAGTAGTTACGCTGTCACATCATTTAAAAATTCCCAGATCAAGCCCTGCAGCCTTTCTTTGGATTTTTAAGTGCTTAACAAAAGAGCAAATAAATTCCACTTATCAAAACTAATCACTGATGATGACTTCTACAAGTGTAATTCTCTTTTATTAAGTTTAAAAAATGGTGAACTTCCAAACTCGTATTAAAAATTAGAAACGACATTGATGTGAATAATTAAATTCGCAATTGTAACTAAGGCTTTCAATGTGTTTTCAGCAGCCTTACTACGTCTGACGTCACATAGGGGCAGCACCACAGATAGCTTTCTTCTCCGAGTGTTTCTATTGCGGACATGCTCAAAGGTTTTATTTCCATCGCCAACGCTCGCCCACCCCTCGACACAGCACACGCTCCTCGCTCAACTTTGCCCTCGTCTCCGAGCCCACAGATGTCGCCACTCACTTTCCTCTCTCACCCTCCCATATCCCCTCAGAAACCTCACGCCTCGCGCAACGTGAACAAGGCAGCCAGCAAAAAAAATACTTTCCGGAAGGACTACATGTGGCTTGAGTTTGGTTGGATGTCCTTTCCATTCTTCTACCTGCTCCATGGCGCCGTAGCGATTCCACACATCGGATGGACGGCGGTTAAAGCCAATTTAAAATTCAACGGCCGCGTGAGAGGACACCGCGTTGGCCTCTGATGGTACACGCCATCCGCTAAAGGAATTGTCGGATATAAAAAAAGAACGAGGTCAATCCGTGACGAAAGCACAGTGTTCCCTATCCAATCCTCTTCCATACCGCCAAGGCCATGCATCGTGGCAAAGTCCTAATCACTTCCAGCTTGTCCCAATTATTTTGTAAACAATTACTTTCTGCTTACTGTGGCCATAGGCTACACACTGAAGAAGTTAGTCATTCTCACCCTAAGTCTTCATTAAATAATTTTACGGCACTTTCCAGCCATGGATATGTGGCACTAAAGAGATTATCATACGTGTATTCTCAATTATTGAGGAATGCCTATCAAATGCCCTAACTCAATCCGGCGCGACAAATTTCTTTGTAACCACTTGTCTTTTATATCTACAGTTATTTTTGCCAATTTATTAGCTCAATCTCGGGTTTAAAATATTTTAATATATGTTTGACTAAGAAATGTTCATCGACAGACGAGGAGTACGCTAATATGCGCTCCATAGCTTGGTATATTCATCGGTCACATTCTTCTGGCTTCTCAAGGTGAGACGAGTCAGCTCACTTTCATTCAGACCAGCCTGACGACACATTTCATCAAACGAGTTTGAGCTGACCCGATCGACCATAGATCGCCGGGCAAACATAGAGACTATACCGTTGTTTAAGCATACGGAGAGGGCTTCTTACGGAAAAATGAGAAAAATGATGGATATGTAGGGTTTAAATTGCATATCACCTTCTCCTCCATACATTTCCTCCTCTATTCCTCTTCCTTCACTTTCTAACTCTCTCCTCCGTCGCACTATGCCTCTCTCTATATTAAACAACCAACCTCCGCAACTTGCTTAATTTTTATTTCATTTATTTGCCTAAATTGCCGTAGGATGCGCTGATCGGAAACCAGCTGGATACCAAAGTTTATAAAAGTCACTTTAAATTGAACTAGAATTGTAGTCGAGAATAAGATACATGTAACTGGATTAAAGAAGCTCAAAATTTAAAACAAGGAGCAAAATAAAATTAATCATTCAATTTGCGATTAAATTGGAAAGTATCGGCATCTCCTACGTGTAGTCTCATGCAGTCTTATGTTGTTAAGCACAACATATTATTGTTTTGATTTTGTTCAGCGCTGTGCATGGCAGTCATAAACCGCACTTTTCAAATACCCAATATTTCGTCAGGGTTTCCAGTAAAGGTTTGAATCACTTACGTTGAGGCGGTATATATGTTTAGCCAGATATACATGCATTAAAGGGTCTGCTAATTCACGTCTGATTTAAATATTGCAAGTTACTGCTGCAGCTATAATTATTCGAAAGATTCATATACATTTCAATGACTCCAGTTACTAGTAAAGCAACCAGGCGAGACGGGTAAGCGCGTATTTCTCACAGTGGAGTATGAGAGTGGTCTTCAAGTATTTTATCATACTTATAATTGACGGTGGTTGCTATTTATTCCGTTATTCATCCAAAATGCCGAAAGTAGATGGACTTACAATTAATAGAGACATTTTTAATGGATTTATTGAATGTGCTCGACCACTCTGTTATAACTTCTTAAGCACCTTATCGCATTTGTTTAAGTATGAAACGTATGTCTGCTGGTCAATTATGGAATATCGCAGGCTTGGTTGTAAATGTTATGGGTAACATGAGGTTGCCTTTGTCGGGTTTTATGAGGATGCTTATATAGGTTATCATGGGGTTGCCCATATGGAGCCAAAATTGGCATCTCTATGACTTGTCGACATTGGCTATCATTGGATCTCATTACATCATCAACATTCACCCAATAAGGGTGTCTGATAAATCTAAGGATGAAATTGCTACATTAAAATAGCTACTGTCATATTCCCTTTATTTTTGACGTACTATTAGAACACCAAGCAGATATTCCTCAAGGCTAGTGTACCCGACTTAGAAGATTATAAATCAAAAGATTATAAGAGCAATATATTCCAAAGAAATATAATTCCTCTCTAGAGACAAAGTAGCTGAGAGTAACTGGACGGAAAATCATTCATTTTGGTGAAATTAAAAGCTAAGTCCAGTGGAAAAGAAGTGGAAAGCAAGCGGATGACAACCAAGTCATGTTCATTTTTAAGAAACAAATCGAAGTCCAGTGGATTGGCAACGGAAAGGAATTGAATGGCAACTCGTTTGTGTTCAATTTTGTGAAATAAATCTCTGCCCCAGGGAAACTAAATGGAAAGCAACCGGAAGACAACCAGCCAAAATGTAAGCCAACCGGAATTTAATGGAAGCCGATCGGAAAGCAAAGCTGCTTTCCATTTCCTTTCCCTTTGCCTGCGGAAAGGTGATGAAAAGCAAAAAGTCATCTAGGACCCTACAGTTGAAGTTATAATTTACAGCAAGTGAAGCGTTTTACTCAGAAAAGCATAGATCAAAGTACACCTTCGCCTCAACGTCCTCTCGATTCAAGTACGCGACATCATTTTTCATTCACCATTGAAGGAACCGGACCATTGATCCGGTAAGCCAAAGGTCCTTGGCTCGTTCCCCGGTCTGGACCGACTTTTCTTGTGGACATTTTAAAGTAGTCATTCGCTATTTTATAAATCGTTTTTGTTTCCTGAGTGTAGTCTACGGATACATGAAGCTTCATTACCGCCAATTTGTAGGTTTTTACTACATAGATGAGGAAATGTGTCTCAATACCCACTCCGATAACGAGCATAAAAATAAGGGTCCTAGCAATTTGGACTTGCAGAAAATTATGCCTCAGAAATTATTTGGTAATAAAAAAGGAGAGAGATAATATTCTGTTCAAACCATATAATTTACTAAACTGATTAACCAACAATCCATATTTAAAGAATCAGACCAAGGAAAATGCTTTAGCATGAATATTGAATGTTTCCTTTTGATAATTGCAGCAAGTAGTAAGATGGAAAACACTGCGATTAAAATTCAAGAGAAACTAAGTTTTCAGTCCATTTACTCCCCAGCAAGCTCTTGCATACTGAGGTTTCTTTGTATTGGCACCTATATTTTTTATGCAACAAATCGTGGTAAATACGATAGAATGGCAATTAGCAGAAGCGCCTCAGTTCTCAGACCGCGTATTAGATAGTGCCTGAATAATGAAAAAATTGTTAATGCGTTAACAAAGGGGTGCGGTTTTAGTAGCTAGAATGTACCGCTTTCAATGACGCTGCATCTAACTGAAGCTAAAATACGAGGAATCACAATTCCGCCTCATCACTAGGATACTACTCATGTTTACAAATACAACACAATGATCACAGCTAAACGAGTTTGTCACAACGATTTTCGACATCCAGTTGACAAGACGTACAATGGCTCTTGAAACATTATTGGGAAACGGGCTGAATAAATATTCTTCTCAATCAAGTAGGTAGTTGGTAGAAATAAATTGACCGTTTAAGGTCATTTTAATTCTCATTGTAATAAATGAGGATTACGAACGGCGATTTAATTGACTTGAAAGCATCGTAGCTTTTAATTATCTAAGGGACTATAATGACTTCCAACTTTAAGCTAATGAGAATTGAAATAGTAAGATACAATATAACTCTTCATTGGATTTCAAAACTTGAAGTAAAAATACGTAAATATTGTCAGGAGTTCGCAGCGTGTAGGGCAATAGTACTTCACGAAAATTTGACCTCTGAAAGACTAACGGCCGTATTCATAGATTTCAGCTAAAATTTTTAGTAGGCGACTAACTTAATCAGCTACTAAGAGCACTTAGTCGTATACTAAAAAATAGTATTCATAGGTCCTCTCCAGTGCGCTACTAGGAGCTACTAACCTAGTATACTACTATCGCCACTATCGTAGCGGAGTACATAATTGTGGGTAGCGACTGCACTAGACACAATGAAGCAAAACTTGGCAACACTGCCAATGGCTTCGTTGTACGTGAATTCGTATGTCATGTATCAATATTGCTACGATGGAACTATCGTTAAATAATCTAATTTCCCCATATTTTAGCATCACCATCATAATTGCGACAAATGTTATACAGCCATTGATTGTTATTGTATAGAAAAATCAGGAATACATGCTTGTCATAAACTTCGTTTTTTGCCACACGTACTAATACACCACAAACTTACACAGATCGTTCATAACATCATTTGGACACACTGCAGCTTCACCACATCAAAGTTTACCTCACTCCATCCAATCGCACCAAATTAAGGTATCAGTTATATTCAAACAAATACAGGACTTTCCTGAGGTATTCACCTTTCCGTCAATATATAAACACTCAAAATGGAAAATGTTTGCCTTTAGTAAGTGGATAATAACTGTCATTTACACAGAAAATATAACGTTACTCACATTCACACACTAACCATCATTTTGTAACCGAAAAACAAACATGCACACGGTACAGCGGACATTGTCACTATTTAATCTGAATACCTATTTGTTCCTTCATGAATCCTATCTGAGCAATAGATAAAACGAAACTGATTTCACTTATTCACTTAGAAGATAAAACATAAAATATGATGCGATAAACTACTGGAGCACTAGAAAAAGTTTCTATCACTGTGTGAACCATAACAACACTGCTACCAAAACAAAAACGAGACGAAATAGAAATTTACGGCAGAATGTAAACCGACCAGCGCTGTGATGCAAAAAGACTCAATATTACAATTATTACCTGTGCGAAATCATTATGATTCATTAAGATAACAATTATAGGTCTTTATATCTATGTAAGACATATTTCTACGACAACATAACCGTAATCTGCTCGAGTTAATTACTCTGAAGCACCTCACTTGATGCAGTAGTCACGAAAACTAATATGCACTTGTAAATTGTTTACGAGGCTTCCTCCTCGACAATTTTTTTAAAATGGGCTCTATTCTCGTAAAGTAATCATCTAAAACCACAAATAAACAACACTAAAGCCCGAAGAATTAAAAAATGCATTTGTTACCCTAAACAACAGTATATACAAACACAATGATTAATGCATTTTATAATGCTTTGAGATGTAGCACTGATGAAATGAGATGAAGAAGAGATGGTAACCACCTTACGACACCCGAAACCATAGTAATCATCTCACTAACTCTTCCTTTTTCGTAGAATAAAATACTCATGAAGCACAACGGAGTACCACAGCACGGTGTCGTAGACTAAGAGCAAATAATTAAACTGCTGAGTTTGATCCAGCAACGGTACTATACGTCGCATCCGCCACACTTGAGAAAAGCAATTCCACCAGTATCTTTGGTATTTTGGCCTAAAATCTCCATTATGGCTTCAGGTTTTCACCTGACGTGAGCCACTTGTGACAGACCGCCATATTTAGTAGCGCCCTAAACAAGGCGATGGTGTGTTTAAGAATCAGCTACTAAAATAGTGGCTCACTTGGCGCTGCTGAGCTTAGTAGCTATCTATGAATACGATTTTGCTAGTTGGCGACTAGTCAGTGCGCTACTAAGCCGATAGTAGCCCACTAAGGAATCGAATCCATGAATGCGGCCGTGAATGTTTAATCCGTTTCAGCACAAATAAGAATACAAGAATTTAAAAACTCTCCTCCGCACATTTGAAAATTGAGGTGTTGAGAGAAAAAGTAAGGCAAATAAAACATTATAAAATATAGCAAGTGAACTCAAGAGTATCACTTAAAATTATTTTACTCATTGTATCTACGACATTTGAAGGGTCATTACCGGAGCGAGAATAGATTCCATGAAGGATTTTTCAAACTGCAAGACTTACTTCTGAGAAAACAATTGCATTGAGCACCCATTTATTGGAAAAAGTTTTGAAAAACCACCGCTCAAACGATTGACGCGATTTCTTCGTGAAAAAGACGTTTGGTGAACGATACTGAGGTTAGGGTTGACGTGAAAGATACTGTGCTGGATACCCATCCTATCCCATAGGTCTTTCAGGAGATGCTCGATCATTAAGTTAGCCCTGTATAGAGATCACTCCAAACGCCGGCCTTCATCGAATTTACACTTAACTGCGTTTGGTGGTCTTTTGTCGTGAGTAAACTGATGCCGGTGCCGGGTTTTTCTCCAAACTTTCACAATTACCGAAAAAAACCTTCCGTGACAAACCTACACCCCTGTAGGTATACCGCAGTAGGCCGAAGTTATCGGTCGCCTCACCAAACAACCAACCAACGAAAATAAAATAAATTACGATTTCAAAGCCAGAAATAGCCTCTCTGTCTCTCAGTGCACTCGACGCCATGGAGAACGGCTTGGTGTCGCTCGCGCTCCCGACTGCAACCGCTCAGCCGCGGCCACTCAAAGTTACGAACAAAATATACCCTGCGCCCGGATCGTAAATCTTTCAGGACGGGAGGAAGTTGAGGTAGATTGGACGATGTCCTGCCTCAAGCAGACTGATTTATGCGACGACGGTGTGCAGAGGGGGGGGGGAGAAGAAGGCGGAGTAGGAGAAAGAGAGGGAAAATGATTAAGACGGACAGGGGCGCGGCTGCCAGCGAAGGGATTCGCCCCAAAGAAATACCAAGTGAAGGCTGGGGCTGGGAAACACTTTTATTCCCGCCAGAGCGAGAGCATGTGGTACGAGAATCAAGGGAGAGGGTGATCGAAGGAATGTGCGGGGAGTGTCCCGGGTGTTCCTGAGAGGCACTAGGCCCCTTTGGAGCCACACCACCGTCCCCATTACAATCGGCGGTGTGAGAAGAGCGCGGCTTTGGACACTTCTTCGGAGTTTCATTCTTCACGCCTTTCAGACAACAAGGAAGCACACTCATCCACAAATCTTGCTCACGGCTTCATTATTGAAATAAAACTCTTGCACTTGGAGTGATGACTTCCACAAACGCTTGAAGAAAATTCCTGTAACGAAGGGGAAACGTTGTCTGTCAAACGCTGACGTACGTTGTCAAGACTAAAATCAAGGGAAAAATACTTGTACGATTCTGCATTATTTTAAAGTCTTACACACCATTCGCCGACTTATGATATTTCCAGTATCAGGAAGTCAATTACGGCATCATCAGGTACAAAATAACCTCTGAGGCAAAACGCATCAGACAATAAGAAAAATATGTAGAGAACTATTTAATTTATGAATACTGATTTTACGAAGAGAAGGCTCAATTAGTAAAGTTCACTCGCTCACGCCAAGTATTTCTCATAATTTTATAACGAGCTTGAAAGTAATTTAGGAAATGGCCCACCCTCAGATATGAGCTGTAAAGAAAAACTAATATAGGTGAGGACGAAGATGAAAAATGAGAAACTGAAAACTCCTCATCCTCTTATGTGCGATCTGCATCGATAGAGGTCTATAAAAGTCCACCACCGAGGTGTGTGGCATGGGCTGATGCCACTCCAGGCACGCGATACACGTGGCCCAAGAGCGCGCACCAATAAGCAGCCAGGAGCACAATGCACGGGTAACACAAAAACCATGGCAGCGCTACATCGACAACTAAACTTGAATGTCATACGCGTTGTATAAATTGATATAAATAGAATAGTTTTACTAACAAGTTACTCACGGATACCATGGGATACGAATTCGTGTAGAGAGCATTATCACTCGGGACATTTCATGGGGGTATGGTGTGATGATAATTATGATCTGCTATATAAACCTAAGTACCAAGTCTATCCTATCCAGAGAGAGAGGTTACTTCATAGAGACGAATTATTGCAACGGTAGGGATTCCATCTTATCCTACCCATATGACACTTTAAGCATACTCCACCAACAAAATACCTCCTTTATTATATGCATGAGGTCGTTTTTTTCCGCAATGTGTTCGTTCTATGGCAGCATTACGTCTTCCGAGAAGTACTTCGCCTCCAATTTAGGCCAGTGGTTCAGCCTCTATTTTCAGGTTGAGTTCAGGAGATGAAGTAAGGACTCTCCTGCTAATTTCATTCCATTAACTCTGTCAAAATGCTTTGTCTGCCGAAACAACATTTTTAAAATGTAGCTGCTCTCCGCTCAACTCGTTCTATTTATAAGATTATCCACTTTGATTAGGCATTCCTTAGTGTTTTTACCCTTTTACTCAGAATAGAATGTTAAAGCAATTACAAGTCGTTTGATTATATACTTTGATCTTAATTTTTGTCTATTCATTTATCGCTATAAAATAAATCATTTGAATCACTTTATCATTATTGAATCCGACTTCGACACACGCAAATAATGCAATAATCTGAGGCCATACTAAAAGCGGAAGAGTACAGCAGACACTAGATTTAGTACCTACGCAGAAAATTAGCTAAATCGCTATATCATGAAGAATGTCATTTTGGGAGTGATAGAGCGTGTAAACTAATGGAATGAAGAAACAGTAAGCAATATGACTACGGTTTAGGTTTAGGTAAAAAAGAGTAAAAGTTTCAGATTTAAGATAAGTCAAAAAAGGAAAGAATAAGGGTAGTATCGCCTCCATTAGTTGTTAGCAGTCTAGAGAATGTTTTTATGTAGAATTTCACTCAACTCTTTCCAGCCAATCGTTTTATTCCTTAGTAATTGCTTGAATATATATATCTCTCCACTCTCTCCGTGTATTTATTTCAATTTTATCAATTTGAAGAATGCCATTAACTTTGTGTAATTCTCAACAAACTGAGCTTTCCAAAACCTACCGATCAAGAGTATTATATTTTACGAAAATAAACTCTCGTAGTCATTCACGTGAAAGATTT
Organism: Ceriagrion tenellum; assembly: GCA_963169105.1. Classification (NCBI taxonomy): domain Eukaryota; kingdom Metazoa; phylum Arthropoda; class Insecta; order Odonata; family Coenagrionidae; genus Ceriagrion; species Ceriagrion tenellum. The sequence goes on from OY720638.1 coordinate 12,013,368, forward strand.
TTCCAAAGCCTATGAGCGCTGTTGAAATAAGGCAAAGATGGTACGTCAATTAAAAGTAAATAAAAAGAATGCTTTAAAGAATTTTCAGTTTTCCAAAATAGAACCACATGAAATCAGAATGCGTGAGTTTCCTCAAGGTTCTCAATATCAGAATTTTTTCTCGAGTGAATGAGTTTCTCTTCATATGAAAGTAGAAATCAATATGCCACTCAGTGTTTATCTTTTTGAGAACGGTACGTGCCTTTCTCTGACTGCTCGTTCAAATCATCTGCTAACCCAACTCCTCCTTCGTGTGTCAGCATTTTCTATTCGACTTATCAAATGTTAGTTAAACTCCCTGCTTCCGATTTTTAGCATCCTATACTCGCTATTCTAGCATATTATATTAACGACAACCAAATAAAATAAAATTAAGTATAATTAATAATTATTGTTTATTTTAGTAGTAGTAGTGGTAGTAGTAGCAGTGGTAGTAGTAGTAATTTATTAAAATGGGATAAAATTAATTTTAGGATATGATACAAAGATTAATCACTTCATGGCATAAGAAGTAAGATATAGCACATTATATTGACACAAAATAAATCAAAAATTTGGATAAATTAAGCAAAGAATTAATAAGAACCGAAGGAAAAATTTTATTGCATAGAAAGTATTCTGGCAAAAATGGAGAAGAGCCCACGGATGGTGTCATTAGTACCATTCAAATGAGTAGGTTGAAGAGGACAGACGTACTCAGGAAAGACAGAAGAGATGGGAAAAGCTCAGCGTTGGAATAAACCATTGGACATCGATAGGCCCAAAAGGCATTACGATTTATCATTTGTGCAAACCTAGGATACTAGATATTGGGTCGGGTCAGTAAAGGACGCATTATCCAAAAAAGGTACCAAATGATGAATTAAAGAAGTTATGTAAGGGTGCGGCCACATTAACGCGGATTTCCACGTATTTGTCTTTGAAATACTATGGCTACTGGATAAAAGATTGCGAATATTTAGCAATTATTTCAGATGTGTTAGTGCAGGTAAATGAAGAAAATGTAGCGGACCAAAATGAAAACAAGAGTAGCACTTGTCATGGTAGACGAGGAGAAGAAGCGATATTACCGGGAGATTAGATGAGGGCAAAAGGGTATTCTGCGAGTAAATGTAGACGGTGAGGTTATTTGGGTCCACATAAAGGAAAGAATTCTGAGCGACCGTGGAGATGAAGGAAGATACATAGAGCGGCATGACGGTGGACATGCTGCGTGGATGAGAGATTATGGAAAAGAGCTGAGGAATCACGTTCGATAATGCAAAAGCAGAGAAGAATTATTCCATCAAAACCTACCCCAACGAACACAATGGAAATAATAAATACCTGTAAAAGTTTTCGGCTTTTCAAATAGCGTCAGTTAATTAAAGGAATTGTAATTATTTTTCACGACGATGTTAAGTAATACTGTAATTCAGTTAATTATGAAGTCAGATTAATAGGTTAGATAACGGTGGACATGCAGTTTTTTATCTCAGAACGAGGCACAAGTGTCATACTTCCTTTCACAGCATCTGTATTAGGCAAGGAAAAACCGTGGCTTTTGAACGGAATTCTATGCAAGTAATTTCAAGGTACCAGATGTTAAAGACTTGAATAGATTCAAATGCCTATTGTAGACTAACCTGACAACCTTTCGAAAAATAATGTCATAACAGTATCATTTAATTATTATTAGCTGGGAATTGGTTTTTTGTTTAGTGCAGGTGGGAGAGGTATTCTGAAATAAAATAAAACGCCTGAATCAGTGAGAGAATGCTCATTTTTACTTCTGGCCGAGCCTTGCTCAACATCTCAGTCAGACGTAATATCTAATTTTAAAAACTAGGCGCTTCCAAGAGAAAGATAACTTTGTTGCATCCTCTGGCCATAAAATACGTTCCTTCCTCCAATCAGTTAAATCCGCTGAAATTTCTGGCATGCTCTTGAGCTGCCCATCTGCATCCTCTTGGGACAAGACCTGGGATATGGGCGAGGTATTAAAACATTGTCCTCGGATCGAAGGAGTTTAAAAGTGCCACTAAAGTAGTCCACTCCAGTCTCGAGTGCTACTCTCGAGTGCACAATGAGCAAGCATATGCCTCCAATACTGCACTTCTATGCACTACAAAAACGTGTTCCATTACGGGCAGTATATCAGTGCAGCTAGGTTCGGTAACGTTAAATGAAGTTCCACCTATGCTACATGATGTCCACTGAAGCATGGCCTTCTCACGAAAACTCCGTAAGTCTTTGAAGACTGCACCTGCGTGAGATGTCAATGTCAATGTAACCCGTGTTCTGTGGGCCAGCCAAAGCCAGTGGAACTTGGTAATTCATAGGATTAGTGCTCTGCCAGAGTTAAGCGGGTTGTTCGGGGGGAGGGGGTGGGAGCGGATTACGGGCGGGAAGAATGACAGAGGGGGGCGGGGTGGAGGTCTGAGTCGGGAGGTGGGAGTAGCGTGAACGGGAGGGGGAGGTGGAAGGGAGGGCGGGGGTGGGGGAGGTCGAGGGATAGCAAAAGGGTGGTTGATGTGAGAAGGTAGATCATTTGGCGAGGTGACCGACAACCGAGGCCAAGGGTGTCATGAATGCAATGTAAGCAGGAGAGCAGACATTGGTAATTTTTCAGGGGATAGAGGAAAGAAAGGGAGTGGAAGAAAACCTGGCGTCTCCTTTTAGCCTACAACAAAACGAAAGATGGCGACAGAGCGTAGTTTAAGTTTAACGCCCCACATATCACACGGAAAATTATGAATAAATTGCTTCCCCCGATAGCACCTATTCGGATGAAAAAGCAAAAGAGAGACACTACTTCGCTCTGGTTAGGCCACACCTTGAATATGCTGCGAGCATTTGGGACCCTGGTCATAAAGATTTAACCAAAAAATTAACAAAGTACAAAGAAAAGCAGCACGCTTCGTTAAGAACTGCTACGAGCGTACATATAGTGTTACACAACTGTCAGAGGGATTAAGGTGGGATCCCCTAGAGACTCGGAGGCTGCACGCTAGGCTTAGGCTGCTTGAGATATTCAGAACTGGTGTGTGTCAAAGCGACACAGAATATTATCATGACGCCTTACTACATTTCTAGGTCTGACAGAAGCGATAAAATAAGAGAAATACTCTGCCGAACAGATTTTTACAAAAACTCTTTCTTTCCGCGCACAATAAGCGATCACAATAAAAACTGAGCTCCTCTTAATACACTCACATAGTACATGTCACCACTACACTCCCATAAATTTTACGTTTACACGGCTGGTGACCTACCACCCCCTGCCACACGCCCATACGGCGGCTCGAGGGGTAGTATGTAGATGTAGATGTAATTATGAATCGGGATTCCGCTAAGAAGGCTCCGTATTTATCGTGATTCCTACCTAGGAAATCATGGTACGAAGCAAATACTCAGGCCACTACGAAAACATGATCCGTAATTGTTCTCATTTCTTCAAGGACGCAGCTTCATCAAGTATCGGATGTGTGGGAGTGGGAAGTGCTCCGAAGGGTGGCCGTGGGCGGTGGTGTTTGGGGGATCACGTGGGCGGTGCGAGAGGGCGCTCGAGTGGCGGGGAGGGAGGGAGCGGTCGGAGGCGGAGGGCGTTATGGGGCGGACGGCAGACGGCTGGCTTTATTATGTGGAGCAAGAGTGAGACCCTTTGAGTTCCCTCCTCCCACCGACCGCTGATCACAAGGCAGAAGATTATCCACATGCGATGAACATGGATACATAAACAATAAACGCTCATAAAAATTATACCATAAAATGTAAATAAGAAAAAAATAAAGCAAAAAAATTCCGAATTTATGTCAGTTACTCATCCTTTGTCAGCGTAACCATGGGCGTAGTCAGGGGGAGGCTTGGGGGAGAGGCTGTCCCGCTAAATCAAGAACATAAATGATAAAACTTGGCAAAAAAGCAGTAACAATATGCATGAAGGGAAATTTAACATGGTTCATAATTAGTTTTTAGAATTCCTTAATTATGGCAAAACAATGATCAACTTTTCTATAAATTCAAAATTAAAAATATCTTAAGCTATTTTCATGCATTTCAGGCCATACCTCTCTCCAAAAATATCCTGGCTACGCCAATGAGTGTGAAGATTAAAACGAGATTTGACCCGGACAAACAGGAGAAACTCAATAAAACATTATTAGAATGGCGTCAAGCTGAATGAAAGATGAGCATGTCATAAATGTTCAACTCAAAATTTTTCATACTTACAAATAAATTAACATGCAATGTTGTGGGATATGAGCCTATTATAGGGAAAGTTGGGGGGTTTGCTTCAATTCATAACCTGCTTAAAACAGTGACGGAAACACACGTTGGTTACACAGGTAGGCTTTAGCATTTGCTAATTCTAAATTAAGTTATGGGCTGGTTTGTTGGGGTGGCGCTTACAAGTGCACCATCAAACCTATTGTGGTGTGACAAAAAAGAACCATCAGAACGGTCACCTACTAAAATAGATTTAATCACTCACTACCACTTTTTCGCGCTTTACAAATTCTACCTCTAAGGTTTTTTACCCCTATGGTTAAAAAACTTTTTTATGTGTAGTGGGCACTAGAATGGCACATCGCCCTGGAGTCAAAAGCAAAAACATCGATTTCAATTCGATGTTCCACTTCCAAGGCCATATCTAAATATCTTTCAGAGGAGTTTTATTTAATTTGCCCCGGAAATATTCTGCCTAATGCCAACGGCAATTAAAATGGAAAAAAATGTCAATTGTTATTTAAAACAAATTAAACAATGGCTATTTGTTTAAGAAAATGTTTGATTACTTGAAAATGTCTATAAATTTGTTTGTTTGAAAGGAAATAATTAATTATTTACGTGTATTGTAGAGCTATTTGTGTAACAAGGGATTCATAAATGTAAATTGTGTACAATATATTATATAGTATTTAGTATATAGCACGTAATATTTATAGCATCATTTGAAAAAAAAATATAGTTTGCACAAATTTCATTGTTACCCCCGCAAGGGGATTTATCTTTGTGGTAACCTAAAGCTTCTAAAATGTTGTTTTTTTTTGTTATGTTTTTGTTATGGACTTTTTTTTTATGAAGGAAGCAATAAATATATTCTCTATATTTGCGGGGGATTATGAATCATGACTAAGTTTAGAGGTTGGGAAGTGAAGTTATGCAGTACCATATGAAATAAAAAGGGGCAATTCGTAAAATTTAGCAAATAAAGAAGTAAAAGATGACGTGGCACAGCACAAGGAATGGGATTTGCGTTAGCCGTGGGTGGAGTCGTGGGAGTTGAGGACGTCCTTAGGAGCGGGAGGGGAGGGTGAGGTGGGAGGGGGAGGTGGGTGAGGCGGCCGTGCGCAGCGGGGGGGGAGGCAGAGGAAGGGGGAACGGGATGGAATGGTGGGAGCGGGGAGGGGAGAGAGATGAGATGCAGCGCAGCGGGCTGCGTAGTTCATTACCTTGCCGCCGCTTTTATACAGTCGCAGCGAAGGGAATTTCTCTCCCTCCACGGAAGCCATTAACTCGCATGATTTATACCTATCTAATAACTTCAGTCTTGCGTGAAACCTACTTGTGTCAATTAAATTTGCTCAGGTGGATCTGCAAAACAATCTCCTGCTAAAACAATCGTATTAATGAAACGCGCGTTGTATCTTTTCATTCTGCCTCGTTTCGCGAATTGAAAATTTCCGTTATGTCGGCGTATACAAGTTGAAGCCCAGCGAGTGCTGAATATTGTTTTTGTTTAACTTTATCATGAAAGCTGCTCTCAGTGCAGCAATTTTGGCGAAAAGTCTTCTTGAGGTATTTTAGCTCCTGGGCAAGAGACTCCGTGTTGAGTTTTACTCTACTCCGATAAAATTCTGGGGACAGAACCGCTTTTTTCCGGGATAGTTGATGAACGGTCAACACCACAGCATCATATATATGGAGAAAGACAACCAAATTGCTATTTCCTACACCCTCGTACATGGGAAGGGAGATGGCATACTCGGGCACAAGGACTACTGCCAACCCACGCACACAAACCTCTGATTTTTTGGACGAGCACATCATCAAACCCAATCATATTTTGTAATTAGTTCTTTCAAAGTTTTCATAGTCAGGAAATATGATGGACCATTTAAATGTAGATTTTTGATGGGAAAATGATATTCATTTTGGTCATCCTTCATGAAAAGTTTGTAAGCTTTGATAGGTTGGTTAACATAACATTATCAATGTTTTTCTTCCAGGACTCATTACAAATAACTCAATTTCTGCTTCAGATAATCAAATACTCATTATATTTCTTCCATATTAAGATAATAATTCTGAATCAATTCCAAAATAACATGTATTACACCATAACTACGTATAGAACGACTGTGGTAGGAATACCTTCGGGGATTAAACCAATCAACCCTCATCCTTGGGGGTTATTTTGTAATTATGGCTCCCGATGCAATTTGCCGAACGATAAAATTATGGCTTCAGCTACTCAAAATGGCATCGCTTGTTATTCCGTGAATACTATCAATGCCATTTTCTGATGTCAGCATTGTCTTGTTGTATCTTTTCATTCTGCCTCGTTTCGCGAATTGAAAATTTCCGTTATGTCGGCGCCCGTGTCCAAAGCCGTGAAATAAGCACATCGCCGACATGGTATCAGTTAATGCAGTGCTTTTTAGTATTGAATTCTTTATTTTGTCATTCGGTTATTAATTATAGATAATGCTACGAGAGTTCAGATGTTGGTGGTAGCTATTGCACATCCTTTTCATTACACAATTTATATTTTTAATCTAAAAAAATGTGGCACATTATATTTACTCTCCTTTGTTTCCGACGCCACATACCTCCTTTTGTGTTAGCAGAGTTTTGGCGCTAAATTTTATGGAACCCAGTGTAGATCCTATTGCCATTTTGTGACTCAAACTGCTCAGTTTAAGGATCTCAATTTACTCACAATTCATCAATTATGCCATAAATAAAGATCAGCAAGTTAGTAAAAAGATCTAGCATTTTGATTGACGTAAGTTAGAGTTGCTCTATATGTCCGACGTAAAAGTTGTAATGACGTTTTCTGCTTTGTTTCTATTATATTCCCTTGTGTGAGAAATAATTTATGGACAATTTTGCAAGTTTAATAAGATTGATAAGAAAATGATGACTTGCACATAAAGAATAAATATACGAATTTACAACAACAGACACATTCATGTACCTTACATTTACGCTTTTCTTCATTTGTTCTACGAAAATCGCTTGAAATTTTTCGTGTACATGAGCGTGTACGAATTGCCTAGGACAATTTATTCGATAAGATGTACTGCAAAACTTTTCATAAAATAGATAATGGAAAATTAATTGGAAAGTAATAATTATGGTTATAAAAATTTGCAAATAGCGTAGGAAAACCATTTTTTCAAATTACTTGAAAATAAACATGTATTGCAACTTATTAATTAACAAAAAATGACAGCAATAATTACAGAAGATATTACGCTGAATCTCTGTCACTACAAATCACTATGAACAAACAATCAGCGTTTCCGCTGTATCAAATTAAGTGGTTTAAATAAAAACATTCTTCTTCTGTCGATGTTCCAGTAAGTTCCATTCCCATATTTCAATGTAACGTCATACCAACGCCGTGAACTTCGTTATTCCAATAGGCATCTGTGGCTCCAGGAATAGCATCACTCGTTATCAATACAATTTAACGATGCCGACGACGGATAAGGAAAAACGACGCCATTTTCCATGCAATGGAATAGCTCACTTGTTCAATAAAAACTCACACCACTTAATAAGGTACCTAAGCTTTATGTAAATACACCATTCCAACACTTAGATAGGGTCACTTTTACTCAAGAGTTATATTCATGTCTATTAACTAGAGCCGCGAATATGCAATATAAGTGGTAATTCAGATTGTTAAAGATTCATTTACTTCTCAAAGTTTAGAGAAAATAGGTTAAATGCTGTTATGGTAAACAATACTTCACCAGTGCTCTCTTCTAATGGACTGGAATACAGCCTGTGTTCCCAACATATGGATAGCTGTTTCTCAGGGTACCGATACTAACCTGAAAAATGAAAAACGTTATCGCATTAGTGAACATTTATTAAACCAAAATATTTCCATGCGTGCTATATATTTCCGATACAGCAACAAAGTTCGGCTGGATAAAATAATAAGGATGTTCGTAATAAATTGCTTTTCCTTTGAGTATTTCATGCAGGGGAAGTTACGCTAAAGACTTATGGGTATATGGATAGCAATGTGTTAGCGCTTGGCAGCAACAGCAAAGTCTAGAATTCATGGAGTTAGTTTAGATCAAAAGCCATTATTGTGTAGGAGAATGCAAAAAAACTAGAGTAGGTACTTTAATTTTTTACAAGTTTCTAAAGGAATGTCTAAAAGTAAAAAAATTGTTGCAATTAAAAGTGAATCAGTATGTAATTTTGAATATGATTTTGAAATAAATCGTTATCATTTGAAGTTTTAAATGGTTACTGCAATCTTCTTTGATGAGACACAAAATACCATACCATTTCTCCATCAAAAAGTTAAACAAGGCAAATTGAAACCGGTCTTCCCGCTAAAATATAGCTGCAGTAATGGTATTTAAAACATATTCCGCTTCAAAAGTTATCCATTAACTTCCGTCAAAGAACACTGCAGGAGAAATCGCGAATGTATTAATATATATTTATAATATCTCCAGACCGTATTACAACCAGCATTTTACTACAACCCTTTTAAAATCAACAAAAAGCTACATAAGATACAGGTGTTAATTATACCAGCAACTTTTGCTCGGAAAGAGAAGATGATTTACAAAGGAAATAGAGCGATACGATACAATGCACCCAACAAAAAAACCGCATTCAGCTAGCCGTAACTGGCTCAAAGTTAAACTAACACAATTGTATTGAATGAAAGAAAAAAGAATGTTGTTTTGATTTTGATAAAAATGACACAGATAAAATAATTTAATTCATTTAAATAGCAAAAGCACGCTGGTAACATTCCGCTTTCAGTTTTAAATATTCTTGCAAAAGGGAAAAATTTGAATAGAAAACTTCAAAATGCGGTCATATTATAAAGGCAAAACTTCATAATTGGATACTATAAAGTCTCTGGAATAGATAGTTTAGTGAGATCTGCTTTTTACCTAATTGGATGTTTTGTGCAAAAAAAAATTAGTGTAAAATGTTTTGAAGCCAAAATAAAGTTAAGCAAACTATTCCATTTGCAGTAATGGTTCACCTACCTTTTTCCGAAAATAATATTTTGGAGAACGTATTTGATTCACATCAGCACTTTTCTAGAGTCAACGCTGATTATCAATTCATTAAAAATGGAACATTTTCTGACCAAATATCACTTATATTTTATCAGATACACTAGAATTGTCTTTCATTTACTAATAGAATGAAATATCAAAATGTCCACCAAAAATACCAAATGAAACCACTCACGAGGGGTTGTCCGATTACTTTCCCATTACGTTAATGCTTTTGCGGCTGACCTGGGAAATGATGTCACCCCAATGATCAGAGTGAGCTGGATTAACATCTTTTCAAAATCACCTCAGAAATCCATTTAGTTGTCGAATGAGAGGATTTAGTTCAGATGTCAGGGCAACGCATGAGAGAATGATTGAGTGCCACCCCAATCACATTAGAAATCCGTGAAGCGGCTTCGTATGATTTAGGGATCCTTCAGGGTTTCGTTCAGAGGCGTGGTATGAAATCGCCAAGTTTGTGGAAACGGACCCCTCAGCGAGGATTGTCGTCTGTTGCGACGATGGCATCAAACAGATCGCTCGAGCCTCGGATTACGCTGCGGTGAAGAAGTAATCGCGAATGATGGGCGTCGTATGCCTGAATGTGAGCCAACTGAGTCGCTCGGGTGCACGTTGCAGCTAAAATATTGATAATCACAATACATACCTTCGTGTTTATCACTACTATCATCCCTCTTAGGCCTTTGAAATTGGAAAAATGGATTGAATTTGATTGTTTCGAAAATATCTCTAAAAAACACTGAAGATAAATTTGATGCATTTGGTTAACTTCTTTGTCCGTACCACTCATGCCCTTTATATACCATTAGTATCCAAAAATATCACTAAGTACCTTTTTCATGGTTGTATGGTAGCATATTGAAAAAAGCTGCAAAATTAAAGGCTTCTGAAACAAAATTAATGAACGTAGAAAGGAATAAACTGAGTGATTTAAATAAAATCTTAACTTACAAATCATTGACGATCTTCAATATCTAATATCTCTATCATTGATGATCATTGGACATGAGAGACATTTGAGAGTTTCGCTGAATAGTAACTACATTTCAATTTCTATATGGCCTTCATATACGGTATGTGGTGCTCTCAATGTCATCTTATCCATCAACACAGGCTAAGAGAAACCAATCACTAATACGTGGTATGCGAAGGACTACTTGCTTCACGCTCACATCTTCTCCGCCCAAAATAGTTTGTGTGCATCCCATAGGATACGATCCACCCACGTCTTAAGTAGCTAAAAACCGATGAGTTTCATGTCGCTCTGATTGCAACTACACAGGTTAAAAGACTTATTCACTTATGCTACAGCAATGATTTAGAAGTTCCTAACTACTTCCATTAAATTGAATCCACCAGTGACAAGCAATTATTACTCCACGAAGCTTCTCAGTATAGAAGTTGTACCTTTAGGCGGAGAAATTTAGGGAATGAAAGCAGTGATTTTCTGTCCAACGGAGGGCTAAAGTTATCACGCCTGAGTTGTAATGAACGTAACACACCGTATTCTACTTCTAATTCATGTCACTCTGTCGTTCTGTGACGCCAGAATGATCAATAGAATAGAGTGATAACAATGAAGCATGTTGTCTAGTAATGGGTTCACTTACCGCTGAAAAATTAACATATGGCATTTTTGAGATAGATGGACTTGCTTAGAACAAAAAAATCAATCACTTTTTTCCACAGAACAAAAGTATTTTAAGATTAAGAAAAAATCAGATAAATATTGTCACGCGTCTCAACTGTGGTCCAAGAATTAAAAGAAGTAATGTAATTACCATTGCTTGTACACTCAATCTTCTAAAGAAGAGTAAGTTTGTATTTACTTGTTTATTTTACCGTGCGTCTAGATTGAATTCTCCATAAAGACTCTTTGAGGCCTTGATTATAGCACTGTGATATGAGAAAAAATTAGTCATTACTAAGAACTCAATAAAGTCATTAATGTGAGTGCGTTCCCCAAAATCAACTCAATAATGGATTTCTATATCTTCAGGTATCTGAAATTAGTCAAAATTACTTCATACATCAACTCAATTTCTATGTTAACTTTTAAAAATGGAGAAATCAGAATTATGTTTACAGAAAAAATGAATCATTATATTAACTTAATACCCTCATGGCTTTCCACTTTTACTGTTGCGTTATAGCCAGAAACGGCATCGGTAATTTGGGTACTGAAAATGCTTGTTTTGAAAATATGTGCCAAATAATTCTTAAATGAGTTGTTATCAACCCATTCTCCGGCATTTTCCTTAAGTAACCACGAAATTCATTGAATGTTAATCACAATTTTGTAGCCTGTCACCCAACAGCTTCCTTCGCAAAACTCAATCAGCATTTATTCTTGGCTCAGTAGTTTCCATCTCCCCCTTCATCAATCACTGCAGTCCTATTCCCATACTTGAGACATATCTGCTTAGGTTAATCTAACTTAATGTAAAAGAATTTTATTTTTTATTTTCATCGGCAGTTATTAATTTTCATGTGGAGATAATACATAAACTATTGGGCAAGGGACTCACATCGCTAAGCAATATGCAGCTTGAATCCAAGGTAGATGAATACCTCTCAACGGCGCTGGAGTTTGCAAATACTCACCATTATTGAGCTCGTTCAAATGTATTCCATTGCATGGAATATGTAAATGTAAATATACAGAATTGGAGGAAAATTCCAAGCAACTATAAGTTACTATAATTTTCACTAAAATATTCAAAGAAATACGTCATTTCGCATTATATATATTTTTGGAAGTTGAAGGATTTTATAATTCGCAGTAAAAGCTGAGTACAGATATATAAAGTAATCAAGTATCAATTCTGATACCTATGCTACCACCATACATCTTCTTAAATTTATTTTTTCACTTCCCGACGAACATTTGAAGAAACGTGACGTGAACTACCAACATGTCAAATTTCGACAGTTTCCTCGGGGAATAAGATTTTTGACAAACATTAAAACAAGATTCCATTTCAGACTTGAAACCAGTGAGTAAGAGTACTAACTTACTTGAGACAATTCGGTGAAAGTCCATGTAATAATTCTGTCATATAATTGCATAATATTTATATATAAAGGAAATCAATTGTGAATTCAATCCGTTAACTTGACTGTCAGTCATCATCCCAGAAAAAATGTTACTTGAAAGGACAAAAATAATATGCTGAAATTTTATAACACCGGTCAAAATAACCGCTCTGGCGCTTTTAGGTATATCAACAATTATTTCACAAACCATGCATTGTGCATGCATGCATAAACCATTCGAAAATAAAAAATTTTGGGGTGTAGGCGTAGGATACACATTCATCAATAGTCACGAGATATCAACGATATTTAACCATCGTGAAGGAAAGGAGGACCTATGAAAATTAAAAAACGGTCAAAATGACCGCTCCGGCACTTCTAATGTTAACCAATTAATCTCATCACTATTATAGACCCACGAAGAAACACCTGGAGCTGGCTAAAAATTGTACTTTTAAATCCTTAATTCTCGTGGGTCCAATGGAATGGTGTTTACCTTTGATCGCAGAGAAAATTGGACAAATAAACGCAATTCATAATGCAATAATGCAGCTTAATATGTCGTCTTTTCTTTCCAGTAAACTTTATAAGAACTATGTAATTTTGTGGATGTGTGACAGTGAGTGTTTCACACAAAAACATTAAAACTATAAGATTGCTGGAGAAAGAACTAACACTGTATTTACACTGTATTTACACTAAAAATGATAATCTAGAAGCTATAAAGAGGAGAATAAAATGAAGTTAAATAGCCCTAGGGTAAGCGAAACAACCATGGCTTGAAATATAAAGAAAATTATATACTTTTGAGGCGCCATTTTAAAATTTCTGAAAATTATTTCAATATGTATCTTGTGTGATTTATTCTCGGGTTTTACACAGTATGACTGCCAACGTTTCGATAGAATACTCTTCTCTCATCTTAAGGGCAATGATACCTCATCTGTTCTTCCTTCCAGAGGGTCACGGTCCGTTATATTACTCGCCATTGTTGCTCTTTGGTCCAGTGATTATTAAAAAATAGCAGTTTCCACCCTTGAAAGTTCTGAAGAGTATTTTGTCGACACGTTGGCAACAGCCAAACATTTAATCAGTAATAAAACCTGAGAAAACTTCAATCAAGTCATTTGCCGGGAAAGTACCAAATCTTGTATAATCTCGTATGTATCATATTTACATACATGTTTTTCTCGACAAAATCTCTGAAAACAGGGATTTCTCACAAATTTGGATGAATAAAATTACTTTATTTACGACACAAATGTGCAGTTTCCAGAATAAATGAGTGATAAACATTAAGGCCTAATAATTTATTTACTGTTTGCCCATTATTTCTAAATATGGATATTGATTTCAGCACCCAGGCTGGTGGGTTCGACAGGGAATTAATTTAATAAATAAACAGTGAAGATTATATGCATTATAAAGCTGGTGAGAGAGTTATGACAGTGAATAACATGATATTTAAAAGCATAACGAGATATAGCCACTGAAAACTGATTACTAAACTTTTTTGGATCTAAGTATAAAAGTGAATTCAATTTAAGAAAACTCATGACATATTCCCAATCGTTTTCAGCCAATTTATCGACGAGTGTCTTTGAAATAAACTCATTTACAAGTCTGAGAGCGAGTGGGAAAGTTCAAGGTCACCCCTGTTATAGCCATGCAAAAGTATAAGTTTATTAGAGCAGTAGATGTTACAACATAAAGCCGGCACAATGGCAGCAAAGCTCGTAGCCGCATTCTGGGCGGACCCGAACGCTCTGTCGTTGTGGGTTGGCTGGGCCGCGTGTTTGGCAAATTGTAATGCGACCCTGGGGGATGCGATGAGATCAGCGGGAGAGGATTTACAGAGGGCTCCGCACCTCCCACCGCATCCCATGCCGCTCTCATCCACCCTACCGCCCCGCAATTTTGCGGCCCATGGATGTGGCCAGAGTGGATGTGAGAGAGGGTGGTCGTCTCGAGCCAATGGCCGATGTGATTAATATCCGTCCCTCGCAACTCCTCCGCCGGTGGCTTATCACACGCCCAGCTCCTCCAACCCAGCCACTCCCCTACCCAAAGTCCCTATCCTCACACACCGAGCCACAACCACCGCCATCCTTTCCCCTGAGGGTGAGATTTAGACTCTTGGAAAAATATTAGCCACCCGACTTGATACCACTTCGCAGAAGTCACAACGATGCAGTCTGCAGACGTGCTTGTGACTTGGCTCTGATTCATCATTCGAATCTTTGGAGTGTCTGAACTGCGATCACTAAACGTTCTTAAAATATTGTGATTTTGGTCACTTGTTGGGACTTCTACCATCTCTCCTGCACCTCCCTCACTGAGGTTGATCTGAACCTATTTGAGGAGCAAAATCGTTCCTGGAATTGCACTGTCTACTTGAAGAGCCTATGCTCTAGTCGAGGGGACGATACACCAATCAAGCTATTGGCTGTCGATCCTCTTATGGGCACTCCAAAGATTCACGTCCGATGCCGACCGAGCTACTGGACCGAAGTTGCAGAAGGATTAATTCGAGTTGAAAACTTCAGTGAAGTACGAATTAAGTGAGCCCAGTAAGACTGTGTCTTCATGGCAGGATTTGATTGACGAGCATACTTATTCAACTGCATGCATTAATGAATTAGTTGCTAATCTGTGGGCTAGCTTTGATAAGTTAGCTAACGAAAACCATCACCTTATTGAGCGTCTAAATAATCTTGAGGCACAAATGAATTGGGCTGAATCGGAATCACCGAGGAACGTTGTCCAAATTTACCGAGTTCCTTTAAATGCCAGTGGAGTGGAGCTTTGATCTGTCAAATAGGCCTTGGCCTTGAAGTCAAAACAGAGGCAGCAGATATGGACTATTTTTTAAACTAAACGGCCGACTTTACACTATCAACAAACCTCCATCAATAAGAGTACGCTTCGTTCATTCTAACCTTGTGCGAGAGATACTCGACGATTGCAGAGCGCGAAGGAATTTCTCGAAGAAAGATATAGGCAGGAGTGATCATGTAAACAGTCCCATCTATGTGAAGTGCTAATAATCGAAAGATTATTAGCACTTCACATTAAAGAAGAAAGAAATCGAAAGCTCTACGCTATGGCAAGGGATTTAAAGAAAGAAGAAAAATTTAATATGTATGGGTCAGAGGTAGGAAAATATTTGGTAGAGTGGAAGATGGAAGTGAGAGTAAATTCCACTTTCTTAGGCGAGTTGTTGTAGAACAGCATTACTGAATGATTCACAAAAGATATCGTATCGTCTACTTCATTTTCAACTAGCACTACAAGTGTTTTGACTGACTAGCAGCTGTCATCATGTACAACTGTAGTTGTACAACTGTCAGTTGTACCTGATGATGACTGCTAGTCAGTTGAAACACGTGTAGTACGAGTTGAAAATAAAATAAACAGTACGATATCTTTTGTGCACCATATGGAAGTGAAAGGCTCGTCTTAAAAATAGATGACGACCTTCATTGCCTTGAATAACAATTATTGAATAGTTCAAATGATTTAAGGCATGGTAATTCGGTTGCGGAGGACAACAGTGGCGACATTGGTGTTGCTAGTATGTGCTCCTCACGTGGAAGTTTTTTAAGCTTTACTTTAAATACCTGTCAGGTCAACGTTCAATCATTATCAGCTTCTATTGATGAATTCCAAAATTATCGGTAAATTCGAGCAAGATTAAAGTAGTAGTTTTTGATAAGGAGAATGCGGAGAATAGTTGTATGATGAGGGTGAATGGTGAAGTAATTGAATAAGTGATTTCGTGTACTTAGGTAAGATGTTTGCGAAAGATGGACTGATAGATGAGGAGATAAAGAGACGTGCGAATGCTGGAAGAAAAGTGGTAGGTAGCATGTGGAGCATATCAAGAAATGAGTGCCTGTCTAAGGAACCGAAAATCGCCGTGTACAAAAGTGTACTTCTCCCCACTTTGTTGTATGGTAGTGAAACAAGGGTATGTCAAGATAGACATAAGAGTAGACAAAATGCCATGGGTATGAGTTATCTCAAGAGTGTTTGCGGCATAAGTAGCATGGATAGGGTCAGGAATGAGCGGGTAAAAAAGAATGTGGGTTAGATGCTCCAGTAATGGACATATATGAAAGGAGTGTGATTCGTTGGTTTGGCCATGTTGAGAGAATTGATGAGAGTCGAATAACGAAGCAGATATAGGAAAAAGAGCGAAATAAATTGTGCGCGAGGTAGAGGTAGGACGAGAAAGTTGTGGTTGAATGTGGTTGAGGAAATTCTTAGGGGGAGGAATATTCGGAGTCTTAAAAACAGGAGGGCGTATTCATACACGACCTCCTGTTTTTAAGCAGTGTATGTGGGGAAATGAGGTGAAAGAGGTTTTTAAGGACAGGTCAGTATTGAGGAAATTATTGAAGCAGAGTTAGGTGTACAAATGTGTGTTTGTGAGTGAAACTGTGAATGTGACGACCCTGGAAGGGAACGGCGTGATTGGTATGTATGTATGTATGTATGTATGTATGATTGTCAATTAAAGTAATTCTGCCAGGGCTATTAGGGCACGGAGACGCTTCAAAATACCTAAAAGTAGAACAAACTCATTCCATCAATCACTATTAAATACAGTAATGAACATTTGGAACGATATCCCTTACCTGACCAAATTGCCAACGCACAAAAATACTTATCAGTTTAAAAGGTTGATGTCCGCTCACTTGTATAAAAATATTTGTTAAAAAAATGTTTGTGCGAACCAGAATGGGAAATGATTTGTCTTATTTGATGTATAATCATATGTCTATCTTTATATTTTTGTACATGAGTGTATATGAATGTTTTAATGTGTGTGTATATGTATTTATGAACATGTGTATATTTGTATATTTTTTATGTGTATATATGTATGTACTTTTATATGAATATGAATTTCTATTAGTATCCGTATAAGGACATAACATATCCTAATCAATTTAAATTAGTTATGTAAATCATCGTTTTTATATATGATCCTGCAATCTGAAGACAACTCAATTTCTGCAAATGTTATAGTTTTTAATGTATAGTCTGATATCGCCGTATTTATTTGTAACAGCACCAAAATCTAACAATTCACATTGTATACTCTTCCATGGGACACCAGTCCTAGTACAATAAATTTCAATCATTATTACTAAAAACGATACGCAAAATTTTTAATTCTTCAGAATTATTTTTGTGTGTCACTACTTCTTTATATAAAACACATTTTAATAAGGTTATTTAGCAAAGTATCGCGAAATTTCTTTGATTTATCGTCCGGAAGTGAACCCTACATTTAGAGGAATCTATCAAGATCTCTCTCCTGATCATGTTTTGGAGGGTGAATGATTTGAAAAACGTTTTAGGATATTACCTATTTTAGGGAAAACTTGCGCAATAAGTTATTTACTTGCATTCTCCTTAAACAAGGAGAATTTAAAAAAAACTTACTCCACAATTTTTACCTACCCTATCTGGGAATCGATTCAGTTTCCGAATCTGACAATTTCAAAACAGGGTATCAAAACAATTGAAAGCCCTATTACGACCGCAGGGACAAACATTTTCTTCGGAAAAAAAAGACTCTCATTAGGCTTTTCATGATTGAGGATGCATCAATCCACTCTTCCATATCATTAGAACTCCTCAACACCCCATTAGTTTTATTATTTTCGAAATCTCCCGTCATTTTTACTGCATTCCCATCCCTGGTCTCCAAAGGGACTCTCGAGCATTTTTCCACACCTGCGTAGATTACAAGTTAATTAAGCTCTACGGTTTGTCCAAATCACCCAGGTTTTCTTTTCCTCATGCTGTTTTATTGACTGAAAACAGGTTTCACCTGCTTGACTTTCACTTTAGCGTTGCTTTCTCTGATTGACCTCCTTCAAAGTTGAAATTTATATTTTTTCCTCCGCATACAAGGGTTTGGCTTAGCTTTAAATGAATTTCAAAATTATATCTCGAAAATGCTTCCTTGATGCATACCATTCAAGGTCTATCAAATCACAACAAAATGCCCTTTTTTCGGAGCACATACTACACCACTGAATACCTAATATGGGCGTATGCGCATGCTGAGAGGCTTTATCAGTTAATAGTGCATTCAAAGCGTGGAATTCAATCGATTCCCTTCTTTCGTCTATGGTAAGTGATGAAGTTTCGCCTCCGATAGCGAGCGCAATAATATAGCGACGTGGTGGAATGAATCGCAAGAGCACTCTTGAGAGATCACACTTGGGAATACTGGTGATGGCAAGGAACGGGTGAGGTGAAGGTACATCTACGAAATACCATGCAAGCCACCACTAGGGTGAGTGGCACGGGCTGATTCCACACCAGACATGTAGAACTCATCCCAGTTAAAATCAGAGCCGCGCACGTTTGCTCGGATGCCAGGCGCAGCAGTCACGATAACAATGCGCGGTCCAACCAGAAACTAGGAGAGTGCAATGTAGACGAACATGCTTCATACAGTTTATTATTCAAGATAAAACTACGGGTTGATATAATTAATGCGGCTGATATATAGAACTACCACTATATCATGCCGAAAATTTTATGCGGGGTGAGTAGCTAATAATAATGTTAGCATATTTTGCACAAGTGCAAAACCTAGTTTACTTAATGAGGGTTCAAGTATCCTAGGACTGATCTATTGACTCTGTTCTGGTCCCTTAACGTACTTACGTGGAAAAAAAGACATTATAAATCTATAGGTTCTCTAATCTTATGCCTGTGATCTTCCCTACCTTAATAGTTTGGCTATAACAAAAAACCACTATTTTCCCTGTAAAATATCGCACGTGTTAACAAATTTAATTAAAAAATCGGACGATGCTTCTCTAGAGAAGTATGTTACAATTAAAGGTGTGGAGCATAAGAAAGTGCGTTTTCTATTTCTCAGTCAGAGGGATCAATGTTCGAGACTGTACTTTGAAGAAAGTAGTTGACATGATGTAATAATGAGTTCGTATTTTTTCAACCCAATTCATCAATTGCCCAATAAATAGAGCACAATTAAAAATGACGCCAGTGCGTTGAAACTCGTGGGATTACTACTTCATTTTAAGACGTTTAAAGGTCTTATTGACCTAGAGGGGTTAAGCCGGAGAGTAAGAGCAAGATTGAAAAAGTACTAAACGATGAGACCCTCGAGGAGAAGGATGCTAAGAATCACAGAAGCAAGAGACAGCTTTTGTAGCAGGAAGTGAAGTTATAGTGCCCTTGTAGGGCAGTGCGTATGAAGGTAGTAATAACAGTTTTCTATACCTCAAAATTACTCAAATTTTTCTCGTGTTCGCTTTGAGGGGTAGCATTGCAAGGGATGTGCACATTGCATGAGAGTTTCCATTGCTGGAGACTTGTAGCTCCTAAAATCCATGTCCATCCAATCCATGAAGAGAGCTCTAACAACGCCTTCTGATGAAGCACCTCTCATGTTCACCGAATGACCTGGCGTGTCTCTGAGTCAAAAAGTGAGGCCACGATCGCCGCGGGCCGTCTCGATGGAAGGGCTGGCGGGAGGGAAGCGTAGGGCAGAGGGGGAGGTGGAGGGCATTTTAGTGGAGGCGTTAAGGCAGGGAGGAGGCGAAGGGCAGGCGTAGGGCAAGAGAGAGAAATTGTAGGGCAGAAGAGAGGCGAGAAGCATGTGCTCTTCTCATATCGCCCTCCTCCCGAGATGGGGAGGGAGATTGGAAGTGGGGGGAGGGATAGTCGTGGAAAGGGTATGGCAGGGTAGCGGGCTGGGAACGGCTTGTGCCATGTCTCACGGGCTGACCTACATTGCGAATTAAGTACTCTCGTAGATAATGTGAGAGTTGAATCCGTGGGAAGGGAAAACACCTGACTACGAGAATAGGGGTATTTGGTATTTTTAGCTTCCATTATAAGATGAGGCATTAATTGTGGCAAGGAATAAATAAATGTCCCAACATTATTAATACTCCACGGAAAATAATAAACATTCACGTTCAAGTCGTCACTAGCTGTTTGATTTGAGAATTCCATCTAGGAGTATTTACTGCTGATCATTTATGTTCATTATTAACCTAGATTCTTTACACAGAGAGGCGCACATGGCAGGCGAAACACCTGGAAACAATCCTGGGTAAGTCTGTATTTGTTCATTGCGAGTGCTCTTCGAGTTGCCGCTCTCTACTCTGGTATTTCTGAGACTGACAGATCACCGGAAAGTAATCAAATCTTCGTGAACCCCCGATAGAGGGCTTATGTGGGACTCACATATGCCACTGAGATTCCGAATGCCTTAGTGTTTGAAGTTAATGACGATTGGAGGGCTACGTTTTTCTTTATTCCCCAATCTCCCCTTTTACCTCCAACGGCTATACATACCTGTGACATGATGCAATCCACCGCCTAATATTAATAAATAATTCATTTCTAAGATGGCATTTTTTCAGCTGTATTACTCCACTTACTGTATAATCGTTCTCACATCATCTCGTTCTCGTAGAGCCGAATTTCATGTTTGGCTGGCTTAATCAATGATTGTTTCTTTCTTTAGTAACCATTTGCTTGTCAAAATGCCTTGTAAAACGTATATGATGGCTATTGATTTTCTTAGGATTGAAGTAACGAGCGTAATATTGCTACCCTTCGAATATTCAGCCTATGGCACGGAGGCTTTGAACTACTTCCATTTTGATGAAAAATCTCGAACCACTGAGACGCGAGGAGTGTGGCATATCCTTCAATCGGTATGAAATACAACAAGTGGAAAATATTAATGGGTAGGAGGACAAGTTCGCCTTTTCATTCACCGAAATGACAAGCCAAATAGCGTTGCCTCTCCACAGCGAGGTCCTTTCCTAAGTTTATTTCTTCCTTTGCATTGCTGTGGTGTCATCTGAGGAGGAACCGTACATTTATTCATCCGCGTGAGTGCATATTACAAATATCATTTGAAATGCTTGATGCAGATTTCATCTTACACCCATAATTCAGAATGAATATTTTAGACACTCCACATTATGGTATATCCAAGCACGGGGCTCTTGAAAATCACGATAACACATCTCTTGTTCTAATATACGGGGATGTTAAGTATTTGAGGGTTTTTGCGTAATGGAAATGACACATATTAGACATTAAAGGCAAGATTACTTGAAATAAGTAGGAAGAAATAAAAAAATCCAGCGTCAGGATAATAACTATCTGAACGAAAGTTCAAAAAGGTTTACTAATTCACGTCCCATTTTTCCGACGGACAATAGCACTTAATGTGAAAGCACATGTCACCCAAGCTGGCATAGAGACCTTTAGAACATACACTTAGTACTTAAGCCATCTCACCAATACGATCTCTCACCAATTTTAGAAATAATAGGAAAGAATGAATTTGAAACAATTATTTAATGAACAGAAAACTGTCGATTTACGGAAAAACAACCGGGTACGCTTACATAAAGGCACATGGTGAAATGGTTTTAAATCATTATTTTTTTTAAAGTATTCATAGCTGAAAATAAAATGAGAAATGTATTTCATCAGGATGCTTGTATTTCTCTTAATTCAAAATACAAAAACTATGAAAAATTTCACCTGAATTAAGCAGTCATATGTCTCGTGGTGTTACCATTCAGCACGCAGGTTTGTACAGCAGATGGTTTCACGGTAAGGATAGCGGAGTGAGAAAATTTTGCCATCAAGATATCTCTATAATAATCTGGTTGGGAGGCTGTAACTCGAAAAATGTTCACTACTTCGGTATTCAGAATTCTTCAATGCGTGAATACAGATACCAACTTGGCATGATCACATAACCCCCGAGTGGTGACCCCTAGTCTCACTGACCGAAAATATATTCTTTGCGGTGACGCATAAAATTTAACGGTTCATCCTCTTCAATAGCTTCCTATTTTATTATGGTTCTCCGATACACGAGCCAAAAAATAAATTCGTGTAAGTATATTGTTATATATACCTACTTTCGGTCCAACAAACCGTGCGTCATCACTCGTGTCTTCAAATACCACACATTTTGTTATGCTATTTAAATGATGATCTGTAAAAAAACGCAGCTTAGTAATTTCTGACATATAATGGAAATGAATTATTTTTATATACCAATACATTGCGGTGGATATTTTATCAAGAGAAGAAAAATAATGCCCTAGTCTACATATTTTACAGTATAACTGAAATAGAATAAAGGCTTAAGTATTTTCTTTTTGTTGAAAAATATTGAATAATTTATGATTGATTGCTGCTCTTTAGAAGCATTCAAGAAACAATTGACATCATATTTTTCATAAAACAAAGACCTAATCAGTTCAGGAGACCGACGTCACTAATCACGTCCCATTACCTCTCGTCACTACCGCACGGTTGATAAATGTAGGATGGGGGGAGCTGTTGAGGGTTGCGCGAAAAAAGCGACTAAGTTGGTCTTCACGTATTTCATATTGAAATATTCAATCAAATTTGGGATGGATGAACCATTTTAGTGCCAAAGTCAACACAAACATGCCAACTTATGTAATAAATCTACTCCAAGAAGAAAATAAACTCTTCCCGTTATCCTTAACATGCTACAATTGGCAGTTCACACTGGTGTGTTTACTGGTATCACTGCAGGATAAAATCTTACCGCGATACCTCAACAAGCATGTGTAAATACGGAAAAAGGTTAGACGAGTAATTTTTCTAAATAATTGTGTGTAGTTTTTTCCATTATATGATAAATTTTTAAAGGAATTTCAGTTGTCTCGACAGTTTTCGAAGCTCTAAATAGGACAATAAATAGTACGAACTCCACAGAATATCCTATTTCTTTACACGACCCGTGTTTCCCCAAGGAACGGCGTCCACAGAAGCAGGAACATAGTAACATCGATTATTCAGTACGCTAAGGAGGGGGGTTTAGAGGTTATGGAACGAGAACTTAAAGGAGGCTCTACTTTTAGAACTAGGGTTCAAGGAACTGTCACAGGAAATATTCAGGAATCAAGAGTGCTAAACTAAACAACGGATACTTGCTACTTGATTTATAATTTGAAGCTGCTGGAGTGGAAACAAACCGAGTCACATATTGTGTTATACAGTTGCCTTTGGTTGTGTTGGTCCTTGTGTTTAATAAGTCAGAATATGCTATTGTAATTGAATATGCATTCAAATGGTTTCGTTCAGATTTATACTGCCTTGATCAATGCGCGAGGTAGCTAAATATATTAATGAATTTATTATTTATTGTAATATTACCATAGTATAAAGTGCTGTGAGGATTCTGTGCAGTTCTGGAGCCCCGTGACCATTGCAGATCAGTCTTCAAAATCTGCTCATTCTGACCATCTTCAGTCTGTTAGTGCTGCGCAGCCTTATGCACATAAAATAAACCCTATGTAAATATGGATACCCTACAATAAAAATACTCACCCTATCCGATCACCAGTTCACTCGAATGATACAGTATTTTTTAAATCTGGATATTAATCGTTGTTGACTGTTACAGAACTACAATCAATCTGACAACTTTAACATAAAACTCTTTATAAAGAGGCCTAGCAGTGTCTGCTCAGCAAGCTGTTCTAGTTTCAGAATGTACTTTAAATGGGTATGTACAAACCCTCTGTACTCTATTAATTAATGTTAAGAGCTGGACTTGGCAAATATTGTACTTTAAATGCACCGTTACTAATTTCCTACTTGCTCCTCATCAAGTTATATGATATAAGTTCGCAAAACTCTGGCAATATCTACATGGGCATCTTCATAGCATAGATGAATAAAGTATGTTATTATTGTAAAATTCAGTTTAAAGAGACTTTCCATTTAAAGTGCATTCCTTTGAATATTTTTCTAGCGAAGAAAAGTAGTGTATGGACACACGTTTAAGTCATCCATGTAATATCAGACACAAGTGGCATCAGAGCATTCGATTGTTGAAGCTAGATGGAATTTTTGTTATATGAAGGCTATGGATTGTTTGGTGAAGCTAGGAGAGTCAATGGGTAAACATTGGAAATGCTAATAACAGATTATCAAAACAACAAAGAAACTATATATTTTCTTAAAATTCCTTCCCTCTTAACATCTTAAAATCTTACCTCTTAAAATCTTGTATTTTCTTAAATTCACCTTAAACTCAGTATCCTTGTTTCATCGCGTCTACTTGGCTACAAAAATCGTATTTGGACGGGGATATACTCCAAAATAAGTCCATCAGTAACATTTGCCAAAGAATTGTAAAACTTCGTTGTCATAGATACTTGCAAGTCGTACTCATATATTCTTATGTCAACGGGAACCTAATATGGACTAAAAGTAAATATTGAGGCTATATTAATTCCTGAATGCACCTTACACTTATCTTCCTTTGCAACAGGTACATTTTTTGCGCCATTTTTTGCCCTTTAGATCTCATAGGAAACTTGTCACTGGGTTGGAGCACTTTCTACCACGGAAAGTACAACTTCTAATTAGCTATGAGCCTATGATACTTCCGTTGACATACTGCCTGTGATTTGGGAATTTAAACCCAGCTTGAACATACCTGTAACGACTGAGGTTCGCTTCATGCCCAATTAAGACCTTCATAGGATTCCAGAAAAATGGCAGCCAATTGATTAATATAGCTGCCTTCTTACATGGGGAAAAGTTTCAGAAAGCCTTCTTCAGGCAATAAGGTGAGCTTGAGTTATATAATTACACATTAATAGTAAAACAGAGCAACGAAAAACTAAGTATAAAACGCCAAAATAATGTTAAAATAAAAATACAGACATGGTATAGGACCCCCACGCGTTTTTCTGGATTAGTGTCAAACGATTTTACCATTTTGTAATTTTGTTGGGCTAGATATTTTTTTAAAAGCAGAGTCTTATATTTTCATCTCCTCTTGAAAGACATCTCCATGAAGTACTTTATAAGGCTGTGTTTGTATAAATCATCATGTAAACGTTACACGGTCCTTTAAAACTGAGGCTAAAAGAATGTTGACAGCCAAATAGTTTGGCGGTAACACATGTGGTGGATGTCTGCTGTAAAAACACTAGTCTAACAATAGCTTTCTGAAAAAGAGAGTAAATGTACATGAGGAGAACTGAGGGATGGGGATTTTGAGTGGTAAAATACACCATTTTCGAGGACCAAAAAGAGGTGGATGGCACAAAAGAGAAGGTCAGCAAGGCGATGTAGGCGAGAGATGAGTAGGTAAAACGATCTAGATTTACGGATGGCTAAGCGTCCTTGAGAGAAAATAGAGCAGTCGTAAATGGCTACATCATCTGGCTGAGAAATTAATACACACTTTCCAAAATTTAAGACAATGAAATTTACCAAAAAGAAGAGATAACCAAACTAAGACAAAAATTTGTAAGGACAAAGAGTGAACAAACGGAGCAAGTGCTATTTTCATAGCATTGTGAGTAAAATTGAACAAATCCTTTCGATGTAAGGAAGACTGCGATACCAAAAAATCAATTGATCGTGTCATAACTCTTGGCTTGGAGCGTAAGTAAACACGCTATAGATTTTAAATATGTAACATGGTGTCTGCGGCTGTTGGATTTGGACATTCAAGAGAGAGAGAAAGGATTTGAGGCGCTATAGGAGTGGAATCGGAGAGGGTGAATAGGGTAATGAGTGAAAAATGAGCATGGAGATGCTGGCTCTGAAGGAAATTATTCCTGGGGAAATGACTATGCAAGGTATCGCGAATTTAATTAGAGGCGTACAGTGCTGGTGGTCACGGGAGATGAGAGAATGTTAAACAGGCGAGAAACCGACAGTAGGTAAAGCATGGGAACTGAAAAACGTGGTAAATAGAGGATAAGCGAGCAAATGAAGTTGGTAACAGCGATAGGAATGGTTTCTTCCTTACAATATTCAGCTTTTGAGTAGAATATTGGTCTTTTGTCTATAAAAAAAACTATCTAACCGACAGAACTTCCCTTTCAATTGTAGAGAAAATTTATTTTCAGCGCTGCAAAAGGGAACTAAATGCCGCTACAACAGGAAATTTCGTCATCATATTCTGCTACCGTTGTTATTTCTAACAATAGTTTGGGAAAAGATCGTGAAAATGATTTGCTACGTATGGTCTCTTCGTAACAATCTCATTGATTTTCATAAGAGTAACTATTTGCAAAAAATTTCCAGTCATTGTGATATTTTCCCTCGCCTCTAGCAATTTATCCAGCCTTTCAACTGAGGAGATAAAGATAGAAGTGCAGCATCAATGCATATCGAGGAGAAGTATATCTATTGTTACGCAATACAATGACGCTCACAGCCCGTTTTACCCTCGTAAGTACTTGCGCCTACATGCCATGCCCTCAGCGTCGCATTCGAATCTCCTCCAGCGAGCGCCTCAAAACGCCTCACTCCGATCAACCCCACCGCAGACACGAACGCTCGGCCGAGTCCGAATGAATTATTAAGAGTACCGCGCATCGCGAAAGACGGCGTTCCGGGAGGGAGGGAGAGAGAGAGGGAGACGTTTTTGGCGAAACAAATGGCCTCGTGCGCTTCAAGTTTCTTTCCTGAGAAAAGACCTTTAATTCGACCAAAATGACCCCGTGAAAAATTAAATAAACTCCCCAGGGAGATTCACCTCCTCCGCCGCTTTGCTAGCCACTCGTCCCCCGCATTCGCCTGCCAAGGGTCGCCTGCACCCGCCGCACTCTGAGAAGCGGGTCACAGGCGGCAACGGGGTGACCTCGTTTCGGAAGGCGCACATTCTCCGGCCCCAACGCCACCACCTGTGATCGCCGTCACCTCGCTGTGGGTGGTCCGCGGGAGTGAGGCGTGCCACGCTTTCTCTTTCATCGTCATCGAAGCGCGGTTGTGAAGACTTTGAAGTGCAGTGGGGCGGTGCGCAGTTGCAACACCTGCACGCCAATTACGACCCTTCGTAGTCAGGGTAACACGTATTTACGATACGTCCGGGAAAAGGGGTCTCTTTTGGACGATATCTGAAGTGTTTGTGCTAGGATCGCGATGGTAAACCACGAACGTTGTAGTTTGGTTGATGACACGACGGCTTGTCAATCCTTAGGTCGTGACTTCGCATCCAAACTTGAGAACGGATGCCGTTACCATATCAATCTTAGGTTAGACGGAACGATATTACCAGCGAAGTTGAAGTAGCTAAAGGTTCAAGTCTAATCACATTGGAAAAGACTTTTTACCATCAACTTGTTTAATTAGAGATAATAAATGGTAAGCATTCCAGCGCTTTTGTGGTATCCAGATTAAGAGGTCCAATGATCCAAAAACTTATTCATTGAATTGTTACACTTGGTGTATTCAATTTCGTATCAGGCAGTGAGCTGCAAGCCAACCTTGGTTTTCTCACACACAACCAACAAATTATTAACAAAGCATGCAAAAAAATGTGCTGACTCGCCAACCTTAATGGAATTAGTGAAATTTTGCGTTCTTCTTTCTCAATCATGCAAGAATTTTTAGTTTTATATCAAAGTTTTAATGAAATTTACTACCTGAATTTGTATTGTATCTTAAGATTTGGTTATAAGGTTTGCACTTTAACTTTAAGCCTTTAACTGTAGGAATCTAATGCCATCAAGAAAGCGTAACTTGATATTGGTATCTTTCTAATGTTCCTCGTATAACTTTCTCTCCACTTGGTCGGTATATTTTTGCGCTAGACATAGCTATTCTACTTATGGAAACTTTGATTACCTATTTCAATCTGGGATTGCATTTCCATATTTATTTAGTCATGGCTGTGTTTCATATGCTTCTAAAACGTTGGTCCTTTACTTAAGATTCACGTTTTTTGAACTATGAACTACAATTGGATATTTCTCGCTAATAAAATATCATCTTAAAAAAGTATTTTCATCTCATACACTCGGCGAAGCACCAAATCAGTTTCATCAACGGACATGCGGCTTCACTAGTAATGCCTATTGCGGTTGACATTGTGCACCATATTTTAATTAGTACGTTTGATTTCGAACTAAAATTATCGGCCGAGTTTCGAACTAAACTCGAACTAAACAATTTTGAACTAAAATTATCGATATTGAGTGATAGTAAAGCGATATAATAAAGGATCGAGTTGTCGTATGTTTTCATCCAGATATTTACTGAACCCGATTATGGGCTTGTTTTATCTATTTTGGATGTAGGCGTAATTTAGTTTGTGCTTTTCTTTATTACCTGGAGATCAATGCATAATTGATATTATACTCCGTAAAGAAGTTAATTAAGGTATCATCAAGATAAAAGACGACAATTGATGGCAATGGCATGCATAAAGAAAACATAAATCAATGAAGAGTTTGATGTGAAACAGGAAAGAGGGAATTGTATGCTTTTTTAAGCAATAACATGATCGTGCGAGTCTACAACGTCTAAATACACTGCAGCCGATTACGATGCTTTTGCATTTTGGCCAATCAACGATATGTAACATAACTCTAAAAGGTAGCTTCATCATCCATTAATATTCTTTAGGACTAAATAAAATGGCAAGTAATTTGCTCAATGCCTTTGGTCTTGCCCTGAATCACCGATTATCCCAAAGAAACGCAAGGTACTGTTTTCAGACAAACAGCCGCTAAGGTATTAAAGACGGGTGACTCATCTCACCATGATTGGTCTATTTTATTATGAAGCTTAGAAAGTTCTGGGTTTGAATGCACAAATTAGCAAATTTCATTTCTTGTCAACGTGAAATCAAGGTTGTATTCAGAAGATTCGCCAGTCAAGTAATACATAATCCTTTCGAGTTCAGGAAATGATGGCATTAAGCTGTTCCTATACCACGTCATTTTTTAGAGAAGCAGGAGTGGTATATGCAGGCATAGCAGTAAAAATATCGCAGGTCGGAATACCCCAGAATAAAGAATGCGACATGTGTATTTCTTAATATTCAAGGCCATTGCAGACGGTACGATATAAAATTAGCAGCTAATGTGCCAAAAACTCAAGTCTTTCTCTTCTGGTAGATAATCGTGGAGGAATCAAGAACAAATAGTAATATCCCATTTGAACCAGTAATAGAGCCATACCCTTAACAAAAAAATTCTGGATAATTACACAGACGACAAAAGAATTTCTCACCCCTTTCTCGGAACGAATTTGTAAAAACTCAGATTAAGATTAAATTCCTGTAAGAACAGCTTTCCAACGGTGAGGCAATGAAAACATTTATGGAGCTTCCATTTTGTGCGAATTTTCTGTTTTCCAATACGCTATACACTTCCCATATCCTATACCTTCTTGAATTTGTTTTCAATCTGCATAAAGATCATCCCTTATTTTTACAAGCTAGAAAGAGACCATCGATTATTTACATGTTAGTGATTCATCAATTTCAATCTCGTAATGGCACCCCGCAATGACCAAGCCAAAGAGAAAATAAACTATTTCAGTTTTGATTGAGCACTCACCTTTTTCAATTTTTCATTCCAATATGGACTTGCATCTTCTCAGACAAATAAAAATCCCTCCAACATTATGTTTATTTACTTTTACTATCATAACACTAACACTAACAGCTGTCCTTCTATGTCGGAAATATCGTTTATGCAAAACATTTAAAAGATATAGCTGATGTGCTAATACTGTGAAATCAATGGGACAATCTTTCATAGCATTATTCATCTATGAAGAAGGAAAGATGAAAGTACGGGATTCATTAGTTATACATTCAAGATTCTACTCTATAATCTTGTACTCGGCATTAAGGGTAGCCTTAACCTCACATAAGGGCAGCAAAAACCACTCAATCAATTTAAAAGCCACCTACCATTACTTAATTTCTGACAAGGAGAAATATACGAAATAGCTCTGCAAATCAAATACCGATTATAGCATGGATAGGCACAAATTCATTATATTTAAGGTCCAACTGAGTCTAAGTCCATTTAATCATCAGTCAGAGATCTAATGGAAATTTAAAACTTTGTACATGGATTTTCATAAGTTGTAGCCGATGCAACTTGGGATTAATTACCAGTTTTCGAGGAGTCCAATCATCTAATTTTCTGCATTTGTCCCTTTTTTGTTTTAATCAAATTTTTAGAACCCAATATGACAATTTAGTTCCAATTCTAATAATAGAGGAAATATTTATTCAAGTTTTATTCGGAGTTTGTATCCAAAATTTTCAAATTTTTCCCGAAAATAATAGACGGTAAAAATATTTTTTCTCGCTTTCATAATTTTCAGAAATTTTGCACCAACACTCTAAACAATATTTGTATAATTTGGGAGTAATAATTGAAAGGTGCCGCTTCACTTAATTTGCCAAGAGATGGCCTCAGCCTCAAGGAGCGCCTATCTCGCCTCGCCTTTTCACCAAAACAGGAAACGAGTATCCATCCCATCACCACCCGCACCGCTTCAAGCTTTTTGGCTTCCGCTTCCCCCCACTCTCAATTACCGCTTCCACCCACCCACCTCCCACCCAGCAGACCTCCCCCAGCGACGCCGATGCCGCCGCGTGGCGCCATCTTCAAGGAAAGGCCGCGAGTACCCTCAAACAAAACGCCTATTCTTTTATCCAGTTTTTTTGGCCAAAGAATAAATTCCATCGGTGCACATTTTACCTGAAGATTACACGCTAGCGCATGAAGATACGAGTTATCGGCGCTAAATGAACTCCCCCTCCCGTAACACTAATTTTTTCATGCATAAGGTCATCTGCGTTTAATGATATTTTCAATAGCACTTAAAGTCGACTTTTAGACATGCTTGGTAAGACATTAAAGAAATTAGCAGATTCATTACACCATGACAATCTAGAAATCCTTACTTAGTACTTGAAAGCAAAGTCTCAAGCTTCGGGAATCATAGACAGCAAGTGGAAAATTTCTTGAGATCTCATATTTCAGGGCATATTTAAAAAAATGACCTTCGACGAACGTTAGTACGATGATAGAAAATGAGCAGTTATGGATATTTTTTCCATTAGAAGTATTCCACGTGTAGAGGCAGATTTGATTTGCTTTACCGAACGAGCGTGCCAGCCTATTCTCGAGTGGTATAACCCAGCCTCATCACACTCCCCCTCGAAAATGGCCTCTTAATGTCCGTTTGGTTCAAGAGTTGGACGCCGAGCACTAGTAATAACTCGTCCGATTCCCCGTAAGTGAGTGTATGGTAACGCATTACTTTCGATCGCCATGAAACTTCTAAAAATAGAAAAAAAGGTAAAACTACTGTTTAAACACATCTCTAATGTAGCTGATATCACCGATTTGATGCTTTATATCATTCATATGACCTCTGATAATGACGTTAAATGTGGATCGACAATTCAACATCTGTGGAAAATTACGTATTGCATTTATGGAATTGACCTCATGGCTTGTTTCAGGGATAGCTGATCCAACCCTATTCTACCCATTTTAAATTACAATTAAAACCCCACCTGGGGGAGTAAATGGATAATTATTTCCTGAGAGATAACCATAGAGTCAGTGCGTGTCTATACTCTCAAAGAACTGTAATGAACGTTTATGGATTAAAAAATTGATAGCACTAAAAAATCTTCACTTTAAGGGTTTATTACAAAACTTTGTCAAATAAAATAAACACATTTATTTCATCATCAATCATTTTTTGGTTCAAAATTACATACATTAGCAAATTGCCACATTCGCTAGCTGATTCGATACAGATTTAGAAGTGATATGAATTTAGCGTGGAGACAAATTCTTTTAATTCTCTCTCGCGTGGAGACTCTAGTAATTTTACGATGAATCTCATTTCAATGGATCAATTTTAATTAAATAATTAGTAGACTTTCCAGCATTTTCCGAGGAAAATGAATGTCATTGGAATTTTTATTTAAATCCCAGACTTTAGCCTTCAATTATCACAAGTTCTGATTTTAAATTCGTATTTGCAGCAAGAGAATGATAAAACGACTCTCATGAAGCCTAATGTTTATCTGGATTTAGTCTCCATGAGTGTTTCTCAGCCGGTAATTCACGAATCCATAGTGATCCACAAATAAGAGTTCGATGCTCTCCAGAAGTTTAGCACGGATGTATCTGGATATATTTTTTGGGAAAAATTAATAACCTTCTCCGGAGTGAACAAAATAATTACTTCCGGAGGGCAAAGTAAATATTCCCGCCAGTGCTCCATGATAAATTAAAGATCACTGTTCTAATTCACCAATCAATTTGAACCCAGAAGATCTGCGGAAAAGCCGAGGACTCTACACTCTTGGCTACCATAATGCCTTTTTCGAAGGGAATTGATGAGAAAATCCAAAAATTACATCCTTAATTAGTTCCATAGGTCCATAGGGTTCACGCAAGTTCTGTAGATTTCCCCACCTCGGACAACAATGTCAAAGGTTATGGCCAAAATTATCAATATTTCTTGGAGCTTGACATTTAAAGAAACAAGTCAAAGATCAAGAATAACTAGGAAGCTATGCAGATAACACGCGTTACTTTGTTTGCTACTTCAAACAAGTCACATAAGATCCATGTCATTTGCTGGTGCATCAAAGCATCATTTTAGACTTACGTAAGAGATAAGGACAAGAAAAAGTTTTAAAAAATGACAGGTGTCGTCAGGAGCCAAGCTGATTGCTAATTCTTAAGCCATTTAAGTACCTTCAGATAATAAATAATATTAACTGCAATAGTTGTGAAAAACTGTCAGTTTTAATAAAAATTTTGACATACCTGCATGTCACCTGACAACTATTGGTCTTTACGTTCCCCATAAATTCACATAACAAGAATTTTCAAGATAATGTCCCTTAATGAAACGGATTCTCTGAAGTATGGCCAGTAAAAATGTGTAAAATTTGGAGCTCATTTTCAATGCATGATCTAATTTTGAGTGGTAGGCACTCATCTTTCACTTCTGAAATGAGAGATATAAATTGTCTGCCACCACTTGACACATTTCATTGAAGAAATGAGACAGAAAACAATGAAAAATTTTGATATTATGACAATAACTTCTTCCGTAATACAAATATTTTACTTCCCTCAGGATAAAACATTTAAATATATTTATCAGCTGCAAAAAGTATCAAAACGATTTCCTATAAAAATATTTAAGCTTCCCTAAAGAGCTATCCAAAAGCCAGAGTGGTGTTGAATTTTTAAACATGAAAATTTTTAAAATATCATGGAAAGTTTTCTTCCAAAAATCCTCATTATAACTCACTTCGCCATAAAGCCGTATTTTAAGCTATTATTTCGAATAATAACTTGAATTTTTCTACATACTCGGGAAATGACAAGGAAGTTTAGGATACCTTTTTTTATTTTGGGACTAAATTTTTATAAAATTGAGAATAATTTTTCCGAGCTGTAGCCACACATTCTCCATAATGTAGAGAAAAAGAGAACACCAAATCATATTGTGGAGAATGGTTCTATGTTTAAGGACATATTGATGGTTAATTAACAGAGCAAGTTGAATGAAACTATTGGGGAACTCAGGAAAATAGCAATAGATTCGCGAGATAAAAAAGAGAGAGAGAGAAAACTCATCCAAAACAAGCCCGGCGTTGGGGTCACAGGTGAGGATGGCACATTGAGGATATGAAAGCAATAGTAGCTGTTGTAGCCTTTGCTTTTATAATATTTTGCTGAGAAAAGAGTGAGAGAGGCACTAAAGGATCTGAATGTTAAGGGGGGACCCCACCCTGACCGTTTTTAAAAATCGATATTTTTTCTTTTTGCTTAAATCTATTCCTTATAGTGTCTAGCATTGTCCTAAAAAAGGGTTTATTGATATTTGAAGTAATTACAAAGATACAAGAAAAATTGTGGAGGCCAGTAATCATGCCATTTGCTCATTTTTCAAATGAACCAATTTCTCATTTCCAATGAATTTTAAAAATTCATTGGAACGATATGAACGAGGTATCACGCAGAATAACAATGAAAGTTTGAACTATGTTATATGATCCATCGCTCGGAAAATGCAATTTTGCAGAAAGCGCACAGTTGATTTTGCCGCCTACACAGCGGCAAGTCTCTTCAATGACGGCTATTCCAGCTTTTTTTATGAATGATCCACCTGATGAATATCCAAATCGGACCGAACGCGCACAACTTGTGCACCAAACTTGACGAAAAGCGGATCGCAAAAGCTGAGGTCAAAACGTACGCCAGCAGCAAAGAAGCTCGACAACTCCTTCTGGCGGCCATGAAGTCAAGGGAAGAAGATTTCCGACATTCGCAAGGACATGTGTATGGACCAGGAATAGCTGACTAAAGGTAAAGTTCAAATATTTTGAAGTTATCATAGAAAAACTACCCAAAACTTAAAACGCGTTTTTCTCGAAACCACATTTTTCAAACTGAATGTCACTTTTTCTCGGGAATCAATCAATAAAATCGCTTCAATCTTTTTCCACATTGCGTAAAATTGTTTTCTCTATCACGTAGCGTAGAATTTTTTTGATATGTCAATTTTTCGATTTTCTATAAACAATTTTGTAGCACATGTTTTCACGAAAATTTGACTTTTTTTCAAACTGCCGCCATTTTTCTAATTTTTTGAATTTTAAAAAATCCTACCCTGCGTGATAGCTAGGCTAATATAGTTAAAAGAAATTTAAAAGATTTTTTTCTATCTTGTTCCAGGACTGATGGCGCCTGGCACTACTGGAGGTGCTTTTTTTTGGACATGCCTGACGCCGAAGGATGCCTCGGCTCCAAATATTAAAATTATTTCTTAAAAAAATAATGAAATATAGATGAAAATACATGAAATCATGTAATAAAAAATGCAAAATTATTTGATTGTTTTTTGACCCTTTAAAAAATTCGTGAAAATTGCTGTTTTTTAGACGCGTCAGGGTGGGGTCCCCCTTAAATAAAAGTAAGATATCAGCTGATAAAATCGCTAAGAGCTATGGACGATCAGGCGATGGCTAGTCAATCACCAAAGCCATACAGAATGATTTTAAAAGTGGGAGGGCAAAAACAGGAGCATGAAGAGTAATTTCATGACTTGGGAAATATGCAAGAAGAAAATGGGTACAGTAGCAGAGAAACTAAGAAAATTGCGCTAGATATTGCCGGTAATTGACGCACAGAATA
The DNA here is from genome assembly GCA_963169105.1 of Ceriagrion tenellum. Taxonomy (NCBI): domain Eukaryota; kingdom Metazoa; phylum Arthropoda; class Insecta; order Odonata; family Coenagrionidae; genus Ceriagrion; species Ceriagrion tenellum. Next base: position 12,048,745 of record OY720638.1, read on the forward strand.
ACAATAATAATATTCAAATCGCGAGATTTTCATGTATATGCAAAAAACCACTTGATAGACACTGAATATATCCCACCAAATGGTTGCATGGAACAATTACAATATCCAGACCAGTGTCAAGTGGCAACTGACGCTAAGCGTAGGAGGTCCCCCCTTAAAAGATTTTTTTCATAAGGAGCATATATCTACGAAAGATAAACGGCAGACTATTTTATTGGCGGCATAGGATGATGCACGGGGCTGCATTTACCTGGTGTACATATATTCAACGTCAGGGTGTTCAAAATAGCTTTTATTTAAATGGATGGTAGTAAAGGAAGCAGTGTACAAATTAAATGTTTGATGGATTATTTCTTCTAACAGTTGATTCTGATACCAAAAAGTCCCACTATTTGCATTTTCATGATCATACCCTGAGAAATCATCAATTATACCAAGTATAGAAAGTCTAATTTCGCTTTCCATCAGTAGTTTTATCACTTCTAAACCATAATCAGGGCCATACAAAATGCATATCTCAGAGTCAGTTCCAAGCATAAGAATATCACGAGACTTTCGCTATACCCAAAAGCAGTGCTTGAATTTAGGGAGATGATCAGCTCCTCTTCACCTTGGAGTCATAGGTGAACAAATTGAAACAGTGTCCGTGATGTTATGAAAAGGTGGGAGTCGTTGAGAAACGTCCGCTGGGACGTCGAAGGGAGCAGAGTACACCTCTGAGGACGCCCGGGATTGGTTGGGGATTATAAGTAGTGGGGGTCGGGGATTAAACGATGAAGGAATGAGGAGGGCGGGGATGGATATTTGAGAGCTTTGGAGCACCAGCCTTGGAAGCCAACTAAGCGTCTTTAAGACAATCCCGAGGCAAGTGGATTCTGGAAAGGTCTAACATTTGGTCACGACGGATCAAAGTCTCTTAGCCGTTCCTAAATGATCCGTGGGACGTGGATGCACGGTGTGGGCAAATGGAGGTTGGGGAAGTGGAGGAGGGGATGAGAGGGGAGGCGTGGGGCGTTGGCAGAAGTCGGCGAGATGCAGGCGGGACGAGAATCCGAAGTGGGAAAGGGTAAACGGATACCATGAATTGAAAGGCCGATAGGATTTCGTTTCTCTAGGAAATAACACAAAGTTACGTCATAGAATTGCAAGAACTACAATACTTATAGACTAAGAGACCCATAGGAGGAGAAAAACTGGATCTATAAACAACATTTGAGAATGAGTACAATGGATCAGAAAAAATATGAAGGATTTAATACACCATGTTATCAGAAAAAAATCATCAAGAGTTAAGATTGACGTAAATGGCTGGGGGAAAATAAATCATATCCGTTATCATTTTCCATGGAGGTGAGAACATTCATGTAACCAAAATAATTAGGAGAGATGCATGCAAGGATTTCGCAAGGATGTACACATTTAAAAATTTCGAAGCAAATTGTTTAAATTTAAACGAATAAATGAGGATATTTGTATTATTCATGCCTAGATAGGTAACAGACGGATATTACAGATAAATTGCCATTACAAATGACCCGCGGGAGATAAGTGGCAGTGGAGCTTAACTTGCCGAAGCCTTGAGATTCGTTTCCAGAAAGACGAGCTCAACAGGCCAGCTCATTCTACGGATGTGTTTCCATCCATCTAGCGTGGAGGCAATGACTTTGAGGTGAGCCATACGCATATCTCCCGTTTCTTTAAGGAAAGAACGGGCAAGTGTCATCATCAGTTCCATAGGGGACAGGTTGGTGGTTTAAAAATGGATGGTTCACACGAAAACGGGATGAAAACTGGAGGGGAACTCGGCGACAGCTTTTCTTTGTTAACTACTTTACTGTATACTAATGTAAAGCGCTTTTTGGTGATTCTGCCTAGAAAAACACGCGTTGGTGACAGAAAGATTCGACAGGAAGAGAACTTAAGTTGAAGTGATCTCCATGTTCCGGTATTCCAAAGGAAACTCTTTCCAATCTTCCCATCGGTTGAAAAAACAAATGTATTCGTGGATAATCTAGATGCATGCATAAAATTATAATAAATAAAAGGATGTTAAAAACAAGATAACAACAATGTGTAGGTTACAGAAAGAAATATGGATGAATGAAACAAGCAAAGAAATTGAGAAATATTTAGTTGAGGGGAAACTTGACAAAGCCTACAGCAAAGTAAAAACATTACAATATAGACCGAAAACTAAGAGCAACCTGGTGAAAAATAAACATGAGAAACTATTATTTGGGCATGAGGAGGTGTGTGATAGATGGAAATAATATATTGAAGACTTGTATCATGGTAAGGAAATTGAAGAAATAGAAGAGTATATTGAGGAGGAAAATTCTATTGACGCTGATAGCAAAGGGCCACTCATAACACGAGCTGAGTTTAACAATGCTCTGAATACATTAAAGCAAAATAAAGCCACCGGTGCAGATAACATTGCAGCAGAACTACTGCAAAATTGTGGTGATACAATTAAGAATAAACTTTACATGATTGTATCCAATTGCTATGAGGAAGGAAAGGTACGACATGATTTCACAAAAAGCAGAACCATTACACTTCCCAAGAAAGGCAATGCAAAGGATTGCACGAATTACCGAACAATAACGCTTCTGTCCCATGCTTCAAAAAGTTATTTGGTTGTAGTAAAAGAGAGAATAAAAAAGAAAATTGATGCGACATTAGATAGTGATCGGTACGGCTTCAGACCAGGAAAAGGCACTCGAGAGGCAATTTTAGCATTGCGACAAATCCTAGAGAGGAGGCTACAAATTAACAGGAAAACTTATAGAGCTCTCGTTGATTTGGAAAAGGCTTTTGACCATGTTGACTGGAGACTACTGTTCCAAGCAATGTGAAAAATAGGGTTGGATTGGGGAGACAAAAGATTGATTTTAAACCTTTACAAAAACCAAGAACGGAAATGGAAGTCAGTGGCACCAAGAAAGAAGCAAATATAAGAGGTGTTAGACAAGATTGCCCAATACCGCCTTACTTGTTTAACTTATACATAGAAGAAGCAATGTCTGAAATGAAAACAAAGAAAAGAGGAATTAAAATAAATGGCATACAAATTCATTGCATTCGATTTGCAGACGACATAGCTCTAGTAGCTGACTCAGAGAAGGAATTAAGTCGAATGCTCAAGATTCTAAATAATATTTTATTAAAACTGAAACTTCAAATAAACACCAAGAAAACAAAAATCATGGTGGTAGAAAGAAAAAGAAGAGAAAAGATAACGAATATATGTATAGACGGAGTGAGACTGGAGGAAGTGATAGAGTTCTGCTACTTGGGTAGCATATTAGAGAATCATAACAACTGCTACTCTGAGGTCAAAAGAAGAATAACGTTAGCCAAGAAAGCCTTTCAATTAAAGAAAAGTCTCCTAGTAAATAACAGCATTAGTATTGAGACTAGGACGAAATTCCTGAAAAGCTTTGTATGGAGTATGCTAACGTATGGATGCGAGACATGGACACTAAGGAAGAGTGAAATGACCAAACTTGAAGCTGCAGAAATGTGGTTTTGGAGGAGGATTACAAAAACTAGGTGGACTGACAGGAAAACTAATGAGCAAGTACTAAATGAAGTACATACAGAAAGAGAAATATTGGAAACAATTAAAACAAGAAAATCAAAGCTCATCGGACACTTACTTAGGCACGACAACTTCATACAAAATATTATGGAAGGAAAAATTCTAGGCAAAAGACAAAGAGGACGACCAAGAACTTCGTACCTAAAAGTATTGGCGATGGAAATGGGATGCACATCGTACAATGAAATGAAGAGGAAGGCTGAAAAAAGAGATTGTTGGAAGTCGTGGCTGCAATAAGGATAACATTTAGAAGAGAAGAAGCATAAAATTAAAAGTAACTTGCAGCCAAAACTGAAAATTTCACTGGAAACACCATTTATTCATGTAGCCTTCCCATTTTTTAATATTCTCACAGCTGTTAAGATAGTTTGAGCGAGATAGTTTCCTAATCATAATGGAGACCATATTCGAATAATAAGTTTTAAATTCAGAAGCTGTATTAACATTAATTAGCATTGAATTATTAATGATGCAATAAAATACTATTATATGACTGAAATTTAAAGTAATTAAATAAAAATATCTAAGCCTTTATGTTGAATCATTTCTTCACACGGTACCTTTAAATCTCCTTCACAACGGAAGGTTTCTTGTGATCCTGAAAAGATTACTGCGGTGACAATATGATTTATTTTTTTTAATAGTTGAGTAAACACACAAACTACACCCTGATAACTTTTTGACGAAATCTAGTCGTTGGAAATGTCTCATTCTGCAAATAAGGTCTCTGGTCTCTCTGGAGTACACACTTTCCTTTTCCCATGTAAAATGGCTGCAAAAAATATTTCGTCAAAAGTCTTGGAGAGTATTTCGGTAAGGGGCTTATATTTAGGTATCTTTGGAAGGGTGAGAAATTTTTCTTTAAAAAGAGACTAAGTTAAATTATTTCTAGGTGAAATGATATTTCGCTATAAGGACTGACTCTAAATGAATGAATCTTCATTTATTCTCACTCCGAGAGTAATCTCTCCGCCTCAATTCATAATGGGAGAATAAAAGTGAGAGAATGATATTTCGCTATAAGGACTGACTCTAAATGAATGAATCTTCATTTATTCTCACTCCGAGAGTAATCTCTCCGCCTCAATTCATAATGGGAGAATAAAAGTAAACAATATCTAATTATCAAGCGCATATTTTCATGATTTTATAGAAGCAAAAGGGCTGATCAAATCAAACTTTTAGAGAAACGTACTATCACAATAGAAGTTTATAGTCTAACATCTAAGATATTTTCCCTGTAACCCCATCGGAGCAGCTTCCAAAGTAATGAAGAAGTTCCAAGCACATCAAATCTCTCATTCTATAACGCCTTGCGAAAGCCTTACATCGCTAACGCACATAATTCATTCTCTGAGGCCAGTCACAAAGCGAATCAGTTCTGGAAAGAACAACTGAGAAGGATGGAAATATCTTTGGCTAGTCGGCCAAAGTTTAAATCTTATCCATGCGCTAAGATCGCCCCCTATACGTTGGAGAATGATAAAAAGAGTTACGAAATCCAAGAAATCTTATTCCGTATCGTCTTGCCACACACAAAACCTTTGTATTTTGACGTTAAAATTTAACAATCGCCTTTTGAAGACACCCTAAATCCAACCATATGTAGTCCGTTATCATTTTAGGAGGTAGGAACAAATTTTATCTGCAAATTTCCATGAAAATTTTCATAATTGTTTCCATTGACGATACATCAATATTAAGGTGTAAAAACTGTGCCACGCTGATTTGCTTTTTTTAAATCTAATTTTATTTTAATATACAGCCTCATGGAACACGATATATTTTTCGATAACTCATGAACAGATTTTCTTCTAACCACTACGTAATATGTTTCTCATTATTTAAGTTTTTGATAAAAATATCAGGGTGTCCAATTTTTGAAACCATCATCTTTCAATATATTGCCGTCGAAATATAATTCAGCGCTAAATACTCAAGTCAAAACATGCTTTTGTTAAGAAAAAGACTTAAAATTTTATTTATGCATTTTTTCTATTAATGACTGCATGAAGAAATCAAACCCATAGACAGATGCATATACATAAAATGCGGGTAAAGAATTTCTTTTCCACTTGCAATTATTATTGTGTGCACTCAATGACCCACGATTATCACTCCAGCCACTTGAAGTCAAGCATGTACATCCTCATGATGAACCGTAATATCACGCTCGTTTCTCGAGCTAGGAGACTGCCAGAAGCACTGAATGTTGCCACAAATGACTCCACTGCGAACCACGGGTATGTCTTACACGAGCCTGCTCGGCAGACCAGGTCCTTGAGCGACCACGGTGAGGATAGCATGGTCACCACGGCGGCGGGCCGCTTTGGGCGCTCCGAGCGTCCCTCGGGAGGTGAAAGAGCTCCCTCCGTCCCCACCCCATCTACCCCCAACTACCGACCCCTCCAGCAACTGACGCGGATTACATACTCCCAAGCACTGAACCCACGTTAATCTTTAACAATACGACGCTGTGAACCGGTTTTTTTGCCTTCAGAGCCAGCTATAAACCATAACGCCTTCTAATGATGCAATCACCGTCAGTGAAATTTTAATTGACTACTGGATTATTCTGCAAGGTAACGTATTGCTGGAAAGTCCGAGGTTTACTAAAACGTTAAATCACTGCCAAATCCAAATTCTTTAAACTGAGTAAGTTATGGCGAGGGGACGTGTTGGTTGAATGAGAACAACTGGCCTGCCATTTGTATATGAGCACAGATAAATGTCAATTTACAGCTAAAACTCATCGAGTATAGAGAGTCAGATGTTAACATTCTAAATCGGGAATTCCTTCCCTAGCAAGCAATGCAAGTTCATTTAAAGCTACACAAGACTATAGCCTAAACATCCGGTATTGGTACGTGACAGGAAGTAATCACACTTATGGATTCCTTGAGCTTTCTATTCATGTTGCGTTCATTGCAAGGGTCAGGAGAGGGTATTGAAAGAAAACAATACTTAAATTGGCAATCTCACGATATTAGAAAAAGGTAATTCTATATTAAATAATATAGTTAAGTTTTGTAAGGTAATTTTCCCTTGTGAATTGTGAATTTAGTGAGCCTAATGAAATTAAAGGAGACACTAAGAAATAGGCTACGTAGTATAAAAAATCAACCGGGATGTCACTTCTTTTAATGACAGCCATTGTGACCTAGGACTGAGCAGAGGTAGTAAATCGCACTGCCATCTCTCCTGTTAAGTCAAAATTCTACTCGGTTCACTTGACACCACCCCACATTTCCCCACACTAAAATAGAAATAAAACCAATGCAATGCAGTTTCAAATGAGCTCTAATTTCGTTTGGGCCGCTGCACGCCGGTTTCCTGTCATTCACTCGCTCCCTCCACGCGGGAACGTCCTAAAGAAAGGAGTCGGCATGTAGTAGGAATCCTTCAAGGTCTAGATGACGTAATTACATCCGGGTATCATTGAGGAACTCATTGAACAACTCCGCCAACACGAAGTACAGTTTTATAAAAGCAGCTCAAACTATCATGGTATGTGAATGCAGGCATGAAAAGAAGTTCTGTCCGCCAAATTTCACATCTTTTAGACTGCTAAAATGCTGAATGACATCTTCACACCTTGAAACCTTCGCGCCCAAAGCGTACTTTTTTCATCAGTATCGGTGGACAAAGCCCTCTCCAAACTAGCCAATTCCTATGGATGAAAGCAAAATGAAGAGCGTTTGTGCGTCAAGGCTGTGTACGTGTATTTTATGCCACGGTAGGAGATATGATACAAAATACTTGACGAGTGGCGGCTCGTGATGCACGCAATTGCGTGCGCCGCACGCAGTGTCGTGGAGAATGGCATGGAGTGCAGCGGTGCAGGGTCAGTGCATTCGTGACCTTTACCGCAATAATATTTTCTCCACCCTGCAAGAAATTAAAGGGTCGTGCATGGAAGTGGACGCTCTCGGGAGTCCACCACGAGCGTTTCAGCGATACATTACGACTTTAGATAAAGGGCGTGCACCGCGGAGTGCTGCTGGGTAGCGTTTAAATTCTTCTGGCCGCAAATAAACTGGCTCCATACAAGTTCATCAAAAAGATTCGGATCACGGTGCATTAGAACTATTTTGGAGGGATACTGAATACGATCATGGTGGAGCTGGTCAGGACCAAACCTCTTGGAAGAAGGAGGGGAAATAGGCAGTAGAAAAGAGAACAGGCAGAGCTAGAGGATGAGTCGAAGGGAGATGATAATATATGCTGATTATCAAAGTCTGGGGTGAAAATTCAGGTTCTGACAAGGAGGAAACTGTGCAAAGCGGTCTGTTTTCATTTTAAGGGTTCAGGAGAGAATTATGAGCTGATGAAAAGCGCCAAGTGTTTTAAGTGAGCACAGAAAAAGCTGGCGCACTTGTGGCGAACACGTAAAATGAGGAGTGCAAAAGTGGGGCCTCTAATTCTAGAAGCTCATGACTCTAGAGAAGAGAGAGATCTCTTGTATGCTAATGGAGGGAGTAAAGACCTTGCTCTGCAACACTATCTAGAAATTATTAAATATAAGGTAGGCGAACCAGAACAATGGTCGTTTGCAACCTCCCGCGGAATGAAAGAGCGGAGAGAAACCCGGCTTCAGTGTAAGCGTGCTCTAAATGAAACGAGCAAAAGCGGCTCTCATATTTATATAATATTCAGTGGAATGCTTCAAATTAACTTCTTTCCTTGTGGCGCACACGAAGGAATTGGTATTTCACCGATTAATCACTGTCACGGATGCGATTCAATTCCGAGTCCTGACGATAGACAGATAGATAGGTTATGATGCCACCACATTGGCGCATTTCCCTATGTCGAACCAATTATGAATACCTAGTCATTTCGACGGTTGCTAAATTACATGCTTCATGGATTCATGGATTGACATGGTGGAAGGGTTCGCGCGATCCTCGAGCTGAACTCGCGGAAGTGGTAAAGATAGCCGCTCCTAGTAGAGCCAACGATCCCAGAGTGACCAAAGGGTTTGAGTGAAACAAAATGAAGTCTACTCAGTGTCTATTCATTAACGAGACGACCACGGAAAGACGACTGATCTATGTGGCGCGGCCTCTTGCGTAGTACTATCACGTTCAATGCTCTTCTAAGGCAACAGGAAACTACCGTAAACCTTCTTTCGATTATTGAAACTTCTAATATGCAAATGAATTTGGCAACTATGAGACTCATTAATGGCACAAGCGCCGCACTTGGCAGAAAGGAAGGCAAGGCCTCAGCCATCACAATTCACAACGGCACCAGAGAAAAGTTTAGAGCAATTAAAACCCTCAAAAGGATCGCCAATATGATGCATATGCATAAAGGACATTTGATATGACAACTATGCAAAGGATGGAGAAGTTTACGCGAACAATTTTAAAATTGAAGTGAAAAGAGAACAGTAGAGATGTTCGATCTAGACGAAGCAATATGGCAAGGAAACTGCGATCATTGGAGTGGCGCTCAATGAAAGTCAAAAAATATGAGGCAGACGTGAGTCAGTGGGTGCAGCATTTGAAAGGAAAACAAAGTTAAGCGAATCGTTCTAATGGAGCAGATAACATATTGCAAACTTATTACTGGGTATTAAGGCACATTCAACAAATTTAGCCATTATATGTAATGCATAAAAACCTCTTGCCATATATAATGAGTAATATGGTTTATGTAAACAATTGAAGGAAATTTGGGGCAATGTTCCGGAAAATAGACAATCTTTAAGGAGACTGAAAGCAGTGGTGCGTAGCGGGAGATATGATATAAGTAACAGCGTAGAGACATGAGGAGAAAAATGGCCTCGAGAGAAACCAGGTTAGTTTAGTATGAGAGGTAAATTTGGCATTTCATGCACTGAGTTTGACATCGAGCGAAATTATATATGTACATTGAAAAACTGATAATAATATTTCAAGACTTACATGGTGGATATTGGCATGACGGCAGAACTCTTCACAGTTTTCCGCTGAGAAATGTTTAATGCGTTTGGTTTCCAGGTTTTATATCATTAAAAAACCCCAAATTTTAAAGAATAAGAAAAAATTGAAAAGCATCGGAAGCCAGAAAACTGAGAAAGCCCTATGTCATGGATGAGATTAATAGAAAGAGAAAGTAGGAGACGAAAATGATAATGCAAGACTTGGTAAGTAAATGATCATAAAAATAAATAACACATCGTGGCGATAAACTCAAAAAGGAACGGTAAAGTAATAAGCTGTAGTTGGGGGTAGCAGAATAAAAAGGGAGGTAGTGAGGGTGCTATGAATATTATAGTCATGGAATTACGAGAGGAACAAGAGAACGATCGAACAAAAGGTAGAAAAGTAACCATTAGGGCCAAAGGATATACAGGTACAGTGAAAATAATGCGTTGAGAAGCTACGTCCAGGAGAGATCTTTTTAATAATACTAGATATGAACATGGTATATGACATGGATGGGGGAAAGTCAAGGAATTTAGGTGATAATACTTAAAGATTAAACGTCAAATGAAATTTACAAGCATCCTAAGAATTATACTATGAGTTTGACAAGTGGCAATACTTTCATTTAATTCGTACCGTCTACGAAGAAGGAGGAGAAAAATAATGAGCATAAGCCAGCGATTGTTTTAGCTGTGATAATGAGTTTAAATCGAGCAGATAGAAAATATAGAAGAAACCTTTAAAGAAAGGCAAGAAAGGATTAAATAACATGATTGTCCATAGAGAAATTATTTAAAGATATTCGCGCATCGCAGCAAAGTTTGTTGACACGCTACGAATAAATGAAAATACCAACTCATTTTGTGTTTAAATCTGAATCAAATAGAAAACCATTAGTTTTCAGGTAAATTAATGGTATGATTAGCGTGGTTTGCAATCAAACATCCGTTATTTGGTTGGCGTGGAAGTTCGATGCATAGACAAGTTTTCAAGAAGGCTACATATCTAAGTTCTTAAGAGAATTTTGATTAAAGGTTCATTAATATTCTTTTATCTTTGATTAACTATTTTTCTACTATTTGAATGATATCTTGGCACAGGAAACAAAGTGGCAAGGTCACGGTGCATAATATCACTGAGCGATTAGACAATTTTATGGGAGACGTGCATACTCTGCTCGAGTTCACTCGCCGAAACTCGGAATGGATGGCGCTGATTTTAGAAAAAGGACATTGCACAGCGTCTGTGAAATCTTACTTACTTAGTAGCTTGGGAGCAAGTAGCGAAATAGTTCGGCATCAATGACGAATTCAGGAGGCACAGCCACAGTGATAACGATTATGCTTGTTAGCCACTGAACTGGTTCTACATCACACGATACTAGAAAGCTATCAAACTAGCACGCGGTAACTTGTGTTGGATTGACGATCACGTAAAAGAGGATTTCCTCCGTGCCAACGATATGTTTCTCTCCCACCTCCCGTTTTCCGTCACAAAATCCCACCTTCACCAATCCACCCATCTACCGTTCACGGTGTCGCAGACGACCTCATCCGTCGGCCGCTTCCCCAAACGAACCCTCCCAGCGCTCGAGGGCATAGGACGGCCGCCGGAGGGCTGCCGAAGGTCGGAGGAGGCGGTGAGCGGCAAGGAGACAAGGATGAGTGGCACGCGGCGTACTGACTGCAAATTCATCTCCGGTGGGAAAACCATCACTCTGCCACTCCCAATCCTCCACCCACCACCCCACACTATCCCCGCGCTATGAATACGAAGAACAACTTTAGGCACACAGCGGCGCGATGAATATGAATGACCTTCTCTTCCCCCCGACCGGTGGAGGCGTCACTCCCCACCCGCCACCCCACGCGAAGCAGCGAGCGACACCGGGCCACTCCCGACAGTCGAGGAGGGTCCCTCCGCAGGGAAGAAAAGGGCCAAGCCGGTGGATAGTTTCATCCTTGAGGCCGGCACGTAAAGAAAGAATAAACGAAACCTTAACACTCGCGAGAACTTAGCGCGAGGCTCCAGTAGCATTTCCGAAAATGTCAGCGTGCGAAGAAGAACCTGGCATGAAATTCGCATTCAATCAAGGAAATAAATAACAGTAAAGTTGGGCCTAATTTGAATCAACGTGAAAAATTTTTAAGGTTGCAGGAAGTTAACAAACACTTTTCACTTACGCTGGCTTTGTCTGACAGCCATCTGTCTCTGCCCAAGTGAGTCGATAAAAAAAAGAGAGAAAAATATTCAGGGAAGAGAGTTAATTAATTATTGTAACTCTCCTAAAAGGTTTTTGGTTACAACCATCGACTGGTTTAAACAGTTTTGAGTCATTATATCTCTTAATAAACACACGGAAGTGTTGAAACAGATCGGGGATTGTTACCGATAAAATGGCGAGAAAGTTACAAAGTTTAAGTACTTGATTAAAATTGACAATTTGCAACCTGATTTTACACAGTCAGCACGTGAAACATTGAACATTTGGGGTAAATACTGCCTTTCCATTCGCATTCATCTGTTGGTCGACTTTCTGAGCAAGGCCAAAGATATACCCTGGATGTACCTTCAATCATTGAATACGAGCAAAGTGCGTCCAATCAACTTCTTAATGAACGCTCGTAAGTCTTCAACTAAATGTCACGTCAAGTGACCAAGTAAAACCACCCTTAACTAACCAATACACCGGCCTAAGCGAAGTGGACAGGGCCCCCCTTTCAGCATAACTACACTGCTGCACTCACTCTGGCCTCCCCGCGTGCCCCGAGGGAAGCTCTCCCACCTAGAATGATTGCGCGGTAATCTTTTGCCTCGGGCTATTCTCTACCTACGCCGACGGTCTGCTCGCAATAATTCGGCCGATACTCACCAGCCGGCTGCACGATTTGGGCCACACTATCTCTCGCAATTGGGTTGGTAGCGGTTTCTCAACCTACTTCCATATTACTCAAATCGAAAATCGGAGAGTGAGTGGAGAAAGAGAATAGTTATTTCGCACATCGAGAATTGTGTGAAACACAAACGGACACCTTTATCCCCACTGTTACGCGTCCCGTGCGAGATTCGTAAGTTTGGGGTGAGGTCAACACTCGTAACTGTGAGATATGCCCTATGAGTATGCAGAATTGGACTCCACCTTAAGAGGCACTAAAAACAATTTTAGGCCGCTGCGGTTTTCATCACCACTATTGCATATTAGAAGGCAAAAGATCCTGTTTTCACCATATGGCGGCTAAAACTGGAGCAATGGGACCAGTATTTGCATTCTAAGCTAATGCTAATAATGTTAAACAGAAAACATCGCGAACCTATAGGTAAAAAGTCTATTCTCAACGGAAGAATACTCGGTAATAGGTAATGATACGAAAAGCAACTCATGGATCACGTTATAATCCTTCACCTTTGAGTTCATCAGTCATTTCTCGAAGTTAAAGTTTTCTAAATCTCGTTCGATCTTGTTAATTGTGGAGGATGGCGTACGCTTTCCTCGGGAAGCTGCTGTGCAAGCAGCGCCGTTTCCGACCAGGACTCCGCAAGCCAATCGCATTGCCTCTCCTCCATCGTTCCTAAAAGATATCCTGTTACATTTTTGGAAGATATCCATTTGTATTTCCGGAGATATTCCTATCCCATCAAGACATCTTTAGCAAGTAATAGCTTCAATAACTATGTGAAACTTCGGGAGGTTGTCATGACAAGCGAAAATGGGTATGGCCTCATACCTACAAGGACGATACGAACAAAAACCGGGATGAGGGCCGGGTTCCATTCTCTGGACAAATGGGTCTCCAAAGCACATGATCATTCCCATCGTTCGTCGGTGGATTGCCCGACGGCTTCTTTCGTCACGGGATATAGCAAGGAATACGGCCGAGGCGTCATGTCCCGACGTTCAAATGACGCGTCAGGGCGGGCGCATGACGCGGACGCCGCCGCGGAGACGCCTTTCGTGGGCACCAACCGCCTACAAAAGAAGCATTCTCGCGCCCCCGCTTCTATTTATTCAAGAAGCGAGCAATTGAGAGTAATTACATTTCAGAATCATTGGAATTCTCCGCTGAAATGAAGAAAATTAGATCATGTGCTGGACTTAAGTCTCGGGCAACATGCACATGTTTACTAATTCCAAAGTGGAACATGGCAGTTTTTATCCTTTGCTTATTTGGAAGATTCGAGTGATTCTTGAATTTACGTGCTTCATGCCGCGACGCAACCTGCTTGAACATTTATTTTCACGGTGTTTCTTTACACTCCGAGTAGGGACCTCAAAGAGTTAGCGTCGAGTACGGACCGATGGACCCTACGGACTGCGGACCTACGTGTCACCGAGAGTCACCAACTTTATTTTGAATTTATATCATTGTCGTATGAATTCTGGATTCCTTGAATTGAATATAAGACAGTTCCAATAATGCCATGTGGTATATTTCAAATTCACTTATAATTCACACCTCCAAACATCTCTCCGGTTAATCGACACAGCCGCGGTAGTAAATCTAAGAATAACTTTGCATATTTTCACATTCTTACTCAAACTCGTTGATTCAATAATCATAAATGCAAGGTTTGATGGCAAAAAAATCACTTGCCAGTGTATTCAAGCGGAATTATCAGGAGTGCTTACTATACTAAGGTCAAAACCAGGCACGACCTCTAAACTCATTATATTTGACGAAGCATAATTCTGTATAAAATCAATATTGAAATTGGGTTACCACGTTGGCAAGGTTTTTCATTTCCATATGACTAAGAGTCGGCAGAGTTTGAAAGTTGTTCACCCAGAAAACAACACTTATAATCCAAAAAATAATTTCGTTTTATGCTTCACTAAAGTCATACTGTCAGTGCAAAGTCATTCAAGTATATTTATAGCCATTAAAGATCATTTAATTTACCCCTGTTTCATCCAATGGAAGAAACGGAAATATTATTGAGGTTATTGCTTGTGAGCGTACGAAAATTACTTTTTAAGTCGCAAGTATAAGTATCAATTCTTTAAATCAAGCGTGTTAAACCTCACAAATCCCCGCAAATGAACAATATCAGTTTTATCATCAGCGCTCAAGTTCACAATCCTGCTCTCAGTTTCGGTGTGTTTACACCTTCCCGGAATTTAATTCGTCCAGGTCATTTTATCCGAGAACTCGGCCCAAACCATATGGTACTTTAACGTAAAATTTACAAATAAAATAATTGCTGAGGCTTTTTTGGTACCCACTTTTTGAAAAGACGGAAACATTCCAGGAATAAGGTCTGAAATGTATACTTTCTTTATATAATTATTTATAAATGAGTTTAATCACGTAGTGGAAATGTGCATCATCGTTTGAACCATCAAAAGCTTTGCAAAGAATGAATTTGATAAGAATGAAAACCAGCAGTCATGGAATCTGAATTGAATTTTTTTACACAGCTCTTATAGCCATGTCACGAAAAATTGCTCAAATATCACAGTTTCTTTAATAAATGTTGAAAATAATGGTAGAATGAAAACACTCAACCAAAGTCTTGTCAGGCACCTAATGCTGAAGCGTTAACGTTGGAATCGGTTGTGCTAAAACCAAATGTGTCATTTTCAACCAAGGCAGACTCCAAAGAATGAAGTGCTTCTAATATATGGTAGGACAGACAAGATTTTTAACAAAGTCTCTTGCAAAGCCTATAATAATCAAAGAGCAGTTAGATCTAACAGATTATGCGAGAGGGATTAGGAGCATTCTCGAGAGCCATAGTAAGTTTTTATCTGCCCTGAAGTCATTAGCAAGCTACATTGAGAGACCAACCCTCATTAACGTAGGCCCTCCGAGAACCTTGCTCTAACTTTGCGCTCTAAGCCCTTGGTGACCCATCTTCTGGCATCGAGCAGTAAATGACACTAACGACATTTTGCGACTTCATTTGAGGCACATCAAAGTCAACAATAAATCAGGAAACGAAGTTGATGTCCGCATTGAGCTTAACCCGCTGATGAACACATTTATTTAATCCAAGACGTGAGAAAAACTTTAACAGAGTTACGGGGCCTCATTCAGCTCACCAAGAACTCCTAGTATCGCCTTAGTAAAAATAATGTGTTGACACGAGTTTGCCTAATGATGGAATGTTCTCGCGCTCCTGTTTATAATCATATAATCAGCTAGATTCAGGGATTGTGCTGGTGCAGTCGTATTGTCTTTTTATATCAAAGTCTTGGTTTAAATCCAAGCAGTGGTTGGGATATAACAGACCAATTGCATTCGTAGGTTGGCACGACGGACATCCCATAGTGCCTATACGACTCCCACATCTTAAATTAAGCAAATGATCCCCGTCGTCGTTCGTTTCTACCAGCAGTAAACCAACTAAAGCAATCTGGAGAAATTATAGACAAATACTTTACCAATCCCAATTCTCCTATCCAAACACAAGAAGATTTACCAGCAATGTTATTGTTTCACTCCGTCGCGGCGAAAAATTATTCTAGATCAATGCAGTCCATACAAATGCATATTCCTAAAGCGAGGTTTTGTATTTGCTCTCAAGCATGCCGCCGTAAAGTTCTTCTTATGTCTTTCTCAAAGTTTTTCTTTGTCCGCATAAGTTTATAGCTAGAACTTAAGTGCAACCTTTGACTGACGTCCACCATAGACACGAAAATACCCGAATAGATAACATCCCAAAAGCATGAACCGAGAAAAATATGGAAGGCTAGGACACAGTGAACTGTTTTGTAGGTGATCATTAAGAGTAAGGAGGTTGTGCATTATATATTAGTAAACCATATGAATACTCATACAGTTAAAGGAAAAAGCGTCATGATACTAAATAAATCATCGAAAATTGCAAGTAGCAATGTGATAAGGCGACTTTTATTAAGTTAGCAGCATATCACGCTTAATATCAACACGGATTTTGGAAAATAGTATGAGAAACGATACTCTTTCGCAAATCTCACAGCATTTTAAATTCAAGAAATACAGATGTATTGGTGGTTTTGATTCCAATACCAGCTATTGACCAAGTTTGTTGAGTTAAACATATAAAAGCTGGTTGACTACAACATTAAAGAGAAGATTTTCAAGAATTGGAACTTCTTTTCCGATAACTGACAAAGGTATCACCGATAATATGAGGCCAGAATAATGCAAAGAGACATCAGTAAAGATGCAATAGAGACTTTTGATTCTCATTTTGGATGGGTCACGTGAATGCGTGATAGGGCTACTTCAGTTCCTGATGTAAGTTACTGACACAATCACAGTTGTTTACTGCTGGCAGAATTAGATTAGATTTAGAATTAGATACAATAAGGCTGGGAGTTTGGATAAAACAATGTCAAGGACACAGAGTTTTCCACAGGACTTAAGTTGTCAGTTAGACAGCACTGCATAACCTGGGATGCTGCAGCACCGAAAAATCAAATTACTCGTAAGATAATTATGAGATATCTCAGTACACAGAGGAAATAAATTTAACGACGTTGGAAGTAGTAAGGTGTTTAAAATAAAAAGTTCCACATGGTTTGAAGTTATTCTTACTTACACTTCCCTTTAAAAGATGATGCAGGTCAGCCTTGAATGATCCAAGACTCATCACATGAATTAAAATGAATGGAATGGGAAAGTAGAGCATGATGCTTTTTTGCTCCTTCTTCATAATTAGATGTATAAGCAAGAATTTCATAGATTAACTAACGAATAAATGACAGTCATTTAATGGCTATGGATGACATTTCCTTCAATACAAAGTTGTCTTTAATATTTATCATAAGTATAATAATACAAGATCGTTTTTGCCAGCATATGAAGCCCGATAAAAAGACCACCGTTGATTATATATTTGCTGTTTAATTGACGGTATTACAAACTCCGCAGAAAGGTGTCATCAAGGGTCATTAACCGATGGTTTCCAGGGACGGGTCGTAGGGAGCTCCAGGCTTTGAGTTCAATGGAGGGCCAACGCTAATGAGGGTTGGTATCTCCGAGGGGCAAAGTAACGACTGTGGGTCAGGTGAAATTTTACTGCGGACCCCGTTAGCGCTTTCAAGCCGGACGAAGGAAATTCGTTGCATAAAGTTTAAGTTAAATGGTAACCATCATACATATAATACCATGGAAATTTCTCGCTCGGAGTTTGAAGGAGGGAATTGCAAAAACTATAACACATCATTTCCTACATACTGGGATTTGAAGGTGTTAAAATCAAATTACGATATCTAATGGACACTATAGCCCCTGAAGGCAAGTTTTATTTAAAAATATGCCAGAGGTTCAATGGTATTCCTCAATTCTCACCATAACCGCCACCCCT
Organism: Ceriagrion tenellum; assembly: GCA_963169105.1. Classification (NCBI taxonomy): domain Eukaryota; kingdom Metazoa; phylum Arthropoda; class Insecta; order Odonata; family Coenagrionidae; genus Ceriagrion; species Ceriagrion tenellum. The sequence goes on from OY720638.1 coordinate 12,066,556, forward strand.
CACCTCTCTCCGGGCTCCCCCCCCTCCTAACACCCACTTCTTCCACCCCTCTCCAACCTCCCCCAATATATTTGCTTGAATTTTAAAATTTTTTGTACTTGAAAATGACCTATATGTGTCGAAACATGTCGTACCAAAAAAATAAATCAGTGGAAGAAAACGAAGTCGTTTTTTCATTTGTGAATATGCCAGAGGTGTTATATGAGTCACAAGTAAACTGATTTTCTCGAAGAAAGGTTCCTCTACAGAATTGGTTTGCAATTACGACCGCACCACCCGTAATTTTGCATAGAACCTAGCTCCTCTTTTACAGCGCTACTCATGACGACCGATACCTGAGCTAAAAACAATTTTGCTTATCCCATTAGGAGTATCAGTCTAGCATATGCATAAACGCAAGGTTAGAGAGGCCGGAATCTTCAACGTAGAGATAAATATAACATGATGAGGGCAGGGTAAACTTGCATCTTGGAAAACCGTAGAATAGTTACAATAAATAATGAAATTAGCTTAGAAAGTAATACTTAATTGCAGCATTCTCACTAAGAACAATAATGTTTATAAACTGGGCTCCGCATACGTAAAATATTATAATGCCGCGCGAATATTCACAAGAGAGCCAAAACCCCTCATTCCATATTCTAGAGAAATCTGATTAATACCACCAACCATAAAATCGCAAAGAAAAACAAGGCGGCGATGGGGATGCTATTGTAAAAGGGGTCACAGTCTTAGCAAGTACTTCACATTTTCTACATCACAAAAGCTGACAAATAAGACAAATTCTTACTTAGATCTAGAGAGCAAGCTAGAGAGTACATGATAAGGTTAGTGATACATAAGTTTCCGCGGCACTTAAGATAAATCTTTTAATATCTGTACCCTCCAACTTGAGGTATCGTTAATTGTACAATATTAAGTGTACTGTCCTTCAGGTTTCTGTAGGATAAATTAACGCGGTGAGAAGCACAAAAATTAGATTACATATGATAATATAATAGAATAGTTAAATGAGTTTTTAAATACTGCCCACATTACATGCAAAGTCCCAGACCTCGCGAAAATATCAGCAAAAATATGTGTTTATCTTGAAGAATCTAATCGCAATTATTTAGAAAAAGGTTAATTACAAAAACTTTCGAGAAAGCGTTCCAAGAGAGGCTATAAACTTGGATCGCTTTCATATGAAAACAGGATGTTAATCAAAGACAAATTATCCTGAAATCAAGACATATTTAGTGACAGTTTGCATGCAAAACAATTGGATCCTCTAATATTCGCATACAGGAACCGACGGATAGAAAAACGAAAAAATGGTACCAAGTGCTCTTCATTTTTGTTACGATATTGGTTGAAAAAGAGTTATAAAAACTTCATACTTATGGAATAAACGGAAAACTACGAAATATGTTTTTAAGTTATGTCCTACAGGAAGAATCCCTCTGCTCAAGAAAATATAGAGTGTTCATTTGGCCGCACACGAGGAAGGAAATGGAGCTCCTCAATCTTCTCAATTTATATCGGAGATGCAAGCGCCGGCGTATTAAAGAGAATTAGCCTCTTTGCATATTGCACTGTGGGTATTAAAAGCTTCTGGAATGGAAAGCATTGCATTCTCACTAGTGTGGATAGATTCAATAAGTCTTTTGAACTGTAATCTCTATCAAATTATTTAAAATGTCCAGAAATGAGTGAATGGGGCAAATTCACTTGCTAGTAATAGAGGATAGAAATAGACCAAATACAATTTTTTAAGAAGATTTTACCAAAACAGTTAAAAAGTGGAGGTCTCAAGTAGCGATTTTATGAAGCATTGCGCTTCAGCAGATACGCAGTTGCAATAGCTAAGAAAGCAAGCGAGGTCACCCGCTAGCTTCTTTCTAACATTATGCCGAAATGGAGCCAAACGATGTGTGCCAATAAAACGCCACGCGCACCATAGAAGGAAACTATGTTCTGCGACCGTTTTACTGGAGATAAGAGCCCTAGAGAGGAGTCCTGTAGCGCATTAAAGTACCCCTGGGGTTGTCAGAGGATCCCGAAATGTTTACAGTCGACATGGTCGTCAAGAGAGACCAGACCGCGAGCGCGCCCGCGATAATAGTGCACAAAGCCGCACGGGGACTCCCTTTAGAATTTGCCGCCATCGTCGGAGACACCCCCCTCCGCCACCCGCTCACGTATCTACATCCCCACTGCACTGAGAGACTCACCAATGACGTCAATTCCCGCCCTCTCCCTCCCCCCACTGCTCACACTGCGGCACGGCGGCCGGGAGCCTCGCAAATCCAGGAAGCGCTCGCGGACGCCACTCGACGCCCGACCGAAGCACGTGCGCCGCCGGATTAAGTCGCGGGTTCGTTTCGTGCGAGTGAAGTGACCCAATTACACTCCACTGTGGCCGTCTGACCTTGTTCCTTAATCTTGTGTTCCGATTCGGAGGCGGCTCGTACTTTCTGTCTCGCACGGATATCCTGGTTGCGGCGAATGAGGAGACTATTGGGTCGATTTGTTGCGGTGGCTAGAGAACCAGCTCCCCATCATGATGGGCCAAGGTTCAAATCCCGGCTGCGGTTAAGGGTTTTATTTATAACTAGCGGAAGTGAAAAACATTTAACTTATTTTATACTATCCATATCAATGGAAATATATTGATATATATCTCGCAAAATATATTTGTCATGGATTATATAGATTCTTCTATTTAAATTGATATGTCCTGGGCCTATATTCACCATATATCCATATCAGGTTCGGCTTCAACAATGCTATAAGTCTTCAAGGGGACATCGTACCAAAAAACGACTAATTTTTAGCAATTTTAATATTGTTTTTACAAAATTTAATGTAAATCAATTAGAAAACAAAAACCGATTGCAAGAATAAGAGTGTTTATTTATTTTGCTTTTCAAGAGTCTTCGTTGCGACTCTGTACGACTATTATTTCTAATTAAAATAAACAAAATAAAAAAGGTCTTTATTCCAGAAAAACGAAATTTACATGTATTTTTTATGGAAACACTTTTAACCGTCTGGAGTCGAACCGGAGACCATTAGGTAAACAATAAGTAGCCAAAAACCTTTCGAGTGACATAATAAATCATTTTTAAAAGTTTTCTGAAATTCCGTGCAGTAGTTTGGTAGTTATAACTGACCGCACAATCACACATCTCACATTTATAGATAAGATTCCAATCCGCATTTGGGCATTTTTGCGTAACATTCCAAGTGCAAGGCGTTAAACTGCAGATGTCATTTGTTAAGAGCGGTCTAAGCCTTTACCAAATTTCTCTCCTCCCACCCTCCATCCCAAAAATAACTCTTCCCTTATTGGCGCAAATGACCTCAGCTCTAAGTTTCCTGGAACTACCCAACTAACATCGTATGATGATCCCATTAATGTGCATCTCAATTTAATCCATAGTTGGACAACCGACTTAATGTTTATTCATCAACGCTTTCGTGCCACATGATGAGCCATCAATCTATTTGTGCATATACTGCAGCGTACATTCAAATGGCGTTATAGCTAACCGATATATTACTGAATGTTGAATGAACTGAATGCAGAATTGACGAGAAAAGTGAGTCAAGTTACATGAACTATCTATTTTTTTCTCTGGGTGGAAAACTACTACCGTCATGAATAATTTCAGCTATACTACGACGCTATTTTAGAGTTCTTTGGATTACGTTGGAGCTCAATTTCTTCATTATACATAATTGTTTTCACGTTATACATGCTGCGAACATTTGGGACCCTGGACAGAAAGATTAAGTAAAAACTTAATAAAATACTGAGGAAAGCTGCACGCTTCGTTAAATACTGCTGCGAGCAAACAAGTAGTGTTTCACAGCTTTTAGAATTATTGCGTCGGTAGCCACCAGAGACTCGGAGGCTACACGCCAGGCTTAGTTTGATAGAGAATTTCTGAACTGATGTATCTCAGAGCGATACAGAGATTATTATTTTGACGCCACACTACACCTCTATGTCTGACAGAAGCGATAAAATAAGAGAGATTGATTTTCAAACAGATAGGTACAAAAATTTGTTCTTTACACGAACAATAAGGGACCATAATAAAACTAGAGCTCCACTAAATACACTCCCATAATAATCATCATCCTCTCACCTAATGAAACCTTATCCCTTACATTTTTATACGGCCGGTGTCCTAGCACCCCCTGCCACACGTCCATATGGAAGAAAGTGTGTAGGTGTGGACGTTGTTCAATGAAGATTTCTCAGAGCAACCTGCGGCTAAATGCCAAAAACACGAAGGCATGGAGAAGCCTAAAGTAATGCATCATGAATTAGCGATAAGCGTTTCTGCTTAAAGGCTTAAAGGGAATGTCCATACTTTGGCAATGTTATTTGCTGCTAATTCTACTACAAAGCATTTTGAACAATGATTTCAGGCTTATTCGGGAAGGTACACGAACAAAGCTCACCCGTACTTGAGCTCAAATTAAGCATTTTACTGTCTTGAACATCATCATAGCATTCTACATAAGTTGAGTAGATAGAGAAATCCACCATTCACGTTTTAAGTCATTCACATTGGTTATTATTTTATACCATAATGTACAATAATTTTTAATCCACCACGAAGAATCGTTTCAAAATAGCCATGTCAGTTTCATATGAGCCAAGCCAGTAGCATAGTCAGGTTCATTATACCTGACGGAAGGGAATATTGGCTACAGTAAAAAATATATTTACCAAGCATTGTATTATATTAACGAGAAATATCACAATAAATCTTACCTTAAAAGTAAAATAAATATGACAAGACTAAGAACTAATAAAACGTCACATTTGGTCGAACTTTGAAAATGATTTTTCAGGATTAATTTCCGACCGTTAACGTGGTAATTACGGAGATGAAAGGCGTTAATCGCAAGGTGGAGAGCTGATCACCGAGGAAAGGAAATTAGACCAAAACACGCTGCTAAGTGAGATAGGTATAACATATAGGTCAACAGACCAAAATGGTTGAATCCATAATGAAAATAAGTATTGTAATTTTCCACAGTTATTAAATTTACACATTTTCATTATGGATTCAAATATAAAATACTTCCACAAAGTGACGCCTGAAGGTGTAAAGACTTAAATAGGCTGCAACATCAAAAAGTAATGGAGACAAAATTACAATTGGAGATAGATGTGGAATTGCTTGATTTTTAAGGGTTTGTAAACTTTCATCGCGATCTCCAGAATCCTTTCTTATAAGAGAAGTTGTGGGAAAATTTTTTTTGATGTGCCAGAGAAAAGCCCTTTGTTTTTACGAGGCAATCGTGGGGAACGACTCAGCAAAAAGGCGAGTAGGCGCGGTGCGATAAGACGGGTGGCTGCGCCATACACTCCAAGAGTCACTAACACCCACATTTGTAGTGCCCGTATCATCAAATGACAAACTACTGCTATTGTGTGCCGCAGAGAGGCAAGTCGAGTCCACTGGTGGTTTCTAGCTTCAAGCCCCGAACTTAATGCTTTTACGAATTCTCACAATTCTCACCCATTGGACCAAACGTAATTGCCCAATGCGGAGTAATATTACTCGATAGGGCGACAACAATCATGCTCGTGATTTTTCACGCGATCCATGGTCTTTCGGTCTCATATTCACGCTGATTGCTCTCGTGGAGCCGAGAGAAGGCTTTATAGAAGATTAGCAACCGACACTCGACTTGGGATCTCCATTCTTAGAGCGGAATCCCAAGTATTCTCCAGCCCATCCGGCAGAAAAAGACTGGATTTAATATTTTGAAGGGTAAAATCACAATAATTTTATGCGCAGCTATTTACGTTTATTGCAATTTACTGAAAAAGCAGGAATATAAAAATCCGAAGAATTTGCAGAGTAGTTCTGGCGATAATATTCACTGAGATAAAAAGCATGTTAGTCAGCAAAACTTGAGCCAAGACAAACTTTTCCAATCGACTGAGCAGGACGTCCAAAACTCGTATTTTACACTACCTCGTTTGAGGAGCTTTAAATTCAGAAGACCAACAACAATTTAAGAAATTAATTTACGCATAAATCAATTGTGGACTGAGCCATATCCTTCACCATCATTAAACGCCATTGACATTTAAGAAGTATTTGTAAAATTTAATTCTTCAACAGTTACTTGATCGGTAAACTTTAAGGGCCATTGTCTAGTTGGTAGCACACTAACCAACTGTAAGCTATTGAACTGGATTTTGTAGAGAGCTTTTAAGCTTGGATACCCCTAGCGTGCTGCTTTCTTAAGGTTGCTTTTCAAACAGTCCGGTTTTGTTTAGAGGCTATATTAAATGCTGAGGTATCTAGCAGGCGATTAGAACTCCTGTTATTAACTTAGTTTATAACGGAAATCACAATACTATTTTCACTGATGGATCTGTTCTCAAGTTTGGCAGAAGTGGTATGCAGTATTACTTCCGGATCAAACTGAATATTTTATTTTTTTCGTAATCTCCGACGCCATGTATTCACCGTTCCATGTATTCACCGACGCCATGTTCACCGTCGTAGCCTATTCAATTTTTAAAAAAGAAGGAATTCAGGAGTTAATTTCATGGGGTGATTTAATTGAAAGCTGGCATTTCCTCGTGGCTTATTGAAAATTTTACATGAATACAATTTTTTAGTATACAAGTAAGTGTAAACGAGTATGCAGCCGACTAAGTCGGACGCCTCGTCAGTGTATTTGAGCGGAAATCTATAAATTCACTCGTAAAAAGTTGAACGTAACGGCTTGCATGATGCGCTATCAAAAAAGGCCTCACACGAGGAAGAAAAAACTTGAAAATAGATACGTATGCTTATGAACCATCAACGGCAGCACGCTGGTATTCACATATTCTGGAAGAATACGCGGTAATAAATTGTTTAAAGAATGAAATGAATATTATCAGTCATTGATAATTCCTACACGTGCAACACACCTGTCTTGATTGACCGATTGGCACGTAAGAGAGCTTTAAGGAATTCAGTTCAAATATTGTCATTCCTCATCTGATTACGTCTCTTTCAGCTGCCCTCATATTATATTAATACGAAAAGACTTGGCATAAAACATGTATCAGCTATAGGAATGTAGCAAAAGAGAAAAATCGTTAAAAAAATGAAGTAAAATCCATAATAGAATTAATAGTATATTAAATAATGCCGTTTCTTTACATTTTAAAGCTATAAAAGTATGCCTGATAATCAATGCCTTAAAGTCAAAGTCCTACAAGCTGAAGCTTGTCCAAATTGCGCCAGGAATAGGCGTCTGAAGAAGAGGTAAAGCGCGCATAGGAAATGAAATGTTTCGCTAGGCAGGGCATTATAATTACGTTATCAAAATAGATGGCGCAATAAAACTCGTTTCTCATTGTTTACTTCAATAACTGAACTAATAACGCATTATTAGTGAAACCCTATTAGTAACAAATGGTGAAGCTCATTCCGCCGCTAGGGAACAAACGAGGGCGTTCATTAATGCCTCATGGGTGGATAAGGACGGATTCTGAGCGGCCATCAGGCTCAAATTACCCAGGAAAACATTACGGAGCGCGGCACGAGGGAGCGGTTTGATGCAGAACTCGGCGGAATGCTACTCCGCCACTCTCGCAGCGCGGCTTCAAACACCCGTGCACATCACACCAATGCACGCGCGCCACTTCAATCCCGTCTGCCGCGCTATCTCTCTCCTTATTCCCGCCACACCCCTCCTCCACACCCAACACATCGTCCCCGCACCCTACGCTCCTGAATCCAATGATTTATTAACACGCTATCTCGTAAAACCATCCTCAAATCGATCGGCGTCCAATTTCCTGCAAAGCGTTTGCTTGTTGTTTCGTGCCGTCCCAAGCGTATAGAGAGCGGCGTGCGGTGGTTGGTTAGGGGAGCCGACAAGGGGGGATATGGGGGGGGGGGATGAGAGCGTGGGGAAATTCCTCAAACCCCTGTCTCACACCACCCCGCCGCGTGCCCACCTCCGGCGCACAGTTTCTCCTTCGCTGGATTCGACAGATGCGTCACAGTTTTCGCTCGCAGCTCCCTCATTTACGGATTACAATGCAAAGTTTTGCCTCAGTTTCTGCCCGCGCCGGTGCTCCATGCATTGCATCACTCCGAAGCTTCCTCTCGGGTTTTAGTCGCCCGCCGTGAGATGCGCACTCCCCGGAGACATGCGCCCGCAACAGCCGAGAACCCCTCGCCTCTATCTCTCTCTCCCCTTCGATGAAGCGACGATTTCTTTCGCGAGCCATCAAAGCCTTTGCAACGGAACAAAAAGTCACCGGCTTTCAAAAAGACCGCATAAAAGTCCACGTACCTCAACCATCGGCCCATCTTCATTTGTCACGCAAAAAGCTTTAATCAACGAAGCTTTCCTGAGGAGATAGATATGACATTTTTTTGTAAAATCTGTTGGAATTATAATCCATCAATCTTGATCAGTCTAGGCAATCATTCTCATCATCAGCATCATCAATCAGTTTAGGCATTTTTAGAGGCAAAGGCATTTTACCAATTCTAGGCACCATCAGGTGTAAAAGGAAAAAGTATTCAACCTCAGCCATACCCACGAAGATTGAAATGAAAGGAGGGCTTTTGTATTTAGGAAACTTCTCAAATGTACCATATCCATGAATACACATCAAAAATAGTTATTCAATGAGTTGCGAGATATTTTTCGAGTAATTAAAACAATTAACTTCAATAGTTTTGATAAATGACTTTGTGTTTTAAATCTAAGCAGTAACGAATTGTTTGTTAATGAAAAGTGTCAGATGCCCGATTCATTTCATTTGCAGACATTACAGTGAAGTCTCGTTTTCTGGGTTTTAATAGCATACATTAAAGATCTACAAAAGCCTTAAAGCATTCTAAAAGTAATCGGCCAACCATTTAGCAGTCAGTTTACGCGTTTACCAAATTGCGGACCAAGTTCTTCACAAGTCCACCTGTACTAAAATGGACCACCAGGTGTGGGTGACAGAAGCTCGGGCGCGAAAGGATGTTTGTAATAACTGTAGTAAAGCTTGTATTTCACATATTATACCTCACTAAAATGGGATAACTCAAGGCTTGCGTTTAATTGGAGAGAGAGAGCGGATGCACTGAGTGTGGCGTGACAGCACGTATTTGAGGCGGTGCTGGGGCCAATCAACGTAAATAGGAAGAGGCGAGGTTCCTCGCGGTTCTCGAAACAATTTAAACCGTATAAAATGAGAGTACGTGTATATAAGGGACAGCGTGAGCATATCCGACTGATTTTTAATGAAAAGGTCAACAGGTCGTTGGACTGAGTGACACAAACGGGGCTAAATGAAGCTGCACAGAGGTTCATACGTTCCCTGCCCGAGAATCTCCAATTAAAGCCAGCCATACAAAGAGCAAACGTCCCTCAAGGGATGAAACTTTGTCGCAAATCTGAGGTCATTGCTCACATTCATCAATAACACTTACCAATTAATCAATTATTCATTTGGCTCCCGCATAGATGCCATAATTCATTAGAGCCTTGCATTAATTAGTCGCATCATAGCCAGGCTAGCTAGCCATGAGGCAAACGTAATGTAAGAGTATACGAAAGAACATTAAAGTGTAGAGCACGCAATACCAGCCTATCTGGCCGTGAGTCTTTCCCAAATACAAGTGCGGAACTAACATTTGCTACTCGAAAATTTGGTGTTCTGAAATGAGTGACGGTAAATATAAAGTACCTATCGTATAATTATCTGAAAAAATAACGAGTTTCATGAGATCCGTAAATTAATGTTACAAATCATTTTTGCTTTCAAAAGTCATGCGCTATATCGAAGTGGATCCAACGGGACGGATGCTTTGTGCTTTACTGTTTTTTTTTTCCTCATTTAGTCAAATTTGTTGGCACAGCTTCACACTGTTTCCCCAAACATTTCCTATAAACTGTTTTAAGCTTTTCGAGACCATGTTTTTAAAGTACCTCCTAGAGGGAACGCCGCAAATCAAAGAGTTATTATTTGGCACCTTAGTATAACATTGGAGTGGAAGAGGCAGCATACTGCGGAGGATACGATCCCGTTAGAAAAAACGTGGAGTTCTTGCTATTTAGATTGCGATAGCGATAAATTACAAGCAATACAATCGCCAAAACTCTCCGAGTTTATTGACTAATACACCCAAGATGGAGTAATTGAAACAATTCGATGGTCACGGGAACTGTGGATCCCACGAAGGGATACAGGTCAACAATACGATATCCTCTTTCTTTCCTTCTGACCGGTTTGCGAACGCCAGCGATTTTACGACTTTATATACATTGAACTTATACGCCTTGACGTGGCAGGCCTTATAACATTGATAAGATATTGCGCCTTGCTTGAGACTAGGATTTGTTGCTTTGAGGAATTATCAGAGATGGAGAAAGTATGCTTAAATTATGAAGAGAAGCTGGGTTGCTGGCATAATTCTGGCAACTAACAAATTAGTTACTTATTGAATGGGGTGTAGTTAAATTAACATTTAAAAAAGCCGACATTCTTTACGAGTATATAACTGGGAGTATTTTTGATCCGTAGTACTATGCGCTGTAGACATCCTCGGATCAAAATAACTCCGATCGTTATTACATATTAAATATTTAGCAACACTAATTTTATTTTCATTGCTATTTTTAAGTACTGAAGTGCCCTTTTCTCCTCATATCAAAATAATGGAATCTTAAATAATTCATCGAGGCCAATCAATCACGAGTACTTTAGCAGAAACCACGTCATCAAAGATGAACACATGGCTCATGAAGCAAAGGCAATGCATACTAATGGCCGCAAAAACTCAAGCAAGATTCAGAATAGCAAGCAAAGGTCCATAGTTTAAATTTTTTGGATATCCGGGCGAGCTTAAATTCCCCCTCAACGTCGCACGTTGGCGTCGCATCCGTTCAGCCTCCGGACGGCCCTAACGCACGTCGCGCGAGCAACAGTCGCCCCACTCGGCTCAATCTCACAACAGCGCGTCACAAAGAGTGAATGGCTTGTAAGATGAACCGCACATTCCTGACTGGTGATAAATCAAAAATCTCGATGCATAAAATTCCACCCAAATCGTCTCTTCGTAAGACCGTTTAAGGCCGAGGCAATTTAACTGCGGCCGAGGCAGTTTAACTGCGCAATTTGGCGCACGGAAACTGCGAGAACACGGGCACGGAATAATTTTCTCATTTGCCGCTAATACATTGGTGCATGCAGTTTAGAAATTTGCCACATTACATGACGCAATTTTTATGCACATTCATAACATATCAGATTGTACAACGTGCAAGTGCCTTGTGTAAAACGGCCGATAGAGACGGCGAAGTACTACAGTGAATAACAAAGTAATTGGGACTGAATGGCGAGGAACAGAACTTGATCCTGTTCCCACTGTACGGTTCTAGTAACTTTCACTGAAATTTGGACAGCTGAATATCATACAACAAATTTAGGTCATTGAAAATCGACACCACGTGGTTGTCATCAAATTGTGTGGCACCACGCCCTGGGTATACTTTGCTCGTCAGCACTCTAATTACCGCTTGAAGGAAGATATGCTGATCACCCGTAGCGCATGTACACCTTTCAAATCACAAGACTCATCTGCTTACTGAGGCTGTCTTTAATATTCGGTTGCGTTTTTTTGCATTTTTGTTCCGTTTAAGCAACTGTCCACGCACATTGTCCCTGCAAACTACCGTCACAAGGGCTCAAATTGGAATCAGACGGCTAATTCGAAACACACCGCTCCGGACTGGGTTGCTCATTCCAAAATCTCCAATTCCAATCACATGATTGCATACGGTTTACGACTCCGAATCGATACCGAGAGGACTGAGAGGAATAGAGAGCGGATAGGAGAGGGATTTGAAGTCATTGGCTCGGGATGGCATACTCCTTTCCGTTTCCAATTCCCTGGCTTCTATTGACATGGGTATGAGTATCACTCGTAAAGGCATCGACTTAGCTCACAAATAAAACGCTTGATTTATTTTCTGCAAGCAGATTCTCCATAGACTGGTTTTCATGGACTTTTTTGGAAATACCAGATACCATAAAACATTGAAAATTATCAGATTTTGGGGAATTTTTTCATAGCTTATAGAGCGAATGATACGTACTTTTCGACAATAAAGTGTAATTTTCTGGAAATTCGTTTCCAATATATTTGCATGGCATATAAATTGGATACCATGTACTTAAAGAGTAAGAATTTATATTTCAGTACCTGTGATTAAGGTGTTTTCCAATAAAAATCTCCAGGACGAAGTTACATACCGAAGGTACACTACGTACCTCCCCTTCACCCCCTGCCACACACCCTCGTGGTGGCTCGCAGGGTATTACGTAGATTACGTAGATGTACGTACTCATAAGCTCGAATACCGGAGATGTTTATATAGACGCTTTCTCAGAACTCAATACATAATTTTAATAGCTTCCAAATCACAGCATCTCAAAGAGATTATTAAATAATCAGCCTTGTTTGTTGATAAAGGCTCTAGCTTTGTAATTACTGGAGCAACTAGTATAATTACAAAGACTGGAAAATCCTTTGGGAAGACTAGAGCTCTGCGATAAGTTCGGCTTTTAAAGAAAATAACATTCACTTGAGGCCCCTTGTTTCAGGAGAACATGGTTAGTCGAAATTAAATCCACAAAAACATTTTGATCAGGTTCATTGGTATACATTACCAAGAAATCAAAGACCTCTCAACTCTGTAATGAACAAAAGAAGACGGTCTTCATTCTTGTTATTGACATCACTTACAATGGCTATCGCAAATCCATAGCTGCGCATCTTTTCATTCCCATCCATTCTGATTCAGGTTCCTAAAACCCCGGAATAAGAGTGACAAATTAAGTATTTCCGAAGGTTGGATGCAGATTATTTTCATGGTTAAGAGTACCCTTTATTGCTGATCATCGAGGAACAAACCGCGTAAAATGTTTATTAGAATTGTAGTTCGACAAAAAGACTCCACTTACTGCCGTTGGCATTACCGTGCTGCTTTAAGAAAATTTTATTTCACCTTATTACGTTCCCTCACAAGGGCAAGACACAAATGTGCGGGGCAAATGCTGGCTTAGAATTAATGAATTATTACAGGAAACAGCGGCATAAAATAGAATTCCGGAGCCTACCGTTATCTACAAACCTAAAGCTGAATTTATCGTTGTATTCACACAGTTTTTCTGTTGCTATCTGGATCTAAATTATTGGCAGTTCGCTGAAGAAGATATACTCAGCAGTGCAGGTCATGGTGATGAACACTGGTGCAACCAAGGAAGGATGGAAAAAAGTAAAAGCGAGAAGGCAACGGGACTCCTCAATCAGAGGTACGAGTGTAACAATTCCAAAGGAGACGGTTTCAATTTATTTTGTTTGATCAAATTGAATTCCTATTTGCTTGCATAATATAAAATATTATACTGTTGGCTATTTACTTGACTTTCCATAGGAGGTACTGAATATTATCACAGGTTTTTACTCATTGGGGCTTTATTAAAGATTTGGCGAAATATGCTAAATCAGAAGAGTGGCGATCGAATATACGTTGTCAACATCGCTTTGAGAAACTTATTATTTCACGTGAGCGTTTTAAAGGCCATAAATAAACTTTCGGCTCCTTCAACTACAGCAGGAATGTACTAAAGTATTCCTCGTGCAATGCTACATCGGAAAAGGGTGGTTGCACGTTATAGCGTCATTTACATATTTTTTTAGCTCGATCAAATATGCATATAGCCCGAAATCTTTAACAATTTAGTGGCTTTTCTTTGGACTTTGCTTCGTAAAAACCCTTCTACATGGACCACACCACTTCCAGTCCCACTTGGGTATCTCGCAAAAAGCATATGAACAGCAAAACTAAGACAAAATTGACGTAATACCATGAAATCACAGGTATTCTTTATGAGGAGTAGACCAATGCTTCGAACCCAAAATAAGTCCAATATTCCCATTCCGACTCATTCATATTTGCTTAAATGACCGCAATTATGATCACTTCTCCTAACTCCTACAGCAAGACAGTTTTGGAACTAATTTAATTTATCCATTTGCCATTCCGAGTACAGACTTCACGCCGAGTACGGACCTTGGTCCCCCGGATCCGGACTTTTTAAATAGATTTCCAGTCATAATATTCACTCCCTAGTAAGAAATGAATGAATATAGAATAAGGATAATAATTTAGACAATACATCTACAGCTACATAATACCCCGCGAGCCGCCGCATGGACGTGTGGCAGGGGGTGTTAGGTCAGCAGCCGTGTAAAGGTGTAAGTTTTTTGGAGATGAAATAGTGACATGAATTATAGGAGTGTATTTAGTGAGCTTAATTTTTATTGTGATCGCTTATTGTTCGCGGAAAGAACAAGTTCTTGTACCCATCTGTTCGAAATAATATCTCTCTTATTTTATCGCATTTCTCAGACCTTGAGATGTAGTGAGAAGTCATGATAATATTCTCTATGTCGCTCTGAAAAATATCAGTTCTGAATTTATCAAGCAACCTAAGCCTAGCGTGTAGCCTCCGAGTCTCTAGGGGCTCCCACCTTAACCCCTCTAAAAGTTGTGAGACACTACATGTACGCTCGTAGTAGTTTTTACCGATAAAAATTTTAACAATAAAGTGGAAATATATTATGTTTCAGAAATGAAACATAAAATGTAACAGATTTTAAGCTATCCGGGACTAGCTACCGAGTTCCACTTTTACGGAGTCGCCTGCGACGCACAATTGTGCGAAATTCCACAGAGAAAAAAATCCACAGAGGCATAGAACGCCGTCTCGGTAGCTTAACTGGCTAAATTACTCGGCCGGAAATCGAGGGATTTGGATTCGAATCCCGGTCAAGGCGGATGATTTTTTTCTCAGTGGAATTTCGCACAATTTAATATAAAGTTGAAATAAATATGAAACAATTCTTTCAAGTGGAAAAACAAAAAAATAATGTTGAACATAAAATAAAGTTAGTTTAAACATATTAACTTTCTCATTCACTTACAAATATTTAATCTATCATTTCAGAATAACTCAAGAAAAGAGTCAAAAATTCTATTCCAAATTGACTCTAGAGGAAAACAACGGCGTGATCAGCGGAGACACATCGAGAAAACTGATAATCGAGTCCTCTAAACCTCGAGAGCAATTACTTTGTGTTGCAGTAGCGTGGTGAGTGAGCTGAATTTTTCTAGAGTTGGAACTGCCCCGTTAAAACAGCGATAAAAGCTACTCAACGTAGAGTACGGAGCCAGGTCCCAGAAAAGACCCTCAGTGTTATACAGTCCGGGAAACCCTATAACATAAATAAAGGTATACTTTTGTTCTAGATTTAAAACTTCAATATGATTCTCTTGAAATACGTGAAGTATCAATTACTGCAATAAACAATGGAAATAATTATTCTCGTAAATGTACTACTCGGGTGTCCGGGGACCCGAGGTCCGTCCTCCGAGTGTTAATCACTCAGGGGAATTCAATTTAAAAATCATTCAGGAGGAAGGAGGCGGTTGCGATAGTGACGGAAATGATGAGGATGGGGAGATAGGAGTTCCCCTGTGGCGCGGGAGAAAATAAGCGTATGGGGGAGGGTGTAGAGGGGGGTGAGGCACAGCCAGTCTATTCACTCTCAGTGTCGTAAAAATTTTCAACCTATCGCTTTACTGGATCCTTACAAGTGGCGAATCCTAAAAGGAGGTGAGATGGGTTGACGCTATTGAAAAGAGAAGTTTCAGACTTGATGTGGTGGAAGGATTCCATCATAAAGAATGAAAGTAATGCAAATTTTCACTTGGATAAATTTTAATCGACCTAGGTTTCGATGCACTACATCATCATCAGGCAGAAATAACAGAGCAAGAGGAGTACATAAATGTACAAAAGGTGAAGGAAGTTGGGATAGCAGGAGGAGAAGGGGCGGAAAGAGGGGAAGGAGAGGACAAGCGGGGGAGGAGGGAGTGGAGTAGCAGGGAAGTCCAGGTGAGGCGGAGGGACGGGTGGGTAACGGGGAAACACATGCAATGTGGTAAAAACCTTTCACTAAGAGGCATTGCTTGGAAGAATTGGGAATTCCGAAGGGTTCACAAAGTAGTGGGAAAAGAGGAGTGAACAGTGAACGGTGCCGCCCCCCCCCCACCCCTGCGCTTCCCCCCTTCACCTCCCCCCCTCCAAATTTCCAGCAACCACTCCCAGTGTGACCCATTAAGAACTCCATTCTGTTTCCCCAACGGCGATAATCAGTTCCCGTCGTATACCTGGAAAACGCCCTAATACCTGCACAGTGCCAAGATTATTGCTATTGTGACTTTGGCTATTTTCCAGTCTTGTGGCATCTTGCCTACGGATAATGATTTGCTGAATATAATTTCTCAGAATGGTGCAATCCGTGGCGCTAACTTCTTGAGCACGCGTGCAGGTATTCCGTCTGGACCTGGGGACTGGTTAATTTTAATCGAACGCAGTTGTTTAGCTATTCAATCACGTTGAATTGTTATATCAGCTATCGGCCTGTTTAAGTCAGAAATGTCCACAATGTGTATTGTGTCATCCGTAGTGAATACACTTTGGAAGTAGTGGTTTAATAATTAAGGCAATGACAAAAATATTACATTCAATATCAATATAATGGTAATAACATAAAAATCAAGAAATATGTTAAGGCTGAGGATAAGTATGGATGAAGTAAATTATAGAAATATGAAAATATTGTAATCAGCAAAGTATTATGTCAATGTCAATATTGCCATGACGCAAGAGTAAAAGTTGATTTGAGCTCTATTTAATGCGCTTTTTAGATAATTTTTTAGGTTATAAAATGAAAAACGACTTAACTCTCGTATATACAAAGGGATATTATACAAACAAATTGGCCTGACACAACACATGACCGCTGGCCATGCGCTGTGGCAGGCCAACAAATTTAATCGAATTGAGTAAGTTTTGCGTATAATTTACACAAAAAACAATGCTACGATAAACGAATATGAAGCCTCATTGTATGAATCTCTTATAGTATACACGCTAACTTTTTAGCGCCTTAAAAATTTGATCCATTAAAAATCCAGGTACATTTTTTTTAGATAATTTAAGAAAAGATCATGTATGAATTAAAGTGGGACTGCCATGGTGATAATGCATTTTAATTTGAGTATGATTCTTGACGAAAGATGTAATTAAATAAACTTTGATAACATGAGTCGATAACAACGGGAAATTAGGTTGAGCTTCCAAGAGGATTGCCTCTCACGCGGGAAGGGACTCTTGCGTACTTTCTGTATAATTTAGTCACGAATGTGTTCCGGTGGCCTCGATATGTTTAAATATAAAAGTGAACAGACGTGCCCGCCAAATAGACAACGCATACATACATTTATCATTCGTCTAAACAAGAGTGAAAAATTATACAATTTCATCTTTGACAGTGTAGGTTCAGAGACCTCTCGGCAAATGTAGAACCTAATTGCCGATTAAAAAAATGTTGACCACTGAAGGTGAGATTCAAACAGATCCAGTCAATTTTCCACTTCAACCTGCTAAACGCAGTACATTTATTGCACTACAGAACGAGAAAAAGGTCACAAGTGTGTTGTGTTTATTACTCAACTAGAGTGGAATTCGACCATATCAAGATTTTAGAGGACCATGTAAGAAATAAATGGACGATGGTTTACGATTTGGATCCGAACGCTAAGAAAAGTCTAATCCAAACGAGAATGAGGCGAGAATGAGGCGAGAAATGTTAGAAAGTTCTGCTTCTCGAGGCTCTGTTGGACTGGCGAAGCGAGGAGCAGCGAGGGACAAATCCACATTTCACGCGGCACCGTGGAATCCATCGAAAAATAAAAAGGACGCATTCAAAGGTAAGAATGGGACTAATCGGCCGGCTGCTTCTCGGACGGTTTGTCGCCAACAGACGTCGTGCCGATTGCAGGGAAAACAAATTGAGCGGAGTTGGGCGCCGCTCGTGGGGCTGGGGTGCGGGTTGGCGGCTATAGTTGCCCAGCGAAGCGTCCACGGCATGAGGGAGGTTTTACCCGCGGAAGCCGAATTCTATGGGAGTAATGAGTGGAGCGACGTCTCCATTTGTAACGCCGCTTGCGCAGCATCGCTCTGCTTGTATGTAACTTCCGTTTTTTTCCAAAGAAATGAATGACGGAAGTAGATTAAAAAAATTAATATGGTATTTTCCAAAATCGTCAAATGTCAGCCATGCAGTAATTGAACATCGCACTGATCGAGCTCCACAGGATTCATGTTAAAGGATACAGCACTCGTGGATTTTATAATTTCAATATATATTACATAAATATATATGTATATTTCATAGCACACAGACCAGATGGGGTTTGTATGTGAGGATAGGTCTGTACCTGATGATGACGATATAATTGTCGAAACGCGTAGTACGAATAAAAAAACCATGTGAACATTACAATAATTCCTCTAATTTTTCCTGAAATCATGTTCCACAACATCTCGCCAGATACTGTTGACTATATTGAATATGAGAACTATAATAGAATCTATTATTCAAAACTAGAGAAGGCGTGTTTCGTTTGTTTTCCCCCTAGACTTAAAAATAATATAAGGAACAAATAAATTTGTGTCTTGCTCTGGCAGCCTTGATCGTTATTAAAACTCACTCATTAACTCCTTATTGCAGTTATATGACAAAGATTTTGCCAGATTCGATGCGATTTCGCATCGTAATGCTACTTGCTGGTAAAATGGAAGCCGGTCTTTCTTCCGTGCAAAGGCAAAAACCGGTCGGATATTACAGAGCTTCTTAATTTTTCTGCCCTTTGTCTTCTTTGTCATATAAATTGCTGTTTTCCATTTAGATTTTTTTGGGTATAATAATCCTTGATGTTTGATAACTGCATCGGTTTTTGTCTATTTTCAGGGCGCTGTAATCATGCAAGTCTCTAACTAAATTTCCGAATCATTACTTTTCTCTTCATGTTGTTGCCAAACCCTCCGCAGCACTTTTTTCTTTAATTCACGAATTAAACCTTTCATTCAACTATTATTCAACTAATCTACCTTTTTATAAACCATTCTCTTGTTCATCTCTTCAGTTCCTCTCCTTGGGTATCCTTTGTATCTCAGTTTCATCATCTATGGTTTCCTCATATTAGCAGCCTCAATTGCAAGTTTTTCATGCCATTATTTCCGCAATTACTTCCTTAACTGTTCCATTTTTCTTGGCCCCCGGTTTTTTTTCTATTCCCTAGTTTTTTATCGGATTCCGCGGAGAAGTTCTCTGAATCGTCCGGTTCCTCCAGGGCTTTCTTGTTTCCCCTTGGTTTGAGTTTAACCAAGCTCTTTTCTTGACAATAGGAGGCTTTGTCGGCTACCTCACTTTATACATCTTCTCCAGACTTTAATGACAGCTTAGCTTGGTTCTCGTATCTTAGCCAGTCGAGGACAAAGACGATTGTGTGTTTATAAACTCAATCCAGAGGTAGTGACGATGTCAAACCATTTGAAGGAGCCATGGCTGTGACTCTTGGTCAATTTTAATGTAAATATATTATAGAATTTGGATTTAAAAAAATAATTATACTCAAATCTCATTATATTTTTGAGGATTTGCAGTTCCTGAATTGATTCCCAAACTCTCTACCTTGTGATCTGCTTTGTTTTAGCGCCTATTTTGCTTGAAAAGTGTTTTCTATCTTTTTATTTTAAAATGTATAGAAAACCTGACACTTTCGTTTTCATGAACTCAATTCACTAACAATCCACCTGTTCACTTTTCCTAATCACTGCATTCAATCCAATATTATTATCAAAGGTAAATTTCAATTTTTTGGGAAATACCGATCAACGACCCTCATTAGTAAGGGTTCACCAATTTGATCGCTCTAATTCGAATCCTTGATCGAGTCCCAACCTCATTAACGACGAACCGCACGACTTTGGACGATCCCCTAAGGTTACTTCACTAATCCCACGCTTCTATTGAACTATACAATCATTAAGTCTTAACAATAAATAGTCATATAATTAATAATCCAGGTCGAAGAGCAATTGTACTTTTAGTCAACGTTCTTTGATGAAAAATAAGGATGCCGTCAAATGTTCTGCTTTCTACGATGAAGGATTGGCAACACCACAGATTGAGGGTTATAATTTTCCATAGAACGGAGAAATGGAAAGAGAACATTATGGAAATTCGGGAGCGTGTGTTCATGACTGAAATATGTTGAATTATTCATAAATATAATTAATTGTGCTACACTATTTAAAGTACGTATGTAATGAGTTGAGAGCGAGAGACAAGGAAAAGATTTGACTGAATAATAACAAATCACTCCTCAAAATAGATTCGAAGGATAAAAGAAAAAAACATACTTCTTAAAACCAATCTAAATCTCGATTCATAAATCATTTTGTTTTTACATATAAAATGGATATGAAGGTTCTTCAATCATTTTCAAAGGGTAATTAAATTTTCTTCTTTCACAGGCTTACAGTAACACTTCCGCTTAAACTTCCAAAATTTCTATTTCGAAACTATTAACCCTGATACCCTCAATAAATTCTAATTCTGCCCAGAATCTAACTCTCATTGGGTAGATATAATGTCACACAGAATGATAAGAATATTCTATATTGTAACAATGCCTATTCTCATTGATTTAATAAACTTTTTACATCAATCCTCAAATTTTCACACCCTCTGGCAATACTCTCTAATAACACCTATCAAAAAGAGTGAAAATCCGGTAAATCCGTCTAATTACGACATCTATTTTACACAGCATTTCTAAAGTGCTAGAACGCATTGCTCATTCTCAAGAGGAGTCATTACTTTCTCTAAACAGTAAATATGACCCATTACAATCAGAATTTTGTCACCGATTTTCCGCTCAGTCTGCGCTTCTGGAAATAACCGATGACTTTCGCAGTGCCTTTGACAAAAGAATGGTGGCAATACGGATGCTGTTTGACTTAAGTAAGGCCTTCAATCGGTTATGCCACACTACGTTACTTGATAAAATGAGGAGGTTAAATTCATCCTGTTTGATCCTAAATTGGTTTTATTCTGTCGGACCGTTGTCAAGCTCTAAGATTCACTTACGGTAATATTTCCAGCTGGACCAAAGTCCCTTGCGGAGTGCCACATGATTCTGTATTTGGACCATTCCTCTTCTGCATTTTCATTATTGACCTCCAAAACGACTAAAAGTGTACGAAGTTCACACTTTACAAAGACGACCTGTAAATATATTGTCACTGTTTCTCCATCAGTATTGATGATGGGATCAATAAAATTAACGAGGATAGCAGCTACTACTGAGTGGGCCCAACGAAACAACGACTAAATCAATGATTGTTGAGAAGCTTCAATACAATTAATCGTATTCATCAGGGAAATACTGCAAATCTGAGTTAACGGCACCTCCATGCCTTGCTGAAACTCCGTTATAAATCTTGGGATGACTATCAACTCAGGCCTATAATGCAACAATCTCGTCAATAACATTTCTCGCACAATCAACTCCAACTCCATCTATAAGTCAACCATAAACTCCTTCTTCAACACACTAGGAAAGTGCTCATCTCATCGTTAGTTTTTCTTGTTTTTTATTACTGATAACACCAAAATTATCCGAGCCTTAAATTCATGAATCACGTTTAATTTTAACCTCATCAGGGATGATCTCTTGACCCCCTATTAGAATGAACTTCTCAATGATAAAACCCAAAGGAAATACTTCTTGGGGTGTTTCTTGTACTCCTTGTTCAACGAAATATCCCCTAAATAACTGTTTGACATGTTTGCCAACAAACCATCTACTAGAGAAATGAGCACCACATATGATTCTGATTTTTGACATTTTCCCAGTCATCGCTCAATGAAATTCCATAATCCATTCATAGTAATGGTAGGTCAACTCTTACATACTCTTCTTAAACACGTAAAACACAACCCCTCCCTCAAAACTTTCAAAATCAAAGATTAAAGCATATTACTATCAGGTCCTTATTGTTGTATTTCTATGTGTAAATCATAAATTTGTAGATTTCAATTTGTAATTAAATTATCTGAATCACTTCGTACTACGCAGAGCATACTTGTTAATGGACTTTATTGCACTGTATATATCTATGTGAAATCTGATATATACATTACCTAGCACTATCGTCTTTGTCTTATCACTTTTCTTTTCTGATTGAGTTCGTTTAACTACGAATATTGCTCGTGTCCTTAAAGGGGATGCCCCAAGAACAATCAATAAATATTCAATTCCATTCTAAAAAGATTTTTTTTAATATCAACATCCCTTTTTTGATTTTTATAAACCTTAATTGCTCTAGTCAGTTAAAACCTTAAGGCACTTTCAAATTGGAAAGATATAATATTTTTATCAAATTGGAAATATTTTTTAAAAATTTATAATATTTTTATCAAATTTCAAATTGGAAAGATATAATATTTTTATGATGCATTTATTTGAATTATTTACCCTTCAAGGTTATAACAATATCAAATGCTCGCTACGATGTGTGATCTGAGGGCAGTACGCTCGTTAAAATATACACATTGTCCGACCACTTCCCATTAAATTGAAATTAAATTCGGCCGGGAAAGCCCGAGCGGGAATATGAATACGTGCGGGGTGAAGTCGGTAAGTGGGGTGAAGTTGGACAAACACGAAAATTTCAAAGCTGGAAGGAAATTAGCAAGCTGTCGGAAGCGGGCGGTAGACGATGGCAATTGGTCACTTGGACAATACTGGACACTTGTTGAGATTACCCAGCAGTGCTTCTAAACTACGACTACGAGATTAATCTCCATATGGTTTTACCATCTTTGCCTTCAGTATTACGACGTCATTACTACAACATTACCAAATCTATGTTGCTGTGCCGTACTTGCTTATATTACCGCGAATCAAGTATTTTTCTCGCTCAAGAAACTATTAACGAGTAATAATCTGTTCTAAAAAATTATTTACGACTTTTTTATTCCCTTAATGTCTAAAACGTAAAGTTTGCAGGATGATTCTGGTACATTGCACTTTTATATTTCCTACATATTTTTACAGCTCTTGTTGCTGTTTTTTTCTGAATACTACGGAATTATCAAAGAAAATAAAGCTTAATATATCAGGTGATATTTTATGGAAATGATGAACTAATACAAAGAAAACGGTTTCCACACAGTTTCCAGCGTTTCCACAATTTCCACACTGTTTTATAATACCGAAGTAAGTTTTGACAAATGGATGGCAATTTCAGGTACAAGCGTTCATTTCTGCGTGCTATATGCGCTTGAACATGGAACGTCTCGCTGGTAACATTTGAACATTTATGATATCGCAAAAATTAACCTAATTCCTTTGTTATTGGTTTGTTTAAAAAATATGACGAAATTCACACATTATGTATTATTTTTTGCTTATGTTATAACTGAAGAAAATTTGAGATATAAAATCTTGAGAATGCGATCTCCTCAAAAGGAACAATGAAGATTGCTATAGTTATGAGAAGCGGTTAATACATGGCAATGGAAAATATAATAACCACAATTTCAAGTGCACAGAGTCTGTGAACTTGAAACTAATGAGGTGAGGTACATAACCTATGGCAGAAAAGGTATAGCCCGCAGCACAAGGGGAAAGTAAGCTCTTATTAAAAGCATACTATTTCCCAAATAAATATAATGCGTCCTTCATACATTCCGATTTTGAATGGATTAGTATTGATGGAGCTTTGTATCGACACGGGGAAACCTCTAGGGATCCTCAAGAGTCCTCCAAGATTGCTCGTTGCTTTAACTCAGACTTAGGGTAGCTGGCCTCCAAACCCATGCATGAGGGGAACTAATGGCGTTTGATTGGAATGGTCTGGGCTGATGAGATGAAATCCGAGAACTACTTCTTTCTGTTTGTATTACCGGGAGAGTAGTATGCTTTTTCCTAACCTTATAGTTATTTTAAACGTTCGTAGACAATACCAAAACTCATTTAAAAAGTAACTTAGTTCACAGTAACGCATACGGACGCAAATAAGTTCACCGAAAGGATACGAAACATTATCTTAAATTTGCCTTGACATAAGAAAGCTCAGTAGTTGTTACTGGGTTGTACACCTGAATCGCAATCATGGTTATTCATAATAACACTGTTTGAGTACGATCGGGGATCGGGTTGGTGTGGTGGCTAGAGTACTGGCTAACCATACGGGCGGCCAGGGTTCAAATCCCGGCAGAGGAAGATGTTTCTCAGAGGAAACACGATCCCTACTTGAGAGTCTTGTGGAGGGCACTTCAAATACAGTACTCCGTCTGTCGGATGAGACGTTAAGCCGTGGTCCCCTCGGCACCTTTTATTAAGAGCAGACTAATGCCGACGCCGGGTTTCTATCCACCCTTCCTCCCTTACCTATCCCCTATGGCGCAAATGACCCTGGCTGTCGGTCGCCTCCCCTAAAATCCAATCCAATCGAGTACGCTCATGATTTCGAAAATGTGGTCGTCATCAAGAAAGATTGGGTGCTACATAGTAGTAAAGTGCGCTCCCAGGACCTTGAGCATTGCCCTACCATGGCGGCTTGCCTTTTGGATGACGATAACGACCATAAGAAGAAAAGACCGTGATCCCACCCCAGGTTGAGACATTTTTGAGTTTTTCATTAAATTTCTGGTCAAGTAAAATGATATTTATTCCGCAATTTCATCTCTTTTGTAATTAAAAAAATTCATAATATCAGCCAGTCATTGCAGCTTCACATTACATTCATTCATATCGCCAATATTTATTTATTTTCACTGCTCCGAATACAGCACATTAGGCCATTTTACGTCGGGTAAAGAACAGTAACAACGTACGTGACACAGACACCCATGTCCTGGGCAGATAATATTCCACCCAGGCGGGACGAACCCGCGACCCTCGGGTTAGCAGGCGAGGACTTTACCCCGCCGCCACCGGGGCCGACAAATGTGAGAAAATTTATATAAAAACTCATTTGCGTTCATTAAAAATCGAATCGAACACGGACCACTCTTTAGCTATCCAAATACATCTGACAGCTACAACATTAACCGTTACCTATTAATTTATTTTATAAGTGACATTTAATTACAAACTGAAGTCTTTTAAAAGGCTTTTTTGTTAATTTTATATGTGCGGCGAATTCATAACTGAGCATATAAGACATTATGCAGTCGGGGGTAATAGAGTTTTTTATCCATAACTACACCTAATTTGGGTAAACTTTTCGGAATGTTTATTCGTATATCCTGCATTTACTAGATAAAGCTTAACAGTGGACAGATCGTCACCAAGCTTCTTGTGGTAAGATGAAAGAAATATCGGGAAAATATGCCTAGATTATTCGGTATTGATGCAAACACATTTATTTTTATTTCATGAAATTATATACCTATTTATGCATGTTATCATAGTTTAATCCCATTCTGACGGATTTATATTGAGTCAAGAACAGTTCATTAATAAATATCCGTTTTGAATTTAATAAATATCCGTTAAAGGAACTTCGTCAATCTACAAATGGAAAATCGTAAAAATTACATCACGTAGACTATACTTATTTTGATTAAATCTTTTTTGTATCGACATTTGGTCGGATAAATCTCGATTTATGTCATTTCGGTGAAAAAGACACAGTACGCGTCATTCAAAAAGATCCTCGGGAAGTCGACCACAATAAATATCCCTTGGTGGTAGAAGATGAGGATTTCAACATATATACCAAATTAGGTGGGATAGTGAATATTTTTTAATAAATTTCTGTATAAATTATTTCATTCAACGTAAGAACCATGCTGAAATAAATACAACGATACACCGCGATTGAATGTGTGAATAATATGAGAAGAAAGCTCGAAAATGAGGCGATTGATGACTAAGTTCTAGGCTCCGGCAAATGTGAGTTCCATTGCGGATTTCAAATATTTGCGGTAAATGATGTTTTCCTCAGTGTTGCCAGTCTTTCGAGTGTGTACTGCTCCTAGAAGTTCCCAAAAATGACGCCTTCTGGCGCGCGAAAAATTTTGCGTTAATTTCTTCCGCCACTATACATACGAGAATGATTTGCACTCAAGTTGCTCTGTTAATGTATTAACAGAGCAACTTGAGTGCAAATATTTTTCTCGTGGTACTAGATCATAATCAATTGCTTATAATTTTTGAATCATTGTGTTCAGTTTTCATTCCAACTAATTGCCATGGACACAAAAGGTACAGGATGTAAAAACAAATGTTGCTTAGTGAGGAAAATACTTGAAATTTTTGTATGAAAAGGTGCGAAATTTATTGATAACTGGAATCACAATAGGCCCATCAGCTTGTCGTCAGGTTTTCCAGCCGTGGTCATAGGTATGGTTTTCACGAAGCAAAAGCTAACCACAAAATAAACCACTCATGTACAGATAGCGACCTTGTAGTAAGAAGAAACGGAGAAGTTTACAAGGATCTTATCTCTATTATTTACCAACATTTTGGCACAGAAAGGTAGTGCAGCCGAGAAAAAATACTGCTCCAACATAGAGTAGTGGTTTACACAGGCTAGCCTCTTATGCTCGAAATATTTTGGCCAACTGACCCATTTCTACTGACGATGAGAACTTCTTGGTACACATCACCAATTACTGTAGACCAACTTGCACAGTAATTTTTGGGATTTTTTCGTAGTCCTCGACGCCCTTCGAAGGGACCGCGAGTTGAGAAAACCGCAGCACACTTAGCGCTTATGGTTGTCAAGGAAAGGTTCGAGCGGTTGGTGGTTGGTTCCCGCATTAATTACCGAATAAAACTATGCATATAAATCAACAACTCGATAAGAGACGATGAACGTTCGTTTAGCGGAAGGCTTCCTCGCATCTGTTTTCGTGGCAACATTCAATTACACAACAGTATATAGAGTGAAGAGAGTGGTTTGTTATTTTTCAAATAAGTTCATTTCCCTGGAATCTACAACCTCACTAGTCAATCGATAAGTCATTTAGCATCGCAATCAGTTCATGGCAAAGAGTAGAATCCTAATATTACGCCAAAAATTACATAATGTTGCAAAAATCCTCTGAAGTTGTTATTTTCACATGAAATAGCCCGTGATAACCCGAATTTTTTAAGACTTCAGCACCAACCTGAACGAACCACTACCGTAATTTGTGACGATGTTTGGCTATGCAACTGTACTACTATGAGTGGGTTAATGATAATATGAGGGATGTTTTGAGCTCAGACTACAGGGGACTTCTTAATTCATATCAAAAGGTGATATTAGCAATCTATGCATGTTCCTAAATAAATAAATATTTTAGAGCGAAGTTGACGAGGAAGATCAGGGACCACACATACTGAGGTATCAATTTGAATGAGTATTAAAAGAGCACAAGAAAAAACTAAGCACCAGGAGTAGGAAAAATTAGTGGAAAGAGCATCAAAGCGTGTAGGAGCACTCAAGATGTGTAAGAGCGGTGTGTGAACGAAAGGATATAATGTAAATTAATCTGTCGAATAATAAAAATTAATTTACATCTTTTCCATTCGTTCAATCACCGCTCTTACACACTTCAATCACTTTCAAAGATGTGTGCGCTCAGGTATGCGTGCTCAGTAAGCAGCATTTTGCATACACTCATGTAAAAAAATGATTATGAATCAATTATATCTCTCCCTCCACAAAGAGAACACACGCAACCCTTAGTGGACTCTTATCCTATTTTGCTTATTTACCGACTATGCGTCAATGCCGGCGTTAATTATTTTCTTAGTGTTGATTGAAATATCTGCGTCAGTATTTAGACCAATATAGGCTGCCTGATATGGCGGAAGAAACCTGCTTAATACCCACATAAAGGGTATAATTGATGATGAATCTCAATTGACAGGGAGGAATCAACACCAACAACAAAAAATGAGGCACTGCATTAAGCACCCACGGCACAACGAGGGCAGATTCTACCCATCAGATGAGGTCAGACAAAGGTTTGGCAGGACAACGTGAAGCAAAATCACCTGTGTATGATTACCAGAATCTGCACTTCTACGAACAAAAAGCGTACGCCACAATTTATGGCCACTCCTTCAAAACCAAGTCAGTAGCGCTAAATTGACATTCCAGAGGCTCCTAGTCTTATTCATCTCGCCACTCAAACCTCTATGAACTGCAATGATCCACAGAGCACGTGAAGCTTGCACCATAATTATAACGCAAACCCTTAACCACCTCTACAGTTTCAGGCCTCACTTCTCAGAAGTATTTAGAATCCATAATCAATGAATAACTGTAGTAGGTACTTTTCGAAAGAGATTAATTTTTATTCGCAACAACGCATTTCACCGACTTCATTGGGTACAACTGTAGTAGGTGATATCTCGAGAGCGGCAATTTTTCATCTTTAGGGTAAGATGCACTAGAATTTGGGAAATATCAATATTGTGGTCGCACTACTCCAGATGCTTAGCAAAGAGGGAGGTAGGATCTTTATTTTTGTAACACCTCCCGGGTTCCCTGGTGTGCTTCTTGAAATTTCTTCATATCCGACCCACAAGCGATGCCTTGTAGGCAACTACTGCATTTTTGTTTTTAAATTCTTAATTTGATAAGACTTTCACTAGGAGTCTGTAAAGGAATAAGGGCAGGCAAAGGCTCCCGTAAGTCAGGTAAGCAGGTGATTGGAAATTTTACTAGCGACATCTGCAAGGGATAGGAGAGAGCACCACTTAAAGTCTTTTGGTTCCACGGGAGGTAGCATGACTATTTATGAGCATTATTTTTTCCTCAGTATTCTGCGGACCAAATTAAGGTTTTACTTACACATAGTGTTTGGTTTGATGACGGATATATAAATCTTTGTCCTTAATTCTATACTGATAATTTTGAGGGAAAGGAGAATATGTGGCAGGTCCTGTCAAGGGCAGCATGTTTGTGAGAAAAATGGCAAACGGAATCGTTAAAAAAAATGTGGTCCGTATCAGTGGATTTCCTGTCGACTGGAAACTCACGTGCAAAGCGTTGTACCAAATAATAATAAATTTCAGTGGAAAAGTACTAGTTTTATTCTGTATCTATGGACCTTTCCCCAACAATACTTTTCCTATCAGTTTTTACAACCCATGACTCTACCAAAGTGTTTCTCTTTCTTTCTCAGCACTAACATTCCCATCTTTTCAACGCCGACCAATACATTTCAATATCCCACAGCAAGAACAGTTTTTGACCAATCCTTCCTCCCAGTATATTCACCCTCTCTCCCCATCCCTGAGCACGCTCCCATTCATATCCTGTATTTTCACCCACATCAGACGGATGGAGAGACACTCATTTCCCTCCCCACTACGGTTTCTCCCCCACTTGAACTCTAAACCCTGGAGTAGACATTAATTTAGCCTTTTCTAGCACTTTTAATTCCCCAGGTCTGCACACGGCACATATTGCACATATTTTAGCTTACTTTCGCCCACCATCCCCCGCTTTTGTCTTTGGCTTCGCCCCCTCCCCCTTCCACCTTCTCCACCCCTCCTAACTTTCCCCCTCCCCTCAAGTTTCCTCGCTCCTCCCGAACCCCACCTTCCCATTCTCTCAACCTCTCCCGGCTCAAGTTTTCCACCTTCCTCACTCAAAGTTTTGCTATCGCACACCGAAATATCAAAACAATACCATTGACTGTCGTGCCCCTGCTTTCAACACTTGTATTCATGCAGGAAAACGATCTCTTAACAAGTATAGCTATGTATAAATGAAGGCAATAAAAACAAAAGGGGCTTTCACTTTAAGTATCGCTCTGTACGTAAAGTCGGTGAGTTTTTTTACTTCAACAGTAAGCAGTGTTCACATTTTCACTTCGTTGAATGGAGAGCTATGAACAACGAGTAAATTAACTGCGTCGATGCATGAAAGGGGGAGGAACTCTCTGCCACGATTGATCCACCAGTTCACCAGCTCCGATCTCCAAATATAGGCATGCCTCGGCTTGATTTTAGTTTGGATGGGCACTTGTCCAATTCGCTCGAGATACAGTTGTCCCGGGGTGCACGTAGTAGGCAACAAGGGCAATATGCTATCAGGTAGACGAGCGCTAAATTAAACTACTAAGAGGTAAAGTAGTGAACCAGACAATTACTGTCCAAGTGTGAGAAATTCGCAGTGGAAAAAATATTCGCTTGGACTGGGAATCGAACCCAGATCTCTCGATTTCGCGCCGAGTGCTCTAACAACTTAAGCTACCCAGGCATTCTCTACCACTGTGAATCTCATGAGGGCTTTAATGAGAAAGTTGTCCTCACAGGTATTGGGCATATGATGCCAGAGGTACCCGTGTGCAAGCGCTAAGCGCCACAGTCCACGGGGTAAAGCCCAACTTTTAACACAAAGGTGTAGCTTAATTGGTTATAGCACTTGGCGCGAAATAGAGGGATCTGGGTTCGATTCCCAGTCCAGGCGAATACTTTTTCCCTGTAATTTTCAATCAGTTGTGTGATCATTAGCAAGTGACTCTGTTAAAGTAACTGCGCGGCTATTTCCGTGGTTCTTTGAAAAAATAATTACTGTCCAATATAAAAAAAATTCAATACTTGGAGGATATAATAGTTCCCGGCGCCTAAAGTGCAGTGTTCTAGGTATCACTAGGGTCAGGAGTCCTATTCAAGAACCCAAATCAGACTCTTCGTGCCTCGGCAATGACGAAATTTATAACGTAACAGTTATGAAAAATTCCGCTGATGTCATAATGTGTTGAGAGTTGTCGAGAATGAGACGTTATGTGCACCATATCGTCGTGGCACCAAGTCCTTTCTGGATAGGGCCTCAAGAACTTCGAGGTTACCGACATATAAATAACCAAATCGTTTAAAGCCCTAGAAGTTTTCATGCGCATTGCGACAGTGCACGAGCACGAGCCTACCTCTTTTTCCCAAAGATGGAGCATCAATCGTAGGCTAGTGAGGACTCATTTCAATAGAATTTCAAGTACTATGTAGAAATTAAATTGCTGGACTACTTTTCATTCGCTTGCACCTAATTTTGCGTAGTAATGCATCATATACACAGTTAAAGAAGTTATAGAAGAATTATATTAAAATATTTTTTCCTAAATTAAAGTGTATTATGGCTAGAGTTTTCGTAACGGCATTCGAAATTTAGACGAAATTTCTCTAAAGTTTTTTTCAGAATTTTGGACTTGTCACGGCACAACCATACTTATAAGAATAAATCATAATAATAAGAAAAATGTTTATGGTGTAGAGGACAGGTGTTGCAAGTGCACATTTTTACCTAAAATAAGTCATTGAACTCACATGCGACTTTATGTCGTTTGAACTAAGTTGGGTGGAAATACTTTCTCTAAGAATCATTTTATTTTAGATTATGTTTCATTTACGTGTACCAGCCTGGATTGTCTTACTTCATCATTCTGAGATGTCAAACTTTCCACTTAAGCTTTCTCAAAACTGTTGAAACGGCACTTACAACATTTTTCCTCAAAACCATCGATATAATTTCGCGTTTGAAGAAAATCTGTACATAACGAAATCGTACGAAATACTGACATGTCCAAAATGCTACTTGTTAATATGGAACTTAGTTTCCAAGACACCGAGTCGGTTTGATTAATTTTTTTTCAATTTATCTAGAGATATCACCAATGAGAACATGGAAATCTCTACATAAGAAAAATTGCCCCAACCACCTTATCCTCTGCAGATGGGGCAAAGTCCTCACCCACTGCTCCTCATGTTGCGTATTCCAATCCCTCCTAAGTGGTACATTACCGCAGAGGGCATGGGTGTCGTATGTAGTAACGGATGAGAACTTTCTGATCCTAATTTTATTGGGAATAAGGATGTCATTTTCATCATTATTTTTCAGCTCGGGTGTTCCCTTCGATCTTCGATTCATCTCTCTTCCCCGTCGTCCTCTTTAATTCCCTCCTCAGGCCTTAATCCTCCACCCACTCATACCCTGGCGCCCTGCCCACCCATCCCTCGACTCAAATCCCTCCCCCCGAAAGGGAACCCCCCGCATAAAACGCGGGCACCTTCCTCCACCCTCGACCCGCGGCGCGCCCACCAATGAGCGGCCGAGATTCCCCGACACACCCCCCCCCACCCCGCCACTCCACCCGCTCTCGATCCAAACCCAATACGCCCTTGAGCCGTGCCCTCCCCGTAATCGATTGTTGATTGGAGTCAATTTGAATTAAATTTCCCCGCAAGCATCGAGGCGGGTGCGTTCGAAGGTGAGTGATGAGACCGCCGCTACTGCCACCCCTGCCGGCCCCGCTCGGGTCGAAGTTCATCGCCGGCAACTCTCGACCGAGGGGTTCGACGTGAGCGAGTTGGGGCGGCCTGCCGGCGGCGAGGCGCCAAAGACGACGAAGACAAGTTTTTATAGGACGGAAGATGGGACAACCACTGAGGCAGCCCGCTAACAGGCCCGTGCTGCCAGTCGCCCAGATTGAATGCAATCCAAATTCAATGATTTTTTCAAATTATACTGTAAACTTGGCCAAGGAAACAAGATAGCACTTAATTTAATTATACATTTGAAAGATGTTTGTATATGTCCGTCAATCATGGAATGGAACAGCAGAAGGACATAAATGATTAGATGCAGTCAATATGTGATGTCATCGAAGGTAGGTGAAGGACAAATGCACAGAAAACCGTTTATATAGAGGTCCTACCGAGAGCTAGGAAAAAAGATGGTGCATGAAAACTCTGATAGGTTAAGCAACAAGGTTAAAGGAGTCACATTTAATGGTAACATTTACAAAACCACAACAGACATCTTTTTGTGGTAAAGTAAAAGTTACCATTAAATATGACTATGGAAACATACCACCATGTTAACAGAGATACTGTTTTAAAGGTAAAAGGACGCATTATTTTACACAAAACCCTTGTGGTGGCAATGAGGAAAGGGTAAATAAAAGGAACTAATTAGCGAGGAAGACCAGAGAACACGTGAAGCCAACAATGAGGGGCTTATCAATTTCATACTTCAAAGGAATGTTGGGAGAAGAGAGAATGGAGTTCAGGGCTACTACCAAGCTACCAGTGAATTAATGGCGGCTGCTGATCATAATGATGATAGTGCCCTTCCATATTAGTTCATACATCGATTCCTCTCGCCCCGCAGATAGATTCTCAAATGCTCTCTTCTCTCCAAGGATGCCAGACTGTGATCCACACGCTCATCCTATACGTGCACATATCTTTCACTCACTCAATATATTTTCGCACCTGATGGATTTTTTATTGAAATTCATAGCTCATCGCACGCATGGGCCTATTAGATGCACTGCAATTTCTCTTAGAAGAACAGTAATGACGCATTTGCATGTTATAAATGAAGATAAAGAGAGAGAAAATTACACTATGTCAATGCTATACATTTTGCCCGAAAGTCAGCTGTTTAGATGTAATGAAGTGAGTCGAAATATTCAAGAGTCTCACTAAATACTGTAAAAAACGCCAAATTGATTCCTCAAATACTATTTTTTTTATTATTTTCACCCTCATAGGACTATTCTTGACGTCATGGAAATACTCAACCTCAGCTTATAGTAATCAGGCCGATTTAGATACTATTTCCGATTTAAAAATTGCATATAACGGGATGAAATATACGGTATATATTCGATGTTAATATTATATTGTACATGATTCCATAAAATTATCTTGTATGGATGCCAATATAATCAGGGATAGGGTGAAAGTCGGGACAACTAAAAGACCCTAATGAAGCCGTTTTATCGGAATCAATCCATATGTTCATCTTCCTCCATCGGGGACAAAATTTTTCCGGAGAAGGGAGATAGGATCACTTTCCCATGATCGTATTCTAAGCCGCACCCGGGTACAGAAGACGGGAGATCGTGTTGCCACACTTGACCGAATCCACTCGCCATCCCGGCCCCCGAAGGCACGTGCCCCCGCACCACGTGCACCGCGGGGCTAGTTAGCATGGGGCCAGGTCTTCGATCCCATAGTCGCTTCACACGAAGCGGTGGCACGCATCCGTGTTGCCATACCGCTGCGAGAGAATGCGGCGGGCGGCGAGGCAAAGGACACCAGTCATGAGGAAAAGCGGCGACGGGGATAAAGAGGCGGGAAAGATAAGAGAGACATAGAATCCAATGCGTGGTGACCGTGGATGGTGCATCAGAAAGTGAACACAATTGTTCCACCTCTCTTAAAAGTTTTCTGGTTACTTAACTCTAGCGCGTCACCTGTGCTATATCCTTCTTGCGATGTAAGATAAGCCAAATTGGAGGAATAAATTAATTGTTGACGCAATTTTCACAATTGTAAATGCTTAATTCTTAAGAATCGGTAAGTTAATGCTGACAAAATGGCATACTAAAAAATTCAATTGATTTTATTTATAGTCATGTCTTATTGGCTCGATGATCTGACGAAATTGTACCCATAGTTTTACGAAAGAATCTAAAATAAGTGAGACGATACTTGAACGCGCTGCCGGCTTAAATTAGTAAAAATACATCATGGTGCAGTAAAGAATTTTTTAACAACCTAAACGTGCAAATTTTCCATAGTAAATTTGCTCAGTAAATTAAAATGTGCTCCACCGGTTGCAATGCAGTGTGAGTTATTTAAAGGTATTGCACGCTTCACAGAACTCAAGTCATTGAAATATTGAAATTATGGAAAGCTATTGATGAACAATCCAGGAAGCTTGTGGATTATTTCTCCTCAGCAGCATTACATAATCCTTCAGGTGATGCATATTTTCCTTTTTTTTTAAACTAAGATCAGTTGAGATGTATGAAGCAGACAATGAAGTTGGATAATAGTAAAAGTTAAAGGAAGTAACCAAATCTATTTACCGGTAATGCAATAATTAGTTTTTCGAATTGTTAGTGCACGAATTTGGAATATTTTCTCATTTTTGCTTGTATTTATTTTTCGATTATGAAATGAATTAAAGCAAATGAAAACCAAAAGAAAATTCCTCCGATTTAGAATAAAAATGTTCAAAAAACAACGCTGATATTCCATACATAATGTAATCACGCCAATCGAAGAATAGGTTCGATTAGAGCTATAAGTCACACATTGTCTCAACTGTAAATGTGAAATCAGTACTTGTGCCATAGCTTTCTGGCAAGATAAAATGCTCCGCTGAATTTTAGATTAAAAATGAATTCCAGTTGATGATGTGGGAAAACCAAAGAAGAAAATGCACTGAATAATTATTCAAAATGATCACATTTGAAAAGCAGGGTCCAAGAGCCCCTATTAATTAAAGATCAATCATGAAAAATTCCTTACATAGCGACGTACAATTCCCTTCTTTACACCCTTTTTCACAATACCTAAACCGTCCATGCCTTCGCCGACACCCAGTTCACTCTCTCCACTTTTCTCCTTGCCCGCATCTCAAAAGTACTAAGTCCACGGCTGCTTCTATCCTTAATCACCAATGCTCCGATCCGTGTAACGCAGTACTTCTCATCAGTCTCATTAGTATTCCCACCAATCTTCACCT
This sequence comes from Ceriagrion tenellum, assembly GCA_963169105.1. Classification (NCBI taxonomy): domain Eukaryota; kingdom Metazoa; phylum Arthropoda; class Insecta; order Odonata; family Coenagrionidae; genus Ceriagrion; species Ceriagrion tenellum. The sequence goes on from OY720638.1 coordinate 12,102,065, forward strand.
TAACACCTATCATCACTTAGTGCCCTCCGCACCCTTTCTCTTTTCATACTATGTAATTAATATTAATTAATATTTCTCTTGATTAAGGTAATTCTAAATTTGATGTCTCCAACACTAAATTATTCTCCTCCAAAATAGTATAATTTCGTTTTTATAGTTCATATACTCGTTTATTGACTGCAAAATTACTTTTACAACGTTTTTATAAACTGTGCATACAATAAAAGGTACTTGTCGCTGAATACAGTCCCTAGCCAGACTGGCAAGCTAAAGCTTGCTCATCGACGCTTCCACAGCTATTTCCTGATCATACTTTCAATTTTTTATTATTTATGTTACTCCTTAAGGACTATGCGTTCTCAGTTCTCCCTTCAATCCAAACTCGTCATGCCCAATGTATTTATTTGTCTTACCTGTTTAACTTACCCTCAAATAACAGCTTTCCCGTGTACAATGTTGCAGGCTCTTTTTCAGTGAAGGAATTAGTTTTCTCCTCAAACAAATCCCTTCAGCGTAAACCCTTCCGCGCAGATATAGTGCATGGGTTCAAAAGGTTGTCCTCTTCCGTTTCTTCCTAAACTATTGAGCACATCCATTGGTATGTTGTTTACTTGTAAACCCTTGATTCGTTACACGCTCCTTAAGGCTCTATTTATCTCATTTTCAAATATGTCTGATCCCATACGATCCGTTTCCAATACGCAGTCCTATTATAAATTTATAGAAATTTTATTACGCTCTTCTATCTCCAAAATCGCGTCTCTCGTGACCTATGACTTTTCATTCCTGTATACTTACGTTTCCCATAATGCCCCAACGGAAGACGATCTCTCCAACCAGGTGGGCCGAGGAACGCCCACGTGCTTTCTCCATTGCGCGCTCGCAATTAATTTTCCTAGTGATCGTGGACACACTCGACCTCTTCCTTCCATCGAATAGAAGTTGATAAATAAACCTTAAGTATAAATAGACTTTTTCTATTTATCTGAGATTTGCCATAAGAAACGCACCCCACATCTCTGACCGCCCTAAAGCCTCTTTTCCTGACCTTGACTCAAGCAAACCACCCTATTTTCTAGGCTGTCAATATTCTACACTCTTAACTCTTGGTATTCAACGTGACCATTTAAATGATGTTCACTTACACAGTGATACTCAATCGGTAATCATAATCTTAATCAAGAAAATAAATTAAGATCAATCGGTCATATGATAAAGTCACAGTAATTGAGCCTTTGGAATTTCAAATGCCGTGAAATAGCTCACTCAGTATAAAGCCTTGTGCTCATCCTGTGAGTAATGAAATACCAACATAAAGGAATTGTATGAAATAGACATTAGATTTCCAATACTAATTTTATTTCCATATCATCTTCAAAAATCAGCCATGTAGTCGATGATTTTGATAAACATTTCGAAGGTTAAATTTGACGGACGTTGGGAATAGGCTTACGGAGCTAAGGATACCCATAAAAGTTTGTAAAACACTGGATAACGTTCATGGAAGTGTTTCACAAGAGAAAAGAAAATAGACATTGGTATCATAAATAATATTACTCTCTTTTTTGTATTTTATACATCCTCCATAGCGTATAACCATTTTTGAACTTGTACAACATAAACCTTAATCATTAAAATTAATAATTGATTCGTTTAACGAGCAATATTTTTTGGGTTGAGTCGCTATATCTTATTACCTAGAGTGGGAGCAGCCTGTCTAAAATCGGTTTCCGAAACTGGGCAGTAAAATGAATTGTGAGGCCGACGCTTCGGACGGCAGCAGCTCTCCGTCATGAGGAGGTCATCGTTTCCCGCACGCTAAAGTGAACGCGAGGGCCACTCATATCACAAAGATGACATTGACGGACAATGGAATGCTGCTGCTAATAGGTATCAATAGCGCGGCGCTCCTACGATATGGGTTGGAGCGCAAACACGAAGCTCGTGGTCCGCAGAATATAACGGTGCCATCTTTCAAGCAACGAAGCCACGGGCAAAAGGCATAGGGGATGTGCTAGGGTTAAGGATGGGGCGGCGACGGTCTAATCGTATCGGGGCCACTGTGAAGGACGAAGGGCAGAGCGCCCTCTCAACGGCTCAATAGGGATACGCCCGCACGCGCGACACGCTCAAATGACGCGAGCCATCACGGTCTCCTTGTTGTTCACTTCCCCCGACCTCTTTCACCTTGTTGTCACACACAAAAGAACCATAACTTTCAATGCTGTGCTTGCGACACGACTGCAACTGATCAACTCAAGTGAATAGTCATGTTTAAAAAGCTATTTATCCTTGGAAGATCACAAAGCATAAAAATGTATATCACTCAGACTTTATCAATAGTTTTTGCTCTACAGTCCGAGGCAGAGTCTGTACAGTCATTGAGGTTTTTAGGTATCATGTACAGAAAATTCTTTTTCTATTCACTGAAAATTTTTCTCATGAAACAATTTTTCCACAAATCGTTTCAAATTTTAATTTGACCACTATAAACTCAGAAAAAAGTGCTAAATTTGTGTTTCATTTGCTCCTATATGTGGGATGAAGAGGTTACACCAACATTTTTTGGTAAAAATTAGTATAAATTGACATTTATTTCAACTTAAGCCCATTATCATCCTGCTCGGACTCGAGAGACTTTGCGGTTTGCGCGCTCGGAGTACGCCTTACCAACCCTCTTTGCTCGTTAGATTTTCTGAAGCAAAGTATTGACACCAATGTAAGCTTCATTGCATCTTTGGATGGCGACCGCCTTGTTTGTCTTCTCAAGCTTTTCTATTTCCTGCAATCCTCGTATATCAGGTCGTACTAATGACCCTATGTACCTGGATAATGGCATAAGTTTGTCACTTTAATAGTAACTAAGTGGAAATTCACAAAGTATATTTCATGTTGTGATAATTTTATCATCACCAATTATCGCCTGATACGTTTATCATTATTTTCTTCAGTAATTCCGAGGCATTCAGAGAAACGGTTACCAGAGAGAAGAAAACATGAAATAATATAAAACTTCGATGTGCCATAATCGTGCCGCTAACTGAACTCCTTAGACATTTTAGATAATAAAAAGAATTTTTGTAGTTTTATTTAGGTTAATACAACGGATTATTACCCTCAAATAGTTTCTTTAGCTAGGAAAAATACTTAATTGGCGGCATTGTTGACCAGAAGGACTCAAAAACTAAGGTTTGACGATATTGCAACGATAGCACTGAAGACAGGGATAGTGTAATAAATTCTAGGTGAATCTCGGAATCATAGTTTAAGCACTGTCGGGCATTGCCAACAAGTGTCCAGTGCATAAACAGTGCATATACAACGACCGTCGTTTATCATTCTCCTTCGATAATTCACCAAGTCCTTCCTGATTTGAGTTAGAACCGTCTTAGCCCCGCTTACCGACTTTCCCCGGTTTATGGTATTAGCGGTTTACGTCAACCAGTGTTCTTACGCATTGCTATTTTCTGTGATGATACCCTTCACGCCCATCGGTAATGCAACAACAACGAGGGAACTTGATATTTCGAAACGCCGAAGACTTTTGTCGTGTGCTGAGATTTGACCATATAATGGCAAAGCTACTCTGTATATCAAACGTGCCTTAGTAATTAACATATCGCCAATTATGGATGTTTATATTTCTTTTTTGCTATCTACAAGTTAGTGCTTCGCCTCTTGTAGACATTAAGGGAGTTCAAGGACAAGGATGAAACTGCGTGGGGCACGACCTCTGATTTCCGTATTCCGTATGCACAGGTATTTTATAGTCAATTGGAATCCAATTGGGGGCGACGAGAAAAATTTGAAGGCTCGGTTGTTCTGGACAACCTTGTTATACAACCAGTAGCCAGTCCAATTTTTAGAATGCTGTATAACGACGTTTTTAATAGACCATTAGTACTAGTTTGACATCTCTCAAGCCGTATTTACATTAAATATATATCCCTACACACTATGTATTTGAGGAAATTATTTACCCTCGTGTTCCGAAAACTTTGCAGTACGTGATGTAGCGCATGTTTTAAAGAGAATTTGTCCCGTTCTGCACACTCCTGAGGTAGCTACCGAGGAATTATCTAGATGAGACCGAAATTATAGCTTTAGAATTATTAGGTGACGCTTGCTCGCATTGAGCGTAAAGTTGGAAAGAGGAAAGCAGTTGAAATTTGGCGATAGGAAAGCAGAGGTCTAAGAAGGAAACCCGGCGGGAGGCCCTCCGCTTTCCACTGTCCTTTCCCCCGATCTTCAACGGGCGAGTGTCGTGACACATATGGAACGTTTTGATAGGACACAAGTTTGTCCAGCTACTATAGGCAAAAGAGAGGATTCAAGGAAACGTGTTAGCAAAAATGACGTGCTCATTAACGCTGCAAAGTTTATTTATTCTGTATCATCACCTAAGTGTCAATAAATATGAATGGACTAGAATTTATGTGACAGTACAGGGTTGACTTTTCGTTTTTCCGAGTTTTTGCCGCGTTACTCCATCTCGTGGACTATATTTCGCCAACTATCCTACAGACCTCTTCAGGTCCAGTTCACCTCCAAATTTAGCCCCGCAGAAACTTACATTACAAAGTTACACCTTTCTTTATCGTTCGACTCACCTTAGGATGGCACAATTTTCGAAGCCAGAAGGAAGAGTTAAAAATGATACAAGAATAGCAATATGAACCTACCGGTAACGTGGCACTGCTTGGATGCAAAGTGATAAATGTAAGAATAAATTAGTGATTGAAGAGTGGAATTGAAGCCTGGAATAGAAGTAAGGTGCGGGGGAGAGAGAAAGGTCAATTGGGGGGAGTGGTTGCATGTGGTGAAGGGGTGGGCGGTTTCACGGCCGATCTCTCAGTCTCTTAGCCCACGCTTCCGTAGCTCATTGCATAGCAAAGGGCAAAAAAGTACGTTAATAAGAGGAAGGATATTTTTTCCCCGGAAAATCCTTTCCCAAGATGGCAATTGTTCATTGGATAATTTGCGGATAGCTCTAGTATCTCTTTCTTGGGCAAATGTGTTTCAAGTTGACTCACTTAAAAATACAGGGTCAAAATAAATTTAAAACACTCCAGAGAAGTCAAAATTTAAGAAAGTTAAATTACAAAAACTTTGCTTTGTTTGTCCTTAAATAAACCAAATTCTGCTCTATTTCCATTGTTAATGAAAATGTTTGAAAGAGCTTAGCAGGGCATTTTTTCTTACGCCTTGTTTTAACATTAAAACATATCATAAATTGTATTACATTGTGCAAAGAAAAACAGAAAAAAATTACCAGTAAGAACAAGTAAGTTTCACAGGGATCACGTCCTATTTTACACGTAAAAATCCGTGCGTAATGTGACAATTTTTCTCGGTTATCACTCACTAAATATGACACAAAAATGGAAAATTCAATATTACTTTGCTAACAAAAGGAGGCTACATACGCCAAAGGCACTGCAATCTCTCCTTTTCCACCTTTAACAAAAAATATACGGTTTCATCACAACGGAAATTTACATGCTCAATAATTTTACGATGAAGAATATATATTAAAAATAGCATTGAAATTTGATATGGAAAAGCTTTAAAATATGTTTCCTTGGAAAAGAATGGTGATAAATATTACCTCCCCTTGTGAAAACCCCATTACATGGTCCTAAAATTGATAGGGTGTGACCCAAATTAATTAGTAGATAATTTTCTGCGAGATACGAACGTCTACATAAACAGCCAATCCCTTAGGACAAAATGACACCCTGAAAATCAGCAGACACCCATTAATGATTCCATTAATCCCATTGGCCCGAGGAAAGCCAACGCTCCCCTCCCGGGCTCAATTCTCGGGATGACTCCATGGGTGTAACTCTGAGGATGAGAAGTTTTTGGGCTCAGTTTCCTCTTAACCGCATTTGGTAACTCGAAGCAACTCAGCCGGCTCTTATGCTCGCCACGTCACCTTTGCCCTCAATAATGCGCACTGAGATGCGATAATGAAAAGGCTGTCTGGTAGAACCGTTTAAAGGGAAAACATGGGAGAGGAGAGATTGTGAAATTGAAAGCTAATGTCTCCCTCTGCCGTAAAGGCGACTTCATGCATCCAAGCCACCTCCTCAAATGTAGCTGTCATTGCCTAGCGGAATGAAAGAGATTCCAAGGGAAACCGAGAAGGCGGCAGTGACAAAAATGAAGTGACCGAAGACGGGCTGCATCAATGATATCCTCGCACGCCATTCTCCATAGGGTCACGTGTGTAGGATTTAGGATGGTTTCTCACCGTCGAAGAAATGTTTGATAGAACTGAGCCTGTCAAGGAGACTCATGTGCTATAACAGTACATAGCGATAATATCTGATCACAACGTCTGTTGCGATGATATTACAAGTAGAAGAGTATAGACAGGAATAAAAACTAAATAGTCCTTCACTATTGGATGATCCAAGTGGACTAATACCGGAGTTGACGGATGGATAGGTATTCTTCACCTCGATATTACACATTGCTCTCCATTCAACTTAAAGAACTCTGTAGAGCACTCGGAGAACAATGCCGGTTTGAACTACATCATGAACATGAAAATAGCATCATTTGTTGTTGATTTTTTACGTGAAACAAGATCAGTCTATGCCCTGGGTGGATTGAATATCCTTGTTCCGTATTATGCTCGCGTAATGCCCCCGGAATATTTAAAAAATGGGAAGTTTTCCTATGTTAAATAAAACACAACTGCTTCAAGAGAAAGTATCCCACTGATAGCAATGAGTATGGGCAGATGTCTGAAACTTGCTTGTTATCCCGGCCATAGAACCCTTCTATGGGCCAGGGAATGAAGCCCTAAGCTGGAACTCACACGTGGAGAGATATGGCAACCACGGACATTGAAGCAATCGGTTGGGCTCTTGAGTTGCTTGCAATCGCTGCTTAGTTGAGCTGATTGACCGAGCATAAGCCACGTGGACGTAAATATCTCACTATACGAGCGGGAAGGCCTATAAACCTTCTTATACGGAAGTCGGACCCGTGGGAACAGAACCACTCGGCTAAGGTGAGCTCGTGATGGTAGCGGGTACAATGAACCCTCAATGGATCGGTCAACAGGAATTATACACAGAAAGAGCCAGCTAAGGAATTAAATATGTACAGGGAAAATTTTTTCAGGGTACAACGGCAGGGTCAGTAAATAAGTTCGTGGTTTAGTACATTTGTCAAACCTTTGTTTTTGTCTCCTTCGGGATTGGGATCAAAATGGTAAAAGTATCATGGGCCATCTTCTGCATGCCACATATCAGTGCTAATTTCAACCGATCTGCTGATTCGATTTTTCATAAGTTCTTAATTACATTAAAATAAGTATTTTATTTAACCTATCCCATTCCATACAACGCACAAAACGTGGGCGAAACGGAACGAAATGAATTCGTGGTCCCTGAATTGGACTGCCTAGACTGAGGCGAGACAGGGTTGACGAGAGTTAAATTAAGACAGTCACAGCCTTCGAAATGGATAACTACTCCCAAAATGGTATATTTATATATACATTGTATTAAATTTGAAAATTCCAATATGCCTTTAGACGTAACATCGAGATACAGCTATGTTGCATTTGAAAATTTCAATATGCCTTTAGACGTAATATCGAGATACAGCTATGTTGCATTCTTGAACAAAGTTCATTTGATTAGAGCAGCAGCGAGGCCCTTTCAGCGGCCAAGGAAACAGAGAGAGCCGGGAAGAGCAGTCGACGCCGGTCAAGGAGCGAGAGAGCGCGAGACTGCGGAGTGCACGCGGGGAGATGATCCTCTGAAAGAATGATGGGGAAGAGATGGGAATACGGCTACCGGTGGATGATTGGTGGAGATCTGTCAGAATACCTCAATTCGAAATTCACGCCATTAGCGTTTTAGTATACACAGTATAACCGCGACCAAGCGATTCGCGATCCAAGCGATGAGAGAGCCATTTCTTGCCCGTTTTTGTGCCACGGCCGTTATTGCTGAGACTCTACGGAGTGACTTCGAGGTGAAGAATGGCGAGGGGCGATGACATTAAAATTATTGGCACATCCCCTCGCCTTTATGTTCAGCACATCCTCATTTTTGGATTATAGTATTCCTCTCCACTGACTGTTTCTCCAATATTGAATGCTTTAAACAGCTCAGCATGCATATCTACAATCCTCAGTATGAAAATCGTACTAATACTATTTTCATCAAGCTCTAACCTCATGTGGCTACAGAAATTTCTCCTCTATTTTCTCATGGGAAGTTTCAGTCATATTTTTCATCCTTCCATCCAGACGGTATCTTTACCATCATGAAGAGCGCAATATTTTTTCTCATTTTACTTGACATTCCGTCACGTTCTTCATTTACTCTACTTTCGCTTGTAACCTCAGCTTATTGTTAAATAATTTATAAATCCTCTTTTTTAATACACCACTCGCTTCTGTCATAGAAAAGAGACTATTTTGAACTTTTTTTTATCAGGAAAAAAAATTAAAATATTTCTTGCGGTGTGACTTAATGGAACTTGCTATTCATTGAGAGAAAATGTTATACTTTCTTTTCCTCCATTAATTTTAATTTCACATGACCATGGTTTCGATGGCGAACGTATTCATCAGACCAGGTATTAACGTTAACAGACGAAACCATGGTCGTGTGAAATTCTAATTTATTATAGATAAACTAAGTATAACCATTTTCTTCAAAATGACAAGCTATAATTAATCATAGCACGAGGATTCAAAAGTTTCTATTGTATCCTCGTGGCTCTGCGTCTTGCCTCAGCGCAAGCAAGGTAGGGAGATTTCGTCAGAGGAACCGGATTAGTGAACCTGGGACACAACCGCGCTCACAGCCGTGACCTCGAACGCCCAGCCTCACGCGACGCCACCGACCGCCGAACTCAGCCTTCGAGTTAAAGCAGTCCTCCACGAGGCTGGCACAGCCTTCTGCCAATGACAGCGAAAGAGGCAGTGCAAGAGTATTTATTAGCTACCCGTGTCTAGGGCTGAACTCGTGACCCGCGAGCTCCTGATGAAATGCTGCGAAAGGAACCGGTGGAGTGCATGTATTAGCGACCTGCAAACCTTTTGATCGATCGTCTTCGCCTGCATGGTAGTGCACCGCTGTAAGAGCAAGGAGTAGGAGTTGCTCGGCCAAAAGCCACTTAAGCAGAATGGATATGTAAATAGATATGGGAAAGGAAAGGGACGAATGCGTTTTGGTGCGCTACACTCTCGATCTCCTTCCGTTGCCAAAGGAAGAGAACCAGCATTGCTTGGAATTTACTTTTGTCGGTATTTCAATCCAACAATTGGTATTTGGCTCTCGTAGCTCGTAGTTTTTCCTGCTTCATTCAGCAGGAAATACTTAAGCCGTCAAAACGCATCAAATCAAATTATTTTTTGTGGCAATGTAAACTAAAAATGCGCACGGTCCCAGAAAATTGAGACTGAAATCTCTTTGATTTTGAGTACACGCCACATAAAATGGTTAAAACATTTCATAGGAGAGTTCACAAGGTATGAGGAGGGAATAAGTTTTGGAAGCTCTTTCGGCCGTGAATGAGGGAGAGAACTGTATCCTTTTTAGTGCTACACAATGAAATCCAACAGCTCAACGAGTTGTATTCGTCCATTCACGATTAGTGGTGATAACTTTACAGGAAATGACACGCTGAAATAATTGATTGCAGGAGGATATTTTTATATTAAAATCGACATTTAAATAATAGGTTTAAAAAAGCTTACAGGTAATGAAAGAAATTTACATGCATAAATTTGACCAAGGAAACATCAGTATAAATTCAAGCATAAAGTAACTAGCCTATTTAATAAAAATATAGGGCGCCGAAATAAAATTTTTGAACGAGTTAAACTGACTCATTTACCGAAAGTTTTCATTCAAGTGCATTAACTGTGGTGAATGGGATTGGGAAAAAAATCTTCACATGACTATATTTTGAGTGTAGATATTATTGATGTCATACCTGAACGGGATACTAGCAGCCAACTCATCTATGGCTGACTCAGCAATCACTATCCGGGATAGATTTGATGTAGCGAGGAAAATGACGTTTATGTAGGGAAATGCCTCGATTTTTGGTATGCCACGGATCTATTGAACGGTTCTTAGGAATACTTTCCAAATACTATGTAATTTGATGTCGTTGTGACAGTAAGTGTTATCTTTTTCAATTCAAATCCCAACGGCTTCTCTAGTGATTATGTCCCAATACCCATTCAACTGGAAGAGATATGTACTTTGAAAATCAATACTATGCCCATGGGTAATGCTATGTCTAGCTATTTAGAATTTTCCTGGCTTGTACACACTTACGCACGTTTCCCGTTTGGACATTATATTCATTAATCGTATTTTTCCATCATAAAAATCTTCGAAAAAAATACACTTGCGCCCAGTATTCATTAGATTTCCTGTGTGAAAAAGAAAAACATTGTTGCCCTGGTTCTCAGACCAATGTTCCATTACGAATAATAAAACCTCTAGACTTATGTATGTTAAGGTGAGCCCGCGAATTCTGTACCAAGGTGGACTCATCTAGGACTATCCAGTTACATGGTGACTAGCGATGAATTTTGACGCACAAATTCCAAATTTCAATAAAAAAGAAGTTTTTACAAAATTTTCTGAAGTTATATTTCTGATGATGCTTTAGGCTTTGAAAGCAATGACCGATTAAACGTTTTGGAGAAGATCTGAGATGAGCAGTAGCAAGTATTTAAATTATTACATTTTAGTAAAAGATTAGTTTTTTCATTATGGTAAAAGGGAGAAACCTCGGAAATTTTAAAATATCCATTGACCGATATCAATTCACAACATGACATTCCTTCACGAAATTCGAAATCACTATTTTTTACTTAATTCATATTCTCCTCCCGTAATTCAGCAGATCCATTTTAAAAAAAGCTTTGGACTCAGTGGGTGGTATCTCATTGAATTTGAAATCTTAAACAGCAGCGGAGAATAAATTCAAATGATAAGGAAAAAGTATCCAAGAAAAAATATATCCTTATAAACAAGTAAACAAGTATACGAAGAAAAGAGAAGCTAAAATGAAAATAATAAAGTTACCTCCAAGTACAACGACCTCCGAAGAACTTTGGAATCAGTTTTGGTGGTGAAACTTCAAGAAACACGAGAAGGTCAACATCAAGCAAAAGCATACGGAAGAGAGGACATCTTATTTCATTACCAGAGTCGATAAAAAAGGCTTACAGCAGGGCAATACAACCTGGATGCACAAGAATACCGTTATTGCGGTAAACCTCAAATGAGAATGAAACAGTATACAATTCCGCATCTTAGGATAGAATGATAAACAGGTTCTACTGAATAAAAGAATACAAATAGGTACCGTGAACATCATTACTCCTCCTCACAGGTTCTTTAGCGTGAGTTTGCTCAGCCTTCGGATCCACACCATTGTGGTTGGATAAAAGTCTTGGCAAATTCTCATTCTGGTTTGTGACACTACGCACATTGTGGCGCTTTGATGCCAAGAAGGCAATGACCGATTAAACGTATTGGAGGAGATTTGAGCCCTCCCCACCCAATTCACGGCAGAGGGAAGACATGAGGGAGCAGTTTGAAAAGGCATAGGCCATTGCCCATTAGGGGGAGATGCCTGGCAATTCGGTTGCACAGAAAGACGCCAAAGACAAAGCTTCACGCACGAAACAGAGTGAGCGGCCAATCACTCATCGTGGTGAAGGGATAAAAATATACAAGCACTTACTCAAAAAACCATGGGATTACAGAATACGTAGTCGACGCAGCTCTATTTCAGTAACATATTTATCCATGGCGGAAATATTTCTGCCCTCGAAAATTTTTTTCAACGCAGCCTCACCATATTTCAAATATAGTCTCCATCCATACACGACTGGAGCAATGGATTCCTCGGGTGACCTAGTGGGAGGCTCCATCATTCGTCGAATGTTGGTGAAAAATGTGCGACAGAGAGCGTCTACGCCAAATTCCAAGGCTCGGGAAATTCGGAACGCTCAGGCCCTTGGGGCGCGATTCTAATCCATGGCCGCTGAAATTAATTTAGTGGAAATTCTTTGAAAGTAAGCGCTCTCGAAATGCGAGGACAGGTACTTTTTCTGAAGTCATTTTCATTCAGAATTGAGATTAAATGACGTGACTCCCTTGGAATGAATATGATTCTTTCAGGTAATCATGAGGCTGGCTCGTGGCGGGTCGGACGAATTAAATCATATCCTAAAACCACTCCTTCCGTCTTCCTACAATGGATCACGCTAAATAAGCTTTGAGAATTTTGGATCAAATCTGTTACAAAACACTTCCGCTCATTAAAAAAAATACAGCAGACAAAAAATCCTTGATTCCTCGGAGCTAAAACTGAGAAATGGGTGGCCATTAAACTTCCCGGGTTCCACGCGCCAAGCAGGTAATTGTGATGCGCGCCATTCTAAGTTCGAGGCATCCCAGCTGTCCTTTCATCAAATTACATCGTCCCATTTCCGTAAAGTGTGAAACGTAATTGTAGCGCACAAAGAGCCGAAAGTGCGCAGTCCTTGAACGGTAGCCTGTTGGATAATGATGCTCCAGAAATTTGTTAAAAATAACTTTATATCGGAGAATTTTAGGTTTGGAGGAACTCAAAATCTGTCTAGCGAAGATACTAAATATTCTTACATGATCTCCATATAGGACTTATGGTATGGTATTAACCTCGTCGAGAGATGTGCTATTAGCTGGCAACGAGTTTTGATGATTTACTTTAATAATTTATCTAGATGATTCTTTTTCGTGACCTTTTTTTATAAATATAAAGTTATTTTCTTGGAGCTTTTAGGTAATTTTTCATTGTAGCCCTGATGAAGCATGATAAATATGCAAAACATTGGCAAAAGAGGAACAGATTAAACATGAATTAATGACCTAAAAGCTCCAGAAAAATAACTTTATATTAAGATTTTATTGAATCCTCGTTATCTCTTTCAAAAAGCACGGGAGCAAAAATAAAAGCACGGTAGTTGAACTGCACTTATCATCAAATAGATTCTTCCTCAACAATAAAATTAACGTGTCATTCTCTAACACTGCCAGGAGTGTCTGAGTCCCGTTTCTCCAGCACTTCTTTCGATATTTCATGAGTTACATGGAAGTCACAAGGCAGAGTCTTTTGAACGGACATTTTCAATTATTGACAGCGCCAATACTAATTCATACTGTCGCGGCAGCATACTCTGAAGGCTCGAGGGCTGACGCATATATCTAGGACTTTAAACCCCCATCTGTCAGTATTTATGCTTTTTCAGTTGTGATCTATATGTTTCTGAGGGAATGTTTGTGGCATTAATTATATTCGTATAGAAGCTAAAATGGTTCGCTGACTTTTATAACTAGGCGCACCGGGAAATAGACTATAAATAATATGGAAAAGAATTGTAGGGCAGAATGCAGCTTCGAATTCAGTCATTATTTTCTATAAATTTTTCGCGGTAACACACTTTTTCACCTTCCATCCAATAGAACTGTATCTTTAATGATTTGCGAGCTTACTTTGTGGGATTTCCATTTCATCATAGTGAGTTATATTGAATAAACTTAGGATAAGATCATGACAGGAAAGTGTAGAAACCGGTCAGAGTTTACTAATAAACTGTGCGGATGTTAAAGAGCTTACTTAATTTCACTCTTTAAGATAATATAACTGTGCTCTATAGACATGACAAGGAAGACTGAATAGACTGAAAAGGGAAGCTAGTAATGTACAGAGGTATTCATACTTACTGGCAGTCACTTCCATTAAGTGTATCGTTGAGGAAAGGACGGCTTGTGTGTAAATGATATTGCGAGCTATCTGCTTCGAAGCGCTGGAGAGAGTAAAGTGCATGGCTGGAAGCGCTGCATAAGTAATTGTATTTTGATAGAGAGACGGAGAAATTGGTAAAAACCCAGAACCGCCTTCTCAGCAGCATATGGATCTACCTCATTCCCCCAACCACACACTGCCTAAGCATATTACTCATCTACGAGTCCAATATCTTTAAAAACTCTTCCTCTTAATCAACGGTAAATATTTGTGACATTACTTGTAAAAAGTGAAAAATTAAATAATAAATGATTTACAAAATATTTAAAAAAAATAAAAGATCAACAATGAAAAAAATCCACTGAAAATATCTTTTAAAAATGGAAATTAAAAAATGGTAAGAAAAATAAGTTGCATTTTTTCGCAAAAAATGTTCATTCTGCGATGAATGATGAAAATAAAGGTAATAAAAGATATGAAGGAGGAGAAGGAGAAGAAGGGGGAGGGGTTTGCGCACAAAGTAAGTGCTCGGAGCTGTATTTGTGTATCTCCTCAAAGTCTTCCAAAATTAGTGTTCTCCGAAGACATATTTGTTTTTTATTTACAATTAAGCTGACGTAAACTTTAACACCAGGTATTTCTCTGCGTTACATCAGAACATGAAAAAATAAAATACTTCGAAGTTTTGTGTCTCTTCAGAGAGTCTACATAGAATGGGATGTAAGAAGTCTTCGGTCTTTCTTCTTTTTTCCCCAATGATCTTTCAGAAAGATAAGCTTTTCTTTGGAGTATCATGTACTCATTCATTCACTCCGACTTAATGAACATTAAGTATTGTTTATAATTTTTTCCACTTGAAATCGGCCATCATTTCATCTTCACAACACCATTGTGTTCGTCTATATGTGTTGCCTATTCACTTTCTTTCTCCCTCTGTCTACTTAATACATTTATGTATTTCGACGCTGAGCAGCCTAAGAGAATGAACTTTTCATTAGTGTCTTCTGCTTTACAAGTTTCTCATCATTATATGAGACGTTCTGATCTCGGATAGATTCCGATTTTTTCTAGGATTATTTCAGGAGTGAATTCGTGGCAAAATCACTCTTCTTCGGTGTCGTTTGCACAACTTGACTGATCGAGGATGGGAACACCTAAGCCTTCAAGATTACAAACCATAGGTAGGAATATAACAAAATATGTTTATGTCTGCAGGTACGAGCCCTAGCATTAAATATGCGGAAAATTCGAAGTACCAGTTATTTAGCAATAAATATAACAAATTGAAATTGATAATTGTGCATTATATTGTTTTTAATTCTTAATTCATTGAGCTGGACCAAGTCGTGTAAGCCTACGCATGTATTACATGTCTGTTACATACTAACTTTATGGCTGAGCCCGCGTGGGAGGGCTTAAGAAAATTTAAGCGTGTGTATAAATGCCATGGAATTTTATTTCATAAATAGTTAGTTAGGCACGAATGGATTATGAAAAAGTGTTTTTGCCGATCCTGAGATGAAGTATTCGAGAAAATATTAAATATTTTTGAAACAATAAAATTAAACAAAATTAGAAAATTCAATGAAATCAATTTTAAATGATATCAATATCTTTTTAAAGAAAAAATATTTAAAATAAGGTATATATACATATACCTTTTATATATATATATATATATATATATATATATACATATATATATATATATATATATATATATATATATATATATATATATATATATATATATATATATATAAAAGTTTGCCAGAGGAAGGCAGACGACAAACACAGAAAACAAAAAAATGATGAACACACAAAGTTTCTTGATATTTCGGTGCCACTAGCACCTTGGTCGCAAGAGCGAAGACCTCGCTCTTGCGACCAAGGTGCTAGTGGCACCGAAATATCAAGAAACTTTGTAAGTGTGTTCATCATTTTTTTGTTTTCTGTGTTTGTCGTCTGCCTTCCTCTGGCAAACTTTTATATATTCGTCACTTAAGTGATCCTAAGTGCATTTATATATATATATATATGTTCCTATCCACTTTCTTTCTACCTTTCTGTATGAACATTTATATATGTATGTATATATATATATATATATATATATATATATATATATATATATATATATATATATATATATATATGTTACGAACGAGCGCCGCGCCTATTTGGCCTCCTTGGCGAACCTCTGTCACCTTCTGGATCAGGCTGCTGTCCTCTCTCTCTCGGACCCGTCTTCTTCTTCGGGAACTCGGCAGTAGCGAGGATTTAAGAATAATAAACCCTCTCACCTTTTAACACCCTTTTATTAAACTTGACAATTACAAAACCTCCCAGGTCTGACCGTTCTCTCGGCCACGCTAATTGTCTTGATGTCCTTCTCGCGGACAAATCACTCACGAACACTCTCTATCATACGAACCGAACTCTCTCGCGGTCGCCCGTTGACTGTCTGTTCCCGCCAGCCGTGCCTGTCGGCGCGTCGTAACTCCGGAGGTCCCCTTGACGTGGTTCCTCCCGGCTTTACTAGAGGGAACCACTTCCTCGGGTACTCGGCAAATCGCGCTGCGTAACATATTTATATATATGTATATATATATATACTCACATAAATATTTATACAGAAAGGTAGAAAGAAAGTGGATAGGAACACATAAAATGGACGAACACAGTGGTGGTGTGAAGATGTAAAGATGGCCGATTCCAAGCAGAAAAAATTCGACTATATATATATATATATATATATATATATATATATATATATATATATATATATATATATATATATATATATGCTCTACAATGAATAGCAGACGAGATACAAGTAAAACCATGATTCAGGGCAAACATCTGTTGCAAAAATGTGAAAAAATATAAATACGCTTAAATCATACAAGTGTTTTCTCGAAACTGTTTCAGATTACTTCGTTTGAGGTTATATGCTACACATACACCAAGTCTGAGCAAATTTGAGACCCTAATAATAGCTAGCAACAAGACGTTGAGGTTGGGGAGGGATAGAAAGGTATATCAGTGGGCACTCAGAGATGGACGATCCATGGCGACACGGGTGTCCACTGCTTAGGGAAGCTTTCGGGTGAGAACCCTTCCACTATGTATTTATTTTATATAAATTCATTCACTCAGGCCACTCAGCGTCGAAATATATAAATGTTTTAAGTAGATAGAGGGAGAAAGATAGATAACACAATAGACGAACACAATGGTGTTGTGAAGATGGAATGATGGCCGATTTCAAGTAGAAAAAATCATAAACAATACTTCATGTTCATAAAATTTAAAGCTTCCTATTTCCACACAAATCACATTTCACACGTTAATCATTATTCACTAATCGTGTAAAATGAACGGTTGTGGTTAGCTCCACACTCCAGCATGGTTCACTTCCGCCCCTGTATTACTATTCCACCGTTCGCAAGTTCGTATACAGTGCAAAACAATGAACAGCGTGTTTCACAATTCTTACGGTAAAAGTTGCATTACAACAGATTGTTACCATTTGCAGTTCATCGGAGAAGTGCATATAAACAGGTGGATTAACCCTCTTAGTGCCACAGGCCGATATATCGGCTTTTGCTCCACAGGCGAAAAGTGCCATGTTCCGATACATCGGCTCGAGCACAAATTGTTTTTTTCATAAGGTGCTACAAAACTCCGAAATTCATGCTGGCACTTTTTGCTGGTACCACCAAAATTCGGTGGCACTAAGAGGGTTAATAATCATTGGAAGCTAGAGCGTTGATTTAAACTTCCGATTAAGCATTCAAGCGTTAAACGCAAAAAGTTTGAAAACCATGATAGTGAAACAACCTAACTTGCTAGGGAGAAGCAACTATGTAGAAGATGGATTCTTCCACTAAAATTGCGTCTTCTGCACTATTACCACCATATTCCGCTATCTTTTAGAGAGGGATCTAGGAAAATTAAGTAAGGCCCGATGAGAATTTTGCATTACATCTTTAATTAACTGTAATAGGGATAGGAACTCTTTTCGCCGATGACATATATCACTAGAACAAATGATTTTACGATGAGAGCAATCGTGTTCTCAAATTTTCGATGGAGGCTACGAGAGATTTACCCACAAAGCTCTATCGATACGTCCTTAAGTCAACGATGCGAGATTTAACGCTGGCGGCTTACTTCATACATAACCGATGTATTGGTAAATCGCTGGTTCCTTCCACCAACCTACGGAAATGTATGGTGCAACCACAAGTTTTCCTGCTCTAACTGCCTCCGATGTTCGAAGCGGCCCACGAGGATTTTTCAATTGGATGATCGCGTCCGTTTTGTAATATTTTTTTCTTCTTCATCTATCCACGCATGCCTGTAGTTCAACAAGAGTAAATAAAAGGCAGAAAATAAAGAGAAACATCCGCATGAATGATTCAGATCCGCCGGTAAATCTGCGGGACCCTGTTCTCTCTCACCCTATCGGAGTCGGCGTGCTATCTGCAAATGACAACTCACTTGACAAGTTGGTTGACTCTTCCTTCCATTCTCTGCGAGTAAGCAGGTTGTTTCCAAGGACACGCGTCGGAGAGAGACACGATATTTCGAAATAGGGGGCCCGAATATTGGACTATCCAACGTGAATGGATTTTTTTTCAGTACCATTAACGTTCCCCGCATTTCCCTTCCACGTGCCTCACCATCCACGATCAGACAATGGTCCTCTTCTTTTGATTGTGTCTTCAGGAACACCACTCTATCAACAGCCTCGGATGAGCTTACGACTGAAAAAATGTGAAAGTTGGCGAAAAACATCATCCAGGTAAAACTCGATAACAACGCATTTACCCATTTGCATGTCTGAACGCGTGGGTAAGAATGTGTACCCTATGATAAAGCCCAGGCATTTATACCTGTTTCCAAATAATAAAATTCAGGAAAAATTATTCACTAGTGTAACTTCGTCATCGCAGTTATTTGCTAATTTAACGAAGTGGTTGCGTCCATTATAGCGATACTTAAACCTCGATACCCGATGCAAATATTATGTGAAATAGTGAGGATAAATAATACGTATAGCTAATTATACTATAAATATGTCTAAGAGTACTTCAAAATTTTGATATTTTTATTTACCATGTATTACGCTTTTAGCGAGAAGTAACGTAGAAAGAAACGGTTTAGGTCTGTAATTCCATAATTCAGACGTATTAGCATGTGAAAACAGGCATCAAAGATATTCCAGACGAAGAGTCGGGCAAAAAGCGATTGTGAATAAGTATTATTCAAGGCATGATATTTTAGTAAATCCACTGAGAAAAGTAACACTCGCATTGATATTTTAGAAAAAGTTACCCATAGTTTAGTGAACTCATTAATATACCAGCACCTCATTATTTTCTTTTCCCGGGTACTCGCTAGTACCACGACTACCTAAACTTGCCAGTATACTTCCGGGAATATACCGGAGAATGTAAATAATGATAACGTCGGTTATTCGAAAGGGGTTCGTCTCCGTGAATGGTGGCGGGGAGAGTGAGGGTTCAGTGGGGAGTGCGGGAGGCCTGAGGGTTGTAGAGGACAAGGACTGGAGGGTTGGGGTTCAGAGTTGTGGAAGGATGGAGGGGTCGGCCACGCGGAGGGGTGGAAGCAACGAGAGTGCTGTTCCATTGGGTGGTTCACAAACGGGCCACATTACTCCGCGTGGACTAATAAAAGGAAAAGTAAATAGGAGTGCCATCGGGCGCTGCGAGGGTGTGCGCCACCAGAAGGGTTTGCGCCCCCCAGCGGGTGCTCGGCAGAGTGGCCGCAAACAAACGCTCGGTGCTTGCGTCGCCTTTCACCCCTCCTCCCTACACTCCCCCCCCCTCCTACCCGCCGCACCTTTCTGCTTGCTTGCCATCCCCTCCATGAACCCCGAGGCAAGTTTTGGCGGGCGAAGTTGGCGCGAGGCGAGGAAGATAAAGGACTCGCGGGGGAAGGAAGGGTGTGGAGGAGCGAGCAGAGGACCGATTTCACGCGGAGCGAAACCAAGCTTATCTCTGTAGGCGAGCAGCCTTTTCATTCCCTCTCGACGAGATAGATGCCTCCTCTTGTCACTTGCTTGAGAGAACGACTTATGAAATGCACTTCAGAAAATATAAAAGGATCAAATGTCACAGCAGGTATACGGCGTAGCGTTATGAATGTTGGTGAGCAAGGATAAACAACGGTCGGTACTGAACTGAAGAGCCGGGAAGCTGCCAAAATAATGACTCATCTGAATAATATTACTGAACTAAAATCCAAAAAAAATCCTATCTATGCATGTGACATGAAGATGGCAGGAAATAGCTCATTCAGTAAAAACATTGCGACCAGTAAAACATTCAAAGGCAACTGATGTGATCGTCCAATATGATAAATGCAAAACTCAATAATCTCTATGAAAACAGTTTGAGCCCCTTCAAAAATTCAAATGCAACCCCATAGATATTAAAAACCTTATGATCGTATGAACTCTATGTATATTTTTTCTTCCATCAACTTTATTTAAAGTCGGCCCCGGTGGCGGCGGGGTAGAGTCCTCGCCTGCTGACCCAAGGGTCGCGGGTTCGAATCCCGCCTGGGTAGATTATTCACTGCCCAGGACATAGGTGTTTCTGTTCGTGAGATAATAGTAAGAAAGGACTCTACAGTCCTATATTCGCTCGAAAGACAAGTTATTAAATTATTCGTTTGGGGTAAGGACATATGTCAAAACCAAAAGAGACGACATCAATGGACACAAAAAATCACCGTTCCGCTGAGAAAAGGATCTTCATCTGCTTACTACCTTGCGAGCTGCCGCATTGTGTCACCCCAACGCTAATTGCCATGAAATGAGGAAGAGGACGGAAGTTTGGGAAAAGTAATAGAAAGAGCAGGAGGATTAAGTGAATCGCTTACTAAAGGTGCATCTTAGATCTGCTCCCATTTTATCAATAGTCACTAATGATGAGTGGGAAGATGGAATTTTTGCACCAAACAGTTTGGGATCTTTCTTGTTACGCCACTTAATGAGTAGCAGATCTATACTACTGAGTTGAATTAATATCCTTTATGACGTTATGAAACGTTGACACCTGAATTTTTGACGTTGACGTTTGACGAAACGTTGACACCTGAATTGACACCTAAAGTAATCCAATCCTAGGATGTAGCGTCCTAATCTCTGATGCCTACCTACATGATTTCTCCGTAGGCAACGTAACACTATCTGCTTTCTTGAAGCAATTTAAATGAAGCTTGCGGCTTTCCTTTTCATTTAGTTTACTTTGCAAATCAAATCTCTCTGTATAGTATCCAAAAAACTCACTAAAAGGCGATGGCTCATGGATAAGAGAAATAAGAACACAGGAAGTCATAAATAGGTGTACCCTAGCAATATATTCGTTTAATTGATTCACTGTGAAAAACTTATTTGCCAGGGATCGAGAACAGATTCCAGAATTTTTCTGCTTTGGAGCGCTTCCACCAATTAGGCGAGCGCCACAAGTTATCGTGCGCCAAGCACCTTACGCAAACTACTCCATTCTTTGAAGCATCTTTAAATTACACTCCGCCCCTTTGGGCGACATTATTCGAAGAAATGCTCGGCTGGAATTTGGCGAATCCGGATTCAAATCCCAATCAAGGAGAATGATTTATTTTTATTACAGCTATATTCTCACAATTGAGTCCTCATCAATTGTCCACTCGTCTGTATTTACTCTCATTGCTTTTCGCGCAGCACTTTGGATTAAGTGGA
The DNA here is from genome assembly GCA_963169105.1 of Ceriagrion tenellum. Lineage (NCBI taxonomy): Eukaryota > Metazoa > Arthropoda > Insecta > Odonata > Coenagrionidae > Ceriagrion > Ceriagrion tenellum. The sequence continues at coordinate 12,123,615 of OY720638.1, forward strand.
GGTAAAGAGCCATTTGTAAAAAAGTGGTTTCAGCGTCCTGAACTGCGGCGCGAAGTGGATGGGAAAACGCGCTTGATGCGAATGCACCGATGGGACCTCGTTTGGGCATCTCACTCCCTCAGTGCGCCGACGGCGATATAATCCCAAACAATGCCTCCGGGTGGTGGAATTGGCTAAAGCATTCAGCAAGAATTGGAGACATCTGGGCTCGAGTCCAAGTGTAGGAGAGAAATGTTGGTTTCTCTTAAATAGAACGTTCGTGAGTTCTACCCAATATGTAAACACGCCAAAGTTACCGTCGCAAATGCTTTTTCAGAACTTGAAATAGAGTAATATGGATTTTCTACGAATCATATAGTTTAGCAGATTGGCTATTATAAAAAAATTGCCACATACACGAAGTATATGAGTACTGTCTCAGCTAAATGGGAGGCACAAATATATTTGACAATGGATCATCAAAAATGTATTAGTAAACGTCTTTCGCCTCATACATGATATTTTTGCAGTTTTAAAGCATGTCAGATAGTTATCCACTCTCAACCAGCTTCATTATCCTCCAGTGACAATGAGTATTTCACCAAAACAATTCCATTTAATTACTAAAAACAGCTATTGGGTCATTCCACCACAATTCGACCAGAAAATTGGCAAAATTGACCCTTGAGGTAACCGATTTCGACTAAATTTGGCAAATCGTCTTAATTTGATTACAAAATGAAAACCCCAAAGCCATTTTGTAATCCATGCAACGGTTTACGAGATATTGCAATGTTGTAAAACAAGAATTTTACAAAAGCGTCGTCGCATTTGACGGCATATCTCCGGAAATAAGGAAGATAAAAATGCATGCAATGACTTATTTTAAAGGTATGAAATTGAGAAAGATAATTAATGTATTATTACATAAAATTTAAACAATTAAATAAAGTTTATAACAAATTCAAATGTTCAAATCGATTTTTGACGATGTAGCTATGCCTTCGATTTTCCTCATTTTATTATATGTTATAGATACAACCCTCCTCTACAAGTTAAAAAAATTTGGTAGGGGTAATATTTCATTTAAGAAAGAAAAAAAGTTTTTAGTGAAGGCATAACGCCGGTCTCCCGCCGCGGCGGCGTCCGGCTCTCGCGCCGAACGTTCAGTAGTCGGTTCTCCAGATCTCATCAGCGCGCTTCCTTTTCCATCTTCTTTTCACCAATTTTAACTGTATACCGACCCTTTGATTCACTTTACCCATGTCATTCGCTATTTGCTTCCCACTGAAGTGACCGTCGCTTTAGAATCTAGGATTAGCGACAACATGCTTAACAGCGGGGGCGACCATGGGCCCACCAGCGTCCGTGCTCGGAGAACAATAGACAAACCTCGCCCCGTCTTAGACCTCCAATGCTACTTTCCTCTCTTCCCCTCTCTCATTCTCCTCACATACCCTTTATTTTGTTCCTCCTAGTCCGTCACTCGGGCACTTTATTTGAAATGTTGCATAGAAATGCCATTCAGCATTACCGTCGATATCTTCTTAGTGATGCAACTGCTTCATCATGTTGTAGCGGTTCTTATATTGAGCCACAGCACCATTGGAATAGTAAATTATTATACTTAAATAATGTACTCTTCTTCGAAGAAAAGTTATCAGTTCGCTTGAAAGGTATAGAATGCACTCACGTTATGTTCCATACAGTCTGAAATAATAACCAAATTGAAAGGTGCGACTTTATCGCAGGTATTTCTGCTGTAACACGCAAATGGATGTACTGTAGTCTGAGCGTTACAGCAATGGGCCCCTTGTACAGCATCTTGGTGAAGAAAAGAATAATTCTCAGACAAATCGGCCACAACGACAACTTTACGCAAATTCAGATTGTCACTGACATTTTAAATAAAATTTAGTTTGCATGCAAGCGATGTAGTCATGCCTTCTTACTTTGGTGGTATTCTCAGCGAAAGCCTCACAAATAATATTTACGTCCTTGACCTGTGTGGTTAACGCAAAATGATTTTCCTGAGTCCATTGCTTGACACGAACCTCATCCGTACTTTTTTCCCTGATGTACTCTGAAATAATTTCTGTCATTCAGTCTCTACTCCCACATTTTCTGACGACATCATCACCGTTTTTGCCCTCTTCTCGTGGCAGTGTTTCTGGGTACTCACTCATGACGCACATTTCAAACGGAGGGCGACAGAGTGAGAATTCCAGGCAATCCCGATAAGTTTTGAAAATTTTTTCTCCGTTATCCGAATTTATTTGCCCTAATCCAGCCCCGAGGTATTGTAACTTGTAATTCTGGTGGATCATGCAGACACATATGGTGTGAGTGCCAGGTTCACCAGCCAACACGCACTCAGGAGGCTTCAAATCTGCAAATTTGGAGAAACTAATCTTTAAGTTAGGATTTCTCTCTTAAAAAAGCTTCATAGGCTTCCCTCAAATTGCAAAAAATTAACCTTTTCTGCTTTACTACGCGCACATTTCCCTCCTTTACACTCTTTTTTGCCCGCCATTTCTCTACTAATATCTGGTTCACGGCAGAACTCAATCAGTTTCAGTTTAGTGTCATTTGAGAGGTATTTGTTTCGTCTCGCGTTCGAAGAGCACAGAATTCCTTACTCAGATACGTATTTTTTCGTCATTTTGACCAAATACGTCGATGTTTGAAACTCCTGCTTTATCTTTGAAACACTCCAAGATTTAGGTAGGACAGATAGGATTAAAAATTTTTCACTCATTTTCGTAGCGTTTAGGAACTTATCCTTCAGCTTCATAATCATTTCCTTGCCATCTTGGTGGAAGTGATCTTCTTGTTCAGGAATATCTTTTTGAATATTCATCTCCCCACCAGTAACCTTTTGAAGAGATAATCTCAAAGCAGCGGTTGCCACTTTTAATTTCTTCGTCAGATATTTGCTTGTCCTCTGCAATTTCTTTTTGTTGTTACAGGTGTTTGATCCAGGGATTTTAACGTCTTGTTCAGTTTTCCCAAGCGAATTTCTTTTCCTGGAATGTACTGACATCCATTGGTTTCATCAGTCCCGTTTCATAGAACTAACTGATGACTCTGACTAAGATCCTTGAGATTTAATAGCGAATGTTGCACTGGTTGAAGGTCCTTCTGCACCATAAACCCTACTCTGGTAATCGTCATTTGTGGCGACCTCTGACTGACTTTCTGGCTCATGTTGAGAGCAACCTGGATTGTTCTTTTTTTTGGCAACATTTTCTGGCTTGTTGAATTTTTTCACACCCACTTTACATTGAACACAGAGCATCTACCCTCTATTACAACAGGCACTGTGTCATGGTAGAAATTGTGGAACTCGCTTGTTATTGTCCATAAATTAATCAAGCGAATGTTTCTATGCAAATTCAAGTGATTGCAGCACCGCTCTTGATGAGCCTCGAAGAAGAGTAAATAATCCTTACAATGACGGTTGTACACACTGAGTACAGCATCCACACCACTTCTCAATTCGATCAGCTCGCGATTTCACGAGTAGAATAGCTGCGGAGACTCCTCAATACTGTTACACTCGAACATTTCTGGTTTAAAGCATCACCAACTGAACATATCATAATCAACCACTGCAGACCAAGAAATGTTTGCTCGCACTGAAACACGCGCTCTCTAAAAATGATACCAAGGAGAGTTTTGAAACGTCACTGACGGAGGATGGACGGCAACTGACGAATTGCTTCAAATGCGACAGTTAGTGAGGGAAAAGAAGTAATGGTCTCTTCGCATTTACCGTTGTTTTTTTATCAGGGGTTAATATGCGAATGAGTGAGGGTGGGCGAAGGCTACTGGGCGCAATGGTTGTAAAAATGTTTCTCAGAACAAAATAAAGGGTATGTGAGGAGAATGAGAGAGGGGAAGAGAGGAAAGTAGCATTGGAGGTCTAAGACGGGGCGAGGTTTGTCTATTGTTCTCCGAGCACGGACGCTGGTGGGCCAATGGTCGCCCCCGCTGTTAAGCATGTTGTCGCTAATCCTAGATTCTAAAGCGACGGTCACTTCAGTGGGAAGCAAATAGCGAATGACATGGGTAAAGTGAATCAAAGGGTCGGTATACAGTTAAAATTGGTGAAAAGAAGATGGAAAAGGAAGCGCGCTGATGAGATCTGGAGAACCGACTACTGAACGTTCGGCGCGAGAGCCGGACGCCGCCGCGGCGGGAGACCGGCGTTATGCCTTCACTAAAAACTTTTTTTCTTTCTTAAATGAAATATTACCCCTACCAAATTTTTTTAACTTGTAGAGGAGGGTTGTATCTATAACATATAATAAAATGAGGAAAATCGAAGGCATAGCTACATCGTCAAAAATCGATTTGAACATTTGAATTTGTTATAAACTTTATTTAATTGTTTAAATTTTATGTAATAATACATTAATTATCTTTCTCAATTTCATACCTTTAAAATAAGTCATTGCATGCATTTTTATCTTCCTTATTTCCGGAGATATGCCGTCAAATGCGACGACGCTTTTGTAAAATTCTTGTTTTACAACATTGCAATATCTCGTAAACCGTTGCATGGATTACAAAATGGCTTTGGGGTTTTCATTTTGTAATCAAATTAAGACGATTTGCCAAATTTGGTCGAAATCGGTTACCCCAAGGGCAATCACCTGGTCGAATTGTGGTGGAATGACCCTATTTCATTTGGACACTGACGGTATACACAGGAAAAAGGGTGTACAAAAGTATGTGCTTTACGACAGTAGTCATATTTTATCAGTTTTAGGCATAGCTATCATATATTTATACCGTAAAGACCGAATAATCTATGAACGATAACATGTAGCCAGGAGTTAACTATCTTTGGAGTCTATGATGCATTTATATTGCATCAATAAACGACATGGATTCAGATTTAATGATTAAGAATACGTCATGAGCAAGGAATGAGATACATTTCTCCGTTACAGATTAACTCAGAATACTTACAATTATTTCCTTCACAAGTCTCTTGTCTCAAAAAATTTCATTTAATTAGATGGCCTCAGCATATTTTTTACGAAGAAAAATATTCAGATAAAGCAACATATATCAGTGCAATTATCATGAAGCATGAATCAGTTTAAATTCCAGAGCATTCTTAAGAACTTGGCTCATGTGGGTTCACTTAAATATGCACTCAATACCATATTATTTACGATGAAAGAGCTATCATTTATCAAAGGGATATCGTTTATCTTATTGCAGCAGTTACGAATTGGCCTTCTAAGCCCATTGATATAAAAAAGGTTACATGATATTTAAGCTATAGCTCAAAACTAACACCTTTTTATACCTATTTTGATTCTCCTATTGCCCTTGATAGATAAATAACAGAAAAGGTATTATAAAAACGGTTGAGGAGTCAGGGTAGGGCAGTATTTCTAATAGACGTATTTGAACTAGGTATTTATAATACTTATTTCTGACATACTTGACGTATTTATTCATCTTTTATTTCAAACATACTCAGCGAAAGTATTTTTTTATTTCGTATTTCAAGTACATATTTGAGGTTCATTCAGTATTTTAAATTATTTAAAAAAACTTCTGAAAGTTTTATACTGGGGGCAAAATTATAGTTCCTCAATTTTTTACAAATTGATACTCAGTTGACCTTGAGTGAATTTATTTTAATTTTGGACTCAGCAATTACCCTCTCATGATCTAATCTAAATATATTTTGACAAAGATGGACAAACAGCAGCAGACTTAATTTTCACATAGAGTCGGTCACTTAAACTAGTATCTTTTTTAATAAATCAAATTATCACCCCACTTATCAAATTATGTATATTTTATTCTATATTTTTTTGTTAGTTGTCTATTTACATTGTATTGTATTCTTATTTGCATTGTTTTCGAAGCGACTTCTAAAGGGTTTCAACTCTAATTGCAACATGTCTAAGTATATACTTTATATTAATTAGTACTTTGAATTTCAAAAACAATTTATAAATACTTTTGTCCGGTTTTGAGAGAGGTATTTACGATTTGAAAACTATTTAAGATCGAATTCAGTGTTTCAGTTAGTATTTTTTGGAACTCAAGCGATATTTATTCGTTCACCAGTTTACTCTCCTATCACGAACATGTGTGCTCATAAATAATCTTTTCAAATATTCAGAAACTTTCTTCTCGTGTCTAATGGGTCACTACCTCGACTTCATATGTGCCCGTCTTGCTCACAGAACTGGTAATACGCTAATGGGTGGGCCCAATTGGCATTGATATATCGTAATGGCGATCGGTAGCATGTCGATAGTGATCAATGAAAGCGGCAATCATTCTGTGGCCTGGTAAACGTACTAACATATTATCTGACTTTATCCTCAACTTCCACTGAGTTCCTGGCGAAAAAAGCTGGCCACAACCTCTAAAACGTTTTTTTTTAGTCCGGAAGTTGAAACTTCGCAGTAACATTTTCAAATAGTTTGTGCATAACATCGCATGAGGATTGATGCCCGGATTTCAATTAAGTATGATGGAGCTGTAAACGTGAAATTTCGATGAAGAAATGTTTTTGGGCAAGCATTTATAAAACCCTAAAGAGAGCCAGAAAATAAATGGAAATTATAAAATAATTTAAAGCAAATACCGACGCCCCAAAATTGCAATATTTGGTTAGACTCTGGAGATGTAAAATGAAAAAGACACTAATACTGATAATTTCGTCCCGGAACTACATGAAGAATTAAATCATATTTTTTATCACAAGTTCACTAAACCTTTATAGCCAAGATTTAAAAAATTACTGTGCAACACATACCTTAACAATACCACGAAAGTAGAAAATAAAATGAAATATCACCACTAATGACACCTAAAAAAGTGATTAAAGCTGAATGATTGACACTGAAACACACATTGGGGTAAAAACCGAAGCACTTAGGTTTCAAGGATACCACCAGGTACAAGCAAGCAGAACTGTTCCACATCACACCAGAAATAAAACTAAATGTGCACGTGCATTTCGTTGGAGCAAAGAGAATATGCTCCCGAAAATATCCGCAACAAACCGCACAAAGGGCTCCGCAGTGTCATAAAACGACTCTCTTTGGCAGGTCTTGAAGTAGTTAAAGCTGTTATCGAAGGAAAATAGTGAGTTGATGCCATGCGACACCAGCTGACGCCTGGTGCCTTCGAAAGGGCGTTTGTCTGTCAAACAGAGATGCAAATGTCCTTCCGAAGGTGAAGTGCATGATATATGTGAAAACCCCGTGATTATTTCAGGAATGAATTCAAAGAAAGAAGTTTTTCACGATACCTCTTGCGGTGTCCCGCGATATGATTATGAGTATAATTTGTAGCATGGTTTATTAAATAATTCTTTATGGTGGCTCTTTGCAATCTCTGTATATCGATCATCACTATAGAAAAGTGAATGTGGCCATATCGTACCCACACACTTGCCGCATCATCGTACTCTCCGTCGCCGGCGGGCGGAACCGACATCGAGCGTGCGCTCGAAAAAACGATATAATACTTGGGGTCGCAAATATGCGCAAGGTTTTTCTTTAGATTCACAATCTGGAAGCTGTGAAGAGTGACGTGGTATGAGTTACTTAGCGTAACCAGGTGGCACCAACTACTTTTTCTCAACAAATATTTAAAAACTTGACTGAAAATAGGCTCCGCCATTTTTTTGTGTCTATGGTTAATAATAAAATTAAATCTTTATAAAACCATTAAATAAAAGAAAAAAACTGTTATAAATGATTCAAAAACTCTTTCCATAAGTTAATCCATTAAAGTACTGAAAGACGTTAATTTTGGTAATTCACAGAGAAAATCGAAGGTGGACGTTTTTTGCGAAATTTGTTCAACTTTGACCCCATATATACTTAAAACATATATTGTTAATGTGTGAGTACAAGAAAAAAATAAACACGGCATGTTATGCAAAAACTATTTGAGAATGTTACTGCGAAGTTTCAACTTCCGGACTAAAAAAAAAAAAACGTTTTAGAGGTTTTAGCCAGCTTTTTTCGATTTCAGCCCACTGTGCGTCGTTACGAAGGCGTAGTCTGCCATCGTCCTCAGGGTGATGAGGTTTGAATCAGGGCTTAAATCTAAATAAATAACTCAGGGCTTAAATATTACAAAATTAACGATTAAGAGGCTAAGATTTCAACGCTATCACATTTACCTTTGTCAACTTCACATTGCCCAAACTAGAATACGCCTCGAAAGAGATTCCTCCCGTATGAACTCGTGTTTTAAATAGTACATGTGGCCGTGGGTAAATGCCGAGTGTATACTTCGTACTGCGACATGTTTCGGCCTCAGCTGAACCACGTCAGACGTCACCCAAGTAACTCAACGCTTGCCCTAAGATGATACAATGGTCCCGGACTGGTTTACGCAACCCTGTCGTCGGCTTATTGACGCCCGCCCCTCACCTAATGTCCTCATCCAATAGAGACGTGCCGAACTCAAAGCAACAGGCGGACAGTTAATTTCTCTAAAAACCTCCCATGGCAACAGAGTCTCGCCGCGGGGATTACGAGTTGATTACGCACAGCCCGCCGCCACTCCAATCTGACGACGCCAATTTGTGAATGGGGGCTCCTTCCGAGCCGTTAATCAGCGGCGCCACCCTCCCACCATTCTTTCCTCCTTTTGGAGGGGACCCAAGGGGTGGCTGGAGCAGGAGGCCGAGAATGGAAGGGTCGGGGAAAGGCTTTGATACACACCGGGGAGAGAGCGCGGAGCTCACTCTTATGTTCTCGAAGACAACTATGGCCACTCCTCCCGACCCCTTCCACGGAACTCCAATTACTCGAAAGGGCAGCGGCGTATTTGTCCACACGGGCGCCAAAGACGGGAGAGAGAGAGGGGATAAAAGAGGCCGGGGGAGCAAATAAATGAGATGTGGTCGGGTCTTTAAAACCCTCCAACTCGGGCGGACTATCGACCGGGGACCGCAAACAGAGACGCCCCCGGTGGAATCGCGGCGGATCCTCGGCCGCTGACCGTGGAGTCGCGTCGACAAAAGCCCTTCCATTTCCTTTGCAGGATGGAGAAGCCAAAACGGACTCTCGATTCATTTCCCCGGTACACCCCTGCCGTCGGCGTAGAGGACCCTTGTCCATAGCCCTCGGGAAGAATGCTCGCCCATCACCACTCATCCCATTTCGAACAGAGGTCACAAATCATCCGCCGTCTTCTTAGGCGTGGTTTAAGGGCACGCCCGCCGAGAGCAATTTAAGTCAATATGCCATTCACGGAGTATGCCATTGCGTCCACGAGTGGCTTCTTCCTTAAACACCGCGACAGCTATGCTCGGTGGAATCGTGAGAACAATATATGATTCGCAAGTGGTAGGGCTGGATGGCTATATTTGCTGCCGGGAAATGTAGCATTTCAGTAGTTTGGTGCATGGGAGGTTATTATAAGCACCGTGAATCAGAATAGTCAAACTATTGAAAAAGTGAAGGAAATATAAGAGAAATGAAAATGAGAGGGATTAATCTTCCCACTTGGGGGCCTCTGGAGATTTTTACGCAGTAAAATGAATTCCAATGAGCCACCTCTACTAAACTATCCTTCCAAAATCTAAAGCATGTACTTAAACTTGTTGCTTCTAATTCACCGTTTACAACTCTGCCGTAAACACACTCCCATTCTAGCCAGAAATTTACTGGCGTCTGATGAGTTTTACTCCTAAAGCCTAAGCAAGAATTAATGTTCTGGAAATAGTGGACATCGTGAAATTTGGCTATATTTTTGTCCGTTATACTAATTGATGTATTTGGAAACCACCAGACTGACGATGCATACCGCCATTGGTGTCGTCTTCAGCCATTTGAAGATTTTGCTAGAGCAATGCACACTAGCCAGTATTCAATTTGTCAAGTAATCGAGGTTTTTTATTTTCTTGTTGTTTCTGGACCATAGTTAAATATTTGAAAAGCTGCAATGGAGTTAAAGCGTTTCCTTCAAGAAGTGATTACACAAAGTGAATACAGCTGTGGAAAGTGTCATTCGCCTCGCATTGTCAAAAATATCTACGAGTTATATAAAGTATAGCTATAAAAATCCCTATGAGCAACAAATAAACAAACGTTCATGGAGGGGAAGAAAACCACAGGAACACAGTCATTTCGGAATTAAAGATAAGAAATATAATCATCAACAGTTATGAATTAGATGTAAAATACCTGAGGGACCTTGCAAGAGAGACTCCGCGATAGATTTCTACGTCTTTACCAGTCAATTCTCTATCGAAAATGTTTTATTTATCTGAGTCTTTAGCTATTAGATCAGTAGCTGCTGAGATTACATCACAATCTTTTAGCCAACGACCTCTATGCAATGGTCACAGGCCTATGACGGGTTTTACTCCTAAAGCCTCAGTAAAAATTAATGAGCTGGAAACAGTAGACACAGAGTAATTAGACCCTATGATCAATGCTCGAAACGAGATACGAACCCTGAGCACTTTGGAAAAATTTTAAACCCATGTCGCATTCACCTGTCTCTTAATAGTTTCATAATGATTCACATGAATTGCCTGGCTCTAAAAATTAAATCTAGAAAATCCGCAACCCACGAGCAGCCGTGTGCCGCACGGAGAGTTTGGATGACAGCCGTGGGATGAACAAAGCGTTAGTGGGGAAGAACGGGCGCAAAGTAGGCGGGTATTTTAGCGGATTTCTGCCTCGCCCTGCTTTTGCGCTGAATGGGAGTGTTGCGTGCGAAGAAAAAATTATAACTATCCTTCTGAAGTAGCTTACCTTTTGTTTTCCCCATTTACATTCATCCTTTATTGCTTAAGGTAAAATCGTAACAATATGAAGGTTTTATGAAAGAGAGGCTGAATGTAAGAGTGGCAGGGCATATGTAATCACGTATGGTGAGCATTTAACATGTCTGGGTCGTAATCTGAAGGAAAACGACCACAATGGTGTAAGTTATTTATCTTATAGTAAATAATTGAATTTGGTTTCTTTTACATAAATTAATTTTAGTTGTTTTGTTTGCGTTGATTAATAAATTAGTTTACGGTATTTGTTGATTGTTACAAGAGAGGACCGGCTAGAGTTCACAAAGAAGGTGGTAAGCTGAACAGTGACTCACAAAAAATATTTATAACCTTAATTACTATTTGAATACAACAGGGATATCATATGCGGAATTGCCAAGAGAAAGCATTTCCAAAGACAGGGGAAGTGATAAAGTGATGCATAGAGAGTTGCGGAAAGAAGACGAAAGTTTACCAGAGGCATTCGCGTTTAGGGTTTGATTAAAAATGGAGAGAGTAGGGCGAGAGGCGAGGGAGACTAAAAAGGAGATGAGGTGGGAAAGAAAAGGAGGTTAGTGACAGAGGCTCTGCGAAGGTAGGAAAGGTTGATCTAGTGGGTCTGAGAGGAGAGGGCATGTTGAAGAGGGTAGCAGTAGGGAAAACTACGAGGAAGCATGGAATAGGCAGGGAGTTTTGATGGACTCACGGGATGCAGGGGGCATAAGAAATTATGTAGAAACCTGATGGCAAGCCACTCATACGAGGCAAAGTGAAATGATGCCAAAGAAATTGGAACATTAAGATTAGGACCGCCCAAAAACCTAAAAATCAGCTGGTAGTATACCCATAAAATGAATCTCACCATGATCTAATTTAAACTCAAGCGACCCGAGTCTTTCTATTATTTTTAATCCAACGAGTATTGTTAGAGTTGCTCACGCAATCGCTCACGCAAGTTGCCATAACAGACTACCTGATTAACCTACTAACCCTCAACTACTCTGGTAGAAGTTGTATGCCCGGATTTATTCAGCATTTTTCTCATTTCGCGGATTAATCCTTTCTGTGAAGGTTCCCAAATATGTGCGGCAAAATAAGTATATGGTACTTTGAGAGCGCAATAGTATTTCTTCCAATTACCTTCTTCTTTCATGGGCCTTTTCACAATTCACTTAAACAAGCTGACTCTTAACTACCGTTCCGAGAAAATGTTCTATGAGTTAGCGACTCGGAAAGACAGTGATGAGAATTTCAAGTCGTACAATGCGCATCTCTATTGACCCGACCTTATCATTGAGGCATTAACACGATTTCGTTTCATGTAAGTAAGATGGATATAAGGATAGGGAGATATGTCATTATGGTATTTGAAGGCTGCAGAAGAAAATGTTTAAAGGTGAGTTTTAGTTTGAGAAAATAAGTAATGCAAATTTCTAGGAACCTAAAACGGTTCACAATTTTTAGGCATGGCATACAAATATTTTAGCAATCATATTAATTTGTAACGGAGTTAAATTAATGTGCGATTGGCACACTTAAATTTGGAGACCAGCTAGGGGATACCGGGACCCAAGGGCGGTAAGAGGTATTTGTTTTATTTTTTTTATTGTACAACCATTTAGTTGAAAAGAGGTGTTAAGAAATGTAGCATAAAGATGTTTCCACTGGTTTATTTTACACCTTACTACCTATTTATTTTAAACTTGTCATATTTGTTGAAGAAGCAACTGTAATCGATGCCATTTTTATTCTATCATGTGAATTAGCTTTGGTGTTTCGGGAGACAGACAAGCCACATATGTTACTCCTTCCCTATTCCTAATCTGGCGAGAGAGAGAGAGAATTCCCTTTGGTGGTTGATTGTGTGTCGCAGCGCACGAGACAGGAGCAGCCCAAGCTCTTAGGAAGAGAGGCTGCCCAGCGGAGAGGAGACGTGGATCTGGCCAGTCCTCGTTGCCCGTGAATCAGCCGTAAGAGGCTAATTCGACAGGGCCCGCTGAATGAAAGCTGTCGCCACCGTAGTGTGAGGACGACAAGTCAGCATCATCGCGCCTGCGCAAGGAAGTGGAACCTGAGTTAGACCGGCGGTGGTAGCGTTGAGCTCTCTTGACTCCCGGACTCCAACGTGGATGGTTCTCCTTCTGCCTGCAGTTATTTTGCGTAATGTACTGAGAGCAAAGCACTATGATAATGTCACGTGCTCAAAATTTGCGTATCTCTCTCAATGATTTTGATCCTGTGTCCCAAATTATTTAAGGTATGTGGCTTGTAGTGTTGTGGGGTGTGCTTTTTGGATTGGTAATTGCTTTTCCGGTGGTCTCCTAAAATTCAGTTCTTTTGGGATAAGGGATTAATTTTTCCAGTATCAATGCAGTAATCGCTCGTAACTATCGATATTTTTTGTGTGTTTCCTTCGGTACACGCATCGATGTCAGTTATCTTCCTTTGGTTGATTAGGGTTGTTCTGTTAAATGGAGGGGCGTTGTTTGCCGCCTATAGGAATTTAGTTAAAAATGTTTTTCTTGGTTGTACGACAATTGATTTAAAGTCTTTTGTTGCTATCGATTAACCTAATTATCGCGGGAAAGAGTGGGTTCCCAAATTGTCAGTGTATTATTTTACAATGTTATCTCTTCTCTAAATGTTAATTAAAGAAACCCAGTGAATTGCTAAATTTTGTTATTTTGTCGAAACCTGTCCGCCCCCCCCCCCCCTTATAAAGGAATCCCGACAGTCATCTCCACTGAAGCTTAGTTGGGTGGGTTAGGTTAAGCTGTAGACCTACTCGTTTGTAAATCTAATGGTCGTAGAGACTTGGCGCCCAAATTAACGTAGGTTCAAGTAGGAAGGCGTCACAACTTAAAGCATACAAAAATTGATAGATTTGAAAAATACTATGCAAAACTCCATCGAAAATGAGTGCTTCATATCTATGCATGGAAATAATTCTCCTTAAAGCATTACATATTGTTTTAGGTATCGTTGTAGTGTTGTATGTTAATTGTTATGACATAAACATACCAAAATGACAACCATGCATTATATTTGTTATTGGTTAGAGGCAAAGATCGGATTGCTGAGATAGATTCTGGGGTGCCAACAGATAATAAATCTAATTTTTAAAATACTTCGATAAAACTGTCTCAATACTGCCGGAAGCAGCAGACTTTGGCAAGTGTAAGAGTGAGTTTATGTGGCAAAGATACTCTATATTTATCTGAGAGAGGCACTCAATTTCCAAGAAAGTCCAAAGAAAGTCTGAGCGATTGGAATTAATCTGAAGTATTGAGGGCAGGGATATGACTTTTCTGGGCGAGCGAGCATACGTCCGCCCCTTCACCACCGCCCCCGTCCTTCCCGGCCCTTCTCCGCCCCCGTGTTTCCCTACGCCCCTCGGCGCGAGCGGGGGATGTGGAGCAATGCGGAGTCGAGGGGGGAAAGTCGGAAAAGAACGTGGGGGTGTGGGAGCGTGGGGGGCAAAGGTGCGGAAGTGGAAGATTAGTGGGTAAAAACGATCCTCCGTCCAACGTGCTCTCGATAGAATACCAGGATTCAGACGTCCTCAAAATGAAGTAGCATCAAGAAAACTGGGTTTGAGCTTCCCTTTTACCTCAACGACGATGTGGGAAAGAATTAATCCAAATATTGCTCACCGAGAGAGAGATATTTAATCGCGTGGAACTTCACCATCAGGCACTGGATCCCTACCCCCCTTGACACTACTTCAATCCAACGTTCTTAAAATGCAATCCATTAACTGCGGTATAATAGTTTTCGGAGGCGCAAGGCATTCCTCCCTTTAAGAGGAGTTACAGAACGTTCCTCACTTCTATAAATTTCAAGCCATTTCTCAAATCCTGAAGAGGAAAAATGATACTGCCGGAGATGAAGGTGGCTGGCTTCTATTAAGTGGAGCCGGGTCCGGAATTTACCAGTGGCGGATGCTTCGAGAGGAGTACCTTTTCATACTTCAGTGTCCGATTAGAGCTGACTTGTAGACCCTTGATCACCTTTCGTTTGAGATTAGGCAGACCAACTTGATTACCTCAGACTTTATTAAATTAAATTTTAATAATTCAGTAAGAAGAGATTGGTGACGTTGCCGGGTTTCACTCAGCTTTCCCCGTTCTTAACAAATCCTCCCTACTCACGCTCCGTGGTGCAAATTAACTCACTCATGTCTACGTCTACGTAATACCCTGCGAGCCACCACGAGGGTGTGTGACAGGGGGTGAACATCACCAAATATGCACTATTGACATGCAACTAGGATATTTAATGGAGACATGCTAGATAATAGGGTCACATGCAGCTAGATGGTTAGTACCTACATAATAAGAAAGGGATTAATGGTTGTTATTACATGCATCATACACTACAGACTACTCTAACTATATTTCACCTACCTATCCGTTCGCTACGATGCCTATTGTTCTCTTTTATGATACGCGGGAAAAATGACATTTTAAATCTATCGGTACGACAATCTATCTAATCTTGTTAACATGATCAAACCTGGCATAATACGCAGGGTTTCTCAATATATATCTAACGTCATCTGTGAACAAATCGGTTTTGAATTTACTTAAAAGGTTTAACCTATATTTTAACCTGCGTTCTGATAGTAATTCCCATCCCAGTTCTTCTATTAAACTCGTAACACTTATACAATTATCATAACGGCCTTTAACAAACCTAGCGGATCTCCTTTGCACACGCTCTAATTCTTTTATCATACCTTCCTCGTACGGATCCCATATACTCGCGGCATATTCTAAATGAGGCCTGACAGGTGTAAAATAGCTTATTTCTCGTACTCTATCATCGCATTTGCTTAGAACTCTTTTTACGAATCCTAATCTACGGTTTGCTACACTAGTTATTTCCCTGATGTGTTTCCCCCATGACATGTCTTCAGTTATGGTGACGCCTAAGTATTTAATAGATTCTACTTTACTTATTTTCTTTTCTTTGATGCAATAACTATTCCGGGAAAGCCATTCTTTTTCCAAAAGTTCATTATCGCGCATTTTTCAAATTTCATTCTAGCTGCCAACTATCACACCAATCATCAATCGCATCTAAATCCTTAGCTAAAGACTGACTGTCCTCTTCATTTCTAAATTCCTCATACACTACTGCATCATCGGCAAAATGACGGAGCTTGCTATTTTTTACCACTATATTCGAGTCATTTACGTAGAGAAGAAATAAAATTGGGCCTATCACGCTTCCCTGGGGAACACCCGATGAAACTTTTACTTCGCCTGAGCTGAGACCATCTAATACCACAATTTGAACGCGTTCATGTAAGAAGTCTCCTATCCAGCCTACTATATTACTGTGTATCCCGTATGATACTAACTTCGCGAGTAACTTACAGTGGGGAACCTTGTCAAAAGCTTTTCTAAAGTCAAGAAACGCAGCGTCTACCTGTACGTTACCTTCTCCGGAAACTAAAATATCATGAACAAAAAGACCTAACTGAGTTTCGCAAGACCATCCCTTTGTAAACCCATGCTGGTTTGTTATCAATAAATCCTGGCTGTCGAGGTGTCCCATTATTGATATGACTATTACATGCTCTATAATGTTACATGATAGTGACGTTAATGATATTGGCCTATAATGACATGGCTGTTCCCTATCTCCGATTTTATAAATTGGGGTCACGTTTGCTATCTTCCAGTCTTTGGGAACCGCGTGTTCTTCGAGGGATTTGTTAAATACTACCTTAAGATACGGAGCCATTTCGAGAGCTAATTCTTTATACACACGAGTTGGAATTTCATCAGGACCTGAGAACTCACCGGTCGCCGTCGAAAATAACCAGCCTCCTGAATTCATTTTGCTTAAAAAGTGATGGAAGTTTCTTGCTTAAGCCGGTAGAATTTTCAAATCAACGCTGATATAAATAAAACGTCATCGAAATAATAAACTACGGATATTTTTCCTCTAAGCAGTCCACTGGCTGATAGAGCCAACGTAAGCATAAAGTAATCAACGGGAAAGGCAGTGTTGCAGATAAACTAGATTGTAAGTCCATATCGTTGAAATTCACTGAGTACTTTTCCACATAGCATTTAAAGGATTAATAAATGTACTATCCGTGCCATTTAAATTCGCACTTCAGTTGTAATTTGTACTATTGTACGAAGAAAATCTTTGGAAAAGTATGGTGAGCATTTAAATAGTATGGCTACATTAAATATCTACGAAGTAAGGCCTGAAGTCATTCAGTCAACGGTAAAAATTTGCAAAACTCAAACTTTGGTCTCATAAAACGTATCATATGTCAATACTGTAAGAGACAGATGCAAACCTGAAATTAGCCACAGAAATTTCAATACGGCTCAAGGGCACCGGAACTTTCTTCAAAACCCAAGCGACTATCCTCTTCAAGAGTGATCAAGTCCTCGGAAGGCTTTCTCAATCACTAGCGCTGCGTGTCAGTCGACTGCGGCCCACTGTCTTGGCAAGCACAAGTTGGAGGTGTAGGCTGCCGGACCACGTCCGCGCGGCGATATCTTGCAAAATGCACACGAGTGTCACTCTTTGGGAGAGTGAGGATGCCTTTGGTGGTATAGAGTAAGACGGACGTTTGGGAAGAAAGCTTGAGATGAAGAGGGGGAGTACATCTCACTCCGGATGGATGACTCTGCCGACCATCCTCCAGAGGGAGAGGCATTGCCAGCCAGTCGTGCATTATTACTGAAGGCGTCGCCTCCCAACACGCGCCGTGAAGAGCAAGGGCTCGATAAAGTTCGACCCCTTTACGGGTCCTCCCCAGGGATAGGAGCGGGGGGCTGGGAGGTGGGGGGGGGTCGTCTTCACGAGCGGAGGTGGAAGAAGGAATGCGGATGTATTCCGTATAAATTGCCAACTCCGTGAGACCACTCAACAAACTAAAAGCTGTTATCTCACTTACACTCAGATAGCTTTCGCTGCTCATAGGCATTGAGCGGTGGGGGGCAGGGTTGGATGGCCATCAGGGGGGGTAAGGAAGAGAGGATCAACCTGCTAAGGGTTAAAAGGAGGGTTGAGGTGTAGGGTCGAAGACGGCACTGGGAGGCGTCCAACTTCCACTCTTAATCTCTTCCCTCGCTAAACTTCCTAATCTGCTCGGGTCTTATTCAACGCAACCGTCCATCACTTCCTTAGGACGCCGAGCGGGAAGTGTAATGGGTGGGACGGCGCAGAGGAGGCGGGAAGGAAGGAAAAGGCATCGGGGGGTGGGTGGGTCGAGGCCAGGTCGCGAGAGGAACGGAGCGATGCCTAATGACCAAAACTTACATTAATTAAGACAACTTTTCACTCTCTCCCCCTCCGCAACCTCCACAACGCCCCCTCCCCCCTCTCCCTCTCACATATCACGCCCACTGCCGCCCCTTTACCTGGCCATCACCCCTTTGGTCCCACTCGAAGGCCTTTGAACTGCCCCCCCTCCTCGGTCACAAGGACACGCGCGGAGGCCGCAAAGGGACGTGGACTGCGTTTTTATTTATTCACAGAGCGAGTATTTATTCATATTTTTGATTAACATTGCCCCACTCGCATCCCTGCCCCTCTCACCGTCATCGCTAATTCCGCACCCCCTTCCCCTCGCCGCCTTTAAGGGCACGAGAACCTTCCATGCTTTAAACCTTTAAGCATGACATTAAACGACATACACTTCATTTCGATGGCCGAGAATCCTCACCTCACTAAATCACAGTACCATGAATTCCGCGCGCGTTGTTAACCCTCAGACTACCAAGGGGGTGTACGAGATTACCCCAGGTAACGTTTTTAATCGCAGAACCTTTGAATTACATTTGGTGATGATATGCTTTCTAGTAATTGTTCTTAGATGATTTTAGAAACTAATAATGTTTTTATACATCTTATAAATTAAATATTATTAATTACTGAAAACAAATATTTTTAATCGACAATGGAAGTATTAAGGATTAAATAAACATGGCGTTAAGGTTCAATACTGAATTGCATATTTTTTATGATATGTATTTTATAGGGTAACCAAGTGAACTTGGTAGTGAAGAGGTGTCAAATACCTTGGTAGTCTGAGGGTTAAAGCAAGGATATAAATCTTGACAGAGTGATTTGATAAATGATTTCTCTGGCTTTATAAGATAAAGCTGTAATCCAGACAAATAATCCATACAGAAGGGATACTTTACGATATGAAGAGTTTTCATTTGATTTCAGTTCGTAGGCGACATATGTATCTTTTGAATCAAATGATACATTTAAATTGAATCGAATCACGTACGTATTTATATTTAATTAAAAGATCTTTAAAACTGATAATCACTCTTTTAAAACACACACAATAGATTGTCATCTAGTATTTACGATTCATTAAAGCATCTCCTGAATATGCAATGCCACTTAGGTTTTCGAGAGTCACAGTAAATTAAATGTGTATTCTTCTTTCTTTTTCTAATTCTTCACCTTATGAAGTATAATCAAAACATGATAATGCCTCTTCATACGATTTGCATATTTTAACAAAGCCTTTGATCAAAATAATCATTTTAAAGTTGTTAAAATGAATTAGAATTTACAACAGGCTTTAACAAGCTAAGAAGAGATTTAAAAAAAAATGCATAACAAGAACTCCACAGATAATCAAAAGTGTCCATCAACCATCGAGCAAATTTTAGAAGAAAAATTGACGTTGATTCTACTCTCTCGTAGTAAACCTGTTGACGCCTAGTGGGATCATCTTATGACACCAAACACTGCTTGTTCTCAATTGCCCTACTTTACCCATTTTTAAAAACTAAATTAATATTCAAGTTTGTAAAAATATCCCCGTTCATTTTTATCATATAACTTCAAAATATTAGGCCGAATCGATCGAATATTTTAATAAATTGGCTGTACTATTGAGGTAGGTTGAACCTGGCAGTAATGGGCCAACTCAGGGAAAATCCAACGTAAAATATACTTATTCTTAGATCCTGTCTTAGTAATTCGAGAATCACTTACAAAGATTGTATGATCTACTAACTAGTTACCAAATTCCGGTGCACTATCTGTGAGATCCCCGAAATAAAAAGTAGTATTCATATTTCGGGGGAACAATGAGCAAACAATGTGAGTTAAATAAAATTACAAGTCCTAAGAGTCATTTCAGAAGACCAAGTAAATCATTTATTAGGAATGACTGAGTCTTTTTTGTCAAAAAAACATGTAACTACTTACGTAATCGGGTTAAAAATCTGTGTTAATATTTGCACGTAACTTTTTCTTCGGTGACTAAATAAAAGTAGACAGAAGCATTCCACAGAAAAAAAGCCCAAGTCAATTTTGTTCAAAGCATATATGTTTAATATTCTTAACAGTGAACTTTGTAAAAATTGTTATTTCAATTACAAAAGCCACATAACTAATCAATTGCTAGATTAGTACGTCACACAATAACATTACAAAGAAGGCTTGTTTCGACGTTTTGAGCCGTTTTTTCGGCTTATAACTGGGGGGGACTCATAAAAAGTAGGCTACTTCCTGGAAATTATAAATATCTACTCTAGTCTTTGCCCAACCTTTTTCTTGCGCCGTAGATCTTTTTTTTCTTTCCGGTGTTCTTCTAAACATTGAGGCTTTTCTCAGAAATAGATCTCTTAAAAAACTGACTGAATCATGTTTGAAGTGAAATTTACAAGTGGTGACCATCCTTCAGCCATAGAACACTTATATTTTAAATTCTCCAGCTAATTTTACTCCATGTCCTTTTGCATTATATTATAAGTGCACCTGTGCTACTTATTAGAATCCTGGAAATTTCTTTTGAATTACCTATACTAATTGCACAACATCTGCCACCTAACAATTAATAACTTTTTTATTAATTGATGCAAATTGCTTATTCATATATTTTATATAATGAACTAGCTAGATTATAACACCATTTTTATATATTTACGTAATAATAATCTTACAAAATGTTTATTGGATTGATATAAAATGCTCCTTTGAGGATCAATTACATAATTTTTCAAAATTATTGTCCAACAAAATATATTTTTAAAATGTAAGATATAAAATTCTATATAGGTTGTGGCAAGGATAATAAAGTGAAAGAATGAGATATATTTATCTAATGAAATTGATGTCACATATATCATAACATATAATCTAATTAGATATAGTCATATGAGAGCCTTAGTATATAGTCTAATGAAATATATGCTCATGAAATGACTATAATACAAGAAATGTGAAAAGTTCACCTTAGTTCAGAAAATTACATGAACAGTTTATCTAAGTTTTGCAAATCGTGAATCTATCGTTTAAGAACAAGACGATAAAATTCGCCCGTATTTTTTTTCTAGCATAAGAAGCATGCCGATGAAGCTACGGTGGTTGTTTACCCCTTAATGCATGTTTCTAAATCTGTCAAGTAGTGCTAGCACCATGTTTTTTAATGTGTACTGCATAACTCTTGTGTCACGTTTATATAACGAATGAAATGCTAACTGTGGTAACTTTGTGGTAAATTCCATTTTATATGGATATATTAAAATAACTTTTACAATCCACTATGGTCAAAAGCAACATGCACGATCCGGATTTCGAATGCTAAAGCTAGATGACGACGTCATTTAGCACCTGATGATGATGCTTTAGCATTCAAAATCCGGATCGTGCATGTTGCTTTTGACCACAGTGGATCGTAAAAGTTATTATAATAAATTCACGTTCATACAGTTACATTATAGATAATTTAAGTAGTTTATATAATATTTTTAGCATACCAATAGTGTGGTGCTTGTTAGTAAAAGTAAATTTCTTCACTTTAGTTCATGTTGGTGATAAGTCACCCCCTGTCATGCACCCTCGTGGTGGCTTGCTGGGTTATAAGTAGATGCAGATGACATGTTTTGGCGCCGCAGCAAAAATTGGAACTAGACGGCAGCACTAGTCATCCACCCAATAATTTCGTATGGGAACGTAGTGAATTTGAAAACAAAGTTGACATACGTGAAATTTCAGCATAATAACCCCCAAAATTGACGTAAAAGATGGTTCTTCTCCAAATGCTTCCTCATTACAGGCACAGCAACTATTGCCAGTATTTGAACGTTGACAATAAAATTCCCATTTGGGAAGGGGGAAAATTAGCGTTCTCTAATCTTATAAGACATTCCGATGCCCGTCGCGGAATATCAAACGCATGGACCACAAAGGTATCTTTAAAGATAGAATGATAATCCGTAGGCCTCGCAACTACATGCGCCTATTGTCTCCATGAGCATAATCAGGCGTCAGTTAAGTAAACGGGACTCATTTCGTTCACACAAATGCATGTTTATCGCTTTCGCTCATAGACTCATTGATTATAGATATAAAGGGATGCCACTAAAACCTTTTTTCCTAGTTTTCTTCGCCGAATATATCACTGCAGGCCAAACAACGTGTAGCATTTGAAGGTGACGAATAATAACTCCTCTTTCTGAACAGCAGGGGTGGATTAAATTCGATGGGGAGTGAGGTGGATCGTAACTTTCCGAGGTTCTGTAATACTTTATGGGCAATTCTTTCTTATAATAGCAGGCATCACGGGAGTGTGGGCAGCGACCCCCTCTCAATCCGTTTTAAACCGGAACATGATGAAACAACACTGAGATATGAGAACAACAGAAATTTTAAAATTTGATAAACTTGTACGATTTCATGAAATAAAAACAATTATAATTTGCCTAAAAATCATATGCTGTTTCCTTGAAATGACACTTAGCATAACGAAACGGTGATCACCATTACCAATATTTTAAAACACAGCATTGCATATTTTAAACAACTAGGCCATATTCGGAAAAACCCCATTCGAAAATTCCCCATCTCGAAAATTTAACTTACTTCTACTTTTCACAAGGTAAAATATCCTAATTGTGTACATAACAATGAAAAAGTACACAAAAATACTTCAGCTGCAAAAATCTAACTTGCCCAAGGTTTCCTGGACTATATTAGATGAGTTCGATCCCACATGACTTGCCTCTATGCTGAAAGTGAGTGAATATTGAAATCTTTTCTAGCTTTACAAGATTCCTCCAACACTACTTATGCTTCTTATCTACAACTCTTATAGACCCAAAATTCGTGGCATTTCGATTATCTAAGATAGAATAATGAATGTACCTCAGAATGGGAACAAAATTGCATAACTTGCACATTCAGCTACAAATGCATACCTTTTAAAAACCTAAATAATGTCAGTAACTGCATAGAAATTTCCTTAAAAACGGGCCGTCAACTTGTTTGCTCAAGTAAACACTGGTTCACGCGTAAATGCCATGGGTGGATGATATGTGGCGCTCGTAGTTCGATAGAATTCTGTGGCCTCACTTCTGTTTCACTTCAAATGCACAGGGAAGATTAAACGATGCACCAGGATGCATAAAAGATAAGTGTCATAATGAAATCACAAATCATTAGCTTTGCGGGTGAAATCAAATGATGAAAAAGTGAGCATACTTTGACTTAATTAAATTTCCATTCTTGGCTATGGCATTGGGAAAGCCAAACTAGTGCCAAAAAGAGAGAAATCGTCATCACGATAGTAAATATGTTCCAAATAATCAACAAAGCGCGAAAATAATTCCTTAATTTTACAAGAAACGACACCTAAAAAGTCTCAAATATTTTTGAAAAAGTCTTAAAGAATCCCTAAGAATCTTCGTGAATAAGTCCCAAAATTGATGTTTGGAATAAAAAAATAAGTGCCAAAAAATTTTCCTGATTTTTTAATAAATTTAACATGCATTACTTTTAAGGACTTTTAGAAAGAATTTGAATAAGGACTTAATAAGGAAAAGCAAGGATTTTAATCATAATATGTATCGGTAGTGTTTTCAAAGTGTTCCTATGACACTTTTTATTTCAATAAGATAAATAATTACTACTTTAGGCAAAATTAAAAAATTGATATCCACGTCTTATAATTTTTTTCAAAGCTATCGAAAAATCATTAAATTTTTTCTGGCATGGAAAATTAAAATAAATATATTTTTTAAACTGAAATATATGACTCAAAGCCACATGATTAATATTGTCAAAGTTTCACGTTATTGGGAAAGACTGGAATGAAAGATTAGTTGGTCAACTTCGATTAGTCGATCAATTGAAAGGATATACACCAGGGTTGAAATTCGCTATGAAAAAATCATTTGACTTGACCGGGATTCGAACCCGGTTCTCCCAATTTCCGCTCAGGTGTGTTAGCCAGTTACACCTTCAAGCCATCTTCCTTCAAGGCGAATTTCGAGGGGGGTTTATGCGAACTAGATGTTCAGGCCTCAAGTCTACATTGTAGCACAAGAGACGAATTCGTGCTTACAAAGCCACTGTCCCGGTTGATAAACCCAACACTGTCGTTATTAAAACGACGAAATTGACAAATTTCCAAACATTGTATGTAACAAATGATGTGGTACGAAGTCACTCGCACGGGTGCATATACACCAGGGTTGAATTTCAACCCTGGTGTATATGCACCCGTGCGAGTGACTTCGTACCACATCATTTGTTACATACAATGTTTGGCAATTGAAAGGAGTTTGCGTTATTAATTGGGCCATGTAAAGAAAATGTATGTTAATGCAACTCTTAAACATATCTTTGAGTTCAAAAGAATTGGGCTCTCCTTTGTGAAATCTTATCTCTTCAGGAAAGGTAAAAGCTTTTTGAAATGTCATTGAATTTTGCGATGAGCGACAATTTCTTTGACTACAGGGCTTGTGAGATAACATTATCTCCAACCTGCAATGAGCCCATATCACAAGCAGGTGCGTGTGACGCATTTCTTACACAAACAATTCACTATATTCAAGGCATTTCAAAAAAGTTTTTGAACTAGCCCGGCCTTAAAAGATAAATCGTAGATTGATGTGCGAGATTCCGCTTGACTATTAAAATCATTCCACTGAACCACATTACTATTGACTACAGAACTGCATTTTATTCAACACACAATTTTTAAATGGCTACATAATCTTAAAAATAATCTGTAAATGATCGTTACAGGCAATTTACATAATTAAGAAAAATCCAGGATAAATTAGTCTCAGCCAATATCAGCATTATTTCTATCTTACTGCCTCTTACCCCATTCACGAGACATATTTTCCGTAGTGTAGAGTATGAGGCTGATGACCGGAAACTTGAATAACTTTCCCAACTCCATAGCGCTATAACTTCACCCATAGATTTTCCAGTCACCATCCCACACAGGCACCTCACAATTACATTCCTTTCTATGCCCTATGACCTACTGACCTATTCTCAAAGCTTTCTTCACTAGTGCCGAGCCACGTTGAAGTCTTGTAGAGCTGAATGTGGAAAAGCGCCAACTAAGAGATGCATTCTTCATCATCTTTCATCTTCTTCTCCAACATCCTTCTCGACGGAATTTTATCCCTCAGGAGGCAGGCTTAAGCTCCCGCAGTGAGTTCATACCTTGAGCTACTCAAATGATCACTGACCGTTCGCTTGCATCTCTAAACCGTGGGTTGACGTCGTACTAACATTCCCTTCGGAGGCAACTTTGATTGTGGGTTCCTCTTGTGATCAAACAAGCGCTTGAGCAAATTTAAGTCTTTCCCGTTCATGTCATTCCTCTTTCCAACCTTAGATTTCTCAACACATCTGGCTAAAAATGATGCTGTCCTGTAACATTTAATACACTACACATTCAAATAACTTACAAAATCAAGAGAAAAGACAAGGTATAGGTAGCTCTAATTCCACAGAGTATAGGTAATTTTCGCAAATTTCATTGCAAATTAATTATCCAAATATAAGGGTAGGTAGTCCTCAAAAATTCATTATTCATTCATTTATGTGTACCACTCTCCAGTTACATACACAGCTACGAAATACCATGCAAACCACCCCTAGGTTTTGTGGCGCAGGGTGATTCCACACCAGGCATGAAATCCTCATCCCAGGTGAAATCAGAACCGCGCACGTTCCCCCGGATGCCAGGCGCAGGTCAAAAGCAGTCAGAACAACAGTATGCGGTAAGAACAGAAACTAAGAGATTGATTTGTACAAGAACATGCTACCATGTAATACACTACTTAAGATACAACTATTGGTTATATTATTAATGCGACAAGTAAATAGCACTACAAGGTACTAAATCATGCTAGAGTATATCATGGCAGAAACTACATGCGAGGTAAGTAGCTAATAATGATGTTAAGATATTTAGCTTAAGTGCATTGTGACCTAGTCAGAGTCAAAGTATCTTAGAACTCATCTATCGTGACAATTATGGTCCCTTATTGTGCGTGGAAAAATGATATTTTAAATGTCTCGGTTCTGAAGTCATTTTCCTTAATCTTATGCCTGTGATCGTTTCTCTCATAATAATTCGGCTCTAGAAATTTATGTTGACCGTTCAGCAAAAAATGGTGTACATAAAACTTTTGTAAAAGATTTAACACTAGAATGCCGGTGCGGTCATTTTGACCGCAGTTGGAATTTCATTTTCATGTCACACGTTTAATTTTTGTCGTGTAAGCATTTCCTTTAGTGACTTTTCCTAACTCTATGATGGCATTATGTTGGCGACAAACTTTTTTGATGGGTCTTTACGTTATTTTTTTATTACTACTCCTACCTAGAATGCCTGAGCGGTCAATTTGACTGCATATGCAACGCGTGAAGATAAACTGTAGATTTTTCTGCTCTCATTTGTTTTATAATGAATGTAAGTGTTCTTGTTTAGCAGCAGGTACATCATTTTATGTATTTCATAAATTATAACAATATAACCTTCTGGGTTGATGGATGGTGGGAATTGGGGGGCGGCGGATACGCACAGTCTTGCTTCAGATACAGTGCCGCTTGCTCTTTCTGTTACATAATACCATAGAGTAATATAGAGGTCTCGCCCCCGTGCTAAAGAGCGCATGCGTTTTTGAAGAAGTTCAGGAACTGATCGTTAGCAGTCTCTGTGGTCAACTAGTTCCATGGTAGAGCGGCCAGTTTGAATTCGTTCCGAGCCGCAGCCTGCTTCGATTTGGCGCGTGAGAAGTTGGGCGTTCTCATGAGCGCCCGTTGGCTTTCGAGGAGGGAGGGACGAGGGATAGGAACTCCTCAGAAACGTCACGGTACTTAGTAGCCACGTGCTTTTTGCGTCTTGTGGGGGCCTAATGATTCCGGGAGATTAGGCCGGGGCTGCCATAAAATAACTTGCTATGGGAGGGGTCCCAGTTCCGTAGAAGTGTTAGCGAATGAGTCCCGGGGGAAGGATGTGCGCCTCTTGAAGGCCACCGTCTTTGCTGCCCAGTGTTGTTGGGAAAGGGAATGTACACCCTTACCATTACTGCAGTCCACGTCACGTTGGTAGTTCAAGACCTACACCAAGTGCGAAGGTAGAGAAGTAGGGTTATGCGAATACAACGACGATCGTCGTATTTTGAGGAGTACCACACTAAATTTGAGGCCATGTGAAGTTGATGTTAGTTGTGTTTCACAAATAAATTAATAGTTTATAAGCTAACAATAAATAATAAATCTTTGCCTTTCTAAAAATAAAGTTCGATTTCCTATAAAATACTTCTCAAAAAGAAGCCAAGACAGAGTCGTGCGAAATCTTCGAGAAATTATATAGTGATTTAGGGGTGGGAGGGAAATCACCCAATGACAATTGAGTTAGAATATTGGTCGAGAGAGGTGGAGATGAACAAGTCACATACAGCTTTTATAGGATATCATGAAAATAATTCCGAGGAAGGTGTTTTGCAGAGCAGTGGCATGTGTTAGATCTAAAGGCTAGCCTGTCTACGGCTAGTGCCTTGTTTCCACTTCATGGGTTAGACCTGATGTTGGGTTACCTGCCCGCTTTCCAGGAGGAAAGTGGTAATCTTCGTAAGAATTGGCCAGGAGGATACTAAGTGAATATGTAGTTGACAAACGACAGTGGTATATTTTGCTTGAATGTCAAAAATAAAATAAACCCTTTCAGGAAATAAGGTGAGTAGTAAAACATCGAAGCATTATTTTACATTGGCGTCCTAAAAATAATTGGTCTGTTGTGCCTAAAGGTCTGGGGAAAGTAAAGGGTCTATTAATTTATTATGAGAGTAAACTTATGAATAATAGGAAAGAGCAAGGGGCCTCTATTTTTCACTTGTATAAAGGCTTAAGCATTGAGTATACATACGTAAACGATAAGCGAGAAAATTCCACAGGCGAAAAAATAATGAAATTCAAAGGATAAGTCACTCCAAAAATTGAGTTATTAAAGAGTTTTCCAAACTGTTGAACTTTAGCGGTAAAGTATATGTAAGAAAGTATTTAAAAGCACCTCCAACGGTCTTATCCTGTAACTCATATCATCAATGATGAGCCTAAATTATTGAATCGATTCATGTACTGAGCTTTCTATGCGCGAATGACTTTCTTTCTTTACTTTATCAGCTTCTTTACTTATTCATACTTCTTGTCGTGACATTTGCTCCGAAGAATGACCTTTGAAGTATGAGTATGTTAAATGTTACCTCTGCATATTACCCAGCCAGCCACCTGCCAGGGTGTTTAGCAGGGGTAACATATCACAAGCATGTAAGCTACCTTTCATAAATTTTTACGGAGCCTAATATTAGTGTACGAGGAATTTGGTCAGTGATTCCAAGTGAAACTTGCATTGTACATTGACATAATTAACTACGCTCCTCGAGTCCTAACTTCTTTGCTTTGCAAGTTTTATCGCTCATGTACACCAGACAATCAATCCGAAATCATTTATTGGCAGTAAACAAAGAACTCAAATCAATTATATATCATATGGCAATGTTCAAACTAATATTCCTGCATATTTCCTATGCAATGACGAATACTTTCGGATTCCCAATGAAGGTTTTCGGATGATACAGCTTTATTTTATTGTATCACCCATAAACTACGAAGCCTCCTTAAGTATTTTCACAAAAAATCCACAAAAACCAAGATTTCAGTTTTCTACGAACAAATAATGATTGAAAAGCTAATGTAAATCAAATAGAACCACAACTACCTTGTAGTTTTGCTATCATTGTTTTCAGTTCACAATATACTGTTATTTCACTCAACTTGCTTCTCCTCGGTAATCATTAATATCCTCTGCGTATGAAAATTCTTTCGAACAACTACCCTCTACTTCGGGCATTGCAAAGTTTTAATTTCATTATTTTTGACACTCAACAATAAGGTATTATGACAAAAAATAGATTGCTTATAAAGTCTAGCAGAATTGAAGAGGAAGAAGTACACAAATTCATAATATCATTTTTTAGTTCTCAAAACAAAATAATTACATTCGGGTTCTTTGGGTCAATACGATCCCATGACTTTGGCTACTAATTTCTCATTATTTTTGGGAAGTTTCTTTTGGGAAAAGCGTTCCCCCTTTAGCTAGGAGGCATGACGCGCGACACGAGATGGATTGTGCTGGTTGCACGATGTATTTGAAGAATGGCTACGGTAAAGGCTACGGAAAGGCTAAATGCCACAATATTTTTCTCTTGTGAACAGGTAATATCGCATTACTCGGTCTATCACCCACGACTTTAAACAAGAAGTTGATATGTGAAAAGCATTTCAAAGAAAATGATGTCAATCCAAGCGGTCGGCTTGTGAAGGGAGCACTTTCGCATCATCACCAGTCAACCTCGGTGGTGCAACTGACATCGGAAAGAACTTCGTCTCCTTGTAGTATTACAACTCCCGAAAGAACTTTGACTCGACGGATAACACATGCGTATTCTAAAAATGCCGCAACGTTATCTCCTGATGGTGAATTGACATCTCCTATTGTTGATCATGGGCATGATGAGATATCATATCTTACGCCACCTACCGGCCGTCATACCTCTCCTCGGCCAACTCCTACTAAGACTTCTCGCAGAGCGTTGTGGAGGGTTGAGGCGATTTCACCGCTTCCCGCCGATCGACGTGCATCTCTAATCGCAAGAGAAGTAGTCCGCAATGAGACGCAAAAGAAAAAGAAGCTGAAAGCTCAGGTAGAGAAATACAGGAAAACAATAGCGAAACTACGTACTTCTGTTTCACGGTTGCGGAATCGTGAAAGGCTGATGGGAAAAACAAGGTTGGTGAGCTCGAGTTTGCTGGAAAAACATTTAAATCAAGGGAAGCCTTCCGTTTTACACAAATGCAGTTGAGCCACAAAACTGGAAGCCCATGGAGTAAGGAGGAGCAGAATTTTTCACTATCTCTATTCTTCAAATCACCAACTACAGACCGATTTCTCCTCGAGAAGCTGACCCTTCCTGCTGTGTCAACTTTAAGGAAGTGGATTAGTAGTTCATCACAGTACATGACGGGATTTGACGACTTTTTCTTTCAACAATTGAAGCTAAAAGTGTCCGTCATGGCGCGTAGAAGTAAGGATTGCGTCATTCTTTTCGATGAGATGTCCCAGCTTGAAAATTTAGAATACTCTAGTTCGATGGACATGATTGAAGGTCATGAAGATTTGGAACATCTAGGTAGGACCAGAAAAGTTGGGAAGTATGCTTCAGTGTTCCTGATCAGAGGTATTAACCATAACTGGAAATTACCTGTAGGGTACTTCATATCTGAACGCGGGCTCAACAGTTCCCTAATACGGGCACTGTTATTTCCTTTAATTGAAGAATTAATTGTTGCTGGCTTGCAGCCCAAGGGTTTCGTTTGCGATCAAGCGAGCTCAAATCGAAAAGCAATAAAAGAGATTGGGGTATCATTAGAAAAGCCTTTCTTTGAAGTACAAGGGGTAAAAAGTTACTGTATTTTTGACGCTCCTCATCTAATTAAATCTTTAAGGAACAATTTCCTCAATACTGACTTCGTCCTGGGTGGAAAAATCCTTTCTTTTGAAAATATTCGAAAGGTTTATCGGAATGACTCGTCCAGCTTCACAACAAGAGCGCTATGGAAACTCACTCCGGCCCATTTATGGCCAAATTCCTTTCAAAAAATGTCAGTGAAACTAGCCACTCTAATATTTAGTCATTCGGTTGCAGCTGCTATCCGAACGAGCTACTCAACCGGAGAGCTAAAAATCCCATCCACCCTCCCAACAGCCGACTTCATAGAATTTATCAAAAATGTCTTTGATGCCGTGAACAGCAAATATAACATTTTGAAAAGTCATATATGCCTGGATGGAAAACATTTACAGTCAATCGAGGTGCTAGAAGAAGGGCTACGCGTAATGAGTAGTATACGTAAGAAAGATGGTAGCCGTCCCCCATGCTTTGATGGCTTCCTACTTTCACTCAATTCAATTAGAACGTTGTGTCACGAGATGAGCGGCGATGGCATATTTACTGCACGATTGAATCAGGACCCTGTTGAAATTTGTTTTCAGTAATACGGCGAAAGGGAGGATTTCATCGAAATCCCTCTGTGAAGAGATTTAGGACAAGTATTCGGCAGGTGGCTCTTCAAAGTTTATTCAGGCTTTCTAAATCATCTAGTAATGATTTAGATGAGGACCAAGTTCTATAGCTGCCCACTGGATTATTATAGCATTAAAAATAAGAACCAAATAAAAATTTTGTCTTTGGAAACTTGTTTAAAGTTGCTATCATTCAATACAAGGATAATAACTTTCCAGTCATCGATTGTGGACAGAGAGAAGGGTTAATCTACTCGAAGGTAAGAAAATTTTGTCCTTAATTATTATAGTGATGTATATCCCCATGAAATTGGCTAAAACAGTCCTAAATTCTCGGTGAGTTATCTCCGCGGTTATCCTTCTCGGGGCATCGAACCTGGTGCAGAGTGAGATATACCGGATGAAGATATAATATTAGAAGACAAAAGTGATGAGTTTCTCTAGAAGTAAGACGGCACATTGAATATGCCGGTTGGAGGGCACAAAATAGAGAAAGCCAAGCAGTTAACGTACCTCGGAAGTATTTTAGAAGAGTAGGGGTTTAGAGGTGGGATTATAAGATGTAGAATTTCCCTAGTTAAGGAAGTATTTTCAAAGATAAGGGATTTTATGCTCCAAGGGTCAACACTGGTGTTCGTTCCAAGTCAAAATTGCGGAAGATTTGAAACCCTCGCGTTCGCGTCGCGTCAAAAAGCGAGGATCGTTCGTTACACTCACGGCCGCGTCGGGTCAAAATCTTAAAAGCGAAGGATCTCAATATAAAGTGACACAGTGTAGGAGACCAGACGGAAAAACAAATCAATACGAAAATATTCTATTGAAAATGTTATCGTATTGCATTTTTGCTCCGTAAAATTCCTTTTTTTGTCACTTTATCACTCTAGAAAGTTTTACTTCAAATGGCTAAATGATTTCTTGTTAAGCGAGAGTTTGTCGCGACATGACCGCCAGTGAACGAAATAATGCCTGCATGTTGACCCGACGCGACGCGACCATGAGTTTCTTGTGCCGATTTCGACCCATGACGTACACGTTTGCGGCACCTACAAGCTAGTCCTTTGCTCAACGTATCCTCAAAAAATCTCTTTTGATATGATAAGACGCAAATTGGCATTTTTGATGCGTAAATGGCAATCTAATGGTAAATTAATATTGCCTATAAATTGGCCATTTTGTCCAATAGAGAGGCCATAGCGAAAGAATCATTGCATCAAAGCTTGAGAAACAGAAACCAAAAATACGCTTCCGTGGAGTAAGTGAAACAAGAGCATAATTATTTTTCACAAAAATATTAACCCTACAGAGAGCGCGAGATAAATAGTTACGGGAAAGGTCGCGAGGCGTTTCATAGACGCCAGTGAGTTTTTGAAGCCTTAGCATAGACGTCTGATATTTCAGTGGGAGTTTTTCATGCAACTACTCCTTGGGATTTACTTGTCATAATAAAAGACTACATTTATTTAATTTTTATTTATTATAAATCCATTTCCATCATTTTTCAACAAGATTTCTCACAACTCAAGAGATTAGCAGTCAAAGCACACCATGTTAGCGTGTTCTAAACAAATATAACTTGTGCATATCTTACATTTGTACTTTGTGTATCTATTTTTACTACGCTCGCATTTAATACATCTTCCTCTTGTTATAGTGGTAATTTCTTCATCTGTTTGCCCTACACTAGATGTGCTAAGACATATTTCTTCAATTTTTAGCCTTAATTCTCGGGGCAGAGCTCGGGGGGAGAAGAGCACTGCTTCCAGGTCTGTAAATAATCCATCGTTAATTCTCGGGCTAATGAAATCAAGAATCCACTCCAAATATTTGTTAGAGAACTTAAATTGCTACAGAAAATTATTTGAGCATTTATTCCAGCAATAAATGCTATAAAAACCACCATTGGCCATCTATTTGTTTTTCACGATACATCGTATAAGCCGCAGAGCTGGTCAACCGTATCAACGCCTGACTTTGTTAGATTGTAAAATTTAATTATATCTGGTTTATTTCTATTAGAGTTATATCTACATCTACATCTATATATTTCTATCTGTATTAGCGTCATTATGCATAGTTGAAATAAGCAACACACTTTTATTTTTCTTTGGTACATAGGACACTAATGTGCATTCCTTTTAAACCCAAATAAACAAGATTCTTTTACTCGAGGTTTTTTCTATAAAACAAGGTGGAATCTCTCTTTTATTTTTCCTTATAGCTCCTACTACGGCAATGTTCTTTTTTAGTAAATACTCAGCTAATTCTCTGCTAGTAAACCAATTGTCAAATGTTACGTTACGTCCCGACCCAGAAATTTTAGAACTTAACCGTTTGACGACATCAATTGGGCTGTTGCTTACTTAAAAAGGGCCCAAAGGTTGATTGACGGCGTATATTTCAAGATTGGAGGTGTAGCACACACGCGAATCCACTAATGCAAAAATTTTAATGCCGTACTTTTTTGGCTTGCTCGGGATGTATTGTCTAAAATGACATCTACCTCGAAATCCCTCCAATTTCTCGTCAATCGTACAATATTCTCCAACACTATAATGTTTTCGGCAATTATTTACAAACTTTTCAAATAAATCTCTAATAGGAGCCAAATTTTCGACTCATTTCCTCTCCTCTATAGAGTTCTTTTTTTCAAACATCAAGCAGTAGATCAAAAACTTGAACCGCTTCTCAGAGAACACTAGACGACACAATTCGATACCCGTTCTGTCCGAAGACCAAATATTGGAGGTATTTGCTCTATTTGCTTTCTTTGCCTCACATAAATAAAGCACACAATACAGAGCCTTGATTTCTAAAGCATCGGTCGGCCTCGCATCTCTTTCTCTGCTATAATGTTGTAGAATCTTTGAAATTTTCTGATTTGTACATTCTACGATAGCAGAAATAATTTCACTACCAAAAAAATAACTCCCAGCATTCTTTTTTAGATTTAGCTTCTTTAGCTTCACCTATTACACCCGGTAAATGAATCACAATGTTATTTCGACGGATCCGAACATTCTTTGTAGGGGCACTTTTACACCACCGCGAAATTTTGTCTCGTCCAATGAAATGTGTGTCCACCAAGTTGCAGTATGCATCTTCAGAATTCACATCACTGTCACTTACTTCTTGCTCTGTGTCTGTATTCTCTGTTCTTTCTTCCACAGCATCGTATCCAGAATCACTGGACTCGTCCCAAACTTCTGTTTCCCCATCATGCGCCTCCTGAAGCCACTCCACTACTTTTCTATCCTTCTCAACTGTGGGGTCCAGTTTAATTTTTTCTCCATTATAGCCTAATAAAATATCGCCATCATTTTTAGTGTAAAGCACCAAAATTACCGTAATTGTCATAAGTAATGTATGTACTTATAAAAAAAATTAGGAAAAAAATATTCACCTGAAAGAAGTTACTAACTTCCAGTCATTTTGAAGCAAATACCGGAAAACAGAAGCGATACTTTCCCAGAATATGGTACAAATAAATAAGGTGAATTACTTCTTAAAAAGATCAAACGTCGTATAAAAATGTCCAACATTCCACGGAATGCTCCTGTGGCACTGCTACATATAGGAACAGTTGAAAACTCTGTGGCAAGATATCGACCTGTCACTTCAATTCCTCAACAGAAACTGAGGAAATCATACCAGTCCCTTTTCAGATACACAACGTTGTACTCAAACTGTTGTATGTTAACCATATGCTTGAAAAGAGGAAGAATGAAATAATATTCGCAGAAAACTGATACTAAATTGAATACCACTACTACTTATCCATATCGACGACAATGCAACCATCCTGGGCTCTGAAAAACACCGCGCAACCGAATTGGAAGAAGGTGGATACAAAGTTACAGAAAAGGTCGCGCGGCGTCCAGGAGACGCCAAGACGCACCACTCGGAAAGAAACCGCTTATTACTGAAAACATAATATAGCATAGGAAAAACTAATTTTATCCGATACAAGCCAATATAATAGTGGAAAGGTATACCAAATTCCAAAGATGAGCAACCAACATCTTTAACAAAAACAGACATGTTATTCATACTGGCGTCTCACAGACGCCACGCGACCTCTCCAGGGTTAAGTGATTTTCGAATAAGATGTGATACGGTTTAGTTAGGATGAAGATGTTGAGGTGTCATACCCAGACGAGACGCCGAAGAGATAGACCAGATTTACCCGAAAGAAAGAAGGTTGATGACACCTAGAGTAAATACATTTAAAATAGTGAAATAATAAAACAGCCTCGTGTCTCACTACAAGACGTTGCGTGAGATAATGAGGCGCACACCTTTTGCCAGTCCTGGATTTTTTCGCATTAAACCAAAGCTCTACTTGCAATTTTCGCTATTTGCTCATCTTCAGGGGTTTTTGAGTTAGAACTAGATTATCTTAGGCGTGTATAAGTAAGGAAGGGAATTTGAGCCGTGGAAGTCTTTCCTTCTTGCTGCTCATGCTCATGCTTCTTTGAAATGTACTAGGAAAAAATTAAATGCTTCATTCCGGGCTCGCTTAAGCCATTAATCCGATGCTCTTGATTTTCCTCTTCCCGTCTTTGATTTTTCTTAATTTGTAATAAACAGACTCAATCATCGTTACTTTTAAGTTTCACCGCGTTTCACAGTCTAGGTGGATAGTTATTTTCAGTCCAGACTTCTTTTGAGTTACAGACCAAAGATTTGGTCGCATGAACCTGATTGACAACTATTGCTGACCTCAAGCACCCAATGTCGTTCGTCAAAAGAGTTCCTAAGAACAGCGACAAGTCAGGGACATTTTCTTTATTTTACAAAACTTTTACAATGTTTGCTACCTCGTATGACACGAAAATAATTTTATTGAAACGCTTTTAATGGATACTCAATCCAGTACATTGCCTCCTCAATTCATTCCAAATGTTGGTCCCCGTCTGTCGCATATCATCAGGAAATTCAAAGGTAGAAAGCACCCTACTATTATCCAGTTTAAAATATTATGTACCGTGAGGGTTTGAAAGTGAAATTTCATCAAGCAATTCGTCCACCCGTCAGTAGTTGCCGCACATGCCCCTCTTCCAAAGGAGACGGTAATCTAGGCTCTAGTAAGGGGCACCTTTCTGACAAAGCTCTCGATAGTAAAAGATCACAGCTAGCATCGACATCCACTGCTTTTGGTACGAAATTTGAAATCAATAGACTATCTGGTACATGAAAGGAACGGGTATCAAGGGAACTATTCGATAAATTATTGTATACGCTATTACTCGGCTTCCGATGTGCTCAGATATACACAACAGAATAAAAAAAAGAATTAGTTTCAGCTCAGAATAATATTTTGCTGCGAGAAATACCGTGCATAAATCCTTATCTTATGCTTCAGTTGGTGACAATGTTTTTAGACTGTGTACCACTAAATTTGTCTTGACTTCACCCTGTAGATTCCGACGAGATCGATTTTGAAAATGCACAGGTAGCTTATTCTCAGTGATAGAGCTAACGAGGGCACTTGGTGAAAAGTAAATATTTAATTTGGTAATGATTTAATTCGAGGTTAAATTGGCGAGAGACAAAACAAAATAGTTCCGGAATAAATCGGCGGATTGTGACCTGAAACAATGCATTGTGACTCGTAACACTGCTGTCCTCTAATCGTAAGATAAAAAAATAAGGCCAGTCGAATTGTACACACTGCAAATTTTCTCTTACTCTAAGGACACGGGTATTTGTGACCAATAGATGATTCTTGAAAACCTCGGAACATGTAGGCATGCATAGTTGATAATCATCCCTTCTGAAAAGAGCGAACGACCTTCATTTCTGTTTTTACAGCATGTGTTAATGTTGGACTAACACTTTTATTGACATGGTCCTCGGGTGAATTCTATCAAAATTACATTCTCACACTCTCAGGCAACCGTCTTTATTGCGATTTTATTCAATATCGCTATGCGCAGTAGATCGTGGATAGACTTGACCCATAGTTTGTCGAATCCCAAGGAAAGTTTTCGTGATATACCGTTTGACCGTTCACATCCGACTCGGCCGGCGCGAGACCTAACTGTAACTCCGAGGTAGCTTAGCATCCAAGGTGCTCCTGAGCTTTGCTAGGCAATGCGTCAGGCAGTTCTGAGATGATTTTTAGGCCCTGACATGACTCGGAACCCTTGGAACACCCTCCCGAAAGCCCTCCCCTACCTCGCCCATTCCACCAGTTTCCCCTCTCGCGCGCATGTTTGCCGCGCACAGGTATGGGAGGGAAGCGCGCTTGTCCTTGAGGGAACCAGTGGAAATCTTTCAGGAACGTCACTGACATCTAGCGGAGAATAGCAGAAAGAAAAAAGCCATATCATAATTCAAATAAGGGCGAGCCCTCTGTATACTCTGTGATAATACTTATGATAGATTCCTCCTCTCTAGCATCCAAACAAACTATCTCTTGCTCGAAGTGGCTTATAAAAAATGCTACATTACGTTATAAGAAGTAGTTGCTTGTAATTCGTCATTCAAACAAAGTAACACCTGTACTTCCTGTTTTTTTTAAGAACGTGGAAGATATCTTCTGTCACGCATTCAAACATTGTATCGCTTGCTCTTACTGATTCGCAAAGGTTGTACGCTACATCAATGTGTAAGACTTTGCTGCTTGTTAACCAAAACTTGACTGTCTTCGCATAGTATGAAATCCAGCGTTGGTAAATTCTTGGTTACGCTAGGAGCGAATACTGGGGTCACTGTGGCTGAGTACTCAGTGGGATTTCGACTGTGGCGAGGAAGTTCTCTCGTGATTGTGTATAGCGTTTCTCAGGGATGGAAAATTGACGTTTGCGCACCCCAGAAGCTGGTGAATACCGCGGAAGACGACTCTGATGGAGAGATCACCTCTGGATCGGACACAGTTGATAGTGGCTCCGAGGAAACCTTGGCTCCAGCTGCTGAGGGCTCATCGGAGGATTCTGAAGATGAAGAAAGAGTTAGTCATCCGAGTGAGATGTTTTCCAGCTTTTGTACTCTTCTCTCTAGGATCTTGAAGACATAATTTCGAAATTTTGAACGAAAGATTTATTATATTTTTCCTCTCATATATTTTTTCGCCACGTAAAGTTTCCTCCATTTTTTGAGGACAAAAACTGTTTTGTTATCAGGATAGAGATTGTAGTAAGTAATAATTCCCATAGAAGTTAATTTTAAATAATTTTACTATGATTTTCTTCCTTTATTTTGATTCCATATTCACTCCTTGTCGAAAGATTTTGTAAAAACTCAACTTTCGGTTTTCATTTTCTTCGATATAAAAAATAAGGATTTTCCAAAACAGTTGGCGATATAACGTCAACCTCATGAGTTACAACTCGGATTTATCTTTCTTTTCCCTTTATAACTTTTTTAAATTGTTTTTCCGTCTTCCAATTTTTTTCTTTTTATACGGAATACTGGCTCCGGTTATATTATAGTCTCTTATTATGCGTGAAAATATCTAAATTAATAAAAAATTAATAAAAATAAATAAATAAATACATTTATTTATAATAATCATATTGTGAGTGAACGAACGGGAAGGAGAATTTATATTATTAGGAACGAATGTTTTATCACCTATCATAGGTTCATTAATTATTTGAGTAAAAGATTGGTGTGTAAGTGTGCAAAATGTCAGTAAAACAAAGGAGGCTATCATAGCGGTCTTTTTTCATATCTTGTTCATCTTCTTTGCAAGCGTTGAACCTCCATTTTAAAGTCTACCTGATGAGGCCCCCAAGTACTGGCTGCACATTCCATGTGGAGCGGTGAAAGTTTCAAATACATTATATTTTATTGTACGATGGTATTAATTCACCCCCTACCAAACACCCTTGAGGTGAATAGCTGGGTAACATGAAGATGCAGATAGTTTAAGCAGAAATGTTAATCATGTCGGACATTTCAAGAGAGATTAATTTTAAAAATTATAGTAATTAATTAGTACAAAGTGGACGAAGTGAGGGTCCGTATTTCGGTCGGTTTGGTTCTCTGTTGGTTTAAAATGCCGATGCAATCCTTTTTATTATTAAAACATTTGATTATACTATCACTAGTCATAAATCATAAGAATAGCGTTACTGACAAGCAAGCTGCGCCGTAACGGCCCTGCGCCGAGACGGCCTGCGTCGAGACGGCCTGCGTCGAGACGGCCCTGCGCCGAAATGGCCTTCGCCGAAATGGCCTGCGTCGAGATGGCCCTGCGCCGAAAGGGCCTGCGCCGAGACGGCCTGCGCCTAAATGGCCTGCGCCGGGACGGCTTGCGCCAAGTTTGTTTCCTTCAGATGTCAATGGAGATACTAGCTCTGTAAGTGTGAATCAAAAACTTCTTTACATCTAAAAATCTGACAGAAGAGTTGAAATCGGCAGATTCCAGCCTAGTTGGTACTCTGAACAAGCAGCGCCGCGAAATTTCTGATGTAGGCTCGAACTTGAAGGCTCCGATTTTTGACACTAAATTTCTGTAAAGCAATTTCACATCCATAACCACTTATCAGGGAAAGGTCAATAAAAATATGTTGCTTCTAAGCACCCTTCACTCCTCAATTGAGATTTCAGATGGCGGAAAAATGTTCACGAATCGGTGAGATTTTATAACTCAAGTAAATATGGTTTGGACATCAATGCGTGGATTCTTTAACAAAGAAGTTACAGGAAAGAAGACCTCACGCCGAAACTTTATTTTACAGCTAGCTGATGAACTTAGATATGAACATTCCTCTGATTCTGAATCGAATGGTCACTGTGATAATTTGGACTGTGATACGACTATGAAAGAAGAAAAAATCAACCGCACAACTTTTCGCGTTCTCAAATGCCGCAATAAGCCTCAGAAAAGTTGTCAGAAGTGCAATAAATCTGTTTGTGGCAAACATACTGAAATAATTAAAATCATTTATGTAAAATGTGCATCAAAATAACTTGAGCTAAACCTTTCTGTATATCTAAAACTATTCGTCCAAATAAAACTTCTAATTACTCTAAGCTGTAAAAATATAACTTAAAATAAATAATAAACACACAGGTAAACTAAATGCCTTTTTAAAGACTATTTATCTAACAATTGTAATTATTAGACATAAATTAATGACTTTACTAACTATAAAATTTTTGTTTTATTTTCGATTTCTGGAATCTGATAACTCATTTTTGTTCCAGAAGTGTGATCAAATATACGAATCACGTCTCGTAAATTTTACTGTCATAACATCAATTGACGTTTAATATTGTTGACGGAAGAATGATTAAAAATTGTATCCTTCCTATTGCTTCAGAAACTAAAAGAAAGGCCTTGAATTTTCAAATCTGTTTATGACTTTCATTGAATTAAATTGTTATGAATTTTTTCTCGAATGAACGCAACCATACATTGGCTCAAATGTGAAACAATTCGCTCTTTGTAGCTATGAAAACTTTCTAAAGCTATTATCCCAACAATATTCTTGAAATATAATGAAATTTTAAAAAAAATTTCCCATGATATATCAAACTGCGGTCAAAATGACCGCTTAGGCGTTCTAGGTGGGAAGGAAAGTTCAGGCGTTCTACTGTTAATCTATATTTTTCCCTTCGATCGGATAGATACTCTCACTCTAATTACCCCAACAATTCATGAACACTGCCATGTTTATCGTAACTATTTTTAACAAATCTAGCTGCCCTCCACTGCATTCCATCTCTATCTGAAACTTGTCCTACTTCGTAAGGGTCCCATATCCTACAGCTACTCCAAGTGAGGTCTCACGAGAGAATACCATCGCCCCTTTACTTTCTCGTCACATTTTCCTAGTATTCTTAAATAAATCCCAATTTACGATTTGCCTGTCCGCAAATTTCACGTGTTTCCCCACGACAAGTCCTGAGTAAGGGTCAACCTAAGTACTTAACTGTCTCTTATGGGTTAAGCACCAATGAGGCAATAAGTTTAACCTCTTCAATCAAATAGTTAAGCGGAGATGACAGCCACCGTCCATGGTGGCATCATGGTGGCAAGAATTACTCAAGTTCCCTACCTTAAAGTTTGAAGAACATTAAAACTCAATTCTTACTTTCGCCAAAAACCCATTCACTTATTTTATACCTCAAGCCTTTGTAAGAGCTCATCTTTGCATTACAACGTTCTTGTGTTTCCGTTATAAGTTAACACTTCAGACCAAAGAAAGGGACTTGAACGGAAGACACAAAAGATATTTATGGCACGAATAAATGAATTTGTACAAAATTCTGAGTTGGAATTGGGGTGTCTTTCATAAAGTACTAATTTTAAGGATCTCTCCCAAACTTTCAACAGACAAAAAAGTTTATCTCTTAAAAGAACCTCAAAATGTTTTGAATTTTTTTAATTTCACCTATCCAATGACACTCTTCTTGATTTTTACGTATTACAAAATTCATCACCCAGCATAACTTTTAGTGCAATAACAGCACTAGCAAACACTGAAAGCACATACTCTTGGCCTGCTTTCATGAGGTATTATCCATTAAAAGCGTAAAACATAAACCTAGCCGAGTAGAAAAACGTTCACTTTCACCATATTCAAACGTTAACTACTGAAATCGAGCAAGTACGGTGAAAGGAAGTTGAAATATAACTTTAAGCTAGTCCAAATACGACAGAAATATATTGAGCTGCCCAAATTGTCTGTTATGATAGCGTGCGGACAGACACGGACATACGGGCATAGCGCAATTTTTGGGAATGCTGAGCCTAAGAAAGTCCATTATTAAGAGAATTAAACGAATGAATTATGAGAAAAAGTGGAATATACGTGCAATCAATTTGAAAGGTGTACGATCTAATAACTGATGATCACACTAGAGCTATACGCAGCCCTATCGGATTCAACAGAATTTTTGTTACTGTTCGCAAAGCTTGACTATTGGATAAAGAAAAAGATATCAGATATAAGGGTCACAGCGAAGGTACGAGGGGCACTACTGCCGCCAAGGGCAGCCGGGCTGCCGTCTCGTTACGC
Organism: Ceriagrion tenellum; assembly: GCA_963169105.1. Taxonomy (NCBI): domain Eukaryota; kingdom Metazoa; phylum Arthropoda; class Insecta; order Odonata; family Coenagrionidae; genus Ceriagrion; species Ceriagrion tenellum. Next base: position 12,165,739 of record OY720638.1, read on the forward strand.
TAATTATCTTTCCGAAATGGGTTCATGACGGAAACCTCAGTCGACCAATCGACTCAAAATTTTCACATTGTTTTGAAAGAGATTATGTCACTTGAGATATTCACGATAATATGAGGGCATTTCAAGGTTGTCTTTCATGTTTCTTTTCTTTATTCCACGACAAAAAAGGCTGCGGGATTACGTAACCTGAGTCTAATGATTCTAAGAATTAAATCCCCTCTTCAAACTCGCCCCTGTCGGAAATATGATGGCTATCATATTTATTATGCAAAATAATTTGCAGAAAATATGACGATACAAATTTGCATTGAAAGAATTTCCGTGTTTCACAAAGAAAAAACGAGGGTACCCCATTCATTGAGCTAAATCCCTTCAATCTCTCTCTTAAAATATGAAAATTATAATTGTCTCCGGCATTGGCCAAAACCTAAAACATGAAATTATAATCAACCAAGGCGTGAGCCAAGCAGTGTATAGCAAGACTTAGGTGTACTTTGTCGCTCATTATTCACCATTGAATATACACATGACTGTCAACGAGAATGGAAGAAAGTTACAAAACCAAGAATATAAATATGTGAAATCGCATTTTTAAACTCAATGCTATTTGCTGATGACCAAGTCATAATTTAAGAAAATGTAAACCATATATAATTGGCTATCTATTAATTATATGTGATGTGCAAAGATCATGGTTTGAAAATGTTTGTACAAAAAACCAATATATTGGCATTTCTAGGAAAGTACCCAGTCCGAACCAAAATAATAATTAAAAATCGCTTAAAATAGGTATCACACTGAATATTTGAGATTCGATATCACTTAAAAAGAGATAAGGGTCACTTTATCAAAAATAAAAATAAACTTCTATTTATCAAAGAATATGTGGGACTATAAGAAGAAGACTGAAGAACACTGAAAGGAAAAACTGCCAAAGAAGCTGAAATAAAATTTTACGAAATGACTTTCCTTACATTACTAAATGGATCAGCAGGTTAGGCACGCAGAAAAAGAGACTACTGACATATTGAAACATCAGATATGAAATTTCTTAGATCTACAAAGGGCTGCACAAGTCTGGACCACGTAAGAAAAGAATAAATAAGGTAGGAATTAGAAATATGAACAGTGACAGACTTAGCAACAAATAATAAAGGAAGATGAACGTACCTCTGGTTAAAATTTTCAAACCGATTTTAGCTATAAGAAGCTATATATAAAGCTATTGGGAGAAGAAGTATTGAGACACGGAGACTACGGTGGTGAAGCCGGAAGAGGTAACATGTATAATCCTGGAGGGCAAAAAGGAGAGGAAAAATGTTCGAAAACCCTAGCGATTTCTAATCTCTTTTTATATTCCTTTAAAATAATTATGAATAGATCCTTAGACATGTAACCTGTTGGATCACGGGGTGATAGAGCAATGAAAGAGGGGAATGGCAGAGTAAACAACCATTTAATTGATATGGTAATTGAGTGAAGATTCATTCCATTGTAACATATAATGCGGGAGAAAATACTCATCAACTTCATCAACAGAACCGAAAGCCAATGTCTAACAGCCAAGTTAGGTTATTACAGTTTTAAGCTCACTTTTCGACAATCATTTCTAGTAGAGGATACGATGAGGCGAGAAGATTTTATAAGATCAACAGCCAGATACTGCAGCAATTTTCAAAATTAGTGAAGTATATTAGTAATTCAACAAAAGTAGCCCGATAAAATGAAAATGCTGCATCATCAAGAGAAAACACTTAATTGAATTCATCTTTGGAACAGATGCCAATTCACTCATTACAATTGGCCCACATTCAACATAAATGGAGGAGTTGACTGCGAGTTTAATATTTAATCCTAGCCTAATGGTGAAGCTAGGTCTACACGTTTTACAGCCAAATATTGGCTTGCCTGGGTATGCTATGCTAGCATGCATTGTGTGTATTCTTCTTTTGTACAATGTTATAAAGATATTTGTACACGTAGCATAAATGAGCAATAACAGGATTTTCGTGGTTATTCTGCCACTACAAGATACTGTTTATCGGTGAAAATTCATAACGCCAGCCGTGAAAAAGTTTTCCAATTTGCATATCTGTAAAAGACTAACTTTTTCATATACGTCAATGCTGAGTCATGTGACAATTCCCCTTTACCTCGATGGGCTTTTCCAAATGCCTACAATAAAGCATTCCAATAATTTTGACCTTTTATCCAACGCTGTTGCCAAATCCTATTTTAATATTTTTTCCATTATCAATTTAAAAAGATCTTAAATGAACAGGTTAAAAAACACCATAAAATTTTTGCCCATAATCAACCTGCTTTAAATTTTTTCGGGAAACCAGATTAGCATAGCCAAGCGAACGCGTTTGCGATCAAAACAAAAAGCACCGTACTCAAAACTCGCTTGACCTAATTATAGCGGGCTGCAAATTTAAATTAGCTTGCTTTAAAAATATGCCCAAAAGTAGCAACTGCTTTGAGGCGACAAGCCCACTTTCAATTCAGAGGGGAAAATGTTTTGCTGAATTTTCTTCCTGTTTATTTTCATTCAGTTTTCTACTGCAGCTTGGCTAGAATTACAACGTAAAATATTCAAATATTCCCCAAATGTACTTTATGAACGAGCAAAAATCGTTTAACTTGGCATCAACAGAACTCCATGTTGATTTTTCCGACAAAAGTCCTTATAAATGCGTGAGCTTTAGATTAAAATACCAAATCAAACTTTAACTACAGTGGACTGGCCGGATATTTCCTAGAAACAGGTAATGGAATTATACAATAACTTGGTGGCATTCCAACTCAGAAACCATAAAACGTTTCGTGATCATTTTGAAAGATATGCTATGAAAAATTACAGCCAATTCATTTTAGGATTCAATTAAGCTTCATCGTTTTGGACAATTGGCCACTAAATCCGTGGCTGACTTAGTGCATGACCTCAGTCGTCATATGGTAAAGTCATCGTTGACCCTATGATAACGGGCACAAATTCCACTTGTGTAGATTTTTCCACTACTTAGAGAGCTTCGGTTTATGAAGCTCAGGCGCAGTGAACAAGTGCAGCACCTGATACTTTATTTATACCATCCTCAGACGATTTGATGACCCTCATTGTATCTGGGAGGGCTTTAAATTTTATTTAATTTTGTTTTTATACAAATACCCTGAAGTGAAATGCCAAAAAACGTATGGCACTGCAAGGTCTGGCGAGGATTTTACTCATAAATTTTTATTACACTTGAAACCTTATCATGGCATACTTATCAGACTTCGTATGAGATTTAAGTTGGAAGATGTCTCTCAAATTCAGAAAAATGACTAGACATTGATGACATCTAGCATGAAAAAAGCGATGGAAGGAATTATGATTCATTTAAAAACTTATGACAAAAGTAATATCTATCATGGAAAGTGGGGATCCCCACTTTCCCAAATAGCGTGAGCGAGGAAGTGATCGACATTACACTGCAGCAACACCTCGGTGCACAGAATAGACGGATTGAGCGTATCGGGGGAGATAATGTTATCAGATCACCGACACGTTCTATTTAATTTACTTGTTGCGTATGATAAACAAATAATATAAAGGAATCCTAAAACCACGAAATGGAACCTATATCAAGAGAAGCTAAAAGGAGTGCTATCAAAGGCACCTCCAAGCTGATTCAGCAAAGTAGATGAAATAGATGCAGCCGTGGAAGTTCTACAGGAGTGCATCATCTTATTCTATGAGGCTAGCTGCCTCAGCAAGACTAGGAAAGATGGGAGTAGTCTACCCTGGTGGGGAACAGAGTTTGAGAGCCTCCGCAAGGAGACCAGGAAGCTCTTTAATTAAGCAAAGAGGACCAAAATGCCTCGGGATTAGGAAAGTTGTAAGGATGCCCGACGAAAATACAAAGCCACCATCAAGCGATTAAACAGGGAATTTTGAAAGAATTTTTGCGGAAACATAGAATCTGTTCCACAACTCGCAAGATTCCTTAAGATTTTGTCAAAAGGTCCAGAAGCAGGAGTGGGTTCTCTGTTGCTTCCCTCGGAAGACTTTACGTCTTCCGACAAGAAAGCTCTAAAGATAATACTGGAGACCCACATTCCAGGCTTCAAAGAGAGAAGAAAGGCAAATTTGCAGGCCTCCCATCCGTCCTGCTAGGAGAGAATAGAGAATAGCCTGATCATCACGTACAACGCTACACTTTGGGCGATTACATGTTACAGCCTATACAGATCCGCAGGAGAGGATGGAATCTTCCCCGCCCTTTTAGAAGAGGAACAGGAAATGCTTCTACTTCCCGTAGTTAGGATTTTTCGCTCCTGCCTATTTTATGGATATATTCATAAGTCTACACTAAGGCAAACTCCTTTAGAGGAATAAGCCTAATGTCCTTCTCATTGAAAACATTTCGAAAGATAATTGTTAGGCATACAACGGATAGGTCCTTAAAAGAACATCCCTTACACCCGTATCAACACGCTTACCAAAAGGGAAAATCCATTGAGACAGCACTCCAATGTCTAGTCTGGAAAATTAAGAGTGTGCATGGGCATAGGATATATGGCTTAGGGGCTTTTATAGAAATCGAGGGAGCTTTCACTAACACCTCATTTGACCAGATCTGCACAGCATCCATACCCACACTGTGTGCTTCATTAGACGTACGGTAGAACTGAGAACTGTTAGGACAGTCTTGAGAGAGACCTCAATGAAGGTATTGATAACTTGAGGCTGCCCTCAGGGTGGAGTCTTGTCACCGCTTCTATGGTGATCAACAGTCTCCTCTCTAATTCAAATAAGACTGGAGCATACACTCAAGGATACGCAGATGATGTAGCTGCACTCATCACCGGTAAGTACCTTAATATAGCCTCTGAACTTATGCAAAAAGCCCAGGACAAGACGATGGGATGGTGTGATGAAACAGGGCTTACTGTTAACCCAGAAAAGACAAGCCTTATTCTGTTTACCAATAAAAGGAAAAGGGAAGGCCTTAAACTCCCCTCATTGCCAGGTAAATTTTTTCTACCTTCACCAATAGTGAAATATCTAGGAGTCATTCTAGAATCCAAGCTCCATTGAGGAAAACATCTTGAGGCAAAAACAAGAAAGGCCTGCGCCTCCCAGTGGGCAAAATATGGAGACTTCAACCAAAATTTGTATATTGCCTATATACTGCAGTAGTGAAACCTATTTTTCCCTAATGCCCTCTTATATGGTGTGAGAGGACGAGGTTAAAAGTTGTCAAGGACAAAATAACCCATTTGCAGAGGATGGCCTGTTCGGGCATCGCAGGGGATATGGAAACTAACCCAACTTTGGCGCTAGAAACTATCCAGAATCTTGCGCTATTCCACGTGGAAGCGGAAACTTAGGCAAGGATAGCGGCTTATTGCCTCAAATGTTTAGGACTGTGGAACAATAAAGGTAATTCCACCGGTCATAGAAAAGTGTGGATGGAGATCATGAAGCCAATCCTATCGTTGAGATGGGATCAGACACAATGATAGCACCGTGTATCCATTCACCCCAACTCTTCAAGATCCAATGCCCAAATAGGGAACAATGGGCCAAAGGGAAATGGAAAGAACTTAATGAAGGAGCCTACGTGTGTTACACAGGTGGCTCCAGGAAGGAAGGAAGAGTAGGAGCTGGGATCTATAGTGAAAAACCAGTTAGGAGCCTATAAATCCCTCTGGGGCAGCACGTCAGAGTATTTCAAGCAGAGGTCTTTGCCCTAACGACTTACGCTTACGTAATTAAAGCAGATGGGCTTAACGACAGACCAACTCATATATGCGCTGACAGTCAAGCGGCCTTGGAAGCCCATACCTCTTCATGGTGTGAGTCACGGCTGCTGCAGAAGTGTCGAGAAGTACTCAACACGGTAGTCAAATGCGGCAAAGTAGAACTTTTCTGGGGATCTGAACAGGTCGGAATGACTGGAAACGAGAAGGCCGATGAACTAGCAAGAGCAGGATCTAGCAGCAATCTGATTGGCCATGAACCAATCATACCCATCGCGCCATCGGTAGGGAGAATGGCTATTAGGACATGGAGTCTAACTCAGCGCTCCGAGATCTGGCGAACAACATCGAAGCAGCGGCAGGCGAAACTACATGTAAAGGGACCAAGGCCTAGGCTCGCAAGGAGGCTTCTACTAAATCGGAGCCAAATACGAATGGCTGTGGGATTCCTCACAGGACATTATCAAGTGATGAGACATTATATTTTTTTAAGATTATAGACCCTCCCTTATGCAGGTGGTGTGAGAAAATGGATGAAATCACTTCCCAAATTCTCTGCAAATGTCCAGCCATACCTTGGACTCGAAATATGTATCTGGGATTACCATTTCTGGAGCTTGACGAAGTAGGAGAAATTCCAGTAGGGGACCAGCTCGCCTTCAACAAGGTATTCGGACTCAACGGTTAACCACCGATAGAGTGGCTGGCACAATGAACCAACCCCGTCTAAGTGCCTCAGGGATTCTCAGCAGTAACTCCTCCAAAAGCTAATCTAATCAAATCCAGTCATGGAAAGCTATCCAGAATACCACTAATTTTTTTCTAACAGTTAACTACTATTAAATCCATATAAAAAATTAAAATATGGCGCGTGTATTCTAAAAATATTAATGAGTTAGTATCATGTCCCTAGAATTAATAATAATGCTTTTATTATTGTTTCGTTTTTTCTTGATAAAACAAAGTAATTACTGTAGAGAAGGATAGGAAAGATGCTATGCTTCATTTATTCCCCATATTCAGCTGACACCAGCCACACCTTCATGACTCTCAAATCAGTCAATAATTCTCAACGCTAATTTAATCAGTTCCAGAGAACTGATCTCATGAGATTTTTAGTGCTCTCACTTTCATAAACGTAACGCGTCTATTTGGAAGTCAAATAACGGTCCACAAACATTACGAGGAAGTGCCTGGTAGCAATATAGTCATACTTTTCAAGCTAACCGAATCACATGGCCAAGCAAGTTATCATATGTACAGAGTTACTGAGGAGAGCTTGAGTAAAGAACCTTGAAAATAGTCCCACGAGTGTCACATCCCATGCTACTGAATTGGATTGGAGCCCAAACGGTATTAGAGTCAAATTCAGAGAGAAAAATGACTCTTCTAAACTGGGATTTGAACCTATATCCCATTGAATTTCATGGACTCTGCAGAGCGAGGTATCTTCACAGGTACTACGCATATGACCCCATGATGTACCAGAGTTCGTGTGCTAAGCGCAGCTTTTCACGAGTTAAGGCCCAAACTTATAAAAATGTGTGTTTTCTGCAGAAACGATCGAAAGACTGTGAATCTGGCCAAAGAGTGGCTTTTATATGATCGCTCGCTAAGAATCACAAAAAAAGAATTAATTCTCAGGGAAAAATGAGACAAGAAAAATCTGCGAATAAATCTTAGAGCACAAAATAGTTTTTCACTGTGAGTTTTAAACGATTTTGTGATATGTAGGAGTTGACTCCATTGAAGTTACTGAGTGATTAGTTCCGCAGTTCAGTAACTTTCCTCAAACAACAAACCCCTCCGTTATAATGAGAAAAAAATTTTACATGGTGGTACAGTGACGGAATTGGAGAGTCTCTTCTTGTACATTCATGGGAAAACTTTTGAAGACAAAGGGGTGTTGACAAGCGAATCTTACCGCATACAATCAAAGAGACATCTGGGACTGCAAGAATGGCTTAAGGCAAATATCAGTCAGCAGACAGAGAGCGCGTGCTGATCCTCGATCGTAGGAGCACACTGCGTGAAACGCCTGAAGTACAGCACGACATAGCGGAATATCGCCATTGGATTTTGTAGGGCCAGCTGCAGGGGAAGGAGTATTAGAAAAACTACCTACCTCTCCATCTTCTCAAAGGACTAACCCCTCATGTGAGAGCACGTCGTGGAGGGTTGGACCTACAGGACTAGGGTGATAGTGCGAGACTACAGAGGACAGCGCCCAAAAGGGCCCACACGTACTCGCGTCTCCCATTGACACACTGGGCCACACAACCCGCATCCAGTCGCGACAAGGGGCTGGGTCTATTGAGGTGGTTCGAGTGAGATTTCTCCCAAATCAAAATAGAGATGATGGAAATTTATTTTTTTTTAATTATTAAATGTAAGCAGCATGAAGTAAATAATATTATATTAATGGCGCAATAATATTTTTTTATCCGATTGAAATTCTCAGACATAAAATTGGCCCACTTAAGTCTAACTTCAATGTCTTTCACACGGTACGGAGAAAACACCTTCACAACCAAAGGTATTATTACGATTCTGTGTAATTATGCTGCCGTGATTCATTGGTTTATATTTTATAGCTAGCCAAGAATAAATACTATAGTGTATGGATTTCTGCAGAGATGTATGTGCAAGCGATTGCATATTTTCTTAATGGAGCCACCTTGAAGTGTATACCTGTGCCATTTTCGGTGACAAATGGCAGGTTCCTTTTAGTACATAATTTGAAATATATATCTATAAAAGGATGACTTTTTATCATTGAAAAGAAGAGATTTTCATTACGAAGTCAAAGTCATTGAATTTTATGTTTAATCTTATCTCACTCAGTTTACCTTAAGGCGATCCCACAAGCGAGTCTAATAGCGGCTCTGAACGGCGGATAAAGGGATCGAGGGCCCACCATGCCGCTCGTGCAACTAATATAAGCAGTCCACGCAGAAGCCGTTTTGAGTGACCCATATCGATTCCGCGGTGGAAAGGACGAAAGCCTCCGACAAGTCCTTTTTCGGTTTGGTTTCTTTCTGTAGTGCCTGCGCCGCGCCACCACCCAAAATTCACGGCGGAGCAATGGAACCCACCGCGGAATCGTGTTTCAAGTTAAAACGATCGCCCAGTCGGGATATAAAACTTCTACTTCGTCGAGAGGGGAAAATGGTCTAAAACAATCTCTCACGAAGGAGATTAAAGATCAAACTTTGAGATGGATTGTTCTTTTTCCACTTTTGCTCGCAGGCCAGCGGCTGAGGGCAGTGGTCACCTCCGATAAGCGAGGAACTCCGCTCACTAACGAAACACTCATTGCGTTCAAAAAGGTTTTCGGGTTTGGGAACGGCTTTTCTGCTAAAAGGCAACACATTTGAGGGATAGAAGGAATGAGAAAATAATCTCCGCTTTCAGCTAACTTCAATTAAATTTTCCATGAAATGGCTGATGTCCCAGGGCTTAAAATCTAAGAAAAAATTTCGTTACGATTGCAGGGTTGTTCCTAGACTAAAACTCGCGTATTAACTGAGTAAACCGTTAAGTCTGGAAACGTAACATATATTAGCTAATAGCAGTCACCTTAAACACCAACATGAATGAAACAAGCTGTTACTGATGTATTCCTTACAGTTAGGGATTTGCTCAATGAAACTACCAACATTGATGAGTTAGTAAAATCTACAAATAGTCATAATATGAATTTAAAGTAATTTGAACTTATCTATACCCATCAGATATTATTGAAACTATGAATTTTGATTTGTTTTATATCTTATGTATCATAGACCCTGAAAAGATCTCCAGTAAAGGAGAAGTGACAGTAATGTTTTAAAATCCAGATACAGTAATCCCAATAAAGAAAACTTTTCTTTATTGGCAAATAAATGTTTTGATCCACAGTTACACATTATAGAGGGAATGGATACTGAAGCTTACGCAAGGTGTATTTTTATCCTCATTATAAGTTGTTATACTGTGGTTGACAATACTTTTAACAAGTAATATCAACAATCAAAGCTAGTTCAACAGTGTTAAGCGCCTAAATACATCGTGTAAATTATTCCCTCATTATTTCTATGCAAAGAAATTATAATCTTAGGAGCATGTTTACCATCGCTACAAAAGAAGCTATATTCTAGTTTAAGCGGTAAATTTTCCCGTTGTGTAACTAATGATAGATTTACCATGATAAATCAAATAAAATAATAAATAATAAACTTACAGCACCGGTAAAACCAAATAATTGGCTGAAAAACACCTGAAAAAATAAGGACCAGACAATTCGAAAGCCGTATAGTATTGTAATGCAATCTTAAGACTTTGCATGGCAATTGAAATCTACACTAGCATAAAAAATGTGAGATAAAAAAAATTGTCGCTTGTTTTTTTAATCCCTGGTTGTTTACAGTACTAACTTTAATTCTTAGTCAGATGCTTTGAGATCAAATGCTTCGATATCACCTCCTAAACATGGGAACAAAATACACCAATTGAATAGGCTGGATTCAAAATTGCTAAATTGCCTTGGCTGTTACGGGGACGACTCACGCAGTATATTGTCCTAGGCAAAGCATTCATAAAGTGGCAATGGGAAACTCTAAACACAACTGGTATATTAACATCCAAATAGGTTAGTTTTATGCTTGTCACTGAGTCACATAGTCCTGTGCCATGAGAGAGAATTTATACACACTAAAGCATCCCTGCGCTCAAACCGAAGATTGGCTTGAATAGTGAGGACAGGATGACCAAGTAGAGATTTATTTGGTAATGATGGCCTGTGATGTGCGAAATACTCACATCAGAGCAAGAGGGGCAGTCACTTTTCCGTTTCCTCCTCTGGTTCATCGATAAAACCTGGCTCTCAGAAAAGCTATATGAATGTAAATCCCCCTTTTCTGTCTCCCAAAATTGATGGGGGAGGAGCGGTATATAGTATGGGAAAGTTCCATGAATGCCATGGTGGCAGAACGTAATGCAGTGCTTAGTTTTAACACGTGCATGACGGCGGCCTAATGTAGTGCTTTCTATCCCGAGGTACGCGACAAACCGTATCGAAGAAAAATTCTATAGTAAATTCAACACCACTTTCTAGCATACGTCCTGGTTGGTTTCAAGGCATTTGTATCATTCATAATGTCAGAAACATATAACTGTAGGAAGTATGATAGTAAAGTAGAATATATAGATTGTGTATTTAACTATTTACGTTCGACAAAGCTGACTCTTTCGCTATTAATTTGTAGGTGTGATTTTGTTTAAGACAGCTAATTTCAGCCGAATTTTTGTTCATCTCAAAAGATAGCAATTGATTAGTTTAAGTAAGGCCGAACTTCAAAATCGAACACAGATCTAGCAAGCTTACCAAATTAAAAGGAAACATAATTATGTGGAAATATTAATACGTAAGTTTTTATACATATTCTCAAGACTATATGAAAACTCTGTATTGATTCAAGAGAGTGTCTATTTGGTGATCAGTGAATTTAATGGCTTGGGAGGAGTTGAGAGTAGCGATCAAAATCCATGTTCTCTTGCACGAGATAATGCACGGATGCATATGAATGGATAAATCGCACAGCGTCTGCTCCAGCCTTCGAGGAGAGTGCTATCTCGACCTGAAACACCCTCAAGCAATCACTACCGCTCTGCGTCTTCAGTCGCTCTCCTTCCCTTTCGCCTGACGCCCTTCCGCGAACTCGTCCCTTCACCAACCTCCCTCCCTCCCCTCCGCCCCGCTTCCCCTGTCCGAGTGCTCATCGCCGTCGCAAGCATAATCTCTCCTCTTCCGAGAAGTGCCTTGCTCTTCCCTTCGGGCATATGCAGCCCTCCACTTTCCTTGAAGAAACAATGTGATACACGGAAATTTCCAACCCGGTCCTCCGAAGGCGGTGTTTTCCCAGAAAAAAAACTTAATGTCAGTTTGGAATATGAACTATGAGGCTCTTCTAGTGTTGTGGGTATAAATAAGAATGGCAGCGTAAATAATGGGTAGAGAAAATGAGGAAAAGATGTGGAGGAAAGGTATATAGTATGGGAAAGTTCCATGAATGCAATGGTGGCAGAACGTAACGCAGTGCTTAGTTTTAACACGTGCAAGACGGCACCCTAATGAAGTGCTTTCCATCCCGAGGAACGCGAGCCCTTAAAGTGTATGCGCTTGGTGGTTTATGGGTACCTGAGAAAAGTTGAGTAATGCCGGAAATGTGAGATACATATTCCGGTACTGCGATAAGTCCAAGTGATCGAGGTATGCCAGGGGAAATGGGCCCCACAAGGGTCACGCATTCCGGAGATGGTTCGGAACCAGTGCCCTAATGAATGGTACTTGGTAAGTGATATTACATTGAACTATTCTGCATGAATAGTTTTTAGGCGTCTTGCAATACCTCATTTTCATCAAATAACACATGCAAGAGTATTTTTATAAGGACACTAGCTAAAAATTAAGGCACCCTCTACCGATAGTTAAAGACAACGATAAGGGGCATTAAGATCCGGCTAAAAGTTAAAAAGAGACGTTGATTGTCAAAAATGGCTATCAAAATTACGCTGAAAAATATGACAAACAATTTCCGAAGAAAATAGCTTCTCTGAAATCCCAATTAGTTGTATTTTTTTACCGTTATGTTCATTTCGGGTTCCAATGAACAAAACATCCGAGTGCATCGCAATTATCCAGATGAAAGGTTTTAATCCACTGTCGATGTCTACGTTGGTTGGTTTGAGGATACTCAGCACCGTACGTAAGTGACAAACGCCAGCTGAGCTACCGACCTAAAATATTATGATAAAAGCTTTCCATGGGCCAAGCTTCCCTTAGATTTCGTAAAGTTCACAGAGGACCTCAAAGCCAGTAACAATGGAGACATTACTCATTCGTGTATGGGCTGATTTTTTTGAGAAGTGACTTCCATAAATGCAAAAACTATCAAAATACTAATCATATAATGCTCCTGCTGCAGGATAGCCTAACAAGTCATACCAGAATTTCTGAGCTAGATAAACGCCAAGTTTAGGACTTCGCCCAAACTGAGTGAAATTTACACAACAATACTAAAGGGCAGCTGTTTGCCTTGTAAAGTTTGCTGTTCACAGGGAGACCTGACACCCACAAAATAACAGAGCTTAGGTGGCACTACTTTCCACTGTACGCTGAGGCGTTATCTGGATTCCAGACACACCAACAGTATTCCGCGTCCTATTCAACTCAATAAGATTAATCGATCTATGTTGGAGGATAATAGATAATAGCAATAGGGTAGCCATAAATAAAGGAAGCAACCCATGCCGCGTATTGGAAAGGTTTGTATCAGCAATTTCAGGTCCCTTCCTCGATGAAAGTTATCGCGGGGATGCAGGACTACATGGAAAACACGACTTTCCGCGCTCTGTTTGTTCGCTAATATCTCCGGTGATCTGTTTGTTCTCATCACTTCCGGCTGCCCAACCCCACTGCTCCTTGCCTCACCCCCGCTCGCGACGAGTGACTCCAATGTCTACCATGCATGAGCCTCTTATGCGCAGGTCAAGATTCATCTTATCTTATGGTTTCTAGCTGGTGATAAGAATCCTACATGGCGAGGAGATTGAGGGAAAAAACTAAGGTGCAGGCAGTTAATAAACTCCCAGTGTTTCTGTACAGGAATTAATTTGTTCCCTTCGTAATCCCCTTCTCACCTCTAATTTTGAACTTAACATGTACCATATAAGGAGTGCTATACAACATGAAAACATGGTTAGCCTAATATATGAGTGCTAAAAACATGTTTCACCTTAATGAAACTCACCAAGTAAAATAAAACTGTGGGGTTGAAGCATTACAATTTACAGTCGACGAAAAATCCTTTTCAAGTTTCTGTATAGCCGGTTACCTCAAGGAAATACATCTGTTGAACGGACTCGTTACCATCATTCAACGGCAGACCATGATTTTTTTCAATATCCATCTCCCGCTCACCTTGCGTATTAATATAGCTGCGGAGACATTAAAGGAGGTGAGATACATAGCACAATTTCATTAACTCTTCATGACGCAATATACATGAAACTACTATGGCGTGATAACCTCGGACGCATCATTGTAATTTATTTACACCTAAAATAAATTTTAAAAACTGCGATAAACTTTCTTTGCGAAAAGCTAATTCTCTAAAACCACTGTTTCCGCATATTTAGGGCGGGATGCACCAGACGAGACCGTGAACAGCTATCAATAATAGTCGTTCGCGTGTTGAGTAATGAAAAAAGGCAGTATGTAGAAAAGGTCCGTGAAGGCGCCATATATTATTCAGCCAATCTTCACAACTTCATTTTGGAGAGAATAACTTGTTTTAATCCATTGACGATATGAATATAAACACACTCTTCCCTGAGATTATGTGCCAAGCTTATCTTCGTTTAATATTTCCAAGTCAATTTCATGAGGATTTTCATACTTTTACGTTAGTAGTATAATTTTGTTTTCAACGTCATTTGACGGCTAAAGTCATTTCGCTCATACTAGGAAGTACTGTCTGCCTTGTAAAGATAGGGCAGACATCACTCTGATGAATAAGAGGATCACTCCTGCCAAATTCAAGCCGACGACATTGATGCTTAACTTCGGTGACTAATCGGGAACCAGCGTTTACATCGCCTTTCTCTCGCTTACATAATCTCCATCGATATGCCTTTTATTTAACACATAATTTATGCAGTCTTCTGCATGCTACAAAGTGGTTGGGTGGTAGACATGATTTACGACTCCTGCCTATAGAATCATTTTTCGGAGCTTTTCGCCAGTCCATCTCCACACCCTGTCGACGCAGTCATAAGATCATTCCATGCCTATGGTTTACCTCAGCATTTACACTGTCCGTTGTCGCTCAAACCAGGACCACTCGGCATGTGATCCGTGCGTGGCGAAAAAGAAGCGGCAGGTGGTGACGGAGGAGGTGTGGATTGGCAGAAATTCAAAGTAGATCAGAGTCATCACATGTGTGGGGAGTGCTATGAGGTGCTAGGGGAGAATGGATACAATTGTCTAGAGCGGAGTGCACGGGAGAGCGGACGCGCCAGTGCCAATGGGAAACTCAATACGTGAGATTAGTCCTCGCGGCTCCCGGCGGAGGCAAGGTACAATGCCGAGGAGAGCGATGCACGGCGACCGTCATGTGTTTACAATCAGCTCCGCGCAGTAGCGACAAGTGCGAAGTAGGGGGTGACACGAGACACCCTCTCCGGTAAGGTCATGCACTCTACAGGGTTCCTCCCGCTACACCATCCAGTGCTCATTGCCAAATGATCCCAGGCCTTCAGGTTACAATCCAGATAGTTTGTTGACTTCATTTCTTTTTGCAAACATAGAGTTGGAATTCCAATCGCAACTGTTCTATGGGATTTTGTCTCCGAGCTCAAAGGCTAACTTATGCGGAATATAAGTAAAGGAACTTTTTTAATTTTTCGCTCTTAGCAGTTGCATTTATTCTCGATACTTGGATAATAGTTGAGGTCTAAATGCAGCAGGCAAAGAGGTAATCATTCCAGCCGAAGATCGTTTTAGAGCAAGCATGGAGCGACACTGGCTCAGAAATTTCATTCGATGATAAACAAGCAAGAGCCATGGACAATCTTACATAGCAAAATGTAGTGCAGAAAGCTCTTGATATTAGTAAACTCCGAAAATCCTTAATTGTAGTTCTTTATACCAACTCCAAAACGCGTGAAAGAGCTACCACAGTAACGGACAATCGGAGAGCAGCTTTTTAAAGAGCATACCTATCTCCTAGTGAACAAAACCATAGTTTATCTGCTGCGATCTTTAAGTCAACACCTAGAACGCCAGTGAAACTTTTATAGAGAAAACCAACTCATGCAGGGAAACGGCGAAAATGGTTCAAAGAGCAAAAATTGGGGAGGAGGTGGATATATACGCCCGACAGTTCACTGCGAATACCGACGGTTTTCCCATGACGACAATGCTTTAAAGAGGAGAGAACCGCGAAAACTACACGCCTGGGGGTGAAAAAATGGCGCAGCGAAAGAATTTGGTGTCGTATTACTGCTTCCAGTACTCAATGCTTGCATCAATCAGAAAAAATGGAATGCCTTTGTGTCAAGAAAAGTTAATAGTAGGGAAATGAGTACACCCTCGTCCGTGAGAGGAATGCTGATCATTTATCAACCTTCAGAAATGATTTCTCGTACATTAACACGTGTCGGCTTCGTATTAAATGGAGTTTGGCATGATATTGTGAAACTCTCTTACACCACGTTCAAATCGTTTTCAATGCAGAAGCTGGGGCCTTCCATCAGCCTAAACTAATTACTTATCTTATTTGCAGCTACCATGTTCAAGGCAATTTTCCATGTGGTTGATAAACGCTCATATCCACCTGATTGGAGGATGTAATAGGCTGCTAGATGAGATTGCTGCGTGGAAATTGGATTATAAAGTGAAGCTAAGGGATATCAGCGAAAACTACATTTCCAGTCTACGGCGGGATCTGTATGTCGCAAAGAATAAATCAACTATCGATGCTCTAATTGATTTTAAGAGTAAAGAAAACTTTGAATCAAATATTTGAATTAACTTTTATCTCAACATTGAAATTCTAAGAAAACAAATTAAATGTTTCACTATTTACGTTAAGAGTTCAAGTAAATATCATAATATTTAAGAGCATAATAAAATTTAAGTTCAACTTGTAGGGTGGGACACATCGCCCATAGTCCTTTGCTCCATTAACTCAGATACGCCCTTAAAGAAATCGTGCGTGAAATGACTTCACTCCTAATTTAGTGGCGCTGCAACGTAATTTATGGCAAGGTTTATTTTTTCACAGCCCACACGCCAGAAAAATAAAATAGCACAAACAAGGATTTGAATGGATATGCGAAATATTTAGAAAGTTAAAATTATTACAATATAGGCACATGAATACCTAAATACAAATTTCTACTACCAATCTTGAGCAATAGATTCAAGGTCATACATCAATAAAAACAATTCTCGACTCGTGATATTAGACCAGTGAACCACAAACCTCGGGGAGTGGGGGAGGAAAATATAGAGTTCTGTTTCGCCCTGACGCATTTCATAGCGAGCACGTAAAAATAGAGCCGTGCTCCCTAAGAAATGGCGAGAAAAAAGGCCCATGCGTGCCCGCACTGCTAAACGACCTCGCCTCTGCTACGTGTTCAATCGTTTTGGGAATATGGGCCAGAGGAATTTTTGTTCGTGCGGATTCGGCGCCAGGCGCCTGCTGTCTTCCGTGGGCCGCGTTTGGGTGGGGGAAGGGGTGGTGTTTTGGGGGATATGAAGGGTGATTAGCTTGGGGAGTCAATCCAGTTATAAGATGTGGGGAGGGGGGACGAGGTTGAGCCCGGAGGAAATAGGGAATGGGGTGATGGGGAGGGCAGGGGTGAGATCAAGGGCCGGGGGACATGGGTCGGTGTGGGGGGGGGGGAGTGATTGAGAGGGCGAGTTGGGGGGCGTTGGGAGACGAGCGAGGCAGAGCTTCCTTCGCAGGGAGTCCCGCGGGCTAAGTTGATGACAGACTCAATCTCCCTAAGCGAAATAAGGCCGCCTATCGCTCGTACCTCGTCCAACAGCTCTCGCGTCTCGTCTCGCGAGGGGCTATCAAGTAGTTTGACGCGGAAAACCAGCCAAGGCCACTGAATGAAAACCCAATTATTGCCCAAATACCGACTATTGACCATGAGAGATAAAAGTTCTTCAGTGTATTTGGACATCAGACAAAAGTGAACGAAAAAAGGATTCACAGAACGGTATTTTCTATGCGATGATATCTTGTGTAACTCCAAGATAAGTTTAATAAGTGCGGAGTGGGGTTTATATACTAATGTGCAACACTCCCAATTGTTCATCGAATTATATTGGACAAAGTGGTCGGGCAATTAATACCCTTGTACAGGAATATAAGAGGTGCTGGTTGACAGCAGACACAAGATCGAGTTTCGCCAAACACCTCATTGAGAATGACCATGAGTGATTTCACTCCTGAAGTACTCCACACGGAGGAAAAAGGAGGAATGTAAGACTTCCTTGAACAATTGGAGATAAAAGAAGCATCAAATGACGTATATATGACGTATGTCGAAATAAACCTTTTAAAAGAAGTTGTTTTTCCGTCCTATTCCCCATTGCTCTCCATAGCTTTCCCTATTCCCAAAGAACCCTGTCCTTAAAAATAACAATTAGTTCTTCCTGACCAGCATTCTCTTAACTCCCTGCCCTCCTTCCACATCTTTCCCCCCATATATCCCTCCTTCCCCGCCTATACCACCCCCCAAAAGACATTTTCCGATATATAAGAGGTTGCTATTTGTCATTTTTCACCCTTGATGATGTCTACGGTGTACATGAAACCCGGGTCAATGTATTAAACATTTTTGGGTGGACTATACAACATTTATTTATTCTCATCAAAATGCAGTTCCTCGAAGTCACGCCTGAAGCAGGTCAGTTTATTTTCTATGCGCTTGAAACTTTTTCCACATCAAGTTTGATAACGGTCATTTCTCTAAAATCTTGAAATTTACCTTAGGATTTCAGGAAAATTACCGATATCAAAAAGTACCTCGCTTGCATCGAATCTGATATTTTCACCGAAACGCATACCTCCAAGCAATTGATTAGAATACGCAAAGAAGGTATTCAAAGCCTTAACTATGCATTTAATGACTGGGACGGTTAGGAATCACTACAAAATTTTCTTCCTCAATGTTTTTTCTTCCACGATTGTGCACTTTATCACGACAGTGATCACATCCTTACTTATGCCATTCGAGAATTGAAACAAACTCTCGGTGCTTGGTCGGCAGTAACGATCAGGCGATCACGTTGATAGAGTGAGAAAGAAATAAACCAAGAAGGGGAATTCATGGCGTGACTTTGCAAGCGCTCTCCGCATGCAAAGTACTCTCAGAGGTCCGAGAGTCGGAAAACAGATCAGTGACCGGGACACCCTTTGTTTTTCAAATGCCTGGTAATTGGTATAAGGCCCAATAGCGCAGGGCAAAGCTTTAAAAATGAAATATTAAACGAATAAACATGTCCAAATAAAAATTACTAAATGTACAAATCTGAGGAATTGGCCAAAACGATGAGGATTGTAAGTGGAAAATTCCATCAGCAGTGAGCGAAAAGCGATACCACGCCACGATATCATGAGAGCCTTGAAGGTATGGTTTGGAAAATGCCAATATTCCACCTCAGGAACGGGACCGGTGTGTCATCATTTTTTTAAAAGGGTATACAAAGTACAGGGTAAACGACTTTCACGGTCGCTACTCTTATACCGTAAACCTAAGATCTTCAGTGCCATAACATGTCTTAATTGAATGTGATCTTTAAACTTTGCAACCCGTTTCATGCTGTCATTTCATCACATGGCCTTTTGACTTTAGCTAATCAAGGACTTGATGGAGGGCAATTAGTCATAAAAGAGCGTGATTAATTTATACCATAACTGTGAGCACGATTGTAAGTAGGGGGCTTTAATGGAAGCGTGGAGAGATAACGGGGCCGGATGATAGGACAAAACAGAGTCAATCATCTTTTCACAGTAACCAGGAAAACTTGAGTTAATGCAGAAACTGCAGCAACCGTAGCCATAAGCCATCGTCTGTATTATGATGTTAAGTGACCGATGAAATTCACTAGGCAATATATTCATTTTAATGTGATCAGCTTCCTCATTTTATGGAAGCGGCAATTATTTGATTTAATTTCCTAACAGTGTATCACCACAATTTAAAAAAATGTAGTTTGAGCCTCTATTCTCATCATCAATTTATATTGACAACGTCTCGTGAGTAAACTTCCTTTTTAGGCGGTAATGCCCCACTTCATTACTCACATGACCGATAAACAGTCTCATGTTGCCAGTGATTTAGAAATATAACAGTACTATATGTATACTTATTGATCATGGCATCGGGTCGATCAAAATGCCAAAGACGCAGCCATTCATCGAGTTCTCTGCTTTTTCCGTGTCTATGCATGAACATATCAAAAATGTGTATTGTTTAGCTAGGACTTTCACTGATTGCTTTTTAGAATGCTAGTACTACCAGATTCTCAGTAACTTTTCTCTTGATTTGAGCAAACCCAGAACAAATAAATGACGCTCTCATTCATATGATTCACGACTCATGAGTACGAATACAGTAGACCCTCGCTTTACGATATTAATCCGATCCGGAGGACCGATCGTAAAGCGAATTCCATCGTATGTTGAATCGACATTATTTCCGGACCAGGAATCGGTTTAAAGAGCATCAGTGCCAATCCATTCAGTGTACGCGTCAGAGCCAATGCATACGAAATATCCTGGATTAAAATTATTTTTAATAACTAAACCAATATTTAAAACACCATCGATATTTAAAACAAAATTGGAGAAATTTGAAATTTTGATTTTGAATTGAATGATGATTGAAATTTGAAATTTGAAAAGCGCGTGCAAAATCAGCTCAGATCGTAAGTCGAACCCATCGTAAAGCGGGGGTCTACTGTATATGATTCATACATTTTGTAAAGGGATTAACAGTACATTATCTACTAATATAAATTCAATAACTTGGCGGGTTAGAGATGTCGGCGATATCGTAATCTACCTTGGTGCATCTTGGTCTCACCGTATGTTAGTGGACGCTTTCCATTCTCGTCGTTCTTCACCTTCCGATTGAAACCACTCAGCCTGCATGGATTACTACGCCCGTAAATTACCAATACGTCGATTGTCTCCAGCTCGATGTTTCTTTCAGCACGTCTCGAGGGGCGAGGGAAGGAGGCGAGGGCAGGAGGCGGGAGGCATGAGGCGAGGGAGTGAGGCGGACCCACGGAGGCAACGTTGGACAAGAGCGCAGCGCATGTGACGAGTGCGGTGAGTCAGTCGAGGCGGTTGGAGGAGGAGGGTGGGGAGAATGCATCCTTGGGAATCGATACGCGCGGATGAAAGCGAAAATGGAAGTGAAGGGGAGAGTGGGGGGGGAGGGGGGAGGAGGGGGAGGGAGGAAGTGCCGGGGGGGCGGGGCGGTGGAAGTGAGGCCCCTCCTCCGTCGGCGGCGCCTCGTGTTCTCTCGCATTCATAGAAACAGACCTCCGATTGAAGTGAACGCTCTTTGGGGCGGCGTGCGTGAGCGAGGGGGGGCGGCGTGCGTGAGCGAGGGGGGGCGCCGTCGTGTGACGGACGCGTGCAAGGCGCCGCGAGAGCGAAGTTTGCGATTGTCTCGGCTCGCGATGAGCCCGGCGCTCGGCAGCCGTCCGCCCGCGCTCTCCACTTAAAACATCAAACGGTTCCGCGCATCGAATGGTCACGTATTCCGGGAATCGCACGTCCACGGCCATTAAAGAGGAATGATAGCGTCCGGCATTCGTAATGCATTGATGAGCCGTTTACTGCCACTTTCCATTCCCCGAGAATCCATAATATATTGCCGCACGACCACGTCACCCCTGTTGCCGGCAGATCGTGATGCGGCATTACGTTTACATCACCGGTGTGATAAACTAGTCGCTCCATAACGGTGTTTCATGACATAAATGCTAATAGCTGAAGCAGCAAGCATAGTGACACTCAATAATACACTGAGATCCAAAGGTATGGAATTCAATGGTTTACCATGAGCATAATTCCAAAACCTGACTTATGTATTTGAAGAGAAAATAGTAATCAGTAAGGGGCACAGTATTCATCCATTTCATTAAACTGCAACATGAATTCCCAGTTGGACTTGGAGGTTTGGCAGGATTAATCATCCGCAAAGGAGTGGTGAGGGGTATCGTCATTCATTGCATAGGTTGGACATCGGGTCCCGGGAGTGTCATTTTTTCTGGATTTGCTGGAGAGCATTAATTGTTAACGCTTTAGGGAGGATATGTCACATTTTAGAGGACCAAGTCACCATTTTGGTTGTCTTTCTCTTTTATCAAAGTTTAGAGAAGAGTGAGGTGGAATACTTATAATTTGATTTCTTAGCTTGTTTTTTGACGCGGAAGATGAAATTTCCTCAGGTGTGACCATCATATGCTTGATTGCAACTTAGCTTGTAATACGTTAAAGTTGTTATCAGAAAAAATCATTTCAACGTAGTTCACCTCCACATTCGCGTCAGGCCTAGACATCTAAAGCTTGTAATTTCTTTGGATAAAGTTCCCAAAAACTGGGCCTTTGCCGTTCATTTGTAGGGATTCTTTTAAGTTAGCTCGGCGAGTGATTTGTAGTCGAATATAGAATGTTACCAAATATACAGGACTATGAGAAGTGAAATAACGCAGTAAAAAATTGACCAAAGGTTTAAGATGTTTAACATCTGTTTTTTAGAAAACCAGCAATGTCACACGAATATATTGGACTTAATGGTCAAAATGTGCAATCTCTCATACCTATATTCACGTATTTTTCTGAGAACAATTTTTATCCACCCGAGGTTTACCTGGGAAAAAATATTGAAAATCCCGAAACCGTAGTGCTTTATCAAGTATTTTAAGTGAAATCGAAGGTGACATGTTTATCTCAAAATTCTTAGTTTTGAACAAAACATCTTTCAGTGATTTGTCCACCAACAACGATGTGAGTAGCATGATAAACTAGAACCAAGTTCGATGATTTCATCAATTTTAGTAAAATAAATTACGTTATAGGATCTTTCATTATTACAGAAAACACGCTGAGACCTGAAATGATCGGGATTATAGATAAAAACTGTGTCTGGATGATGTCGCCTTACACCATATTATTTGAATTTGCTTCCAGTCTTTCGGAGGTTTTTACAAATTAAAGAAATTTATAGACCATTCGCGACATACCCTCTCCCTTATGTATGTACCCAGGAGGCAAATGTATGGGTTGAACACATGGGTCATGTACTCTGCTGTGTGACCAAAGCGTTCATTGAAATTCTGAAGTTTCTCCTAAATGATTTCCTCTAATTTCGGCTAAAGGTGACATCAGCTTTAATTTGGCATTCTAAGATTAATGAAACAATATTTTTGTCTCATACAATGTTTATAATTCATGGATTAATCCTTCTAAATGATGTCAGTTGCAAAAAATATAAGAGTAGTAGTATAAGCAAATTAATGTAGGTACTAGCACATGAACATGATCAGTAGGACATTTCCAGGTGTTTAAAAGTGGAAGATTGCTGTTTCATTCATTAATTCTTTTTCATAACCATTTAGAAAAAATTCATGATGCCATAGCATATCGATGACAATATGTACAAACAGATAAAGTGTAGAGAGGTGTGATGGAAAGTCTCTAAGTGCCGCATCACAGTAAAAAATGAAATGCTACGGTCGTGCTCTGAGTAAGGAGCTTAGTGTTTCAAATGTAAAACGCTTTGCATTTATCGTGACCTTATTAGGGTCCTATGGATAGTCACATTCAATGAAACATGTGGAACTCACTTTTAAGTAAGATGAGCATTTTTTGAAAGCTTTATGTACTGCATGCCTCATATTGTGCTGGTAATGCATGTGAAGTGAAGTGGCCTGGAGGGTTAGTTTTTTCGGATATGTTGTGAATTTTTCTTAACGTTTAGTGCATTGTATTGTACGCTTTTTGAAATATCTTGCAGCCTTTATTCGCTCTTTATTTATTAAATTTGTACAAAGACAAATCCTGAATCCTTTACAAAGCGTTCATAAAATATCTCGCACACTTTTTAAAATGTACCCCATTGATTATTCCTCCAATTTGTATCACACGTATAATTAAAAGGCATCATCACTTCTGAGATTGAATATTTTCTTGAAATCTCAGAAGTATATTCAAAACCTCTCTTAAAGTCCTCATTTGATTAATTGAAACATTTAAGGAATACCCCACCAAGTTAGGAACGTATCATACTTATCATTGTTCGTTAAATATCAGTCTTAGTGGAGTGTAAATGTTCACGAAGTGTTCATTCACAAAGGGTGCAGAGAAATGTTTTGTACTCTACTCAAAACTTCTTTAAGATGCTCAGCTCGCTTTCCAGATTATGCCGAGGCTGAGTTTTGTGTTGCGTATGAATTAAATGACGCGTAACTGAGGTAATCACTCCATCAACACTCATAAATATTACCTACCTACTTAAAGAAGTATTTAGTCTCTCAAAAAGTCACGATTGAATTTAATTAAAGGTCCTATTGTACACTTAGATTAAAGGAGCAATTTACTACATTTTTTTAAAAGTTTAGAGGTTCTATAATTAGAAGAATGTTCTTCCTCCGTAATTGAAAATTTAAAAATAAATTACCTTGGTTTCATTACAAATCCTTTACATATTTATATACGCATAAAACTGAAGCTAAAATTATTTATAAGTTAGAAATTTTCTGAAGCTGAATACACCTATTTTATCATCAAACGCATTTAAATTCAGGAAGTTTTGAGAGCATTTTGAGTACGCTTCGAAAAATCTGCAGGACATTTCCTGGCACGCTTCACAAACACACTTACATGAAAGCTTTGCTGCTCCCAGTCGCACTTTGCGATCAATTCGTGAACTCTTCATAAAAACTTCATTAAAACTTTTTGAATATAGTGTACACTCCAAGAACCTTTCATTTTACTGCAGTTCATTGAATCGATGTTTTTCTTGAGGCATTGCTTAGTCAATGAAGAGACAAGAAGAATTAGGTGCAATGTTTTTCCTCAAGCGTTGACATAACCTGAGGCTATTTGTTATAATTTAACTTTAGATATTGACTATCTGTATTCCATATTTTCAATCATAGCATTGACACTGAAAAATACTTACTTTATTTCACATTCACCTCTAATTATTCTATAATTGGACAAATATAGCCTCAAGGAAATTGATTCAATGATGAATTTGAAAGACCTCAACGTTCAGATATGCCACAATTATTTTTTTAAGTGGCCATTAAAGAAATACAGTGCGTGCATAGCCCTTCATAATTTTTAAAGAGACCAGTTGTGTTAAACTGATTTTAATCGGTCCATTGATTCTACGCAAACTTGCCTCAATAACCAGTGAGATTCTTTATACATTTTTATCTACTTCATTATCCAAGTTTGATGATCTGAACTCTGTGGCTACCTTTCAAGCGGTGTCATGCGATACATTATAGAAGCTTCGGCACATTTATGCAGAGCTTCTGAACATGAACATACTATAAATTATCCAGAAATGCAGACCTACGAGAAAGTTTTCAAGTTAAACTTGAGGTTAGACTCATTTAATCCTTGATTCATCATTAAATAATTAAATAAACTTAAAACATGCAAATTTCACGACCTACATTTTCATCGTACAGCATTGAACTTTTTACTGTTTTGGAAGTATCCGAGGGGGAAAGATTCGCATCGTAAAGCATAAATTATTACTAGCTAACTCAGCGTTGTCTGAAAGACAGCTTGGTAACAAGGTTTGATTTTTACTCTATTTTATTAAAGATGTTTAAACATATCACCATAAAAATTGATGACGTTACTGTAAGCAATATAAATTAGAGAATAAATTATAAGGAAAATCCAATACGGCGAAGAGAAGTTTGTGGAGGCTGCAATGCGGCCAGATGGATAAACTTCACAAGGGAAAATAGGCGTGCCATATATAATGGTTATAATTCTATTGGGTAGAAAGAATGGGAAAATGATTGCTTGCAAAAGCAAAGCTCGGGATATCAAGGAGACAGGTTTGAAGATAGGTGAAGGATATATGTACAGCAAACATAAGATACGTTTGCAAGAGACGAGCCCATGAGATTATGATCGCTACAATGTTGTCATATTTAGTCTCCTGACTGAGATATATACGTTATTTTATCGCATATACACGCGTATTGAAGTCACAATATATTTGAAGAACATTTTGACGTACTAAAGGGCGATTCCCTTAATCTCCAATGATCTCCATGCTGTAGTATCACTGCTTTGGGAACAGTAACAGATAACGTCAAATTGTGACCCTACGCAGTGGATTCTTTTTCATTACCGATATTACGTATTCATAATTTAAGGTATGTATTTTATATAGATTTGCTTATGCTTCGAAAATTCTTTTCTGAATGATATTGTTAACCAATGCGGGTCAGCATATGCAAGCATTGCATTCTTTAAATGCAAGAGTGAGAAGAAAGGACGTTAGTAGTGGTTTATACCGGTAACTAGGACAACAAAGTTCTAATTTTAAGCCATCAATCCATTTCCTTGCCCATAAGTAAATGACTAAAATACTCAAAATTAAACATAATTACTTTCTCAGAATTTCAAAGTCACTTGATCAAACCATTGAAATAACGGTGCTCTGCCTTACAACATAAGAATACAAAAATACTCATCATAGTAAAACGTATCCATGCCCTTCAGCGATCGATAACTAACGTCCACCTAGTAGCCTTTTTTTCTCTCAGACGGCTTTTAATGTAAAACATACCCTTGCCCTGTTTTTCAGAAAAACTTGAAATAATATAAGGAAGCAATGAACATGTATAAATTTATACTAAGTGTTTTAGATTTAGCATATGAACTTAATTTTTTCTAGTTTTATGCTAACGTATTGGCCGTACAAAACGCAAATAAATCTGGTTTTGTTACGTATTCTGCCAAAAGATTGCGTTTTCTCTGCGCAAAAAGCAAATGAAATGTTCACTCAGTACTTTAGGATGTTATGTCCTAACTTATAAATTGTAAACTTACCTATCCTAACTTGTAAACAGCAGCTTCATTTTGTCACTGCGGAAATATTCATCACATCATTTCCAAGATAGCGGTCTATATATCCGCTATTCATAACTCCCTTGTTATTTAAGTCTAGAACATATCCGTAGCAATAGGCTCTTTTTAAAAACTTTATCGAACACAATGGCCGCGAAATTGCTCGCAAATCAATGATTTAGCGAGCCAACAGCTCGCCTATATTTCCACAAAAACCCGTAAAAATTTACAGACGAACAAAATAACCCTCTCGAGCCCATCAATTGGACAAAGAAAAGAAGGCCTTTTTCTTTCAAAATTAAGAGTAAATTCAATTTCCAATTAAGGCGACGAATATCAGAAAATAAACCGCAGTTTAAAGCCAAACAACGGGAGAAAGTTGCGAAAAATTCACTAGGATCCGAAAAATATATCAGCGATATAAAGAGAGTTAAAAAATACCGAAAAGGATCACGCCAAAAACTGACAAAGGTAACTTTCCGACCCACAATTCCACGCAGACGATAGCTTAAAAGGTTTCACTCCTCTAAAAATATGGTCTTTTAATGATGGGCACATGCAAGTGAAAGCAGTGAAGGTCCGAGGAATAATGTGAAGCTTTCAGACCCACAGTTGAAAGAACGCGTGGGACACAAACACGCTGAGTACAACGGGAGAACAAAACTGGCACAACACAAGCAGTGGCCGTCACGCGGACCCGACGAGTCGCGCCCCCTCCCATCCCTCCCTCCCCCCTCCCCCCCCCAGCCATCCCCCCTCGTTGCAAGCAAAGCACGCGGCGACGGCGGTGCGGCGAGAGGAAAAGGAGGGGGACACTGTTGGTGGGGGTTTGCAAATCGATACGGTGGGAGGGGAGGGCCGTGGAGGAAGGGAAGGCGGCCAGGGTGGGGGTGCCAGTGTGCCTGCCCCCAACGGCCGCGCACATGAGCCTACTTGCTCCCCACCCTGTCCGCGTACAGCGGTCCTTTTCGTACGCCCGCGGCTGGCATATCTACCTCCTCTCCGACGCTGACGAGTCAACGTCGGTGGTGGTTCGCAAGTGTTATTGACAAAGCATTCAGGAAACAACTCAGATTCACGCCATCGTTCATAGCTTGCGATGACACAGATGTTGAAAGGAGAACGGCAAAGTGAAGAGAGTGGGGAAATGAGAACTTCCGGTTCCGGAGCGACTTGGATAGACTTCGGTTACTTCGAGGACGGAGCGAGCTCTCCCACCGTCAAGAGTAACGTGGGTCCTTCACAGAATTTATCGAGGGAGTTATGCTTCCGGTCTTCATACTCCTGGTTCGAAATATAGCATGAGTGCGATAGTAATAGTTTACCTCCAAAATATTACTTTTCTGATTTACGTGGAAAAAATTGAATTACTATTACCTACACCTCATACCATGCGATTCCAAAGACGTTTTCTCTACATTCAGAAAAGTTATTTATTCCCCAAACCCTACAAATAGAATGAAAAAAGGAAAAATAGGGAAAATTTTTGCGTGGGGGGGTTAAAATTTGGTTATTAGGTAAGTATGCATTTAAATGAATTCTTGAGCAATGACTGTATTATCAAGTACGAAAAAATGTGTCACCGTATGACTGTGAATTGTAGTGCATGTATTTTTTACATATGGAATCGGCCATCTTTACACCTTCACACTACCACTGTTATCTGTATTTATTTATTTGTTTATTTATATATATTTATATATGTTTTGCCGCTGAGCAGATTTGTGTGAGTGTATATTTGATAACACAGACATACTCATATACACCCCGACACGAGCGCGGAAAAAATTCCCCTTTGCAAACCGTTCTTCAACTTCACCCTCCGGCCCCCAAGTGCCCATAGGGAAAAACCCCTTCCCCCCTCCACCAGCCAACCTCCCCTCTTAACCCTATCCTCACCCTTCAGCGCTAATGACAACATTTTTGTCTCATATCGCCTTGAGGACGGACGAAGGCATCCGAACGTTTAAGTAGCAAGTGCTCGACTCTTCGCGATATATGTAAACAATAAAATCCACGAGGTGTGGCGGTAACACATAGAATATATAAAAGAAGATATTACATGTGAAAGTTTTGAATTTTCGACCACGACCGTGGTCGTTGTGGGTGAGTATGAAATGGGAAAGATCAACGGTTTTTTTTCAGTGACCGCTTTTTCCTCCATACCGAAGGATGCGCCATGGGGAGAAAATTCAGCCCTTCCTACGCCAGCCAATTCCTTGGCCAATTAGTGGAGTACTTCTCCTACTACTTACTCCAACTCCTTCTATGGGTTCACTTTATCGATGATGCCTTTCTTCTCTGACCCCATGGTGTGGACTCCTTAAACTCTTTCACTTCTTCTCTTTATGATTTCTCCTCGGTCTTCATTACCTCCCACATCTCTTCTTCCTCAGTTACCTTTCTTGATGTCGATATCTCTCTCTCTCTCTCTCTGACATCACTGTCCACATCAAGCCTGATTCACCACCTCTGCCCACATCAAACCTACCAACAAGCAGTAATAAATCCATTTTAAAAGTTACCGCCCTTCCCATTCCAAAAGATCACTTCCTTACTCCCTTTCCATTAGGGACCACCGCATCTGCAACAATTCCGACTCCCTTGAAAAATTACCTACACCTATCCCTCCTCCAATGAGATTATCCTGAAGCTCTCTTCGAGTAAATAATCCTTAAGCATTCTTATCTTTCCAAATCACCTCCAAGTGGTATCAATTTTAACCTCTCCCTCTGTACTACTTTCTTCCCAGGTGTCTATTCCCTCAAACGCAACCTTAAAAGCCTTCTTCCTCTCCTCTCCGACAGTGTCTCCACCACCCAAATCTTCCTCAGATGACCCTCCCTCACCTTACGATGCCCTCAACCTTTCCAACATCCTCAAAACGACCAATTCTCTCTCTAAATCCAAATAATCTAATTACTCTAACGTTTTGACGTAGGTTTTCTCGGCGTTCAGGTTCGCAGTTAGGCTCGTTTTCGGGTTTCGTCTGCGCATGCATCTTTGTTGATAACGACGTTTCAACTACTATGCCGTAAGCGTCCTCAGGCCAGCCTGAAGAGGACTTCAGCCTGTCCTGAGGACGCCTATGGCATAGTAGGTGAAACGTGGTTATCAACAAAGATGCCTACGCGGACGAAACCCTAAAAACAGCCTAACAGCACTAACACTCCTCCCAAGCCCTGCGGTCGTCTCAGATGTAAGGTCTGCCCTCTTCTCATCCCTACACCCATACCTCTCATAAACTGCGCTTTCTCCCCTGTGTTTCCTCTACTTCATGAATCACAACTAATGTGGAATAGGTCCTCCAATGCAATATCTGTTAGGTCTTCTACGTCGTCTTGACTTCTGGCTCTCTCAATTTCTGATTAAACGACCACAGATTCTACTGTAACACCTCTGCTCAATATGCTTCTCTCCCTGTCCCCACTCTTGTCTCCCCCACAACCTTCATTTCCATAAATGTTGTAACGTGAGCATCCTTGCCTCCCTCCCCACTACATCTTAAAAATAGCGAACAATCCTGCATTTTACTCTTCGATGCCCCCTCCTTACTGGGAATCAACCGAGCTCTCTAATCCCCTTCTCCGCCCCCTCCTTTCCTGTCCATTCCCTCCCCATCCGCACCTCCTCTCCTATCTCTCCTCTGGAGTAATCCATCCAGCAGCAGTCGTGCAACTTCTATTTCTGAAGAAAACCAGAGATGTGGTCGAAAATTCAAAAATGTCATGTCTAAGTTTTTCTTTTATATTTTCAATGTGTTACATATACCAATGGCAGGCAGACAAAAGCACAGTAACACAGGAGAAAAAACACTAAAATAGGCTCTTTATGCATAGAAAACGTGCCGTGGCTGTCTTATTCATAGGTGGACGACGAATTCCTGTTTCAGAGGATTACCGAACTCTACTAAAATGCTATTTGAAGTGTACTTCAAGTATGATACTACGCGCTCCCGAGAGAAAATTGAATTATTTATGGTTAGGCAGCTCTCTTTAGGAGCAAGAGAGCTAATGCCGACGTTTAGTTTTTTTACTTCTCCATATCATACTTCCCTTTCAATCATACCTTTTCGCCCATCGAGGTGTAAGCTGACCTCAACTGATGGTCTCCTCCTTAATCAATCAAACTGATCCGATTCGCTTTCCGGGTTGCTTACCGAAGAGAACTCCCACATACTACGATGCTAAAGATCCTCTGCCTGCAAACAGGCAGGTGCCGCAGACGTGCCCCAACCACTAGCATCATTCCACAAGAGTAGTTGAGGGGTCAACATTCCGTTTCCCTTTAAACTAGTTGACGTAAGCCTAAATTTAGTCAAACTTTGACAAATCGATGTCCTTCTAGTAACACAAACAAACACTAGCGGTGCTATATAAAAGAGTCAAAGTTTTATTCAAGCGAATAGTTTGAAAGTCGGATGGATAACGGAAAGAGCGATACTACTTCGCTTAGATTAGGCCTGCGTTTCAAAAAAGCCTGCACCTCGAAAAAATGGCAGATATTGGGCAAAGAAGGGAAAAGTTTAATCCTTGAAGTAATTAAACTATAAAGGCAATCCGTGTGAATTGTTAAAACTTCAAAATGCGAACAAAAATTGTTTTACGGCTGATGAATAGATTAGGCTGGTATCAATGAGAGACTGCATGCTAGAATTAGATTACTACAAAATTCCACGTCAGGCAAGGTTCAGTGAAACATGGAGGGGATATACCCCGTGCAATTATCTTTAGAACTAATGGACGTGAAAAATAAGAGAGATACACTGCCGAACTGATAATAACAAAAATTGCTTCTTCCCACGCACTATTAGCGTTTACAACAAAACCAGCGTGATGCTGGCACAAAATGGACCGCGTGCGTAAATGTACGCAAACACGTACTTTTACTATCGTTTTTTTTAGGAATGAAATTTCATTGCCGTGATAGATCAATGAAGAAAAATAATCCCTAAAAACGAGGCGATAATCAAGCTCTAAGTTTCCTGGCATAATGATCCTGATGAAGTAATTTTTGCCGAATTAAAGCTTAAATTCAGTGAGTGGGGTGCTTTTGATACTAACATTGAGCATATGTAGCGATCAAAGATATTATTTCTATCAATAGTTGCCTTAAGAATTATCAGGATCTACCAATGTGCTTGCACAGCAGTTTAATGCTTTACAAAGAACAAATTCATAAATATTTTGGGCATACCTTTTCTAGAGCGTAATCCTGCGTATTAAATTCATTTTTAGCTCTAACTGTTCCCCACTGATGTTTCAGGAAAATAAATTTTGGAAAAAATATGAAGGAGCCGAATTTGTAAAAGAGAAGTAATTGCTATCTAACGTTTTACGTCGGTTCCTGATACAATAAAGGAAAATGACATAAAAAACTAATATCCATGTTATCAAATAGCTACGCTACTTTAGAGTCACTATTTCTTTACATGATAAGTGGATGACAAGTAGGACATATCTCATTATTCACTTGTGTTGTATGTGCGAGAAAAAAATTGTCACAATTGGAGGACATTTGGTGAAGAGTAGCACTAACGAAAGATGCATTTCGCAGGAGGGAGATGATGACGGGGACTTAGATAAGGCTGAGGCTGAAGAAGCTGAAGAAGTTGAAGGCTGAAGAAGAGTATATCTTGAACTTAAGTGTTGTAAGGAGCAGAAACGTGGACTCTTAGAAAGGAAGACTAGAATAGGCTGCAGGCTTCCGAGATGTGCGTGTTGAGGAGAATGAAAAAGATGCGATCGATGAAGAAGAAGACAAACCAGGAAGGGTCTGATGCAGTTGGTGAGGAACGAATATTTTGAAGGGGATAAGAAATAGGCAAAGGAGGAGTTGGATTTGGTAATGGGGGTCGAAAAGTTTCTTGTATTTAACGCCGTGGTAGAGGAGCAAATGTAGGGTAACTGGGGATGGAGAAGACAAACAATATATTTCATGGGCGAGATGAGGACGTAAGCGGAGATGAAGAAAGAAATGAAATATACGGATAAGGCCCTGCATATGTAAAAATTTAGATGTTTTTCACAATCTTCCATTTTAAACTTACCTTAACAGGTAGGTTCCCTCAACAAATCTAAGTCAAAATAAAGAGACAACAATTTGCTGAATCATGAAAATGAGATATACTATTCTGCTACTGCCAACTAGGAAGCATGAAATTAAACACATTTCCTTTAATTAAGGCCGCAGACTAGAAAATGAACGCTCCATAGATGTGGTAAAGAGCTAGGAGAACAAAATTCACATATCTACAGCCATATAGCACACTGGCATCCCAGCCGAACTCTAATGAGAATTATTCCGGACACCATGCGGTTCAGTCCAGATTATTGATGACCGAAGCCTCTTGCCTGTTCTTGCTTCAATTCTTGGGCGAGGGGCATTCGGATTCGTAGCCATTCCTCTGCGAAGGAGAGATCCACTTCAAATGGATGGCAGCGTGGGAGTGCCCGGCACCGCCGTGAAACCGCCGAATGCGCAATCACTTGTGCTATTAGCACCAGAACCGCCGAAAATCAGGCTACACCTCCACCGCCGTTGGGTCTGCCCACACCCACTTCCTATTTCCCGGGATTTTACTCGTAAAATCGAGCTTCTAATGATTTTCACGCTATTCCAACATCATAATAGACCGTTTTAAGTGTAAAAGTAATTAAAATCTTTGGCACGGCCAAAAGATAATAGGCTTCATAAGGACGGATGAGGTCATTTGACTCATTTTTTAAAACAAATCGAATTATTTGTAAATATTTTTTAATCGATTCCCTGGAAATTTCGTGAATTTTCATATTTATCTTATATTTTGATAAGGTACTAATATACTTACGTTATCTTAATTAAGAAACTTTTTACAGCAAGTTACACTTAGGATGGCTATGGATCATTTGACCCCTCGATATATTCGGTGGAATCGTTGTATTTTATTTACCATTACCTCTATTATAGGTATAATTTCATTGATTTACATAACTTTTTACGAAACATTATACATTTTGTGGCGATTACTGATTTTTTTATCTTGGATTTCATGCCTAAGAATTCGTCTCATATCTGAGATTCTGCTCTGCAGTAACAAAAAAAATCACAATAAGTATTTACATACTTGTGCCGCAAATGCTGTAGAATACTTTCAAATTATTAGAAAAGAACATATGTTAAGCAAATTTCTTTCTACGCTAGCAAGTTTATGCATTATATGTCTCAGGACTATGTGACGTCACGTGATCTGCGTGTAGATATGTACATCCGTCATTTCATCCTCTGTTATTTGCATTACTAAAAAAGAAGTCACCACGGGCATAGGTGTGTTACACATCTTAAGAATGAGACCTACCATCGTTAAACCTCTATGTTTTCCTCTTCAACCAGGATTGCATGAGCAAAAGCAATTATTATCGTAGCCAGGGTGTCCGGCCTCGGCCCTTCATCATCTGTCGTCCGGATTGGTGGGTCCATCAGGGGGAGAGGGAGAGGAGAGGTCCAGCGAGGATGCGAGGCTGATAGGAAACAGAAACAGGTTTGGGCTCGAGTAATCCGTCGCGGTAAAAAGAGCCCAAAAGTTTTGAAAAGTGTTTTTAAGGGCGAGTGCGACAAGCGGCAGTATTTCGGGATGAGGAAAAATACCTTCATCTCGTAGACACACTAAGTTGCCTTCTGTAAGCCATGACGAGTCATCGTCTAGGAGGTTTTTATTCATCGCCGCAACCGCCCTTCGGCTTTCAAGCTCTCCAAAGCATAGGTCCGATTCAATCGTCGACTGCGTAAGGTTGTCGTATCTGGGATACGAAGTTTAATTCATTGAGCTGACCCATTTTACTCACATTCTTCCCTTCAGCCCCTCTCTGTTCTATTATGACGTATTCCTTAGCTTGGAAGTCTTTTTCTATCAATCTTTTTGAAAAAAATATGTTCCATAACAGAGTAACCGGCAAAGTTATTGCGACCTAGATGTTGCTTAAAATTGGGATCTCTAGCGATGATGGAAATTTAGAAAATTGCATTATGAACGAATGAGAAGTGACTTAGTTGTCAGTTTCTTTAAATATGACAGCGCATTAGCAAGCACAAAACTAGATTTTTTATAAGAAAGAGTTCGCCGTAAAAACATTAGATTTATCGGCATTATATATTAATTTAAAGGCAGCAACCAAAACAAGGGATGCACCTCGAGACTGTTTTAAGTGCTTGTCTACAGAGGAATCCTATAATATTATCCACTTTTCCCTACGGAAAAAAACACGTTACACTTTGTGGCACCGTAAGGGGGGGAATTAATATGAAAGGACACGAAGAAATGGATTATGAGAAAGGCAAAGGATGGAGAGAAGGGGAATTGAAGGGATAAGAGCCTTTATGAACTCAAGTTCGTAGCGCTTGCTCACTCTTATCTGGAGGGAATAGTGAGTCCAATAAAATTAAAAGGTAATCGCTTTGGTGATTAAATCCTGGTTTCTAGATGCCTAACGCCTTGGATTCCGAGAATTCTGAGTTGATATACGGATTTCTAGGGATTTTTGGACCACTATATTGGTACTTAAAAACCCTAGAACGTTAAAACAACTTATTTATTCTGACTTTACCATTGTGTTAAACCCGTTGAAAGCGCCTGTGAAGTTATAATTTCTATTTATTTTGGAGCAGAACCAGCTCTTAAAGAACTATATTAATGTCACTCTTTCATAGATATGATAAACTTTAGGCAAGTTTGGGCTAAAACCAAACTAAAACAGTTCGCATGCGTCATACTACATTGACAAACGAGCCACTTCTGTAACTTTCCTTCATTTATTTGCTCATACTCCTTGCCATCTCCATTCATGCAGGTATAACTATCCTTTTACTTCCGTTTCGGGCGCCAAAGTAATTAGTTATAAGCCTTAAAAATCCATTAATAATACTCTCAAATGGCTTTTCATTGGAGCAAGGAGGAAGTTTTAGTGACAGTTAAGCATAAAACCTCATTCTTTCTAGACTAGTATTTATTTTTATGGAATGAACAGGCACAGATAAAAATGAAAAATTATAAGTGCTAGAGTGTAGAATTTTATGCTAACGAAGTTCGAATCGACCAAGGTAACCAAAAGTGGAGGAAAATTGAAGTATTACGATCGAAGCATTAAAACAAGGATTAAAAGAGACCCTGGAGTGTACACGTTATATTTATTTTAGGCAAATAAGGGGAGATGTGCCGTTTCTTATGCAAAACTAATGCCGCAATTTAATATCAGGCTAATGGTATTCCACCATCGACCAATTATCCCTGCAATACGATTTCGTAGCGGCGGAAGATGATCGAGAATACTCTGCTCTGGGAAATAAGATATTTACATGTGGAGCTGAAGCATTTACTGGAGCATGAGTGTAGGTGGTGACTACGATTCATTTCTAACAAATAAATAATTCAATCTTTAGATGCACAATCGAAGCGGGAGTATTTGAGAGTGGAGAAATCTACGAAAGCGCATGGGAAGACTCTAAGTCAACACCTATGAAACGGTGAGGGTTCTCTACGGATCCGAGGAAATATTTGGAAAAACTAAATGTGGAAAGCTTTATAGAGGCGAGTATGAAGATGTGAGTGTATTCAAGTAAAGCTTCCAAAGAGGTGAACTTAGACCACCGAGAGTGAATTGGCTCCTTCAAAATAATGAAAAATATTTCAGGGCTTGAAGCCTATTGAAGGAAGGTATACAGAGCCATTACTCGAGCATAATACACGTATTGTGGGACGATAAATGTATTACGATTTAATTTCCTCTAATACATTTCGGTATAATTCCTCTCCTTATCCCAACGAATAAAAAAATAGGTGAAGGTAACAAATAAAATAGAACATTTTCACGGAGCTCGTCGTTTGCTATTGGCGTTTTTGGATTAATTTTACCTCCGTTTCAAAATATTTTATTCAAATAAGAATATTTTTTGCAATTTTTACGTCAATAATATAACCTGATTTATAAAGACCATGAGGAAGGTGAAAAAGCAGCTTGAAACTCGAGTTTGTAGGTGAGTAAACACTTTAAGTTGAATATATTTATAATGAAACCCTTAGACCAATTCATCTTCCCACATAAGTGAGAAGTAGTCAGAAAAAGTAAATGATGATATAAGTAAGGAATAAAATTACTCGCCTCTGAGGAGCAATAATATTAAAGTGAGTGACGAATGAAGAATCTATGCAATATTGATACAGAGAACCGACTCAGAAATAGCTCTGTGAAAGCTATGAAGCTGTACTACAGGCAATATAAATAGGCATTAAAATCCAGAAGTTAGATAGAATGTAAACATGTAAGAATAGTTGGCCCTCTTTGAAAACATACTGGAAAATATACTCAGTTATCATAGAAAAATGTGGAGCCGTATGATCGCAACGGATTGAAGATGCAGAGTCAGCAAAATAAATTGATAAAATATCCAGCTGCAGCCAAAAATTCTGTGGTTTACTAAAAAATGAATGACATGAAAAACCGATGACCGAATTTAATATAAAACGGATCGTTGTATATTATTGGAAAAGTATGCGTCATTATGGAATTGTATTATTTTGCAAGGTATTTACCAGCAGTGCATTAAAATTTACTTTTCTCTTCGTGACACAAGGTTACAAGCAAACTTAGCATATCACTACGAAAACGACGGTAATGTGCCTCTAATACAGTAGGTATAACACTTCATAGTAATGAGGCAACCCATGCCATGAGAATTAAAAAAACCGGCAGTTTATCGGAGTATTATTCATGAAAAAATACTACTGGGAGCCAAGAATAATCATCAAGGTTACATCAGCATCAATGCCTTAATGCTTAGGGTGACTTGAACCAACTAGCTACTTCTGCAGTTTTTTTTGTAAAATTATTAAAACACATTAACTTTCCCATAAATTTAAGGGCAATGGCAGGCGTTACTTTATTTAATAGCCAACTTTAGGTTTGGTTACTCAGTAATTACATGTAATTAAAAGCCTCGAATTCCAATAAATTGAAGTGACTATGATTTGGCTCCTAGGTAACCTAAGTAATTGCATTCGGCTAATTTCAGTAAGTGCCAGCTGGTCAAGGCAATGAACACAACTCATGGCTGTATTTTGGATGATAATTATTAGTAAAATGATCAATCGGCTAATGTAGGCATTGATGGACGAACGAATACCTTCTCTATCTCTTATATCCACAACCCCTGCCTCCTAAGATTTCATTCTTCAGCTCGGCATGCGTCCAATTCACTTCATCCCAAACATCAAGGTTGTAGTTGTTCTTCTCATCCTCTGTTTATCTAATATCCTCACTATTATCACGGCCTTATGCATCCCTTTACCCCTCATTAACCGTTCCAACCAACAACTTGCTTTCTAAGAACATAATTATATTCATTCATAAGTTCCTGTAAAAGTCTGAGAGATACAGGATAATATCGAAGGCTAAAGAAATTAAAGTAGAGCTTCGGAAATGTAGCGCAATCTTCAGTTAAGAAATGACGAATAAAGCCAATAAAGTGCAACTAACAAGCAGAAACAGGAAAAAAACTCAGCAAAATAATATCCGAGAAAACTACAATAAATATCTAAGAAAAAATAATATATGAACGATGAAAGATCGACAAAAAGATAACCACGGAAATCTTGTTCAAAATTAGGATACAGATGCCTAAAGCTAAGCATAAAATGTATAAAAGCCCGTTAAAACTGTAGGGATTACGCCGCCTAGCCCTATTTTTACGCTATCAATTTTCATCGCTTCTCGCGATAAATTACCCAGTAACTTACGTCCGGTACTTCAATAGGCTCAATATAATTAATGGCAGCGTCAATCATTCCCAGCCACTCATTCAAAGTGGCCTCTTATGGTGCATACACCACTCCTCACCCACTTTGCAAGCTACATTAAATCATAAAACTCTATGAAGTCTATGAAAGAAAAACGGAGAGTGGCTTACCTACATGAATACTCCCTCACCCAACCCATAAACCACTTCAGAAGGTACCATTTACAGGGCACATACTAACGAGATAACATTTACAGTGCCACGGTTCCGTGGATAAGCGTGGAGGGTCGTACCAAAGATGGTGACATGTCTTTGCGAGGGTGCGCTGAATAACATATTTCATTTATGAATATATATTTCTATTTTAACGTCCAAATTAATAGCGCTACGCAATGCAAGGGAGAGATACCCCACTAGTAGCAACATTTTATCTGGAAGAACTCAGAATTTTTAAGTTAAATGAAAAGCCTTTGTCCCCATAGTGGTGTATCATCGTAGAAAATTGCAATATTCCTTGACCTGGTTTCCTCTGGTCTTCATTCCATCGGGTTTTCAGGCTTACAGACCCCACTTTTGGTGAAAGTGGATGACGAGTCAAAGTGCTGGAGTATGTGGTGGTTGTAAGATAAACCAAAAACAACTGAACACCATTCAAAAGCGGAAAGGCTATTAAGAGCTTGACAGTCGTAAAGACTAGCTTCACCACCCTGACGATGGAATCAAAACGTTTCAAGAACCCAGATCCATAGTGAGTGATGGTTACAACTCAAAATTGGCCTTCGGGGTCATTTTAATGGTGAGCCCTCTTGACATCCGCAGCTGTTCGTGGACTGCCTAGGTCCTTTTTTTAACTTCCGTGCACTCCAGGGACAGGCTGCGGATGAAAGAATGGAGATTTGGCCTAGAAGACTCGGTAAGCACGGTTATGTGGGTAAGGGAGGAAGGTCTTGGCAATCGGTAACCGGATTGGGAGAGGGGGAGGACAAAAGACGTCAACCACGACTGGCGGAAGGCAGAGGATCCCGGATGCAAATGGCGATTCGTCGCGGTGCTCGTGGGAGGAGGGAGAGATTAAGTTATTTCCACTCCACCTCCTGGGAAACAATGCGACGCGCGAGGCGCAGCGGTCGTCGAAAGAGTGACACGGGTTGGAAATTCACCGGCACGACAACGCCATTATGGGCGACGTGCTGCCACGATTTACGTGCGAGACCGACGCTGCCCGCGGAACAACTGCTGATCCCAATAAAGTTTCCGCAATAACGACGCCATCAATCTCGACGATCCAGAGCTACTGAGTACCAGGAATGCAATAATCACTTCAGTATCGTTTTAGATATATCCTCGTAGATTAAACCTGTTCGCTGAAATTTTCATGAGGGAAAAAGGCTACTTTTCCGCACGTCAATAATCGCTCACCCTAAAATTCATGAGCCGCACGGTTTATCTACAATATCAAAGAAGAGATTGGCTAGATTTGTGCAGAAAATAATGTATGCAATTCTGTTAATCACGAGTGTTAAATGTAAAATACGATTCGTACAATACAATAAAGTAGTCAAGACGACAGAGGCAGGTAGTAATTGTCTTTATTAGCGTTACAATCCTTAGTGCTATTCATATCTAGAGTACTTTCAGCTGGCCGGGAAAATATTCCAAAGATATATAAAACAAAACCTTGGAATATAGGATGGTTTTAAGTTGACCGCATTTTAGTAAAAATAATATTTAACTAGTTGATTCTGACTCCATTTAAACAAAAGAAAAACGTGCGGCTGAACACTGTGCCACCATACTAATGAAACTCACAGCATAAATGTATGCTTAGACATTGCAAGAACGTTCTTATCACATATAAAAAAAGGACCATACCGTAACAAACGAATACTAAGGAGTTTTTAACTTCTGTCAACTTCTTACAGACTACCTTCCAATGATTACTAAGTCTAGTAGCTAGGAACGTGGGCCACCAAATGAACGAGTATCATTGAGGCGTAAGAGAGGTTAGAACCATTGCTGAACCGATCTGTAGATTAATAACCATTTAAAGAGTAAGATCTAAAAGTGATAAAAATGCAGCATTTAGGCTGGAACTGCCTCCAATTTTGTTAAATATCGCCTTGGAAAAAATTGGAACATAGAAGTAATAAAATATAAGGAACACAAAAAGTTTGTATAAATACCCAGAAATAGTATATAAATCTCGCAAGTGAAGCGTTTTCAAACAAATTGGCAACAACAGGGAATTGCTTAATCTAAAAAAACTTGATAAACTTCTTAAGATTACAAATAAACAGAATAAAGCTTTGTTTTGAAACGACAGGGTGTAGAGAACGCAAAAATTTAGAGGTGGAATGAAAACATGATTGAGAAATTTATGAGAATATGAGAGTTTGAAAAAATAAGGGAACGGATAAGTTTAAGTATACTGGTAAATGGATCCAACCAAAAGGGCAAAAGGACGAAGATGCAAATTAAGGTGGAGCCAGGATGATTGGAGTAAGGGTATAGGTTAACACTGAATATATATTTTAAGAGATTGGTTTCCAACAATGTATAGGAAAGACATTAAGCGCAGTTGCAATTGCAGAAAGATTTCATAGTTCAGAATGCCAGAAATTGAACAAGAAGGGGGAATGGAAATGTTAAAGTAGATAGAAAGAAATGTTTTGAGAAAGGACCTCTTTCTAAATAAAATAGAGAATTATACTTGGATAAAGAGGCAAAATATAGATCTTTACAAAAGCGTGGAAGCATTACCGACACAATTCTCTGGAGAGGACAGAGATTTGAAGGAAATATCTTAAGAACGAGCGGATTTAGACTGACAAAGAAAATCTTCAGATATATCATTACATTAACGACGACCACAAAATG
The DNA here is from genome assembly GCA_963169105.1 of Ceriagrion tenellum. Lineage (NCBI taxonomy): Eukaryota > Metazoa > Arthropoda > Insecta > Odonata > Coenagrionidae > Ceriagrion > Ceriagrion tenellum. The sequence continues at coordinate 12,206,808 of OY720638.1, forward strand.
GGTTGAAAAGAGAAAAACTAAGTGAAGCATGTTGGCATCCATCCGGAGTATATCTGGGAATAAAGAGATTTTTCAAAGGAAGGTTGCGGGAATTAAGGAGTTCTAGGAAAAGCAAAGTAAAAAGGCCAATACTAGAAAGGCAAAGGTAAAGGAAGCGGAACCACCGTGAAAGAATAAGACAATTGTGAGGAAAGAAAGATAACCAAGCAAACTTCGTTTTTCGCGAAACTTACGTTAGCTTTAATAATGAAACAATAGAAATTTCAAATATAATTGAAAGGTGTAAAGAGGAAAATAAATAAGGAGAAATAACTTTAAAAAGTTAAGGTAGGATGTTTGGCGGGCGTCTTGATGAAAGAGAAACATTGGTATAAATATCCACAGTTAGTAGCCACCAGCCAAGGCTTTGGCATGTTGGGCTATCATCAATTTAATTATATTGTATACACAAATTTAGTGGAAAATCTCCTTCTTATGACTTGTCAGACGTCTGAATAACTTGTGGAAAATATAATGATGTGAAAGTTACGCATAACATTAAATGGAAAACATGTGAACCCCTACCAAGGAAAAATGATTTTGATGTGTAACCGAAAACAAGCCGATAGGGAATGAGCTCTGAGTATACACTTAAGTATTTATGTTTAGTCATGTTTAAGTATGGGTCATGAAAGAATGTGCGTTGAATGCTCCAGTAACGGGCCCAATGAAAAAAGTGTGCTTCGTTTGTTTGGCGAAATTGAGAGATTGGATGAAAGTAAAATAACTGAAAAAATCGTGATGGTAGAGTAACATGGTGTGAGAGGAAGAAGTAGACCGCGAATGTTTTGGGTGAATTTGGTAGATGAAACTAAATAGAAATCTTTGCGATAGGAAAGCGTGTATGAAGCTACGCACAAATGTAAGGAAGGCGACAGGGGCATGCAAAGATAGGGCATGGTAAAGGATATTATTAAAAGATGTTTAGATCTAGCATAAAAACTAAGTTTTTTGACTTTTCCCACTAGGGAAATAAATGGCGTGTATTTATTGGGTGGATATTTTTTGAGTTTTAAGTTTGCTTAGGTACTCTATGAAAAGTTATAACATAAGTCTTTATGCAAGGTTTTTGTGATAGGTAAAACATAAACAATAAGTTATCCGAAATTCAAGATAGCCAAGATGAATAGCATTAGACTCCTTGTAGAGTATTTCAAATCAATTTGCGTCACCGAACAGCAAAATCAATACTTTTATATCACAAGGCCTGTTCACTGGATTGAATGTAGATGATACACGTAGGCAAATGCAATGCAGTGGGGTTTTACGATTATTTTTCATTCAAAAAGGCTCTTGAATGTATCTGAAATAGAGTTGGTACAAATAAATATTTTCAACAGTCTAAAAGCTTAAAAGTTTGCTATTTTGGGAAAAAGAGTCATCTGCCCTGACTTGAGTCATAGGAAATTCAAAAGAATTAGAGCGGGAAATATCAAAGATATCTGGAGAAAATAGATGTTGAGATGTAATTCTAATGGCGGTTTCTCTCATTCTTTACATTCTTAAGAAGTTAAAGAAAATTATTTCACGCAATTATATATCTAACCTAGATGAAAAGGTTCCGGGGGAAGTTCTTCACTTGCTTCATGCTGCAGCTTGCTGATGAACAGAAAATACTAGTTACAAATGTACAACTTATCGTTGAGTTCCTACGCTGGAGCGTAATTTTTTTCAGGACCAGAGAAGTGAAAGTCAAATGATAATTGGCAGCCAAGATGTAAACACGAAATTGATATATAGGACAACAACGCTTAAGAAGTATATTAGAGAAAGAAATATGGAGGCAATGGAATAAAGTTATCAAAATGAATCCGAAGAAGTTAGCAAGCTGATTTGGAAACAAAGCTGAAATTGTAAGATTGTAAGCAGTAATTGTAAGAGCTGCAACTGAGTGTGTTGATACTGATTTTACGGTGATCAACTGCACCAAACGATTTATTATGGGAAATTAATCCCTAATTATAACTCAAAATCCTAATTATTCAAGCAAATTTGATCGACGGGGGATCACTGATGGATTAGCTGCTGATACCGGAAATCCTCAGATGTTGCTTAATTTTAGAATGATACCTTCCGCTAGAAATGTGCTCCAATGACATGTTGAAATTATCAGTACACGTTTGCAGCTTTACATATTAAATACCCACTTTACGAGTTTTTCCTCTCACACATTTCTCTGTCGAATTCAATGGGAAAGAAAAATATGGGCCTAAGGATGTAAGATGCATAATGGCAAGCTGTTATAACCTCGAAGATGACGAGAGAAATTTAGTACAAAGAGTTGATGTTGAGGAATGCTGTAAAATTTATTCTTAGAGAACAATTTCTAGCATTAATGATCTGTTGATCAAAGGGCAGTTCAGAACAAGCGAAGAGTCACATCGTCAATACGTATAATGGCTTTAAATGGCACACACATTTTCCCGCGTTATTAATGGAACAGAGTAGTAATTGAAAAAATAACTACACATGAGAGTCATGCGAATATAAGTCAATTTTGACATTTTCTAAGCCTCTCCCATCGGCCACCCTCGGTGCTAATATTAAGCGTTTCCTATTCAGTCAATAACACTCAGCAGCCATTATATCTGAGCCGTTTGAAAACAGATGATAATAGCAAACATTACAAGGGCCCTAAAAAATTCTGTGACTTCCGACTAAAATCTTCAAAATTCAAGCGAGATGTGGAACCAAAGGGTATTTAACAAAATCAACCTATGGTAATAAACAATAATCCTATATCGACCCAGAAGAGCAACTTTTGATAGGGTATCATTTTGACTTTATTTAAAATTAAGTTTTCAATTCACTCCACTCAGGAAGCAGGAAAAGGGCGTCAAGAAACAGCACAATTGTAATCACTTGGGAAGTCGCCGCGAGCTTCCACTCCGGCGCATCTGCATTAACACGAACGTCTCGTAAACTGTCTTAGTCACCCACCTTCTTCTGATGATCCTCCCTGCTTTCACCTGGCATGTGCCAAAGCAGAGAATTACACGCCAAGCGAATAATTGAGGAGGATTATAAGAGGAATGCTGGTGGTGCCTCGGGGGCAAAGTGGTCAAACAGTTCATCTTTTGGTCTTTTCGTTTTTCACTGAATGGTAATCGAATTCAGAGGAATTTGAAGGCTACGAAATAGGTTTTCGTCATCTAGGCGGAGCTTCGGAGTGGGTGACGGGCAGGTGACCGCAGGGCGACCGCGAGGTGTCGCTGGCGAGCCTCAGTGGTCTAGCGTCGCACCCTCGGCGACCATATCAAGGCTTTCGTTTATGGTAGGCGATCGCCCGCGTCGGACGCTCGAACAGGCCAGTACGACCAGCTGGCCTCCTCTCCAATCGCGACATATGGACGTCTTGAGTCATGAGCCAATGGGCCGTGCCAATACGACTGAGAAGAAAGGCAAAATACAACATATGAACGGGCACTGGATAAACGGAGACGGAAAAGGATCATGTTAGGCATAGATGTCGTACATTTTCGTTTCTTCCACCGAAAAGTCATAAGTTGAGTGTCATCCAGTTTTTTTTAATTAGGAGAATTTCTTCCCGAAACTGAATCAAACCAATAAGCAAACATGGCCTTTTTAACGCCTTATAAGACGCACTTTTTTCCCGTCGAAGACTTTGAGAAACCACTCTGCGCCTTTAAACTTCAATGTAAAAGTCACATTTTTCCTATTGATATCTGCATCATACGAATCTGCCAATGAGATGCTTATAAAGGTAAGTGCATTGATATTCTGGAACAGGCCACGTCTTCATACTTGTTCTGATATTCGAATAAATTCCACTCCTCTGTTTCACCGTCAACAATATGGAAATATATGGAAAGGTTATTTATTTTTTTGAACTCGGAAGGCAAAAATAGGGCGAGTTATGCCTCCTTGAGAGTCTTATAAATGGGAAAATATTATGTGTTGAACGATATTTGGTCTGATAAACCTGTAACCCGTCTATTACATAAATTTGAGCGCATAATATACTAGCTGCTGAAAAACTTTTCATTTATTTTGAAAGTGGTATCAAATTGGACCGAGCGGGACTGCGAAATTGAAATTAAGGGAACGGTGACAAAGTCTACGCTAGATATTTTGCGAGCATTACACAAATCGTCTGATTCCACCTATTTTAAGTTTATTTTAAAACAAAATCCAGATGACAGCAATTACGGCCGTGAGTTTTATCGTAAATTAATGTGCCAAAACCCTCTTAACGAGAGACGAAATTCCAGAAATCCAGACTCACAGTTTGTCACGGTGGGATCCATTATGTCACTCGAGGGAGCTCCTGGGGAAATCATGAACCGGCCCATCATTTCTTTCGCAAAATAGTCTTTTGCCACCTTTTATCACCAAAATATTTTCTCAGGAGCACACTCCAGGAGTAAATATAGCCGATTTCCACCGAATTTCTTTAAATCCAAAGTCGGAGGGTGCTTACTGGATTTGATCACCACTTACGTAACTACCATAAGGGTGTGTCTTTTGAAGACATTGTGAAAAAGCCCGCCATATGGCTATCAAAAACTCTATTTGATATATTTATTCAGATAAATATTAAATATATTGTGATTCAACCACTGAGACTCGAAAAACTACTGGTAATTACACCAAACTGAAATCAGCACATTTGGTCACCAACTGACAGTAAGTGGGCTTCTATTCACACTCACTGAGCAGCATTTGGGTGGGAGTTCTCTCAAAGACAAAATATTCGATTGACTCTATCCGCAGTATTCAAGAAAATTTTCCCCTTTGCATTTGTGCGGAAGTAACCGGACAATGGTTTTACATGGAATATCATTGATAGGCTGCTGAAGTCGAATGTAAAAAGCTCTCTTTGCAATATGAGAGGATGTGAGCGGTGAGTCTGAGACGACAAGAGAATGTTATTTCATGACTCATCGCTACGTCACGCCTACACAGAGTTCAAACAAAACTCAGCCGAAGTATTGCTCGGTTGGTGATTGAATGAGATGGCCTTACCTTAGCGCTGCAGTTGAGGAGGAACACACACAGGAGGCACAAGGGCAGCAAGGCTCTTCTGCTGGACATGTTGGCTCCGCCTGAGGGAAGAGAATAGAGGTACGCATTAACCTTCCAGAGATACTTCAATCAATGAGGCAAGGATCTGTTAAAAAAATTGCTAGATGAGATGTCATATTATGTCAGAAACATGGAATGTGGTTACAAAACCTTTTGTGTATGTTACATAATACAGATAATGCTGGCGGTCAACGGTATCATTTCTCGCTCATATTACAGCCATACTCCATTCAATACATGCATTGAACTAGATAGATAATTCGGACCCACTGGGTGTGGCGAGTGGATACAGACCAGAACGCCTGGTATTGTCATGTAAGCGCACTCAACGTCGACCCGAGCGGAGCTAACTGAAGCTTTGACATCGAAACGGGAGCCGCCGATAATGACGGAAACACACTCTCGGCTTTTTCGACGATTACCTGCATACGGCCGTTCGGATATGTTGCGCTGTGGCGGTGTTTACTGATAGAAATGGATATGTAAATGTTCTGCTAAAATCTTGTTAATTAACTGCATTTTTAAAAACAACTAAGGTAAAACTTGAAGATAAAAAATTTCCATTTACACCTGAAGTAGATATAATACACTGGTAATTACGAGCAATGTAGCTAATGGAAATGTAAAAGAAAATTTTCGAATTATATTATACAATTAAAAGGCGCAGTGAATTATAAATATATTGTATTGGAAAAAGTCAAATTCCATGCTATTTTAATTCCTTTTAAATTACTAATAACAAAGCGTAACAACTGCGCTACATGTATCAATGTTTCTCGCCCACAACAGCGTGGACCCTAGTTTTCATGCTCATTGCACCACGAGTCATCCACTGGCAAAATAATACAAATTGTAATATATTTTTCGAAATAATAAGCCTTGAAATATCATAAATATTACTCTAGGGTAGGAGCGATTATTGGAAGGCACTAAACGAAACTATATGATGAAGTAAAATTCCAGTTGCACAATGCGCACTTTGACTACGGTAGAATTCTCCTCATAAATTGTCCTTGATTTGTAATTAGTAATACAAGGCACATTTAAAAAATTTATAGGTAGATATGTTTTCTTACTTACTCTACAAATATGGGTGAGAGAACACTTTTATTGATATTATATTTTTCAAAATACTTCTTCTGCTTTTTCAATTTTTAATACTCATGGTCTCTGGTATTTTGCAGCAAACAAAATGGAATACCAATTAATTTTCTTTAATATTTCTGTTTTTTATCCGTCCAAGTATTCCACAAAACATTTATTTGGTGGTAAGGTTTAAGCCGGAAAGATGAACATTCGACTTGATTGGTGAATACCTTTGCAACACAAAAACTTAGTGATCACGTTGGGTACTCCTCGAGGCCTGGCCTAATTGTCGATAAAATCAAAATCTCCTATATTTCCTGTTAGCTCTAGTATCTTCCGTTTCAAGGTTTCACTGCACTAAGGCGAGGCAAGGTACACACAAATATAACCCACCCTTCCCAGAATAGTCTAATGCGCAAATCCACTTCAGTGCTGGACTCGTGTGGGGTTTGAATTAGTATCTTGATCACCCAGGGTACTATAACAAGCCAACGTGCTCGTAAGGCGCAGAGCAGAGAGATCGGCTCATGTTCTGCGGTTTTGATCTCTGATAATTGAAACTAACTGCATGCAAAACGTTCATCTAAGATCATTGAAACAGACAATATGAAAGCAAATAACCAGTAAAAATAGAAAAATGAATTGTCAGCCAGCATACGTATTTGACGCTTAACTGCCAAAACCAGAAAATTAAGGACCAGATTATAAGCATATTATAAAAGGATGTCTTTAGAAAGAGATATTTAGGATACTCTCACCATGTATTTAGCAAATTTTGGTGAATAAACATCTTCAATTATGTAATAGGATACTAAAACGCAACAAGCCACGGAATTGGTAAGTCATATGCATTTCACTTTTCTGATAAACAAAGTATATTCGTGAAATTATTTATGAGGAAAATCACTGTTAAAATAAACTTTAAGAATTGGCACATTTTTGGATCAGTTCTGGAAGTACTGAACATCATGCTCACAGTTGCTCGTCTCACGTTATTACACCACTAATGAACAGAGCTTTATCACTGTACTCCCAAGATATGATAATGTTTAAAATGTCAAGATACAGAGCATTGATAAACATTTCTAAATTTTTGTAAGACAGAGCTGATGCAGCACGTCCTCCAGGCAGCAGGAAATGACATAACTGCTTTCAAAACCCCACCTATAGAACCCCATCGATGAAAGAACAACTAAAAAAATAAAATTAAAAACCCTTTTCAGGGTGCTCATATAAAAACATCATCAATTTCCGAAATATTGAAAACAATGCTAGCGGGTTTTCGTACGCAAGACAAGTCAAGTTACCAGCATTACCAGATCACACCATTTTTCGATGGAGAGGATGTATCATCATCAGCTTAAACTCCCCTGATCTTGATAAGTTTTTAAAAACAAGCCCACAGTTTTAGAAGGTTTTAATTACAAAAAAAAACATTTTTATATATTCAAGTAGTTTCGGCAGTCTCTGGATCATACTTGGAAATAGCCCGGAAAACCTTGAAATTTGGAACCTGGACTTGCACTAGAAAAAAAGACACTAGAACTGGTTTAAAAAGTGCACATTTCATTTTCACCATATTAACACGATAGAACTACGGTAAATCACTCTCGAAATGAAATGCAACTTTATCCCAAACAGCTCAAGTACTTTCTTCACGACAAAAAATAGAAGTTTCTCCCGTCTCAACTCCTGCTGCCGGACGTACAATCTGGTGCCGAGATAGTGTAACTTAAGGGCACAAGTATTAAAATGGCTGAACAATGATTCATATTACATATATACCGTTACTTACGATAGCTATCTTTGCCATTAGTTTGCCCAATGTTCCACTATTCGCATTTCCTCGAAGATCTTGATTGAACGTGTAATACGATTAATTTGATTTAGTTGATCTTTGACGCGCTATGATTACTTGAACGATGAATAGAGAGTAACGGCAAGAGGGTGCAGGGAAAAGATCCGAGGGAAGGGCGGAATAAATAGGGCGTCCGTCAAATGGCCACGTCGAGGAAGTCGCGAGTGAACGCAAACGGGGGCACCGCAGAGATATACTCCACCGCAAGGCGGTCGTGGCGTGAAGAGCGGTGGAAGACAAGGCGACCAAAGGCTTGCATGCGGCTCTACATATCCTCTTTGGCAGTTAAAGTAAGGAAACTGATTAAGGGTCCAAGACGGGAAAGGATAGAATAGAAGCCACGGTGCCCTGCAGAAGCAACACGGGTCCGTGAGTGCTTTTCCTGGGAAAGTGCTTAAATTTGGGTGGGCAAGCCTCGGCCCGCGTTCAACCGTGGCTTGATCGCGGGCCGAGGTACGTTAAAATACAATTGGCTTTAAAGTAAGGACGTGGTGAGGCCACCACTCTTTCCTTACAATGATTGTTCAAAATCCTTCATAGCGCCATTAATGACAAAAATGCAGGTATATAGCTATTAAAATAACCGGAAATTGATACAATTTCACCAAAGTCTTCCTAGGCATGCGCTCTTCCTTATTTCCTTACAATCTCATCGAAGTATAATCGCCATTTCCCAGTTCATACGCATCGTCAAACCACCGCATTTTTTTGCCAAGTGTCAAATGCTTTAAAAAAATGAAAAAAATATGCATTCTGATGATGGAAAAAATCATTTGAATTAGCTAACTAAAATCAGATAATTGCGTTCAAATCGATGCGTGTTGTTTGGTAGAATCACCTCGACTTCGACACTACAGTTCAGAGTTGACTGGGTTACCACTATTTTCAGCGATTAAATTAATTAAAATAGAACTCACGTTCACCCCAGACTAAACGGATTAGCAGGTAAAATACATGGAGTTTTGGCTGACAATTCACTCAACATGACACTTGACGAAAGACTGGATAGAGATTCACGCGCACAGGATAGCACACGTACTCATCGTGGTCAGTTAGTGCTTAGGTAATAGATTAGGATGGGATTTCCATGAGTAAATCCATGCTCGGAGAATACCAATATTGAGACGGTGGAGGAAATTTTCCCTTCTAAATTAATGCTCGCTACATACTATGGATAGGGCAAATATGCCGTATTAAGGATAACTAGACATCTTGAATCCATGGATCATGCACCTTGGACTGTACCTAAGCCAGAATGCCAACAAAAACTATCCATTATTACCTAATGCTCTACAATGTACAATAAAACTCGGAGCAAATAGGGAACTAGTCCATTTGCTTCGGATTGCTGTACTGGTGCGCAATGGTTAGGTTATAATGCGTGGAGAGAGTAATGAGACAAAAACTTTCTGATATTAAGTTCGAAAGGATAATTTTTGTATAAAAAAGTGAAACTTTTATACCAGATAAATTAAGTCAAAAATAGTTTCTTATTTTTTCCTTGGCCAAAATAAATTATATATTCATAATAAGCAACTCAGGATGATGTCCTGCAGTAATTGTTTTTTTGCTTTTGGTTTTCACACCAATATCTCTTTCCCGAGCCTCTCGGGAGCAGAAGGACTTTTAACAGACAAACAATTGACAAAATTATACACCCATCTATTAGCCATGTTGTATTCATCCAAAATATTACTCTCAGAATTACTTCAATGGCAGGTGTGTTTCGTAAATGAGGATGGCAAAAGGGCACAAATAGGGTGAATGACTTGTCTAGTACGGAGGGACAGAAGTACTATTAAGAAGGTTTACTTGATTCAATTAGAGTAAGAATTTGTGTTGTATGCAGAGGGTAAGAGAAAGCGTCCGAAGAAAGACCCCCTATCTCAGATCTAGTGGAGTCTTCATTAGAAATATTGGTTAACGTGGTGACGACCGAAAAGAATCCCGGATTCATTTTTGTCAGATTTGGCCAAGTGCGCAATTCGTTAAGAGTTTATATTCTGCGAGAGTATTAGAGAAAGCTTTGTACCATTATTTTAAGCATGATCTGATTTTTAATGAACAAAAGATGTATCCTAAGAGATTATGTGAAGTATTACTCCACATTTGCTGGACAAAAAAGGGTTAAAATGGTTTCGAGTGAATTAAAGTTATTTTAAAATTTCTTCTGATTTCAATGCGGCTCCGCTTTTGGCGTACTTTACTGCAAATTATGAAATAAGATTGAAAGAGGATCTCTTTAAGAGGATGCAAGGAATGAACGAGAAGATTAGCGAGTATGTCACTTGCATTTCAACTATGAACGGACGCCTTAGCATTGGGCCAACAGAATCAGAAATAGTAGAGTTAGGATATATTAATGTAAACCCTGTTTGTTTTAAACATATTCCTGTTCACGCTTTTTATAATTTTAGTGAATTGATGCTGGTAGGGAGAGAGGTGAAAGAGAAGCTTGCAACGTTTGATTTATATCTAGCGCCCCCTGTACCTATTGAGATAGTAGACCCGGAGTTCGGCCTGGAAAGAGAGGTTCATAAAATATAATTTCTTTTTTCACCTTAACAAACAAAAGGGAAAAAGTTAAGGTGATTAAAAAATACTGAAATTGTTGGGCGTTGAACTAATATTATCGGCACTGGAGAGATGTCTTGAAAATATCAGCCGTTATTGCATAAGACAGGGGAAACAGTGGCGACCTGCCGATGCCCGGGAAACGGGAACGAGGAACCTAAGCTGTAAGACCCCTTGAATACGTTAAAAAATCGTCTGAAGTAGATAGCCAATAAGATGACTGGATAGATAAAGTGAGAAATTTTATGGGTGAGAATTGCAGTCTTGCAAGAGAAAAATACGCAAGTTCATTGGTGTATAGATCTTTGGCAACAAGGGGCCCGCCTATTTATACGCAGGTTCAACTTAATCCTTGATCAATTTAACTGCAGTGGAAAGGTTAATGGGCCTTGGGACATCCATAAACACCAAGGTGACCCATGCAGAATCAGCGGGTGATATTCGGTAATAAATTTCTCATTTTTTCGGCGTCCCCACAAATTTTGCGGGGAGAGCGACAGAATTTGATATAAATATTCTGAAAATTAGGACAAATTTCATAATTTTAGGAGGAGATTTTATCAGTTAAATAGCCTGATATGGTTTTGTAACCTTTTCTGTTAAAATGCTCTACTGTTGAGAATCCTCCTTTGCACGTTGGTGACCCACATGGTTCATCCAGCGGTTCATCAATAATGGATTGAAAATGAAACTAACAAAGCAAATGAAAAGAGGTAAGGTTGTAAATTATGCGAATAGGGAGAAAAGAAAAGGAAAGAAAACTCCCGCTTACCTCTTCACCCCCAAATATTCGCCAGTTCCGTCAACGGAATTGCGCTGACGCGAAAGTTCAACATCCCTTGATGTGAACTTCTGAAGGCCACTCCCAGAAGAGAGTATGCGAGCGAACGAATGCTCCAGCAAGACTGCCGATCACTCCCTTCGCCCCGAAAACTGAAAACAAAAAAATGTGCCCTCTTGCCACGCGCGCGCACTCACACACACAAAACAAAAAACACTCGAAAGGCTGACGGGAGTAGGGAATGGCGGAAGGTTAAAAAGGAAAGCTTAGGACTTTCAGAGAATGAAAAAAATAAAAAGGTCTGTCCCGGACTGAACACATATTGTCAATGCGCGAGAACTATAAGAAAAAGAAATCTTACATCATATGCAACAATAATAGAATAATCACTACGCCAAATTTCGACTTTCAGACTGAAATCATTCAGATCAATTTTTGAAATTTTGCCCATCTTTTTTCGATTCCAGCCCACTGAGCGGCGGGTCAGATACCCATTGCATTGGGAATTGCGGTTATAACTGGAGAGGAATCCTGACCTTTATCCTCAGTCCCGTGTGGTGGAAGGGAGATATATATTCCGAGGACTTCGGTCAAGGGGATTCTTAGCAATAGATATTGGTAATTACTAACGACAACCGAAAGAAATTGCTGTTAAATAATCATTTGGGCTGCAGAGGAGGACAAATGGGATTTTTCCAAACGCTAAAAGTATTTTGAAAATTTATTTCTGGCCTGGGTTGAGAAGACGTGAGTCATTACGCAGGGATATGTAATTAATGTCACAGGAATAAGTACAACTCACAAAGCCAGCCGGTTTAATGGAACCGCGAATGATGACGAAGCCTTGGACTGTGGTGTCGACTGATATAATCGGTCTCATGCGCAGGTCTTTGAGGGGCTTCAGATACGACCAGATATTTAAAGCCGTTTGTGCTTGGTGGCCGATAACTATACTGTAATGGTCCGTCAAAAGTCAATACATAGCTCCTCATTTTTAAACTCACGTTGTTATTAAGTGGGGGTGTTCAGAAGTAATGACTACCGTTAACGGTCAGGTGTATTGGGCGGCTGTTGCGGAGGCTGTGCGTTTTATTTGACGTTTGTTTTCATCTCATTGCACCTTTCCACCTTCAAGCTTTTATGTGTGATGTGACTACTCAAATACTATAAAATCATGCTTTCGATATTCTGTGGTGTCCAACGTAAAAGGTAATTCCAGGTTTGATGTTTGCTTTGTGATCCGCTGAGTCCGAAACCAAATGATTTTCATCTGCGAACCTGAATTTTGGCTGAGAATCACAAACACTCAAGGAGAGCTTGAAATAAGGGATATTCTCGAGTTTAAATCTTGCCGTTATGTTGAGGAGTTAAAGAGTTCATTAGTTGATGTATTTTGCAGAGCGGGAGTGGCACAGGAAAAGGCGTCTACTTATCAAACGCAATATTATTTCTTGCGACACCGAGATGAAAAACTCGGAAAGGGGACACTCGTATGGCGTAATCTCTTTTCGAATGGGGCTGACTTCAAGACGGCTACGCTCAAACCGAAGTATGTTGGGCCGTATCGAGTTGCAGACATATCCATGATGTGTACAACTTAGAGTCACCGAATGGTAGACCAGTGGGATGACGGCACAAAAGAGACTTGAAGATCGTGCAATGATGTGATTATCATACATTAGAAGGTTTGTTTTTTGAGGAGGGGACAAAGTGATGTTTTTCTGCTGGCTAAGTTTAGGCGTCCCTTTTTTGGTTCCTTTTTTGTTTTGTGTTTCCCGTGTGGGCCGCAGAGTCACGCATGTGTCGAGGGAGATGTAATTTGGTCGACACACGACTTCGGCTCAAGCAAAATAGCAATTTTGTTTTGGGTGCCATTTCAGGGACTGGCGTGGGAAGCCGTGAAGGTCACGGTGTTTGAAGCTGGAGTTATGTCACGTTCTTTCGTTAAGTCATTTCTATTTTCTCCTCCATTTCCCTTACTATCTCCTCCCTCATGCCTTTCCGTTTCTCCTAGTCATTTTCATTGATGATGTATGGCTCATTGTACTTGTTATCAGTGTAAGTCATTGAGTTAATGAGGAAAATAGATAACCTACCCTGCCTCCCTACCTCACCCATCCGAGCGCAGAAGGATATGTCCTTACCCCTTCCTGTACTGGCGCCCACAGTTATTCATCGCCCCGACTCTTTGTGTGATCTCCTTGTCGTCCAATCATTACCGGAGCTGGTCGGAAGGGATAGGTTACCCTCCAACAGCAATCTCAGATGGAACAGTTGCTCCATTGCTAAGTCATTCTAAAGAATACTGGGATTGCCCAAACAAAGAAGCCATTGCAATCCGCCTCGACAGAAGATTGTACCAGGATTCAGGTTTCCAGAGAAGTGCCACATGAGAGTTAAATATAATTAGAGTGAGCCAGACAACAATGGAGTGGTACAAAGATGCTGCATTAAGTACGCAGTCTGTGAGTTTACCTTTGATATAACACGAGCTAAGTACTTCTTATTGCAGCTCATTAGGCCCGCTCGGTGAAGGACCACAGCACACGTTCTGAGCGGTCTCTCTAAGAAAAAAATTTTGAATGGTTGTTCATCATTCACTAGAACTCATCCGACTATAATGGAGGGGTCGCCTTTTGACTTGTTAACACGAAATAAGCTTTGCTGTTTGGCAAGCTTTCTAAACGTATTGGATTTTTCGTGAAGGAAAAGTTTAGCATAAAATTATTTTTTTCGGAAAACGACTCATCGCCCCATTTACCTCGAAAAGCCACTCTGTGCGGCTAATACTGGATGAATGTGTCAAATTCTAATATGTTTCGAGCAGTTACGAGCTGGAAACGTAACGATTAAAACCGAACGGTGGCTTAGGCGCTCACCGATCGCCTCCTCACGCGCTCGCTCATCCCGCCCGGGGGTCGACCGCGGCGAGACTTGGTGCGGTCTCCGCGCTCAGCGCATGCAATCGTTGTCCTTATGCACCCCAAAGAACAACCCCATCTGAAAAATTGCAACGCACACTTTTTGAAACAGTCCTCAGTCGAACCAGAGCGGTCAAAATGCTTCGTGAAGTGTCCCACATTGAAACGTGCCCGGACCTCTTCCTTCCGAGTTATGACCACACTGTCGACGACGGTGCCAGGGTTTTAACCCCCCATACACGTTTACCCTTCCCCCGCAAACCTCCCCTACATCATCCCCCTCACAGGCCGCCGAACCTTCACGGGCGTTCCAGGGAGCCTCCTTCCATTCTCCGCCGACCACCGCGACACTGGCCGTTTGCACGAGGGAGCCGCCACTAATCCCCACGACGCGATGAAAGGGGAATGCACCACGGTCCTCCCTCGTGTTGACCCGGATTAAAAAGCGGAGCGAATAAAAAGAGAAGCAAGCATGAACCCGCTATTCCGTTCCCCAATGGGCGGAGATATTTAACGATGTCGTTTCTGCCGTCTGCTCCGCTTGGTTTCCGTGGCTACAAGCTGACTGAAGGGCGCTACAAGCCCTCTCTTCCTGCCCCCGTCCTCTCTGTTATCGTTTTTCACTGTCGGGTAGCATTTTCTTTCACCCGGTTGCCAAACGCAACATTCACAGAGGCGATTCGTATTCAAACAGACGCTGTTAAGTGATGGCCCAGCCCTCGCTACCCCGTATCAAAGAGATATACTCAACGCACCATAGAGACCGGCCCGTAATTGGATGGGTAGTGACGCACAAGCGTATCAATGCTCCAAACTCCACATGGAGTTGCAGGGAATTTATTTCCTTTGCATTGTTCCTAGCGTCAATTGTCACGGAAAAACCTACGATAAATATCCAAGAAGGTAAACAAAACAACTGATTTTGTTATTCAATTCGTATTACAAGCGCAACGGAATGATTAACTTAAACACATGAGTCGTTTTAAAGGCACAAAAATTTACTCTAAATATATTGTGGTTTTCAAGACTAACCATTAATTTTTAATTTCTGTCATTTTCCTAAATTTTTCAAATACAATGATCTCATTTTATTGAAATAGAGGCATTTGTTTCTTTTCTGCTAGGTTTGAATAATTGAAAGATTGAACATTGCTCTACAAGTGAGATACTGAAGGCAGCTTTGACTGAGGTATTATACATGTTCTGAATTATCTATAAAATGAGTAAATAAAGAGATAAAAATGTGATAATTTGGCGGGGTTGCATTATAAATGACTTTTTAATATTGTTGTTATTAGTATATTTAAGATTGTGCATGTTACTTATCAGAATGGTTAGTTAAAAGTATTACTCATACACGTAATAAATTAAGATTGAAATTGGTTTCTTGGAATGTTTGATTTGAGAGATTTTTTATAGGAATGGAAACTAATAAGACTCAAAATCTTACTTAGGTTGTTTTTAAATGTTAAATTAATCATTTATCATTTTTCTGAAGTCGGCTAAAAAATAAGTGATCTGATGTAACAGAGAGCCAAAAGAAAACTCAAGGGTGGATTTAAAAGAGAATTAGTGCTACTCGTTACGTTCCGGAGCGCGAGACTAGCAGAAAACTAGGGAAAAACATCAAACGAATTGCGCTCGTAGAGACTGAATAGACGGCATTAAGAAGGGCTATGTTAATGGAAATTGGTGAGCTTCGCATTTTATGCCCCCCACCTTGGCATTATCGTAACGCGCTGGGCTTGGAACTAAATATAGCCCGTCTCAGAGCCTTTAACCAGTAACGCGACCTCGTTAAAACTCCAAGCTGGCCAACCCATTGGCCGCCGTCCATTCAGCCTCCCGATTACCACTATAAGGCGGGTACATCACTGTTCCAACAACTGCAGCCAAAGCTGAGCTTTGTCAGCTCTACTCTCTCCAGCCTAGGCACATTGTTGACCACGCGAGTCGAACTAGAGGCTATCGGCTTATTTTCACCGATGTCAAACTTTCATTCGCGAGATTACAACGAGGGATAGATAGTTTCTGACGGGCGCGACGTTGAAAGAGTGACACAACCTTTATAAAATAATGAAATCGACGCCAAGCCATCCCTTCTCCCGGATAGCTCATCCGCGCGACTCACCGAGAAACTTCCAAAATGACAGGGGCGGTGAAACATGGACTGATTGACGGCCGCCAGCAATGCCGCTCGCCCTCACGCCCCAAAGGGTAACAAGGGTGCCCGCCCGAGAATGGAGATTCATTTAGTTTTTTTCTTCAATTTGCTCCGATTGTGAGGGCTCGTGGGACGGAGGCGAATGTTCCGAGGGGCGGGGGAAGAAAGGGGAGCGAGCAATCACAAGAGAGCGCTGGGTTGAGCGGGCGAAGCTGCCCCCAGCCTGTCAGAACCCATGTGCCCAAGGTCGCACGTGCCAACGGAGATGAACATTTTTTTGAGGGAGTGCGGGTCTGCAAAGGCATAAGCTAGGGGGTTAGGTTTAATGTAAACGTGCGACAAGTGTCGCGACGACTCCGCGGAGGATCCGCCGGGCAGTTTAGCAGAACACACGCTCTTATTGTAAGATGTACACGGCAGGCAACGACGCAGTGGTGTCTTCACGATATTGCCACGAAACTTATACAGCCACTTGACCCCGTTAGCCCGTCAAGCATCGTGACTGCATCAGGTCGCTCAAGCGACTTCATTTACCTTCTATCGAAAGAAACAAGGTACAAGAGCGACAATTGACGTCCGTATTCCGCTGGTATTGCTTGTACCTGCGTATCCATCATAGACATGATAGATAGCGCGCAATTAATTAATGAGGTAGATGAGTTGAATAAGTATCCAGCTACATAAATTACCTCTAAGGGTTTCAGAATAAATTTACAAATAGTGATGAATGGACTTTTTCTGCTTATTTTTACGAGGTTTCTGTGCACTATGTAAGCCATCAGGAGATGTCTTCTCCTTTGCCTTCATATTCTTGTGACCACAAAGAGTCCTTTGGAGTGCCACGGAGGCCAAACTTGAAGCTTAATAAACAGTCATGAGAGCAACAACCATGAATGCCACGTGGAAATGGAAGCCAGCGATACCAATGTGATGCCACCGCGGCGTCGTCGCGACACTTTTTCTTCGCGTACGACCAGCCTTAGTTGGTTTGTTCCTTGGAGAGACAATCAACCAGGACGGCTGGAGCAATAATATCATCAACCACGCGACCAATCGGGAGGTAGAAAATAGCAACAAACAGCAAGTTGCATGTGTCTATTCTCACACCGGTTGCACACGAACGACAAGTGTCGGCAGCGCCGTCGCTGGTATACGGTTGCACACGGCGGTAGGCGGATTGTCGTTGTCGCTCTTAAGGCTCTTTCACCGCATTAATTATCAAGCTCGGAAGACGAGGGGACTCCCTATAGAGCAATTGATATCGGAAAGAGACGTCCCTTGATGGTGTATACCGTGTACAGAATACTCGTTAAAATGATAGCAAATCCAAGTCTTTCTCATCATTATTTCATCAATATATATACGAAATTTGAGTGGCCCCAAAAAGCTGAATTCCCCCTCATCTCATCAATAAAGGGCTCGAAATCCGTCTTACCCACGTCGTAAACACGTGCACTCACTAGCGGAATACTGAAGTAAAGAGCCACTCGTGCACTAATGTTCCATTTGGGAGAAAGGAAACGAAGCCGCTTTAGCGATTTGATGGCTTCGCGAAGTCGTGGTGGACTAGCGGGACCCGGCAGCTGCTGAAGTGTCGTGGCTACACTATTGTGTGTTTGTCTAGAGCAATAAGAGCGTGCGTCACGCTGAACTGCCCCGTGGATCCACCACAGAGTCGTCGTGACATTTGTCGCTCGTGTTCAGCTAGCCTTAACGAAGAGCGAGGTCATTTGAACGATGGGATATTGATAACAGTTTGGCATCTTAAATGATTTTGTGCCCATTGCTACCATCAGTATCATTTTCTTTCCGTGCACTCAGTTTGTTGAAGGAATCGCTTTCCACAATAGAGTAGGCATATGTGCGACAATCAGTCGAAGCTTATTTGCTCCACCAGCATCCTTATCCACTAACCCATTGTAGCCAATGGCGTCACTAATGAGACTTAGGGAGGTTTGTAAGGGAAGAGTAACTTGCGGCGTGCAGAAAATTTGAAGGTGTGCCGCACATTGGTGCTAGGCTACTCTCAATAAATAGCACCACAGAGGACGACAGCTAACTGTGCCTTCGTCTAACGGCTGGGGCATAGAACATGAAATACTCCCACATGGCCCCCAGGTGACGGTCGGTATTCCCACAAAAAATCTCCATTCCTTCATGGATTCAAGCCTGAGCCCTAAGGATAAGGATAAGGAAGCCAACTCTCCTACACCACACCAACCTAATCCTCATCATGTGAAGTATTAACCAACCTATAGTTGGTTAATACAATACATGCAGAAAGGCCCAGCAAGGCCAATGAAATCATAAGGATTAGACAAGGTAATAGGGAGGTTAAAAAGGAAAAGAATAACAGTTAATTTATTATATTAAACTGGGGAAAGTTTAATTTGCCTTCAAAATTGTAATAAAACTTTAAAATTTTACAAATATGCAAGAAAGATATTTTTGCTTGAATTGACTATTAAACTTGCAATTGCTTTTGGCTGAAAACCCTGGATAAAGTTTCCATGGGAAATCTGGCAAGATTTTTGTGAATGCACGTGAATTGGTCAACGCATGTAACGCACGGTGAGACAGCAGGGCTTTTGCCACGGGCCGGGCTTCGGCAGGAGCGGGGGACAAAAAATTCCCCCTCACTGGAAATCATAACTCTCCCACAAGTTGGCGCTCTAATCGCATGCCGTAACGGCCGAAGCTAATCCTCCCTTCGTCAGGGCATCGATTATGGACCCAGAATACTCTCCGCCTTTGCTTTCAAGGGCTCCAGCCAACATTCAGCCTCCTTGGAGTCGGCCCAGACGCCGATTAATCCACGCCTCAGTGGACATAATAGCATTTTCACGCCGAAGTTACGCTTTCGGGCGAGAGGAGCCCGAGAGGTGGAGGGACGGGATTGGGTGGGAGGCAGTAGGGGGGCGGGTCCACTTCGGCTCTTTTCACCTCAGTCGTGCCGCTGGGTCCTTGGCCGAAGGGGGGAGGGGTGTTTCGGCCACCGAGTGCGACACCTCCGCCGATTGCCTTTTTTATTCGGCACCGATCGCATAGGGTACGGCGAAGCGGCTCGTAATTTATTCCACGGGTGGGCGGGGGGGAGGGGGCGTGAAGGGAGAAAATTCCGTCGTTGACCTCCCCTTGGCTTCGCAAAATAGCGCGGGAATCTATTAATATTTTCCACCGCGTACTAATGCTTGCTCACCCCTTGTGCTCAACCCCCTATCCGTTACCTCTGGGGCATCAATCATTGGTTCGAAGCGTTGGATTAAGCGGATCTGAAATGTGGCGCCATAATGGTCAAAGGGGCTTAAACCATATTAATACAAGCTATCAGGGATTGGTTATGGGCTCCTCTTTGAGTCATGAGCGGCGTTCATTGTACGCATACTACAGGAAGCAGATTACTCCGAGCTGGGCCCGAAGGCCGCGTGACCAAATTCACGCTCTTGTGACAGTCCTGATCACCATGTGTCTTGCGTTAAATTTTCCTCTGCTGGGATATAAAAATCTTTCACCGCCCTCACAAAAATACCACTGTTGATTGAGCCAAACCACATTTAAGAGAATGGTGCCAAATTATTCACGTCAACGGAAGAATCCCTTCCGACAGCATTGGCCTGAAACGTCCTTATCAATAAATGGACGCAATTTGGCCTCAATTGCCCAAGGCCCCAAATTCATCCGATAACCTTTCTTACGCTGGATTTATATACCAATCCTCTTCAATAGAGCGCTGCAAATGCTTCGATTGGATTTTTCTCATGATACGTATACGTGACGGTGATTCCCGAGTATTTGGCATTAATATAGCGTAGGTTTACATTTACTCCCACATTTTTAGATTTAAAAGTTATTATTCTTATGAGTTAAATTGTTATTCCGTTTAGAACGTTCACCCGCTTTTTCCGTATTTACACACACACTAATCCGCGTCCACATTCTCCCGCTCCTCCCTTGAACCTCACCACTTGGGCCATCAACAACTGCTCCCTTCACAATTACACCCCTCTCCCTCGGCACCGGGTTTCTCTACTCCCTCCACTCTCTCGACCTACCCCTCCAAAACCTCCCACACC
The DNA here is from genome assembly GCA_963169105.1 of Ceriagrion tenellum. Taxonomy (NCBI): domain Eukaryota; kingdom Metazoa; phylum Arthropoda; class Insecta; order Odonata; family Coenagrionidae; genus Ceriagrion; species Ceriagrion tenellum. The sequence goes on from OY720638.1 coordinate 12,227,350, forward strand.
CCTTTCTCTTCCAGCAATACCTGAGACTAATTCCCTATGTTTCGCTATCCATAGAAATGAATCCTAAGTAAAAAGTTTAAGGTAGTTTGAGCGAAATATCATTTTACCTAGAAATCAATGAATTTGGTCTCATATCAAAGAAAAATATCTCACCCTTCCAATGACACCGAAAATTCAACCCCTAACCACATAACTTTCCGAGATATTTGCCAAAATATTCTAGCCCTTTTACATGGGAAATGGTACGTGTATGCACTCCAGGGAAACATTATTTACAAAATGAGGAATTTTTAACACTTAGACGTCGTCAAAAAACTAACAGCGTCTAGTTTGTATGTTTTCTCAACTATTTTTGAAAATTAATCATATTGTTACCGCAGTAGGTTCTTGGGTATCACAAAAAACCTTCCGTTTTGAAGGAGTTTCAATCGCACCGCGAGAAAAAAGTGAGTGAGAAAAAAGTCTTATTTAGATATTTTCATTTGATTACTTACAATTCCTGGCATATAAAACTATATTATAGCACCATTAATAATGCAATATTTAATTCATGTATCCTACAGTTGGTGAAATTAAAATGTATAATTCGAATATAGTCTCTATTATGACTAGGGAACTATCTCGCTCGGACTACCTTAATGTTTCCAAAAAGCAACTAACTGGGAATCAATTCATCTCCCTGGTAACCTGCATGATTGCACTATGATAAGTAATTGTCCTAACAATCGATTTAATCCAACTACGTATCCCAAAGGTCATGAACATGTAGGTTGTGCAATAGGATTCACTCAGACAAAGTATCCAATGCACTTTCAACCAGGAGCGACATTATATTTGCTGAATTTCGATTATCTATCCTCAAAAAAGTGGCAAAGCTCTATAAATATGAACTAAAGCTCATTTTAAATCAGCAGCAGCCCGCGTCTGTATGCTCGGTTATTACAGCAGTGTCATGAAACGAGGGCGAGTGGAAACGTTTGTGACTATCAACTCTGCCTGATATGGTAAACCTGCGCTGGGATATCCTTATGCCACTTTGAGACACGGGAAAGAAATGAGTTCTAGTAGGACGCAAGATTATGGTTTTGGACGAACATAAGGACAAAATGCCGTAGAGGAAGGAATGTGCATAAGAAACTTTCGCTGAGGCGCACCTCTATGGCGTTCGTGAAATTTTCTACCGGCATCGCCGCCCACGTTTACTACTTGCCACAATTCCATCTTCACGTCAGTGCTCACTCGTTACGCCAGTGAGGTTCATTCATTTTCAAGTGCCAGAGTGCCGAGCATATATTACTGCATTCCAGTGGGCTTTGATAGCAGTTTTTTTGGAAAGGAAAAGAACGGGTGGCAAAATACAGGTGAGAGCACGTTCAGGTTGAAAAACATGGTACTGGAGCCTATCATGTGTATTTTTAGGTGATTACTGATAGGGAAATCTAGGACAAGGAATTATTATCAAAGTACAATGACTGACACCTCATTATAGCCATGAATGTGTCTCAAACCTAGACATAAAAAAAGAGTCAGATATGATATCATAGGCGAACTGTAATACCGGAGGGATGGAAGTGTTGTTTCACATCCCTCTTAGTTATGTTCCGAAGAAATTATAATTTAGGTGACAGAGAAACTGAAGCTTTTTAACGCTTATTAATCTCTGTAAAGGCAAATATATGAAATAACATTAGGACATTGTGCAACTAAGCTGGATATATTATGGATCATAGACTGTTCGTAAGCTGGTCGAATAGCAAATATTATTTTTAGATCAATTACTTTGTAGTTATTTTTAATCCTAATTAATCAGAAATACGGTTAGTATTTATAATATTGGTTAATAACAGTTCATAGAAACTATTTTCAGCTGTGTTCTACAACCAATAATTAAAAGAAGATCTTTGTATTAGCTCTATGAATGCCTGGGAGAAAAAATTATTTTTTTTACAGCTTTCGACAAGAAAATCTGGCGACACCTAAAATAACCTCACATCACACCTCGCTAGATTTTCAACAAGAAAAACAGTTAAATGTTTCGCGTTGGCTACCTTCCTTCCTGTGATCTCCAGTTTTGCTCTGTACTCGTCCAAATTTGAGATCGCTCGAAGCACTACACGCGTTGTGAGGCGATAAAATACGACTGACAGGATAGCGGGAACGAGTGCTCGCCCGAGGGGTAGAAAAATGGAAACGAGTATATAAAACCACAGGGAAAGCAAACTGCGATTCCGCGCGATTTGTTCAGTAATGCCCCCGTCTGGACTCCACTGCCGCTAACCCCCGTAGTGGGATGTGATCGGTGAGCTCCGGGAAGTGGATGAGGCGGAGATTGACGCTCAGCATCGAAATGGGCGAGGTGACCGGACGATATGGGGGTGGTAGGGGTACCGCGAGGGAGGAGGCGGAGGGGGGGGATTAAAGTGGGAGTGTAGAAGGGATACAGGGGGGGGGCCTGGGGGTGGAGGAGAGGTAAGGGGAAGAGAAATGGCAGGTTCAAGTGGGCGCGGAGGCGTGCTCCCGGTCTAAGAATCAAATTGTAGAATATGAGGGTTTACTCGCCCCGGACGTGAAGGCAGAAGGTGGACCTGGCATATGAACTTTACCGTTCGCGTATAAACCGATTTTCCCCCGCGGAAAAAAGGCGCTAAAGTTTCCTTTTTTTATCAAGAAATAATATCTCGCCTGAGGTAAATTGAATAAAACGCTCCAGTTCGTGATGGAAGGGAAGGGAGCTTAAAATGCGAGTTAACAGAGCGAAAAAAGATGGAGAACGAGGCGTAAGTCTCTTCGTGCTTAGTAAATACAACCGGAGTTAGTTTTACCACGCCTAGTCGGATTGAATATAATAAGTACAAAACTTTTCAAACACCGATTGTGATGATTTTGTCGTACGCAGTTCATGCTCCTTGCCTAAAGTCTTGTTTTACCAGTCCAAAGCTATTTCAAAAACTTCATAATATAAAGTCAAAGGAAGCAGTGAGGAAATATTTTTTCTTTCATTTATTTGCCGAATATTGGCAAATATATCACATCCTGTGAAATTAAACACAATAAACCTCATTTTTGTATTTTTAGCTTTCGCAGAGCGTAATTCAGGCCAGATTTCACAAATTTAATAAGAGTAACGACATGTTCCCTAAATGGTGACCGGAAGACATTATATATCTGGAATTATCAAGTTTATCGTTAAAAAATCTACAACTTCTGCTGCTAGCATAGAAATTTTCCAGATCACATGCTTACATTTTTCTGTGAAATATTCAGCATCAGAATTTTAGCTGAAAGTACTTCAACGCCCACTCCGATAAACGGATTCCGATTGTCTGTCATTTCCTTGGCACAGAGAGTGCATGGCAGTAGAAAAAAGACACATTGCATTGGGGTCAACCAGTTATTATAACTGCCGCTACATTTTTTAAGATTATAATTTGTGCTTACTACAAAAAGTGGGGAAAATATAAACCATATTTTTAGCGCACTCCAAGTATAAAAAATTGGTGTTTTTGGCGACCTACACATCTAATTTTCTTCATATTTACTCTTTTAAAAAGGCCAAGCGCAGACAGTCATAGACGAGTCATTTGCGCATAACGTACTGCAATTTGTAATAACAGGTTGCCTTTATAAAGAAACGTAAAAATGTGTGCTTGTTAATTAGACATACTCTCCAATTATATGAAATCCATAGTGTGAATATAGCATCTATTGAATCCTTTTTGCAGCATGTGTGAAATCAAAAACGAAATACACTTGTGGCAGCTCGCTCATAACCCTTGTAACAAAGCTGTTGTAGTTCCGTCCCATCTGGTTTGCATTCCCTGTCGGTCGTCTTTCAACATTGTGGAAAAACACGAGAATAGAGGGGGGTGGAAGATTTAGGGAAAAGATTTGTCCTTACTTTCCACCCACTGAACTAATCCCAATCCATTTCTCCGGCTTTAAAAAATAAAAAAAACAACTTAAATGAAATAAAATCTAAGAGTAATTAGCGGATAAGCATAATTACAATAAAAGAAATAGGAAACTGATATATCCTAAAAGGGAAGTTAGTAACGGACTAACTTTACTGCAGACCCCTCATACATCCGTATACAAGTGAGCTTCGGCATACGTTCTGTTTCCAAGATTCAGTGAAACAAAACTTCTTTTCACCCTTTCTCGGGAGAAGAGCGCTTTAAGATATCCCATGAATCTTCCAAGAAAAAATGCCGTTTAAACAACAACAATCAGACAATTTAAGAACACTCTAGGCTATAAGTATGAGTTGAGAGTGCGTGATAACCATCCCAAAAGATAATATGACAAGCAGAACATTAGTTGTTGTTCATCATTGTCTCGGAAGAGATTTTTCATCCATAAGTAAGGAGAAACCAAGTAAACACGACAGGAAGATCATATTTTACTATACATGAGATTTACTACTAGGCCACACATTCTCTATGGAGGAGGTAAATGAATTATACTTTTTTCTATTTAGAAATTGGGGTGTGTGTATGTGTGTGTGTGGAGACCATTTTAACTCTAGACGTTGAATGGTCAAAATAGCACGTGATGTAAAACAGTATTCGGATAGGATCTAACGTGCCGCCACATCAGAGAAAAATTTCTCAATATATTCCAAACACGGAAAGCATTTTTTTAAAAGTCGGTATGCATGGAGAATTTAATTATTTGTGAACCACCTGTGAACCCTTATGTAAAAATAAACAAAAAACACAAGAAACACGTTGAAAATTGGTATGCATGTGGTGATTTGAACGTAATAAATGGAACACCGCAGGATATTGTGATTGCGGCAAGGAAATCACGGAAGTCTTCAACGAAGCGACTTTTGATTTTGCCACAGGAAAATTATAAAATGTTGCACGAGAAAAAAAAACCATGAGGTGAACGTATCGTGAGATACATTTACCTCATTGTTTATATAAATAATCCTGCTGTAACTAAGAACTGCTCCATACCCTAGCCAAATAGGAATATGCGTTTCTGATCAATAAATTAAAGATAACGTTGTTCCATGAAACTTTTCCTTCTTAACAGGCATTGATATTGCATTATCCCAGAATATTTACCCATAATAGCATATGTTGTAGTATTACTTATTTTAGTCGACGAAAGCTCGGTCACGGCGTTAAATATAATCAAGTGAAGTTCTGTTTGAAAACTTAAAAACATGTTGGAGGGCAATTCCATTTCATTCAGAATAAAATCAGTGGCTAGGGATTGCTCACTGTAGTAGGAAAAAATACTTTTACCACTTGGGAAGACGGTTCCTTTTAATAGCGAATAAAATTTTAACACTTGACTTGTGAGCGTTAAAATAAAGAAATTTGATTTGTTGCCAAGTATTGAAGACTTAAACCCTACCTCTTTTTCCTTTAGGCGCATGGAATATTTGAAAAGATATGAAAGTTCTGCATTGCTTTCATAAGGATAAGCTATGCGATATGTTTAAGGAGAGGGGTTCTTTTGTTGGCTAAAACAGTCCAGAAACATTGCGTTCAACATCAGCTGCACTTCACTCCCAGTCGTTTCTATAAAATTCTCGTCCCTGCTCGTTTGTAAGGAGGACGCTCGTCTCAATTTTAGCTACAGTTTGTTCAATTAATGCCCGAATGGTCACGAGTGACACCCAGTAGTAGCTAAATTGATAGTCTCTTAGCCGTTTACTTTGTTTAAATATACACTTGAAGGATAATAAATGTGCGCTATTTCTGCGAACGACTTTCTTCAGTCTCAGTTTCAATCCACTTCACTCCCTTCTGTACCTCGCGTATCACCTGCATAGAGAGTGCTGCGACACCAATGGTAGTCTCTCCGGCCGTGTTTGTATCAGGAATCCATCCGAAGGAAAGAACACTTCAAAATTCGACCAACTTAAGGCAATATTACCACCCCTGGTTGGAATAGTGCAATGCTTTTGCTTCTAAAGTGCCTTGTTAGAGATGTTTGAACGTCTTCAAATATATTTCCATTTGGAATGGCCACGCCTTCACCTTTCTAAGCTACATTTTGCTTCTCCATTTCTTGAACAAAATTATTAATTTCTAAAGAAGTATAATGTTCAACTCCTTTAGATAGCAATTTGAATTCAATATGGGATTTACGGAGATTCAATAAACCTTTCTCCCGGATTGACACCAAGACATAACGCTCGGTTGGTGATTCACCTACTACTATGTAATAGCATCGCACGGAAAGGAAATGGCAGATTGCCAATCTAAGACAAGTGACGTAGGTATACCGCAAAAAGAAACAATAAGAAGAGTTTTTGAAGCCTCATCGCCGGGACAATTTTGGTCTGTGAAGGCCAAATACCCTTATAAATCCACAAATGATTAGGTTGGCTGAATAAATTATTGATTTGGAAGGTGGAGAGGATGCCAATTAGTAGCAGATCAAAATTTCACAAGGGCGTCAATTGAACCAAAGCCTATTAATGTTTCCTTCACTGTTCTAGCTAATGAGGTATTCTTTTTATGTAAGAATAAATTAAATTTGTTTTGGATGATTTGCGTATCGCTCTGTTCTGCGCAACAAATGAACTTTGCTGCCACCGTGACTGAAACGATAAGTGGAGCAATTATTGGTATTATTTGTAATTTTGTACCAAAAAATATTCCTTATTTTCATCCCCGTAGATGGGACCTCTTTGGCAATGAAAGAAACATAAAATCTACAGAGTTTTAAATATTAGAAGGATTATATACTAATATGGTGGACAATTTAAGATCAATTATCAAATTTTATTGTGGCATTTGCTGATTTATGTAGCATTGACCTCTATTACTGAAAAAGGGTAAACATTTTATTGCCCACAGAAGAATGCTCAATGCTTTTTGCTGAGATGCCGAAATAAAAAAAGAGAAAACAGAAGTCGGACTCTTCTTCTCCTATCTGCCTTACTCTTCATTGATAGCTGGTCTTCTCAATGCCATTTACGAATAAATCCGTCCGATTAAGCGAACATTTATTTTTTTACTCTAAGCCATTTCCCTTAGTCTCCCTCACATAGTCTCGACAATCAGCCAATTTCTTCTGTAGGTTCACAGACACACACACACCCAGGTGTTACTTTTGATGAGAAATAACTGCTTCGATAAAGCGCTAAATGAAAATCAGCCAAAGTCAGTCCATTGTTGGTTTTTTATCAATTATTCGAAATTACACTTCGTGTTGCCTTGAGAGCCGTGTTCCTTGAATGTGCCCTTCAAATTCTGAAATACTGTTCACTCAAATGGTCCATGCCTGCCCCACTTAGCTAAAATTGCTCGTTAAGCCCTTAATTTCTTTTTGCCATTGTCCCTCGCCGCGTTCCCGCTCTCCCTCCTGCCTCGCGTGGCAAAATACTGTCATCTCCTGGCACGTCGTATCCTACTCTCCACAGACGAATTTCGGACTTGAAGTTCCTTCATATATCTTAAATGGTTCCTTCTAATTGGGTTGGAATTTTGGGGAGGCGACCAACAGCTAAGGTTAAAAGATTTAAGTTTCTCCTGGTGATTAGTATTAATAAACTCTTCTCGGGCTCTGCACCAGGTGATTGGCTTCATGTTTGCCGACGTATCGGAAAACGACTTGTTTTCCATTTTCAATGCGTGTTACTCTGTCCGTGTCAGATCTGACACGGACAGAGTTTACAATCTCACGGACAGAGTGACAGTTTACATTCTGACACGGACAGAGTAACACACCTTGAAAATGGAAAACAAGTCGTTTTCCGACACGTCGGCAAACATGAAGCCAAATACCTGGTGCAGAGCCCGAGAAGAGTTTATTAACAGCTAAGGTTATTGGCGCCATAGGGGATAGGTAAGGGAAGAAGGGTGGATAGAAACCTGGCGTCGGCATTAGCCTGCTCTTAACGAGGGGACCACGGCTTAACGTCTCATCCGACAGACTGCATCCGACAGGCTGCACTTGAGCGCCCTCCACAAGACACTCAAGTAGGAATCGGGTTTCCTCTGAAAAACATCCTCCTCTGCAGGGATTTGAACCCTGGCCGTCCGTATGGTTAGCCAGTAGTCTAGCCACCACACCAACCCGATTCCCTCTTCCTTCCAATCCCCTGAAATCCCAACATTCTTCTCACCGAGTGTCCATCTCGCACCACTCAACACGAAAGTCTTCTTCACACGCCCCAGTTCCGCCTGTATCCATTTCCAAAAGATCCGTTTTCCACCGAATCTCAACACTTATTAACTTCAGCAGAAAGGATCCTCTTCTTGACCACCTCTACCAAAGCAAAATCTTTACCTCCTGACTAAAACGGTACCGCCATTAATTAAAGTCACCCCATAATTAGCTAAATATACTTATTTTGTTTACAATGAAGCTTTTTGTTTCTTCAACCTTTTGTCATATATGATATGGTTAAACAAAGATGAAGTTCATTCCTGCCAAAAATGCGGCTGTTAATCGCGTAATTGCCGAAAGAAAAAAATCGGCTGGGACCACGAAGTTCTGATTTGTTGGGCTACTGCTTAGGATTAATTATTTGCTCTTGGCACTTTAAATGTAGCTTAAACTAAATTATTTATTTGAAAAATAAAATGCAAAATGCCTAGCAGCTGTTTATAAAATAAAATAAAATACATGAGATAAAAACAATTGTTAGCATGTTTCCGTTGCCAAGGAGCATTTTCAGAGATTCGAACCAAACAAACCGAGGCGAATGAAATCATCCTGACGACAAATTTCTTTCGTTCTGGCGGTACTAACCCCTTAGCTGGGGACGGATTTTTTCCTTAACCTTCAGCTAGTGGGGAGCAAATCCACCAATTTTAATGGGACAAAAACCTATTTTTATGTTTTTTCTTGGCCTTCAAAACATAATTCAAAGGTTTTCTTCTTGAATTTGTTAAAAAAAAAATTCGTTTTTTAAGGACTCAATTCGACGGTCCAGCCGTCCTTCGACGATGTCTCCAGCGACGAGCGACCAGTCACTCTTCACCCCCGCGCAGCAGTCCACACCCAATGCAATGCGTCCCGCGCACACGTGAGGCGGATGGATCCTCGCGCTCCGCTGCCTTAGTGGCGCATCTCCATCGGTGTGGGCTGGGCGGGGAGGGGCGTTGGGGGAGGGGGCAAGAAAATGTTGACGGGAGAAAGGAGGAGTGGAGGGTCCGAGAGCGAAGACCGAGAGATAGTTCCCGCCGGCGAGTGAATTGGGGGCGGGAGGTGGGCGCAGGGGCGGCGGGTGGCGTGACGCAAAGGCGAGAGTCGTCCGAGTGAGAAATGGCCGGCCCTGATGTGACTCGAAACGGCCTCGCTTTCGTCTCTCCACTCGACGACGATTGTCTCCGAGTCGCGAATTAAAGAGCACGTTTTGGAGACTTCTCGGTGACGGATCCGCTCCGATTGAATCGGGACTGGCGTTGTTCATGCAACTCTTCAGTAAATGCGCGCAACCGTCACAGATGCGACGAAGGACACGACGATTGCATTTTAATTAACAAAAAAGCTTTCCGTTTTCAAAACTGAAGTGGTCGAGTTTTGTACTCCGTTACACAGATTGCAGGTGAGATTTCATCCTTACATGGCTGGCCCTACGACTGGATCCATGCCCTTGATATAAAATGTCAATCGCCCTCCTGTGACCTAAAATGTAAATTATTTCTGACTCACCGTGCATGTAAACATTTTTTCATTTGCTGACGATTCAATCAGTTGGAATCCATATTTTATTTTCTCATTGAACTGAGACTCTTAAAAAAATAATTTTCTACGTACCTTTTTGCATGTGGAGCAAAAACTGATAAAAGCCTCATATTAATCGAAATTGACTGCAAGTGAGCATAAAAATATTTTGGAGTGTGAACGGACTCAAATGTTGAATTCTTTACACTGAAGAACTGCGATATCCAGATTTGTAATACGCCCACCTGGCAAACTCGAGAAAGCTGGCAAAAATTCTACCTCGGGTATGTTATCTGCTCACCTCAGAATTAACGCATTGTATATGAATGTAATCATCTTAAAAATTGGAATTTCAACGGGGAAATGTCTCCCACTTATTCTCTTTCCAATGAAATTGCTCAATAGTCTGCATTGGAATCTAGATTTGGCCATTTTTAAATGTTTCCGTTCAGGTCGTCACTTATCTGCTTTTTTTGGCTCACTAATACGGTTGCTAGGTCACGACCGTTAAATTTTCAGCATTAAAATATGCATTAACAGCCAATAGTTTTTAGTAGTGAAGAATTAATGAAGTTTGAGATAAAATTTAAAATCCATAGACGTAGGAAAAGACTGCTACATGTGTCTAGTATTGAACCACGAATATAGAAAATATACCTGTTGCAGGCAAGCAGCAACTTAATATTTAACTAGAAAAGAAAAATTATCGGATAGTTAAATTCCTCCGGACGAAACAATAAAAACCTCTTAGACGAAATATCGTTTAAAAACAAAAAACCTCCTCGAACTCCATGCTAGTTTAAACTGCACAACCTTCGGGGAGACGTCTTCCATCACTGAATGCAAGGGACGAGAAACACAATTTAATTCAGTGGAGAATCTGAAAGCAATATTAAAAAGTGGAACAAGCAATTCCAGCGAAGCTTTCATCTTGGAGCAGAGTGGGAAGGTTTTGACAATGTAGCGGAATCTTCGAGGCGTCTTGTATTTATATATATATTATTCTCAGGTACTGCTTTCGCCATGTTGCTCTGAGAATCCCGTAACTAAGTACCTAAAATCATGTTACGCTTGAAACAGCCCGGGTCCATCATTGAAGGTGAGAGAAATTGAACACTCACCAGAGTGGACCCTATGACAACCTTTCTCTGACATCATTTTGCAACACGCTGACTTTGCACTCCCAAGGTTCATGAAACCATGACAACTATAAATGCCAAAAACTTGGTGATTTTCAGTTTTAACCAGCCAGCTCAGACGCTGAAGGTGGCCATATTTTGGCTCGGAGGCAATTTTTCTGGATTAATCTTCGTTTGAAAATATCCTGGCAAATCTCGTGTTCTTTTATTCAGTCAAAAAACATTATATTATTTGATCTTCAAAAATTTAGTAGTTGCACTAGGCTACGCATTTGGCTCTTAAATTTGCTACCTAATTATTTGCAAAAATCATCCCAAAGCTTAGAGACGAACAGAAAAATTCCATTGGAGCTGTAGGGTTTGTGTTCAACGCATATGCGTCACCTTCAGGTGAACCATTTGGAGCAAGGAAGATGAATGGGCACTGAAACCTTCCCCTTTTCTCAGCCTCATAGTTCAAGTTCCTCATCACCATCAATCAATATCGAGTTCTTAACTCCATTAGAGCGGCAAAGTTATGCGAGTGAATCACTCTCAGGAACCACCGTCTCTCTCCCGATGTTCTACTAATTTCATTAGCTTTTGGTGGCGAAATAATCGAATGCAAAATTTATTTTACTAAGTTATCATCCAATTACTTCTGAGAGGTCAACGAGTGGTTTTGCACGAGCAGACATTAGTTAGCGCGAAAAACTACCAGCTACGTTTTACTTTACACAATTTTCATTGGGAATTCAACTCCCTTTTTTTAAGGTTTTGAACTGGGAGATTAAAGGAATTTCCAACCAATTATTTTTCCACAATCTTTCCGCCCTTTTCTTGGGAAATGCTGCAAAAATATTTTTACGAAACTTGAAAGATTTATTACTCGCGAAAAGCATAAACTCGAGAATGTAACACAGCCATGAAGTTTCATGGCTGTCTTGGAAATGCTGATATTTGCAAATCCCATGGTCACTGTACTTTACTTCCTGCAATTTCAATTTGCTGTAGCTAACGTCTAGTGTTATTCATTGTACAGTAAATGGAAATTCATTTCCACTTCTGCTTGTTGAAACAACCTTTATATAATAAGCTTTCGGGATTTTATTCATTTCTTCAGAGTTAAGATTGAATTCTATAAACTGCATATCAAATGGACAGTTGACGTGGGCAACTAGGTTGCGAAAGTAAGCAAAACAGAGGGGAAATCAGAGAGAAAAACATGTCTAGTATCAAATCGGATGAATGGTCACAGAAACTCAATCTGGGCGTGGAGTCGGGGGCGCTTGCTCGGAAATTGAAGTCCGGGTAAGCGCTGGGGAACGATGCGGCGAAGGAAGGGATCGCTGAGAAAGAATCTCTTGGCGGGACGCAGGAACGAGGAAAGAATGAACAGAGCGTCCATTCATTTGCGAACTCGTTGCTTTAGCGGCTCCAATTCCTTTTCGAAGCACGGAAAAGCGATTTTATAAATATAATTGGTTCGACCTTCCCATCCCCTACAGACGCCGAATCAAGCGGAAGTCGGCGAGAGAGTTACACACGAGAGAGCATGGGGTGGCACCTCCCGTGCCCTGACACCGGTAGGGGTGGGATATTCGTTACGCGGTTGAGGGCTATAGTGGGGGTGTGGGGGCAGGGCTGCGGCAGTGAGTGCTTTGGATGGGGGTTGGATTCGGGGGGCCGATGGGGGGGAACGGGGGCAGAGTCCTTCGGGGACGGGGTGAGCGAGAATAGGGACCGCGCAGAGTCCTACGGGACCTTTTCGAAGAAGGGACGAAAGAAGTCGCCGTGACAAATGAACGGCGGGGCCTCTACAGCCAAGCGAAGGACGGGAAGGTTCCCTTACGGCAATTTTATTCCGCGTCTCGGGCAAGTGGGACGAGGGTGGATGTGAATTAGGGTTAGGGGCGCTGGAAGATCAAGTGGGACGAAAAGGGTAAGGAAGGGAGATTTCTATAGGAATTGTGTGACGGAGGTAAGGACATGACGGGGCATATTGGAGCAGGTGACCCGACCTAAGTGACGAAGAGGTGGACGTTCTTAAATAAACGGCAATTTTTCTCGTTAAATAATTGGGAAAAGGATTGGTTTATACAATGGAACAACCAAGTAAACAACTCCATTCAAACAAATCATAAGCTACTGCATAATTTTTCGCTTATGACCGTAATAATCCCAAAAGCGAAAAACAATGGCATTCTTGCCTAGATAAACAGGACGACTATATTACACAACACATGAGATGTCTACAATATTCATGGAGAAAAATTAAACATTCTTGGCGTTGATTTCAGGCGTCAAAAAATCAAAATTCCCAAATTCGTGATGCATCGCATTTTAGGAGACATCGAACAAATCATAGGGAATGCCATTAGAGAACAGGTATTTCTAGGAGGTGAGATATTCTAGAAGGTCATTGAATAACTAGGCAGGGGTGACTTTTCTTTCACTAAAGTGGATTCCTCTCGCTTTAAAAGGGTACAAGAAGCAAATGATTCCCGAAGACGAAGCAGTGCATTAAAAATACCAAAATCACTTTCTTCGGGTGCTAAATTACTGGAGCGTGGAAACATGTCTGGGCTATCTGTAAATATGGAACATTTGTGTTTTTAACGACAAATATTTACCAATTTATTTACATTAAACATTTTTACTTACTATTATGGAGATTTTTCGGACTTAATGAACTTTCCAGGCTTTGTACGAAAAAAACGAACTTATCTGAGAATTTTTATTCTAATCAACTTTTATAGCCGTAAATCACCCTCTGGCCTAATATTGAATGCATACTAGCAGTAATAGAATTGCAAAACAACTTGTTTTTGTTCAGCTGGATGTGTTCTACATCATCGGTTTTTAAACTATATTTAAACAATACCATGCAACTCAACTCAAGCTTGTTTGTTAGGGCTCTATACTTCACGAAGCTTCAGTGATTCTTAAAAAAAGAGTTTCATGTTTCCTGTATTATTATCGCACGCGTGTATCTGGGATTTTTTAGCTGAAAAATCAACAAATGCTACGGGGTAAAGAATAACTAATTCCTTTTGGATCTCCACGTTCAATCAAAGGCTACTGGGCAAGTGCTCCAACTAATACGAGGCTTTGAGCAATCTTCCTTTTTCTGTGACTAACTCTTTTGACTAACATACGGTCCTGCTCGAAGGAACGGAGGGAAATAAAACCGATGGCAGTTAGCCTTACTTCACCCCGCGACCTACCACTGCTCACTCCCCCGCTCTCATCGGTGCTCTCTATAATTTTCGTATTTGTCTCCACCCTCTCCAGTCTTCTTTCATTTATTTATTTTTCTTTTATCATAACTACCCTGAATAGAGCACCTTGGGCCAACTTTTACCAGGTGAATAACTGTAATAACAGACGAACACAAACAGCCAAGCCCTAAGTGGTAATAATTCCACTTAGGTGGGACTCAAACCCGCGACCCTCGTGTTAGCAGGCAAGGACTGTACCTCGTCGCCACCGGGGCCGGCCTATTGACATGAATAACTGCATTACTTTTTCCCAACTGAATCTCTCAAATGCCTATTCAAATTCCACAATGAGAGAAAAAAACATCCTGATTTTACTCTATATTCCTTTTTCCCATTCCTATTATACTGTTAGCAGTGAAATTTGAATTCGCGAAAACGGGACCTCTAGGCGGAGGTATACCCAGCAGACGACTATGTTATTTGGCGGAACGGACGCCAGGAGCATGCGCGAGGAGGTGGAGGAGAGCTTGCTACCTATCTAGAGGCGGCATATAGTTACGTAAGCCGTGGTCTGGAGATACGCATGGTCTCTCATTGTATTTGACCTCACACCAATCACAAGGGATTCATTTGGGATGACACGAGTCTTATTCAGTCTTCGCAACTGCCTTCCTGCTCTGATCCCTCCCGAAATCTAATAATATAGTGTGCTCATCGCCACATTGTTATCCCGTGTTGCCCACCCTTTCCAGAACCCAATTTGGTCATCGCCCGAGTAGTAATTTGTTCTACATACTTGCCATTTTTAAACTATTCTGTTGGAAAATATTAAATTAAACTCAATAATCTTTGCTCCTTGCATTCTAAAGCTTAATTGTTCTTTGGAATAGGTCTTCACGAAATCCTATCGCCGTGCACTATTCTCTTAAATCCTACGAACAAGGTTGCAGAAATATCGTCTTCCCTTATTGTTGGAATGTTGCTCAAAAACCATAATCTTATGTATAGTAACGGGTTGTTTACCTTAACTTGAGAGGTCATTGTTGGTGTATTTCTTGAGGAATACAGACTTGTATCAAAAGCATTGAGACGTGTTTCTCATTACTTGCTCCGAAATCGCATCATATCTTAACAGGTTATGGGCCCGGGACGTCGAATTACGTACGGTCCGCGGTACGATTTAAGTCGAGTGAAATTGATCGTCGCATATGTCCGGTACGAGTGAACTCGAGGACATTCAGCAGAATTTGAAATCCCAGGATCCGGGTGAAGCAGTTCCAACACCACCTTCTGTTCAACAGATCGAAGTTCATGAAGCAACGAAGATGACTTCCTCGCTGCAAGGTATCCAAACAATCGAAAAACTGAAAGGTCGCGAGAATTATCCGAGTTGGAAATTTGCCATGCAAGCATACCTCGAGCATGAAGATATGTGGGGATGCATTGACGGTATGGACGTCGAAGATGCCCGAAAAATGGCGAAGGCGAAGTCCAAATTAATTCTCTGCGTGAACCCGGTAAACTATTCGCATATTCAGTCAGCAAATACTCCAAAGGAAGTGTGGGATAATTTGAAAGCAGCGTTCGAAGACTCTGGTCTCACGAGAAAAGTAAGTTTACTTCGTACTTTGGTCACCTGTCAGCTCAAAAATAACAACAACGTCGAAGAATATGGCAACGAAATTGTTTTGACTGCGCACAAGCTCAAAGACCTCAGTATTGATGTTCCCGACGAGTGGGTTGGTACCTTGATGTTGGCTGGTCTTCCGAATGAGTATAGACCAATGATTATGGGCATTGAGAGTTCCGGTGCGGCGATAACGGCTGACTCAATCAAGACGAAACTTCTTCAGGACGTCAAGGACGTCAAGTCAGGTAAAAATACAAGTTCTCAGACAGCATTCATCGCTCATGGGAATGTAAAGAAAGGACCACGTTGCTTCAAATGCAACAAATTCGGGCATATGGCAAAGGCGTGCAAAGTGAAGAAGAAGCGGGAGGAAAATCAGAAGAAAGAATATAACAAATCCGGCGGGTCGAAAAATGAAAGGGCGTTTGTGGCTCTATTGACCTCTTCGATGATCTCGCCGCAAAATTGGTATGTCGATTCCTGTTAATCAGTTCACATCACCAAGGAGAAGTTGAATTTACAGAACTTTGACACTTGTCCAAATGTGGATATAACTGTTGCCAATCAAGACACAATTCAAGCAAAGGCGATAGGCAGTGTGAAGCTAGATGTGATAGCCAAGGACAGAGTTGAGCAAGTGACAGCGAAAGAAGTCATGTACGTTCCGGAAAGCGCAGTAAATTTTTTGTCAGTTAGCAAAATTGTGAGAAATGGATTCTCGGTTGCATTTACGCCACATGGTAGTTATATCAGCGATAGCGAAGGAGAGCATATCGCGAGATTGTTAGAAGAAGGAGGAATCTACAGGCTAGATATGCAGAAGAAACAGGCATACTTAGCAGCGAGAGACCCGAGCGCCGAGGTATGGCATAGACGACTTGGCCATTTAAACTACAAAAATGTAGTTGACCTGAGTAAGATTTCGAAAACGGAGGTAAGATTTGACAACACTGAAAACCCACCGTGTGAATTTTGTATTCAGGGCAAGCAATGTAGACAGCCGTTCCAGAGGAGCAAAACAAAGACAGAGGGGATCCTGGATCTGATACATTCGGATGTATGCGGACCAATGAAAAACATATCCATCGGCGGTTCCAAGTATTTTCTTACATTCGTGGACGACTTCAGTAGGAAAACTTTCGTGTTTTTCCTAAAAGAGAAGAACCAGGTGATTAAGACCTTCATAGAATTTAAAACCCTCATCGAGAACCAAACTGGACGGAAGATTAAGACACTCAGGACAGACAACGGTCGGGAATATTTAAGCAACGAGATGAATAAATATTTGAAGCAGTCTGGGATAAGGCATCAACTTACGATCAGGTACACGCCTCAGCAAAATGGTGTGGCTGAAAGGGAAAATCGGACCATCATAGAGCGAGCAAGGAGTATGCTTTTTGATGCAAGCCTCGCTAAAAGGTATTGGGCCGAAGCGATGTCTACTGCTGTATATTTGGGAAATAGGTCTCCAAACTCCAGTATTGGAGGAAAAACGTCAGAGGAACTATGGACGGGATCAACACCGAGTTTGGCACATTTAAGGATTTTTGGATGTGCGGCATATGCTCATGTGCCAAAAGAACTACGTCAGAAGCTAGACCCAAAAAGCGAGAAGCTTTTATTTGTTGGCTACTGCGAGAATTCAAAAGGCTACCGCCTCATGGATCCTGATACTGGAAAAATAACGCACAGTCTGATGTAATTTTCCTACAAAACTCCCAGCCAAAAAGTAAGGACAACATTGCAGTTCCTATCCTCTCTGACGAATATGATGCACAAGAGAAGGAAGTTTCTGAGTCAGAATACGAGGAGCCTAGAAGAAACCCCGAAGAAAAGGCAGATGAGCCGAAAGAGACAGACGGAAAAGAAGCTGATTCGAAATCAACCAGCATGGTGAATCTCCGTCGATCAACACGACCACCAATGCCAGTCAAAATGGACGACTACGTCACAAACTTGACCATAGACAATGATTTTGCCGATCCAGAAACCGTTGAAGATGCTCTGAGTTCGTCAAATCGAGATAAGTGGGTCAATTTCCTTGTCTCCAACGAAACTTGGACTCCGGCAGAATTACCCGATGAAAAGAAGGCACTATATACAAAATGGGTATTCAAGGTCAAACGAGATTCAACTGGGAAGATACAACGTTACAAAGCTAGACTTGTAGTTAGAGGCTGCAGACAAATAGAAGGTATCGACTACGACGAGACTTATTCCCCGGTAGTGCGATACACCTCCATACGGTTTCTATGTGCATTAGCGGCAAGGTATGACCTTGACATGGACCAAATGGATGTGACAGCTGCTTACTTGCATGGGAATATTGAGGAGGAAATTTACGTGCAACCCCCGAAGGAATTCCGAAATGCCCAGAATGAACATGAAGTGTGGCGACTGCGGAAGTCAATGTATGGCTTGAAGCAAAGCGGTCGAGCTTGGAACCTTAAGCTTCATGATACATTAGTAAAAATGGGATTCAGCAGATCGGAAGCCGACGCTTGCGTTTATTTCAAGAAGACGAAGACAGGACTCGTGGTAATAGCCGTGTATGTCGACTATTTATTGATTTTGTCAAGCGACAACAAGAAGAAGTCATTGCTGAAGAAAAGACTCTCGGAAACCTTTAAAATGAAGGACCTAGGTGAGGCAAAACACCTTCTCGGTATAAAGATTTCTAGAGATCGCAAATCAGGGAAAGTTTGGTTGGACCAAAGCACCTACATCAAAAAGATTGTGCAAAAGTTTGGCATGGACAACTGCAATTCGGTTTCAACTCCATTTGATCCTAATTGTAGGCTATCCAAGGATATGGAACCAACAAATGAAGAGGATATATCTGAAATGAAAGCCGTCCCGTACCGTGAAGCGGTGGGAAGTTTGCTCTATGCCAGTCAGTGTACGAGACCAGACATCATCTTTGCCGCCGGCTGCATGAGTCGCTTCATGCAGAACCCAGGGAAGCAACATTGGGCAGCCGTCAAAAGAATTTTTCGTTACTTGAAGGGCACGTTGAACGCAAAAATTGAGTACTCCAGGGACCCTAAGACCGGACACGATGGATGTGTCGGTTAGTGTGATGCTGACTGGGCCAACGATCCAGACGACCGTCGTTTGGTCAGAGGTACTCTGTTCTTGTTTCAGGGTGGCCCTATCGTTTGGCAAAGCAAGAAGCAGTGTTCAGTGGCACTATCTACCACCAAAGCCGAGTACATGGCCGTCTCCGCTGCCTGCCAAGAAGCACTGTGGTTGCGGACCTTAGCTCGAGACTTGGAGCCCTCCTTAGTGTCGTCTCCAACCCTTATTTTCTACGACAATAAAGGGGCAATTGATCCGTTGAAAAACCGAGGGTACAGGCCAAGAACGAAGCACATAGACCTTCGACATCATTTTATCAGAGACAAGGTGGAATGTGGCGACGTAGAGATCAAGTACTCCTCTACAGATAAGATGACAGCTGACGCATTAACGAAGGGTTTATTTGCGCCCCAACATAAAAAATGTATTGGGGATATGGGCATAACATTCTCGTAGATTTGATTATTTGCGCATGTGGGGGTGTTGGAATGTTGCTCAAAAACCATAATCTTATGTATAGTAACGGGTTGTTTACCTTAACTTGAGAGGTCATTGTTGGTGTATTTCTTGAAGAATACAGACTTGTATCAAAAGCATTGAGACGTGTTTTTCATTACTCGCTCCGAAATCGCACCATATCTTCACACTTATTGCCTAAATTCATTGGTAACTCTGAAAGCATGTTGCCTACTCCCATGGATTTTCTAGCCTCCATCTCTCGTAACGCCTTCTCTATTTTGCTTTCGAGTATGATCGTATTGAGTTTATCCTTCTCTATTGCTCTCTCACCCTCTTTTCCCAAGTTTACAGATTTTTAATGGCTTTCATTTATTTATTTTACGACTTCTAACCTTTCTTTCATGCCTTTCTGTCCGACTAAAATCTAACCAGATTTGTGATTAATCAATGGTATAGCTTGCCTTCTCTCATCGCCCATTAGCATTTCCATTCAGTGTATATAATTTTCACTTCCTCCTATTTCTGTAGATTTTCCTTTTCCTTGCAATGCGATTTCCAGCAATTTTCCTGAGACCGATGTGTTTCATGCTGAGGTTTATTATTCAAATCGTTACACCTTCTAGCTGCCTATGTCATTTTTGACCCTTTCTGCTGGGTTTTTTTGTCAATTGTCCTAAATCTATCTTCTGTATCACATTTTTCTTTATCCTTCTCGTTTCCACTGGTCCCATTATTTTCTCTGCCGCTCTAATGCCTGTTTTTATACTCTCCCATCTTTCCTTGATTGTTCCAGTTCGGCTTGCTTTTGCTATTTTCCTTTCCACTAGCTTCTATATGCCATCTGTTTTATCCCTTTCAACACTCCCACAATCCGTCACTCCATCCTTCTATTTTTACAAAATATATAAAACCGTCAAAGATTTTTTGACAGTTTCGAAATCTATTTTACTATGAAATAATTACTTGGATATCTCCCTGTGCCCTCGGCATTTTCAATGTGTACCTATTTTCTGAGGTGACAATAAACTAATTGTTTGTTATGACTTATTTGTATCCCTCGCAAAATGTAAATATCTTCTTCCCGCGGTCGTTTCTTTTTCCAATCTCACAATAGCCTCCCACTTCATATCCATTCAACCCCTTCATCGCTACTGCAAACCCATTTTTATCAGATTTTTCTCTCTCGGGACATCTCTCTCTCTTATAGTTGATCGATCCTCATCTATCTCTTCCACTGTATGGTTAATAGAAGGCATGTGTACCTGGACCAATTAAGAAATTCGCCAGATGTACTTACATGAATACATTAAGTATCATGTCGCTCACTTCTTCAGAGATTACTACTCTTTCCCTCAGTTATTTATTTATACTACGGTTACTCCAAGTTGGCTCTCATCTTCTTCGAGACAAATCACCATATAAGTATGGCTAAAATAATCCCCACTATCCCTTCATAGCACTCCACACTGAGGTAAAGTATCTATTTCCTACTTCTCTATTTCCTGTTAATGTTTATTAGCTTCTCAGCCCTCATCAATGTCCGATCGCTCCAAGTTCCTACTTTTACCGCAGCTTTCCTACTTTTACAGCAGCTTTCCTCCTCTTCTTCTTTCTTTCTTTCTCTCTCTAGCAAACTCTATATGCTCTTATTCTACTTCTATTCAAGGTTGTTATGCAATGATGATCGTGGAGGCCATTCCTCCTCTCCTGCCCTTGAGGGCGGCGTCCTGTTGTAACCCGGATTCAATTCTTTGTTATTATCTTACATGTTCAGAGAAATGTACAGTTGGAAGGACTTCCCTTTGCTGTACCCAGAGATATCTTTAGTTTGACATCATATGAACCACTTTCATTCTAGTTCCTACCCTGCGACCTATCTGGCAAATGGTGGTCGTGCCACTAGCAAGACTCAACGGATCATTAGGACGCTCAAGCCCTTCCACCGCGTCGATGTCATTTTCCATTGATAAACTAATTTTAGGTGACCAACCGCCATTGCTAAACTAATTTTAGGCCGCACAACCATCACCATGTAAAACATGGGAGTGTATCTCGTCTGCCACCAGTTGATGACATCTTATCAATCGATGTCCCTATCGATTAAATGGAAATTATTGAGAATTTTTATTACTTTTACTTGACTTTTTTACTTTGCCTGCGCCTACTTTCCGATGCTATTTTGTAACATAAAATCTTTTATCAAGTATTCCAATTTTCAATAGCCAAAATATATAATTAATTTTTTAGCATCAGGGATAAGATAAAGAAAAAATTTTAATGGAAAGGTTTTCCCGCTTTACCAGGTAGTCAAAACTGGGATTGTCATTCAAAATTGATCTGGTGAACATTAAAAAAATTTCTCCAAATTTTCTTACTAAAAATCCTTAAGGTAACTAAAAAATCCATAAAACCGTATTTCTTAGCTCTATTTTCTAATATAAGTCTAAATATGGTCACAACAATAACGAAAGTGCCGCTCAAATATCTCATAAACGTCCACTAAATCAGTTTTAGAGATTTTTTCATGATATTTGTGAGTTTGCTTTTTCATAATACTGAGGACTATATTTCGATGCTCTATTGATACCTCCAATTCTCTCGAACCCACCCAAAGTTCTTACTTTTTGCCTCCTCACCAGGGAAACATTTTACGGCGGAAAGTGTAGATATCATAAAGGACATTCTTTTCACGCGCTAATATCTTCCAGCTACTCGCTGAAAAAATGTAGTAACTCTGACTATGGATCAATTTAATAAGGGGTAAATATTTGTAGAATAAGGAGTCAAGTTGCTCAAAGTAACTCATATTCTTTAAGAATAAGACATTTCTTTAGACCTCCATTTTGCTTTGAGAGTTTCTCTAAAAATTCGCATGAATTTTTGTGCAAAGGCATCGTATTATTGCATCCGAGATACATCTTACATTTATAAGTTATAATAATATAATCGATCATCAGGCTGGCTATAAGTGGGTGGAATTGATAGTGGTGGGGATAGTGGGTGATAGCAAAGATACACTTTTTTCGAACTCTCCTCAGGTGAATATTATTGGCTAAATATAAATTCATGCGCGCATATAAAAGCCCCTTTCTCTGAAAAAGAATTCAATCGCCATCATCGCCTTTCTTACTTCAGCTTTCAATTTATGTAACATAATTTTTCCTCCTCGACTTCTATCATCACTCAATGACATCCACATTCTGCACGCCTATTCCCGACTAACTCATCATTCTAACCTCTCTTACCCTTTGCAACTAAATTTTACTCTTCTTTCATGTCATGCTCCCCACCCAGCGAATGTCTTGAACCCACGTCAGTGTACCTTAATCTCTACACAGGTGCATTGCACATAAAATTACATTTATTCTTTTAATCAACTCCTTAACTCCATGAAATTTAGTGCGCTCCAATAAATGATACTTTTCCTCATTACCATCTGGAGTTAATCTGCTGCCATAAAAAACGTCACTCACACTTTTCTTTCACTTTCCATTATTATGCTTTTACAGAAAAATGCTTGGAAACACTATTTTTTATTAAATAATTCATTCTTTTGGCAGTACAAATACTTTGAGCTACAGTTGATGCCTACTGCTATTGAGAAGCACACGATTTGAGCTTCAAATTTATGTCGTGGGTCTGGTGTAGTACTATTCCTTCACTGAATCACAAAGAAGTTATTATCTAGTCCAAAACGAACTGCGAAGGATAAATTCCCAATGGAATACAAGGCATATATATGCGGGAGGGAAGTTTTAAAATTCCACAGACGCCTTACATGTCTTTTATTGTACCCCAGTATTCATTTCGAAGCGGAAATAGAACGTTTCGATTAGAGAATTGTATGAGGAACTGGCGGTTGCCTTTCATATGTCCGGCACAACGTTCAAGAGGCCTTTTAAGGGGCAGCATTGCACAAGTGTCATATACTTAAACAACGCTGACAGTTGACTGGCGTTGTAATGATATTTCTTGCTTTTTTGTTTGCACTTACCAGTCCCATTTCATTGGAGCCGAGTTCTACCAATAGGATCATTGATGCTAAGAGACATTTATCCGTCATATACGACAATGGCCGACGATTATCATTAAAAGGGGACCCATAGGTCGAAGTAAGCACTAAAATCGCAGAATTTCGGGCTTTAAGGTCGCCTTTGGAAATTAAATATGTGAAGCAACTCCCTTACGTTCGATCGAATTTCATGGGGTCAAAGATATCTTTTTGGAGCTCTCTCTGTTTTGCAGAACCAAGCTAGTCTCTATCAAGTGAGTTATTGTCATGAAATTAGGAATATTTGTTAATTTCTATTTTGTCTACAATCGTATATCACAAAGCCCTCTCGGGTCTCCCACTAGGTCAAAGCGTGTGTTCTGGCCTATTTCGATTTACGACTCTCGCATTGTCTTCATAGCGGGTAAGTGCCGCCAAAACACAAGCCAGAATGCCGCATTTGACCAGGTGGAAGGCTCGAGAAGGATTAGTGCATCTAATACGCTACGAGAGCACATCATCCTGCTATGTGCTGGATGCTTGCTAAATTACTCTGACGGGATATAAGCTTTTAGTAACGCATAGTTCGCATTATTCCCCATCAAACAATAAAGTGCGGGAAGTAAGAAATTATTCCCTATCATACAGAGAATTCAATTTATAAGTAATCTCTATAGATGCAGTGAAATGAAGCGATCCCAATTTTTGAGCTGAGTTTGAGAGTCTCTTTTCGTTTAAAATATGATAAACGTGCTCGGAAAGAACTCCTATGACGCTGATTTTATTTATGGGAGACTAAAGGTCATATTAGTTCAACTAAATCTATTATTACCTACCTTGAAGATAAATCTAACAATTCGGCAGCAATTAAGCTAAGACATAAATACATAGTAAATCAATCAGGGTAATCAATAGTACTACAGATCATGACCTCAAGCGATCTTCTTCATTCTGAGCCCATGATTCATCGCTCCTCGTTCATATTGTAATGCATAAGACTAAAAATGGAGACAGTAGCCCAATAAACAAATTTACTTCAATAAATCAACTTTACGAAATTTTCCTCGGCAAATTATTCTCCCAAAACCATGTTGCCTCTTAAATCAGCGCGTGTAGAAAAATGTGAATTGCATACGGTGTTGACTCCACTGTCAAGGGCAGGCGAGTCTTTCTAAAGATATTTGGCTAAGAATGCCAATTATCTGTCAATGAAGCATCATTTCCGTCCCTGCATTGAATTTATAGAGCGCGGATCGATCTGAAAGTGAGCGCTTGTTAGAACTCTTATCAGGTATATTTCTGTGAGACAAAATGTCCATATGAGAGAAATACCAGTTTAAAAAATATAGTCCTGATTTTCCAGTGTTCAAATAGGATGACTTAGATGGTTAAAAATTACTATATATTCGTGACTAAGAGTATTACGGATTTTTTGTTTCAAGGAAATGAGAGGGCCCAAAAAACTTCATTACTGCACTGGCATTATTTCAGTTTCAAATCGAATTATTTTGCCACAAGTCTAAAACATATAGCTTTTGAAACTGATATGGTACATGGTTACGTAATGCGTCCTTAAACATCTGGAATGCGAATGGATTAAGTATGGTATACTTAAAAAGTTTCAAGAAAGTACTCCCAGAGTGTTTATTTATGCATATATTTAAAGGATTGGGAGCAGCAAATATTCGATTTGAAGGTAGTGTTGCAAAGGCCTCCCGAATCTGAGTTACTGGACTTATTAAATATAGAAGTAAGACAAATAGAAAACAGTGAACAGCATTCGGTTCAAGGTTGGAAATTTTCAGTAATCTGTGGAACACGTCAAAAAAGAGTAACTCCGGGTAAACACGCCTGTCGCGCAAATTACGTCGATTTTAAATAACTTAAACTTTATGGAAGAAATCTCTTGATCAACATATGCAGTTT
Organism: Ceriagrion tenellum; assembly: GCA_963169105.1. Classification (NCBI taxonomy): domain Eukaryota; kingdom Metazoa; phylum Arthropoda; class Insecta; order Odonata; family Coenagrionidae; genus Ceriagrion; species Ceriagrion tenellum. Next base: position 12,252,412 of record OY720638.1, read on the forward strand.
TATAAATTGCAACACGTAAATTGGTAACTGTGGCATAACTATCAAATGATTTAGTTTCCTTCAATATTTGTAATCTTAATAAAAATATTAAATCTTTAAGCTACTTTTACTTCTACTTTAAAATAAAAAGAACAATATCGGTTCGAGCGCCGCTCTGCCCCTTCGATGTTTCTACATGGATTAGAATAGTAGAGTAGTAGAAGAATTTATTAAATATATAGCAAAAGAACAGTATTGAGTTTGTGCGTGACTTTCACCTCTGAAAAGCTTTAAATTGAGCGGTCCAGGTCGCTGCCGCTGGTGGCGGCCGGGCCGGCATGTGATGTAACTCGAGGAAATCCCATTTTTGTGGCTATGTTCACGGGATGTTGCAGACATAGCTTTGTATTCGGTATCGCACACTTATCTGATATATGATTCTCTTGTGTCGTCCTGGTGTCTCCAGGCAGTCCAGGGAATTTTAATCATGCTCGGCATTAAATATTCTCAGTGATGCTCGATATTCAACGATCACATCCTCTGAGAGCTGCAACGGTAGCCGTTGGACATGATAGTGGAACGGGCATGCTGTACAAAGAGTTTTTAAGTATTTCTGAATCAAGACCCTAAAATAGCCAAGCCCTTTTGCCCGCATCCATCTGACTAGAGGACTGATCAAAGGCCTCTCATGGGACCCTTGTTGACAAATACACTGGTAGCCACTGCGCCCGTAAGTGAAATTTCTGGTTAAAATTTTAATTTAAAAAATGGGAAAATAATACAATCCTTGTTTAGAACAATAATAGGACTCACCGTAGACTTCCTTAAACAAGGCTACGGGACGATCAATGGTGGAAATACCACAAGAATCTTTGGCTATTGCAAAGTTAGCTGCTGAAATCACTGATATATGTACCATTACGATAGTTAAGAAGTCTCATTTCAGTGTCTTTCACGTATATAAAGACATAATATTCGATATATAATGGTAAAAACTTTAAGGAAATGGCTAGTACATGTAACCGTCAATGTTTACGCTTTTAATAACAGAATTAAATGCACCCTTCTTTTCGCGACGAAAATCTAATTAATGGGTTTGCTCTAATGTTGAAGGCATTGGCAGAAGGTTTAGACATAAATTATACTGTATTCAGAGAAACCAGTAAATCAACAATGTATTTGCATGACCAGCTTCATTCATGGCACTGTATGCCATCCGTCCTACTCAAGCTGCTAAACGACAAAAGATTGCTTCACGCACGCAGCAGTCATTGCCAAGAAAGCTACCTTTCCAATAGCTAAATCGTAAGAAGAGGCTATGGAGGCTAGGAGCAAAGATGCCCGAAGATTCCGTGGACATCACGCAATGAAATCTTCGAGGAAGGCATCAAACTTGGATCTATTCCGAACACAGGTGCAACATAATCCCTTAATTTCCAACATTTGTCGGCCCCGGTGGCGGCGTGGTAAAGTCCTCGCCTCCTAATCCTAGGGTCGCGGGTTCGAGTCCCGCCTGGGTAAAATATTATCTGCCCAGGACATGGGTGTTTGTGTCTCGTCCGTTGTTACTGTTATTCATCGGACGTAAATTGGCACATCGTGCTGTATTCGGGGTAGTGAAGATAAAATAAAATAAAAATAAATTTCAGGCGCTCAGAAGGATAAACCGTGCTCTTTCACGGTTATGTGCAGGGCTAATGTTGGATGAATTGGAGAGTGACAATATGACTGATGACCTATCAACGGATGATTTTGAATATCTTTAATTGTATTTCTCAATAAATTATTACAAAACTATGGAAAAATTATTCCATTTCTTATCGCAAATTAAAATAATTCCCAAGTAAACGGAAAAATAGAACATTTAGTAGCAAAGTTGGTGTGCACATATATTAGTTTCCAACTCTGGTGGTTACTACACGTAACGGCTGCGCTGAGGGCCGCGGGTTAAATGGTTTGAATGTCGTAATAGTATACAGAAATCTGTTTATCAAATCTTACAGTACAGAATATCCTAATGGTTGGAATGGCGCATAAAGTTGATTACAACGGTCACAAGCGTGTTTTTTCTCATTTCTTAGCTATTCCTCTCGTGAAAACGATACCCTTAAAAGCCAGGAAAAATTACTTTAAATTTGATTCTACAGCTAGGAAAATTTTGCAAAAACTATTTGTTTAGTTTTAATTAGTCAGAATCAGTCGTTTAAACTTTTTCTCTGGTTAAACAGAAATAGAGATAGAGCGAATAAAACTTCAACATCAGATTCTGTAGACCGAAAATATTAAACATTTCCCATTACAGGTTAATTCCAATCTGTTTCATTTTATTATTTTCATTTGCTTAAAAAAATTCTCCTCTAAAAACTATAAAATTCAGAGACAGGGTAAAAATAAGTCTCTGTAGACCAAAATATGTGAGAACGTCGATAAATTTTCTATTTTATTAAGTTATGATCAATTTTTAAAATAATTTCTCTATAAGAGCATTAAATATCAGAGATAAAGCAGAAATAACTTGACATTTGGATTCAGCGGATTGAAAGTGTTTAGGAGCAACTTATATGGTTAAGTTTCCATTTATTCAATTTAATTATTTTTGTAATTAGTCTTCAAAAGAAATCATTATATTAAATTTACAGGAAAAACAACTTCAAGTTCGGATTCGACGGAACGAAAACCATAGAGTGTATCCTTTGAACTTAGTATGGATTTGACATACAGCACAGATAATATAGAAGTGTAATACAGATACAGTGTTGCCAACTCTAAATAAACATATTTGCTCTGAATTCTAGTGTTTTTAGTCTATATATGAGTCAGCTTATTTTTCATTATCATTAACAACATCGCTAAATGTATTTGTGAAAATGAATTTTCAAGCCATAAGTATTTGAAATACTGATTACAAAATACCCCATAATCAGATATTTGAACTACCAATTACGAATTACATTTTTAGAAAGTATTTGGAATACAAATACCAAATACGTATTTATATTTCAAATACGTATTTCAATTACAAGTAATTCAAATGCTGCCCAGCCGTGATACAAAGCAATGAGTCAATTCTCAGAATGCAGTATCATGACTAGCGACAAAAAAGGAATGAGCCCGGGTAAGCCCTGGCCCGTTAAATATTGACTTGGTCAATGCTCGCAATGGAAATTAATTTAATTTTTGTCATCAGGCTTGGTGATAGTAGAAATTATGTATAGACTGTACTTAAATTATTATCCTTTGCATTTGTTCTCGACATTAGCAAAAATAAGGTCAAACTAATATGGCAGACCTGCGTTCTACACCAAATTTCATTAAAATAGGGTAGATGGATATTAATCATCAGTTAAGCAAAGTGTTGACGGTATTCTCACGTCCTAAAATGAGAATCTACATGAGAAATGCGATATTGCAAGTAAATATACCATTAAAAGAGACAACTTTAATTCAGAGGTCACAGTATATGGTTAAACAGAAAACAGAACAGGAAAAGTCTCCTGTGTTTAAAATTCTCCCCTCTCCCTGTGTCTTTAAGTCGTATGTAACCAGTCCTTAGTCGTCTTGTACAATCTCACTATAGACCATAGCACTATCTACACTGGGCGAGAGCACATCACGAACTCCACGGCGATGGGGGAACGAACAGCTGTTCTATGGTAGGGAAATTCGGCAAACAAAACGCTCGCAAATTTCGAGATGGCATTTAAAAAAATTTTTGGAACACAAAGAAGTAATTTTATCATAGTTGAACGATTTTATTTTTCAATACTTCAGAGAATGTATTTAAATTACTATCCTTTACATTTCTTCCCGACATTATCAAAAATACGGTCAAATAATAAGGTAGACGTCTTGTACGCCGAATTTCATTAAAATCGGGAAGATTGATACTAATTATCCGTTAGTTAAGGTGTTAACAGTATTTTCACGTGGTACAATGAGAACCTACCTGATTTACCTATCGTCATTACAAAGTTTATTCAGCACATGAATGCAAAGAATAAATAATAAAATAAAGAAACTCACAGATTAAAATCTTTTCCTGGTGGATTATTTTGTTTACCGAGAAGAGACGGCGAAGATTAGTTTCAGATAATAGTTGTATTTTTATCCATTTGCTTAGCTTCCACGCTGCAAATTTAAATTTCAATGACTTTTCTCCAACCTGCTTTCGAATTCATTTGGACTCATTTCCCGATATAGCTCCACTGATCGTAATAAACATTCAGCGTTTCAAGCTGATTAAGAAACCCTCATGTATTAGCATTACCTAATAAGTTCTTATAAATATACATTGAATATTACATATATAGTTTCCTAGGCACAGGAGTGTTGGGGAATGTGTTATGCAAGCTAAAATATTTTTATTTATTCTTAGGGGATCACTCACGAGCTTTAAGGATATATTAATTGTTTCCAAAAAGTGCCAATTAAATAGTCCAATTGTGATAAGGGTGACGGTGGAGTTCATCGCGTTCAATTGTCACATCACGAGTGAGAGTAGCTTCAGGAGACCAATTTCCCAACTAGACGATTCATGACATCACTACCCATTTTAGAAAACTGAGCCGGTGAAAACTTTTAGGCTCCAGAAGATAGCCACTCTCAATGCGGAATCTACAGCCCGAAAAAAGACCATCCCAAACTTCTGTAAGAGATGGGCTACCAGAGTGAAATGGTCCGAAAAATGTGCCCTTTGGAGAGGTCCAGTGGTAAGTGTGAGGATGAAAAATTATCCTTACAAAGAATTCCACAGCGTAAGGATCTCAACTGGGGAATCGTGTAGAAAATTAGCAGAGTTCTATCATAACATGGTACGAGACTAGACTCAAAAGAAGCAAGAAAACAAGCTAATACCATCCCAAAATAGAATTCTCGTCCCGCAAGTACTACACCAGCCAAATGGTACTCTGTACTCTGAACCGCACCAGCTAAGTTCGGTTCAGAGTACAGAAACTCCGGAGAACGAAAAATAAAATAAATCCTTCCTCATTTCAGAAAATACAAGGTCCAAGCCATCAAACACTGTGCACGGAGACAAGATGACATCATTTGATAGCGAGGGCCAATATTATCTCAGGATCATTCATGAGGCAATGGAGACAGTAACATGGTCTCAAAATTGCAAGTAAGACAATGTATTCATATGCATGAAAGAGGAATTCCGGCAGAACAAATCACTAATAGACCATTCACAATTATCCACTGGATCAAACCACCAGTGAAGACATAGGATTCATTACTCCAGAATAACGCGAGCAAGAATACTCACGATTTCTTACGAGGGTGCCTGGGACAGGATGATTCCCCATTAAAGTTAAACACTAGGTAACTTTACTGCTTTACGTTCACCTGATGTTTACTGTGAGCTCAAGCTTTGAGACGAACACCAACAAAAGTTATTTGAAGTGAGCGTTATCGATGGGAGAGAGCATCGGTTCCGGGAATCAAAAATATTTAAGCGAATATGGAACCTCGTCTCAAGCAAACAAATTTTAAGTTCGATCAATAAGATTGGCATCGGTATGCGTAATATCAAATTGTATCTCCTAATACAGGCAGCATGTAATAACTAATGATACAGGAATGGGCGTGCGTCTTCTAACTCTAATTGTCTAATCACCTCAACCGTGATCCTTCATCCTTTCTGCCCTAACCGTTACGTTTGCCCACCCGCTGTAATATCTTTAGTGTAGTAAAACTATAGTTATTGCATATATTCCCACGCATGGTATTTAATGCAATTTTTTCGTAATATTAACTTATTTCACATAGATTAACCGAGAAATGTGAACACTGCAACTCTATAAAACGCCAAATTGAATACTTAGAAATTATGAACTGCCTCGCACTTGAACCACAGCCTCACTAATAAGGAATACTCAGCCATAGTCTCACTCATTAACTATGAACTCCAAAACTGAAATGTCAGACCCAATGCCTGTGAGGAGATGGATGGATTTTTGTGTCACTTAGCATGAAATGCATATCATTATCTAGATTTACATACTGTTATTCAAACGCAAATTAAATTCCTTTTGTCAACTATGATGAGCAAATTTCACAACTTCTATCCGAAGAACTATTTTCCGTTGTGGTCGTATAAGTGGTCGTACTAGTTCATGAATATAGAATACTTGATTTAGCTTGAGAACTGTATTTTATACCACATCATGGTCTTTGGAAAATTAGGTATAATACGAGGTTTTTTTCGTTCCACAGTGGGAAAGTTGATAGCAAGTAAGGAAATTTTCGGCATGGAGAGCATGTTAAAGCCTTTTCATTTTCCATGGCGCTGAGTTCAATCACTGGAAATGTAACGCAATCCAGTCGTATCAACACGGCAAAGAATTACTTTAATCACTCCACTAAGTGAGCTCAGCTCATATTTTTTCAACGATTCGTCCTCCTGGCAGAAGTGGGCAAAGTAGTAAAGCATCCAAGGAGTGTTTTGTGGATTTAAGCTGCCCTGAAGCAGGCAAGCCAGACATCGCGAGTTCGCCCGGAATCATGCACGTCAATACCGTGCTTTGCGGAGCGGAAGACAATGAAGTAAGCAGGAAGTGACCAAGTTATGTACGCATGGCCTCGCAGTAGGGAGTGGGTTATATGGTGTCCGAAATATCTGCCGAGGAACATTTAATGCTCTACGTCTGAGCAATTTTAGTTCCCCCTGTGATTCCCAAAAGTTAGTGCCGTAACAAACGGAGGGTGTACTGGAAATATAATGTGGCTATAAACATGTGTTGTAACGATAAGAGTATATTATGATGGCTAGTTTTAAGATTAGCGTTTTTATATTTTGTTCGTTACATGCAATGAGATAAAGTTGGACCTGCAGGCACTTGGGTAAAGTCCTATCCAGCTATTCCGAGGATCGCGGGTTCAAGTCCCGCCTGAGTGGAATATATCTCCTCCCCAGTGTTTGTGAACTCTAAGTTGCTGTGAGAGGGAGAGGTATTGCCTCATCCTGCCCAATATAAATGAACAATATTAAAAAATAAGAAAAATTATCACAAAAACAACAATAAAGGCTCGTGAGCTATGATATATACCTCCGAATTATTTCTTTATAAATTAGTATTTTAAAAAGGGTATCCAGAATAACAATTAATGGTTACCACTGAATTCATTTCCTAATATAAAAGACATCACAACTGACCTCTATTAGCTCATACTGCACGGCTAATTTAAGCTATTGTAATTTTCTCATTTAATTAAGGAATATAAATTTTCTCATATTAGTGGATCATATTGGAGATAATGGCGGCTGAAAATAAACCAATTCTACATTTTTTATATAGTATCCTCAATAGTTGTTGCGAGACGATTGGCCTAATATTTCCATTAAGATGGCTGCTCATGCATTACCTAAGAAATTTCATTATTTACAAAGTTGCAGAAAAAAGTTTAACCCAATATACAGACGTTAGGCACTTTACATCGGAAGTAACTTGGTACACATTTCCAACGCTATTGATTAACTATTTTAACGCTGTACTATTTTCTCACTTACTTAATTTGCCAAAGATTGTAACACATAAATGATACTTCGACAGTGACATTGAGGAGCAAACTTATTTAATGATAAATTCATTGAAAAATATTTGACAAAATTACGATTGTTTATTACGAGCAGTTTGTACGAGTCTACTAATATTATAGATATTCAGCTATTTCCAATGCATTGATCATTTCTCTTAAGCAGTGGTGCCCAGCGTTTGTCCTAAGCGCCCAGGATGCGTATTTGGAGTTTTATAGATGGGCTAAATGATGCGATTGTTACGGGGAAGTTGTAAGTAGCAGTCGTAATATAAATTACATTCATTTTCCTAATATTATGAGTACACTTTTGGGAAATTATGAAGTACAGATACGCGAATCAAAAGAAGTAGGTAAGCATACCTCACGAAATTCTAAGTTGAAAGTAGGTGAGATTGATATTATTGATACCACTCACCTGTATATTAAAAAAAAAGTAATCAGTCAAGCCCAAGACTTCAAGAAAAAAAATACATTCACTGCTTACCAACCTGATGGTTGTGAGGGGATATATTGTTCCTATCAAAACTTTGATTGCCCTTCGTTCCTCTGGGCTTTCATAAATCTCCCGAAATCTACGGAACCAACATATTAAAGACCATCACAAAAAATATTCATGGGAAACAGTTAAACAAGAATCAGCTCTTTCCCTGTCTGATTGTTTTAATTTCTGAAGGACACAAAGTCTAAATAAAATCTGAAGACTTCATGTGCAAATACTTCATTTAGAGTTGAGAATATCATCGATATGAATTTTATTCCAAAAGCTATATGAGAAAATGACTGAGAAACTCCGAAGGTCTTCAAAAAAACACAAACAGGTGACCCCTATTCGTAACGACGATATTTAGAACACCTCTGGTGATGACAGCTCGTTAAGCAATTAAGCCAGATACGAAGACGCTTCAACTTGTAAAAGGAAGGAGCCCAGAGGCAGAAATGCATAAATATGGAGGAATGAGAGCAAAAGTTTCAAAGTGGCGAGCAGTCAAGAGCCGCAATAAAGACTCGACTGAAAATTATTGGCGGCATTCATGCCCAAAAAAACTGAACAAGGGGGAATAATTAGAAAATATACCCAATTTCTCGCGCAACAATGCGGCGAGGAAATCATAATAGCGATGAAGTAAATTTGTATTTATGTATTTAATTTAACACCAAAAACAGCACCAAGGCCTTTACCATTGGCTGATATAATGCATAAATATTAAAAGAAGTATCCTTAATGACCGATCAGCGCTCACTCACTATAGCAAAAATGTCCAATTTGTATCGATACAAAAGATTTTTAGTATCAGTCCCAATATAGTCACAGAATATAACTACCGCTAAAACTTGTCAACACAAAAATATTATCAGTGCATCACGCTTTGAGGAGGGAAGCGGCTGAATTAAAATGTTTGATGGTTTTCGTGACACAAAATACTAATGACATTTAAATTAGCTTTGAGCAATTAAAAATTATATACGCCGAAGATGGAACTGTGGAGACGAAGCCTGACAAAGTCAATGATACTACTCCTCCATTTCACGTGAAATACAAACTGATTAGCATAAAATCTCTCTCACTCTCTATGCCTTTACATTATAACGATTACCTGGACAGCTGAGTAACATGTCGACTTTCCGTTCAAGCGCTTTCATATTTTATATTTTAGCTTTTCCACAATTCAGTGCTTAAAACGGACCTTTTAGAGTCAAAAGAGCTTCTCACCCCGTACCCGCTGTGTCTGGTGGCGCATTTAGCACTCGATCCTTAGTGAGAGATTTTACTTTTTGGCAGATGAATAAATATGGAAAACAAAAAGAATATTTTTATATTGAAATACACAAGCGTACAAGTCCAGTGGAATACGAACATAAATATAGGCACAAATAAACCAAAGGATTAAAAGCATATTTCGTACCTTCAAAAATTTTTATCGCTAAACACATCAATTTTCTTTTTGAAAGCAAAAAATTCTGAGCAAAATGAAATAAATACAATGTTAATACAATATTTTTGCCATGTATAAAACATAAAAATATGCTCCCACATATGACTGGAATTCTGAATACATATTTACTGTAGGTCAAGTATTAAAACCTCTCACTGAAATATACTAATGAAACGTGAGCATTAAATGACATAAATAATTATTTTTGTATAAATATGGATTCCAATAATATTAAAACAATTAATTTACAGCTAATCCATGAGATTGAAATAAAAATAAATTATTTAAAGGCTTTCAATTAAAAGATTAATTAGATGATACATCTTACAAAAAAGCTTTATCACGGGCCAAAATATCATCTATGAAATCATAATCGATGAAATCAAAACATCATCTATCTTTATGGGAACGAAATGACTTCGGGAGATCCAAAACAACAGAGGAGCACTTTTTCACGTTCAACCCCATAACTTATGATATCAAGGCTAGAGTAAAGGCAGGCACCGCATACTCCAGCCCTTGATTCACAGGCTGATGTCAAAAACATCTGTTGAAACGCCAAACCATTTATCCATGCCCCTAGCCATTTAACACCTTCTGCTATAAGACAGAAAACAAATATGGACCATGGACGCCAGGTGGCGCTGATTTTGGGCAAAGTCCGATTTTGAGGGGACAAAATATTTTCATTTCTGTGGAAAGATGAATGTGACATTCACTTTGAGACTTAAACGCGCCGGCAGAGCGTTCAAACTCTCATCACATGAAACGATATGCTATTATCAAAGTTCCAACTCCAAAATAATTACAGTTTCTCCGACTAAAGTCAAACTACCAGCAAAATTCGTTATATTTTTACCTTACATAGGCAAATATGGACATTTCCTTTCAATTTGTATGAAATACGAGAGAATACAATGTAATTGCATTACGTATTAAACACGTGCCGTTTATTTACTTCGTATAATGTGGTACTAATGAAAAAGGACCAATCATTCAAAAACTATCTATTAGTATTGTTTTCAGCATTTTAAATCATGAAATTATTTTTAAAGTCCATATTTTCTAGTTATAAAGGCAGCCTATAAACAATTTGACAGCATTTAAAACACAAAACCATTCTACAAAATTTTTCCTTGTATGCAAATGATAGAAACATGCAGAAATTGAAGTATATCAATTTGATTCATGCATATGCAGAATCCCGAAGAGAGCTCTACTGGCCTTTTTATCGGCTGTTTCAGCGAGTAACAACGGACAAGCGGAAACACCCAAGTGATGAAAAATTCACTCAGGCGTGAGTCGAATCCGCAACCGGCTTAGCAGAAAAGGTCTTTACCCCGGGGACAATGCTTGTGATTAGGACAAGAAGATAAGCAGTTCAGGAAGAAATATACCTCCAGATGATGCTAAAGATGAAAGTCGGACCGGAAATAGACCAACTTCCATCCAATTTTGCTAATTCCATTAAGATTTCCTTAATAAATAGTCTAAGGTAGATCCGTTGGCCGGTCTTCATAATAACAACGGAGTGTTCCGAAGGATCTGGAGGTAAAACTCACGTGATATAATTCAATGGCATGTCTAATCTGATTAATCCTGATCAAGTTAATTATCCTCAACAAATCTATGCACGAACTCTGATGGATGGTAATCACAGATTATGTTGGCAGCCGGGTCTTCATCGGGGGCTCTAACAAAGCTGAACAAATGTAACAACTAATTCATAGCACCCTGCCACATATTGATCGTGTGTTTCGCAGTGCATCTTAGTTCCAATCCAGTTCCTCCGCGTAAAAAGCTTTATATTCTTTTACTCACCCGAGATTTTCGATCACTCCGGCTCAAATTTAAATGGAAGTCTTTTCTCCGTTTCACATCAATGGTAGCCTGTACACTTCACTCACAAGGCTCATTCCAACGGAATTTTCTTTGAATTATCATTTCTATCATCGCTAACTCAATATACATATTTAAAAAAACAGAATTCAAATCCACTATCACTTAACGCTCTCCTTCGCAGGGACCTCAATCGTACTTTCACTAATGGCACACGAGTTCTACTACTTGCGGATAAACTTTACGGGCTTAGGGAAGTGTGGAGAGGAGATTTCTGTGAGAAGGGGATTTGGGGGAACTGGGGGGGGCTAGACGGATTGGGGGGGAGGAGGATGGCGTCGCGTAAGAATGGCAAATCAATGAGGAAGAGGCGGAGGGAAGGGGCGAGTGAGGCGGGGGGGGGGGACGAAAGCATGCGTGGAATGGGTGGCGGGAGCAGGAGAGGCGACGTGGGTGCATATCTCTGATAGAGATGCGTCGAGGGAATACTGCGGCGGGAGCCGGATCCTCGACCTATGAGCTAGGAAATGTTGCACATTAAAATGCAATGGGAAGAAGGAAATAATTAAAGCGTAGCATAGTTTTATAATAATCAATTCAACGTTTGCAATATATAAGCAACACAAATGGAGTCAATGACAGCACACTGACAGGTTTTGGTGAAAAATAGTCCTAATAAAATATCATTCTAATTATCACATTGGTTATTTTGACGATACTTTAAAGACCATTCGCATGTATTCCTATATAAAGCCTATGCTATGAATGGCAACGAAATTAAAATATCCTATCTAAATATCCTTTTTAAGAGAAAAAATAAAAGGCAAAGAACATACATGCGAAATTAAAAACAGGCATTAAAGTCATTATTTCAGTCAAATGATAGAACGTAGGTAATATGAGAATTCATCGTTATGTCTAGCGTGAAAGTAATTTGAAAAAAAAGAAACCCTTTCGCCGAATCCGGAACTCATATTTTGGGGCTAAAAATTAACATACATACATTAAGATAAAAGCCACTCTTTAAATAGCACTTCGCGATTTTCACTTTTTTCTGATCGCTTTTGGTTCCCTGATTGTATTCCTACCGTATATCTATACCAAAGGCCAATGTTCCTAAGCCGTCTGGAATCCCTTACACCAGGCTCGAATAACATATGCTTATGAGTTTATAGCACCTCCTCCACCTTCGATTGGCACAATGGGGAAATAATAGACCACTCGAGATCATTTGCGACATTAGGTAACATTGAGGGGATATTTTGCTTTTGGAGGAAGAACACAAAACTAGAGGGTGAATTTGCGTAAAGCTTGAAATAAGTGAAAGCATTTCAAAGCCATTTAAATGTCTCAATCTCACATTACAGAGGCCGTAACGTGACTTGATAGAATTAAGACTTCCCACCGTTCGATAGTACCAATTTTTAAGGACAAGATATATGATTTATGAACTACCGGTGACGAGTGAAATATATTTCCTCTTCACTCTCACCACGGTGATAACCTCCGCTGAGTTATACTTCAAAATTTTCCGCAATACTAAGTGATAGGCTTATCGTAACAGGGTTCAATTATACCGATTGAACAATTTCGCTAGATTACAAAATTTGGCTATTCCATTCGGCTGAAATCAGCTGTGCAGTGTTGTTGATGACTCATGCTTTCATAAAAATCTGGTATTCCTGTAAAAATTAAATACGCCGACCAATAAGTGAAACGCACAGCTTTGGCAAATATTGCCCGAAGGGACAGAAATTCGAGTACACAAAATCGTTAGTGTCTTCTAATCTCCACGATAGTTTTTAAATGGCTGCTTTGTTTTATTACTTCTGAAGGCAACCGATGACTGAGGTTATTTGCGTCATTGAAGACCTGCTGGAAGGGCGACAAGGAAAGGATTACGTACAGACAAAAGGAAGAGAGGGTGGTGATATAGAGAGCCAGTGTCGGCTTTAGAATCTGAACGAAAGACCCGGAGGAGCCCACAGTCCTGTGTTCCATTCGACGGACAGAGATCTGCACTTGGAGAGCTCTACACATGGCGGTCAAGTATGGATTGGTATTCCTCAGTATAAGCCCTACTCCTTCTGAGATATGAACCTAATCTCTGAGAATAATAACCCAGAAATGACAAATCTCATCATCCTCCGTTTACTACACGAATTACTAATGAATCACCGAAAAGCTAAAGGCACATCTGAAGGAAGTCTCAAAGTGTACTTCTGCGATTTATGAGTATTTTTTATTTCACTGCATACAAAAGTACAATCATTTGATGTGATCTCCCATTTTAGGCTCTTACTGCGGCAAGTACTTTGGCTCCTAGTATTTCTTGTCTCTGCATCCCATTTTCAATTAGAGTCCATTCAAGATAAAATCCAAATTGAAATACATACATTTGGTTTCGAAAAAGAATTTTCAAATAACCAATTCTTTCTCGATCGTTTAATTTAAACAAAAACCATCATCACGAAATTTTCGGTCTCGTGATTTCCCTCCCCAAACTACATTATACGCGCTTAATGATCACCTTTTTTCTGACATTCAACTGTATCTAACATAATCTTGGGCAAAGTATAAGCCTCCTCCGTGTCTTCCCCATTCACTCAGGTGACACCCATCCCTATTATTGCACTTATCCTGAAGCATCACCTCTTGTCCCTCACTCGGCCTCCTTCGTGTTTCCTCCGAATGCTTCTTCTCTTCACCCACCGAGACCATTCAAAGTATTGTTGAGTTTTCCAATAAGACAAAAAAGTAATTTATCTTAACACATTAGAGGAATTTAAATAAAATAGAAACGAGAAAAAAACATCCATACTCAAATTTGTGTGTAAATCAAAGCCTGACATATTTCACAAAATACAGTAAATAATTCATCAAGAAGCCTTGCGTGAATGATTTCATTCAACCTACAAATAAAGAAAGAGACTTTTTTACATAAAGTAGAAATCAAACACATCCAATGAGACACAAAACAATGCAAAGCACTAAGAAATAAAGTGAATACATAATAATGGAGGCATGAAAGAGATTTCTACCGCAATCATATCTGCAAATAAAAAATAACATTAACCCGGGAGAGGGCGCGCGGTGAAATGTAACGTTAGAAGGCGCGCGGGGTGTCATCGACACCCCAAAGCAAGTAATTTTTTATCTTTTTCCTTGAAAAAATAAAGTCATTTTGTCTTCTTTTTGAAATGGATCTTTCTTATTACCTTCACGCTACGTATTTATTTTTTACATTATTACTAATAACCTGAGGTCGGGAGAAAAGTATTCAACAGAAGTCTTTTCTGCAGCTTATTTGTCACTCGTAAAAATAACTGATGTTACCTTATCAACTCATGTTTTCTAAGATAAGAAGTTTCTTATTAAACCTTCTGAATATGATGTTCTACATGCTAAATAAGAAAAAAACACGATCAGCACTTAAAATTTCTATATTTTGACGTCAAAAAAGGGCCGAAATTCTCAATTGAAGTTATGAAATAAAACTTGATTATTTACAAATATTACTGGAAAATTTTAATAGAGTTGAAGTATATTGAAACAGCAGCAGTAGAAAGTGATATTTCTTACTATTATGGACGTAGTATTGATGCATGAAAACGGCTCGGGGGCAGTCGGACGATTCCAGAAGGAACGTGGAAGGGCGCGTGGGGTGTAGGTAACACCCCAGACCACTTTGACTCGTTCCGATTTCGAAGCAAAATGAAATGTTTATGAAATACTGACATAAATTCGTCAGAATGTAAGAGATTTGAAGGTATGAAAACTTGCAACATTGTAGGGACAATGGTGGACATACAATGTATCAAAGAAGAACCTTGGGGTGTCAATTACAACCCGCGCGCCCTCTCCCGGGTTAAGAAAACTTGGAAATTATTAAATGATACAAGGGGAGAACGGGAAAAGGAAACACTTGATTCCCGAACTATAAAAAACTTCAGAAAAACCATAAACATCAATAATAGGTCAGAAGCATTTGCTATACAACTCACAGAAAATATTGAAAATTATTTTAGCCAACTGTTCTGACCATTTTCTTAAAAGTGGGTTACGTAGGATATGGCAATACTTTTTCCTTAAGACCAGCAACTCCTGGTGATGTTAACAAAATAAATTTTTCAATTCAATTTTTCAAATCAATGGTGATGTGTTTAACACCGAAAGAAATGTGAAAATTAAAGCCCAAGTTCTATTAACATTCGAATCTAAGTCTATCCTCTCAAGTTATTGCACATTAGAAAAACTTAAATGCTGTACTAGGTACGCTTCAATCAAACCTTAGCTCTCTTAGTTCAGCGGGCCGATATATCGGCTCATCCGCAAGTATTGTACAACTTTAGTACACTAATTTAATTGCAATTATTATGTTGCAACGATATAAAAGTCTTTTATAACTATTAATAAATTCATTTTAAAAACAATGAAAAAACCGCTGAAGGACATTTTAAACAGTATAATTCATAATATTTATTTTCCTGAGATGATACATTTCATTAAATTAACCTTACTCTCTAGTCCCGCTGGTAGAAGGCAGTACTAAGAGGGTTAAAGTAGTTATGGTCAGACCCATGTACAAGGAAGGAAAAGAGCGACACTTACACCTATCGTCCAGTATCCATTTTTCTCTCCTTGGATTAGATCATGAAACGCTATGTCGTAGATAACCTGATTAACTATATGAATAAAATATGGATATCAACACCACAGAAGTGACAAAATGTTACTTGAAGACTAAAGCGAGAACATTCAAACTAAACATAAACTACTCCGTGCTTGCAGTATTTATTGACTTCTAAAAAGCCTTCGATACCATCGATATTTTCACACTATTGAACGTGTTGGAACGAGCGGTATACGTGGACCACCGCTGAACTGGATAAAATTCTACCTTACCAAAAGAAAGTTAACTGTAAAAATTCTAGATCACTGCAGAGAAATGAAAATTATCTAATATGGAGTTCCCCAAGGTTCGATATTAGAACCAATTCTTTTCCTCGTATATGTGAATGACATTGCTCAACACTTTATGAACTGCAAGATTTTCATGTTCGTGGAAGACATAGTTTTGCTAACCACAAGTAGATGTTTTGAACTGGCGCAATTGAAATTGAACGACGATTTGTATTCCTTGCAAATATGGTGTCATGAACATAAAGTGATTATTGACAATAACTATACTGTGCAGTTTTAAATGTAAAGAAAAAATAAAACCCAATATTCTGACCCTACACACTCACCTTTGTTTACACTCCCAACCAACTCAACCCAACCAGGGTGGCTAAACGAGAAACACCTGCAGGTTTATTTCGTTTTCAATAATTTGTCAAATGAAACACCTAAAATACTTAGGAATAATATTAGATGAAAAATTTTGTTTCAGTATTCATATCAATTATACATATGACAAGCTAAGGTACATTTTGTTTCAAATATCAAAAGTAAAGTACCTCTTTCCTCACGAGTTGAAAAAATTAATGTACCAAGGTTTATCAGATGCCGTAAAACGTTATGGTTTGACGGTTTGGGATATAACAAACTTCACCTTTTGAAGAAGTTAATTACCTAAAAAAATACGACAATTACACATTTTGACTAATGAGATAAATTTGAGAGAAATGTATAAAAATCTATGTTTTTTCCAAGAACAAATATATGTCAATTTCTGACAACTTCTTCGATAGCAAATTTAAAAATATCTTTATGATTAATACTGACATTTAACTGCGGCGAATGAACAGATTGTTGGTACTCAAGTACTTTAATTTCTATGTCAAGAGGTCTTCGGCACATTTAGTTCCTGGGTTGTTATATGTATTAACAGTGGCAATGAATGATATTAAAGTATATCTGGTCTTAAGACAACTTAAATAGTGGCTGCCTATTTTACAAGTCAAAAACCAACATAACTGAATACAATTTTGTAATTAATAGCTTCTTTGCAAAAGTCCAAATTATGTCTTTTTTCCCTTCAATATCTTGATTTCATAATTTATAAAAAAATTTCAACGTTTTTTTGCAATTGTTTGTTTGCAATTGTTTTTACAATTCGTTTATTCATGGAAGTTTACTTGTGCTTTCCCCTATTATTTTGTATTTCTGTATTTAATTTTGAGATTTAATAGTATTAGATGTAAAAAATGGTTGTGTAAACCGTAATATTACTTAAAAACCTAAAGTTATTATTTTTCGTTCAGATTTACTGTCAAATCTGATGTGATTTCCTGCATTCTACATTTGTTATAGGATACATGCTTTGTCTCAACTCAATAAACAATGTGCTGTTAAAAAAATTAGAAATTTCATTAGTCTGTATTCAATACAACAATTTAAAAAAAGTCAAAGAGTTAATCAGTGCAGTGTAATCGGAGAAAATATATAAGCTCTATAACAATGTAAATTTACACGATTTCCTCGCTGATATTGAAAATAATAATTTCACATAATGCGAATGATGAAGCACACTCATGAAACAAATTATTTTTTGAGGGGTTTCTTAAAAATCACATGCATATGAAAATTTACACTTCCGCGCCACGTTTGCATAAAGATGATTAATAGGCACCATGCATTCAGACGAAAAGCGTGGAGGTCTTGATAAAGATGTCTGCGGTGGGCTTGCAATTCATTCCTCGCTTTTTCCCCGAGCTGAAAAATTCCAATCACCTTTCTCGATGACGCGGAACCCATTTAGGATCAAATCAATTACCCTGATGAATGTCATTTATCACCGGGAAACTCATGATTCAGGAGGCACAGAGTGAAAAAAAATGTTTTGAATACAATTGAAATATTTTCGACCGCGTGATATAACTAATTTTTATTACTTTATACCGTCGTTGACATGAGCGATTAAATTTTAAATTTTGTAAAAATACCTTTTCCACCATTGTTTGTTATCGATAGCTAAAGAAAAAGCACATGTAGGGACAACTATACTTTGTGCTGGTTATAAACCGGGGCAAGAACATGAGGCAGAGGATGTCGCTCATGTTTTGATTTTTATATTTTTACGATAAAAGCTGTTCGTTCTTCTGTTCGGTTCACGTCTATCACTACTTCGAGGCTAAACTGTGCTCTCATTTCCACCAGTGAATATATAGGGGAATATATTTCATTATAATGTCGGAAACATAGAGGTTAGAATGATGAACTTGACTCCATGATTGGAATCAAAGAAATGAAGAGCTATTTAACTATACTGAATCAGCTTCATTCTGTTCAACGTAGAATTTATATGACATATCAGTCAGAGAAATAAATCTCAGTACTTTCAGCATTTTCATCTGCATCATAGAAATATCCTCACCTGGCATTTAACGACGATTTTTTTAGCTTCCAGAACAACTATCACATTCCACTCCTCATGAGAAGAGATCTCAAACTTTTCGTTCAACACCGTATCACTTCTGCTCCATTCTTTGACGGTTTTCCTTCTCTTTACGGACAAATGTTTCGCATTCTAATTCCAATCCGCGACCTTTCCCCTCATACCCACCGGCGGCCCTTCCAGTGGAACAACGGTCTCGGCAAGGGGCGGCGCCGGCGGTGAGGGGGCAGTGGAGACGAAAGGGGAGAAAGGTAGGGATCCCCCAAAGGGCGCAAGGGTTGGGGATCTCTCGGGGGACGACGGATAAGGGATTGCCTGACTGAAATGGAGCCCTGATGGGAGTTTGGGGGCGTGCGCGGCGGGAGGAGGGGTGGTGCACAGAGGGGGGGGAGGTGGATGGAAGGAGCTAAG
This sequence comes from Ceriagrion tenellum, assembly GCA_963169105.1. NCBI lineage: Eukaryota > Metazoa > Arthropoda > Insecta > Odonata > Coenagrionidae > Ceriagrion > Ceriagrion tenellum. The sequence continues at coordinate 12,271,456 of OY720638.1, forward strand.
GGAATCGACGCTCGGGCAAAACGGATGAGTGCCGCGGACTATTTCTCATCGGGCGCTTTGGAATGGGTTTGCCGCGCACGGGTGGACGGGTGGCGGCGGGCGAGTGGGGGAACATGACGCGGTGGGGGAATCGCCCGAATCGACAACTCACGCGTGCACCAGCGTGATTGAAGAGGCAGACGAATAGAGGAGATGTTTGGAAGAAGAAAAATTCCTTCATGGTGAAGAACACAGCCAAGAGACACTCATAGCAGTTTCGTAGTCAACCAAAAAGGAAAGTTTTTTCTTTAAGGTTCATTCCCAATACCTTCACCATCTTAGTACTTTTTCTAGGTTTTCATGAACCATTTGGTAATTTTACTATCCATTTCAAATACCTCTTCTTCATCTTCATTAGGTCGCGAGCTGACTTGGTGGACATTAGCGTTCATATTAAAGAGTAAAATTAAATAAATATTGTGAGTTTCACACAGTTAATTAGTTTAACCTAATCAGCTTCAACACATTTGAGTAGTTTTCAAGGGAAAATACTTTCCTTATAATAAAAAATGTCTCTTACCTTAGAATATTTCTATTGATATTGACATACAAGTGTTGAAACCAGTCTGAGTTTACCACTTAACTGTGCGAAAGTTACAAGGTTAATTTAATTTTGCTCCAATTTACCGCCTCCACTAGCTTAAATGCAATGGAGTCCGCATGGATGGAAGAGATACATCCCTTTACAACATCCAAAATGCAAGTTTCACAATCGAAAAGAACACTGTCATAAACGCAAGCCTCAATCATCATCGTGCGGTTGGTAATGAAAGGGTGGCCATGAACCATAACGTACCATTGAATCATTTCGAGGTTACTATGCTTTTGCCTCAATATCTTTGCTAGGGACCGTACATATTGCTTTTGTGTGATGGCTACAGTGTTGGCTCCCCTCCCAAAGATGCTATCGGGGGATTTGGGATATTTTCAGAGAATTTTCAGGTAATTCCTGGTTCTTTCTTGGGTACAATGTGGAGAGCGCTGCAAGTGTAGCACTCCGCTCGTCGGAAGGGTCAATATACTATGGTCCCTCGGCACTTTCTGCTAGGAGGAAGCTCATGCCGGCACCGGATTTCCCTCCATGCTTCCACATTTTCCCATAGAAGCCTTTCCTGATCAACCTACCAACCTCTTAAAATAGCGCAATTTATCTCGGTTGTCGGTCGCTTCCCTAAATAACCAAATCAACAAAAATCCTCAGACGATCTCCCTCTTCAAGTCAAAATAGTTCCCACCTCTCTTCGTTATATCCCCCATGCACATTATTCCTCTTCCCCGGCACCCTTCATTCCCTCCCTGCAGCCAATCCCATCACCCTTCATCACAGCTCGGCCCGTTTACGCCCCCTCAGACTCTCCCTCATATGTCCCGCCCGCCTCTTTTTTAGATCCCCCGAGAGCAATGCCCGCTCTTCTCCCGATATACACCCGCTTGCCATCCTTTCCGTCCACCGTATAATCTCCATTAAAAAATATAGTTAACGAGATAATGCAGATCGAATTCCTATACTTTACTAGATTGTTAATACGGACTCCAGGGCGAGGGATAATAAACTTTTCATCACCCTCATTCAAAAGAGTTATATCACTTCAGTTAACCTAAGTTCTCGCCGTAACAGCAGACATATACTATTTGCAGACGATTCGGTCGTCTACTGCAAAATTAGTGAAGATGCAGACTTATAAGTCTGCATCTTCACAAATTTTGCGGTACGAGCGGCGAGAAAAGGGCTGTATGGGACCTGAAAAAATTAACTCGTGGTGCCAGGAGTAGGGAATTTGTAACTAAATCTTAGTAAATTCACCACAGAACACGCCTTGAGCAAGTCGGATGGAGTACGCTGCGGATGGAGTAAACGTAAATTCGTCAGATGAAGTCAAATACCTTGAAATCGCCTTAAAATCAGACGTTTTGGACCAAAAATATTAAACTTTTGCGGCCCGACACTTGAGAAACTAGGAATTATCAAGCGTATAATAGGAATGTCCTTGAATGAAAAAGTGAAAAAGTGCTACTTTGCTTAGGTTAGATCACACCTCGAATACTTCGCCAGCAATTGGGATTCTGCACAGAAAAATTTGGTCAATGACCCCAGTTGAGGTCAATCATCCCAGTTGAGGTCAATGTCCACGCCAAAGGTCAATGAACCCGCCAGTGGTCAATGACTCACCAGAGGTCAATGACCCCACCATAGATCAATGACCCTACAAGAGGTCAATGACCACACCAGAGGTAAATGACCCGAGCAGAGCTCGTTGACATTAGGGGGGGTCAAGATTAATTGATGGAATGCAAAGGAAAGCTGCACGATTCGTTAAAAACAGCTACGAGCAAACATATAGTGTTTATATATTTTTCAAGGGATTAGGTTTGGAGCTGGGAGCCAATAGAGACTCGGAGGCTACACGATTGGCTAATGTTGCAAGAAAAATTCAGAAAATTTGCGATTCCGTTTGACATAGATAATATCATCTTACGCCACACTCCATCTCTTGGTCCAATAGAAGCGATAAAATAAGATACATACATTGCCGAACAGATTGGTACAAAAATTTTTCCCACACACAATAAGTGACCGTAACAAAAACTGAGCTTCGCTCCAAACTCTCCACGCTCCAAAAACACACTTCACCATTCCATTGCCTTATAACCATATTTATCCCCTGAAAAACGCCAATGCGGAGTGCCGCAGGGTAGTGTGAAGAAGCAGGTGGCCTAGAGGTGGCGTGTTTGACCCCAATTCGAACGCAGCGCAGGAAAGCGTTTCAGATGTCATTTGCGGTGAATGCTAATGTTTAGAGAAAAATTTTGTGATTTCCGCTCTCGCTTTTTCTATTCTACGGCCGTTGTTTCATCGCATATTGCCATTTTCAAAGCCAAGCTGAGATCGCTTGTTCGGCGCAAATAAACGGCGGAACGGTGTCGACTATTCGATTTTCCTAGAACGGAAAACCGTAGTTCGACCGGCGTTGTATACAGTCATATTTCAAAACATTAAATGGAAACTATATAACTGACAACCGAGAGTAGGTTTTTCAGGGCTACCGTCTCAAAACAACCAAACCTATTATATTTTCTTCTAAGCTAAGTTATTACCTTTTTAAAAATAAAAATGACTTCGTGTCCAATTAATTCCAATAGGTGATGCTCAAATGCATCAAAGCTGCAATGACCAAAATCAGAAATTTGGCACATGGAAAATATTCATTTCGGTGGGTCAAGATTTGTTTCTCATAAATGCTCGCCTGGCGATGCCGCAGGAAAAAGTTGTCTCACCGAGAGAAATATAACCTGGCGCAGGAATTTGTGGGCATAAGTGCTTGAATTTAAGTGCTCAGCATTTTTACCACGACATTTAATTGAAATGTACTATCATGTTTATATTTGGGCTAATGTTTGTTTTCACCAACAGTTCCGTATGATCTGGATTATTAAACTGAAATGGTTTCTGTTTAATCAATGATTTCACATAAGAAAACAAAACAATCCCATTGTTCTATGTTGAAACTAGCTTGATAATGCGACCGAATAATTCATGGATAAATGTGTGATATTTGGAAATATAATTAAGAGGATTTTTATGCCATGAGGCATTGTGAGCGTAAAAATCTTTCGCTAGCATTGTAAATGATAAGTATAACTTAGTTTTTTCACATAGATTCCATCATCGGTCTTCCGGTATGGATTACGTTCCGAAACCTATGTGGAAAAACGAAGTTATACTTATAATTTACAATGCTAAGCAAATTCCACAAAGTCACGCCAGAGACAATGAATCTTTCGCTAGCCTAAGATTTAACTACAAGAAATTTTTCACTTGACATGTGTAGAAACAAGTTCAAGGAAGCATATTGTTCTTCAGATAAATTCAATATCTTGAAATTATCTCAACTTCGGATACTACGTGGGGGAACATCGTGCACACTATTAAAGAAACTAGGTTTTATTATGCGTAAAACAGGAAGGACCTCGGATGAAAAGGTAAAAGAGAGATGCAATTTCGCGCTGGATAGGCAACACCTCGAATACGCAGCGGTCATTTGGGACCCTGGGGAGATATATTTAAACGAAGAAATAAATAAAGAAAAAGAATGCTGCGCACTTGGTTGAAAACTGCTACGAGCAATAATTCACAGTTACTCCGCTTTTAGAGGGATCAGGCTAGAGTCTTGGAGGCTACACGGTAGTCTTAGATTGCTTCAGATATTCGGAACAGGTGTGTTTCAGAGTTACACAGGAAATATCGTTTTAACGTCATGCTATAATTCTAGGTCCAACAGGATAAGATAGATATATTGCCGAACAGACAGATATGAAACTTCGTTCATTCCGCGCACAAAAAGCAACGACAGTAAAAACTGAGCTCCACTTAAAACATTCCCATAATACACTTAACCAATTGACCTCACAAAACATTATCCTTTATTCAGCTGATATCCAAACTCCCCCTGCCACATACCCATGCGGCGGCTCGCAGGGTAGTATGTAGATGTAGAGATAGTTTTAGAAGTACTAAAGCGAACAAAATTGTAACTGCAACCGGTTAACATGTGATGAAGGCCTACACACTGGCCTAAAATAAACACAATCATTTGGACAACTCTAAAACAATTGTTTGGTATGATGTCTCCATAAACTCAGTCTTTAGAGCTACCTATCATCAATATTCATTCCTTTATTTCTTATTCACTCTTCATTATACTACAGATCGTAGTTTTTCTCAAACTTAACGCTTTGTCTGCTACGGATTCCTAAACTAAATATTCTTTCAGTTAGTTTTCATTCTGATGTAACAAGTTGAATTTTCTACTTTGTGCCACCAACATTTTAATTAGAGACAAAAAACGAAAATTGATCTCCGAATACCCCATTACTAGCATTGGAGAAATTATGATACCTACTGACTACAGGGTGGTTTTAAACAGAGAAGAAATACTAAGATGGGCTCTAATTATAGTTGCCTCTAAAACTTTACAACAGAAGCATACACTTGGATATGAATGCGGAATTCAATGATATTCTCTCACACGACTATGCTACAAAGAGTATGATTTTATTGTGTTATTACAAATGATTACTTAATTCTCTCCTCGGAGCCCAATCTCCCCTAGGCAGCACACTTATCACCGTACCTCATTCTGCACAGTTACGGCGAAATTTTCAATTTTAATGGTGGTTGAACTTACATGGTATTTTCCATACACTTTTAAGTAGGGTTAAAAAGCTTTTGGATATATATGATGTCTTTGCTGTCCCAAGCGCTATAATGTCAGTACTGCGAGAGCACGAGGCATAATAAGATAGCTCTAATACATTGAGTCATATTCACCAAAGGCCAGAGGCATTCGACCATTACAAAAGAACGGAAATTCTCCAAATATTTCACAAAATTTTCGACAAAAATGTGAACATACAATTCTACAGTAATGGTGAGGAAGTATTTTGCGGCTACTGTTCCCGAATTTTTCCTCCCACCTAGTGACAGTTGAGGAAGAAGTGCATCGCAAAAATTCCCACAATGAGCGAAATAAAATTCTCGTTGGAATGCGTATCCTCCACGTGATCCTTCGATTTGTCCGTACCAATTTTAATGCTCATCGCGAGAAAAAAACAAACCTCAGCCAGAAATACACGTTTCGAAGGAAATCGGAATTCAATTCCGCTTCTGGAATCCATGATGATTGATTCCGCAACCGCACACGGGCGCAGAGATTTACTCAAAGAACTCACTTGCCATTGTTATTTGGTCAAACAATCCGATGCTAAAATTTTGCGCGCATTAGAACCCACGCCATTCCTCAGACAATAAACAAAAGACTACTGAACATACCTAAACGCATTTAAATTCATATGCAACGCCCATCACGGGTGTTTTCTACTGCATTCCATTACAATGCATTCGTCATAATCACCACCATTGCTGCTCTGACTATCCTAGCTCAGTTCTGGCTACGAGCAAGAGAGGTCTTTTTCAAAAGCCGCCAAGAGATCTACAGTTTACCTTACCATTCGATGGATGTAGCTGTTTCTTGAAGAAATTCCCTTCTTGCGCCACAAAATCGGTGATAGTTCCTATGAAAAACTTTCACCACTGCCGGGAGTCGAATTCAAGTCCTCACAATGTTTACCTTACATTTCTTTTTTAAAGAAAAATCCAATGCTACATTACATATCAATACACTACATTTTTTGCCGTTATAAGATTTTCAACTGAAAAACGCCAGGAGGTGAAGTAAGAACTAGTGGTAGCCTTCCTTTATTGGAAAAAAAAAGTGGAAATATTTGCATTACAAGGAAAATACAAGATTGTACACTGATAAAATGCCTTCACAAAGTACATAAGACCTTTTATTTCAGCATTTATTGATCGATTTTTGTAAATGATTCCTCAAATGGATAACACTTGGGAGGCTAAACATGGCACACTGGTTTATTTTAGAAGTAAAGTAGGAGCATTTTATCGAAGCTGGACAATATGGGAAATGCTTAACCTGTAATATCCGTCAGATAATGCTACAGAATTTCCATCATTCAGTCAGATCATGCAGAATAGCACTCAATAAAGCGAAAAAATGAAATATGAACTCGAGGAGGGTGTTTTATAGTAGGATACATTTCACGGCTGGTGTCCTCACACCCCCTGCCACACGCCCATGCGGCGGCTCGCAGGGTGGTATGTAGATGTAGATATAATGACTGCAATACAATGATTCCACCTTATCAGGAGATGAAAGAGCTATTTCCATACACAGTTATACATACACACAGGTGTATATTTTGGTCATTGACCTTCGCCGTCCACTCACCACTCGCTTTAAAAAGATGTGAAGGTAGTATGAGCGAAAAATCACTTTACTTACATTTTGATGAACTTTACCTCATTTAAAGAAAAAACTCTCATCTTTCCAATGGAACCATAATATTTACTACTTACCAGACTACTTCTCGAGCAATTTGTCTGAAAAGACAAGCTGATTTACATTGGATAGATAGGAGCCATGCACTCCAGAGGCAGAATTTATTTAATAAGAGGAATTTTTTGCACTTAGATTTCGTCAAAAAACTAAGTGACTGTAGTTAACATGGTCTATTAATCATTAACAAATAAAAACTATAGATCACCGTGGTAATAATCATAAAATATTTTTTTTAACTTTTTGTCGTGAAGGCGTTTCCTGCAGACGACCGGAAGCCGTACAATTTAGTGTGGCAACGTTGCATTGAAGTTGTTTGTAAACAAACTGTGCGATTGGCATTCAATTTGCCTCAGTAAATGCAAAGTACAAAGAAACTACGAAGGAGTCGACGACGATGAAGAACAAAATAGATTCACAGTTTCTTAAACTGCTAAATAGTAAGGCAGCTGTGAACCACAGGGGTGACTAAAGTGTTTTTTTACTTGTATGTACATGCGTAAATATGATTTAGGATGCTGCGCTTAGAAAGAGACAGCCTTTGTTTATGTCTAATTAACATGTAATGCATTTCTATCGAAAAATTTGACTGCATCTACATAATTAACCTCAAAACGGTAATTATTATGCATGGCTATTGCCACCCTTTGATTCAAAGTAATGAATAAAAGCCGTAGAATACCGTAAATTATATAAATACTTACAATATTTTGCAAAGTTAATGGCACAAACCTTATGTGAATTAATGGCCGTTATTCATAACAAGGCGTAATGAGAAACTTCGATTTGAGTTAAAGATAATGCGCTACGTAATCCATACAGATATTTCGATAACCCATTAAAAACAAAGTAAGAAACGATCGAACAGGCTTACGAGCGATAAACTTTGGTCTTCATCAATTCCAGATACCTTAATCTTGACGCAAATATGTATCTACATGAAGTAAACCGAAATTCATAAAACTTACTCTTAAATAAACTTCTTACTCCATTGCTATCTCAAGCCCGTAGGCTTTACTTTTTATCATTAACCTTCTACTCACGCTGAAATTCACCTGACAAGCATTAAACTCCAGTACTTACTCCAGATTAATTTCATCTACCTTCTCCTTTCAATTATGGAAACGCATTAGATATATTGAAATGCAAAGTGTAGTGCTTTACCCATGAATTATTAAAACTATCCTACACAAACAAAACCTTCACTTCATATGTGCGTTCTATCTCGTCAACTATTCCAGTATCCTACTCTCATTTCATAGAAGAGCTTTCCTTAGTCCAAGTTTGTAACGATTAAAAAAATACCTTCTCCAAATCAATTTCAACTAGCTTCCCCTTTCAATTATCGAAATGCATTAGATAAACTGAAATGCAATGTAGAGTGCTTCACCTATAAATCATTAAAAGGCTAACTACTTCAATTTCAATGCAAAATTAACAAAAATAGACAGTTTGTTATAAGGTAGATGACATAAAATGAAATGTTACAATAAGTCTGGTAAATATACTCATTATCATAACAAAATGAACAGTACATAGTAATGTCATGTAATCTACATAAGAACAACGTACAGAATACATTTTTCAATAGTCTTGAGTTTCATGAACACAAAGCATAGGCCAAGAATGGTTTAAAAAAGAACTAGGAGAACTGTGCTAGTCCTTAGGGTTCTTCATTGTTGGGCAAAAGATATCCATTTACTTTATTTCAATCATCAAGGCTAGAACTGGGTTGTGAGGACAGTTTCCTCAGAATTCTAACCTGGTTGTGGGATTCTGTCCTTCCATGCATGTTACATATCACTAAAATATAAAGTTCTTGATCTTGGCTGTGCTCCATTACAGGAGATAAGGGTTGAGTAGCATTCTACTACAATTGAGGTTGTCCATGTGATTGTGGACAAACAGAGTTGCAGATGTTTAAATAACAAATCAAGATTTTAAACCCCAAGGAATACTAACCAAGCCATCAGTAACTACAATAATCGAGGGCAAAAGATACTCTGTGAACACTTAGCATGAACCTTGATTTACAAAACAAAAGGATGATATTAGATCAAAGTTGTTAATTTCAAAGGCTCGGTTTTTCATGTATCTATTAATATAGTAGGACAATGCAACAAATTTCCACAAATTCTTTTACAATTAGAAAGTAATACCTTATAGAGTGAAAACTTTTCCAGGTGATGCTCAATGGCCTGTCCTGTTATAGTGGCAGTTAACTACCTCTTTACTACCATTAGAATATCAATAGCTTGCTTAAGGTTGTATATTTTACTTGCCCCTTGCAGTATACATGCAAATCAGCCAGACCTGAGGACAAAATCCCACACAGGAAGGAGTGTCCTGAGTGCTATTTTCACACGAAAACCTTGTTGCCTTCTACAAAGCATGGGTGAATCCTCCCAAAGAAGTAAGCGGACTGGCATGTATATAGTCAGCCTAAACTTTATGCCCATACCTCTAACCTAAAGAGGCTGGTTCGAACAACAAGGAAACCCTGTCCTCACAAGCCAGAGCACAGCGTGAGGACCTGAAATAAGTTGTGAAAATTTCTATGAGCGTCCGTCTCCACCTTTCAAATTCCTTTTTTCGGACGAATTGTCCGCTTTTATTCTTCTGTCATTTCATGATGAAACTACCAGGGTAACCCGAAGGTAAAAGTAATTAGAAATGTACTGTCAATCCGTACTCGCACTTCATACACACCTATAACTCTCTACTTCTGCTCTGCTTCTAATTTGCTCACGTGTTTCTCCGTTTCCACAGTAAATAATAAAATATTTGCGGAGAATCATACCAACCTAAGAAATTTAATGATGATGCCAAGTCTAGCGTCTCGAGAACAGGCTTCTTTCCTGGCGAAAATATGTTTCAAATTGCTGAATGGTTTGTCTACTCTTTACAGTTTGATATTTCATCATTCAGATTCAAGGGTATAGTACCTGAAGTCGGGATTAAGGCCAAATGGTAAAAGGCAAAGTTGAAGTTATATTATTGAAATTACGGTTGGCATCTTCAATAATAATTCAAGATAAGGCCTAAAATACGTAATTTTATTTCATAATCGAGATAAAAATTAACAAAAACAAAGATTTTGTGCCAAAAGCATTGAAACAAGTACCAAATAACCCTTGCAACTGCTTTAATTTTAAAATTATATTAAAATATAGTCACAATTATGACTTGGGAACTATCTCGCTCGCACTGCCTTAACATATCCGACGGATCATCATTGAGTGATGAGAAAGTCTGAATAATGAAACACCTTCTTGAGCATTAAAAAAGCCTACTATTTTTCACAGCAATTACTGTACCATATATTTGTAAGATAAAGAAAATATATTTATTCTACTATCTATACACCATTGACATTTGAAAGTGCATCATGTCCTTTCGCAGTCTGAAACTCAAAATCAATCTCGTAAAAAAGGATATAAATGGTCCGAGAAGATATTTAAAGGAGCGCAAAAAATATCCACAAGCGAGGAGGCGTAACGCTGTTTATTTTACGATCGCTTTAGGTGGCCCTTATCCAGAATTATCGCCAATTCCTTCCACTTCCTCCTTCGATCGACCAATATCTTCTCCTCCGCCAACACCTGGCACCACAATCCCTGCCACGCCCCTTTCCGCATGACCTCCTCTCACTCGCCTCTCCTCCATATAGCACCCCCTTCTTCTTCACACTCCTCCACGCTCTTCCTTTTTTTTCTCGCCCTTCGAGTTCTACGATACATCGAAAGTGTTCATTTGTCTTTTCTTTGAATCCCTCTCTCCAAAATCGGTGACCTCAACAATTTATTCTAGCAATATGAAATTATTATCTACACCTATATCACGACTACCCAATTTTTCTTCAACCAATCTTTTTTATTTATTTATAAGATTTATAGTTTTCAAAAAAGGTTACACTGTCAACAATATACCTTCACCAAAATTTGGCCAATGCCACCTTTTGGCGGAAGCAGAGCACGGAGACAGGGAAATGCGATCAAGAATTTCAGGCGTTGAAGAAAACACAATTTTCGCAAGCAATAATTTTACGCGGCATTGGTTTCGTTTTTCCTTGATTTTTCTACCGCCGATTCCCTTACTTTAGTTTTTGAACTTAATCAGGTATGAGTGAACTCTTTGGTCTCACTGGATAGATCTCATAATCCATAAATATATCTGGCTCCCTTAAAAACGTATCTTTAACCAATAGTCCATTCCATCCGAGAGCCAAAAAATATTTCAGTACTGGTTTTCCCCTCACCGTGCGCTTTGAAGAAGATAATGGCAATGTACGCTTACGAAAAAAACAGCATTCCGCCATCAACGTTGCATAAGCTCTGTGTCGAAAGCTCCTACAATCCGATGGATGCTTGAAAATGGCTAACAGAAAAATCTCTCAGTTCTAGTGAAATATTGGCTATTTGGTTTTATCTTACAATGAGAAATGGGACGTGATAAGAATATATTGTATACGAGTAAACGAAGTTTTCTGAAAAGCTGCAATTTTTTAACGCTCTAGAGATAAAATTTTCGGATCTGGCACGGAAAAAATCTAATACAGCAATAGAGTCAGGATAATGCAAACGAGTATTTTCATTTCACAGTGCTCGTGTCACAAAAAGTATTGCATATGTGAGACTCATAAATGGTGTAGGGAATATGTAAAACTATTAGCATTATTTTTTAATCAACTATCATAAGTGTAGTAAAAAATATTGAGAAGAATACAAATATTTAGACTAATGGGGAAATTGCGTTTTCCGAAAAATCCGCGAGTGTCAATTCGTGGAACTCGTGCACGCTAGTGTCCAAGGTATGTTAACCGCTTCACATGTAGCGAGGTCGGAACATAAAGAGAGATATTTCTTTTAATGAAAATCAAAGCGTCAAACATCATATTGACCTATATTCAGTTTTCCAAGGAAACCGGCTCTCAAACACTGGGGGAAATCTTGCAGAGACGAAACTTAGAGAAAACAATGAGGACTATGACGGTCGGTAGGGTTGTCATCGTATCCACTCCTAAACATTTGCTTTTTTTCCAGAGTCTTATGATAAGAAGTTTCAAAAGTATGAAAAAATCAAAGTATACGTGTAGGTGTGAATTGTTGGAAATTTGGGTTTCCAAGAGTAAGAAAATATTCCTCTGCAGTCCTGCAACTCCCGCTTAACATGACTGGCAACGGACAAGCCGGCGAGCGCGATGAGCCTTGCTTTTGAAATCATTTTAGATTATGTTAGGTAGGGACTCATTAAAAAAAATGACGAGAGAAAGTTAAATAGAATGCAATTAAATTGACTGAGTAAAAATGAATGAGTTTATAGGGTTTTCATAGATTTTGCGCTGGCTACAACAAAATCTGAAATTTCTGCAGCTCAACTCCGCGTTGAACGGCGACCCGTCCGAATCACGCATAACTTGTCAGTGGTGGAGGGGGAATAGATTTTCTTTCTATAACTGAAGTAGAGACTTCACTCCTAAATATGGTGTAAATATCTCTGCCAAGTAATGCCGACAATGTGAAGTTTTTCTTCGCTGTCTGCGAAAAGCAGGTTATTTCTGATGTTCAACAAAGTTCAAAAAACAATACGTAATAAAAAAATTATTACTCACCCTCATACATAAAATGCACCCTTTATTTTGAGTTTTTGAAAGTATTATACCGATAATAGTTAGGTTTTGCTAAAAGTCCCAGAAACTTCTCCCTGTTTACTACACCTCCAAGGTCTTATCCATATCTACTATATTTTTTTCGCCTCTGCATGTGATCTACCCTTCTTCATCTCATCTATAATACCTATTCTCTTTCATCCCCTTCCCATTTGCCCAATACCCTTCCCTCAATCACAGTCTTGAGCAACCCATCACCGCCAATTACTTTCTCCAGCCTCTACCCTGCCTATCCCGCATTTCACTGAAAATATGCCTTTCCTGACCGATCATTCTAAGAACTTCCTCGTTTGTTTTCCTTTCCATCCTCCGCACCTTCCCCACATACCTGTCTAAACACCTGCAACCTCATCCCTTCTTAAGGTCCAAGTTTCTGCCCCATACAACGCTACGCTCCTTATCAAGCTCGTCACCAGCTTTTTCTTCACATCCTTACCCAAGGTCCCCGTAATCAGTTCCCTTCTGTAACAAATCTATTCCCTGGCTAACGCTATTCTCTTCCTTAAGTCTTTGCTACTATGCCCATTTTCTTCAAGCACAATACCTAAGTAATTAAAACTCTCTACTTGCTCGAGTCTGTGCCCTCCAACTATATTAACCAGCCTCGCTTACTTTGTCTTAGAGTATCTCATTACTTTTGTTTTCTTATGCTTTTTCTTCATTCCGTATTTACCGGACTTAAATTATAAAGCATCAAATCAAGCTTGTAGTCCCTTCAAAGATCGACTAATCAACGCCTGATCGTCCACGAACCTAAAGGACTTTATCAGCTGCCCTCCAACCTTGATTCCCACATATAGTTCTCCCCATGCTTCTCTTACCATATCCTCAGCATAAAAGTTACAAAGCATATGCGACGACGACACCGTGGCCTTACCCCGAACTCAATAGCTAGCCATCCTCTTTCACTATCATCCACCATCACCTGTGCCCTTTAGTTCACTTATAAATTTAGGATTAGTCTCCTGTCTCGCCAATCCATCCTCATTCTACCGAGTATCTGAATTCGTTTTCCCCAATTCACCCAGTCAAACGCCTTTTCGAAATCCACAAAGCAAGCAAACATATATTCTGGAGTGTAGGCTTTAGCGGCTGTTAGTTGGTAGTAGTGAAGTATTCGAGGAAGCCAGCGTCTCCAGCATTTTAACCCCAAATTTTCATCCGCGTTTCAGCGAACGTCTTCAGCGATGAAGTTATTGTTGCTGAGTAATTTTCGTCTTATATACCGAGGAGCTGCGAGGTCTCATTTTATCATCTTTTCGTTGAAGGATCACAGTTGGTCACAAGAGTTTGCTGCGTCTGATTGTCCGGGTAGGAGGTATTTCCAAGAGAGGGACATCTGGTAGCCATCGTCGCGATTAAAAGCCTTTGTCTTTTTTGTGATTTCTCGCGAATCAAGCGGGGCAGATTAAATTCCTTTTTTTGCTATCACATTTTTCGTTTCAAATTCAATGAAGTGACCGGACTCAGACATAAATTGTTCGGCAACAGCCGATTTTTACCAGTACCTATTCCTCATGTCTCTCCCGTGTTCCTGGATCCTGGTCTTGACTGGGCGGCAGGTTAGCAAAATATATCTCCCGCTCAGCTGCACGGAATCTCATATACTCTTTTGGATTATAAGCCAATTAAATTTCGGACCTCCCTCAACCTTCGCATTGGTAATTACGCCACGACTAAGAAGCCTCATGGCATTGAGTAACATCGTGAACGAAATGGAACCTGTCATCCGGATGAAAACCCGAGATGATTTTATTCTGGTACTACGCTGTGAAAGCATCACATACTTCTGCTAAGATTTTGACTTAAATGAAATGAAATAGCAGTTAATTTGGCCCAAAAGCGGGAGCCTGGCGTCCTCCAATATTGGTACAGGATTGAAGAGTCTCTTGAATTAATGAAGAATGGACCTCATGGTGACAGTCTTTATACAGGGATGTGGCACATTACCTACACATACAAAAGTAAAATGGCGTTTTATTTTGAAGTTGAAATACTGCAAGTAATTACGGTTGCTATATTTCGGTGTTATTATTTGGTATTAGAAGTATTAAGGTGAGTCATGCGGCGGCTTCTTGACCTGATTGCTTCAGCAAGTTAGTCAGCTTCAGCAGCAGTCCCTGAGTATGTCAGTGGATGATGAAACAAACCTGGCATGGGCCCTTGAAGTTGGCTGATTTAATTGTTTTAACAAGCTAAACCGTATAGTCCTTGAGTGCATCAGTGGATGAAAGAAAAACACCTGATATGGGTCCATGAACTTGGCTGATGTATTTGTATTAACAAGCTAAACTCTAGCGTCCCTGAGTTCATCAGTGGACGAAAGAACAAACCTGGTATGGGTCTCTGAATTAGTCTGAATGATGGTTACTCAAAAAATGAAACCAGATCTCCAAACTTGTCGGAATGGTGGTTGTTTACTGAGAGAGACAAACTGTATGGCTGCATTGTCTGGTAGACCAAACAAACACAGGTCAATGTACTTGGAAGTGTTCACTTATTGGTGATAGCCTGATGTGGCCAATGGCTATGTATTGATGAGTATGTTACGATATCGCAATTTTGGTGATGTCCCGCAATTGTACTTCCTATTGGCTTGTTTAGCCAATAGGGCACCATGATGATCGTTGTCACAATCTAGCAGTGAAACTCAAGGTTACTATCTGTTTACAGATTTTTTTCCTGCCAATGAATAATGGAATGTTTCAACGATGCTGCGAAGTCTACTCGAGGACGAACCTTATTGTCTGAGTCACTCTTAGGGCCAAATTGACAGAGTTTAACAAGTTTAACTCTGTTAATTTTACCCTAAAAGCGGAACCTTGGCGTCCTCAATTCCCTGGTGTTTGTCAGTGGATGAGCGTACTCCAAGCACTTTCAACAATCCTCGGGACCTCGCAGTGGGATGTTCGTGTTAAAAGGAGTTCCATGTGTGACAACGAGCGGAGGGATACCTATCCGTTCGATTACAGGGCGTTTGTCCGCCTTGGACGTCTAATTGTGGAGGACTATTTCATTGTAGTCCATGTATGACCTCTACTTGCGATATCACCACGTCTTTGGCTCGGATGGACACGTGAGAAACGTGTGATCAGGCGATTTGGCAATATTCTGTGACACATATAAGTTTCCCTATATGACTGAGATCTATCTTCATTATACTCGACGATTTGTTATTCTTCCCTGTCTCTAACACACAGGACTATTATGGCACCGGCGTGTGGCAGATGATGTTAGGACATTAGCCATGTAAAAGTGGTTATAGGGAGATGAAATGGTGAAGTGTGTTTTTGTTGTGTTGAGTGCTCGGAGTGGGGTTCAGTTTTTATTGTGGTCACTTATTTATTGAAGTATAATTATTAAGTATTAAATTTTACACCTGTATCATTTTTGAACCTGTACTTTAGCAGACCAATCCTGCCCAATTTTCTTACTTATTCATTTTTAAATCGTTCAAGAAATCTTTCATCTACCAAGAGAACAACAGAAAATGCGAAGCCACACGCGAAGCAACGTCACCTCCGCATCGGCCTTTGTATCCAAGATCAGCCTTTGGCTCCCAGGTCCCGTTGAATGTATCCCACGTCTGGAATATCGGGTGCCAGACAAGAAGATCGGCCCGCGAGTCCTCCTTCACCGCGGGGAGGAGAGTCAGTCCCGCGTGGGAACCGTTTTTTCTTCATCTCGACTCGCTTATCGGAAGAGGCATCAAATGAAGTAGTAATTAAAGCGAGAAATCAAGCTGGAAATAAGGCATTCTATATTCTGAGCAATATTTGGAAGTCCCGGAATGTATCAAGAGAGCTTAAGATAAGATTGTAGAAGACATTAATTCTCCCTGTGGTTCTCTATGGGTGCCAAAGCTGGAGCACACGAAAACAAGATCTAAACAAACTCTTAATATTTGAGAGGCGGGTGCTTAGGAAAATATATGAGCCAGTCCAAGGCGAATTAACAGAGATATGGAGAAGATGACATAATCAGGAACTATATGACCTTTATCGACACAACACCATAGTAGGATTACTAAGAAGCAGGAGATTGGAATGGATAGGACATGTGGAATGGATGAACGATGAACGATATCCTAAACTTGCAAATTACATGGGCCCGGAGGGGAAAAGACCAAGGGGAAGACCAAATAAAAGATGGATGGATAATATAAGAGAGGATCTACAGCAAATAGAAGCCTGGGAAGATTGGAGGGAAATAGCCAAAAGGAGAGAAGAGGGGCGAGCCTTGGTCCTGACATCGCGCGGTCCACTGGGCCTGATCGCGTAAAGTAAAGTAAGGCGACTCGCTTATATCAGTGAGCGGCGCCTCGGATGCTGCCGCTCTCCACACGGGTGAGGCTGGGAGTGGGAACTGAGAGTTGGGAGGGAGGGGGCTGGGTGGGGAGGGAGTGGGTGGGGTGGGGAGGGAGTGGACGGGTGGCGACGCACGAGTTATGGCAAGAGTAAGAATTCACGCGGAGGGGGGGGGGTCACGTGACCATAGGGGCAGGGACCGCCGGTGGAGGTGGGGGAGGGTGTGATAAGTGCTCTTGTTTCCGCTCGCCCTTCCCTCTCCTTACCCTCCCTCCCTCCTCCCCCCCCTCTCACCTCTGGAGCATCCTGAAACCTGCCACAATGGGGCGTTCGGGATGAAATGTCATTTTCATCGCGTGAGAGGAAAAATTAGCGAAAAGCAACAGCGGTCCAAGAGAGCAAAACGAAAAGCAGTCCCTATGTGGTACGCGACCGAGGCAAGTGAAATGACATTTACAGAGTTCAACGGCCTAAAACTTAGGGGCGTTTTTGCCCCCGATAAGTTTGACCAACGCAGAAAATTTATTTGAGGTTTATAAACTTATTAACCTCATCCTTAGCGTATCGAAAATTTCTCTTGTCTATAAAATTGTGAAATGCCATGAAACTGTAGCACTCTTGTGGAAAATTGAATGTTTTGATGCGTCCTATTTGACATGCTTCCTCTGAGTCCCTCTGGGCACTTCAAATTGTCTCAATCAGACACAATCCCCTTAGAGGAATAAGAGAAAAAAAACGAATGTAATGGGCCTCGGAGGATGCTCATGCTTCCCTTACTCGACGCAAATCAAGAGGATGTTCAAATAATTAGGAAAAGTGGTGGACTGGAAAATAAAGTGAAAAGTTGCAAAATAAACAATCTTTCGGATTGATGATTATGGGAAAAAGAGAAATTTTAAATGAAAAATAAATGCAACGCAGTCATCATGCATAAGATAGTATTAATGTAGAAAATTTAAAAAAAGAGCGCGTAGAATTTATATTCAAAATTCACTTATTTTCACCAAGACATAAAGAAGAAGAAGATACAACAATATCTTAAACATTTCCATGAGTATCGAAGTCTTAATTATAGGGAGTTTCCAAAATATCTGTTTCCCGCAGAAAGTATCTTTTCTTTTCAGCCATTGGTTCATCTTCCGTACTTCAATATATTTACCGATATATTCATCATAGTAAGTCTCTTATTCCATGCTACTCGATAATTCGACCGGAATATCCACATAATTTTCCTCTCAAAGGTCTAAAATTAAATCAGCAGACTGCTCTTAAACAAGCATCACCAATGAGGTAAATTGGATTTCCATATATGAGTACACTGATTTATTTTAGGATTACAATTCAGTTACAAATCAAAACCTAAACATGGAAAATGGTAAATGAAACACATTCTACATAATTCATAGAAAATATTTCACCGTAATTAAGACAAAATTACTCACAATATCTTATTCTCCACTGCCATAATTTTTTCGCCGCCGTTTTTATTTTTGAAAAACAAAAGTGGAGCTTTGTTTCACTGAGAGTGACATTGTATTTTAGGGAAATTGTAAATAAGGTATATCCAAATATGAGCGGAACAAGATAATAGTCGATTACGAGTACCTACGATCTCATGAACCCTTAAACCGGAAGTATACATATGAGGACACCAAGAACGAAGAGATTAGACTAAAAGAATCATAGTAGACGCCCACCAACAGGCTACACTTATTGGCTTTCGCAATTGCATTTTAAAAAGAAAAGACGATTATTTTAATGAAAATAATTTCTCTTGAATAAATTTCCCATTCACAACTTAAGAATAAAATACGGGAAAAACGTGGTTCCGGAAATTATACATATTACATAGCCTAAGCCTCCCTTAATTGGCACTAGCCAAAACAAGACTGCATCTCACTATCACTATGGGCTATGAAAAGTAAAGGAGTGCTCTAATAAGCGTTTCTACTATTTTTAGAGAAAAATGCTACAAATGGCTGTAGTGCATTACGCTACTATATTTAACAATCCTTTACATTTATGAAAAAAAATCTTAAAGCGTTTAGTTTCATAAAAGAACCTCCGGAGGATATGTCTTTAACCAAGCTAAAACTTTTCATTTCAAAAAAAATACAAAAAATGCAGCCAAAAATCAATTTCTGAAAACGAATGCAATAAATTTGTAAATTCTCAAGAAATAAAGTATATTAAACATAATTCTAGCTATAAATATGAGAATATAAGCGCTGTCGACAAACACTTAGAGCATTCAATCAAAGGCACATCAACAAATATGAATAAAGTTTCTTTAAAATGGCCGACGGCGAAACTTCTTGGTACTTTCAGACCATATTTTAATAAATTCAATTATTTATTCCTTCCACATTCACTTTTTTGCTCTCACTATTTGAGTTTGAACGTCGGGCATCATTACCGAGTAAATTTGTACAGAAAGTGCGTAAGTATATACATCCATCAGGTATGCAGAAAGGTATGTATTCGACCTGAGGAGGGGGTAGCTAAGATCATTTGAGTAGAAATGAGAAAGAAAGGAGGGGAAAGCTCAACTAGAAGTCGCGATCACATTGACTGCTGAAGTAGTGAGTGAGGAATTTGTTGGAGACATATATCCTTGAAGCAATGACTTGCCTGTGGGTTGAAGGGAATGTAAGAGTGGTTGTTTGAGGAAGGAAGGACGGAGCGATTCGCTGGAAATTTATTGAATCCAATGGTTGCTTTTTATTAGTTTTTACTGAGCTAATGCATCGATTTTCCATCTCTGCAATTCAGCAAGCAAGATCTAATGCTCGAACTCAACACGATGACCGCGGCTAACAGGACGATAGGCAATGAGGGGATGACATGTTCATATTTCTACGTACCTTTTATGCTCTTTGACAATACATCTCAATCGATGAATTTACGAACGCTTGGCGCAAGATACCCCAATTATCGCGCCACCTTTGGTATGCTGACTGATATTTACTATAGAGAAGTTAAAGACTTGGGAAATCAGGTTATTTAATCTAAATATGATGTAAATCGCAATGTTTTCAGATATTTTGCAATGCTTGTAAATTATTTTCTCAAACGATTCCTAAGAAGAGAAAAAGTTTCCAGTTGGCTAAAGGATTTTTTATCTAGTGGTAGTAGTAAAACATATCCGTGACTATTTTCATTAATTTTTCTGGTAACATAAAACTACCAGCAAATCTTACTAACCATTGCTAACGGATATCATCTTAATCTCTAAATGAAGTTTTTTATATAAATCTCAATCGAAAATATGGGATGAAACTAATTGGTGTATCAATGAACAAGGCAAGGAATGTTTTTGTGACGATGACGCGAGCTGAAGTAAATTACTTGGTATGTATGCATAACTTTCCGAGAAAGAGTGTGTTGATTACTACCTTCAAATAAAGAGATCGAAAAAATATATTGCTAAGAAGCCTCTCTCTCTTTGTACACGTAAATTATAAAATATTGGAGGCTTCGAGGAACGTCTTATACCTTCCATAAAAATTTTCATTGAGCCTAATTGTCAGTACGTCGGCGAGACAGGCATATTTCAGAATAACGTTACCATCGGAATGTCTTATCACTGCATTTTCATAAATCCGGAACATTCTATCTGGGAGGAGTTTATTTATTCAAGTTACAACAATGCTGTACGTTGAGAATCACTGCAAGATTGCTTTCGACATTATTTAGGGTACGTTCGATTTGGGTTGGACAAAGGCATTTTTATGTTTACTTAGTAACAATTCTTCGGTGTAATGATTCTTTTTCACGAAGACTTCCGCACCACCCTCATTCTTTTCCCTTATGAACAAGCCTTTGGGTACTTATCGTGTCCAACTGATTTCAGGGCCTAGTGTTGCGGCGGATAGTTTCATGTGCCGCAATCGTTTGTGAGACTTAGAATAGCTTCTGGGAAATAACTAGTGTATTCTCGAAAATGTCATTCTACATTGCAGTCTTATAAATAAAGTTGACGAACAGTTGAAATAATTTTTGTATACATTCCATTCTTTTATATTCCTCCCGACCATGGCTTCGATATACGGAGGATGTTACTGGAATTACGGAAAATCTGAATGCTAGAAATAGAGCGGCCAAAGGGGAACCCAAATCACCCTCGACCACCCAGGATTCGAAAGTCAAAGGGATCTTTAGTCCCGAACTCCCGACGACAGCGAAAAATCGAACCTAGTACGTAAAAAATGGCTACTTGTAAAGGAGTGCTTCATGCTTTTGTTATTAGTGATAAATACAATATGATCAAACTGCTGCTTTTTGATATGCTTTAAAATCTTAAATTTTGCCCTCAATAGAGTTTGGATCTAGCTTTGAGAAAGATGCCGTAGAGATAATTTGATAAAAATACAGCATAAAAAGCTGATAATTCAAGAAAGTTTTAGACTCAATTTCAGAAAGAAATTTATGGAACTATTTTTCTAAAAATAGACTTCAAACATTTTAGTAAGATTGAGTTTTCAAAAAATGCAATACAATTCATTTTTATAAATTTTGAGGCGTACAAAAATAAATATTTTTGCATCAGATAGGTGCAATTGTCAGCTAATTTGAAAAAATTATAAGTTATGTATCTTTGTTACTTTGTGACCATTGGTGAAAATCTCTAGGGACATGTGCATATGTAAAAATAACTCGAAAAGTAGTATAAACTCGAAAACTGCAAAAAATCGTAATACATACATTTGGGTGATTAGGTTCCCTTAGAGATGAACTACCCTTGGGTCTGGCCTTTTCTGAGACACCCTATTAAAAGCCAAAATATAGCATATTGACATGTTCTCGATAATGCCATTATAATATCAAACGCATAGCAGAAGGCTTTAAGAAATAAAATAGGGGAAAATGAAAACAAAAATTTTCAGATATAGAGAGGCTTTACCATACAAATTCTAAGGGAAGCAGCAGGTGCTCGATAAAAATCACGACAATGGAACTATTTTTTCCGAGACAAAACAACTAAATTCCAATGGGAAATTTCTTAAAGAAAACGCAAAGATAAATCTGAAAAGAGATTTCACAAACCACATATACGGTTCCCCTGCGTTATAGAATGACAGATCCTCATCGCATGTTCTTCCCCCTGGGGAGGGAGTTCGGAATGGGAAACCGACTATCATCTAGATCCTTCGGCATAGTATGCTCCTAAGTGCTCAGGGTGCTAGCGATTTCCACTCATATCTTTAAAAAGGCTAAAATATTTACCTTCCTGTGTGATAACCATTAGGCAGGAGATGAATTAAAAGAAACTAGTATTCCCACTCCTCGTGTATAAATAGGTCGTGATTCCTAGGTAAGATTTTCCAGCTACGGATGTCCAGTAGAATAGCACTTATTTTCAGAATAAAACAAACTAATATCTTACACCTCAAAAATGGCCATTGTACAGTGTTAATTAACGTGTTAAATTTCGTATCTCTAAGTTATCGGCAACTTTTGCTCCAAGGCCCCAAAATACTCCAGAACTAAAAATACGTTTTTCGTGCGGCAAAAGCTCTCATCTACTATAAAATGAAATAAAAAATATAAAAAAAATATTTTAAAATGTAAAATAGAATAGTAAAGTACTTTCGGACCAAACTTTTGCCAGTTATCATGTATCTTTCTGCGTTTATGAGATATGGTCCAAATATGGAACTCTAGATTTTTAAACACGCCAGTTCCCCCCAACACATGCTCCGACCCCTGCCTTTGTAAATCAATACTCAAATCTCCCTTAAAATCCACATTAACGCAACACAGTGCTCCCAATGGAGCATCAGTGGGTTTTAATATTATTTTTGAAGTTCTGTCATCGGACCTTAACAACGTTCATTCGTGGTGCCAGGAGTGGGGGTTAAAATTAAATATTAGTAAATGCACCACAGCTCACTTCCTGTGAAAGTCATCACACAAATGCCATACCTATACTGTGGGAGGAGTAAAGATAAAATCTTCAGGTACAGAAAAATATCTTGGAATTACGTAAAATTCCGATATATCGTGGGGATTACACATACAGAACATATGCGGCACAGCTTTAAAGAAACTACGTTTTGTTAAGCGTATAACAGGAAGGTCCTCGGATGAAGCAGGCGAGGACTTTACCCCTACGTCCCCGGTGGCGGCGGGGAAAAGTCCTCGCCTGTTAAACCGAGGGCCGTGGGTTCGAGTCTCGCCCAGGTGGGTTTATCGCCACCTAGGGCATGGATGTATGTCAAGTTCTGTTGGTACGGTCCCTGGAAAACCTGATGACAGGCTCAGCAGCCTATCGGGATTCCGGGGACATACGGGCCAACAGAATCGTCCAGCAAGAAAAAAAAAGTCAAAGAGAGATGCTCCTTCGCTCTCATTAACCCAGCCCACACTCGAATACGCCGCGAGCATTTTGGACCCTGGTCGTAAATATTTAACCAGGGGGATTTTAGAGGGATTATGGTGGGAGCCCCTAGAGACTCGGAAGCCACACGCTATGCTTCGGTTGCTTGAGAAATTCAGAACTGGTGTGTTTCAGAGCGACACAGAGAATATTATCATGACGCCTCAGCACATCTCTAGGTCTGAGAAAAACGATAAAATAAGAGAAATACATTGCCGAACAGATAGGTGCAAGAACTCGCTCTTCCCGCACACAATAAGCGACCACAATATAAACTGAGCTCCACTAAATGCACATCTTAATACACGTCCCCATTTCATCTCCCAAAACCTTACATCTTTACGTGGCTGGTGACCTAACACCCCATGCCACATGTCCATGCGGCGGCTTGCAGGGTATTTTGTAGATGTACACAGTTCCGTTAGCCTTCCCCAATCAAATCAGTTTATGAAACGTACCTTCAAAGAGTCAGCTCATAGACAAATCTGAAACTGAAAAATAATTGTATATGCGGTTTAAATTACCTACTGGCGTGATTGGTACTCCAATTTCAAAGGAAATATGATGATGATGGCTTATAGTGAATTCTCACTAATACATCTACACTGCACGAACCAACTAACCACATCTTCAAGATGGTCCAAGGATCTAGAGCGTCATTCAAAAAAAGAATGGCGATCAATTGATAATCTAAAGGAAAGTGGATGTATGTTTCTTTTCCAAAACTAGCGCAGCTTCAGAGGGATTAATCAACTGAACAGAATCTAGGGGAGTATTTTCTTTCCAAGAACTAAACGCTTATATTGACGCCATTATAAACCATATGTGAATGTAATTTGATGAAACTGAAGCACTTCTGAGTGATATCCACCCCGAACATTCAAGCGTCATTCTTGAACAGATCCTTTCTATATACAGTGAGATGAAAGATAATGGAAAGTCAATAATGCTGATTATTTTTTCTCATTTTTTCGTCCAGAAATATAAAATATATTATGCTAAGCGGCCTGAAAAAATGACGAGTATCTACTCTACAGATAGGAGTATAAAGGGCTATTAATTTTCATCCGCCCTCACACCGAGGTAATAAGCATAAATCCAGGTGAGAAAAGAGGAATCCGGAAGAGCGACATCATTTTTCCCTTATAGACACGTTATAAGGTGGTCTGCTAGTGCCATTGGGTGATAATTGACATCTCCTCTGAATGATTTTCATGTTTTTAAATAATATTTGCATCCTCAGAAAAGAGTCTACTTTGTCCTGAACACGTTTTCCAAGGTTCTTATACTAATTGAAAAAAATTGAAAGCTAATTACTCTTCCTTAATTGACTTTAGAAATCAAACTCACACCATCATAATGAGGTCTATTTGTCTAAACTAATGTTTATCAGGGTTTTTCCCAATTGATTACAAAGTTAACACTGAATATCAACTGCCATAACACCTTGAAGAGAAAGTACGAACTCAAAATACGGAAATACTTTCTAAAAGCAAAAGGAAACGGGTCCGGGGAAGGTACTAGGCTAAATACAGATTCACAACTTGTATCTTTATTTCGAGACTTATGAAAGCTTTGTGGAGGTGGTAACATCCCATCTCACCAAAGAGTAGTCTCATCTCAATTATCAACATCGAGTCTTATCTTCATTAATCTTTCTCGTCTCGCATTCAAAAGCGTTTTCGAGAGATGAGATAGTCACGCGGCACCACTAGCCCTGATTCAGCTTGTATAGTGATAAACAAAACTTGAAGGAGTATTGCTATGAATTATTTACCTGCAGCAATCTAATGAAAAATATGCCAAGCAATGAGAATAGACCATGTATTATAGCCAGTTGGACTGGGCAGGTGCACTGTACGCCCATAGAAGCAGTTAAGTGGTAAAATTTATCCACGATAAATATAATCACTTATGTACCAATCTCCCACGGATTTATTCTTATGCCATACTATAGTGAAATGCGCTTTGACATTTAAATAAATCTGTAAAATATTAACAAGTGTTTTTGTTCATCATGAATATCTAAAACTTCCACCAAGCACAGTCCAGCCTGATACGGTTACATTCATCAGTTAAATTTACTCTAAAACGCCAAAAATTTCCTTCAAATTCTCTGTATGAAACATATGGTTAAGTATAAATATTGCACTGAACGCGAACAAAAGACGGACAAATTCATTTCTATTTAGGCGATGTGTCATTCATACATCGTATTTACGAAGTACCGCAAATTGTAACGCTCCATGGATCAGACCGTCATACCGGGCGTAGCCACGAGAGTGTTTCACCAGTCTTCCCACACAGGACCATCGAATTCCATCCACGGGACGAGCGAAGAACGAGGATTAACATAGTGGCAAAAGCGTATTCCTGAATGAAACCACCAAGGAGAGAGGGCCGGTGACAACGGTTGTGCGTACGTGAGAAAGAGAATGGGAGTTCTTCCTGAAGGAAAATATAGGGAGGACTCCAATATGAACGTAAAAAACAATTTGTCAAAATATTAAAAGATATGTGGAGACTGTAAAGTTCATGAAACAAAATATAACACCAAATACACTAGGAGTGCATGGTTTGTGATACATCTTACCACATTGATAATAAAAAATAATTTCGACACTGACAACTTAATAAAATGCTTGACTGAAAGATAATGAAAAAATATACTTATGCTGTCACATCCATCATTTGACACCAAACGGATGGTACCTTCCAGAGTTTATTAGCAGGTCACTATAGTTCCTCCCCGACGGTGGGAGCGGTGCGTTTTCTTCACCTTAACTGTAGAATGAGTTTCTTCAGCAAAAGCGCTTCCAATATGCGAGGTGTGAGCTCAAAGCGATGACGGTGAGCCAACACCGATTTGAATCCCGCGCGAGTTGAACACCAGCAGGTCTGGCTAGGAACTACTAGCGAGCTGGGGTGGGTATGAGGGCACCTAACTGATCGCCACAAATGACCGACTACTTGCGCCCACTGACTGCTTCGTTCTTCCCGCCCAACTGATTGCCCAAACCCCCTCCAAACCGACGGCTTCGTTCCCGAAGTGCCCGACAGCGCTTTCAGCCCAGATGACGCCTCGACTATGACGAGCGCACTGCGCACTTCAGCTGTCTCGGAGAAAGAGGGAGTAGGGATGGAATGGCGGAAGGATTCGCTGTTTCGTAAAACTTTGCGTCCGACCACGATGCCTGTCACAGCGCAACACAATGTATCACTTTTCATGCATTTCCTTAACAAAAAAATGGAATTCTTATGATTCTAATTAAGGAGTGTTGGGCCAATACTATATGCATCATTGTTTCCCTTTTAATGTCTATTACGGTTATCATAAATCAATATTCGGTTTTTATATAAAATAAGTTGCTGTTGAAGCAAAAAGATAAGCTTTATTTTCCATCTTTTTTTAAGAAGAAATGGCCCCGATATATAATATTTGCAATTCATCGAAATCCTCTATATCGAACTTCTATAATTTAACAAACTTACAAAAAGAAAGCTTTCTAATGATGGTATCGTAAAATTTTACGGAAGTACATGCTAAAATCATGAACTAAACTAACTAGACATTAGGGTCGGCAATTTTATTGGTGATAAGGTTCAAACTTTTAAGCATTGGATTTTATTGTTGACAGTGATATTTTTTGGGTTTTCCTAGTTTTCCGGAGATATCATGTAAAATAAAGAAGATAATGTTATGCTCTATAAATGAAATAATTTTAACATTTGAGAGTTCTTCATGCGCCTGCTAGCATTACAAAGTTTAGCGACCTAGATTTAAGAAAAAAGCAAGTGAGATTTATATGTTTCGTGAGGAGCAACAGGGGAATCGGGTTTATATGCAATAAAAAGATATCATCATGCCCCTTTGTAGATTATAATGCGTCTGGGAGTGTTTAGCACTCGCGCCAATTTGTAACTTTCTTCGCTCTAATAGATTCAAGAGGGACATGCGTGCCCCAATAGCCTCTAAAGCGCATTTCTAAAGCGATTTGGTGCTTACAGTTTTCATGCTTCATCGAATTCACAAATGCAGTGCACTTGATTTTTTGTCTTCTTTTTCCTCTCGCGCATCCGCTAATTTTGATGCAGAAAGTAATAAAAAGGAGATCAGAGAAATCAAAAATCAGAGGGGATAGGGATGGGTGATTTAAAAACTTATTTTGCAGGTCATAGCATAAGCACAGTAAAGAACCATTTCAGTTGAATGAACCTTAATAT
Source organism: Ceriagrion tenellum (assembly GCA_963169105.1). Taxonomy (NCBI): domain Eukaryota; kingdom Metazoa; phylum Arthropoda; class Insecta; order Odonata; family Coenagrionidae; genus Ceriagrion; species Ceriagrion tenellum. Next base: position 12,298,987 of record OY720638.1, read on the forward strand.
TATTAACACATCATATTTTTCATCGTATCCTCAAATTCTAAAGAGAGGGCTGGTTCCCTAACAAAACCCGCAATACGCTGTAGAGGAAGGTAGCAGAATACGACACGCATGTCAAGGCAAATGATAAATTTTTCATCCTGGTTTCACTTAATGAAAAAGAAAATATTTCTATTGCTGAGAGGTTTATGCTCGACTCATTTCTTTTTGATTGGTTATAATTTATCTACTCTTGGCGGCGTTTTATTTTTAGCTCTTTAAAGGAAAAAAGTGCTTGTCTATTCAGAAACCATGGAATATTCACAAAGCATTTATTCTGATAAAAAGGAAACGATCGCCGAAATAACTATTAGTTATGCACAACCTATCGGTTTATAAGTTTTTTAGAAGAACAATAAAGCACAGAATATTCAAGGTAAGTAAATTACACAATGGAAAATAGCTTTAAGTGCATTGTGATACTTCGATGAACCGGCGTCAGGCATTCTTTTGAGTGCTATTAATTTCGACATGTTTTCCTTTCCAATCGGCCCCACTTCGCGGCGGCCCCATTAAACCCAATCGCCATTTCTCGCTGAGCACCCGTCCATTCCATTCTCTTTTCCCTCACCCTACAGCCCATCGTCTTCTGGCCAAGACCCCTATCTCCCCTATTTGCTTCCTCCCCCACGTAATACGTATACCCCTGACAAACACCGCCGCCTCCGGCAATATCCCCGCTTTATCCTGGCCCATTCTATCCCCTACCAGCTTAGTAATACCCGCACTCTTTATCCCCACTCATGCATATTGATGCCACTTCACCCCGCGTATTACTCTTCTAGGATATTGCCAGCAATATCTCAATTTCACTCTCGCGACGGGAGTGGATGCCGGGGGAGAAGGGTGGGAGATGAGTTGGTAAGCCCCGCCCGCGAGACCAGACCTCGCAGAAACTCCTCGTCCCTTCAAACTGAGATTGAGTCATTCTCTAGCCGGTCCACCAACCCTATTATCGCAACAGACCTTTCCAGTTGGCCTGTTTCCAGTCATAATCAAAGTAGGCCTTCGCCCTACCAGGGGCACGGGATTCCCGCATCTTTTATTCAAGTAGCAGGATGCCATATGTTCGTTAGGTTTCATGCCAAAATCTCCCATAAATCGTGGTCTTAATTGAGATAAATAGTCTTAAAAAATTCTTACTCATTGCATGAATATTCGATCATGATAATTAGCAGAAAATCATCCAGGTGAGCAAACTGAAAGGATATGTCAAGGTTAAAGGGCACAGCATTAGCTTTTCAAAGCCAGAGTTCAATCGATATACCTACCGAAGTATACCCAAAATGTAACTCAGAATCATACAGAACTGTTTTCTTAGTCTTAGATGCGAAATGCATGTGAAAAACTTCGGTACCATTAGGAGGTAAAGAACAGAGAGGATACAACGATTTTCCAATGAAAATCTACAGTTGAGGAACCAGAAAATAGATAACATGTTTTAAGAGAGTGCCTGCCCAGGAATGAATTCAAAGGAGTTCGATATTTTACTGATATTATAATTATCCTCAACCTCAACATTTATTTGACGATTTTGAAGCAAACTTCATCATTGAATTTCCATTGTTATAGTACACCTACTGCACCACACAAGCCTTTTACCAATTGGATTTACATAGAAAACACTTAACCATAGATTCTTAACACATCCGAATCTCGTTGCACGCATGTATCTACATGTGTCTTCGTCTTGCATACTTTTACGATCGGCAGCAAGATGATTTGTATAAAAAATAAATGCACCCATAACGTGACGCAAGGCTTTAAAATTAGGGGTGCAACAAGTACGGGGATGTGCAGCACATCCAAAATGGAATGCAGGGCCGTCTCCAACCGCTTTGCCTCCCTCGTCTCGCGCGCGGGATACGCCACCGTGGCCATCGAAGTGAGGCGAGAATTCGGCGGTGATGAGGATTAGGGGTCTGCGGGACAGAGAGGGATGTCTTTCACGTGGTGGGGTGGGGCGCATGGGTCGGGGAGATATGTCGTGGGGGGGGGGGGGCGGTGGCGTGGATGGGAGATATATGCAGGGGAATGAATGGAAATGAGGCCGGGCAGAGGTGGGATTTTGAAGGGCGAGAGGGAGAGAAATGGGCACTTTAATGTGGATTCCAGGCACGCACGGGGGTAAGATTGAGTCCCGTTTTATTATTCATGACACTTTTTTTAACTATGTCACGTTGTGGCCCACTTGAAATGCTACCTAAAAATTTGAAGCGCCCGGGAGATGAATCACGGAGCAACTTGAGTATAGGGGCAATAAGACCATAACGAGGCACCGCTGTCGTCTTAAACATATCGAAGTGACAGTCATGGTGAAGCGCTCCTTGGGCCACGTGCCATGCATCGACCACTGTCAATGTTAATATAGCGCACACTTGTAAAATATGACTGCAAGTCCATTCTTCCTAATAACCTGTTGTACTGAGCACAGGTCACAGTTCTTTGGGTGGTGCTAGGTTGAAGGAAGAAAGGTTTTGGTGGAAAAGGTACATGCACTCGAGTGTTCAACTTTCGTGAGTTTCATAAATATATGAGAGGACGACCGTTCACCGAACTGTCTAGCGCAGCGTGCATCGCGGGAGCATTCCACCTAACCTGTCCTGGATCACAATTGTGCTGGCCAGCAAAACCTGAAAGTGAGGCACCTCTCGTTGAGGCTACAGGTAGGGCTTGCAAAATGTATCTGTTGCTCTGTATAGATACACACACACATAAACGCAACCCGTAATCGCAAGAGCTGAGCGATTGGGAGATATATTTCGCGGAAGAGCTGGACATTGTGCAGCTAGTTTGCTCTAAAGGAATAGTTGCCCCAATTTATCGCAGTAACGGAGTGATTGAGAGACATGTCGACGTTAAATGTTGCAGCTAAAATGAAGCATACTAAAAAGAGAAGCAAGAGGAGCTGTTTTCAAACCAACGATAAAACAGCGTTAATACCAAGCGCACGAACTTTTTTATACTGCTTGTTTATTGGAGACCACGCTTCTAACATACCCTAAAGTTGTTTGGCTTTCGATATGAATGGAGAGTTCACTTGAGATGCTCTACTCTTGATGTCCCTAAATTTCTCCAATTCCATTTCAAGCAGCATCCAAAATAGATTCACATTCCCTCCTTGAATGCGACTGCATAGGGTTGTATCGCTATCCTACATAGCTTGGTTAATTTTACGTGGCAGGTGCTAAGCACTACCCATTCTCTCCCAGAAATTGCTTGTTATAATCTGAGAGGGTGAGAAATCGATATTACCTCGTCTATTACTTTTTATGACGGAAGACGAACGCTCAATAACCGCTATCCGTTACTCCGAATGCCGTGGGATGAGGGAAGGAGAGCAAGGGGAGGTGAGGGGGAGCCGACTTCCACTCAAGGCCCCTACCGTTGACCCATAAGGTCATGGCCGTTGAGTTGGCAATGGCTCCTTTGGGAATTTTTGCCTACCTAGCAAAATATGTGAGAGATGTAGCAAGCAAAAGCACGAGCAGAAGAACAGTCAATAAGGAACGCAACTATGGGTAAGACTCATACAGAACGGAGTAATGGAAAGAGAACTTGAGAGAGGATTTTTCCACAGCTTTACAGAATATATCCAAAAAGACAATATATCTGGAGTATGGGATCTGCCAGCAAACACGCCCGCCCCCACATTAGCTCGCATTAGTATCTTCAGGATATTTGTCATTATTGTGGGCCAAGATAGAGCTTTTCTTTCAGGTTCGCCTCATTTTCCCTTTATTCACCTTTTTACACATTCATCAGGCAATTCGGTTTAAAAGCTTTCCTTACAGCTTGCCTATGGGGAGTCTGGCGGCTGGAACTGCTACTGCAACCATAGAGGCCCTGATAGAGGCAGGTAATGCCCAATCGCTCCCACTTGTCTAACACTGTCAACATCATTACATAGCATCAGAGGGCGGTATAGTGTCAGTGGAGCGTTTTAAGACGATATTTACAATCCATACCAAAATTAATCCAACTACGCGGATATTATTCGAAACATTTAACGGACTGCCAAGTTCAGAGAGCTAGAAAGTTGCTGCGAATTTCGAATTGTATATTGAAATAGCTGATGATGGTTTGCAACCTTGAGAACTCTAGTAGTTCAATAAAAGAATGCTTTACTCCGCCGTGTGGAACCAGTTCATGGTTATTTTCCACTGAAAATGACCTACGCAGCTGTCACCACGTCCCGCTTTCACTAGAGTCGCGAGGCGATCTAAAATCATTGCTTTGGGTGTATCATAGTCGCATTGAACTTCTCCTGTGGTACGCGAGCCAGAGACGCAATTTTCAAGACAGGGTAGTTGTTTTGGTGCGTTGCGAGCAGTGAGTTTAAATCCTGCTAAAAAGGGAGGGCAGGAATTTTATTGATAGGGAGTTTGAAAGTCCGGCGGATCGTGCCCTCATTGCGAAAGAGGGCAAGGAGAGACGGAGCGGATCAACGGATCACCTCCTGGTGTATACCAGGAGGATTAGTAGCCAACACCACAGCTGCGATAAGCGTAGCGGTGGGAGATATGGGCTGCTCCAGCCTGCGGGTGGTGGTCCATGTCGGTACCAATGACGCGTTCGAGCGTGGAGCTGAAGAAATTTTAAATTTCTTCAGTGATTTAAACTCAGAGGTGGAACATTCCCGGAGGTCATCTGGTGTCGATTCTCTACTGCCTATTCGTAATGTTGTACCGCTAACCGACCGCGGTCACCATATTTGGAGTAGGGTTGACTGCCTAAACAGGAGACTGTAGGAATTCTGTGTAAGCATAGAAGTAGAATCTATAGACTTTCGACCGGCGCTCGGATCGTGCCGGGCTTCCCTCAGTCGTTATGGGGTGCATTACTTCACCCAGGTGTCGGAAGGGGTGGCTCGTAGAATTTTCGATCATTGTACGTATTTTTAGGCTACAGAGTAGGTAATTCAGAGGGATTCAAAAGCATAGACCCGATAACAGCCTCCGAGTAAATCCGTGTAACGTAGACCTTCATTGCCGAAAAAACTTAGAGCAAGCACAAATATATAAATTTTACTTCCATAGCAAAAATAATTCCAACACGAGCTCTCAAGATGACTGCGAAACTTCAAAGAAAAACTCGCTTCTCAGTGGTTCCAGAGAACATCAAATACATGACTCACAGAATCACAGAAAACAGTGAACCGATATCGTCAAGCTAACTGCGATATAAATTTAATAATTGTAAATTTCCGTGAATAAAGAACAAACGTGCCGCAGTGGAGCATATATTTGGAAACGCAGATATAGTAATTGGAATTGAGAGCTGGCTTGGAGGATATTAGCGATAGCGAAGTTTTTCCGACAAGATATAAAATCAATAGACGTGATCGACCAGATAGGACTGGCGGCGGAGTATTTTTAGCATTAAAATCGTATTTGAATAGTACCGCACATATATTAGATGACAATGAAAAAGAGTGCGTTTGATGTAATATTAAGCAACAAAACAATAGAAGTATGCATACATGTTCATTTTACAGACCAACAGATTCCAAAATTGACTTTTTGTACAAATTAGAAACGTAAATAACATCATTTATCTCGAAAGATAACAAATGCGTGGTAATTATCGGTGGAGATTTCAACCTCCTGGCCATAAATTGGAAACAAGTTCAAGGAAGCGTGATACAAGCGAGGCATTGCATAATACACTTTCACATCACTCTCTACCTCAAGTAGTGAACGAACCTACAAGAGGTAATAAAATATTAGACCTTTTAGCTGCTATTCACCCTACAATGATTAAACATGTCCATATCCTCTAAGGCATAAGTTATTATAAAGTAATTTTCATGACTTTAATGGGTCCACTGAAAAAATTAAACGTAAAGTCTACTTATTTGAAAAATGCATTCACATAAAATCCGGAGAGACATTAGAAGCTTCATTCATGAAATTCGTTGCCACAATGAAGGATGAGAGCACCGAAGTATCATGGAGATATTTTTTAGAAATACTACGTAAAGGAATTGATGAATATATACCGCAAAATTTAAAAAGGGAGAGTTAAAAACATCATTGGTATATAACCACAATGTAACGCGTGAGCTCAGGAGAAAATGAAAACTATACAATCTACATAAAAATTCTATAAGGTTAGGTAGTTAAACAAGGAAACTTACAGCGAATGAAATTTACGTATCTCCACGCTCAAAAATGAAGAAAATAATACGCACTACCCTACAAAATTTTAAGAAAAAATCCTCAGTGAATTACTACATGAAAATTCCAAGTCATTCTGGTCTTACGCGAGGGAGCTACAGGATGAATCTTCGACAGCAGAATCGTTGCCACCAAGAGCATCGACAAAGTCAACTTTTTAAAACACCACTTCGAAAAGGAATTCACTAAGAATAACACAATACACAATTTAGACATTTCTGGCTTTAACTAACAGATGGCTGACATAACAATTCAACGTGATGGAATAACTAAACAACTGCGTTCCATAAAAAGTCACAAGTTCCCAGCTCCAGAAGATATGCCGGCACGCGTGCTCAAGGAGTTGGCGCCACAGATTACACCATTCTTGGAAATTATGTTTAGCAAATCATTATCCGAAGGCAAGGTGCCCCAAGACTGGATAATAGCCAACATCAAACCAATATTCAAAAAAGGAAATAGAAGTGATCCCGGAAATTACCAGCCTATATCGTTAACATCACTTTTATGAAAGATCTTTGAACACATTGTCATTAGCAACATTTTGACATTCCTGGATAATCGTAACTTTTTACATAGCAGTCAGCAAGGCTTCCATAAGGGCAGGTCCTGCGAAACAGCAAACTACAAGAGCAAGTCGACGCGATATACCTTGACTTCAAGAAGGCCTTTGACAAGGTTCCCTACAAAAAACTCATTTATAAATTGTATTAGCTCTGATATGGCCGAAGTCACACCCGGTGCTCCTCAAGGAAGTGTGATCGGTCCTCTTTTATTCATTATTTATCTGAATGATCGAAGTTCTCGAGTTAGCAGTAAATTAAGGATATTTGTAGATGATACAGTTATCTACTGTGAAATAGGCGACGACACCGACTTAGAAGTTCTGTCATCGGACCTTAACAACGTTTATTCGTGGCTCCAGGAGTGGGGGTTAGAATTAAATATAAGTAAATGCACAACAGTTTACATCCTGCGAAAGTCATCACAAAAATGCCATAACTATACTGCGGGTGGAGTGAACATAAGACCTTCAGAATCAGTAAAATATCTTGGAAATACCTTAACTTCTGATATATTGTGAAGGACACACATGCAAAACATATTCGCCACACCATTAAAGAAACTATGTTTTGTTAAGCGTATAATAGGAAGGTCCTCGGATGAAAACGTCAAAGAGAGATGCTTCTTCGCTCTGGTTAGCCCACACCTCAAATACTCCTCGTGCATTAGGACCCTGGTCATAGATAATTAATAAAAAAATTAATAAAATACAAAGAAAAGCAGCACGTTTCGTAAAAAGCTAGGACGAGCAAACATATGGTGTCCCACAACTTTTAGAGGGATTAAGGTGGGAGCCCCTAGAGAATCGGATGCTACACGCTGGGCTTAGCTTGCTTGAGAAATTCAGAACTGGTGACAAATTTTAAGCTATTTCGCACATTTTCAGAACTGGTGTTTCAGAGCGACACAGAGAATATTATCATGATGCCTCACTACATCTCTAGGTGTGACATATGCGATAAAATAAGAGAGATACATCGTCAAACAGATAGGTACAAAAACCCATTTTCTCCGCGCACAATAAGTGGCCACAATATAAACTGAGCTCCACTAAATACACTCCCATAATACAGGTCACCATTTCACCTCCCGAACCCCTACATCATTACACGGCTGGTGATCTGACACCCCATGCAACACGCCCATGCGGCGGCTTACAGGGTAGTATGTAGATGTAAACAGTGATGTACCAATGCCCCAACTGCTCTTTTGATCGACTTGTCGTTGATTGGTTAATTAAATAGTTAATAATACATGCATATGATACAAATGACTACAGCACTTTCTCGCCTGCATCAGCTCATCGAAAACGTACACCCTTCTAGGACGTCTCCAATAATTCTAGATTCCCTCTACAATATCTAATACCGGCTAGTATACTGGGTGCTTTGCAGCATCATGCGTCGAAAGGGATGTGATTGCTCTCCATCTGTTATCAGTCGGGGCCAGAAGCACGCAACTGGGCACCTCGGAAGTCGAGCGTGAGCCAAGTCCATGTCTCTAACGCCTTTCCACTGAATAACGCTGCTCACATGCCACTGCTGAAATGACGAGAGCACTGAAAATAGTCTTTAGACTCTTCCAAAATGGGAACTTTTGTGGTTGCATGACATATCTTGGCAAATTTTGTAAAGTGAAGGCATTCCTAATTACATTTTGAGTCATTTTTCGATCCTTCGTGACTTTTTTAAACTGTGACTTTTATGACAGTAACGGCATTACTTGACTAATTTTGTGAAGAGTAGGCACTTCTAATTACTTTATTCTGACTTTTACGATCCTATAAGTCTTTTTTATAAAAAAACGCACTTTTCTGGGACATTAATTTAACACTGCGTTCTTAAGCCTTAGATAACATCGAGGTATCGGTCAAAATGCACATGTACACCAATGACGAAACGAATTTTATTAAGACATTGGTATAACTGGATGTTAGCGACTTCAGTTGTTTCTCAACTGGTACACTACGAAGTTTTAGTAGTCAACAAATAAGAGTTACATGCTTACCAAAATTATGAATGGATGCATCTGGCTAATATTGTCTACAACAAGGAATCTTTCGATGTAAATTGACAAATAGGGGAAAAATCGATATTTAATTAAGGCCTGTAGTGTAGGCAAGGACACTTCCTTGAGAGTAGAGTTGTAAATTACGTGAAAATCATCACCATTTATTTGTATAGCCATTTAGTGGTAAATAATTTGTGAATTGCCGTATATTTCTTTCAAACTTACATAATAATATGTTTAAGGTAGGTCGATTAATATCATTTGAAACTATGGAAATTCATTAGCTATAGAAGTATATCGTTACCCATCTTCGTTGGTACTCAGTCTTCTTATATATACGTATATCAGCGGCACCTCTCTTTGCATCTCTCAAGTCAATGGGCACAGACGCGCTTCAGAATGCAATGGATATTTATGTATGTGCTCACTCTTAGTATCTAATTGAAAGATTATTTATGCTATGTTTCATTGATAACTAATGAAGAGCAACATAGAGTATGTAAATCAGTCCAACGAAATAATCCGAGGTTCCTAAAAAAAACTATAATCACAACCTGGCACGATCTCCTAGCTTATCAAACTAAACAATTTTTATGACAATTACGTGGGATAAAAAATAAAGTTTTTCATTTCCGCGGAGGAAAGATTTGGTGCTATTTTAAAATCAAAATTTACCCCGGCAATAAAATATATTGGTCAGATCATAGTTCTGTTTCGCATTTCACTAAATTCATGATGCGCGTGCAAAGCCATGTCACTATATTCCAATCAGCGAAAAGTCATTTAGTTCATACGTGTTATGCTAAATGGAAAGAAGTTTAGCTGATATTCTGCAACAGTTGCTTCTCTGCATGCACAAAAGCATTTCTAAGTCGAAAGTACAATTATTAATTCTATCAATCGGACGCGTTATACTTCGTGAGTTTGCACAAATTCCTAAACAGTAACCCCTGACTACTTACGGGAGGCATTAGACCCAGGAGTTATTGATGCAGTGCAATGGTAACACATTCTCGAGGGGTAATTATTTTTGTGGTGGATTATCTCCTAGGCTTACTCTTATATGGTCTTATATGATCCGACTACTCTTATATACCAACCTACTCCTATATAATCAGGCGAGATACCGTCTGATAACTTTGCCGTCCCTCGTTGTGATGTATTGGATCTCGATCTCTTATTGCCTTTCTGGCTCATATTAGAAAGCCTTTAATTCTCAAAAATACTAACCCATTGTGTACCTTAAAAATGGTAACTCACAGAGTGTTTTGTCCGGAGTTTGAACTTGTCTTAACATCACGTTTTCAGGTTTATATTTGTGAATATTTCATAGGGTAAATGTCTGCTTTTTTAAACCCCGATTATGGTTTAGAGTGATTTAACTAATAAGCCAAGCGCATTCATGCGGCCTGATTTGCTAAATTGTGTGAAAGGTTAAACCCAAACCCACTCACATTTACAATTTAGACGATTCTAAACTCTCCTCGAGAGAGTGTTAAGGGAAATAATCAGAATATAAATTGACCCATGATTATGTCTATATTCTATAAGCTTTGGTAATCTTGCTTAGAAAGTTCAGTGTCAGAAGGAAGAAAATTAGCCAATAAAATGTTCCAAGTAATAAATGTGAGAATTCGGTGTAAGACTTAAGTCCACGAAGAAACGAAACTATGCACTGGCTTGCCATACAAATGTATAGCGGTAGGTGTACAATTGACTACCATTTTTACTTATTTGAAGCAAGAAGCTGGTATGAAACAAAATGTTATCAGCCTTAAAGCAATACAGCCAAAGTAATACTGCAATTCGCTGTTTTCAAAGCTGCCGAAAAAAAAATTGCGGGCATTTCTCCCAAGATCAACGATAAAAACACATCTTCCCTGAAGAGAAGGCAACTCTATTACAAGTATATATCGAATTAATCAATAAAAGGAGAGTAAAATATGAATCGGATAGTTAGATGACACTCGTCTTCTCCTACTAATCGCAGTTCAGAAGTTTAATGACATTTTTAAATGAAAGTTTCGCTATGTGTAATGTAGATGAATTCCCTGCTCTGATATATGCTAGAGGAATAGGTGCTATAACGCCTCAAAATAGGGAGACGCGAGATTAACTAGGAAATTAATAGAATCATGCTTTATCTGCAATAATTGACAAAAATATAGACTACGACATCATATCAATATAACAATCAATCAGGCTCTAAAGAATAAAATGATGAAAACGTAGCGCTAACGTGTTTACGTTAAATAATCTGCGTAAGGTTGTAATGGCGAATGCCAATGATTCAGGCTACATAAATAACTGCCAATGGTTCCTTTCAATCCGTGATGTAAAGCGCCTGCGTAGAGGGACAGTATTGTATTTCTTCCACGATTTTGAGTGAGAGCGAAGGAATTAATTCGAAACAATAGCATTCTCTGGGTGGCACTGAGGAATGAATTGGCAAAGTTACGTGAAAATTATAATCGCTCGCAAAGCATAAGCACATAAGCTCATATTTGTGGCAAAATTAGTCATATTTAACTAATACGCAATAAAAAATCATGGAACAATAAAAAACGCAGTATCGGTAAACGCTACAAAAATCTCTGTATAACATTGCTCTTTCTTCAGAAGGAGCCCTTGAACTGTCGCCATTGAAACACCCAAAGGTGTATTTCATGATTTTAGGGATTTTGATTTCATCACCACACCCATATTATCATTTTGCGAGAATAGTTACTTCCGTGAACATGCTACCATGCACACCGAATGATTAAACAATTACGATAAATTATTAGTTTTTGCACGATAATCGGAAAGACTCCAATCCTGAAGGAACATCCATTTTCCTAGTCAATTCTCATTTAAGGAAAAAGGGCACAAATGACTTCTCACAGTTTTGATCTCCGATAGTTTTTATGAACGAGTGCCCATTTGGATTCGTTCGGAAACTGATTTAATATCGGTCAACACGTCATTTACCATTATCTCAACCAGTTACGAAGAATTGTACCATAAAAATTCACTACAAAAGGACGGTATTGTCATCAAAATCTCCGAGATCCAGATGGAACACAGCCAAGAGAGCATGCAACACAGACGGAGGTCAACGATATCCTTGAGACCGTCTGGCAACGATCAGTCTTGAAACCTGGTTGCAAAATATCTTGTTGTTTTACATGGATTACTATAAGGAATAGACGTTCATCATAATCGCATTCACTAGTTTAAGCTTTCTCCAGACAATGAAACCGAAATTTGATCAATGAAAACGTTCCAATTCCATTTTTATTTTGTGTAGGCCTTAGTTCACTTCATATTTGACATATTTTAATGCATATTCCCAGGAGATGAGGACCTTTGACCAGCCATTGTCAACCTTTGAACTAGTTGATCACGGAAACATATGTTTAAACTCACAATCTCAACTTTGAAACTTGATGTTCACTACACGTTACCGCTTGACTTTGGCAAAAATATTAATCACCTAAATAATTGACATTCGCCTGGATAAATTTAAGTGATGAAGTTTTAATTATTTACCATAAACTTATCGGAATTTTGCCAACATCCTTTGAGTTTGGTCAGTCTTAGTTAAATTGTACATGCATTGGATGATTGACTGATGGAGACTAGTTAATTTCAATTATCCTAAATTTGCACCATCCTACCTAAAGAAGTAACAACCTAAATTTGCACTGTGCATTTATTTCGTAGTAAGGGGTTTCGCAAATTTTCCACGAAAAGCGTAAATTTTAGAATTGCCTACTAAACCTCACATCATTCCATTTTAAAACACAACTCTAAGAATGCTTTAAGATAGCATATTTTTCATTTTTTACATTTTATAAAATTACACAAAGAGAAACTTGTACGAACCCCAATTCAAGCAGTCGCCGGAACAAAGAGAATCATACCACCCAAGAAATATAGTATACCTTTCGCTCATTCCTCTTCATGAATTTGGAAAAAAATAATTTTTAGATATTAAAATAACATTAAGAGTCTATTTTACCATACAAACTCATCAGTTTTTCATTTACCCTAAAACGACAGAGTTTTCGGATTTGAGGATTTCTCTGGACTCCTGCCACGTGATGATATTGATGTTGCTGAGTGCAATGCCGATGTTCCATGACGAGGTTCCTGCCTTTCTTTTTGAAACAGCAATCAAATAGCTACTAAACCATGAAAATAGTTTAACTATAAAGATATTTTCTAATAATTGATGTTCATACTACGAGAAAGACGATAAATAGATGGCACAAAATTAGCTTTCCATCTGACATCAAATTTATCCCCTCTAGTTTCCATATTCAAATCCTATCAAATGGATGAATATGCGCGAGAGCTTTTGAGCGAATACTCTTTTCCATAGAACCAGATGCGCGTTTCAACTTTCTTCGGATTTCCGGCCGTAAAAATTACATATCAGGAATGTATCTACCATAGCGTAAGTGATTCCAGGACGACAATAGTGGGTGTGAAGTACAACCTTGCAGATGCAAAGAGAGACAAGGGCTAGTCGGAAGTAACTTAACGTAAGGAGTAACGATGAAAGCCTAAGTTAAGGAGTAACAATCAAATTCTAGGAGTTAATTATAAAGGAAGGTATCTATAATTCTGCCGTAAATTTCCGTTTGCTAAATTGCTACTTTTAATTTTGCCCCTACTGCAGCGTGCGTTGAGCGTTATATGTATTAGCGTATTTTGAGATTATGTTGCATGTTCGTCACAATGGAAAAAATAGAAATGTATCTTGTCGATTGCAGCTTAATATTACGTTTCTATCAAGGAAATGACATTTTTAACAAATTAAAATTGGTGAAATTTTGACACTATTTTATGTGCTTATTAATCATAAATTCTGTTTTTTTATTTATATTTTGATTTTACATTAACCCCAAAACCACAGATTTCTCAGTATTTGTGACAAAAATATAGGGATTGATAATTCTTTTAACTCTCCTATAGTGGTAGTCGTGTACCACAATGTAGTTTAAAATGTAATAGGATCATTTTGCAAATATTACTGGTATTTCTTCATTAGAACCCTTATTTCCGAATTATTTCATGTTAAAGCATATAATATAAGTCCGAATTTTTACATAAGTACTCCCTGTGTATTTACAAACAATTCATGAAACTATTTTGAGCTCCCATTTGTAATTTTTACTTCAGTTATAATAAAGTTTTACGATGAGACTTATAAAGCGATGTTGTTTAAAATTATTTTAGGCTTTTTAGGTAACTTTTTCTTTAGTTCAAGTACTTTTTTGCCGCACTCTAGTAATGACCCAACTATGGATGGCCGCCTATCCTTTAAATACTGAAGCAGCAGCAAATACTAAAGTCACCATTCTCTAATGCGTTTCAATTTAATTATTACAATGGAAGCAGTTCGTTTCTGGTTATCACTGGATAAATTCAAGCGATGTTAACACTATTTTCCAATGAGGTGATGTCATATTTTGGCTTAGCGACTAAACGATTTAGACATTCTGCATGCTCCTTGGGGAATGACTACGACCTACAGGGTGCCTGAAAATGACAGCAAATTTTGGGAGAGTTATTAGAAATTGAGATTTTGAGCACTAACTTCAAGATTTTGAGCACATTCTTTCATTTAGACATATGGTATACACTCCTGAGGTACTGAGATAGAACAATGTTAAGTTAAAACCGAGCACATTTGGGAAGTGCCTAAGCATCAAAAAATAGTAAAACAGTAATCTTAGAATAGGATATGTCATTTTAAAAGCCGTAGGTACATCTTCCTTCGTATGAAAACACTATTTTTTTTAAAACTATAACTTGTCAAGATGCAGCCAAATATTTGGTGTAATACTTCGCGGTGGAAGGGATTTTTGGACTGGGAGATATATAATTCAATCTCCCTTTCCATCTCATATTTTCCTGCCCAATGATAGCAATGGTTACCGAGCAGCAAACATGTAAAAGCATAAACAATCCACAAAAAGGCACTGTCTGATTTTTAAAAATAATTTTTTCAGATTCTTCTTTCTTCTAAGTGTTATCAAAACTTTTTCACTCATACCGCCAACTTTTGGTAGAAGAAACTTTAATGTACTTGAGATTGTTCTATTTTTAGGCATAGTATGTGGTTGCAAATATGTGGACGAAATTGCACTGAGTAACCAATATTACTTCAACTTCTGCATCGAGATATATGAATATAAAAAGATGATCTACCGAAATGTAAAAGACAAAAGATTTTTTTGACTCTGAAAAAAGCAGTGTTATCGAAATGTTTTAGCATCAGTATCTTTCGCACCGATTTTATGTTACATTGTTCACTCCTTGTCCGCATAAACAACTGGCTGGAAAAGCGGAAGGATAACCCATGGCTCTTCGCAATATATTTAAGAGGAGAAAATGAAAGATTCGAATGAAGTGAGTCTCAAGACAGAGGGGAAGGAGGCTGTGCCTGAATGAAATGGGAGAGCGGTAATGGATACGGAGGGAAATGCACGAATTCTCGGGAGCAGCTCCCAAAGGAGGACGTACACATTCATGCCTTCACATCACGAAAGAACACTCGAGGGCTGCTCGCACGTGCGCGACGCGGAGTCAGCCATTCCTTCGGGGAATTTCGAATCATTTATCTTCACCAAAATAAGAAAGACAGGCGCATTCGCATTCCTCGGGAGCCACCTCCCAAAGCCCCCCTTGGAGCGGCAGCTACTCAACGGCGGCCGACGCCCTACCCAAGGGGATATGGGACGCCGAAGCCGAGTTTACAAGCGGGCGCCTTATAGGTCGTTACGTGCGCGTATATCACGCGCACGCGTTGCGTGAGACCCGCGAGATATACGCGCATGAGTGAGTTCCACATAAGGGTGTGCACGACGAACCTACGAGCGTGACATCAATCAGGAAATTAATAAAGACAAGGTTAAAAAAGAGCGTGTTATTTGTGGCGACGACACAGGATCCACGGGGACGTTTACATATCTATTACTGTAGCTAGCTATCGAAATTTTGGAACTCTGAAATACTTATCTGCATTAACCCCGTTCCGTTAGGATCTAACTAGCAGTTAAGTTATGCCAATTACAAAATTTCTAAAATGGAAAGCGTTTTGATGGATATTCATTGGATCCAATGAAAATGAACATGGACAAGATCGACTTGGACAATGATGAACATTCATTGGACCTTTCGGGAGCAGCTCGCGTTTCATGCATTTCCCTCCATTGCCGCTCTCTCATTTCATTCGGAGGTGGCCTCATCCATCTCGAGACTCACTTCATCGTGTCCAAATCTTGTGTAACAACTATTGTTTATTGGAGAAGAAACATATTCTCCTCTATGTTATTGTCCCTATTGTACGAATTTACATTCATTATGTTCTTCACTCGTGAAAGACGAAAATAAAACAAACCGTACAATCTATGCGCATCATTCTTGGAAGTCTGAGATTTCAAAATGTAAGCACCAGTGTTCCTTGGCGAATCACCCTGAATATGTTTCCCAACACCAGATGCGCATCAAGGGAACGTCCCCCGGTCTCGCGTGAAGTGCTTGCATATGAGGGCACTACGAGTCGCCAAGGTGTGTGTGTGTGTGGCGTGGCAAGGCAAGGGGGTGGAAGGTGAGGGAGCGTGGAGTCTAGAAGTGACTTGTAAACGGGGCGGAGATGTAAAAATGGGGTAAGAATGATGCAAAAAGAGAGCAGGTTATAAAAGAGAGAAGGGGAATTTAAAGAGCAGGTTATGTACAAGGGGAGGGGGAGTGTAAATCAAGAAGGAGAATGTAAAGAGGGGAAGTGGATTTAAATATAGGAGAAGCAATGTAAAGAGGAAAGGAGGAATGTAAAGAAAGGACATGAGACGCAAGGTGATGACGATGCAGGGAAAAGGGGAGGGTGGCTGTTGTGAGGGGTAGGGATAGTTTGTGGACGAGGGGAGAGGAACTGTGCTGTTGGCGGCGCCAGCGCGCGGAAAGTGGGGCAGAGCCTCCCGGAAAAGGGGACTGGCTACAATTATCATAGCCGTGCCATGACGATGACTATTAATTGTATCGATATCGAAGATTTTCCATTCTTATGCTCCACCTTTAATTCATCGGTTATTAAGGTAGTCCGAGCTAGATAGTTCCCTAGTCATAATAGAGACTATATTAGAATTACACGTTTTAATTTCACCAGCTGTAGGACACATCCATTTAATATTGCATTATTAATGGAGTAATAATATAGTTTTATTTGACAGAAATATTAAGTAATTAAATGAAAATTTCTAAATAAGACTTTAACTTGACTCACTGTTTTCGCGCGGTGCGTTTGAAACTCCTTCAAAACGGAAGGTTTTTTGTGATAGCCAAGAACCTAGTGCGGTGACAATATGATTAATTTTTAAAAATAGTTGAGAAAACATACAAACTACAAGCTGTTAGTTTTTTTTATAACATCTAAGAGTTATAAATTCCTCATGTTGTAAATAATGCTCTCTGGAGTGCATACACGTACCATTTCCCACGAAAAAGGGCAGGTATTTTTTGGCAAATATCTCCGAAAGTAATGTGGTAAGGGGTTGAATTTTTGACGTCATTAGATGGGTGAGATAGTTTTCTTTCAAATGAGACCAAATTTATTGATTTCCAAGTATTCGCCAAATAAAAATTCGCTCGAACTACATTAATTTCTATCCTGCTGGTCTATCAGAAGGACAAACCGTCAGCGAGAATATTCTTAGGAGCAGATTACTGTGTCATCAGATACTTACCTGCCACACATGAGGAGCGTATGCTTTTCAGTTAATTATAAATGGTTTCGAAATTCCATAGACACTTATCATTCACTTTTCAAACTTCTATCCGTAAGTAGGTTTTTGAGAAGACAACAGGCACATGAAAGAGATTTATTACTCTATGGACCTGGACATATTTATCTTCTTCGTTTTGCTCCCTCTCTAAACATTGAACACGTTCACAATTTGTGGCATATTTTTTTCCTATTATGCACAGTTGTGGAACGAATATTTTAAGTCATCTGATAGGATACGAAATAATTTGGGAACGGAATCTCTTGCACATCCATGATTCATTCCCGGTACATATCATGCTGAGCTATATGTTTCACTACGCGTATTCACTTTCTCCGACGGTTCTAGAACCTCCCATTCCTTCTTTGACCTCTATCCAGGCGATCAAGAGAGTTGCGTCATACCTCAGCTTCGCAGTCGCCCAGCAAAGTCGTTACTCCATCCTCGACGTCTCCTCAAGTTAATTTCATATTTTCCAACGTATATTCCATTTCATTCTTTGAAATAGTGTTATAAGGCAAATAAATATGTTTCTAAAAAATTCCACACGATAATTAATTTGTAAGTGGCCACTCATGAGACAGTGACGTTCAAACTGCCCAACTTAAGGAAAAACATGGCCCTTAGGGGCAACACAGAAAGTTAAAAAGGTTTAGATAAAGGCTGAAGGACCAAAATTCAAACCTTTATTTTACGTTTTCTCAACCATCTCTCATGAATCATCAATCATTTTACTCATTTTATCATATTATTTTACGTATCAGCACGCATCATATTGCGGTGGGGATGCGCAGGATGCGGTCAGATAATTTCTCGCACCGCGTCGAACTTCGTACTTGACAGTTTCCCTCGCGTCTTCACTCAACCCTTTGGCACGCTCTTTAGCATGCTCAATCCATTTCCGTTCACACCGTAGCAGTGAGCCCAAATATTTGGAATTTCAGTTCAGTTTCGCAGCGCACTTAATCTGTTAATAACTATGCCTGTTGCGACAAGAAGTCAGATGGCTCAGCTGAAATTGTATTTCATCAATGTTTCTGAACTTTAAACGAATAATTATTTCAAAACTTGCTTCCTTGAGCGCAAAAATTGTCAATAAGTACACTAAAATCATTTTATTCATGCCTCTTGAACGATCTCAAAATATAAAAAATCGACGAAATAATTCTGGGTGGCAAATTGGTGGCTTCGACGGAAAGGAATGCAAACGAGGGCGTGCTAAGGCAGGTGGGCGAGGAAGAAAACTCCTAGGTGAGATAAGGGAGGGTCGATGCAGGTGGTAGGAAGGAGTAATGAGGGGCGAAGGGTTACTTAAGGATGTAATGGTGGGGAGGGTTTAGGGTAATCTGGGAAGGAAAGAAAGGAAAATAGGTTCAATAAACGAAATAAAGAAAGGTATGTTGAGATGAAGCATGAAACACTGGTAGTCGGGGACCTGCACACGAAAAATATCGAAAGGATATTTATTTACATCTATTTAAACCTATCTAAACTGATAGATCACTTGAAAAATAATTGGAGAGGTTGAAATTGTCTATCAGTGGAAAAATTGAGAACATCAACCTATTCCGCACCGTCTGCTGATTCCCTGCCGCAGCAAGCCGCTTCGCTCCCCGCCACTCTCCGAGCGGTGAGCAGGGAAAGGCGAAAGGTGCGGTGACGAGAGGGTGTCATTTGAGGAGGACGCGGGTGGAACGTGTGGGTCCTTAGTGAATGAGCTGGGGCCGTTTGGGAGGGGTGGTAGCATGTAAAGACGGGTGATGCTACGCATGCATGAATGAGCAATTTGTAATTAAAAGTGGCGGGTAGTAAATATGGGTGATAGGCTCGTAAACAGTAGTGTAGGAAGGCTTGGGTTTGAGGTTATTCAGCCATTAAGGTTTGCTCGCATCGACTAACCGAAGACGTTAATCCGAGGACAAACACGGCATCCATGCGCCCGAGGCGGGATTCGTACTCGCGACCTTTGGGTGGCCAGACAGGCGCGCTATCGACCTGCCTCGCACGTGAATAGGGGGCGGCGGTGCAACAGGAAGGGGGGGCGAGGTCGTGCAGAGGGGAGGGGGTGGAAAGATAGAGACGAGAGGGGAGCGGCATGTCGAGTGTGAGAACTGGACGAGACACGGCAAAAGGGCCCTCCTCTTGCATGGGCACGCGTTGTTGCCGAAAATGAGGACTAATGGAAAGCCGTTCCTCTTTTGGACGAGCAGCGTGGACTTGCCGATGGCGTGCACACGATATGCTCGCGACTTGGAGACGCACCTCCCTCGCCGGTCCCTCCCCGACCACTCCTTGTCTTTCGCCGAACCCTTGCTTGCCCTTTGCATGCCCATTGCTTGGTCCTTCCTTTCATTTGCCTCTCGGGCTTGAGGACATCCTCGGAAATACAACATGCAGTTTCTCGATTCGGCCGCAGCGTGAAAGCGTCCACTTTGCCGTGGCCAAAACACTTGCGGGCTCAATTAGGATATGACGCCTCCTTTATGTCTGAGACATCGATATGGCAAGTTTTAGAGCATAAAAAGTACATTCTTAGATGAAAACTCCAGCGGAAATTTTCAATTAAAGATTATTTTAATAAAATTTTAGTAAGCCAACGTATCATAAACATGCGCTGCAAAACGGGGCCACACCAGCCAAAATTTCACTCTCCTAAAGAATATTATTTTTGACAACAGCTTAATCATGAACATTATTTTTCATGATGAATTTTTTTACTGTTAGATATTCAATGGATAACTGATGAAAATTTTACTTCTAATAATTTTTTATTCGGCTGTCGTCATTTCAAGTATTGCCCAATCAACACTTTTTTCTGGAATATTGTATTGTAACGCAGAGATGCTACTGTCGGGAGGAATTACACCTTCGTATATCCAAAATAACTATATAATTTTTTCCAAACGGAATTAATGAAATAATACGATTTAAATTTGTCGGAGATAACGATAGCAAGCGAGAACTCCAGTGGATACTTCTGTAAGCCATTATTTTAAAAAAATTACACGATGAATTTTCTCAAACGTGTTTCAACTTGCAAATGCACATATCTGTGAACGATATTTCCTGATCTAAAAATTGTAAAAATACATCACGTTTACTTCCCGTTCAGAGACATTCAAAATGCAATCTATAAAGCCTCTTTTAAGAATTAACAACGGTCACATCCTAAGGGACAGAGGCGGCCAACTGGTGATGAGAAGCAGCTATAAATACGCATATAAAAAAGTCAATTTACAACGAGATATCCACGGAGGACACCCACAAAAAATGGATTAAGGATATGTCACGACGAGTTGCAAGGTTGTCAAATGAAATGAGTTTCATATAGACCCTTCATCCATTGTGCAAGAGTAAACTAGTCCTTTAATGCAAATATTATATCTCGGAGCAATAAGGTATACTCCAACGGAACTAAAATACGATCCGTAACTTTCTTGATTGGAACATGTAAATCATGGAGTAGCAAATATCCCTTTTGGTGATTTGTTTTCAAAAGGTTTTTCAACCTTACCCCAACTTAAGAAATAATAATCCGTGCGGTGCTTAGTGGAGGTGTAGAAGTACTTTAAACTGGATGGTACGCTAAGGCTAAAAATTTAGTCATTCTTTGAAATAATCCGTGGCATGTGCATTGCTCGGAATAACTAAAGCTGAGCTAAAACTTGTTCCGAATTTTTTCCAAATTCCCGGCGAAATACCCTAAAACGACTGAAGGACTCGAAATGTGAACCATTTCCTCTCTTTCAATATACCCAGGCAGAAGAAAGCCATTTTACATATATGATAATCATTCACTCACCTGAGGCAAATCTGTCATTAACACATTCCCAAATGAAATATAAACTAATCTTTTCAAAGAAAAATATATCCCAAAATATTTTAACTTTTTTAGAAATAACACATTATTTAAATCTAGAGATTAAACGAAAACTGAGGTGCCAATACTCGCGTATACACGGTTATACTAATGGAAGTTGGAGGCGTATTCTCCAGCTGATTTACATCGATGAAGAGAGATTACGTTATGCACCGAATATCCAAAGTAAGTGGTCGCACTGGTGAGCCTTTTATGCCGTTAAAAATTTATTATCCCTCCACTGTAAACGAAGAAACGCGTCCTTTTTGAAACTAAAGCTCACTCTGTGAGTACCGGTTATTTTTATTAGCTCCGCTCCGTAAATTATGCTCTTTGAAACCCTTTAATTTAAGGTAATTAATTAGGAAACGTGACGTCACTCCCCCCTAGTGTGCGCAATCCCTCGGCTCGGGACAGTCAGCGGGATAAACCGCAGACCGTGAAACTTGAATTCTCCGCAGGGGCACATAAAAGAGGTGCGGGAGCAAAGGGGGTGGGGGCGTGGAGGTGAGAGGCCAGCTCAGTGCGTGCCATGGCACGCGATGTCTTCAAAATCCTCCTCCTCCCGCTCCCGACTGCAAGGATGTCACTTATCCGTCATGTGAGGCTCCGTCTCCCCCTGCAGCCCCTGCCAGGCTTCTAAAAACCCCGCCGCGAGATGAATCCTGCATTACGGGGATCTTGTGCGGGGGTTGGGATTAGTGTAGGTTTCTTCAAAAACGTCTTGCCTGGGTAAAACTCCTTCATGACCACGATATCACGGGTACAAATATGTGGAGCTCGCTGGAAGAAGATAAATGAGCTCAATTTTTTAAGTAATAATATGCTTCCCTAAATCACAGCCGTGTACCCAAATGGAGTTTTAATCTGGGCTACGTTAAGAAAAATTGGAGCGTTCTGCGTATACCAGTTTATTAAACCCACCTCGAAAGTCTTTTGAGTGAATGAAGCGATCCTCAACTGCTTGATGAACTTCTTACTTTAATCAAGGTTTCGCAGTTTCAGAGCCACCTTGTCCTAGTGGAAAGGGAGGAATAGGAAGCGTACCGACCCTAGTGGTCATGCTGAAGGAAAAACAATAGTCTCACCACTTACCCCGCAAAATGTATTACTGATTAAAGGGGTAATATGAAAGAGAAAATCCTAATTAAGAAACCAAAATTGATGAAAATTAATCAGAAAACGACCCAAAAAAATGCGACCAGAAAACAAAAATATGTGCATGCTCCTGTGAAACAAGTAACAAAGTACCGTCTTTGTCCCTTCTAGTGTTACTCAAGGTTCGTGTAGCACTGTAACTTATGTGAAGAAATTTAAGACAATTGTCTTCCCTATACTGTCGAGCAAATGCCAGAGCTTTTTTGGTAAAGCCGCCAGATATTAATAATGTGAGTGTACCAAATTAGCCCCAACTGTGTGTCTATCATAACCATATGGAACTCTTTAGTGGAAGTAGCAAAGTAAAGCCTTTCATCTGCTATTTTATATCATTCATTTGGCTAAAAATACAAAAGAAAGTCCGATAATCGTAAAATAATACTGCTGGAAATAGCCATTTAATAATAAAGGCTAAAAATAAACCACGTACCCCTTTTTTCCCATGTCTGGGTGAAAATATATGGATAACGGGGCATCCAGATTTTTCACCATGTCAGACCACTCCTCGCTATACCTTGGAAAAAGAAAGAAAATAATAAATATTCTCAAAGGCTCATAAAAATATACCTCTACGAAAGCCATATTACTACGCAAGTTCCCGGGAAAAATTTATGTATTCTCTTTTTGCGAAGCAATTTCTCCGGTAATTCTGGATTTTTTCGCATCATGATCAGCAAACTTATCTGAAGCCCACCAGTTTTACGATCGAATCCACCCTATGGTGAATTACACCTGTATGAACCACTCAATCCCATACATGAGTTGTAAGTCACTTCTTCGATTAGACTGACTATATAATTCTCCTGATTATTCCCTTGAGCGGCGCTATGGAACGGCCAACTCTACTGGTAATTTTTGAACTAAATTCTTTGAAGAGTCTGACGGTGTAGCCATGGGATCATCGTTACCTCCGGTTATTGCTAATTTCTACATGGAGGATTTTGAGATACGAGCACTCAACACAGCACCACTGCCCTCCAAGTGCTTCTATAGATATGTGGATGACAAATTCTTGGTTTGGTCACACGAAACGGACGCTTTCGACCTATTTCTCACCCACATGAATAGTCAGCATCCAAGAATCTAGTTTGCAATGGAGAAGGAGAAAAGTGGCCAACTTACGCTCCTTGACTTTTTAATCCTAGCCTAGCGCACAGCGCATACCGGAAGCCGACTCATACGTATCTTTACCTTAATAGTCAGAACCATTATCATCCTTCGCACAAAACTGAACTTTATCGTCTACATTCACTAGAGCCAAAGCCATAGTCGACACAGAAAGCATCCCTAAGGAATTAAACCATTTGAGAAGAACCTTACTTCAGAACGGCTATAGTAAGCAGAGTATTTCCATGGCCCTGAGAAGAGCCTTTGGGCCAGCTGGGAGTTGTACACCATAGCCGTCTGAGAGACCGGGGGCCAAGGCCCCCGGTCTCTCAGAGTGCGGGAAGGTGTATATTGGAGGTGTGTAGAGCAATGGGCATATACACCAGCCAAAATGAAAAACACGGCATCAGAACCCCCTGAAGATGGAGATAAAGTCAATCTCTGAAGCGTCGTGACCTTTGGACCCTCTTACCCGGTGCAACACCCGAGAAACATTTATCCAGCAGATACGCCGGGAAAACCTAAGATCTTTCATTATATCTAAAGTTTTTTCACCGGCCAATAGCAAAATAAATTACATCGGAGGATATGTTTCCAATCTAATATAGAAATTTAGATAGATCGTCAGTTCAGTAAAAATCAAAAAATACATCGTTTAACAACGAATTCACGGAGTAAAATTTTTATAAAAGAGGCAAAAATTCCAAGTTGTGACTCACAAACTATCAGGGAATTGTGCC
The DNA here is from genome assembly GCA_963169105.1 of Ceriagrion tenellum. NCBI lineage: Eukaryota > Metazoa > Arthropoda > Insecta > Odonata > Coenagrionidae > Ceriagrion > Ceriagrion tenellum. The sequence continues at coordinate 12,323,414 of OY720638.1, forward strand.
TCATTGTTTATAAGACATTATTTGACTATTAGTTAACAGCTTGGAAAAATGAGTCCCCAGCACGATTATTATGTAAACCGGACGAGTTATTTCAACAAGTCAATCTTTTTTAATAAAAGGCGTCATACTTTGTTGAAATGTTTAGCAAATTTAATCAAGTCACCCCGGAAACCATCAACTCTAAGTAGATCAATGTTTAGGAAAATAGTTGGAAGAGCGAGGAAATATACTTTAAGCCAGATATACCAAAATTAAACCTCTAAAGCTTTAAATGGGCTCAATGAAAGGCAAATGACGTATTTTAAAATAAGGTTTTGAGAAAGTTGCCTACGGAACTGTAGGTCCAGTAAACGCACTAAAACTAGTAAAATTATTCAAGAGGGAAAAATAAGGAAATAAAAGAAAAAGGACAAAGAGTGAGTAAAAACTATGGACAATGAATTAAAAAAAATACGTACGCGAAACAAAAATATACGGAAAGCGTAGAGGAGAAAACAAACTAGATCCATAGGGAACTGTTATTGAGAGCGAGTGTGGTTCATAATTTTTCAATGGAAGACTTAGGAAAAAGACCACCTACATACTGACCAATTTATGCAGTGTACAGAGATGGCAATGCGTTACGCTGTGTAGTGGGAAATATTACATATAGGAATTTAAATTATGGCAAAAGTAGTAGCAGCAGCAAATATAGCTGAGAGTGCGACGCATTTGGGAGAACTGAAGATGTTAGGAGGAGATGAAGGGGAGTGACTGCTTTTCAGGAACCTCGACATACAAATGACAAAAATAGAGGTACTGACGGTTCATGGTTGAGGTAGGATGGAAACAGGATGGGTAGCGAATGGCGAAGGAGTAAGCTAGGGGTGCCCACTATCGCAATACTTTCCAACTGGTTCTCTGAAGAAAAGACTAGACAACGGGAAGAGAGGTATGTAAGATTATAAGGAGAAGAGGGGGAAGAGAGATTCTCAGACGACCCGGCGTTATCTAGTCAAGTCAGGCAAGGGACTGCAGCTGGTGATGAGTGCCTCTGAAGAACATCAAGATAGATAATGAATGGCTAGTCACCAGTTAAAAAAAGGCAACAATAATGATTTTCAAGAGGTTGAAATCAGAATAATGATGAAAAAATCTATAGAGAGAAGGGAAGAGAGAACACCGAGCAAATGCTTTCATAGCATTTCATTCAAATATTTAATATGGAGCAGAGCGTCATATAATTCAGAGCCTTTTCATTGCGGAGAGAGAATAAGTACAGGGTGAAGGTTTTCAGACATAACTGTGTAGAAATATGGAGAACATAGGCCATTTAGCGAAGGATATGATCATGGAAATGTCGGTGGAAAGGGAATCGTACGCCGGCAAAGGCAGACAAAATGTAAGGACAGTTTTAGAGATGAATAGGGAGGAAAGAATGCCAGGTCAGGACAGGAGAGGAAGAAAGTGAATGGATAATTAGGATGAGGTGAAAGGAGGCAGAAAGTAAAGGAAACTTAAAAGAGTGACTTACTAGCAGAAGGATAGATTGCTATGAGCGTTATGAGAAAATTTGGGGAGTCAATGGAGATGGCCTAAAAGCTAATGTTAGATCATCACACACATGGAAAAATAGAAAGGTAAAGGCACAGGCTTCACAGTCACAATAATATGATAAAAAACTAAATATGCTCAGCTTTGATACTATATCAGCCGTCCTCTCTTTCTGACGAGACGGGTACTCACTGTCGGGGTGAAGACATCAATTGCTGGTTTTCCAGACTTTTTCGAGACAAAACTTTATTACTCCAGATGGCTCAATCAAGTACAGAAAACTTTTTCGGCTACGACATTTTTATCGTAAGATATCAAAGACACCTTGACATTTGTCCATAAGCACTAAGCAAAGGATAAAGAAGACACGAGACATCTCGACAAGAGGAGCAGTACATTCCCGTTGCCTTCCCCGACCTCCTCTCAGACGTGAAAACATTTTCTAAACTGTGAGAGAAAATCCTCTTTATAACATGACACTCCAACAAGCGTTACCCATTATGAATAAATGTGTGACGATCTGGGGGAAAAATGTTTGCACCAGATCCGGGGTCACAGATTGTGTTCAGGTCGATAATTTCTCAATTGAGAATTTCAAAAATATCCTACTGGCTATTTTCATCCATGCTTTTTTCTTAAAGGAGGTTTTCAATGGCCACGAAATGTTTTTCAACGAATGTTCAAGAATGTAAGGGTAAATATTAATAGTAAAAGTAGGGCTTATTTATAAATACCAATCGATTGATATCCTGGAATTCAAGACGCTCCCGTGTTTAAAATTTAAAACCATGTGAACAGACTAATATGAACAAAAGTAAAAGCCTCATCACGCCATGCTCCCATAGCAAAATAGATTTTGCAATGAAAGATTTTAGGCTTTTTCTGCGAATATTTTTAGTGTAAAGACTCTCGAATTCCAACCGGGTAATGTTGGTGAGTGGTACTGGGGTTTCGAAGGCGGAACAGCCTTAGGTTGAATAATGAACGGTGGCAGACGACGTGTTCGAAACTCCACTGTCACTTACTGATATCACCCAGCTGGCAACCCGAGAACTCTATCCTCAGATTTTTTAATGTATAAGGTGAATGATAATCTAATAAAGCCACTCATTTAAAGTATTTATCCTAAAGTTAGATGATGTTTCTCCACTTGGTGTTATTAGTGTTTTCCTTCACCCAAAATTTATTCCACAATGTTACTCTCGGTGCGATGGTTTTTTTGCCACGATTAATTATTTCCCTCAAGGACAAACTTCTAAGTCTCTTATCAGAGGAAAACGTTCGTCATTCACTTAGGCATCATTTTATTGGTGTCTATTTAGTTTTTCCCATATTACGAAGACTTTCATAATTTGACTATACTATCATTTTGCTAATTCATTCATGCCTCACTGACCATAGAATTTCTTCTGTTAAACTTTTATTATCCCAACTCAGTAACAGCAATATGCACTGAAAAACACTAATTTTTGGGAAGTAAACTTTGCGAAATATCTTATCATATATCACTAGGGTCACTTCGTTTCACTCAAAATTCACGAGACTTGTCACATGAAGTACCGCTTCTGAATTAATCTTGCAGTAAAGCAAAATGGAAAAGGCGGGAAGAACTTTAAAAGAATTAAAAGAGCGGTGCATAGGTTTACGATTCTGACTAAAGGGTCATAAACAAAGCCTGAAATGGACGACCATAAAGACTGTTCTTACGATGCATCCTGCTTGCTAATGGCTCTTGGTGCTCTGCTCTCAATTCCACTCAAGAACTGGGACATCAACCTGGAAGAGAAATCAGCGCCATGCACTGAATCACAAATCACAATGTTAGTGGTCGTGGAGTGAGTGGTACATTGTGTTCTTCTAAACAACATCGACCGAATAAAAAGAAGCAAAAGACAGTAAAAATCATTGAACACTACAAAAGAAGCAATTCTGTACGCAAAGTGGAATACAGCGTTTGCGTAATTCTCTCTGAGATCATTATAATTGAAACTACGCGATGTCCAGACCTAGATAGTATGCGTTAGAATCGATATGGCTGTGATTTAAGTGATTTATAGCAGCAAAAAATAACTTTTAAAATGGCCACCCTCAAACGGTTTAGTGACGTCATTTGCTCATTTTACTGGATATTCCCCGCCGTAAAAGCTGAATTCCCATATCCATGGGATCTTGGATACGGGTAAATTACGTCAACAGGCGTCTCTGCTAGCACCCTTGGAATTTTATCGATGTTCGTTTTAATGCGACGACGTAAATGCGCATTTTACACGACAGAAACTGACACATTTCGCATTCCGTATTCAATGATCAACACGATGGTAAGGTTTTTCAAGTAAAAAATATATTTTTGCACACTAGCTATTATGAATACCTTGGCGGACGAAGCTTAAAGGCTGCTCTAGCCTCAGGATCGCTCACTTTATAAAATCAGAAAACTTTAATTTAGCATCTTTGAAGAGCGTATTATAAAAATAGTTGGAAAAATAGACTGCCCAGGCTAGTTTTACCGTGGTCCATCCTTGAAATTGGAGATTATAACTTGGGCTCCCGTGGAGATAGCACAGATTGTAGTAGAAGAACGTCAATTTGAACGAGAAAGCATATTGAGCATTCTTTTAATTTTTTAAAAGGAGATAAGGGCTGAAAATTTAAATCAAAATAAAATAAAGTAATCCTGCTATCCCGGAAAATAATTACAGAACTACTGCCGCAATCGAAGTAAATAGGCGGTAGTTCCATGCAAATGACGCTGACGTTATGGTTGGGCAAATGTGGCCATTAAAGATATATTCGTGGAATAATCCTTGTTAATATTTTGTCCCTTATATTTTGGTTTTTCATTGGGGACCCAATTCATTAGTGAAAGTAGGATTATTTAAACCAAATGAATAAAAATGTTCGTTTAAGCATTTGTTTTCACTATTCAAGCCTATGCAGTGACACCTTATGATATTGTTTCGCGAGCGGCATGAAAGCTGAGCGTTTTGCTTCGGAAAATACGTGTAATCACTTCCCGCACCGCGTCTGCTGCAAGACACGAGACATCCCACCACTCGTTGACGTAAAGCTTATCCAAGCGAAGGAAACACTCTGACACGGCGCTAGGGCAACTAAACGGTGAAGATAGAAGGGACTAAGTCACGGTCGACGGCGGGAGGAAGAAAGAAAGAAAACTATGCTTATAATTTCCGGACAAAAAGGTCCCTAAGAACATAAACTGTGAAACATCTTCTTCAGTCAGACAGTGTGTTCATCAGCAAGAATTCAAAAACATATAAATGTCATAAAATACAACAAAAATTTAAATTTACTTTAAGAAAGTATTCAAAATACGGCAAAAACCAAGGTTACAAACAATACATAAAGAAACAATGCAGCAAGACATGACAAAACAAGGACATTATTACAAGAAAAGTAAACATACCGGGTATCAAAAAGAGCGAAATTATAAAAATGTATACCTAAGGTTTTGCAAAAACTGCCAATTTGTTTAATTTTATTGACGTTATATTTCAAGATACTCATTTTTACATGTAAGGCAGTCCGAGCGAGATGGTTCCCTAGTCATAATAGAGATCATTTTCGAACTATACGTTTTCATTTCACCAGCTGTAGGACACATCAATTAAATATTGCATCATTAATGGTGCAATTACATAGTTTTATATGAGAGAAATATGAAGTAATTAAATGAAAATATCTAAATAAGTCTACTCATTTTTTTCGCGCGGTGCGTTTGATACTCCTACAAAACGGAAGGTTTGTGATACCCAAGAACCGACTCTGGTGATAATATGATTAATTTTCAAAAATAGTTGATAAAACATACAAACTACACACTGCTAGTTTTTTTACGACATCTAAGTGTTAGAAATACCTCATTTTGTAAATTATGTCTCTCTGGAGTGCATACACTTACCATTTCCCATGTAAAAGGACTGGTATTTTCTGGAAAAATCTCGGGAAGTAATGTGGTAAGAGGTTGAATTTTGGTGTCATTAGAAGGGTGAGATATTTTTCTTTAAAATTAGACCAAATTCATTGATGTATAAGTAAAATAATTTTTCGCTAAAACTACATTAAGCACATTGTCTGATTTGCTTGCGTTTTCGGGTAGGTGATGGGCGGTGCACCGTCTGGAGTTGGGGACAGGCAGACCCGCCGGGAAGTCCGTCCACCGGAGTCAATCTCACTCCCCGTGCGGGAGCGCCTTCCCAGCACATCGATCACCCCCGCGTTCCCTTTGTTTCCCTCATTGTCTGAGGTGGCGTTCAGGCGACGGGGGGCCGCCGCTCGCGGGTCGCACGACTTCGGGCGCGAGATTGGCTCTCATTTAAAACCCCTTGGGGGCGCGAGGAACCCTTCTCCCCCCCCCTCCAAAACCCTTCGCTTCCGTCCCGAAGAACCTCGCGCGAGAGGGTGAAACCAATTTGCATGCGAGGGATGTGCGAGTCGGAGGGCGCGTGCGAAACTGCTCGACACCCCCCGCCACGCTTCCTCCTCCCTCCCGGCCGAGAGTGGGAGGGGAATAAAGAGTCGGGAGGTGGAGTCGTCTTCCTACTCTTGCCATTCGTGAACTCCGACGGTTACATTTGCATGGGCGCCGCTGGAGACTTCAAAGGTGGCCCTGTTTCTCGTCCAAAGCCCAACCAACCAGTTCCACAAAGCGCATTTTGAGCATCTTACCCTCTAACCGTGACAATGTAACGCGTGGAACAATATTATGAAATTTCTAATTGAATTGAACATTAACCGTTCACTTTCGTTAACTCCCGCGAACTAAAGCCCTCACCACGTGATGCGTGTTGCAGGAATATCCTTCATGAGAGTTGCACCCGGATCTTTATTAACCCTTTGAGTGCGGCATGACGTGAAATCACGTTAATGTACCGCACCCATTTATCTTGGGAAGCATTTTGGAGCAATATTTTTTTTTATTTTTTGGCAAATAAACTTTGTTTTCGTCATGTTTTCCATTGATTTTTAATCCTTTGAGTGCAGCATGACGAGATAGCATGTCAAGGGTACCATGAGTGTTCCAGCTTTCATTAGGGAACTTTCACGAGGCCCCATCATGAAAAATGGAACACTCACGGTACCCATGATGTGATATTACCTCATCAGAACCAGCGCAAAGACAACCATGACGTGATATCACGTCATGCCGCACTCAAAGGGTTAAAAAATCTATGACAAACTTGATGAATACAAAGTTTATTTGCCGAAAAATTAAAAAATATATTGTTCCACAATGCTTCCCAAGATAAATGAGTTCTTAGAAAATGGATTCCTTCAGTGTCCTTGCGAACACATTTGCGATTATCAGCCCTTGCGAACTACAACGTGAATAACTCAACTCATCCAGGCGTACAGTGAATCAAACGTCACGGGACGGATCCAAATGATAGTGAGCCACGGAAGATGAAGTCACGTGTCCCACCCAAATTACTAATTCCATGATTAACACAGAAAAGGTACGCAACGACACAAACGCCAAAAGATTTCTGGATAAATAGTTTAGCGGAACAATATCCCATAGCAATGAATAATTGATGTGTGCGGGAAAGCGTTCACACGCGGATGCATAACCGCGCTCGATGGGGGGTGTGGCAGGGGCAAGTGGGCCGGGTGCGGGCGGCAAAATTCATTGGCCGCGCCCTCGTCTACTGCGGGTGCTCTTCCTCAAGCTGGTCACGTGCGGCAGCCGAGAGGCGCGGGGGAGAAGGGAGGGGGGTAGGTGAGGGTGAGGAGAAAGTGGTCCAAGGGACGGCAAGGCAGGGCCGGGGACTCTCAATGGAAAGCCACCGAGAGAGCAGCCAAGGAAAGGAACTCCGCACACCATTTATTTTCCAATCTTTCTCATTTACGCCGCCCACGGAGCTGGAGGAGGATTTAGCGGGAAATCCTTTAAGAATGGGATCTCCGGGGGCGAAGTACTTTGGGAACATATTTCCTCTTGCGAGCATTTGTCATTGCGGGGGAAGTATTACTAGCCTTCCTTGGCCCTTGACAGCCAGAGCGACGGTCACTACATTTGGCCAGCGTAACGTACTCCGCCCTCCGAAAGTCACCCTAATCTCGGCGAATACAACCCAGCGGTGCAATGAAGAATGGTGGCATCAAAACTTGCTGGCCTGTACAGCGTACGATATAAGGGGTGGGTAAAGTTCCTAAGAACGGTGGGACATTGGTGCGGAGGGCCTCTTCAGAGGTCCCAGCGGGAGTGATTCGGCACATCTCTCCGCCAAAGAATGGTTAATTTACCCGCAATGGACTCAAAATTCTTCATAAGTGAGGGCCACCAAGCTTTGCTACGCCTATAATTAACTTTAATTACACAATATTTCTCTCTGCAGGCAACGATATCTGTTACTCTTGAGTGTAACCGTTTTAATCACTTCTGCCGAGAAATTTCTAATTCTATCCGACTTCGGAGAGATTTTTGTTATTTTCAGCCGTGGATTATCCTATCCGTTTCTTGTAACAAATTTATTATCTGCTTATTCTTGTGATTCTCCGATAAGGTTTTCTGCATCTATAACTTCCGTTTTACTAGTTTTAAAAATCACACAATTAAAACCTTACACTAAGCATCATTGAAACAGCATTAACTTATCGGTAATTTTCCTGGAGCATAGAAGTTCGCTGTCTGTAGAGGTGGATGCGGTCATTCAACTGTCTATTTCTGTTCAACAAACAGCTGTGTTTCGATGAAAATCATCGAAATATTTGACTTTCATTTTCTCTCATATATATCCTTTCATGGGACACTCAAGTTTCTTTGGCAAGCTATTTTCTTTTGAGTTAATCTTACATTGTCTTTCATACATATTTCTGACCGTGCACCAATGTGGTCTCCTTCCTTTCTTTGTATTTGCTACTACATTTTTCCTCGATATGGTATTAGAGGCTGTTTTTAATGGAGATATCGAGTTATGAAACTATTGTTCCGACTCAAATGACTTGACCACGCACACGATTTGATTGTAGTCAAATTGTGAGCGACGAATCGTCAAGTCGATGACTGGATTGATGAGATTGGTATTAAATGAAGAAGGAACATGCGCAGTAACTATTCCCAACCTTCATCGCTTGAGGTTACCGTTTGAGCCCTGAAGACACGTTATTCGTTTCATTCCTACCATTGCACTTTGCAGGGATCCGGAAAAGCAGAGGAGCAGAGTAAAATTTCTCTTTGCGCAGAAGCGCAATTTGGAGAATTCTCTACAAAATTCATTTGAATCCAACGCACTGAAAGTATTTCAGAAAGTATTATTTATTTTCGCAGATAACGGCATTTCCAGACGGAGATGAAATTTCACTGGCACACTAGGCTTAGGCTGATTGAGATATTCAGAACTGGTGTGTTTCAGAGCGACACAGAGAATATTATCATGACGCATCACTACATTTCTAGGTCTGACATATGCGATAAAATAAGACAGATACTCCGCCGAACAGATAGATACAAAAACTCGTTCTTTCCGCGCACAATAATCGACCACAATAAAAACTGAGCTCCTCCAAACACACTCCGATAGTACATGTCACCATTTCACCTCCAATTATTTTCCATCTTTACACGGCTGGTGGCCTACCACCCAATGCCACACGCCCATGCGGTGTCTCGCGGGGTAGTATGTAGATGTAGACATACATCAATGCTTCAAACATCCAGCTTCCCACCTAAGGGTTCAAAAATGTTTTCTGTTAGTCATGAGGTAAACTGAATGGGTTCCACTGTGACCCACTGCTCATTCTCTGGCGGAGCGATCCGATAGCCCTTTCACTCGCCCGAGAGCTTCACTGCAGATGACGAGCAAGTAAACGTCACAGAAGGCAACCTGAGAGACCAGAGCTGACGGCGTCAAAGAAACGAGTGGTCGTAAAACACAGGAGAGTCGCAAACCAAAGAAAAACTCAGGCCAAATTGTTCAACGAGAACAGACAAACCTTCTTATCCTCCGAGAAAAACCTTTTCCCCTCAGATATTTTGGGATGACATCTAGAAATAAGTCAAATATTAAACAGGTTTCTGCATAGCTTAGCAGATAAAAAAACGTAATTATTCCTCATTTCATGTGAAACCTAATCGAGAATGAATATTCCAGAGTATAAAAAAGCACCTCGACATACGATTCTTCTAATTCTCTCCGCAAACGTCGACAAAATTACATCCAAATAAAATACCAATTACGTAGAATCCTTTGAGCCAGAGAGAGAGAGGGCTCGGGAGCATTAAATTCACCAACACAAAACTCTCTTTGACTGGCATGCACATACTCAAATGCACCAAAATATTGGTAGCTTAGCGATTAAAAATGTATTTTAAAAAGGATTTCCGATAGATTTTTGCACAATATACCCAGATTGGAGTTAAGTTTTAAAAACAATTTAATTGGTCAGCATCACCATATTATGGCCATCCAGGCCATTTTATCTCAAGCACATTCTTTCTCCCTATGCTACAATATGTTACCTCTCATTTAATGTGAAAGTACGAAGACTTTCCACTGGGCATTAAAGCGCTTCATACATCGAGTAATTAACAAGCAACAAGGGATATATCATGACGCTAATTCATTAAATTAAAGGGTTATTAACTTTTGAGCACTTTTACTAAAGCTAATTAAAAATTTCCAATAATGATGCAGAGCTTTATTACTTTCGAATGGCACATAGCGATTTCATCGCTTTTTCGAAACCGTGTGGTTGATTATGCCCAAATAAGTCGGTGCAACCTCCTAATAATAGGGGAATTTCTCAAAAGAACATGAGCCTTTTAATAGATATTTAAACGAAAGTCTGAAATTAATATCATGAATCCAAGCGAAGCCGACAAAATCCCCAGAGCAAAGGCACGTAACGAAATATGACTGCGCTGCAATTTCGTGGTCGTAATCCAGGATTAAATGTGAAGAGCCTGCCATATAATTGCCATCTTATTAGAAACATGCACTCTTCAAAATTTTATGCATTAGCATTAATACTTAAAAATTAAAATTTTGTCAAAAGCTGTCAACCAAATTCTGTCAGAAGCTGTCAAGGGCTTCATATATGGGTCTATAATATGGGGTCCTTAGTATAATCTCCACCCTCTCACCATTCCGCGTCTAATTGTCCCTTAACCGCCCTCCCCTTTCCCTTGATGGCAAACGTTACTGCAGCTGTTAGTCGCTTACCTAATAAACTTACATAATAGAATACCAAAATAGACTGCAATTATCACCAGAGGCATGGAAACTGGCATCCTGAAACGGGAAGCTGCACAAGCTAAGAATGAAGTTCCTGTAACAAAAGAGCCGGGTGATCCTTGAAGCCCATTAATTAACTCTGTTAACAGTAAATAAATTTTCCGAATTAAATTCCGAATTTAAACTTAGTCGAATATGTATTATATGAAGAATTTTCCGAATTAACTTTATCAAATTTTTAAGGCTAATTCTGATTTTTTTTATAAGTCATGTTACTCACCAAGTGGTATTTATTAATTACGCCATCAGATTTCATCGTTCGCACCATGCCTCCGAGGCATACGAGGCCTCCCAAATCCTTAAAAACAAACCATTTTGTAACTGTTCCTTTTTCCCTCCTCTTTCTTCCAGGTTCCTATCCCATGACGTGGTTTTATGACTCTTATTTATTATCTGAATATTGGGAAGCATTAACGAGATCGCTAATACATAGGTAAGATACTTAACTTAATAAAGAGGCATAGACCTAGGCCATTATAATTTTTTATTTAAATCTTCACAAATTATTTCATTTCCAAAAGGATGGATATACAAAAAATCTACATCCCTGATCACTTAATAAAAGTTCATAATCAATTGCAAATTTTAATGGAGACGCAAAGAAGACTTAAAATAGAGATACAACTCCGTTATCTGTTTAGATCTCAGCTCAGTAAAAAGTTTAAATCACCTCTTAAGTAACCTAATCAATCAGGGATATTCAAAACTTATGCAGCAGGGATAGAAGGATTAACTTTGCAATTCCACATTGTAATTGCAAAGTTAATCCTTCTATCCCTGATATCAAGGAATTCCACCAAGTGAGGTCTGAAACCATCGTTTACTTATGCAGCAATTACTTTCCCGGCCATACGAAGTGTAGTTAGCTACAATTACCTCTTCTTTAGTTTTCCTCAAGGTGTTCCCTCGCGATGGTAAAATTATCCCTCTTTATTGTATATTCTTGCATACATACATAATTCATTACGCTCTTTCAAATTTCTAGAGAGTCGATATCGAAATACTGAATTGCTATATTTTGGTGTGCTATCTGCTAAGGAGTGCTTTGGACACGAAAGGAAATAAGTGTCCTTCATGCGACTGTCTGATAGTTGCTCCACATTTTTACTCTGGAACAGTATCACGACGAGCCGCAGACGATGTTTAGCCCCCGTCGAGACTATGGCAAAATGTCGTCCGGCAGGCAATCCACGGCTCAGATCTCTTTACTACCGCTTCACTCTGGAGCGGAGCACCTGTCCGTGTGACTCTATCCAAATGAGACGGCCATGGAATGCTTCCCGCTCTTTACCCTTTCAAACCTTGTCCTCTATCGCAGTTCGTATCCACTATTCATAGTCTGCCATTCATTCCAGGCCGTCTGGCAATTTTCTCGGTAGAAAATAGCCAGGTGCACCGAGATGAATAGCAAGGTCTCGCTCGACCACGCAAAAATTCTCTAGCAGACCCTCAAACGGTGACCGTAGATCGGCTAACGTGTAGTGTGGATGAGGAGGAGAAGGACATACGATGACAGAAGAGAAAGACGCCAACTAAAAATGAGGTCGGGGTCAAGGTGCGGCAGGCAAATGTGCACGAAGAGACGGGAGTCAACGGAGGAAGCGGGGTCCTTATCTCGATCGGGTCCTGGGAAGGACCTCGGTGAAGGAGTTGGGAAAGGGCTCAGAATAACTGAGGGGCGGCGGAGTGGGTTAGGGGCGTGCCGGGGAAAAAAGGTACGAGCGGTAGGGGATGAGGGATTGCTCAGAGGCGGCGGGTGGGAGGGCAGGGGGGAGGGGAGGAGAAACTGGTAGTCGGTGGTGATAAATGGAAATTCAGAAGCCAAAGGGGGAAAATATCACCGCATCTGATGTTGGGTTTGGACTCCTTGATTTATGGCCACTGACTCCCAAGGAACTGCGCATCACATTTTAATCTCTATACATCTTGTTTTTGAGAAACCTCTTTTCCAGACTTGCCGCAAATCCACTCGGACCAAAATTTTTTTACAGCGAATACATAATCTGGGCATGATACACAATCTCTGTTCCTCGTATGCTTTGTTTCATCCTATTTGCAGTTTGTAGTATATATCGATGGGAATGAAGTATCAATTTCTATTTCCATAGCATTTCGTAAATAACCTTTCATCATTAGTTGTTCCATCCTAAGATTGGTTGACTACAGGCCTCCGTCCCTCCCCATCTAATGATAGTTCCCATACTCTCTGGTAGTGAATAGAATAGAATAGAATATATAATTATTTTGCTCTGGGCATCACCCTTGGAGCGAATACAATTACAAAAAGAAAGAACTTGGCTCAGCAAAAAAGAGCAATCATACGTACTTCATATATTATTTGGCAAAGGTATTTTATTACTAGGCCCTCTTCTTGGGAATGTACACTCTCTTACGTTTGATTATACATTTCACAAACTTACTGAACTTCAGGGTGCGCCCTCTTTATCTGGCTCTTCTTGTCTCTAGTGTCTAATATAGTCCTTCCCTATTCCTCTCTATTATGTAAACTTCATTTCTTATTTTATCGATCCATTTGATCTTCAGCATTTTTCTCCAACACCAAGTTTCGAATCCTTTATTTACTTTCTGTTTCGCTTTTCCATTTGCCTATGCATTCGATCCACGACCCACACGGACTTAACTTGTTCGTGTTTGTTATCAAAATCACTTCAAACAATGAAGTTGCCTTCTCATCATGAACGTTTTCTTAGCTAGGGCTATTCTTCTCTTGGTGCCTGTTGTACCTCTAATGCCACACGTGAAGGTTCTTCTGAGGAAGGCAAAGGAAGCTACATGCTCTGATTTCTGGATCGTCTGCCGATTTGGGTTTTTGTCTTTTCCTCATTTTTTTCCAGCTCTATTATTTTTTATGCTCAATTTCATGCAAGGATTTCAATATCATCTGCGAAGCGGAGCATTTTTACTTCTTCTTAAGTAATCTTAATTCCGTTCAGTCCCATTTTCGTGTTTCATCTGGGTATATGTTCCATTTTCTTTATTTTCCTGTATAATGCAGCTCATCATGACTACGAGGGTATTAGCACTATTTATTTCAGCACTGAGACAGCTCTCGTATTTCTTTACTTGTTATCGTATCTTACTCTATAATGCATGGCGTGTACGGACTATGTCTCGCGCCAAGGCGATGTGGGTAGTATTTGGTATATCGCCCTATCACCAATCATTTTCAAAGTGTACCTTCTGCGCCGATTTCGCTCGAAGAGAGGTTTGCTTTATATTCTTATCATGGCAGAAGTGCTAGTATTTCTCCTTTGACGATTGATTTTCTCATCCGAATATTTCCTTCGCTGCTTTTCCCTTTTCTATCACCGCGTTCCATTCAGCCATAACGATGAGATTCTCTTTCCCTTACTCCGAGGACCTCTTCCATTTGTTCATACCAAACTTCTATTTCTTCTTACGTATGGCTGGACATCGCTATGAAGACCCACACTATTACGGTGTCAATATCTCATTCCAGCTTTGCCATCTGGATTTATCAGTATGATGCCAATAACTGCAATCCTCAGGTCATCTCCTGAATGTATGGCTCGGTATTCGTCTCTCTAGTGCCCTACCTCCGTCCGCTCAATCTCGCTAAATCTAGGGATGTCTACTAAGGTAGGTCGTACTGTCACTTTTTTCTCAGAGTGAAATGTATTACCGCAGTATTGGCCCACTTACAGGGACATTATGGATATATTTTTCCAAGTTGGATAATACGTATCGTCTTTGAGAGTTTTTGCCTCATAGTTTCGAAATTTCGACTGAAAATACTTAAATTGTCATTAATTATAGTTCACTTAAAGCGACCGTATATATGGATTAAAAGATGTCACATGGAAGGAAAACCAACATTCAAGCCTAAGGACGCCAATTATATGCCCCTGGGGGGCTAGGAATGCCTCCTCTGGGGCCTGACATTGGGGAAAATGAAGTACAATTAAACGGTTGTACAGCTCATTGCTCACCAAACCAGTGGTGGTTGCCTAGCAACCAAGTACAAGTACATAAGTCACGTAGATGATATCAATGTTATACGCAATCCACCAGTCACTGAATCATTGGAGGATAGCCACCAATTTGAAAGCTATGGCTACCTGGAAAGATTATCCTAGATGACCCATCGGTGAGCATGTTAACGCTCTGTTTAATTCAACAAGCCTGCTTCAGTGGCAGGCAAAGAGGGCTCCACATTAAGGACGGCTGGCAAGACAAGGAGGATTATGGCATCGTGAGTAACTTTTCGAGCTAATCTCTCACTGCTTTCGAATTTTGTGCTACAATAATGGATTACAAACTGAATTTTAAAGTAACATACGAGTACCACATTAAACGACACTGGAGACCAAAACCTATAATACAAAGTTTTTCATTGAAGAGATTCGGCTGAAATATTGGGATAATATCTTCGGAAATTACAACTGACGACTAAGCTGGCTGGTTTACTTCGATGGCGAGCGCTTAAAAGCAACCACGGGGGTTTCACAAAGCTCACTACTCACTCTGCTTTTGTGTGAGATTATTGCATTCCTCTGAGCATACTACGTAGTTATAACAACCATTAGAGACATAGGATCCTCTGAAATATTTTTTGTGCACATAGTATTCCATATTCCAAAGTTTCATTTTCTCGATTTAAAATTTTTCACGGCATTGTATAAACTAATTTATATAATTCCATCTCATGAGAACAAAATTGCTTTTGAAATGAGAACATGAACATGACACCAACCGATGGATTTTGAGAACGAAACACATCAATATGAATAACATGGAAATTTTTGTATTAAAGATTAGAATTAATAAAAACGGATTTGAAATAACAAGATTCACGGTGCTTAATCAATGAAAATAACAAAGTGTATGTCTCTGGACGGCTTTGTCCAATATCATGAGGAATACCGACTGAATTTTTACATGTGGTGCAATTCAATTGGGGATAGGTATTAAAATGCAACGTGAGTTTTAATTTTCTTCTCAAGAGACCTGTTTCACTGATGATTACTTTATATTTAGTCCATCCAGGATGAAATTGTGAAAAAATCGGGAGAAAAACATATTTGGCTCGTTGAACTTAACTGACCCACATAGAGCAAGCTGAGAGCAATGAGCTTTGATAGGAACATTGGAGCAAATAGTTTTTGTCTCTCCAAAGAAAGGACCAATAAGGCCTTAGGCATTACTTGTACACAAAAACCAACAATAAATCGATGGAAATTAGTAAAAATAATAGGTTTTATTATTAATATTATAGCATTGCATAAGTAACAAGCCCCATGGGTGAAAATATGCATGAAAGTAAATCTCACAGCATTTGCTAAAGAGCATTGTCTAAGATGAGTGAGTAAAATTTCATGAATCTGTTTTTGCCGAAAGAATCAATATAGAAGTAATAACTAGTGCCGTAACTAGAGTACTATCACCCCGTTTAAAGAACCAGAGATTGTATCCCGGGAGCAGAGGCTTTTCATTGCAATACTAATCCCTACTAAGGTGACTTTAGGAGGGCACTTTAAGGGTAGTACCTACTAAACCAACCAAGCGTAGAACCTTGAACAACTTCTTGGCACTATACTTCTTTCGTAGTGTTTCCCCCGCTGGAAAATTGTTAGGCTACTCTTCCTTCAAAAATTCAAACACACCAAACGATACGGAAAAATTTATTTTTTTACGGATTACGGAAGAAAACATTAGAGGGAAATTCATTACTCACCTTTATTTTTTATCCCCACTCGTAGTCATGTGATCGGGATAAAACCAAAAATTCGATTTTATCGTTAAATTTGCCTTCTGTATGAAGGCCAAATAGAAGCTAATGTATTTTCCGTGCAATAGCGAACCACAGTTGAATACTACTGGTAACGACAACTAATTCCATCAAAACCCGTGCTTAAACGTTGAAGTAACTATTGAAAGTGCCTTCTAAGGCTTGTATCATATACATATCTTCCATGTGTAAAACTGCCTCAACTCACACCGCGTGAAAACTTAGTCATTGGTCTCTGAGACCATAACTACTGGTACTGTTCTAGATTGTAAGTGTCAATGACAGTTGGCTGGCTCTTGAACTGTTGAATTGTAATTTGGTGTTGACAAATATACGTACAAGCTAATTTTAGTTAAGAAAATATGATTTTGGTTTCACACTGCAACCTTATTTCTTTCAAGAGTTAAGAAACAGTTTTCTATTGCCGAAGGTGATTAACAGTGAGAAAATTCAATCCCTTCTCCGGCAACGATACTGGGCCATAAATGGAAAAAGAGTGAGTAAAACAGATTGCAGGCATGTGATTCAAAGAATTTAGTATTCATACGGTTATTTACGCATAAATGCATTTCATTATAATTTATTCCATTTGTGACAGCTGTTTTCTTGCTACATTATTTCTTTCCGTCATTATTAGAACTGAGCACATATTCGTGTTAGAATTACTACCCTGGAATTTTCATTGTACACAAATGTCAAATAAAGATCATGATGAGTATCTTTTTCCGTCTTTAGGTTCGGTCTAGAATACTGAACCGCGATTTTCAATCAGAAAACTGGAAATATACATATAAAAAGGCCATATGCTGGATAGAATATATTATGCCCTGAGGTATGTTCTTTTCTTCTTTCCATAAATCAACTCAATGTCCCCGAAAGACCCATCCTCTTACACGTGCTTCACCTATTCTCGGCCTCTTTTTTACGAGATGCTAGCTAAACAATTTTTTTAGTTTAAACTCTAGAAAGAGTTACGTGTGATTTTACGGCATGACAAAAACAGCAAAATTAGCATCATGAAGTACGGTCAGGTCTTTAAGCTTGTGTCAAATGCATCGCTCTGGACGTTCATTTTATCGCCTTTGTTCGAGTGCTCCCTTCCAGTGGACTGGCTTCACCGAAGCGATCTTCTTTTGTCCCTCATCCCCACTTCACGATTGTTCCCTCAAGCACATTATGATTTCGCGTGTGGATCTCAATCTTGCTATTCCATTGAATGGATCGTGAAAATTGCCAATCCGTTTCCTTCTATTCATGTCAAAGCAAATGTATCCAGGGACACTCAGCAGAGGATCAATTTTATAGCATCATTTTTGCCAGGAGTAATGTCTTTCCAAAGATATGATTTGATTACATAGCATACAAGATGTAAAAATTGGTAATTTAATGGTTTCATTATCATACTTCCCACAGATCTCTCATATTTAATATACAAAAATAGAAGCATGTAGCAAAAATTATGGCATCTAAAGCTGCCTTAATTTGTCGAACCGAGATAATTATTAATAAACATATACACGCCTGGAAGTCCATTATGCAGTCAAATTTCTGGCAATATAATAAGGCATCATGGATTGGTGCAATTTTCATATAATCAAACTCAAAACTTAAAATGTAGATAATAAAACGAAAACACGGTCGTGTTTAAAGCGATTAATTCACGGTTAACATTTTACATGGTTAAAAGTGTTAAAAACAATAACAACATCATACACTTTCATCACAAAGTACTAATTGGGATATTTATGGGCAATTTGTTTCAAATTTATGGCAACTAATGAGTGAAAAATGAGTTTGTGGTACTAAGTCAACGTTATTTATGCTGAGGTTTCGACGAGCCATCCCGCAGTTGAGCAGTTTCTCAGCAGGACTCATAGTCCCCCAGTTACTCGAGTAATCTTTTAAATCTTTAGCTCATTCCTAGAATAATTTTGGTTTCGATCGGGAGAACTGCAAATTGAACACAGACGTTAACGTATCCGGAATGTAATTAAGTGCTGCCGACGCTGAGGTCAAATTGCTTGATTCTTCGTCACCACTGTTTGCCCATACAGATGCATGCCAATAACCCCGACAACATACCGCACTCTAATAATTGCCCCGCTAGTGCACTGGCGAAACGTGCTGGCACTCCAAGCGCACAGGCAGACAAAAAGTAGCACTTCAGTGAGAAAGATGGAAGGCTAGTTGCAGCTTGATAAGAGAACGGTGGTAAACGAGAATCCGTAACTGAAAGAGGTACTTGGCGGAGATGGAATGTTTGAGCGGTGTGCGGCTGGCCATCGGCAAAGTCGCACTTTTCCAAAAACTACCGGAGTGTTACAAAATATCAAAGTAGGTAGCCAAGAAGTCACATGGCTCCAATAACTACTTTCAAGTACTCAGCCACTTCATCTAAACATGAAGGATGATGCAAAATGAATCGCAATTGTCTAATCAATAAAAAATATGAGAAATTTTTCAAACGCTCCCAAGTCTCCTATAACACTTTGTATATTATCGCCTGCACTACTGAGTGATTGTATTCTTTGTCATCGTGAAAACTACTAAGGAATGTTAAAAATTAAAATAAAGGAATTATATTTATGCGATTGCATATTATATATTATTGAAACATCTCCTGAGATATTCAATAAAATTATACAAAAAACATCATCCCGTAGGTACGAAGACCTATGTAGTAGGTAGTAGGTATGTGGTACCTATGTGGTATGTAGTAGGTATCAAATTCTATGATTCAAAAAATGCCATTCACAATAGGACTACTACACCCAACCAGAATGAAAAAATAACCTTATCGTTTGCAAAACTCACTCAACTCAGTTGGAGATGGTGCAACAATATTTTATGTTGATGTTTTGCGTCATTTTCACAATTTCGATGACCTCTATGATCAGTCAGGGGGAGTAACATTCCTCTTTAGTGATTAATTTTGCCTCTTCAAAGTTCATGTTGTGGCTAGTTCCGCTTCAGGTTTGTTCTGCCAGAACAGATTTGTGTAGCTGTCTGTTTTTGATGTCCCTTTGGTGTTCTCTCAGTCGGTATTTGAATGCTCTCGACAACTGTTTGATGCACGATTTTCCACATTAACACGTTATTTTGTATATTTTGTAGGTAGCTGCGATTTTACCGAAACTGTCGCCTACAACAATGGAACTACGCGGAAAAGAGCCCGAAAGTCGCAAAATTCATAGAAACAAATATATCGTCAAAAAGTGATATTCCCTGCGTCGCAAAACCTGCTTACCAGGCAAAAATCCAACTTTTGCATTACTGCGAAAGGTAAATCATCGTTAAATAATCCCGGAATGCTATAACAAGGATCAAGGGTGTGAAAATTGAAAATTTTAGCCATCATAAAATCATGCGGTATATTCGAAGATTCAAAAATCTATTTTCCATGTTATTGACTATGATCAGACTCCGAATACACCTAGGTCTGAGTCGTTTGGGCAATTAACTTTTTGACAATTTGATAACTGTTTCTTTTATATAGTTTTTATAAATGTTATAATATTTGTTGTTAATGAAATTAATCGTAGCATTTACCATAAAAATTAATTTTTTCTCTTTTAATTTCATTCGAAAATTTTATTGTTAGCCGCATGCACTCTGGAAATAGGAAAAATGCAAAAATTTCCAGGGCGCAATGGTTATGATAATTATGCATATATAGATATAATCTCCAATTCTAAACTATATTTACTTAGAATGAAATGCATTAATAAGAGAAAAATAGTGAAAACCGCATTATATATGGGATATTTTGTCATTGACATCATAATTAAGGGGCCATTAACCACCATGAAAATCAAGCCCACCTTGGTTTTGGCTTTCTCAGGATCAGTCAATGTTTTGGCAGCAGGTACATTATAGGAATATCAAATAGCAGCTTGATATACTGTATGAAGTTAAGTGGCTTTCTATCTCTCCTAATTCTATCACTAAATTTTAACATCTTTATTTATTTCACTTATTGAATTTTACCGTTGTCAATATTTGCAGACAAAATGATTTCATTTCATCCAACAACCAGTACTCTTACTCTCTAGTTCAATCACTCTATCACAAGTTCTCTAGCACTCAATCTAGTTCATTTCTTCTCCTATTTGTAATTCCAAAATGCTTTCCAACAGGTCAAGTAGTAAAGTTTAACAGCCATTTCCTTAAAAGACTTTCTTGCTATTGGAGAGAATTTTAACGTTATTCAGTGACATATCTTTCATCTCTTGGGTGCTCTCTCATTTTCTTTCGGCCCTAAAGGATTACCTAAACTTTTATATCTTTCAGACCATGTCTAATAGCACTTCGATCTATACTTCTATCTGTATAAATTCTTTAGTGCATCTTTCAGACGAAAAAGAAACTTATATCATTGCATATGTGACATCACTTAGATATGTCATCAGCAAAACCACTCTGGAAGCGGTGATGTTTTCGTTACACTTGATCTTGACCAACGGGAAGGCTGCAAAAACTAATGCTTGGTGAGATAAAGGCGGGTTTTTCTACTAATCAGCCATAAGGGCAACACTGCCACTTAACAATGAAAGAGTGGTATTCGCATTAAAGACAAGCCAGCCCTATAAATATCAGTGACATCTCTCGTTGGCAATACTGAAGGTACGATGCGATCCGCGCTACATCGTGAAATTGATGTGATGTGGATGAACCATAAGTATGAAAAACCATTGCCTTGAACAAGAGCAATATTAGACCTCATTAAGGAAAACTACCTAAAGTAGACATTTCAATACAATAAAGCACTTTTATGAAGCAAAATGTAGGATAATTTACTAGAGTGGCAATGAAGAACTCAAATTGTCAGTAGGGGATTACTTTCTCCATCTCGTATTTTATATTCGTAAAAAGGCTATAATCAACAATAAACTTATGAATTACTTCCATTCAAGTATTAACAGCCTTCTTAGCGATTTCACTTGTCATTTACATGTCCTGCTGGTTAGTTTAGATGGTGTAAGCAAAGGCCAAGGAAAGCATTACTGGCAAATCCAGAGCACGAATCAGAACCATTTTTCATTGTTATTTTCTTTGCTTTACTCTCTAACTACGGCTGGTTATTACGCCAGTTGATGGTAAGTCTAAGATAAAAGCTATTGAAACATGAATCGACATGCAAGTGTAGTTATATTCGTGTAAATGTAATCGAAGTCACTCTTACAAATAAAGATTTTATTTGTAAGAATGTAATAGTGGGCTCTTAAGACACGTATAATTCATTGAAACATATATTTCTCCCTCGTTTTGAGTGGAGGCACAACGGTGGCTAAACAAAAGGATAAATATTTTCTTGTATTTCGGAAAGCACTCTGACATAATAACCGTATTCTCCAAGAATTTTACTGTTCCAAACTATTTATTCGCTTTTTAGAAGTCAGTTTAAAGCGAATGCAATTGAATCACTCCTTTCCTATACTAAGGATGTGACACTGAAGGTACTTGCGCACGGTATACAGTACAGAATCGAAGATCATGAGCAAAAGATGAAACACATGAATATTGTTGTAGCAATGAGAGCTGAGCGCCGAGAATTCCCCGATATAAATTAAGATTTTTTCATAACGGACATGAAAAGGCCATCCAATACATGCACATTCTGCATATGACATTCTAACTTTGATGCGTTTTATTGAGTGCTCGAGAAACTCACTATTAACTCAGCCTTTAACTGAAGATCTTCCACAAGTATGTCTCCTTAAAAAAAACCGACCTCACCATACTCTTGCATGCCTTAAGAGCCCACGCATCGCCACTCAACCTGCATCCTTAATTTGAGATCTACATCGTTAAACCCTGGACATCCTCCGAGGGAAAACACACAGATACAAGGACCAGAACACCTATGCCACAATGATCCAGGCGCAGTGGCCGCCGTGAGACCTCGGAGTCAACGAGGAGCGCGTTGGAGCTCGAGTTAATGCCCCAGTAGGCAACGATTCTGCGAATGAGCCGTGCGAAATGATTGCGAATGGTCGAGAGGCAGAGATACTTTCCCATCGAGTACAAGGCGCATTGTTAGTGAGGCAATCTCGCGGCCCGGGGGCGTACACGGTGACAATTAATTGTCAATCGGAGAGAGAGAGGGGGCAGGGCTGCCCTCCACCAACCTCTCTTCCACCGCCACCACACCCACACGACCCTTTCCCCCCTCCCCCCCCTTGCGCCCCCCCCGGAGGCACTCCTTCTCTCCATCTGGGTCAAGGGTCGCCCGTCCTCCGCAAGTCGCTCGGCTGCAACCTCTTGTTTTTCTTGCGACCGAATCAGCGATTTTTGCCACGATGGGGGGGTCTTGAGGTGGGGGTGGGTGGGTAGGTGGGGAGGCTTCTCACGGCCCCCCTCCCCCTTTTCGCTCGTCCGCCTCACTCCCGTTTGCCCCCACCCCCGCCTCCCCCTCCCTCCTCCCACCCGACCGCTCCCCCATCCATCCCCACGGGGCGCACGCAAACACGGCAGAGCGAAGGCAGCAGAGCTCGGCACCCGAGTCCGCACCCGCTCCGCCGCCAGCCATACTGCACCACCACACCCCGCATGCCAGCCAACCCGACGGTGTGCGGCTCGGCATTTCACCGACAACGGAGACACCGTGCGAGGGGAGGAGAGGGGAAAGGGGTGTTCAAGAGAAGGAGGCAATGGGAGGGGGGTGAGAGAGCAGCGCGACGCATCAATTAGTCTGATGAGCCGTCCCCCGCACCCCATTCCCACTCTCCCAACCTTCCTCCCGCACTCCGGCAACGCGCTTTATTTAAAGTCCTCCGCCATTCACGCCGTGTTTTTCAAGTAATCTCCTTTGTAATTGAAGCTCTCCACCGGCCTTGTCGGCTCCAAGGTAAGCCCATGCCCGCAATTCTTGATGTGGTGATTCCCGCCTCGTTGGGTTTTTCAACACCGACGGTAATTTACAGAGTAGTCCTTCCTTGGGATTTGCCCGTGGGCTATGTAGATATTTAATTAAAACTTGATTCAAACCTCCGTAGCCGGAATCTTACAGAATGTTGGACCTAAAGGTCGCACAAGATATCTAATGCAGATACCAAATTGGCACATGCAAACTACAATTTTATCCAAATTAGGGATATTCGAATCGGATAGCAGGATAAATAGGAAATGGCAAGAGAGCGAGATAGAATGAGATAGCGGTGTAGAAGAGAAAATCACTAGTA
This sequence comes from Ceriagrion tenellum, assembly GCA_963169105.1. Taxonomy (NCBI): domain Eukaryota; kingdom Metazoa; phylum Arthropoda; class Insecta; order Odonata; family Coenagrionidae; genus Ceriagrion; species Ceriagrion tenellum. The sequence continues at coordinate 12,347,152 of OY720638.1, forward strand.
CATTACCGGACCGTACTGGAACCCTGCAGAAACTAGTTCAAATGCATCAATAAGTGGGGAAGAATCCATGCTAGCCATTTCCGTTAGTTTGGAATAGTTGTTTGGTAGTGAACGCATACACCTGTAAGATTTTGTGGTGAAACTGTAGCGTAGAACGATGTTCCACTTCAGGTAATTAAATTACTGTCATGAATTGTATCTTCAGCGTCATGTCTCAGATAAATTAGGTGTAATTAGTTGTAGTTCCACTAGGTTTCGAAAATTAACCTATCATGTCTATAACCGAGTGAATTAATTAATGGCAACTCGTGTGTTTAGGGCGGATTAAGGAGGAACGGGACGGGGCGGAGCGGAATATTATCCCGTTCCTTCCAGCTATATATTTTTATCGTCTATTTAAAATTACGACCTTTAAATTGATTCTTCCTTATGCAGATTGAAAGAAAGTAAGTTAAAAGACAGAAAAGGACTATTACTTCAATGGAATTAGCAGTACAGAATTCTGCCGAAACAATTTGGTAGAGAATTTGCAACTTAACAGCAAACGAAAAAAGCATCATAACAATTTGATGATCAGAAGTCTTCGCGGGAAAGATATGTCCAGAAGACTATAAAAACCCCTGAAAAGGTTATTTCCCTTTTTCAAGTGTCTACGCTCTTTAGACGAGCGTTGATTAACACTAATTTCATAAATAATGCAATGATCGGTTGAAAAAATAGAAATATGGCCTCCTCAACTAATCCCCTATATTATTTCTACTGTATAGATACCTTTTTCTCAACTTATACGCAACCATACTCTACAAATGAGGTACCAAAATGCACAGAATTTATCAGAGAACATGCGACGGCATATCTTACTTCCTAAATATTGCTATTGTTTCCTAAAATTGGTTTTAAAAAATGGCCCTTGATATTTCTCTTAGGGGATGAGGCGATCCGCCATCTTGACGTCACGCACTTGCTCCATGGTGCAGAGCAAACCTTTATTTCAGGATATTTAATTGATACCAATTTAGTTTCAGATACATATTATTATATTTTTTGCATTATAACGCGCTTTCAACATTATAACGTATCAATTGAAATAGAAGAATCCATATAAGCAATAAGAAATACATTGTGCGCGATATATATCGGTATATTTCGATTGTTCTCGATAGTATAAAATAAGTTCAATAAGTTTTGCACCCGTTGAATTTCAACGGGTACGTTCCACTAGTGTGTATTCTAAACAAAAATGTCTACTTTCAGCTATTGCTGACATACAGTTGGATTACTCATTGGGCCATGCATTTCGCCCTCGTGACGGTCAAGCATCTTGCCCCGGTGAAAGGGGAACAAAAGTAGCTGACCCATCTAAGAGATGAAAAACTTGTATTATAGACAATAACGACCCTGGATGTTTGCACTGGACGTTAAATAAGCGATAAACCTCAAGAATTGAACCCTCAGGATTTTTAGACTCATCGTATAACGTTATCCTTCCTGTTTCCAAAATGTTTAAAGGACCAGCAAGAAAATAGGCAAAACTATCATTTACAGGGAGTCCCAGGGTGAAGTGTAACAGCCATAAATAGTTACGAGAAACTAGTAAGCGAGAAATTGAAGAAATTTGGGTGGTTATAAAGAGAACTTAAGAAAAAGAAGAATTAAAGAAGTTGGTATCTGGAATTAATTTCATGACAACAAAAGTTGACAGAAAAACTTCTTGAGTTGAATACTATAAGAATGAAGATACTGACCGCAAAGGTATCGATTACCACTATCTTCGCAGAGGAGACCTCCATTTTTCGTTAAACGAACGCTGGAATACGTTTCAAGACTTTTGTAATGGACACTAAGCTCATGTACATGTATTGATATTTAAGATGATGAGACCTAATTTAATGAGAATTTTGCACCGAAATATAATTAAAAGCAAATTAGTTACTACCACAGTATATTTAAGTGGAAAGTTATTCCGGCAAATCAATATAATATTATTTAGGGGAAAAGTCCGCCACGTTCTGCCCCGTGCCTAGGGTAGAACGGGAAATTGTATAAATTTTGGTTTCTGATCATAAAAAGATATTTCTCTTATTTTTTCTGATTTTCTGTACAGCATGTTTTTTCATGCAATAAACTATTTATTGATGTCTAACACGTGTATTGAGTCACACTTCTCAGTCATGAAAAAAATTAGATTAAAAAAATATCCCGTTCCGCCCCAAGTTCCTCTAACACAATTCAGATTTTTCTCATTCATTCGCAGTGAGTTGCTCAAAGGGGTCACTTGGAAGAATACGACCACTGCGTGATCGATTGCTGTACTTCAAGTGGAGCACACCCGATTGCTATGACCAAGCACTGCGCACATGCGTCGGCAGGCAGTAGTAGATAAGTGCATGCACAGGGAACTGGGTGTTGATATTTACTACAGTAGGCACATAGTCATTGGAAGGTTGGTGATAGGAGGGAAATGGAGCACATATGGGATAAGAGGACGTAATCCTACTTGAAGCGCATAGCAATGCTAATCATTCCTAACCAGGAATGACGTTCAACTTGAGTGACCGTCGCCATCCTTGCAAGGATGCGGTGAAAACTTTTCGTACTCTTGAATTACAAAGCCCCTCTATCCTCTTCAGATGCCATTCGATTAGTCGAGGTGAAAATTAATCTCGAAAGACATAAGCACCAGCAAAATACTGTAAAGAAGATAAAATCTAAATCTCGTGGTCCTGGTCCACGTTCCATTCCCTTGCCAAACCGCGGACCGGGTCATCAATCGACTCCTTCGATATCGGAAGTCGACGTCCTGCGTCCGGAGGAACTATCCGGTGACTGTTTGGAACAGGTAACCTGTGCTCCTGAATCAGCTGGTCAAGCCGTCTTAGAAGCTTCCTCTTCAAATATTGCTGCAAAACCTGATGACGAAGCTCAGATCCTAAGTGCAAAATCGTCTCATCAAATCGATCCTACGAGAGCCACCTCTGGGAACGATGGATTCATCGTTGTTCGGGGGAAAAAACATCGGCGCACCTTGGTAGCCGGATCTGCTGACCCCTTGGAGTGCCCCATCAAAGCTGTGAAATCCCAGACGCACTTTCATGTCTGGAATCTAGAATCGTCTACTGCGTCGGAAGACCTAAAAGCTCACCTGTCTAACAACGGTATTCAAGTAGTGGACATAGAGAAACTACAGGCCAAGGGTAGCTACTCATCGTTCCGAGTAAGTGTTTATTCCTCTTGTGCTACAGCCATCACTGACCGCAAAATATGGCCTCCTGAGGTAAAAGTGAACAAATTCAGATTTCTAAAATACCCCATAAACAAACCCTCTTTTACTCCTGCTGATAATACTGGAGGCATTAACAGTTCTGTGTGCACTTCAGATTTCGATGTAAGTGCTCAGAGCTCAGCTCCTAGTTTACCTCAATCAATCAGTTCTAATACCCACTTAATTGACTTAAGTTCCCAATCACTTCCCACCTCTCCAACAAATACTTTGATTCCAGGAAAAGTGCCTCTTCCTATAAGCAAATCAACATTGCTGGTCGAGGATTCGACAAATCAGTCGGGTGTAACCACCAGAAGCCAACTTGGCATAACTAAGCCAAAGCTAAAGTGACTAGAAAAAGCCTGGGATAATGAAGAAAGTGACCTGGCTGTTATATGCTTAAATGTTCAGTGTATCAGAAACAAATACCTTGAAGTTGAAGCTTTTATCAACTCTGATAAATGTGACGTTTTTTGCGTAACCGAACATTGGTTACGCCAAGAAGAAAAATTTTTGTACAATTTGGATGGCTTGATTTTAGCATCTATTTATTGCCGTACACAAGTAAAGAATGGTGGGACAGCTATCTATGTCTCTAAAAATATTGCTTTTAAAGTGTTTGACATCAGCAGATTCTGTATCGACGTACATTTTGAAGCTTCTGCCATTATAATGAAGGAACTAAATGTCATAATTATATCAGTGTATCGTTCGCCAAATGGGGACCTCTCCATTTTCTGCGACCAACTTGAGTGTTTACTAAAATTAACGTTAAGTCTTGAAACCAACGTTATTATATCTGGTGATTTTAATTTAGACATGTGTCACTCTACGAATGATTCTATTGCTTTTAACCTGCTAATTGAATCTTTCAACATGCACTGTGTTAATTTCAAACCCACAAGAGGCATCTCCTGCCTTGATAATGTTATTACTAACATACCAAATAATAACTATTGTATTGATGTTATTGACCCCTGTCTGTCTGATCATTGTGCCTTAATATTCCACACTAGGACCAAAAGGCCCCTTACTGAAGCTAGAGGCACAACTACGAGATGGTTGAGACCCATCACCCCAACAGGAATCGAAAGTTTAAAACATCTCATTGTAAATGTCACATGGTTCTCTATCCTCATTAGCCAAGATGGAAATGAAATGTTTTCATTATTCTTCGATTATTTCTTGCAATCTTTTGAACATTGTTTTCCTAAGAAGCTACTTAGTTGCAACAAATCTAAGAAGTTTAATAATTGGTACACCCCTGAACTTGACAATTTAAGAAACGAAGTCATCAGGTCTCACAAACTATATAAACTAACAATGAATAAACATGAGGAAGTAAGATACAGAATCATAAAAAAGAATTACAGGGAAACTATTAAAAACGCAAAAAAAAACGCCAACTGTTCCCTAATACATAATTCACAGAATTACATTAAGGTGGCATGGAGGGTTATTAATGGTGAATTGGGGAAATTAAACTGTTCTCAAAATGTACCTTTCTCTCCAGACGATATTAATAATTACTTAATTAACTCTATTGATGCCTTAATATCTCATACTTCAACCCCAGCCAAAGCTCTTCACTACCTTCACAATTACAAAGTTAAAAGGTGCACATTCAAATGGACTTGGGTAACGCCAGGGGATATTAAGAGAATTGTTATGCATTTGAAGAAGTCAAAAACCCCAGATATATATGGTTTGTCAAATTATCTTATTTCCAAAGTCATTGACTGTATCACTGAACCTCTTTCCATAATATTTAATTCCTGCCTGCAGTCTGGCATATTTCCTAAAGCACTTAAGATATCTAAAACCATACCTATCTACAAGAAGGGAGATAAGGACTCCTTTTCAAACTATCGCCCAATTTCCATTGTGCCAACTTTTGCTAAAATTTTTGAGTATGTTATTAAGGACCAATTGTACAATTACTTCGAGGAGAATAAACTTTTTTCCTCGTCTCAGTTTGGTTTTCGCAAGGGTCACTCAACTGCATCTGCAGTGAAACATCTTGTTGACATAATAAGCAGCTCATTCGAAGACAGATCTTCAATTTCCTTGACAGCTTGTGATCTTTCGAAAGCTTTCGATTGTGTCTCACATTCAATCCTACTGGAGAAGCTCAAATATTACGGGCTTCAACACACCGAATTAAAACTCTTGGAATCCTATTTATCTGATAGACAACAGAGTGTATCGATCAATGGGGTGAAATCTCAGACCTTACAGGTTAAACATGGGGTCCCTCAAGGGTCTGTGTTAGGTCCCCTATTATTCCTGATCATGGTCAATGACTTGCCCTCAAACATCCCCTGTATCTCCTTACTGTATGCGGATGATACTTCTTTCATCCATAAAGTTAATAGCAAGGACAGCGCCCATATTGCTTCTAGGACATCAATGAAAGAAGCTGCCAAATGGTTTTCCGCAAACAAATTTGTTTTAAATGAAAAAAAAACTCAAGTTATGTCCTTCTCACTAAGTTTGGCAGCAAATCCACCCATTACCATGAAATTGCTTGGTTTTCAACTAGACAGTAAATTACTTTGGGATGCTCACAGCTTATCTGTTGCTGGGAAACTTTCAAAGGCTACTTTTATGCTAAGGAAACTTAGGACATTGGTACCTCAAGAATACCTTTTATCTACCTACTATGCTTTTTTTCATAGCCATGTAAACTATGGCCTTGAAATCTGGGGACATGCTACTGCCACCAAGGAGATTCTTATTCTCCAAAAAAGGGTAATGAGGTTGCTCACCAACTCATCGCCACGTGAACATTGTAAGCCCCTCTTCAAACAACTGCAAGTCATGACTGTGTATGGTCTATATATTTTTAAAAGTTTGTGTTATGTTAAAAGAAACTTAGACAGTTATAGCGTTCGAGGAGACTCTCACTCATACTATACGAGAATGTGTGATACTCTTGATGTTCCTAGATGCCGTCTAACCAAAACATATAATTATTTAAATATAGCTAGTATTAGATTTTTCAATGTGCTTCCTCATGAGGCTAAACAGGCTAACATGGCTCATTTCAAAAGGGTACTTCAGCATTGGTTGATCACTAACCCTTTATACTCTGTACAAGAATATTTTGACAGTATCCCTGGTGGTATAATCTTTTGATTTGTTCAGCAGTGTAGTAATATTTTAATGTTTTGTGTTATTGTCTTATTTATAACTTGACGATGTTTATTTCATTGTAAAATGATCACAGACAAATAAATCCATCAAATCATCAAATCAAATCAAATCAAATCAAATCTTCCCCAGAAGGAGAGGGTAGTATACTAAGCACATTGAGCACTAGCTTACATTTTCCACGTAATAGGTTTCTCCGATTTGATTCTTCTTGAGTTTTCCAGTTTTCTAGGCGGAGGAGGAATGTTCTGTTCCCGAGGGGAGGAAAGGGACGGAAAGGATGAAGGAGGGAGGAAGTGGTGGTCAGAGAGATGTGGCTGGCTATCGGACTAATTTACGTGACTAGTGGGCGATGTTTAGCCTCGTCCACCAGCTTTCTCAACTTTTAAACACCTCTATCCTGAAGGAAAGAGTAAATGACGTCTGCGTAAAAATTGGGGTTGGTATCAATCTCTCCAATCATTCTAGCATCCTAAAAACTACTAACCCTATCTCTAAATCAAAATCCTCCCATTTTTATAACGTTCCTCCCAGCCCCTGCGGTCGTTCCAAATGCAAGGCCTGCTCCCTCCTCATCTCTAAACCCCTCCCTCCCAGATTCCGCAGTTTTCCCCCTCCCCTCTTTTTCCCCTTCATCCTGCACCACACCCAATGTGGTGTATATCTTATAGAATATTTTTTATGTACTCTATATGGGATTGTCTTGCGGATCTCTCAGGCCGCGATTAAACGGCCACAGATCCTCTTGTAACCCTTCCTCCTCTCTCCCTGCCTCTCTCCCTGTCCCCACCCACGCCTCCTCTCGCATCCTTAGGTTTGACAAATGTTTTAACGTGGGCATCCCAGCCTCCCTCTCCCCACTGCCTCCCCACTCGATCTGAAAAATATAGAACAGTCATCTATTCTGCTCCTCGACGCCCTCTCCTTTCCGGGAATCAACACAGAACACTTTCCCCCATCCCTGTGTCCACCCCTTCCTCTACCCCTCCTTAATCTTCTTTTCCCCTCCCCCCCTCAATCTCCTTCTCCCACTTCCCCTCCATTCCCTCCTCCCCTTATATCCTTCCAGCGGCAGTCGGATGTACCTCTATAGCGGAGGTGGTCGAAAATTCAAAAAATTCTCGCGTGAGTTAATTTTGCCTAAATTTTGAACGCCACGTCAGAAACTCAAGTCAAAGCATCCTTTAGTTACGGGCGTAAATTTAAAATACAACTAAAGTATCATTCCTATTTCAGCCTGTAGGTATAGTGAGTTAGAGCGCAAAACTGAACCATTCATATGATAAGTGCTCCAAGACTTTTTTTCTACAAACAAAATAAATCATTGAATCTTTCCCTTGTTATCACAAGACTACCGCTCCAGCCACCTTAGAAGTGGACTATTACTGTCACTGCATAATTTCTCTTGAGCACACATTTAGTAAGATCGAATTCTCAAGCTCCGGATTATTTCGTCACATCAAGAGTGAGGAGAGTAGTACAACTGGTGATTTAGTCGTCGGAGCGGAACGCAAATTATAAGCGGAAATGATAAAGCGAGTGTGAGGGGAGTTCGAATTCGTTGAGGATGGATACGTGACACAGCTTTCGCGCGAGGAGAAAAGTCCGCTACCGCACCCCACCACCTGAAACGCACTCGCCCACCGCAAACGCACCCACCCGCTACAAACGCACTCTCCGCTTGGTGCACGCTCTCGCGAGTGCCTCTCAGCCGCGATGATCCACACGCAGGGGACGAGCACGATAAACAGCCGAGTCGAGAGCGGTGCGGTGACTTTTGCTTTGCGGGCGCTAGGGTGGGGGGGGGCGGGAGGTGGGCGGTGTGGGAGGTTGCCGAGTGGAAGAGCGAGTCAAGGAGAGAGGTGGGCTATGGAATGGGTGGATTAATAAAGCCACTCTTGCTTCCTTGCTCGCTGAACGAGGGACTTGGCATGCATCGCAACTGATGGAATGCAAACGGGAACTTGTCACACAAAGAATGCGGCTCTTCATGAAGTATGCCTGGTGGAGCTGAAAGGTACAATGGAATGTGAATCGAGTAGTTATTTGAACGATTGTAAATACAATATTTTCCAAGAAAAAAAGAGCACATAACTTAGAGCATGGTTCGGCTGAACATGAAGCGAGGCTCAGATAAAGTGAATGGTCAATGATGATTAACTAGCCCAACTTGCAAATACGTGCGGTCCACAGAATACGTTAACAGTCATGAGGTATCGAAAGCAAGCGTTTGTTGCTCTCATGAGCTCCTCTTGGGCACAAAGACAAGGATGACAAGAGATTATGAAGCTGCACGGTGAGCCTCTCACAGGGAAAACATGTGACACCTATAAGATTTTTCGATGGAAAATTGGACGTGTATTCCGAATTACGTGTAACACTATTTAAGATACTGTGCTTGGAAAAACAATTTTATTCTATCGATCACTTCTCCAGCTTACTAAAACTCGAGTTGCAAATAACAAGTCGAGTCATTGTTTCCTCAGATGAATGGACCATTATGGAATACTAGGAGATTTTCTCCATTAAAAAGGAAAAACAACTTCCGGTTCAAAATTAGCCAACCGTGAAGAAAACGTTTAATATATTCTCATGCAATCACATTCATATTGAGACTTCGATTTGAAAAACTACACTCTAGGTTATTTTATTCATAAGGTAGTTGCAGCTTTTTAATTTGGCGAGTAAAGCTAAAACTAAAAAGTGTTTTTGAACAATCTGATAAAAATACAGGGATCAGATTCGCGTCAAACCTGGCCGTCATTAAGAAAAGGATGAGTGACCTGAAAAATTCATTTATTATCCAGAAATAAATACGCAGAAACAAAAACGTCAAAAAATATATTTTAATAGTGTATTCATTCAACAGAACACGTCCTGTAATGCGCAAGAGGAAGGTTTTGTAAATTAAGTGAAAAACGTTTTGATAATGTCTTCCATGAACCGTTGGATTATTAATGAATGCCATATTTTCTGGGCGAACCTTGTCGATAATATTACTACCAAAATATGCTACGAAGCCTTGCAAATATAAAAATTTAAGGTTTTGCAGTGTTTAAATTAAAACATTGAGTATATAATAAACCTAAAGAAAGTTTTTCTCAGTTACCTTAAAATTCGACACGTAATTTTTGATAAGCTCCTCTCTATTTAATTCTCTTTTGAACATTTTGATCCAATAATTTTCGAATTTTAGATATAATATTCCTACGCATAGATATGGTTTTCCATAACGATTTAGAACGTATCTCATTGTAACAAAAGTTTTAAAATTACCATCTCGGTCAAGCTGGAGCGAGCAATAAGAGATGAATAGGACTCTCAAAGTGGGTTAGGAATAAAATTTCTATTTCACGTAAGTTCTCCTCCACTTGGATGACCGCCCGTGGCCATGAATAAGGCCACCGATGAAAGATGGGTCACTGGAATGGCAGGTGTGGGGGGACTAGGGGAATGCGAACGACTGCCCATCGGGATTTGGGCGAGCGGCAGGGCAAGAGAAGAAGAAAATGGACGCTGGAGGGAGGGGATCGGAAATTGTGTGGAGGTCACTCACCGGAAGTTTCTTTCAGATTTTTTAACGCAATGTCCCAGCAGCGAGAAGAAAATCAATAGTCAATAATTTCCTGCCTGCGGTGAGGCCCAATTGAATTCGAGTTTTTGCATTTTATTTTAATTCACATAAATTAAGTCACGTTCTTCTCTAACCTCCACCACCGTTACCGGATACGATTTTGGGATTTTTAAAAGCATACAATTATGAAATAAAAATCGCATGGGCTTTCACATTTGCTTGATTGATAATTAAAGTAATATGCATATTTGCCCATTGCGAGGAAAAAGAGAATAAGAAACGAATGATGAGTTTTATGAGAGGACATTCGCGTCAACATTACGCTAAGTAGATGCTGTATAACGAAAACATAACGGCACTCTCCATATGTATTGTGGTGATTTTTATAAGAGTTCGATGCGAAAATGTTCACTGTAATACAATATTTTTAAGAAAAACGGCATGAAACATAACTGAGAGTATGTCGCAAAGTCTTTCTTACCCTAAACTAACGTCTAAATAGCCAAATGTATAGGTTGAAGAACTGGCCAAATAACGTTAGGAAGCGCCTCCTAATCAATTAACCATGGAAAAGCGAGCTAAAGAAAAGCACGTAAAAAGGCTTAAGGTAGTCCAAGCGAGATAGTTCCCGAGTCATAATAGAGACCATATTCGAATTATACGTTTTAATTACACCAGCTGTAGGACACATCGATTAAAAATTGCATCATTAATGGTGCTATTATATAGTTTTATATGACAGAAATATTAAGTAATTAAATGAACATATCTAATTAAGTCTTTTGCTTGACTCATTTCTTTCATGCGGTGCGTTTGAAACTCCTTCAAAACGGAAGGTTTTTTGTGATACCCAAGAACCTATTGCGGTGACAATGTGATTAATTTTCAAATATAGTTGAGAAAGCATACAAACAACACACTGTTTGCTTTTTTACGACATCAGAGTGTTGGAAATACCTCATTTTGTAAATAATGTCTCTCTGCAGTGCATGCGCGTACCGTTTCTCATGTAAAAGGGCTGGTATTTTTTGGCAAATATCTCCAAAAGTAATGCGGTAAGGGGTAGAATTTTTTATGTCATTCGATAGGTGAGATATTTTTCTTTAAAATGAGCTCAAGTTCATTGATTTATAAGTAAAATGATATTTTACTTGGACTACCTTAATAAGATATATCTTATTCTACCTTTGCAATGAACGGTGGGTCTGTATTCCTTAAGCAGCTGAGGCCGAGAGTGAGTCGAATACCGAACCTTCGTTAGCGTTCGGCGTACCGGAGGCTGTCTCTGGCCGGGATCTCTAATCGGTTCTCCCGGCGACTGCTTCTCGAAACCAGGGAATGGTGACTGCCTCTGCTTGAAGGGAACTCTCCTCATGACTAACATTCGACGAATGCCTCATTTTACCGCCATCGATGGTCCTCGTCCGACCTCTAAGCTGGCGGCTCCCACCCACGGGAGGGTTAATTCGTGGGAAGGGTTGCTTAGGGAAAATGTCGGAAAGGACGCAACGTTCGTGGTCTACTGATCAAACAATTGTATGCGCACACGTGCCCGCCAACACTCATCCTCACAAAACCATTCTCAACGTGTGCAGCCCCATCCAGAAATAACAATTTACAAGTGAACCGTAAACAGTGGCTTAGAATTTCTGCTTTTACTAAGATGTTTCCAAAATTTTCTGCTTCTTAAAGTAAAAGACACTTCTGTTTGTTCTAATGGAGAGCTCTATACGTCGTTTCAATACTTCAAAGAATACATGATATTATAAAACCTCATTCCTAATGGGTTGCAATTTATGGTACCTGGAGTCCCTTTCTAGCAGAATTTAATCGTTTGTGGCGGAGCGAAAATAACCACAATTTTCAACTTAACAACATTCAATTAAACAAAAGCACATGACAATACATTTAACAATAAAGTCAGGAGCGGCGAATGAAGGATCACAGAATTTCTCGAAGGGTTTGATTTCGGGTGGATAAGCAGATGTCCTTCGCGAGGGCAGCAGAGAACAAGGTGAAGAGAGATATTTCCAGTGATGAATGCCGGAAATCTGTGGGCACGAAGGGAAAAGGAAGCAGGGTACAGTCGAGTCCACGTTGAAGTTGTACTTTGAGAGAGGGGGAAAGAAAAATGAGGGTGATGACAGCGCCACCACTGACACATCAGGGAAAAATTTAAAACGGTTATAATATTGGAGGCCAACAAGAATAGAGGACATGGTCAATATTAATTTCACCAGAATTTCAAACGAAAAATCCAGGTTAGAATGAGCTCATCTCAAAACCATTCCGGAATTGCAATTTTACGTATGACTGCCGTTTATTTGAATTAGCAATCTCTTTCTAATTATATCCTATAATAGACGTTGAATGGAATATTCCCCTAAATTCCAATATGCAAGTTGTTTTTCGTGGCGATAATCACTGGAATTCCATCAACTGATAACATCTATTCAATGACCACCAAAGATTTTATTTCCACCGCATATCAAAAGGTCAACTACTTCTTGAAGATAAGTTCTCACATTGGGAGTTATTCCTGCGCCAATAATTGAGTGCTGATATTTTGGGCACGATATGGAACTAAAATGAAAACAGACCACGTGATCGAATAACGATTGGCCGGTACTCCAAGCATAATTACTTTCAACCAATTGTAACAGCAAAATTACAACTTTCTCCCTCTTGCTTGACTTCTTTTATTTGGACGCTCCATCTGTTAACGTTTCCACCCGAGACACTAGCGGGATGACAGTTAGTAGCGTAGCGTAGTAGTTGGTAGCGTTCGAAAGGACCGGCTCGATGGTTGCCAGCGTGTGCTCACCTGGTAGTGAATGCCGAGCGAATCAAAGAAGGCGAAGGAACGGAAGAACGCGAAGGAACGGAAGAACGCGAAGACGGAACACGCGACGGTCGGTATGTTAGCCTGTGAATTGGCAAAAGTTGAGTGAAGTGCTGGGGTTTGCGGTGTTCGTGAGTCGACGGGAGATCAGGGAAACGAAAAGACCCTACGAAGTGGGACGAGGGTCTCCTCCTTAGAGTATATAGTTCAACAGAGGTGGCGAGACGAATTTCAGGTGAAGCCACGGTGAAAATTTTCCACTATATTGAGTGACCGTAAGAACACTGATTTCCGTAAGAGATCGTGAGACGGGACGATTATTCTGAAGACGATTCTTCCACAATATTATAAAGACTGGCTGTTTAGCCATTTTCAATGTCCTTTAACTTAGCCAAAAGTCCATTGTACAATGAACCTTTGATTTCTAATACAGAACGACAGGCGGAATAGCTATTGGAAAGGAAGTTCTATGCGCATAATGATGCGTCAGTGACCCTATTATGAATTATAAATCATCACTCAGTAACGTTTATTGCTATCATTTACTTTTTAGCTGTACAAAATAACGAAAATCTTTCGTAAGTCTGCCTCTTTTGCCAATTGACAGGTATAGCTAACTAAAAAGCCGTACTTTACGCGTTATTCCCTTACGGCCAGTAAATTTTATATTAAAAACCATTTGCATTAATTATTATTTTAGATATATTTCCTTACCTCTTCCGGTGTTTAATTCTTTTTTATTTGGGAGACACTAAACACTTACCATTAAGAGCAGACGACATGCTTTTCATTGCTCCTACCTGCCTGTTTCTCCATGAGATAAGTTGGAGGAGTTGACAATATATTTTGTATTATGCCTAACCGATACTATCCCCATTTCCCATAATTCAATATTTATGAACAAAAAAGGTGTAAATAGCTAGGTTTATGCCTATTGCGCTAATTGTATATCAGGGACACTCAATATGGCGGACGGTTATGCCCTCCCGGCTTCACCTTCGCTTACGGCCGAGTATAGGCAGCGCCACATCTTGTATATACCTTAATAACTGTATGGTCTCCTCTGAGTCACCCGCGAACGGCTGCCTCCCTCCGCACCTCACCCCTCCGCCGCCCTCTCACTTCACCGATTACCTCCTCGCCTTGTTCGACCGCGTGCACAACTGACGCCCGCAAAACACGGGGCTTCCCCGGAAAGAAACACTGAACCTTTCTTAAAGAAAGGCTATAAAACACAAGTTTATCCCGAAAATTCACGAAAAATCCATTGTTTGCTAGGTATTGTATAGTGTGACGCAGGAATCGCGCGAAACTGTTTGCGAGTCTCGTTATAGAACAAGAGCTGTCATTGATTTGAGTTTCTACATAACCACCGTTAATAAGCAGTAAGTAAAGGGGAGTACCTTGAGTTTGCCAAAAACTGTGAATATTGTTTTGTTTGAGGTCCAAAAACTATAAAGTTGATTAGTTGGCATTCTTTTCTCTGTTTCCAAAACTGATGGATATTTTAGTAATCACTCTTCAGTTACTGTTGTCCTTCAGTTTTTAAAAGTTATATATAAACCCGTTTGGTGATTGCCGTTTGATTTCACGTGGCGGATAAGGTTTTTAATTTCCTGTGGAGGGAGGGGGCAAAGACAAATATTGGGTATGTTTGCAGGAAGTAGGGGCCAAAATTGGGTTCTTTCTCCATTGCCTGAAACGCATTTCTAGCTTGACACTCTTCAGGGGTAAGGATTCAAACTCTGGGACGGCATGGACGAAATTTAATTGGCTAAATCCTGCAGACCAAGTTGGAGTCAAGACTTGGGCAATCATCCGATCATCTAAAAGTAATCACCATGCTCTCAAAGGCATTTGCAGCAGTGTCCCTTATGACTTGGGGGGTTGTTTGCCGGGCTAATCAACACTAAAAAGTTGTGTTTGGAAAAGCTCTGTAACTATCTCTCCATCTCCACATCACAGGGCCACATTTGAGGCAGTATAACATAATGGATGTGGGATCTTCCTGGTGAGTCTTTGGTTATTTCGTCGATAAGTTTTACCGGAAGGCTTGTTAATAAGCCAGCGCCTTAGTCTGCAGTTACAAAATTTTAAAAGAAACAGACCATTAATATTACTCTTTAAATGTCAGGGCTATAACTGCATATCATTTGATTTGATGCTAAGGAAGTTTTGGGCATACTTTTTGGGAGAGAAATGCTCGTGCGCACTATTTTCTATTGTACTTTGCATGTGGGGTGAATAGTTTTGAGGTAAGAAGACGGCAGGCCACCAAACTAAAGACATTTCCCCAGAAGCCTATGGAACCATGGCCATATTTTTTTTCTTTTATCTAAAAACTGAATAAAATATTTCTACAGTCGTATGTATACAGTTTCTGCCTACCTCGGAAGGGAACGGCGTGATTGGTATGCATGTATGTATACAATTTCTGGTTTTAGTTTTTGGTCGCTAGTTTTTTTGTTCATAGTCCTGGTAAAACTTATTCCAATCATTCAAAGGGTTAACTGAAGTAATTACCTATTGTTTAAGCAATAGATTTTCTTAAGTTTTTGGGTCATATTTTCTTAAGGGTGAAGAAAGTATAATATATTTGTTATGCTTTATTTACCAAATTAAAAATATCATTACAATTTCTCTCTCAGATACTCATCGTGACTCACTTTATGCATGACAATAATGTCTGGGAGTCTGTCCAGAGGCAATATTCAGTGATTCCCTTAGCAGCAGCAGACTGGTAACTACGGAAAATTATATGATAGGACGCATAAAACAATAAATGGAGAGAAACGTTCAATGTCCGAGAGAGGAGAAGCAGAGAATAAGTGCTCAACGTTCGAGAGATGAAAAGCAGTTTTCGAATTACGGCCAGGTTTTTCCAATTTCAGTCCACGGAGCAGTGGAAGTTTTCCATTGGAATCTCCAACCCTCCTTGGGTATCACATGTTGAGCGCTCCAAGTGTAGCACTACGTTCTTTGCTTGGGGCGGTAAAACTTTGGCCTCCCTCGGATCCTTCGTTCAGATTAGCCTATTGCCGAATGCGAATTCGTCGACACCCATCCTCCGTTTCCCCTGTGATATTTTTATGCCAATCTTGCATGGGGTAAACGACCTCTCAATCAGTCGACTAAGTGCGCAAATACATCCCAGCACATTAACACTCGGAGTACGGACCTCGGGTCTCCGAAGACCCGAGAAATATATTTTCGAATATAATTCTTTCAATTTTTTTGCTGTAATTGATACTTCACGTATTCCTAGAGAATCATATTTGGAGTTAATAATCTACAAAAATGTATATCTTAATTTAAATTATAGGAATCACCGGGCTTTATAGCACTGAGGGTCAACGGGGACCCGGCTCCGTACTCTACGTTGTAAATTTTATCGCTGTTATGACGGGGCAGTTCAAGGTGCAGACAAAGTCAGCTCGCCAGTGTAATACATTGTAATTGTTTTCTAAGTCTAGACTGCTCGATTTTCAGTCTTGTCGTTGAGTCTCCGCCGTTCACATCGTTGTTTTCCCCCCGAATCTTATTGGAACATAATTTTTGACTCTTTGTGGCCCTAATTATTCTGAAATGGGAGATAGAATATTTACAAGTGAAAAAGAAATTTTTGCAGAATTTATCCGTCAAGAAATGGAAGAAGAAGCTTCTGAGGATTTTTGAAGCAAGTGATGAAACTGATTTAGGACCAGATAATGTCGAAATTGAAGTGGGTGATATGGAGGACGAATTCGACTTAGATGAGATCTCCGTGTGTGAAAGGGAAGAAGATGTGACGGTGGGCTGTAATGAAGAAGTAGAAGGAAGGCTTTGGAGCTACGTTGCCCCACAACTTGCAAGAAGTAGACCCGATAATTTAGTTCGTAATATTAGTAAAGTAACTGACTACATCAAAGATGCTAAAACACATTTGGAAACTTTTGAATTATTTATTTCAAATGATATCATAAATTTGATAATTGTCAATACGAATATAAAAGCAAGAGTACATTTTGCCAACCAACCACATAGGGATCATCAAAAGGCATGGACTGATAATGACAGTGTTGAAGTGAAAGCGTTCATTGGCATTTTGTTATTGATAGGACGATTTCGTGAATCCAGTGAAGACGTTCAAAATTTGTGGAACAAAAACAATGCTTTTACAAGACCCGTATATACAGCCGGCATGTCTCGAGACCGCTTCATGGCTATTATGAAGTTCATTCGTTTCGACGATACCAAAACCATAAATACACGAGGTCAAGAAGATAAATTTGCTCCCTTTCGTGAAGTTTCCAATATGTTCGCAGAGAATTGCCGAAAAGCGTATGATGCGTCAGCATTTGGGACCATCGACGAGCAGCTTGTGTCCTTCCGTGGACGGTGTCCTTTCAGAGTCTATATGCCAAAAAAAACCCAAAAAGTATGGAATCAAAATTTGGGCGTTGTGCGATGTAGACAATTTTTATTGCTGTAATTTTGATGTTTACCTTGGAAAGGTTGGCAACGTAGTGGAAAAGCAACAGTCACAACGAGTAGTGAAGCAATTGTGCGAGTTTTGGTATGGAAGTGGCCGTAACGTCACCACCGACAATTTCTTTACGAACTTGTCTCTAGCAGAAGAACTTTTGACAAAGAAATTAACAATGGTTGGAACTGTTAGAAAGAAAAGGAAAGCCTTGCCCCCATCTTTGACTTCAACTTGTGGTAGAGAAGTAAATTCTTCTATGTTCTTATTTACCAACGACCTCACCCTGGTTTCATATATGCCGAAACCCAAGAAGTGTGTCATACTTTTGTCGTCCATGCATCATGAATATGATATTTCAGGCGAGGAAACTAGTTTCAAGCCATCAATAAATTTGTTCTACAATACTAACAAGATTGGTGTTGATAAGTTAGATAAGATTATTCGTGAGTATTCCTGTGCCAGAGCAGTAAGAAGATGGCCGTTACGACTTTTTTTTAACATCCTTGACGTAGCAGCGTACAATGCCTTTGTTACTTGGACGAAAAATAATAAATTTTCCGAAGCAAGTTTGCGTAAGTCCAGAAATTATATTTGGAAACCTTAGAAATGGTAATGATCAAAGAAAACATTGATAGACGTGCCAGGTGTATTGAAGACACCAGAGGGAAAAATTACCAGAAAACCATTATTCGGAGTATTGAGTTGACAGGTAGGAAAGTTTCTTTGGCAAGACAGGAACCTGAAGAAACTACAGATGAAAAAAGAAAGAGAGGTAGATGCAGCTTTTTCCCTGGTGGAGACAATAAGTACACTTCAAAATGTGACAAATGCAGCAGTTTTGTATGCAAAAACCACGCCATGAAAGAAACTCGAATAATGTGTATTAATTGAATTTCCAACTCAAGTGAATCGAACTAACTTAAAGTTGACTTAATCAAACTGACTGAATTTTATTTTCAAAAATATTTTTTGTTTTATTAATACTGTCCTTGAAAAGAAATATTTCATTATATATTTCAATGTAAAATAAGGTATTTCGTTTTTGGAATATAAACCATTTTTACACTATATTTTGTGTAAATGACTATCCTTATTTAATATTCGTTCATTTCTTACTTGGGTAGAAAATATTGTTACTAGAAATCAATTTTATAGGTCTGGGTCCTTTTTGACCCAGGTCCGTACTCGGCGTGAAGCCAGTGAGGTCCGTACTCGGAGTGTTAATGAACTCATCCGTTCATCTTGTAAATTCTTCCCTGTAGTTATTCAATGGCATTGAGTCCACTATGATGTGATTACCAGGGAAACTAGAAACATTTAACTCCTTGTTTAATTTGCTTGAAAACTCCCTCATGATCCCCACAACTCCGCGAACACGATAAGGTATAAAACATTTAAGGCGGGCAACATCGTCATGTGAATCGTCACTGGTCAAGGATTCGTGGTAGTCCATACGATAAATCTGTGGATCTAGGCCTGCCTTGTTTCATTAATCATCCATGATGAAATCATCAACTTCACAAATATTTAGAGAGAATTTTTCTGAGAGAAAAGCGTGAATTGATCGGTTGTGGCGCGCGATTGTGTAACGTCACTGCCGGACAAATGCCGATCCCCGACCGAGAGCAGCGCAAAAAGGTGGCCATGCCAAGAGGGTTAAAAGCAATTTTGATGAAATACAAAAGTAGATCAAAAAAGGTAAACAGCGCCAAATGAGAGAGCCTTACACGTGTATAACACAAGCAAAAAGGCAACAGAAACATCGTTTGTGTTGACTACAAAGAAATATAAGTTAGTAACTTACAGTAGTTGCTCCTCTTCAGGTTTTAAAAGCAAGTTTCAAGCATAAACAGGAATGTCACCAACCTGTAAATAAAAATATAGTTTGTTACGTCTTAATGCTATGTTATTTATGTTATTAACCCATCATATGCAATACAGTTTCATTATTGGAATTAACTGCTCGTCCAATAAAAACCTAGATATGCGTAATTCTAGACCTTTATTCTGCTTAAGATTGTATTAAATATTATCTGCACTATCAAATACCGTACTTTAGACAGTGACAAGTGAATTACTTATTTTACGAAAATTCAGAAAAGAATTCCAGTCATTTTAAAAAAAGAAGGATTCATTTTAAAACGTTTCTTAAAAGTCCAACTTGTTTTGCAGCATGGACACCTCATGGGCCTCATTCACAGTCTCGCAACACAATTTTACGGTAAACTATCGGACGTAGATAATTTTTTTGTGACTAATGCCCACATAGACGAACCAACAGTGAGGAATAATTCTCAAAACCACATGTCTTAGTTGACACAACATTAACGTTAAGGTTCCAAATTCATCCAACGGCTAAAGTTAACCATACATGATTAAACCAGCCCACCAGAGGAGCAAGATTCCTGGGATCCTATCAAGATATATCCTTTCGCAAAACACGCCCAAGCGCTCCTAATCAGCCAAGCCCGGTTGAGTCCGAGCAGGAAAGAATTTTTTCAGCCGGTGGAGTGAATAGAGAGGGGGTGAGAAAGCCCACGCTCAGAAACAAAAGGCGAATGATGGCCGCGATATATATTCAGATTAATTCCGCGCGCGATAAACGCAATGACACGTTATGACTCGGGTGAGATAAATCCGAGGATTAATGCGGAAGAAAGGGTGGGGGAGATGGTTGGGCCAGTTGGGGCAGCAGTCGCGGTGTTGGGCGGCGGGTGGTGTTGGAAAAGCAAAGGCGACGACGCAGCAATGGTCGTCCGAGTACTTTTGGCCGGCCGTATCGCCTTCTGCGTCGTTTCCGGGTAAAAATTTCCCAAGGGACCGCCGGCTAATGAAGAAAAATACATGCACGTCACAGGGAAAAATCGGAAGCAGAAATAAAAATAAAGCTCCAATGTGGGATGAAATTTTCAGCGAGGACTTTTTAAATCCCCAAAATTTAACGCTGATGACTTGTATGTGCTCACGCTGGAAGCCTGTTGATGGTGTAAATCAATGACAGCGCAGGAGATAAAGGGGGGTATTGATATAAATGCCCTTAGTTTTGCGCGTCGCGTATGACGCGATGAATGGCAAATCTGAGTGGGGTAAATCGCAAAGTAAACTTCAAAATGTCATTATCCAAGACAGAGCTGAAGAGCGAGAAATCGTTGAGTGTTTCCATTTAGAGGAAAATGAAGTGAGCACACAATTATTAGGAAAAATTACGGAACTCTATGGTAAAATGCCTTTTTTCTCCAAGTAAGGTCCCTCAGTCATACGAAAAGCACTCTTGAGAGCTATTCTGTGCAAGTGTGTAGTAAACGTTTTTCCAAGTTTTAGAGAGTTTTATAAAAATTATTGTTGTTTTCATTCAGCTCTCACGTAGTTATACTGAGGAAACTCACTGATGTTGAGCGGACATGAGGACTGAATATATCACCGAGGTATTTTCGAGTAGTTCACGACCTAATTAATGCCTGGGCAACCTGCCAATAGCTGTGTAAAATTTGAAACAAAGAGCCGTAAAACGTTTTTTCTCTAAAAAAATACTTTTATTGGCAAACACTTCGGAGAAAGTTAAGACAAAAAGGGCAATGACTGAATTGTTGAGAATTTTAAACAAATTTAGGCTTTAGTAAACTCAAATGGTTCGAGTGGGAAGACTTAATTTTTCAGATCTAATGGATAATTAGTCCACAAAGGGCACTTGGTCAATTAAATTCATGATATCATAAACGATGCAAATGCTCCCTAGAAACACCAAGGGAATTGAGAATAAATATCACAGAGCTGTGAAATCGCACTCTACTAAGAGATCTTGCAGACAAACGACTGATCTAGAATTTTTCCGATTTGTAAGTAGAATTTCTTTATCTAAGAGTTGCCATAATTTTCTTTGCCTCGTCTCATTGACGGCGAGGGATAATAACAAGTGCAACATTTTCATGGTTCAAAGGGTTTATTATTTTGTTTCGGGAGGTGATAAACCTATGAGGTCACATGCTCCATTGAAGGCAGGATGGTAAGTTAAAACGGGCAGCATTATGATGTAGGGAGTGAAAGAAAGGTGGGATGCAGCACAAAATTCTTATCTAAAAGTTTCGAAGAGGTCTTGAATTGAAATGAAAAGTATCATTCGATGGACTAAGTTTTATGCTGACAAGTGCTCTCCACCGGGAAAAGAATTTTACTTCGTGACTGCATGTGAGTCTACACCACCGCCGGTATTTTAGCCCTAACCCCGTGTGGGATAGAAACCCAAGCCACTACTCCTACCCGATCATCACTTTTTTTTCAAAAGGTTCCGATCCAATCAATGGCACTACGCCGTTAGATGTTCAGTGTTGGACAGCCTCTCCGGTACGCAGAGCGAGTATGCCTGCGATCTCCTCGAAGGTTGCGCTGGAAAATTCGAGGAAGGAGTTTCTCTGGCTGCATGTTACGTTGCATCCCCAAAAAGGATGGCTAGAACTACCACGGACCAGTAGCTGAATTTAAGTTAAATGAGTTGACAAATACTTCTAAAATGATCCACAATATTGAAAGCTCATTCTTTTTAAAAAATATAGAGCTATTCAAAACAATCCCGAAAATCAAAGGCTTTGTTTAAAAAAATGTGCATGGAAAACGTTCGGCACAAACATATTTCAACAATTAAATGTTGAAAGTATTTGAGTGAAATGAGATACACACTTCTGGTGTTACCATTTAATGCTAATTTTCAAAGAGAAGGCAAATTCCATTTCGTGAAATAAACATACGTGACAGATTAAACCGAAACAATTGCATTAAACACCGAACTCATGTTGTTTATTCACAATGAAGATAAATAGCTGGTAAATTCCGGTTTAATAAAGGGTTTGGCTTAAATCAAGAGGAGACTGGACTATAGAGCTACTGATTATGAGAGGTTTCCTCACTTTTCCATTAATCATGCATGCGTGCTTCAACATTGAGCTCGCGTTATTCCCTTGAATACAGATTTGATTACCTAAATCATTTTCCATCTCACCTTCAAGTTGGCTTGTAAAAACGACCCCATGCATCACACATTCAGGACTTATTATCAGCACACCATCAAAATATCAAGATTTTACGTTCAGACTACAAGAAAGGGGCCCAAGAGTTATTTAAAATAAGGATTTTTATCAACAAGATTCGGATAGTGGTCTCTTAAGCAGGAACGGCTGGCCAAAGGCAAATGGTAACACCATATCGGCCAAACAATAATTACGATTTTATTCCACTGCAAACGCTAGGTTTTTAAGTGACCATTTTCTCCA
This sequence comes from Ceriagrion tenellum, assembly GCA_963169105.1. Taxonomy (NCBI): domain Eukaryota; kingdom Metazoa; phylum Arthropoda; class Insecta; order Odonata; family Coenagrionidae; genus Ceriagrion; species Ceriagrion tenellum. The sequence continues at coordinate 12,369,712 of OY720638.1, forward strand.
CTTGTTAAGTTTCAAACATCTCTTCTTCGTAGCAATTCTCTTTTCAAATCAACATTCCCATCTTCTTCTTCCCATCAGCGTAATTTTGCCCCTTATAGCAAGCCTATTACTTCACTTCGAATCCCTTCGTTTCTCCTAAATATCGACCTTCAACATTCCTTTCTCTATAACCACTTGCTCCGTCCATGTAATCGCTCACCTCATCACTTCTAACCGTTACCTTTTATCCACAGCCAGACCAAATACATCCTTCTTCCAACAAATATAAGTTGAAATATTTTTATTCAAAGCCGTTTTCCATGATAAATTTCCCATACATGAAACTGAATAAATAAATATTTCCCAAAACGTTAAGATAACGTAATTGCACTTTTTTCGTTATCCCATGCAGAAAACTCAAAATCGGGTAAAAGTTAATTGAGTTGAGTTTACTTGCCGTAAATCAATTCTACCGCTTTAACTCCCACTACTATTTACCTGATTACCATTTCATAACCTAATTCATCTCGTTTTTCTGTAAAGAATAGACTTAAAGGTCCATGTTCATTACACTCGGACTTGTGGAATGTTTTCATCGATACACACTGGTCATGTTGAACACTATTCACTACATTCAAGCGTTTTTTCCCAACCTTTTTAAAATTCTGCAGTAAAACAGGAGTGTTCTGTCACTACTCCCATTTCCCTACTATGCAATTCACAGATATAATTGCACCAGATATGTATGTTACCATTCTTCATCGTCCGTTGTCAAATATAGGCTTGCTGCAATTCTCCACTTCACTCTTCTCACAGCTACGAGTTTCACACACCAATTTGCATTTTGAGCGTCCTTCAAACTATGCCCTCTCTTCTTTGGTCATCCTCTGTAATTCCTTTCCATTTATTTCTCCAACCACATTTACCTTAACTGGGCTATTTAGTCACAAAATGGATACAATATCTTCGCCTCGTCTATTTCAGAGACTTTGAATGAAATATCTTTCTTCTACTCTTCCAAATCTTCAGAGTAAATCAGCGGTGATTCACTCTGTCCATTTTATCTATAGCATTCTTCTCTGATTTCCGCTGCCCATTTCCACTGCTTCCAATTTCTTAAGTTCTATTACTGCTATCGTTCAGGCTTCACTAACATTTGGGAGCACACTCCAAATTTATATTTTAATGATGCAACTTCTATCTTCCAATCAAGTATTACTGGCTGTTATTATACTATTTATCTGTTAAAAGGTCTTCTTTGCTTAAGCTATTGAGCTTTTTGTATTTTTCTTTCTTCCTTCAGCAATGTTTATCCAGTTTCCCAGGGAGAAAAACTTTTCATTCGCGCCAGTTTCTGCTGTTTTAGGGTTACTTTGTGTTCAAATGTTCTTCAATCGACCACCGTTTAGGTTTGCTTTGTAACCATAGGTTTTATTTCTTCATAGTTTTTCCATGCAGATCAGTTTTACTCTGATCAGAGCATTTTATCATTACTGCTAGAAATACTATGCCTATAGAAAATTGTCTCGTATATCACTGATGATTGAGCAGACATTTTTCGCATTTGAAGTAAATCGATGGTTTCAGGCATAACTTAGTGGAATGACTTCATGGTTATAGATTGTAACGCCTAGTAATTTCCACATGAGAATGTGGAAATATTGCTTCCGATGAAACCGATATTTTATTTTAACGACCGAGATTCCGTCGCTGGTCTCCTGATGATTTCGCACAGCGACAAAACCGAGGTCGTTAAAATAAAACTCTCATGCGGAAATTATAAAGTGTTTATCAATCTATAACCCCGCATTTGAATCTATACCTCTGCTTTCTCTGCCGAGAGATCGTATTTTGTCCTTGCCGACTGTTCTTTATATGAGCAGCGTATTACCCATCTGTCATTAAGCTCTGTATTGCCGTTGGAATCTCTTCCAATACTTATTGTCTAATCATCCCCCCAAGTTGATGAATCTTATATGTTTTAGATTTTTTGAGCACTCCCTTCTCAAAGCAAAGTCTCAGGGCTGAACTACTTTCCCCTGCTCCGCTCTTTTCATGAGACCAGAATACTCGTCATCCAGGGATTCTAACAATTTTACCCTATCCTCTTCTTCATAATTCAGGTCGTTATTTAAAAGAATAAAAGAACAGATAGGTTGAGAATACGGAAGGATAAAATAACTTTATCTGAAGATGACAGAAGAAGTCGAAACGCGGGACGTGAAAAGAAATTCTCTAGAGTGGAGTTTACAAGGTTATTTAATACTTCCGTAAACTTCCACAAAATAAAGCCCACGACCATTTCCTTTGCAAAGATTGATAGTTATATATCTAAACATTTCTCGATACTTTATTTCTTATGAATAGAGGTGACAGTATTCTTTTAAATCTTGGACATACTCCGTCAGTTGTATGAAATACCATGGATTAATTTATGCAACTAGTTTACCCATGCATACCTAACCAACTTCAAAGACATCTCATTAGTTCATGCATCGAGTTAGTTCAGATTATATAATGACTGAAGCTAAACACTGGCAGAATAATCCATGAAGTGATGTTTTTAATCTCAATAGAGCAAAATGTCTCTGTGGCTCACCAGTGTTTTAAGACGTTCACTCCTATCAGTGTGAGCGAGCGAGCGTAAAACGTGACTAAATGCGATCTTCATGATTGAAGACCACAATTCGCGTTTTCCTTTCAATATACTCGACCTTTTCCCAGCCTATATGAACCCCAAAACCTTAGCGAGCCTTCAAGGGAAAATATTTTCGCACTCCCACGTATGCAAATACGACCGCATAAATGAGTTAGCAGCCACTCTCAAACGTGGGCGAGGCAGCCAAAGTTAACGATATTTGTCCACTTAGTAACTATATTTATGGACGAAATTTAAACGAGTCCGTAGAAACAAAACACCTTCCAAGTTTGCAGAAATAAGGCTTAGCGTAAATAAATGGAAGCGGCAAGTGAAAAATATTTTATCTAACGAGATACTACTCTGATAAATGCATTTTATCAACTTTTTTTCACGGAAGCACTTCATTTAGAAGGCAAAGGTGCGTTAGAAAGGAGACGCACAGCATTTATTAGTCAAGAGATGAAAGATCAAGAGTATTTCCCATAAAAATCACCAACACATAATCAGCTATTAACATTCTTGAGGAACATTTTTAGCTCGATTAAAGCAGCCTCATATTTAAAAAAAAAATCTCCTAATAATGGGCGATGTGCATATCACCCTTAAGGAACAATAGGTTTAGATCGAAGCATAATGGTACATTCAAGTGGTGGAACCAGCTCACTATGGTACTTCAGATTAGATTGAGTTCAAACCCTATGGGGTTCGCTGGGTAGCCTTATGGAAGGTCTTTGGTAATATGCCTTGAATATTTGAATAGTAAATACCGCTCTCACCCATGTCATTATCTCATCTAACGTTGCCCACAAAACTTTATCAGGAGTTTCCACTTTTTAGAACTTTTTTACAATTTCATAAACGATTCATCGGTTAATAAAATAATTAATCCACTAATTTGGCAAACAAGATTCAATGAAGAGAGACGGAAGATGCAGTTTTTATCACAGAAAAGTCTTCAAATGTTGTTCCTACAGCAGTAGTTCACTGAGATGTTTGAGTTTGGCAGACTCCCAAGTCGGCAACGTCTGTATTCTTTTTGATTCCGATCTTTGATTTCCGTTGCAGGCCGAATATTCAGATCAGGATTCAAATGGATCTTATTGGATCAGAATTTGGATTCTCACCTGAAGATGCGACCTACAATGGTCGCAAAACTTTTTTACTTGATAGTAAATTAGCGCAGTAGAACCAGAAGTCATCCAGCGTCAGACGTAATCAATAATGGATTTTCAAAGCTTGGTGAAAATATCAAGTAAACAAAGGCTACTGAAAATCCTTTCGTGTCTTTGACAGATTCATCGACAGATATGCAAAGCCAGTGAAACGTTCGTCAATTAGCCGATATCAAACCAATATTCAAACTAATGGTGGGTTTTATGGGTGATGACAGCACAGCACAGAAGTTAAATTAAATAAGCACATAAAGAAGTGTAGCCATAGTGATAGGCCACTTCACAATACCTATTTTAGCCAAATATACTTAGGGGTCTTCAATGAGTATAAAAAATCAGGTATTATCTATGATTGTTAAAATATGTTTCCCTTATGTGAGCAAATAAGAATCTATCTTAAAAGCCTATGAAATAATGCACACCAAAATCGGATAACCGAAACAGAAAATGACCATAGAGTTAAAATTAACAAAGCTTCTCCATCATTAGTAATGCTTGTAAATTAATAGAGAATAAAACATCAAGGGCAGGAAATTGAACCATGGATGATCAGCCTCAGGAGCTAATGCGTACATCCTAGTGCCCCAGGATTTCTTACTCCAAAGTCAATATTTGGAGGATCTTCGGCAGTTTAATGAATACCTAGCCAGCTGACATGTTGTGCAAGCATATTCGAAGAATATGTATATATTGGAAGATGCAGAATACAAAGAAAATATATCTTGTATCCTTTGTTCAATCTGAGTGATAACTCACAGTCTACTTGTAACTAATTTTAATATAAGAATGATTACCTTGACGATTATTATATGCCAACCAGCGAAACATGCCTGTGAGCAAAAGTAAACTTCGGAGCGATTTGTGCATTAGCATTTTGAGGCATAGAAAAAAAGACGGTTCATTAACTGAACAAAACAATCAATTATCTCTGCTGTTTATCGATTGATCTCACTTCAAATCCAAACCAGAAAACGAGAAGGACAGAGAGCCCCCGGAGGTTGTTTCGCAAACCAGAGGGGCGGGTTGCGTGCTGGTTCGCACAATTGGCGGATTATGAGTTTTCAGGGAGTAGTGTTGACCAAACACGAAACCCGGAAACGTCGATAGCTTGTTCTGGCCAGTTTTTACACAGTGGTTCTTTGGAAAGAAGGTGGAGCCCTTTACGGCAAAAAAGCCAGTGAAAAGATCTGCGGCTGACAGGAGTCCCTGTCACAAAAAGGACAGTGGATCCAGCGAGAGGTTGACGTGAGAGGAGTTGGTGGAAAGTGGAGAGGCGGTGACTGCCCATGGACGTGAGAGGAAAACCTTTTGGGTAAAATGACTGCTTTTTCGCGAGGATGGACTTCTCTTTCGAGGGCATAAGAGACACAGCGACTCCAACGGCTCGCCGCCGACGAAAGGAATACCTCCAAACCACTCGCCCTTAATATCGGAGGCAACTTCGAGCGAGGAAAGGCCATCGGGAGGATGAGAACAAGCCAGCGGCCATAGAAACGCAGTGTATCCTTATTACAGTGTGTAACGTTGTATTTCAGTTTTTTGAGAATTACACGGTGGATAATTTATTCAGATGGCTGCTCCTTTAATTCAATTCATTGATATCCCCACTAAGCAATCCAAGATATTATCCAGTTCCGTTGTAACCACAGTCTATCTCCTTCACCAAAGTACTAAGAAACTTGCTATAACCGCCAAGAAGTTCCGCTTGGGAAGAAATTTGTATCAGAAGCATCCGGTTCAACAACTTTAAGGTATAATGTCTCCTTTATTAAGGCCAAATATTAGTTTAGTTTCATATATTTAATATATTTTTGTACCTTAAATAAGCAAAATTATCTTACAATCCTTGTTGATTGATTATAGACACTCACGCTCATCAGCAATTCGAATAAATACTACTTACGAATTATTTCCCAATATTTTTCAACTGCACCCCAATATACACGGGGGAGAGGCCCGTAAGATAACTTCGAGAATCATTTATATGCAACTAATGCAATAAATAAAAATATTTATCGATTGATAATGCATGATTTTTGTAATACATTGATCGCTGATTGTTACACATCCACTTTGCAATTCGTTAAATTCTAATCACATTTGTCAACAGGCAATGGCGTGTTTTCTGTTTTGATAAGTAGGTATAATTAAACAACAAATTATATTTAACAATAAATATTTACATGCATGCATACGCGCAATTATATTAGTATGATTCATAACTTCCTAACAATACACTTTAACAACTTTTATTTAGGATTTCAATTTTTCAAGCAAAAGTGGTTTTTTTAGTTCCAATAAGTAATTCAATTAAATGATGACAGAGTGGCAAAAGAGTGTGATGTAATACCCATCAATTTTCCCCGATGATATATTGTGTGAAATTTTCCCAAATCATTCAACAGATATGATAGAGTAAATTTCAGCATAGTAAACCGGGCATATATTATGCATCACCAATTGATTTTATGACCATAATGGCCTGGTTAATGCTTATAGCCTAGTAAAAATAATAAACTAACGGTTTCCCCATAAGTACTAGCATCGTGAAGTAAGAAACATGAAAATTATCGCGCAATCAGCTCGACCCTTTGGCTGCTTGGTTAAAAAGCTCTAAAAAGTGTTAAAGGAACTGGCTGCAACGAACAAAACCGTCCATGAAACTTGTGCACGCAACGAGTAAAAAACAGTTATTGTGCGCGGAGACAATGATGCGTTAGTTACAAAGTAAATATAAATATTCGCGTTTCATTGACGAGGAACACATACAGTAAGTTTGATGCTTAATTTCCTCTTTATATTAGCCATCCCTTGAATGAATTTTTTGGAAAATGTCTTATTTTAAGTATAGAGTTGGGAAAATCCTGGCGTGTGAAAAAATTAGGAGAAAATTATATAGAGACATTGCGGAAAACTGGGATACATTAACTTTGCATGTCGAATTGTAAGATTAGTCGCTTTGTGGAATTCTGGTAAAATCTTTTGTTTCCTTAAGAAAAGGTTTTTTGAGAATACAGGGTATCTATAATCAGTTACGGACACCACACCGTTCCAGAGTTAAACTTTTGGATGAAGACCATTGAAATTATTTTAATCAATTGAGTTATTTAAAGGATAATGAAGACTCAACATAAATAACCAATACGCTCTGATGCATACCATAGCAGATCCACTCTCTTTAGTTTGAAACATTATTTTTAAAAGCTGGTTTTGCTAAGAGCTCCAATTCCAATTTTACGCTAGAACAATCTGAAGTACAAATCGCCATTCACAGTGTAGGGCCAAAACGTTAACACCCAACCAAATCCAAAACTTAAATAATTTAGTGCAAGCAGACAAAAATAGATGTCACGCAGAGAGACTATTTAACGATAAGGATACATGAAGCACAAAACGACGAAATCCGTAAAAACGAGAGCTGCTTCCATTGTGAGCCACGAAGCAAATGCTCGAGAGGTGAAAACATTTTCAGAGGGATATAGAGTGCACTTCGTGGAGTTGTCTTTTCACCTCTCTAGCCAGGAATTCATCAAGATTATTGGCTTACGCGGACTCATACTAAAATATTTCATCAAGGAAAGCACCCGTCTAAGTCTGAGCAAATTAACAAAATTAAACACGGGACTAATTCGTAACAAACGTGGTCCAGTGCCTGTGACGAGACCTTCGCTCGAGTTTTGTGGAGCCTTTCCCCGGTCAGCCGCTTAATTCTCACGCCCCGCCCACACACGTACCCTTAACCGCCCCTCTGCACACACCTCGCTGGCCAAGCATCCTGCCCACCACGAATCATTCATCCTCCGAGGCAGTCCCTGCCACCGTCCAACACCACTCACTCGAGATACGCACCCTGCCTTTCACCTCTGGCTTTTTATTCTCGAGTATTTTTAATTTGGAAGAAGAACGCTCGTGGAATAAATGAAAAGGCATGATCCCAGATGTTTTCCTGCAAAATTAAGGTAAGCCCTAATTAGCCGGCCACCCGGTCACCCCTTCCACCCCACTCCACTGGTCTCATCACATCTTTCCCCCCCCCCCCCCCCTTCCCCCCCCCGCCCTCCTCCCGCCGTTCAAATGGCGGAATCAAACATGGCGGTCACGCGAATGTGTGAAGACACGTGGAGGAGTGAGAACCGCTTCAGTCACGGGGAAGCGACGAATGGGGAAGGGTGGTGCGGAGCCATGCCACGAGTTGATGGCTGGGTGAACGAGAGAATCGGTAAATATTCCGAATAGTTACGAGGGAACTGACGCAGTTCCCCGCATTTTCGTCTTCACCTGTCCACCTGTCCACCCACATGCGATCGGAGTTTTGGTAAGCATTTCAAAGGGCTTATATTAAACCTAGGAGTAGCAAGAAAATCACAATGCCTTGTGAAATTCCGCACGAGTCGTCAATTACGACAAAAGAATGGCCTCAAGGTGTGGCTAAATTAGGAAAACAATGCGTCCCATGAACTCAACAGATTCAGGCTTGATATTGTGGAAGTTTGTCTGTGATTTTGTGGAAGGCCTCAAGGTGATTCAGACTTGATATTATGGAAGTTTATCATCATGGAATAAAAAATAATCGTACTTTTCTACAACAATTCAATATACAAAGTTTATGCACAAAAAAATTTAATACACACACACACAGGCATTTCAACTCACTGAATCATCATTAGATACAAGACAATCTGAAAACAGGAAGACGCCTTATGAAACAGGATAGGTTGGTTGAGGATACAGTCTTATGTAATATTTAAAGATGATGCCGTTAGGCCCATATTCTCAAATTGTCTTGCAACCTGATTATGACTCAGTTAGTTGAAACGCATTGTGAGTTTTTAATTCGATTTTGTGAATTAGTTCGAGTCAGCTAGATTCCATAATAGTGTTCAACGGCTATTAGCACATGTACATGATTACTACCAAATTATCGGCGAAACCTAAGGAATATCAGTCATTGTCCAAAACAAAAGATCAGAATTTTTTAGAGTAAGTATATTACGGATAAAAATACCACTGATATACAAAAGAATTAAAATATTACATTTTGGAGTAGAATTGGCTCAGCAATGTTAGCTGTGTGAAAAATTAGTGTCAATATTTCCAGCAAAACAGAACTCAAGATACAAAGATTGAGAATTACGGCAACTTCACGCAAATTTTTAAGGGTTCCAGTAAATTTTACTATATCTTAATTTAGAAGTGGCCGTGCTTATTCGCTTTAAAATCTCTCGGTAATCTCCGATAATCCCTGTGCATTCGCGCCAGGTGGACAACAGGGAGTTTCATTTTGTCAAATATTACGCTCCTTTTAAGTTCAAAACTCTTTTCATCCAAATACCTTCCAATGTCAAACATTTCTACCAGTTTTTCCAATTGTTGGGTAAGATTTCACACGGAGAGTTTTAATATTTTTCCCTACGTGTTCTAGTGGCATCGTCACCTGTAAAATCTTCCGGCAAATTTTCGGTTTCATATATTTTACAAACAAGTTCATATAGTTCCATTTTCATCTTCTCTCCACATAATGTTATCAGTTCACATGGTATTTCATCTATTCCAGGTGCTTTCTTACCTTTCAGACTTCCTATTCCCTTTTGGAACTCTTCTATTTTTATAGGGTATAGCTTTTTAAATACACAGAACGTTTTAATTACACCGTATGCCCTATTTATTTGGCCTGTTTTCATAAATGAGCACGTATCTGCACATCTAATTTATAGATACTTCTTTGTCTTTTAAAGCTACTTTATGAATTTCATTTCGTAATCTTCTATATTTTGTTTTGCCCTCTTCTTCCGTTGAGTTCTTAAACATTTGTTTATTTTATAAATTCCATTACTTCATCGCTTGTCCATTCCATCCTTGGTTCCAAATTGACTTTAGCTAGTACAAGGTCCGCGTTATCATGTATATTCCGTTTAATTATGCTCCATTTTCTATCTAGGTTAACCTCATCTGTTGTATGTTTAGTTAGCTTGTTTGTTTCTTCTTCAAATCGTTTTTTCTTGGGTGTTTGATTCAATTTTACTGCTGCTAATTAATGGTATCAATAAAAAAATGTATCAACGATCCACATTCTAGCTTCAAATCAGGTATTATCTTATATCTGAAACAATTTCATAAATGTTAATATTAGAAATAATTAGTCATTTACTACATGAATGATAAAATATGTTCTAAAAGATTTTTCTCTTCATGCAAGCAATGTAATACGTAATAATTTGTAACTATAGCCTATGGGACTCCACGTGAATACGGATGATCCGGAAAGAGACAAAACTAGGTTTTAAGCGTTATTCATGACAGAATTTAAGTGCTTTAATCAACTTATAAAAACATAGTATTATTCGTAAAGTAAGCTTTTTCTACGCCACCTTTCCAATGGATACCAATACTATAGCCTTGAAGGCCAACTATATCCCCATCCCCGTGAACATTTGTAGTTTCATCAAGAGCTAAATTTCATTCCAAATACCTGCAAAGCCTAATTAATTGCATGCGTAATCAATTATTCTTCTTTACACAGCCCTTATTTGGCCGGTTAAAAAACCGTAATTACTGCGATTCGGTGCTGAGTTTACGAGAATGCAAACTCAGTCCACTCTTAACTACACTCGAATGTTTGTAGATCCCGTTTTCATATCTATGCAATCACGATTGCCATTTGTCTCCTTAGTAATTGAAAATAGAGTTTTTCATCATATCGTATTCTCCATGGACCAGACCAATGAGAGGGCATAGGATGGCTACTATACATGGCGGCTACCCCTTAAGAGGAAGAACTAGCCTCTAAAACTCAATTAAAAGAATCGAATAAAAGGCATCTTTCTGAGTTGTGTTAAAATATACGTCGACTAATAGTGGTAGAGCCTCAAAAGAATTGGCAATTTTATGGCGGACCATTAGCGGAAAGAATGAGCTTTAGCACCTAACTATTCGGTAATGTATCTCTCTTATTTTAACGCTTTTGTCAGACCTAGAGATGTGCTGGGGCGTCATGATAATATTCTCTGTGTCGCTCTGAAACACACCAGTTCTGAATTTCTCAAGCAAGCTAAGCCTAGCGTGTTGCCTCCAAGTCTCTAGAGGCTCCCACCTAAAAGTTGTGAGACACTATATGTTCGCTCGTAGCAGTTTTTAACGAAGCGTGTTGCTTTACTTTGTAATTTATTAAGTTTTTGGTTGAATCATTATGACCAGGGTTCCAAATTTTCGTGGCGTTTTCGAGTTGTGACCTATCTAGAGCAAAGTAGCATCTCTCTTTTACTTTTTCATAAGAGGGCCTTCCTATTACACGCTTAACAAAACCTAGTTTCTTTAATGCTGTTCCGCATATGTTTTGTATGTGTGTTCCCCACGATATATCTGAAGTTAAGGTGATTCCAAGATATTTTACTGTATTTGACGATTTCCATTACTCCACCCACAGTATAGGTATAGCATTTGTGTGATGACTTTCGCGGGAAGTGAACCGTTGTGCATTTATTACGATTTAATTCTTACCTCCACTCCTGGTACTACGAATGAACGTTGTAAAGGTCCGATGACAGAACTTCTAAGCCCGCGTCTTCGTTTATTTTTACGGTAGATAAGTGTATTGTCTGCAATTAAACATAATTTACTGCTAACTCAAGAATTTCGGTCATTCATATAAATAATGAATAAAAGACGGCCGATCAAGCTTCCTTGAGGAATACCGGATGTGACTTCGACCATATCAGAGTTAAAACCATCAATAAACTCCTTGCCATCAGGAACGGCTATCAGTCTTCCCGCATTGACAAATTACTCAAGAGGAAACAAAGAAGGTTGACTATCTCGTCATCCACAGGCCTTTCTCAAATTGTACCCTCCGATAAGAAATGGACGTAGGTGCCTTTCATAAACAACTCCATGTCCAATAGCATTAATAGAATTTTTCGTAATGTAAATTTGAAAGTTTTTTTTCATATCAGAATGATTACTGGAAATTTACTTTTCAATTCTAACGATATTTTTTAATTCCTTAGACAAAATTGGAGTGTATTTGTTAAGATGTAGTACTCAGGACTGCAATTGTCTTTACATTGGACAGACGGGTAGAAGTTTTAACATAAGGACAACGGAACATTTTAATTCTTTTATTCATGGTGATAACAAATCCATTGTTGCATCTCATTTATCTGGTTTCAATCACATGTCGGATTTAAGAGTAGAGATTTTAAATGTTCATGACAAAGGTGCAAAGCTGGATTTTTTTTGAAAACTTTGAGATCATATCAGCATCTAAGGTTTTGCGACCGAAATTGTTAAATTAAATTGTACCGTTTAATCTGTCCCCACTTTATCATGTACCTGTCCCGCCTTTAAAAAGCACTCCCCCATCATCCTGACTTTCAATCACGATGTGAACTAATTGAATTTCTCCATGACTTCCGCGATCCATCACAGGAATACAAAGTAACGCAGTGGATAAGAGGTAGGATTTTTTTTCTCATTTTTTATGCCCAAGTGTCTCCTTGAAAACTTACCGATTTGCACCAAGAAGTGATGCTAAAGGAAACATTTCAAAGGTGCACACTTCAAGAGATTTTTTTACTCAAATTTACAAGAAAAAATTCTGAAAATCAAATAATTTGATCTTGAAAACTGTATCTCAAAAATTTTGGCGGATTTGAGAATTTAAAATGCAAAGCAAATGCTTCAAAACGTGGAGACACATTAATTATCAGGAACTACATGACTAATACACAGAACTATCAACCAGAAATACACTCAGATACGGAATCGATTCATAACTTTTCCCAAGTAGTTGGAATAAGGGAAGAAAATAATGGAGATAAATTCATAAGAGTACTCCAGAAGCGTAACGCTATACCATCCCACATTCTCAGCAGAGAGTGCTTGACGCAATGCGGAAGTCAAGGAATACATTTGATTTTCGAATAATTCAATATTTGAGTGGATACATTTATAGTCCACAAAAGCTTTTTTCTCCATTCTCCGGATCCCGCGTCAAATAAGAATATTCAAGGCCGCCAGGACACAATGGGAACGATATTCAATCCTCTCACAAAAGAGGTATCAACTGACTTCCGCGATCCATCACAGACCTCGCAAAAAGTGAAATAGCGCATTCCGGCAAAACTATGACTCTGCGACGCGTGAGCATTTCTCCCAAAATGTATTCCGAATGAAATTTCCACTCAGGTTCCGACAAATTAACGGAAGTTGTTAGGTTTTGTGGCGGCGCTTTATTCCACAGAAGCTATTGCACGGGGCGAGCTTCATAGTTACAGTGACTCAGAGATTCCTCTCACATATATCATTAACACTTTCTAGAATATCATGAAAGTCCAATTATTTTTACGATGATGACGAAATTAAAATGACCTATTATATTCGGTACATAGTTGAAATAGCCATAAAAATTCCAACTATTTTTACTGTAGCAATTACATAAAAATGGCCCCACCAAATCTGTTCAGTTTATAAACTAAGTTTTCTCTCATTCCACATAATTTCGATATACGAAAACATGTCATTACATAAAAATGGCCCCACCAAATCTGTTCAGTTTATAAACTAAGTTTTCTCTCATTCCACATAATTTCGATATACGAAAACATGTCAATTTAGATTACCTTCCCAACTTGTATGTGTGAATAATTAGATCTCAAACACTTCTTTTACTCAAATTCAATCTCTAAATATTCTACGTCTCTCTTTATATGAGCGTTGAAAATTAAAAATGAGTAAATGCGATACAATGGAGAATGAGTCTCTCTAGATCGATGTTTATTGATAGACAAGGTCTTTCACAACACCTTGGAGTAAAGAGTTATTAGTTGGCTGCATCGAATGCTAATATAACGGTAAAAACCAATTTTGATTGAATGATTTAAATAGTTTCTAGCGGTCTTTAAGCTCATCCTAGAGATTTTCATAATTTTATCAAACGCTTTCATTATGCAACATACGTTGTTCGTGCACTTAAGTGATAGTATCACACCACTAACAGACTCAAATCTACAATTGTAACTTCCTCAGAAGTAAAAGTAAAAATCAAGAAGTGAAACTATTCTTGGGGAATAGTCCTCATTTTACTCCTCTCAAGACCCCTCCCTCACCAGTTAAAATCAATTCCACTTGAGGTCCGCTGTGCTCTTCAACTAGGTCAAGGTGAGCACTTTTCAAGATTGAAGGAGGTTTATCTTAAACACCAATGAAGAAAAAAGTTTTGAAGAGTGCCCCCCAGGTTTAAGCACAATAAATTTCCTGAGCAATTAAATAACTTTCATTCTAACCACTCTGACATATTAGCGTTTTAAAGATAGATTTATATATGAGAGGGAAAAATGACAACGAAGGAGACTGGTCACAGCTGGCACTGCACAAGTATCGATTCTAAGATCATAACTTTCGTTTGATAACCGTATGAGCTTTAGAGTGCCAAAGCCCTCCATCATGCGATACGCAGACGATACACGCGGAGCCTTTGGTCAATAGCGCGCAAGAGAAGTTGACCCCTGCAGATGTGAAGAGTGAATACACGGGTGAGTGATAATGGACCTTATAAAGTTCCACACTGAAATAGATATTGTAATTAATACTCCGGAGCAATGCAGTAGCATTCTCTCAAAACCGGTACCAAAATGATGACGCGAAGCCAGTAGTTTCATTCGTGAGCGAGGCAAATGATCAGAAGAAAGCTTGTGAGAGCAGATTACAAGAATTACTTTATGTAGGACAACAAATGTGAGACTGGCGTCGATCAAACTCGTGTTCAACATCCTAATGCCTAAACTAAGGGAAATGTGGGTAAAGATTCTGGTTACAGAGAGTATAATTATGTAAGGAGCAAAAATTAACGCTAACGCGCTGAAGGCCATGTGTTACAGCAGACGCGTTGCGGTGATAAAAAGAAAATGCACGTTGATAATTGCTCACGCCAGCCAAACTGGCACAGAAGATGCACTAATGGCCGAGACAGGAGTCATCTGCATCACTTTCTGTCGGGGACAGAAAAATAGGAATGAAATAAAAATATCGATAGAATGACAATAAATCGGTAAGGAATCGGACAATTTGGTAAAGAATCAAATATTGATGGAACGAAAGACAGAGTGGACAAAAGTGAGAACAGAAAGGAGATTAGAGGGTTGATTCCACGAAGTAGAGCGAGATCTTGGGCGCGAGTACCCTATACCACCCAATGCTTGACGAAGCACAGGCTATTTGCAGCCCTAAAATTTACAAATTCATTCTTCCGCGGTGACATCCGTCTGTGGCAAGGCTATGGGGCGACATGGCTGACAAATAGTCGCGGTGTATGGCGGCTGTTTCGCACACAGTCGAGAAAAGTCCCGTTAGAAGACACAGGTAACAATTAATGAATTGCTTCAAGTTATAGAGCTATATTAAAACAACATCCCCACTGAAATCACCCTAAAATATAACCAGCAACTAAATAGTGGAAAAAGAAATCTTTCAAAAGAAACGTAATGATTCTCAGTAGCATGCAAAATAAACACTTCGGTTTCAAGCCTTAGGGCTGAGGCACTGTTGCAAAAATGTTTCTAGTATTTCCATTGATTTTTTTCTCGGTCGGCATGTAATCTATGATTCTCAGGACGGACTGAAGAAACACTCACAAAATGTGTAAACATATAATAATATATAGATAGTTACACCATACCTGATAATAAAAGGAAGTGTACACCGCATCTGGATGAGTGGAGCAACGGGGAAGCAAGTTTAAAAGTGAAAATACAATGATACCTAAATAATGAGGGGTCCACTGAATTAAGTCTTAGACAGAAGTAAGGACTTAAGGCTACTTCATTCTTTGCAGTCCATCTGGATAAAAAGCCGAAGTCATTTTTTACTCCATAGGCATTCACCACCCTTTCCTCCTGGGGATGTAATTTCCCACTCATGTTTCTTCAGCTTGCCTCCTTTTATCCGGCTTCCGAAGGCTTTGTAGGCTTCCACAGATATTCTCCCCCAACCCGAAAGTACTTCAGAACTTCCCCTCGTATTTATTACAGCCCAAACTCTATTCCAAGAAGCGTTTTAATATTCCACTGCAGAGCATGTTGTTATCTAATCCCATTGCAGTTTTATCAAGCTCCGTTGCGGCAGTAAATATAAAAAATATGTGATTGAAATTAAACTCATCGAATTCGATCACTAAAATTACAACTGATTCCCATGAAAAATACTGAATATGATTGGCTCGTGAATATCTTGCTTCACTCCGGCTGGATGCATCAAAGGCCTTGTCCCCATTGTAACACGAGAGAAGAAATGGTAGCCACCTGAGAAACTTCAGGTTATGAGCGTTCGAATCCCGGAAAATTCTCTCAAAGGATCCCCCTAAATCTTTATCTTTTCTCCTAACACGTCAGTGCCTTTGGTACCATCATTTTTGGCAAAATCTTATGTGCCACATGAGAAGAAACTGGCTTTCTTATACTCATGGTGTAACTTTTACCTATCATTTTGTATGACTGTGCGTTTGGTTTTCCTTCACAATCAAAGTTAACTTCTTGATTAAATAACTTTGTATCAGGCCCATAAACTTTGCCCAGAGTAAATTAAGCTCAATATTGTTCATTAACATTTTTTATTCTACCGGTAGAGGTAGGTTTTGATGATTTTCAGATAATCTCCTCCCGGTTTTCTACTCTCTCAGGGTCCTATATACCTTCTTCGCATCAGAATCCGATCTACCCTTTTCATCCCGTTCATAAAAACTATTCTCCTTCTTCCCCTTCCCCACTCGCCCTATCTCATCCTTCCCTCGATTGCACTCTTAAGCGACCCATCTCTATTATCGAGTATTACTCCCTCCAGCCACCCACACTACTTATTCCGGATTTCATTCAGAAGTTTCTTTTCCTCACCCACCATCTCAATCACCATTTCGGTAGTCTTCCTTTCCATTTACGTTTATTAATTCAACCAACATTGTATTTGCTCTAACCAGGCAGTAGTTCAGTTTCTACTTAGTACGATTTTTTTATCTCCCATTTCAATTTAAATTTATTTCTTTATTTCCACAACTTATCTACGTAATTACTGAAAGACTGACTCAATAATGAGGACATTTATATTGGATTAGCGCAACTGGTTATGAGCCATGTTAATCAGTTAATACTATCCTCCGTTGATAATGCATTATTGTGCAAAAATATTCTTGTGGAAAAATACGTCTCTTGAAGTTATATGAATAATTTATTATAAGAACGAATGATCATATTTGATCCGCTCCAATTCGTCTAATACATAGGATATCAGAAACATTTGATGACCCCACCACACCGAAGATGGAGAGGCCTAAGTAGTACATATGTTTTCCACCATGTACACCTGCGCAGTGGCGCTATAGTCAAGAGGGTCGATGACAGCTTTTTCATCGAAAAGCGACAGCAGCCCAAAGTTGGGCTGCGGAGGAGACGGGTTGACGAGATCCGCCGTTAAGAGAGATAAGCCGAAGGGAAGAGCGCACGAGAAGTTCCAAGAAAAGGAGATGGACAGAGATAAGAGCAGAGGTCTCGAAAAGTTTCCGGGGGGGAGTGAGGAAGGGGTGGGAAAAGACGCGAGTCGGGAGGGGTCGGGAGGGAAAAGCCTCCCCCTTGGATTCGCCATCGCATATCACTTCGGCCAGCGAGCGGAGAAGAGTCGTACGAGATGTGAAAAGGAACATGGCGTCCAGCGGAGAGGATAAATCACACTCCAAGACTTTGCTCAGAACCTGGTGCGAATGTGTTTTTTATGGATTTCGCCATTTCGACAGAGATGGATATTGTGGATAAATATGATCCTATTGAAAGAATTATTTTGTATGAAATCAGAGCCAAGGAAAATATACTTCCGTTTAAGCAATGAAAACGCTCATGAATGAAATCCTCACTCTCGCCATTAGTAACATTAACTCCTTATAATTTATCTGAAAAACCTATGCAATCACTTTTGTGCTTTAAATATGTCACTAAAATGGAGAAGAGGAAATTCAATAAAAAATTCATGACATTATTTTATTAGATAAAGGACGAATAAAAGAATCCTTTTCCAAGATAAGGGAGACGAGTTTATGTGATTTATATCAAGATAATCAAAAATAAGTTTTACAAACTATAAGAAAGAAATGTCGACTAATATACGTATAAAACTGACAATATTAGAAAGGAGCTGTATTATATTGTAATATACTTATCGGCCATTCACAAAAAATATACTTAGGATATTGAGATAGCAACATTATGGATACTTTCCATTGCGACTATTACCTTAAGCTACTTTCCAAAGGAAATGTGGCAATACAGAACTCCGCTCGGGAAAAATTAGCAGTAAAACAGTCCGACACAGTTACTATTTTCTTATATGCTTAGAAAAAGAATGTTTTGATTCTCAAATAATGCAACTTATGTTAAAACTGTCACCACGTGCCGCCATGTGAGCTTGTCAAGGTAGTGCTCTGTATGCCCTCTTATTTTATCTTCAAAAGAAATTTTAGACTTGACTTCGGAAACATGAACGGTTCGTTGAAACAGTGCCAGTAGTTGATGGTGGCCTTCTTGACCTACTAGCCAATAATCCCTCGATTTAACACTAGCATTGCTAATAAAGCAGCTCTTCAGAGGAAATATTTTTCCCTTTCTCAACACTGAACTCACTCTGCCGGCTGAGGTAGAGTGAATTTTATCTCTCCGGGTTTGACCAGGATGAAATAGATTCACCTAGAAAGAATAAACGGATATTTTCTCTCGTTTATTGAAGATATTTGATATGAGAATCAGTATTTTACGATACTACGACTGATGAATAGTTGGGCACAGCGTTGCGTGGTGCAGAAGTATAGAAAATAAGGATATACATTGAGAATTTATGTAAAACATACAGGCGGGGATGATGATGAATTCAGTTTGATGAACTCAGAAAGAAGAAGAAAGAGTGAAGCTCTGGGCCGAGTAGGTGAGAAGAAATAAATGATGGTGGAATTTACGAAGAGGGAAAGTAGGTGGTTGGAGTGAGTACCAAGGGGTGACGGAAAGGTGGACTATTGTGATAGCGGGGAGGGTGTATGGTACGTGGAAAGGAAGTAGAAGAGAATAGGCTTATTGGTTATGGCCATGGACGAGCGGAAAAACTATACCGAGCTTTAAAGGAGATATATAAAAGGAGTGTTTGTCTATCGATGATATAGTGATTGCCATCATCAAATGAAAAAAAGCCGCTGAACAAACAATTTCATAAATATTACCCTTTATCATACAATTAAAAAGTATCTCTTCCACACAGAACTAGCATATATCCATTAAATATTTGTATCATTTCCCTTGCTGGTATATTAGGTGGTTTATTTCTTCTATTTACGTAAGTCATTCTCCATTCGAGGAAAATCAATTCCACATGCTCAATCCTCCAGTCATGAAATAAAAAATATTCCTAAAGGGGATAGGCTACCATTAAAATCGGGCGAAATTACGACTCTTCTCATTTAGATCGAGTATGGCGCGCATCAACTGAGTGCAGCCCCCACGAACGTGGCTCACTCCCTCCCCCAACTAGGGGAAGCCACCCGAGTGAAAGTGAAGCTGGGCGAGGGAAGAGAAACAAGGACAGGGGGAAGGAGCGATCTTCTCGGGCAACCATCTCTTTCTCGAAGAATGAGTC
This sequence comes from Ceriagrion tenellum, assembly GCA_963169105.1. Lineage (NCBI taxonomy): Eukaryota > Metazoa > Arthropoda > Insecta > Odonata > Coenagrionidae > Ceriagrion > Ceriagrion tenellum. The sequence goes on from OY720638.1 coordinate 12,389,158, forward strand.
CTCATCTGATGAATTCTTTGCGCTCAGGAATCGGTGGTGATGAAAACTCTTATCTTGAGCGAAAGTAGTCATCGGGACAAAACCGGTTTTGACTCGTTAATTGTTAGGACTTGACGGAAGGATGACCCACTTCATCTGTCAACTTGACAAATGTGGAAAATATTATTTCCAGCTATTATTTGCGTGGGAGATATGACTAAGTGGCAGAACTCCTGTTCATGCAGGGGATGAATAGACTATGTGGGGGATGCAGCCCTCAATGACTCTCAAGCCAGCAAGCCCTGGAAAAGCAGCCCTCGGATGATACCGGGTATTGCCACGGAATCATCCAAAAAAACTACGAATCGAAAGAGAGGGAAGAACATGTCAGCCTCTGCTCATAGCGAGATAATTAAGCACTATCAGCACCCGACTTAAGCACCCGATAATTAAGCACCCGAAGAAAGTATTTGGTATCAGCAGGGAGCGGGGAGAAGGTGCTATGCCGTGAAGACAAAGTGGTTGGCTGCATCGTAGGTTAAGGTTCTCTTGGAGCTCCCTTGCCTACCGAGCGCTGATGAAGAAGCGCGACACAGTTCCTAATCTTCCCGATTTTTTGTATAAAATCAAAAATATTCTTAATAAAAAGATCATAATACATGGAGAGAATCACCCTAGGTTATAGACTATTTAGCACATATAGTCCATCCCATGACCAAGTGCTGCGTAGGCGAAAATGATTAATGTAAGCTTAATATACGCATTAATTACATCAATATGATAGGCATGAAGTGTTCTCAAAATGACTTGCAATATAGCTTTAACTTTAGCTCCTCGAATCGTAAAACCCGTAGTTTTTCTCCGCCAGCAATTCACTTGTAGCACTGTAAATACCGAGGGCCTATAGACACATTTTTAACGAAGTCGTATGCTTCCTTAATTAAGGTTTGCGTGGAGGAGACTAAAATACGCCCATCTCAGCATAATCTGAGATTGTATTTTGTTTAATTACAATTAAGAATGTTTCTCCGAGTAAATGGCAATTTTCATAATGAATCAGTGAAAAACATTTATTCAAACCAATTGTTAACAGAAAGACGGCTTGATGGTAGTCAGATGAGTTAGCGTCTATCCCACGCACTGCTGCAAAATGATTTTACTCGAAAAGCAGCTGCATTTTTTAGTAAAAAATGTATCTTTTAGTCCAACGATACATACAACTCCACACAGTACGATAATGCTGTGGTTGAGGAAAATACAAGCTTCTGCGGTAAAACTCTCAATAGAGGTCCCTTACGGCAGTGTTTTCAATCGAGACACCGTAGGCAAAAGATGACATGCACACATGCTGAATTCCTTACCCAACTGGAGAGACGGAATACTGTACTATTTGATTCTGGTTGGATAAATAACATTTTCATCTTTGTTCCGTCCATTTCATATTTATTTAGAGGCTTACATTTTAAAATATTTCTTCATTAGTTGCTGAAAAGATATAGGTAATCAATTCCAGTGATTCATGATGAAGTTTCTATCAAAATGCAAAAATCAGATTATAATAAGTTAACAAATTTGAGACTGTTCTTTCCTTTCAATTAAATTTATTTGAGTGCGCACTCACTGATTCCATCAGTTTTATTTTAATTAGTAATAAAATATTTCTCTGAAAAAAGCTACGTTCTAGAATCTCTAAAAGCAAAGTTTTTGACTTTAATCCCAAGGACTCTGGAGACAATGATCCTCTAACAAGATGGCATCAGAGAGACACAAAATGAAAAGCTTCTGTGGCATAAAAATCACTAACCCGATTGGTTTTATGGTTTTTGCGTGACTCACGAGCAAGCAAGCATGAGCTCATATTTACGTACTATTCCAATGAAAGCAGTAATAAGTAATTATATGATCTCTCAGGAGAGCTTTTTCTGGGTCAGGTAAATTTCCCGAGCGAGCATAGAATGGAAAAAATACATAAAATCAACACTCGCGACCTTATTTGTCTTCAAAAAATTCATTAACTTGATTCAGCACGCGATCATTAGGATTCCCCTAATGATCGTGAGCTGAGTCACAATTCACGCTCCTCCAAACATGTGTCCCCCATCTGCAGCTAACAATAAAGGCGTCGACGGGAGGATGTCAAAGGACGTAGGCACGACTTTCCCGGCACTGCAAGTGCTGTTCGGCCTTGTAAGTCCGTCCGCTCACTAAAGTTTTGCACTCCAAGTGCGCAGTTCCACGTTCCAATCGTGCAACTAGTCCTTAGCCGAGGGTTGTATCTCTGATTCCGTGACCTCCGTTTCAGATAAAGCAGACCATTTTTTCCACAGGCCCCTGCTATTACGAAAATTCGCTTGGAGGCGGAGTGCACGGGATGAGATGGCACGCACATAAAATGTCTTACCGCTTTTAGCCAATCTTTCTAAATATTTTCCCAACTTGGCGGTGAAACTAACAACCAAATGCACCGCCCCACGTTTCCCAAAAAGTCTCTCCTACTCAGCTCTATTTTTAATGTGGTGATAAAACTTAGGAGAGGTTCAGATGTTTCCCATAAGTCGTCAAAATGATCTGTGCCGTCACAATTCCAACTCTTTATAGCGAGAAATCGTTTAGCCTCCAGAAGCGTTGAAGTTGACGCTAAGAGTGACTCACAATTTGTGGCTTAATGCCACAAGAAGCCAAACTCGGTATCTGACATGTCTGACGGTTTAGGGGAAGACTTACGAGAATCCGATCTCACATTCTTCACCGAAACAGCACGCCCAAAACGCGTTCATTCCTCAGAGAGGACAGGTTTTTACCGGATTATGGCCAAGATAAACGGGGTGAGGCAAAGCTTCTTTTGTCAGATTGACATTGTCGCTCTCAAGAATGGGTCGTGTCAGACGTATTTTCATCGTGGATTTTCGTATTTTCGTACTTTCATCGTATTTTCATTGTGTCTTAAGTGCACGTGCTCTCGTATGTTATTTAAGTCCATGGATTTTTTCACCTTCGCACGCTTTACGCACCAGACACTCCAGAATTAGCACTCATGCGCTCTCCAAAGCCATTTCTTGAAGGTCGAATATGAATCCTGCGATATTTCCTGAAGGAGGCTTCGCCACGACTAATACACCAACACAAATACCGACTTTGAATTTTTCATATTTATTGCTTGAAAAATACTAATTTCTCTGACGACAAGCCTCATCTTTTCGGAAACAAAATTAAACTATTCGCCGAATAAGTTTATAATCTCGGGGCTACCTCTCCGCTTCCAAATGTGACCAACCGGTAGCAAATTTTGGATCGACCTCTTGACATACCTACAGGTTAATTGTGAAATGAGTGGATACACTTGACGAATAAGTAGTCGTAGACAAAAATGGGAGGTACTTTTAAGTGACAAGGCGTCTTCCTTGGGTAAGATGGTTCAAAATCTCTATAAACCCTGAGAAGAAGCCGTGACATAACGAATGGCTGTAGCCAAGGATTAAAAATCAAGTTATATGAAGGAGGGGGCAGTAGCCCTTCATCACGTGAGTGAGGAGAGCATATGGGTTGGTGCAGTCTCTCAAGACACTGCAGGCGCATTAAACGGCCGTAGTGCGGCGAGGCAATACTATGCACGGGATACCCAGCAAGGACCTCGAGGAGAGGTAGCCTTACAACTTTTTCCTCATATCTATTCTATTTCAAAAGACGTAACTGAATCCGCTTGATAAAATATCCCAGAGGTACACTAGTCCTCCATTTGGATCTCCGGGAGGCGACTTCTCAAGAGAGAACATCGTTGAAGAACGAAAATCAGCATTATATCATTTGTGCCTGGAACATGTATTTGCTTTGAAGCCACAAACGGCTTGTAAACCTAAAAAATGGAGATAACCAGAGTGATTCTGAATGTTTAAAGAGTTATCAAAATGGAATTCCTCGATAAAGGGACTTCTAGAGGGGCACTATTCGATATATCCACTCAGATCTATAAAATAATCGCGGACATGGTGTAATAAGACATAGAGAAGTATGTTTTGAAAAAAACAGAACAGAGCAGGGGAGATAGCTTAATTTATTTTATTCGTTTATGAGTACTAAATGGACTTGCTTTCATTAAGCACGCATAAAAAATGCCATGAGACTGAAAAAGTATTAAAATCAATTTTATGTAAAAGAAACGACCTTTTATAAATCAAATTATATTCTGCAAGACCAGCATCATGATATCGAGACCAAGATCATGAATATCGAGACTAAACCATAATTCGGTCATGGTGAAATTCCACCATAAGTTTAAAAAGCTAAAATTTTAAACAAAAATCGCAATCATCTGGAAAATGGAAGAGATCAAAAAAGAATAGTTAATGCAGCAGAGTAAAAAGTAGGGATGAGAAAAGCAAAGTCGTTAGCCATGGAATACAGACAAATTACTAGTCCTAAGAGATGAGCGAAGAAAGAACAAAAGCTCAAAAACAGATGGACATCTTGAGAAAAAATAATAAGGAATACGATAAATCGAAATGGAAGAAATTTCAGAGGAAAATTGAATAAAAATTTTGGAATTGGATGGAATCTCTTCGACAAAAAATTCACAAAACTGCACGGAGCTACTTCAAAGAATGTCCAATCAAAGGTATTTTTCATTCGGAGAAAATAAGATGAAACTATAATTGAAACTGAGGGTAAAGCAAAGAGATGGAAAGAGAAGGAAATAAATAGCAGGTTACCAGAGAACAAAGACACTGTGGATGAAGACGAAAAACGATTCCCGAACACGATGCTGCAGCAAAGGAAATAAGGGAGAAAAGGGCACCAGGATTTGATGAAATACCCTCGGAGTTCCTAGAGTATGAAGAATAGATGACCCTTTATAAGGTGTACACACTTGACATTATTCGAGTGGGAAAAATGCCAATGGACTTATGTAATAATTTAATCATCCCTATCCCAAAAAACAAAAATTCCCGACGAAGCGAAGATAAGAGACTTAGTCCAACTACGCAAGCCTCGAAAATAATGGCCACAATCTTGAAAAAACATGATGGTAGAATAGAAGATCATTGAACTCCTTCGTGAAGTCCCAATCGGTTTCAGATAAAGCAAGGAAACGAGATAGTCAATGACAGCCCAGCCACTTATCGTTGATGGAAGGATTATAAAGTACAAGCCCACATATATTACTTATATATTGGCCCACATATATTGACCTAAAATTTGTTTCTTTTGTATAGTATTTTGCGGAAATAAATTTGAATAAAATGGATAAATATTGTTGTTTCATGTTAAATTGATTTATATTAAACGTCATTCAATTAGCGAACAATGGCATGAATAAGTAGAGTTATTTTCTTTACTTTAAACAGAAGACGCATTTTTCTATCGGTAACCAGCATATAAATCAAATTACAATCGAGTCATTTTATGGAGGAATCATTATAATGAATCCTGCAAATTCCAGGGCACTTGAGAGCTTTTCCTACGGAAAGTTCTGATTTGAGATAGGATATTGGGGCATCAGCAGCATAGTTTTAGACCTAAAACGAATCGTACGTATGTTATTAAAAGGCAAAGGTCACTTCTTGTCTGCTTCACACACAGAGGAATTCGTGAGTCACCAATTCGGTCTAATCTAGAGCATGCAAGTGTGGGAACATAAAAAACTATTCCATGTTTGCTATTTTACGCAGAAGCTCCTCAAGCTTCATCATTCTGTGGAATATAAAAAGTGTCGACACGCAATAAGTGCCTTTCGAAGGAGGACTGAATCGCTCACAGTAGGCGACTGCCTCCAGATTAGATAAGCTGTTTGCCAGCTTCCCACAGCGCTCTCCACCGTTAATCTCAATTGCGACAAAAATGGACTCAAAATAATGCATTATATTATTTCCTTCCCGAAGGATGTTAGGAAATACATTTAAATGTCAATAGGGAAGCAGGGGAAGGCTCCAGCATCAGGAGAGGGAAAACAGCGTCGTGCCTAGCAGCCCTCCTCTTAATCTCGTGGAGGAAGATAAGAATGAAAGTCTTCCCTTATTTTCTCCGGCTCCACGTCCGGGCGCCAAAATGTGATGTATTCGATGCGGGAATATCTACGTGTTGCGGTTGGGTGAGGTGAGGGTGCCCGTGCAAAGACCTGGGAAGAATTGTAAAGTCGAGGAGAACAATACAACGGTCGCAGCCAGAAAGGAGGGAAAGGTAGAATGTCATAGAAATTTTCCTTTTTTTTCATTTTTCATTTTCATAGAAATTTCAATTTCATAGAAATAGAAAAGGAAAATCAACCTGACCAGGGAATCGAACCAAGGCCCTTGGCATTGATGGTTGGATAGAAGCTAGATGATGCCTACAAGTATTAGAAAGTCCGAGTACCTAAAATTTGATTCCCGGACAAGATGCATTATTTTCACGGAAAAATCCATTTATTACTGTAGTTTCGATCAGAATTAAGCAAGTACATAAATGCAGAGGAAAGGATGGAGCCGGTATCCTATGGTGAAAATTATTTTTCCGTTACGTTTGGGCATTTTGGCAAATTTTTCAAGACAGTCTGAGCTCATGTCCCTCGCGGGAAACTTCCATATCATTTGAACATATTGGAGGGAGCTCATGGGATCTGTTACCAGCTGTCACCATTCTGCGTTTTTGCTCGTTACAACAAGGAACAGAAAACTCAAAGATTAGACCGCATCACTAGTGTTAAGTTTCCGGTCGCAGGATTTGCACTTATTCCTCAACCCTATTCCTTACTTGCCTATCATGATGTTTTGACATCATGTAAATTTCACACGGCACTCAGCTTCAATCTGCTGAGCCATCTCTCCTTTGATAGATGCTAAATAGCAATTCCTTCGGCCGAATACGAAGATGTTCTATTGGTACTCTATCAGTTATTCTTTAACAGGTGAAATTATAATTTAACTATTTAATAGCCTCTGAGGAAGATCGGAAATATCAACACCAGCCTGAATTGACACCCAATGTGCATATAATTTAGCATGCATTCGTATTATTGAAAATAAGCGCTTAGAAAAAAAAAATATATATATAATTATATATATATATAATTATATATATATATAATTATATATATATATATATATAAGCTAGCAACAAGGCGTTGAGGTTGGGGATGGATAGATAGGTAATCAGTGGACACTCACAGAAAGGCGATCCATGGCGACGCCGGTGTCCACTGCTCTCGGAAGCTTTCGGGTGAGAACCCTTCCTCAGCGGGAGAAAATCACAACTGAAGAGTGTCACACTGGAGTTGAGGGTAGAGGGTCTGCTTAGGAGGGTGGTTGGTTTTTGAGGGAAGTGATTGGTTGGAAGGAAGTGAGGGAGGGAGGAATAAGGGGAGGGGATACGGAGAAAGCTAGCGGAGGTTAAGCCCGGGAGTACACATACATCTTAGGATTGAAATATATGATTGTTCCCAATGGCAGAGCTCCATGATAGATGTGTCAGGTGGGAGGGCGCGAATGATTTTTACTTGGAAGCAGTCGTTAAAGGGGAGGTTATGAGAATTGGCGTGCTCCGCTACAGGCAGCTTCAATTGTTGTGTCACGCTGCTCCTGTGGTTATTGATTCGTACATTGAGAGATGTGCTTGTGAGGCCAACGTAGAAGGCCTGGCAGTGCTTACAGGTGAGGAGGTAAATTACATTACTCGAGGAACAGGTTCCCCGAGTAAGTATCTGATACGTTATATTTGTGACAGGGGTCGTGAAAGTTCGGGAGAAAGGGTTGAGTGGGCAGGTGAGACAACGGGGCTTGCTGCAAGGATTTGATCCAACGAGAGGGGGATCGGCCACACTACCCTCAAGTGAGGTTTGTCGGATCTCGCGGATCCAGAGACTATTTTGCAGATTGGGAGGGCGACGAAAGGAGAGCACGGGAGGTCTTCGAATAAAAGAAGAAGTAGAGGGGGAAGAGGCGAGAATTGAGTGTGCTGACTTGAGAAGGTTTTTCAGTGCAGCATCTAGACCCGGATGAAAGGTGGTTACAAAGATTTGTTCATCAGGATAAAGATGATCGTCCGGTTGAGGCGTGGAAGGCGGTCTCCTTGAGGGCTCAACCGCCCTGATGAACTGCTCCCTCACCAGGTGGAGGGGATATCCCCGGCTCACGAACGCTATTTCCAGGTCTTTCAAATAACGAAATAAATGAAAATCGTCGGAGCAAATACGTCGACCTCGACGAGCCAGAGAAAATGGGAGGGAGCGTTTGCAGTGATCGGGATGATGATTAAAATTATCCCGAGCCACTTCTAAAAAAACGTATTTTACCCTCCTCTGCTAATTTCACCCCACGTAAAAAAGACACCCCCCTGGACGCCCTAAATCTTCACATCACATATTTTCCTGGCGTCCAAAAACTCAAGACCATCCTCAAAGACTTATTCCCAATTTTAGATACTAACAGATCGACAGCCAATCTCCTACCCAAATGCCCCACAGTATGTTTCAGACGTCCACCTAACTTAGCCAATCTTCTTCGCTCCAATTCTTCGCGAGAGGGTACATCGAATGACACTCCCCGTCCCACCACACAGAGATGCAACAAACCACGGTGCAAAACGTGCAACATGTTTCGCCCCCTATCCTCATTTCAGAGTCCTAACACAGAGACGCCGTTCGACATCAAAGCCTCCGGCTCTTGCGACTCCCACAACTTAGTTTATGTGTTACAATGTAAACTATGTCCCGGTTTTTATGTGGGCGAATGTATTACACCCCTTAATATTAGAATGAATAACCATCGGTGCACCTGTAAAGACCCATCTTCCACTTTCCCCGTCCCTACTCATGTGCGGAAGCATGGCTTGTCCTTTGACAAGTGCTTTGAGGTGGCAATATTGATCTCCCTTCCCCCGGACGCCCCGTTAATTGAAGTGCGCCAGAAGGAGCTGGCCATAATCTGGTTGCTAAAATCGTACGCCGCGCCCGGATTAAATAAAATACATTAATCGCACGCTCCCCGTTGTTTTCCATTTACCCCCTTCCCTTCCCTCTCCCCCCCCCCCACCCTCACTGCGACCCCTTCCGCTCTCTCCGGCCAAGACACGAGCTGGTAAAAATTTCCCCTTTTCAAGAACCGTTCGTCAACCGCTGGGAAAAACCCCTTCCCCTTCCCCCATCCCCACTCCCCTAACCTACCGCCCCTCCTACCCCTATCCTCACCAGCGCACACGACATTTGTTCCGTGATACGCCTTGAAGACGGACTAGTTCCGAAAGCTAGCGATGTAAGTGTGATCGTCTCTTTTTTTGTGTGTCTATCTCCTCCATCCTATCCACATCGTGTGTTCATCGCCGCATGGCTGACTCCAATCCATCAACGTATATATATATATATATATATATATATATATATATATATATATATATATATATATATATATATATATATATATATATATATATATATATATATATTCACACAAAATACACCTTATGTATTCCCGGTGGCATTAATGACAGCCAATGGAATAGAATATAGTGTAGTTTTTCATTGAATATATGTATATTCTTTTCAATAATACGTAAACATATATCAGTCAATAATTTATGCAAAAGTGTTAACATCTCCGCAGTAATGGCATCATACACGATCCAAGGCGAGCCGGACTTCATTGGACTTCCACTGATTCTACAAATGATTCATTAAGATAGCAATTATCAATACCTTACTGTATTCATCTCACTTCCACTCTATCACCCTCACTCAATTTGACTTTATCCACATGAAAAAATCATACAATATCTCTACATATGCATTATTTCACATTATAATTAACTTCCTATTTAAAACACTTTTACTATCACGTTCATTTTCTATGAGTCATGATAAATTCAGAGTGAATTTCCTAAAAATCAAGAACATGATCCTGACAGGTTCAAGCAGCGAGGTGGTTAGAGGAGTTTTCTAGAATTATCAAATATTCATTTGATTGGCTATTGTAAGCACCAGCAATTAATGGTATTATCTATGAATTTCTTATCCACAGTTGCTGGTGTAAGGCTATTAAACTTCCGGAACTTGAAAATCAGAGGGTTTAAATATCTATATGCATTTGGGATCCGGTCTATTGATCCCAAATTCGCAGCCTAAATAGATACTCTACGTTCACCCACTTATGATGACTAACGAGGTGAGATACCATAAACGATGGTTCTTCCCCGACATTTGATGACATTTGGGATCCGGTCTATTGATCCTAAACTCGCAGTCTAAATAGACACTCTATGTTCACTCACTTATGATGACTAACGAGGTGAGATACCGTAAACGATGGTTCTTTCCCGACATTTGAGGGATTAAGACGTAAGATTGGCGAGTTTGAACGCTATACATGATACATTGTATGTGGTAACAACAGGCAGCAGCAAAATCTGAGGAATACGCATGGAGTTGTCGGGCGACAATGTTACTATAGCAATTCCTTTGACCGAATACGAAGATGTTCTATTGGTACTCTACCAGTTATTCCTTTGCAGAAGAAATTATCATTAAACTATTTTGCCACGTGCACCAGCTTTCCCACCGAAGCAGTCATAAACACGCCAAAGGTGCAGACTTTTCTTTCTTGCTTTTCAGCTGATCGATGCGAAAAGTAAACCAAATGCAAGCAGGTCCCTCCGTCCGGTGGTTACAAGCCGAAAATATTCTAAAAGACGTCTTTTCTTTAACCCTAGCACCGGAAGACATCCGCGCTGAAAGTGAGGTTATATCTGTCTCGTACGCGAATGATGAGAGAGTGGACACATTGACACCCAACCTTGGCCGCTTTTAAACATGCCCTGCTTTGCATGCGAACGTGCACCATTGAGTCGAAACAGGGTAGAGGCAATATAGTCGAATACTTGACTTGAAATTTCTACGATCGTCAAGAAAACTTACCGCATTAGCGTCAGCTGAAAGTTGTTGCGGTCTGAAAAAGTATATTTAATTTTTCCATAGTAGGCAACAGTTTTTATCAACGTCCTGTGAAATCACATTTAAAAGTTTCTTAACACACACTGCATCAAAGCCGCGGCCTTGATATTTGCTAGATATTCGTCAAATCAATGAGAGTTCGCGATGGTCTACGGGGAAAAGCTTGAAGGAAGAAATGAAATATTTCCACCAAGTTTGCTATATTATTCCCCCGAGGCGGTTTCGTTTACAGAAAGAAATACCTCTTTGCAAGTGTTATGTCGTTTTAGGAAATTATAAGACCGAATCTAAATTCTGTGATTTCATGTTTAATTTGGCACCACCAATATTTAAGAGTACCATGTTCTACATAGCACAAAATTTCAGACTTTTAAAGGACTTCAGATTGGAGTTGTTAATTTTTCAGATAATACTTGAATACCTTCGTTGAAAATAGTTAAAATTATATTCTTCACGTTAGAGAACATAAAAACTTTCACTTATACATAAAAATAGACAAAATAAGAGTAACACGATGCCGACAGCTGGGAGCGGAGTAAGAAAAAGAGTTTTCGGGTAACTCTGGGCCCAACGGAAATTCATTCCACGTTGCCGCATGAAGCATATGAAATGGGGAAATGAGGGCATCTTAGGAGTTCAATTATTCAGCTGTAATGCAGCCGAGTAGGAAGAGTTTCCGCTTCCAGCTGCCTTTTTCTTCCATGGCTCCCCGTTGCTGCCTTGCGTAGAATCGCTGCTATGATCTTTTATGAGGGGAGAGGGAATACTCTCCGAGACGGAGTTTCTGACGAAAGAACTGGCCATGCACCATCCTATCCGGTGAGAGAAGCTCGAATACAGTAAGCTTTCCCACAGAATTCAGGGAAATGAATCTCATTTGCATCAACCTCAAAAGTGCAATTGCTTGCATTCACTGCGTTTAGCAAGCTCTCTTGGATCAGCCGGTTAGAAGTTCTATCTGGAATTCAATTGCAATCTGACACGGTCAGTAGAGTTTTCCGACGTAGATTATGCACGCACATCATCATGTTTTGATCCAGAAGGTAAATATTATTATTTTAATATGCTCTGAGATTTGTACCATGCTCACGAATTGAGATGTGAAAATTGGAGCACCCATTGAAGAAGTGAACTAAGTTTTATGAAACTTGCAAATTTTTTGTGGATTTATTTGATACACGTTCATCAGACAAACCAAATGCCGTGTATTTTAACTCTTCTTTTCTCAAAGACGCAATTGTGTGGAATTTAAAACTATAAAAAACGAAAAATGCGTCAATTTTATTTTTTTAAACTCTAATTTTTAAACATATTTAACATAGAAAACTCTCTGCCACCCTGAGGGCCAGATAAATTTCCTGATCAAAGAAATGTTTAATAATCAATCTGTTCTAATTGTGGCCCCAAGTATATTGAGTATACTGGAAGAAAATTTAGCATCACGGTTAAATAACACTTTTTTGGGTTCAAAAATAATAACTCCTGACCTGTCTTGGCAAAATATCAACTACAAAGCGATCGTGATAGCGGTTTAAGGCTAAGATATCACACCAGGAAAAAAAGAGACCTTGATTTGACGCCTTAAAAGAATGCAGAGAAATTGCACTGTTTTCATCATATGTCTAGTGTACTCAGTTTTGTGCGGAAATTAGAGCTACATCACAGCATAGAACCAAACTGAACGGGCGGATCTAACGAACGAAACGAAGCTTACGCGTTAGCGTCAGCAATGACTACAGACTACGGAATGGTACAAAATCACGCCCCTTTTCCACTCCGTCAATAACTAGAGTTACCTCCATAATAAAACTATACTCTGCCCTCATCTTTACAACCATCCTCCAAACTTATTTTAGAAACATTGGAGTAGAGAAAATCAAATGAATACTTAGCGGAATCGTGTTAATTGCTGGAAGTGGAGGATAAAACATACTTCGATCTCTTTTCAGCACGATTTATTGGCTTATCAGTGCCTCGACATCACAGATATTATGACAAAAGTGCATGATGACTCTCCTTTTTTCCGTTCTTTGGTAAACAAGAAATTTTATCATTTATTGTTTGTTCGCTTTAATTGGATATTAGGGGAGGCGGCGGGCAGCTAAGGTCATTTTCGCCATAGGGGAGAGGTTGGGAAGGAAGGGTGGATGGAAATCCAGCCACAGCATTAGCCTGCTCTTAACGAAAGGCGCCAAGGGGACCATGGCTTAACGTCTCATCCGACAGACGAAGTACTGTACCTAAGCAATCTCTACAAGACGCTCAAGTAGGGATCGGGTTCCCTCTGAAAAATATTTTCCTCTGCAGGGATTTGAACCATGGCCGTCGGTGTGGTTTGCCAGTAATCTAGCCACCACACCAGCTCGATCCCCCTGCTTTTTCGCATTTGGCCAAAAACAGCACTAAAGGCAGATAAAATAAAGTGCTAGCATAAATAACTGGTGAGGATTTATTTTTTGGCGCTAATTTACAGTAACTACGACTGATTTTATTATATTCAACAGTGAAAATTCACTACTGTTACTTCGCAAAATAAGAGGCAGATGACCAAAAATCCGCACGTGTTCACACGAAGTAAGAAAAGGCAGGAAGCGGTTTGGTTTTACTTCCTTTGCTTAAATAACTATTCCAATTGCATTTATTGCCCATTGGCGGTATCTTGGATCTGCATTTGATGCCGCAAATTCGACGGATACTCTTTGAATTTCAAATCAGCCGTACATAGTCACCCTATATCCTAGTTTTTTCCTGAAAGATACAGGGTTCTTGGGGTTAGTGAAGACCTCCCTCCTTTACGGTCTCCGCGCTTAAGCCGAAGCATTAAGAGTCGTCCTTCCCAGTTAATCCCATTTCATCGATATTTATGCAAGTAAATTGTCTGTCGCTTTTTATATTGCGTCATTTTTCTTGATCCTAAAAGTATGAGATTATCGCTTGAATAGGTCCAAATATGATTTGGAACACGATCAATGGTACTACATGCCACCTCCAGAACATAAATATCCGCCGCATCTTGCAGATAGTATTAAGTCTTCTTAACTACTGATCTGTGATCTTTCAAAGTATGTCCCGAAACAAGGGTTAGCGAAAATGCCGTGGAATTCACACTCGAAAATTTTCAATATTCAACACCAATTAAGGTTGATTTTAAATATTTGACCCATTAATCAGGGCACTATTTGTTACATTAAGCAAGTGCTACATATATACATTTGCCTCGTGAGTACTGTGAATTATTGTAAGAATTCCCGGACTTAGCCGACTAGTAGTAGAAGTGCAATTGAACATAAACCGAAATTTACTTATAAAATTTGACGAAGATAATGGACTGTTAAAAGTGCTATTCATTAAAATAATATATATATATATATATATATATATATATATATATATATATATATATATATATATATATATATATATATATATATATATATATATAAATACGTTGATGGATTGGAGTCAGCCATGCGGCGATGAACACACGATGTGGATAGGATGGAGGAGATAGACACACAAAAAAAGAGACGATCACACTTACATCGCTAGCTTTCGGAACTAGTCCGTCTTCAAGGCGTATCACGGAACAAATGTCATTTGTTCCGTGATACGCCTTGAAGACGGACTAGTTCCGAAAGCTAGCGATGTAAGTGTGATCGTCTCTTTTTTTGTGTGTCTATCTCCTCCATCCTATCCACATCGTGTGTATGTATATATATATATATATATATATATATATATATATATATATATATATATATATATATATATATATATATATATAAGCTTTCTTTAGTATTCTAAGCTTTCTTTCCATTCCATTTAATGTTCACACTTTATATCACTACTTTCCACCATCCACTCTTTTATTTCAAATAAATTTTGTAAGAGTCTGGCACTCTAGTTTTAACTATTTTTCCTTTAGCCATATTTTAGAGCTTTTTAGAGGCATTTTTATACAGACCTTTCCTTCCATTTATTTTAGTAGTCTCCTCTACTCCGATATCTCCTCAATGTTTAGTTTTCTTTTAATAAAATAGCCAAACTCAATTCAACGCGACAAAATCACAGACACAATTTTCATTAGGAATAAACAAAAATCTGATGTTTGTCCCTTATTTTTCGCGATCCGGAGTGTCGAGTCGCCTGGTCGTATCCTTCTAATTGCGTGACCTGAATTTAATCCGTGTTCCGCATGGAGTATAAACAACCGGCGGCGCACATGTGCTGCACCTTGCGGTGGTAATCTCACCAGCATAACCGATGCTGAAGAGAGCGAGAATCATTGCATTCAAATGTGAGTCTCGCACATTGGGTTCAGCTCGGCACGAGGTGAAGCAGAGGCCTCAGGGTGCCCCTCCGCACGTCGGCTCGTCTTTTACAAGCTGAACGCCGTCCTACCAGCCAATTGTGTGAAACAATGTGTCCATATGTGTGCTTGCACATTTGCTCCAGTTAGCCGAAACTGATATTCAATGTACATCCTCGCTGAATCTTCCACCGCCAATCTTTGAAGCTGACGGTCACAAGTAGATAATAAAATAAATTGACCGTTCTAAACTAGTCTATCCTTAACTTGACATAGAGGGCATAAAAACGGTCATCAGCGTGTATGGCTTCCAGTAAGAGCGTTAGTGGTGAGGTCTATTAAATTTCCTACACTGCCGCCTTGGTATGACTAATGAAGAAGATAGTTCCACTTATTACATTTAGGGCGCATAGTTCTCCAAAGCCTGGTTATTATAAAGTCTGGGTAAGGCAAACCGCCAGACTGGGTATTGGCAGATTGGGCAGATTGACTGGGCAGACTGAAGCTTACTTGATGTAAAATAACAGTTTTTTTAGCAATTTAACTAGAGTTTATAAAACCGGGCTTCACTCTGTTACGGCTCCTGAATTTTGCTTACGATTGTGCAAATCATCCTAATCACGTGCTAATGCCAACGCCCTCCAGAAGCCGGATTTCCACAACCTCCACCCTCGCTCCCCCACCTCTCAGCGACCTTCCGACCCCAACCCGTTGGGCAAAAGCGCCTCCGACAGTGTCCGAGCGCTCGGGCTGGGACTCCTGGGAGAGGGTTATCCTTGATTGGAAATGGCATAACATCCCACAGTAGCATTAAGGGAGTGCGTAATTATTTTATAAAAATATACTTCGCGTGTTTGAGGGAGATTTTTCTCTCGTCATAATAGGGACTATATCCTAGTTTCATTTTCAAATTTCAGCACACATTAGAATCTTCAAGTAAATATTGTAATATTAATGGCACAAAATATTGCTTTACGTGACTAAAATTCTCAGTTTACTACAAAATATATAGAGGTAAGTCTTAAACGACTCAAAATTTTCACAATTTATGCTGAGAGCGGTTGAACAATCGAAGTTTTGTCGCGATTCAATGAACATTGCTGCGTTGAGTATTTAATTCATTTTTGAAAAATATTTATGAAAGCATTCAAGCTACAAATTGCTGATGAGATCTGTACGCTAAAAATTTCTCATTTTGTAAAAAAATTCTCTCTAGGGTGCGTACCCGTATCACTACCCATGGAAAATTCCGGTCGCTTATTGTAAGATGCAACTATGTAGAGCGGTAAGTGGCAAATACGTGGTTATCATTGGAAAGGTGAGTTATTTTCTTTATAAAGAGGTCAAATGAATCGAATTTTAGGTGGTCTCACACTATCTTTAAAGGTTAATGCTACACCCCACTGCCTGGTGTCGGTTGAATTAACTTAATGGTTGAAGGCGTAACACTATGGAATGTCACCGCAGACATGACGAAAAAGAAAAATCTCTAAGTAAATTCCACACTTAAAACTTTTATTCCCAACCTAGTTTTCGATTGCCTTGTAATCATTTGAAAATGGTTTCTTGGCCCCGGTGGCGGTGGGGTGAAGTCCTCGCCTGCTAATTTCGAGGGTCACGGGTTAGAGTCCCACCTGGGTAGAATACTATCTGCCCAGGACATGGGTGTGTGTTTTCGCCTCTTGTTAAAGTTAAAACACCCGATGTAAAAGGGCTTTGATGAGCTGTTTTCGGGATTGTCAGCATAAATGAATATAAATGTCTGATGTCACTTGACATGAGCAAAAGAAAACTTGGGATGAACTCCGACAACTCCGACGAGCCGAGCTAAGCGATGTAGGGAGGGGCACTTTGGCGGTGATGGAGAATGTCGATGGTCACCCGCGGCAGTGACGTGCCTCCTTCCCAACTTCCTGCCCTGCGTGACTTCGATTTGGGGAATTATGTTGTCACGTTCAAACGCCTCCGTTCTGCGGTGAAAATGGACGTGAATACCTATGTCAGAACCATACTATTTTGTAACTCTCAGATTATTATTATTCCATCGTCACGCTTGAGCTTGCGGCATCCAACCAGCTAGAAACAGAATCTAATTTTCAACTCGGATGCGAAAATTTACAAAATGATCCCTCTAGTGGTCAACGGGAGTCTAGTCTAACATTTCCTGAGCATCAATACGCTCAGCTGTGAATTTTTATCGATGGAAATAGCATGGCAATTCACTGGCTGGAAATTGAGATTTATTGGTTAAATTGGGAAGGAAACGAGCGACTGAAGACAAAAGTGTCAAAAACTTACCCTGTCTCCCAGATCGCTTCTCGTTTGCACAATAAGGATGGGTGGGCAGAAGACCTAGGGAAGAATTGGATTGGAACTGCATAGATTGTGTGCATGACTCAAAAATAAATATGGCTGAATAAATAGATCGGAAGGATTTTTAATACTTCCTATTAGGCATTTATGTATTTACGAACATTCTTAAGTTCGTACATATATTTTATAATTTGGCTAATGGATATATATGTGATGATATTTGTGGGATCTACCGGGTTGGTATAATTGCGCTTGGCTTACAGGCCTTCGGTGCGGCTTCTGAGTTTGGGAGCAAGACTACATTACAATACGAATATGGGATGAGGCTGATGAGCCATTCACATGACTTTATTAAAGTTATTCTTGGTTGGCTAATTTTATTCCTACCTAAAAAGGTTTTTCACGAGGAATATTTAAGCATCTTAACGGAAAATACAGCCACTTTGTTTCAAATATATTGTCTGAAATATTTAGGAAAGCTCATTTATGTCAATAGTATAATAAATAATAAGAAATTTAAAAGTACATGATAGTTATAATGAAATTAATAAATATGATCAATGTTCCTGCTACCATACAGTTAAAGACACTTCTGTTTTAATCCCAACTAACTCTGGAGGATAAAAACAATTTCACAGATCAATAGTCATTTTCATCAGCAAGATGGCTCACTTTTGGAGTGCCTGATATTTTTTTAATTCAAAAATTTCACGCTCTAAATAAATTGAAGCAGGATAAAAGAGTGCTAAAAATCATCTATCTCAGTTCGCAAACATTCGTTATGACAATTATCAAATAAAACAATCTCGCATTCTTGTGCGGGAGGTCATTTTATCGTATGCTATTACATAACTCGGATTGCGGTAGTGATTTTTAATTGATAAAATGTAACAGTATTTGTTAGAAAATATAGCAATTTAAATCAAACTGAGTTAATTTTCAGCGGTAAGAGTGCTTAAAAACCAAATGACCTGGAATTACGTTCGCTATTCCCTTTCCTCAGTTCCACTGGTCGAGTATTGAAATTAATTCCGTTGAAAAATATTGGGACATAACAATCCAGACGCAATTACCACAGTGCGGTGACACGTGTTTAGTCACATTAGTAAACTATCGGAAGTTTATCAAGTGTTTTATTTATCGTGAACACCAGCAGAAAATGAAGTGATGGTTTCAAATTTTAAATCATGATATCCTGTCACCCCATACCAGGCATTCATTCGTGATATTATCACTTGTGGCGAGGACTCATTGTAAAATATAGCAAATTTGCAAATCTGTTCCAATCCAATAATTGAATCACAGCACATACGAATTCCATCATTTTCGGAATCTTTTACCATTATGATATTGTGAAATTTCCATCATTCCACCAGTTTCCCAATATCGCTCATCTAATAATCACCACACTCAAAATATTTCATCATGTTCTTTATGAGAAATAGAACATCCTCATTGCCAAAATATTCATTGGAATTATCTCTCAAAAATTCATCCACAGAATTAATTTCCGTAATCTCTTACGCTGCCTCCATCACCCAACCTGAGTGGTGCATTGTATAGCATAGCTCTTTCCAAGTTTTTCTCACCTGGCGTATTTTTGACACAGCAGATGTTATCGATTGAATGTAGACATATTCAAAAAATGCCCTAAATAGCACCTGGTTTCAACACCCCCTAATCCTTTGCTCTTTTTCAGCATTCCCTTCTTACATAAAAATTTCCAAATTATGGGCATACTCACGAATTTTAAAAATAGGTATACAATGGAGAGCTTAAACTCAGATATTTTCTTTATCCGCCAGTAGTTCTGGGTGCTTTTGCCTTAGAAAAAGTGCGCATTACAACTACAGAACTTTCTTTTGAGACGTAAAAAGGTCACACATAACTTTATAAAAAATCTTAAATTAAAATATAAAATACTTTTCATGGCTAACCTGCGCCGTCTCTTAGAAAATCTAAGAGACGGCGCTCGCAGTATCAAAAGTGGTTTGTTGTTAGTAAAAATCATTACTCACTTGTTAGCTGTTAAAATCTTAGCTACCTGCATCTCCATGGTTTCATTTTTATTGTCGATTGAAGCAAATATTATTTTGTTTACTTATAAAAATGGAAAAAAAGGAGTTTCGAGCGGTGATCAAACACTTATATTTAAAAGGCTTAACTCTGAAAAAGATGAAAACAGAGTTAGAAAAAGTTGATGGCACATATGCTCCTGTATTTGCAACTGTTTACAATTGGATAAATGAGTTGAAATGTGGCCGTACATCCACAAAAGCTGAGCATCGTTCGGGACGTTCAGTAGAGAGAACTACTCCAGAAATGATTGATAAAATCCACGATATGGTTTTAAGTGGTCGACGAATCAAAGTGCCCGAAATAGTTGAGGCCATGAGCATATCGCAAGGTACAGTGTTTTTAATTTTGCACGAAAAATGGGTTGTGAAAAAAATCTCGGCAAAATGAGTGTCGCGTTTGCTCTTAGTGGAGAAAAAACACAATCGTGTGGTCGACTCTTGAGGATTTTTTGGCGCTTTTCCGTCATAACCCTGACGAGTTTCTGAGTCGATAAATAACTGTGAATAAAACATGGATACATTACTACACTCCAGAGACAAAGGAACAGTCAAAATAGTGGGTTTATGTAGTCGAACGGGCTCCGAAGAAGTTGAACACGGTCAAATCAGCCGGCAAGGTGATGGCCACGGTTTTTTAGGATGCACGCAAAATCATGTATACCAATTACTTGGAAAAGGGGTAAACAATAACTGGAGTGTATTATGCGTCGTTGTTGCACCGGCTAAACGAGGAAATCAAGAAAAAACGTCTTCATTTCAAAAAGAAAAAAATCCACCTTCATCAAGACAATGCATGGGTGCACACCTGTGCCGTTTCGATGGCCAAAATTGTGGAATTAAAGATCGAATAATTACAAAATCCACCGTATTCATCGGATTTGGCCCCCAGTGGCTTTTTATTATTTCCAGACTTGAAAAAATTGCTCAGCGGAAAACGGTTGACGTCGAACGAGGAGGTCATCGCCCAAACAGATGCCTATTTTGAGGAACGTCCGAAATCCTATTTTTTGGACGGCTTAAAAAAGTTGGAGAAACGCTTGGAAAAGCGTATAGAGCTAAAGAAGGATTAAATTGAAAAATAAAAAAATATTTACACAAAATAATTTATTTTTCTAGGTTTTTCTAAGGACTTATTGAACGATCCTCGTAAAATGGAATTGCCGTGAAATTATAAGTTAGGAATGGAAGGCAGCGTGGTATATTTTTTCTATGTTTCCATCATCAGTAAGTAGACAACACTTCTACGGGCCTTGTTCGCTCTAACATAAACCAGGAACCCAATTCAAATCCAGGGTAGTCTTTGTTTCTCCCATTCTTACTTCTTAAGCCCACCTCTGCACCTCTTTTATGGAGGTCAAGGTCGAATCACCC
The DNA here is from genome assembly GCA_963169105.1 of Ceriagrion tenellum. Lineage (NCBI taxonomy): Eukaryota > Metazoa > Arthropoda > Insecta > Odonata > Coenagrionidae > Ceriagrion > Ceriagrion tenellum. Next base: position 12,410,120 of record OY720638.1, read on the forward strand.
ATTTCAAACTGATATTTTGTAGTCATTTGATAGGATGAAAACTTTTCACGACACTTTGAATTCTATTTTGTACCAACTTCATCGAAGGTGGTTACTCTCTGAAAAGTGCAGTCATCATAAGAGCCCACACATCATTGTTTTCATTTTCATCAACAATGAAATTGGTGCTTTCAATTTAGCATAACTTGCAGAACATTTAAAATCAATGGTACTATTTCGTTTCCTAGCAAAGACTTACTTTTTTACGCGGCCATCACGTTGCTCCCTTTTGTGGTAGACCCAGTTTAAAGAGACTACTCTTCTATGTTGGCTCAGAAACTGAGGACTTTCATAACACATACTTGGCAAGTTAAAAATAAAATGCAAAACATGAAGAATACGGATATCCTCAGGTCTACGTCCATGCACGTCCATATTCAAAGCAGAACGTTTTTAAACACTTCAATGAAACTTAATACGAGTTCAGATAAGGAAAAAATAATCATTTAAAATATATAAAATCAGAGAGTTTGAAATAAGTCAACCATCGTACTCAGGATACTAATGCGCTAATCATCAATAAAATTTTTCTCTAGCAAACCAACAAATATTTCCGCGTGGCAGGTCAATTGGCGCTAATCATGTAATGAAGTCTTTTTCCACAAATTCCAATTTTGACTACGTCACGGCATATTTATTTATTGTAGAACTGGAAATACTTTTAAAATTCTAGTGTATGATTCCGCTGAGGTACGGAAATTATCATTTTAGTTTATGATGCCCAGAGTTAAAGGCGCATTAGTCAGATTACCAGGGGAATTAAGCTTAAACAACGTTTTAAATACGGCTGTAACTTACGCTAGCAAGTTAAAGTAAAAGCCTTTACACTCAATGTCAATCTGTTCATTAAAAAATGCATTTTCATGCCACTTAATTTTCAATCTCATGGAGGAAATAATACAAAGAGTGCATGTTAAGGCAATCACAATGAAGGCTGTACCATCTCACCTAAACCCAAAGGGCGATGAAAATAGGTCATTACCATTCTGATTATATTCTTAATTTATTACATATAAAATAATAAATTCCTATAAAAATTAGTTGACTGCAATGGGCACAAATTCATCGGTGGTTACAAAAAGATAGAAGATCAAAGTACTGAAATTTCAAGGATACAAGGCGTGTGAGCTGTAAAGATGTAACGAATTAGAAAAAATTCACGTCATATCATTTTTTACGAATACGTCACCAGATGACTGGTGAAAAACAAGACGTAACACGATAGAGGCAATAGTGACGAGTGTAGATGGTGGCACGGCGGCTTGGAGACTTTAAGTTGAGTCTTTGGATTTCCGTACTGTGACGGACGCCGCACTTTCTGGGAAGGTGGGTTTGATTGCAATCTCAGGGCGCAGCGGACGTCTAGCGAGCGAGTTTAGGTTGGACGACTAGGGAAGGGTAGGGAAAGGACGATGACTTAAGGAGGGATCCTTGGTGCGAGAGAGAAAGGTAGAATTCCTTTTTTAAAGACTTTTGTTTTATTAAACTAAAGCTTGCTCGGATAAAAAACACACAATTCTTATACAAAATATCCGCATAGGGCGGCTGAAAATACGGGAAAAAACTCTCTTTATGAGTTACGGGTTAGTGGGATCTAAAATCTACTGAGGAACATGAAATATTACAAGATAAAACACTGAAAATTATACATTTGTTCAAAACATTTTGACTTTTTCCCATGTAGCTTTGAACTTAAAACAAATCAATGGCAATTATTACAAACTTGAAATAGTTGTTGCCCAAGTGGCCAAATTTAAACAGTAATTGAGAAGCTCTCCACACGATCTGATTGTGGCACCTTTGTGGGCGACGAATTAGTTCTAACGAACAAATTCGTGGAACGAACAATATTGGTGTTATCACTTCGAAACAAAGTGGGGTGAGATATAACAGTTGGGGGGAAGGAAGTTCACTGGGGGGAGCACGTGATCTGGGCGATGACACCGGGGTCGTATGGGTTTTTGTAATCTTACTTCTCTTCCGACAGGTCTGTTGGAGTAGCGTTGTCCCCTCTCCCGTCGAGATTCTCGGAGACTTAAGGCAGACGAGCCCTTTTCACGGATCGCAAGTGCCAAAGACGCTGGCAAGGCACGAGATCATCGTTTTGGAAGCCTCCGCGTTTGGGAAGCTCCGCCTTCGGCTGCGAGTGTCTCAACTTCTCGCGACACCTGACCATTGAGGGCCGGAGGTGTTGCTCCCTCAAACTTTCAGGCGTGAGTCCCCGTCTGTCTCCCGTCCTCGTGCTCTCCTGACCTCCGCTCGGTCAAGTGATTCACCTCCACCGCGCCACTCGGACAAATGACGGGCGGAAAGCACCCCGCATCATGTCCGCACGGAATCAAATCTCCCGCGGGGCGAGCCCACGTTTCCGTCTACAGAGAATTTTACCTCACTACCACAAAACAATTTCACCGTATACACTTTCTTTGTACATATTTTTAAACACCTCTTACGATTGACCTTACGACTAAGATTGCGTACACTATCGGGATAATCCTCAAAGATTTGAAATAAAAACGGTATGTCGATCGACGACACGCTCTGCCGTCACAGTATTGACTTGCAATGGACGGCCACGGTGAACGTACCAGTTCCCGCTCGGACAACGACGTGAAGCGTCGTCTCGAATTTGGACGGCTGGTTTATCCCATATGCTGCTTGCTGTCCTCTGAGAGCGGCAGGGGATAGCAATTGAGTGGAGTGACATCAGCCATCACTTCTTTCAGCTGATAATTCTATATGGAGTGCATAATTTGAATCCTTTGTTAACATCCAGATATTTGTATGGAAATGGCTCGAGAATTATTTAGTAAGCATGGAAACCTTCAATATCACTGCTTAGGGATGACCAATGTATGCATTAAATATCGACTGGTGATTGGATAATCCCCAGTGAATTTCTGTAGCCTAAAATAACCATAATTATTACTTGCCAGCAGAATGTATTTGGAATGAAGTACGGAACCAGGCCGATGCTGCTTCAAGCAGGAATGATACTATCATCAAAGGAGGATTATATCAACGCATTAGCTCTTAATGAAGCACATTTATGAATAGTGTTTTTGTATGTTTTGTAAAGGGGTGCTACGACAATTAAACCAATGAAGGTATCTCTGAGCTCATAAAAAACGAAAAAACTTTTATAGCCTAGCGAGCAATGAGGACGGCAGATCGGGAAGATGTGTGCGCAGTGAAAAGTCAAGGATAAAACCAGATTGTACCACTGTCACCAGGGATCAATGATATGCATACAAGTAATGTGTGACTGAGTTGTTCCTTAGGTTGCAAGGAAAAACTCTTCTCGTCCTTATATTTTCCAGCCTCTATTTCCCTATCAATTTGCCTCTCCTACCAGATAAGCAGATTAAAAGTTGACCTCCAGTAAAACCCTAAATGTAGTAACAGCCTCTTCAGATTTGAATTGATATATAGCACTAACGCAGGATAAAAACCATCAGAGTGATATAATTTTTAATTTTCGAATAGTATTTGAGTTTTGTTCATTTTAACAATTGAATATTAACATTGAGTAAAAATAATTCTCCAAATACGAGAGCTAAAAAGTAATCATAGTGAATAGACATTCCTTTTGAGGTGGCATTATTAGATTGAACATTTCTCTTTGTGATTTTTAATAAAAATGCAGATATAGAAGATCCAAGAAGACACCAGCTTTGTTTTGATTTCATCATGCAGTACAGCCACGCAGCAATTTCTCCTCATAATATATCCTAGCTAACGATATCTCCCGGGAAACCTTATGAAAAGGGAGACTAAAGCTCGCGGAATATTCACCATGTATCGTGGAACGCATATAATGCAGAATACATCACCGACGAAAATGCGCAATTTTCACTGGCTTTTCATGATGAAATGATGAGTGTGTACATATTGCATGGATTACGACGTTCTTCGCTTACAATATTTTTAATTGGACAGGTTTGCCACTTGAAACATGACTCATAGTCCTTGGAACAATGTAGTGAGCGGTGATTGCGCGTAACTGACAAGTTATTTTCAATCACGACGTCAGAAATGGAATCTCAGGAAGAAAGATTACGCCTTGTGAAAGGGGATAGACAGCTACTATCGGGAATTAAAAAAATCAAATCTCGGGAGAACATACTATTTATAGGCCTTCTGTGCTCGAAATCAAAAGGGGAATATTGAAATACCCTGCTTACTAGACGCGACCATGCGCGATTTTATAGAGCACAAAATGCGGCTCTTCCTCCAATCTCAGCTCCCGAAGATATTATTTACACAGGAGTATTTCTAAAGACTTTGGAACGATAGAAATTTCATCTGACCCGCAAAGCCCCAAATGCAATGTTGATACATGTTGGGCAACTCCTTTCGCCCAAACGCCACTTCGCACTCCCCTCCCCTTCCCCAATTGCCCATCCCTCCCCACATCCCACTATTGCCACATTCCCTCCCCATCACGTAGCATCGTCAACATGAGTACGTGTTTCTCTCCCAAATTTTCAGCATTGAATCGCTCTGAGCGCAGTGCTTGTGGTTTTGCAGCTCGGTGCAATGGCATGTGGAGCACTATCGTCTGATGAGGGTCAATTAAACAACGCGCAAGCAAATTTTCCTTTTCTCTCTTTTTCTCAAATTCAATAATAAGTGAAATAAAACTCGATTCAACTTTATGGAGTTCCATGTTGATTAGTAAAAATAACTTCTATACTCCACTGGTCAGATCACAGGTCAATGATTTATTGCAAAATCCGGATTTCGATGTTTGGCTTCATCTTCAGGTGCTCATTGACGATATCAAATCAAGAACTGACAGTGAGCAACTGAAGATGATGCCAGGTATCGAAATCCGGATTTTGCCATTAATCATTGACCTGTGATCTGACCATTGGATTGTAAATGATAATTTTACTAATCAAATTCAATGGTACAGTATTCGAAATGATTGATTTGAAAGAAAATTGTCAGGGTAGTCTCTTGAAAGGATAACGAAGTCTTAACCCAAAAAAAGACACTCATTGATCATCGTCATTAAAAAATATATATCACTATCAGGGTCAGTGTTCAGGGAAATAAACGCGGGAATGCAAATGCAAGCATTACCCATCCCATCGGTATTATATTTTCTTTTTTTTATTATTTTGGTCCAAAGAATTGTGTCGATTTGCCTCTGCCAACGTTTTGATTTAATTCTTAATCTACATAAGTGCTTGGAAAGGTACATTTTGTACATTTCGCAAATGTTACTAGCCGTGCTTCGATGAAAATAAAGACTTAAATCGAAAATTTGGAAGAGGCAATTAGGGATAATTATGAGAAATATAATGAAATAAAATTCAACGAGGTCAAGAATGATTGATTACCTGCATGTAGCAACGATCAACGCTCACTATAATAGATGCTAATGTTGATAGTCGGGACTCATTGCTCAAGCTCTTTCAAAGGTGGAATCCGTCGCGTTTGAGTGAGGGAAACGTATTCATTATTAGCATCCGAAATTTGAGACCATGCAGCTTTGGCTGAAGAGAACGCGGCGAGTTAGAGCATATCTGCCCCAAGCGTGTGGCCATTAAGGTGTACCGATCGATTGTTCATACACAAGGGGGCCGAAGTTGAAAAACGGGCATTTACATGCACCACCACCGCTCTGGCTCGCGAGCAGTTTGAGTGGAAGGGATAAACGCTTGGGGAATTGGTGGAAATTAATATATGCATATATTTGGACTTGTGAATTAATGGCAGCGGAAAGTGAGCGGGAAATACCATATCTACCATTCTGAAATCGGGAGGGTGAAAATCCAAGTTGAAGCAGGAGGTGACAGGAAATGAAGAAACGTTCAACCTTTAAATATGGTCGCCTGGGTGTTTAACACCCAGAGGGATTAAAAAATGTGATTTTTATTTCGTCCCCACCATCAAATCCATCTCCAGAGTAGCTGAGTTTCAAGTCGTTTTTTAGGTTATTAAACGTAATGTTAGGTTATTTAATTATTTTCTGTTGTCAAATAGGCATTTATACAGATCTGGGCATCCATCACCTACCAACCGTAATGGTGTGACTAACTTTGTCCCTCTTTCAGCCGCGATCTCTTGGTATACTCTGAGGGTCCAGACGCAACAAATACATGGCCTCATTTTAAGGCTCTCGCTAGGAGATACAGGGACCTTCGAAACTTATACTTGTTATTTTTCACGGCATGAAAACAAGGTGCACAACATGATTTGAGGTATTCCCTCACCTTTCAATGCGTCATCCATACATCTCTCCTCCAAACCTCCGCTACTAGCTTCCTCTCCTTCCCAACCATATCCAATACCTCCTCGTTTGTCCTTTTCGCCACCCAGCCTACCCTCTCCATACTTCTCTACATCCATATCTCAAATGCCTCAAGTCTACGTACTCAAGTCCTCCCTTCGCAATGATCAAATTTCCGACCCATACAGTGCCACGTTCCAAATTAGAGTTTCCACCAGCCTTTTCTTTACGTCTCCACCCAAACCCCCCTTCATCAATTCCCTCCTCTTTGAAAATGCTTCTTCAGCCATGGCTATCCTTCATCTCATGTTCCTACCAGTAAACACATTTTCCTCCAAAACACTACGGAGATACGTAAACTGGTCGACTTACACTATTTTGTGTCCTCCCACCCTTTTACTCGCCCCGCCTTCTTGCCTCTAGAGAATTTCATCATTTCCATCTTCTAATGGTTTATCTTCATCCTACATTTCTCCCACTGCACCTCTTACTCGTTTATTTTTTACTGTAATCACTTGGCTGAGTGACAAATTAATGCTTGCTCATCTGCAAATCTCATGGCTTTATCAATTACCCTCCTACCTTTCATTCCTGCCTCCATCTTTTCCAATGCCTCCCTTATCATTTCTTTGGAATACACATTTTGAAAAATAACTAGCGATTAAAAGCAACGTTTAATATAATACATAAAATTTGTTAGTAAGAAACAATACGTCTAAAGCTTTGTTTTTCACACATTAAATAAAAAATAAATTATCTTGGGTGTCCGAAACCAAGCGACCTGATTCTCGTATGAAAAAAAGGCAACCACACTGAAGGGTTAACGGAACTGAGTCTCCAATTTTCTTCCGAAAAAATAAATACTTTGGACTTAAAATATTTTATGAACACATTCTACACATTGTACTCATAATCACATTTTCCATAAAAAGTACCATTTCCAAGTAAAACTTTGATAGCTTAAGTATGCCACCTTTAAGTCCAAGCAATAAAACTGGTTAAAATGTAAAATATGCATATCAAAAGATACTGAAGACAGAATAAGAGAGATACAATATCTACATATTCATCTGCAAGTTAATGTATGAGCCACCACGGAGCTGTGTGGTAGGTACTGTTGGAAGTACTGTCAGTCATTAAATAGGTGAAGGGAAAAAGGAAAATAAATACGAAGTAGACGAAAATGAACCGCAAGTTGACGGAGTGTCTTAGTCTTTCATTCCTTTTAGTTGTAGTCATTAATTATGCCCGTAAAGAAGGAATTTTTGTACCTATCAGTTTAGCAGTTTTACTCCCTTATTCTGTTTCGTCTACCATTGCTAGAGATATAGTACGGAGTTCAAACAATGCTAGTATAATCCCTCTAGACCTTGGATATTCAATGATGATAATTCATCGTGGGAGGATCTAAAAATCAAAATCCATGCCAAATGGCTTGTTGACTTTACGAAATTTAATAACTTCCATCTTCAGCGCTTTAATAATCATACACATAGGTTCATTAAACAAATATATCAGCCACCAATACCTATCCAATTGAAAAATATAATTCTATCTTCAATATTACCTCGCATTTCTGTTTTTAATACTACGATTCCAAGGACACATGTTCCCGTCCCCCTCTAGCTAAATAAATTTATTTCACAGTTACCATAAATACTGGATGTATAAACATCATATAAAGTTCGAATCCATTTAATAAGATGCTTAATACTTTTCCATAAATATTTACTGAGTACAGCGTGTTACGCAGCTTGCTGCTGCATCTTCAGGTATACTTGTTTTCATAAGATTTATTCATTGATTGTTGAGATAGTAACCTCAAACAAAGTAGAGGTGTTTTGGAAAACAATCTAACTTTTGGGAGGAAAAACAGGGAACATATGAAAAAGTTTGAGGCGTAACTTTGTGGAAATACTGCATGTCCATATTGGCAAGAATAAAATAACAATAGTAATCTCCACACTCTTTTAATGAACACCGACCATGGTTTCGGCACTTAATGTCATTATCACGGTCAAGATATATGAAGGGGATGTGAGGAGGGAAATATTGGCGGGAATGAGGGGGGAGGGGTGCGGAAAATAGTAGGATTGCGGAGGAGTGATACGGAAAACAGTAGCTCATCGCAAACGTTGCTTGACTGTCTAATAATTTCAATCTGTTCCAAAGCATCCAAATTTTAACCTTTCGGGAGAGCATAGGCAATTTACAGGTTAAAATCACTTCCATGATTATTTTCATTATTCTGATTTCCAAGTTCTGATGCATTGGCTGACATTTTAGTCATATGTGTTTAGTCATAGTTTTAGTCACACACGCGTATCGTAGCAATTGCCGCGACAACAATTGGCCTGAACCGGGAATCGAACCGACGGAATACTGCACTCCACATGAGACACCCGAAAGAGGGTTGATGTATCAATGAAAAACCTCCTTCTCTGCCGGGACGTGGATCCAGGGCCTCAAGATTTGGAGCTGTTCACGTGGTGACTACAGCAACATCATGAACCTTGTGGCAGGCTGGAATGCTAACCGATTGGAGAAATGGAATTTTCTCCCGGAAACAAAAGTGAAGGAGTAAGAGAGTATAATTAATGGTTGAAGGCGTAAATACTGTGGAATGTTGCCGCAGACATGACGTAAAAGAAAAATCTCTTAGTAAATTTCACACCTAAAATTTTTATTATCGACCTAGGTTTCGATAGCCTCGCAGTCATTTTCTAAGGCACATATGCATGGCATGCGAGTCAATATATAGAGACCTGGGAAGGGGGAGGGATGGGGGAGAAGTGGTTAGTTGATATCAGAGACGTGCGTCACGGTCAGTGGGAGGTGGTTTGGGGAAAGGTATTGATAAAATAAGGGTGATACAGTACCGAACAGATAGGTACAAAAACTCGTTCTTTCCGCGAACAATAAGCCACCTCAAAAATTGAGCTCCTCTAGATACAATCCTATAATACATGTCACCATTTCATCTCCAAAAACTTACACCTTTACACGACTGGTGACCTGCCATACGCCCATGAGGTGGCTCGTAGGGTATTATGTAGATGTAGATGTATAGATAATAGGGGAGAGTGGGAGGGAAAAATACATTCATTAAGGAGTTTCACACGTTGGTTGTTGGCAGCACTCAAATTGGTGTATAGAAGCTAAAATGTACTACTCCCAATTGTACTTCACAATATACTGGACAAAGTGGTCGAGCCATCTCTGTAACGGCTCGAGAACAGAAAATGTGTTGGGTGAAGGGAGATATCTCGTCAACCTTGGCCAAAAATTTAATCGAGGAGAACCATACAAGTGACTTTGTGCCGGAAGTGCTCCACATTGAGAAGAAAGGGTTCCCTAGATCAATTTGAAATTTTGAGTGCTGCGAACAACAAAAGTGTAAAACTCCTAAATGAATGTGTTTTTCCCTCCCACTCTCCCCTATTATCTATATACCTTTCCCCCCACCACCTCCCACTGACCATTACGCACGTCTCTGACGTCAACCAACCACTTCTCCCCCATCCCTTCCTCTCCTCAGGTTTCTATATATTGACTCGCTTGCAATGCATATGTACCTTTGCAAACGATTGCAAAGCAATCGAAACCTAGGTCGGTAGTAAAAATTTTAAGTGTGGAATGTACTAAGAGATTTTTCTCTTTCGTCATGTCTGAGTAAGATAATGTCTCTAAAAATATCTAAACCTTAAACTCTGTGTCACTATCTAAACTCCTCAAGAAAGTAAACATTTTTTCTGCAGCTACTTTACTAAAATGAACAAAATTAAAATAAAAAATGCTGAGAATATGTCAATGTTCACATCGTTGATAACTTTGTATCAATCTCTACTCATACTTAAGTGATCAAGTAAAAGATTCCATGATTGAACGGTTATGGAAAATATGAAATAGCTCCAACTGGAATGAATTAAGATTGTTCCTTCGGTAGCTGAAACCCCCGAAAGGCAAGAAGACTTTTTCCTCACAACTCCTTTCTACAAAGTTTGATTTTATTTATATGAAATCTGTTAACTGGTCAGTTTCAACGAAGGAAAATAAGCGGCACAGCGATTGACTATACATGCTTCAACGTTATCCAATATGCAAAAATTCTTATCGGCATTCCATTCAATGTTTGATTTGGTAATTTTAAGAATATTTTCCGTGTATCAAGTTGATATTACACATAAAGGTTGATATAACATCTCAAAATGACCAACCACTGTCTGAGTATGTACCTGACCTTATTTGCCTGCGTGTGGAATCTACTCCAATGCATTCACTCAACCCACTGTCCACTTATTCCCTCTCCACCAGTCTGGGTCCTCCAATGAGTATGTCCTCCTCAAGCTCCTCCATTGCAAGTGGAACCAAGGGAACAGCCCCCATTACGGAACACCGAGGCTGGCATTGAAAATAATCATTCCTAAGGAAAATAATACTCCTCTGGTTGCTATCCTTCCGCAAGACTTTTAATAGTTTCTTCCCCAGAAATTGTCGCCAATTTCAGCCAGTTTCACTGTCGAATCTCATATTTGAAAGGATTCCCACCCTACACGGAAAACGTAAATGAAACTAAATTTTAAATTGACTTGCGTAATAAAACTTTTGATGAAAGTGCCTCAAAACTCTACAGCTGAATCACGCATCCAAATTGAAATTTAATACCTGTTTTCACAATATTTAATGCAATCTCCCACCAAAACTGTTCCATGAGGCAATTCCCAGGGACAGGCACGTTGAGGCAATATTCTGGCTCTCCATCATTCGATTAGCTAATAACCATGCGGAGCTGATATTTGCGAAGTTCTTTCTTTTATTTGTCCATTTATTATTTTAAGCCTGCCCTACAAAGAGTTATGGGATTGAAAACGGCTTACGCGTGCAGAGTCCTAATAAGGCCTCAACTGGGTATCAGGGCAGTTATTTCATCCGATAAATTCTTAACTCAATGAAAAGATTGCTCGCTAGAGTAGGCAAAGCAAACACAGGGTATAAGTATTCCATTACCGTGCGCCACTGCCATAAGGATTTCGTACCGACCAGTGGTGCACGCCCATGTTCAAGATAAGAATGCCGCCCATGACCCGCTAGCACTATAGGCAAAGGCAAAAAATAAACCGCTAAGTTTCTCCAATATAAACTGTACTTTCTTCGGTATACCGCACTATCATTTCTGTCACTGCATGTTAATCGTTGGCAGTGTATCTCCGTGAGAATCGCGGTACAAATACAAAAGATCGCACGATGAAGAAAAAATAGGAGAGAAATGCCTAAAGTAAAACAGTTTTATTTTTAATCCTTCGCAGTAAAAGATTCTTTTGAAGAATAAAGATATGAATTATTAGATGCACCAATCATTATAATAAGATGATGACGTTAAATTACATTCATTAAGAGACATATATAGAACTGAGCGGCAGGGTGGCGGTACCGTAATTTATCTCTTGCAATTAAGTAGATCCAATGATATTTAAACTGGTAAGAGGAATTATTTGCCGTAAAAGCATGCGCTATTGACAGTTTTTATGAGGAAATAATTTTTTTTAGGAATAAACCTGCCATGTTGGGGAATGAAACGAAAAAATTACAAGACGTAGTGTAAAGAAGCCTAACGTTGCTTAAACTAAATCTTTCCTAACGAATAATTTCCCATACTTCTGAATTTATTATATTACCTACTCTAACAAAATTTTAAGTAAAATTTTGTTCACGAAGTACACCCGTTGGCCATATTCTTCCGACATTTTACAAATATAGTCCCACGATGCCAGAACGGCCAAAAATTTTAAAATCCTGAAAACAATTGCATTGAAAGGGTAAACTAGCGGTGCAACCAATAACGGGGGACAATTTGCGACTCGCATTTATTTAGCAAACTACCAAAACTCAAACATCAAAGGGATATCTTTCCATCTTTCAGACCACATTTTAATTATTTTTCCACGCAATCAATTTGAAAAACCAATGACACGCGCATCGCTTTTCACGCGTTATGATGGAAGTGTGACAGGCAACAAGTATTTAAAATATATGATGGTCTACAGGTGCGATGTAGGAAAATGAAATTGTGGAATCGGTCACATTTGGTCCGCAAGGTACACATATAATACTCAAAACGTCATGCTATTACGGAAATGATTGATTCATTTCCGCCTACTTTTATATTTACTATGCAAGCCTTAAAAAATATTGTAAAAATGACCCGTTTTTACGTTAATAAACTTCTCATATTCCTTATTTTAATTATTGTAGCCCCGAGCGGCTTCAATGCTTTGTCAAGCCATTCGAAATGAAATATTTTAAATGAAACAAAGACAAATAAAATGAAATTATGACGTGTATAATTGGATTCAATTTAGTGGAGCTGAGTTTTTAAATGGTTCATTGTGCCTCATTGTGCGCGGAAAGAACGAGGTTTTGCACCTAACTATTCGACAATGTATCCCTCTTATTTCATTACTTCTGTCAGACCTAGAGTTGCAGTGAGGCATCATGAAAATATTCTCTGAGTCGCTCTGAAACACACCAGTTCTGAATTTCTCCTAAGCCTATCGTGTAGTCTTCGAGTCTCAAGGGGCTCCCAGCTTAATCACTCTAAAAGCTGTGGAACACTGTATGTTCGCTCGTTGCAGTTTTAGCGAAGCGCGCAGGTGTTCTTTGTATCTCATTACACTTTTTGGGGTAACATTTCGGACTATGGTTCCAAATGCCCGCGGCGTATTCGAGATGTGGCCTAGCCAGAGTGGAGTAGCATCTCTCTGTTAAGCCGGGTTCACATTCACACGTTTCGTGCGGAGAGTGCGCCCAGTATCGCGCAAATCCGAATGGTTCACATGCAAGCGTAGGCGACGTCGTCAGTTGCGACTGCTACGTGCTGACATATGTCGGCAAATGATTATAGAAGTGGCAAAAAGGTGGGACCGAGTACGAATGGCTTACATTGTAGCTATGTTACGGACAAGGGTGTAGAGATGGTAAATTAAGAAATATAAATTAAGACGCAGACGATCGGCGACTACCGCATTAAGTTAATTTGTCTAACCAAGCGTCGAGATCCATCCCTCCGCTAAGTTTAGAACATACCTCCCTACTTAGCTAGCTGACAGGAAGACGGTTTAGAAATTAGTTCGAATATTGATGTGGAAAAATATTTTTGCAAGAATTTCCACTTTACTAAAAATATTTAGCTTTTATAGTGAATTGCATTACATTGAAGTCAGGAAAATAACAGAAAAAATATTACCCCCACACGGCAAGGAACCACCTATCATAAATGCAAGAAGCAAGCGCGCTACCCACCGAGCCTGCATTAGTAAATGAGAAACTTCATACTACATGTAATACTCAGAGCATGGCCTGATAATGTTTGTCGCCGTCTTGAAGAGCTTTTGAATCTCCTCCCGAACCTCCCGAATCAAGAGTGTTTTTTTGAGCAGTCGATCATTTTATCATAAGATTTAGAGCAACTACATCCCCGATGTAGAGAGACTACTGAATGTGAAATAACACAGGACACAAGCCAAAACACTACGGGACCCAAGCCTTCTCACTCGTTCGCGGGTCTTAGCATAGCTGGAATTATGATCTGTGCAGATTTTCTGGATTTCTTAAGCGTGAATTAGTTGTGAGACAACAGCTTCACAGGCTATCCGGCCGGCATCTTCGGCTCAAAGTTGCCGTGAAGTGAGAGTTGACGCTCGCGGAAGATATCACGAAAAAAAGGGAGAGATTATCAGGACTTTAGACGGTCAATAAGCATGTTTTCATTTTTTCTCTAAGGTTTCCTTTTGCTGTCTCTTAAAGTTTCTATTTACTCAAGCAAACTTTGTTGTATACGTATGATAGTTCAAGTCGCTTGAAATGAATACTTCCGAGAATCGTGACTAATTTTCTTTTATGGACCCTAATGTCACATTAGAATTTTCAGCTCTCTAGGGATAATGAGACTTACACGAGTCAGACGTCTCCAAATGCTATATGTTAAGGATATGACATAATTTCAAAGAAAAAGTGTCGAGGTACTGGGACTGTAATACATGTATGAGAAACTATGTTCTCCTATATTGAACTGAATTCTCCGCAAGCTTGTTAAATTAACAAGTTGGGAGGACTTTGAAATCGCAAATTAAAAGGCTTATTTTTTGAAAAAAAATTACTACTCTATTCGGATCTTGTATGTTAAAGCGAGACTTTCATACAATACGTTCAGCAAGCTTATTTAAGCTACCGCGTTGATTATTCTTCCAATTGAAAGATGGATCTTGAGTTAAGTTCAGATAAAAGCAAATATTCAATCAGCGTGATGTCTCTGAAACACAAACTACAGGTACTGATATAAGTCGTCTTTCTTCGTGGAATAGGTTAGATGAGAGAATGTCATAGTTGTAGTCAATAATATACACCCTGGCTTTGACTACAATAAGTGCGTTTTAGAAGACCGAGAATGAATGCAGACGCAAGCCACGCAATGGGGACACAGGAAGATACGGAAGTGTTGTTGAATAACAGATCCAGCTGCTGGCGCGAAAAATCAGTAAATGTTTCGCAGATGAAATGGTAAAAAACAGTTCACTCAGTGTTTACGAATCCATATCCGCATAGCAGCTAGTCAGGGAAAGTACACTTGAACTGCTTGATGACTATGCAAACAAAGAAAAAGACATGCTACGTTGAGGCCACGTCATAAAAAGCAACACAATAGGAATGATAAGGTCTCAACTAGGTGTTCTCTACCGACTCTATAACTTTTTATATTCCACAGCAATAATTACGGACACATGCGAACATTTTTCATTCCGAATCTTGATGTTAGCTTCTCTGAATGGGAATTTGATTAAGGTAACAAAAAAGGCAGGATTAATTTTAGCTTGGAAATGATAACTATAATTTTTAAATTCTTGCGTCATTAACTCCAAGTTACGCTCAACAACCTTCTATAGGTGGTCACAATGAAAAGAAAGAGTTCTTATTATTTTAAACCAACTTCTATGCATCTTACTCTTGTGCTTTTTCTAACTATGCCTTATCATAACTTCTACTTAATTTCCAAGGCACTAAATGTATTTTTTTCACTAGAATAGCAAAGAAATAACAGGAAACTCCCTCTTATCTGCCAATGAATAGAGGTCAAATTGAAGCAAAAAACTCAGTATACACAGACTGTGCAAATAGAAGAGAATCGATTCAATTTAGCGATTGCCTACGAGTACGGGGCAAAGTCCATAAAGTTACACTTCCCTTAGCACTTCCCAAACAAATATCCACGTTCAGGAAACCGATCAAGTAAAAATACAAGAGTTTTGAGGCACCCAGCCCGATGAGGCGACCGATGGGGAAACTTTGATACAAAGGTGCGTAGGTGGGGGAAGAAGGAGTGGGGAGGGATGGAGAGGAGTGGGAGGAGAAGGTTGGAGAGGTGGCTGGAGCTGGGAGGGGAGATCAAGGAGCGGGAAGATCGAAGCGACACGAGAATGATGCATATTGGGCAACGCTGCCCGCGATGCATTACCTCGCGAGTACTGCCAGCTTAAACATTTAGCGATCTACGTACTCGTCTGAGTGACAAGAAGGTAGTGCTGCATAGGTAATACTCTCGACGCTGATTTTCGACGCTGGTTGTCCCGGCCATCCATAAATGGAAACGCTAGTGACATCATTGAAATATGTTCCTCTACAGCTAAAATTCAGTGATGAGTTTGTAATGAGACGGTTGATACTGCGCTTTGTATTTTCACGCATCAGAGGAGTCCGTCAAAGATAATAGCGCAGTAGAAATATACTAATTTGGCTTGGAAAAAAAATGAAAAGTACATTTTTTTCACAATTGTATGATTTAAAGAATCATCATGGATTCTTTTGTCACGTGGTCCCCCCCCCCTAAAGGCACTAAACGTGTTTACAATTTGTCTGCATTTCTGACAACTGCGCCATTATCTAGGAGGCTTCTTATAAAGGAACATTTCTCATCGAGGAGAAAAATATGTTCTCAGTCTTCACTCCTTAGCTAGGGTAAGTATTAAATTTTCCGGGAATAACACGGTATTCGCATTTTAACTCATTGTACTAACAGGGCTTAAACCTGCGAAAGTTATGTACTTCAATTGCGTTATAGTAGTGCCCCCGCAAGGAATGAGAAACTCATCGAATAATCGGGTCTTTGTAACAGAAAGTTATGCGCAGTACAAAGGCGTAGATAGCTCTAACTTTATTCATGGAATTACATCAGTATCCAAAACATCTTGCAAGGCTTAACAATTGTGATGAGTCAAAAGTTAATGCACTCTATGAGAAAAGAGGACTGAGTTCTAACGAAGATAAAATATTGAGGAAGCTCCTTTCTAGGTGTTGAAGCGACCAATTGGATGAGAAATAATGAGTCGGTGCAGCTATAATTACCATTATTGGATTTTCCAGTAGGGTATTCTGCGAAATTTTTTACACAAATAGCTTAAATAAGTAACATCTTTAGAAAATCTTTAATGAGCGCCAATTTTCAAAAGACATTGAATTAAAACAAAACGATAGAAACAAGGAAAGAGAGGAAATTGGTAGAATAAATTTATGATGAGAAATATTGTAAATAAAAATGGATGATAGGAGGACTTTTCAAGAGGGGATAAAGAAAAGATTCAAAGACGATAGGATTCATGGAAGAAGGAACAGAATAAAGATTTGGCATGGGGCGGGTAAATGCATGGTTTACTGAGGAAAATAAACGAGCAAGCGAAGTTTGGTGTGGAAAGACGAGTGCAGGCGCTCGCGGCAATGGCTCTACGTTTTCTCAAACTCTGTGTTCATCTAATGATTGACAAAATATTCATCTTTCCCGTCTACTTTTTTCCTACTCCCTGCCATATTTCCCTCATTTTGCTTAGGTCCCTTTACTAACATCAAGAACAAGCCATAGACCTCCAATTTCTATTATCTTAATGGTGCAAGTCACGCATGACGCTTCAGTTTTTTAATTCACTCGTACGCACACTCAGATTAACACAGAAAACAAGAATAAAATAACAAAATAGGTAACACCAATCACACATTTCTATACTTTCTGTTTTAAGTTGTATGGGCGTCGACTTCCATCCAAAGAAGTATTTGCTCTCACTGAGTACAAAATCACACGCAATAGCAAATTCAGCTCATTAAAGTTTATTTCAGCGAGACTTCATAAAAAGATGTTCTTTAGCATACATGCGTATTACTGTCCACTCACTTTTGCAGCTAAATTTTTGCAAAGGATGCAAAAGAAGGTTTTATATGTCGATGGTTAGATGAATTTGTTATTTTGTAATTATGAAGTGCGAGTAAATATGAAACGGGTGATATTTGAAAATTGGTATTGAATCGAAAAGAAAAGGGACAAATGTTGTGATAATGTATCGTAAAGACTTCCCACTACGATGTATGTTGCGGGAAAATAGTCAATACTTCCATGAAATAAATGCACAAATTTCGCAGACCATATTCATTGAGAGCCTTTTTTTACAGATTTCCAGAAACTTATCCATCAGAAACTGCTAAATGAGACATGTTAGCGTGACTCTATCGCCACAAATTAGGGGTGGTATTCATAGTATCTTAATAGACCAAATTCTTAGAATACAGACATTGCAATAATGTGTATGGTGTGTTAATTTTTGAGCGGCATACATGAATCCATTCCATGTCCCGCGCAGGATAGACAGTGGTGAGGTTTTCAACTTCTTTTTCAAGGGAGTGCATTTTACTTAGAGATTCAAGCATTGCGATCCGATCCCCCAAAGTCACTCACCGATCACATCCCGTGTCACACAAGCTCTTCATTTTAGTTCAGCACAGGAGAGAACAGTTCTCATAAGATTGAAAAAAACTACCCAATTAATGATTCGGTGGCCTTTCCAAATCAGCATCCATTGGACGCGCAACATAATAGTTTAATTCGCCTGTCTAGATCCTCTTGGGCGGACCCTCGGAAAATTTTTCGTCTCGCCAAATTGTTTTGGCAAAGGAAGCCGTGGGGGTCTTTGGGTGAGGACCTCGCAAAGTGTGGGGTCAAAACGCAAGGGGGCAGCGACGGGGGTACCGTGGGTGGGTCGGTGGGTGGCAGTGGGTGGGCAGGGGAAGGCGAGGGGAATGGAGCCTCGAGGGGGCCGCTTCCCCGGATGAGACCGGATTGCCCCGACGCGAGGACTTTCCAGTAACGAAGAAGGGTTGGTGGCAAGGGATGAGGGAGATAGGTAAGTGGATTGAGGGGCTGGCGGTCGAGGGAAGGAGGAGTCAAAAATGAGTCTTGGTCGACGGCGGGGGCGGAAGAACTTAGCATCCATTAGGAGACAGCCAAAGGCCGACGGCGCTTTCGCAAAACTGAGGCATTTGAAGAATTGCCCACTTTGGGCGTCGGAAATGGAAAACGTATGGTAAGGGTTTGGGGGCGGGTGAGGGGATCTAGAAGAGGGCTGGAGATGGTTGGAAAGTGGCATAGATTTGACGTAAAAATGTTGGAAACCCGAATGGGATTTAAGCTCGCCTTTGAATCCGGAGCAGCTTAAGAGAGATTTCATCATCGCCGAAACGAAATCTAGGGCAACGATTATGGCGAATGGTGCCGTAGTCAATGAAAGTTGAAAGGAGAACCTTAAAGGCTCGAATGATTCCAAGTTCTCTCCGCAAGGCTTTAATCAAATAATCCTTGAATCATGGGTTCTAGCTGAGTCTTCTGGCTAGGCTCTGAATTTCTTCAATGGCTGTGACGTTGCGAGCATTATTGTCGGCGTCGATTGAGATTGAAGACGTGAGAACACGGAAAATAATTTCTGTGGCTATCAAATAATTAGATGTTCTTCGAGTGAAAACTGGAAAGTGAAATTATTACTGGTGACACTTGCTTTATCTGCTAAGCAGCGTAGCGTGATTTCTACAAAATACTGGGCATTAAAATACAAATTTTATGATAGCAAATGCATCCAAATATTCAACTGTAAACGTTGATACAGAGATGAACTAGCTTAAATTTTCAAAGAGTATCATTTTATTCCCATTGCATGATAATGAATCAAAAGAAGTTTTAATGGTTAATAAAAGTATATCGATAATATATATAGAATATAGAATATATATATAGAATAGAATATATTATAGAATTAAAATTTCACGACACTCGTAATAGAATGTTCTGTGAAATTTATGCGAAAGGAAATATTTCTGTGCCATTTGTATGAACTATTACTTTTTACAAATAAAGAGCTACCATTAGAAATTTAACATAGTTCATGCAGTCACCGTGAGCAATACGTATAACTATTGTTCTGGGAAATATTATGAAAAAAATTCATGCGTGCTTTACCGATGAAAAGGACAGTCTTCAGTAAATCCTAGTCACTTTCATTAATTAAGCACTTTAGGCCTCATTTCTTATCACAGTTAATATATTAGAAAAAACTGCCCTCCTGAGAGAAAAAAAATTTCACCTCTTGTCATTAATATGGTTGATAAAATGTGCAGATCGATCCAAAATTAATTGGTAGTTTCAAGTCAAAATGTACATTACACGCTTGTAGGAATTCATGCTAAACCATTCTCTTAGATAACCTCCACGTGGTGGAAAGGCTTGCGCGTTCCACTCACCTTCAGAGCTGGACAGGTAGGACCAATTACTATTACTCTTGGTAGGACCACCGACGCCAGATAGATTAAAGGGTAATTTCACGGTTTGACCCCATTGTCTGCAAACAATCTTAAGTTACTTCTACCTAGAGAACATAAGCCAATTAAGTAAATAATGAATAAAAGGGGGGCCGATCACACTTCCTTGTTAACACCGGATGTCATTTTAACCATATCAGAGCTAATACCGCCAAAATCTACTTGTTTTTTGCGAAGTTATGATTTTCCAGGAGGGTTGTCATATCGCTAACAAAAATTTGTTTGTGAATCTGCGTATAAGCGATGTTAACTATATAGGGCGGTAATTTCCTCGGTCATGTCTGTTCCTTTTTTTTAGTTTTGATGTGACATTGGCTATTTTCTAGTCTTGGGGCATCATGCCATTGGACGATGGTTGGCTTAATATGATTTCTAGGAATGGGATAATCTGAGGAGCTTACTCTTTGGGCTGGTATTCCCTCTGGACCGGGGGGCTGGCTACTTTTAATTGAATACAGTTGTTTAGTTATTCCATCGCGTTCAATAATAATGTCAGGCATCGGTTCATTAATGTCCGTAATTTCTGATACATGTATCTTGTCGTCCTTGGTGCATGCACATCCGACGTATTGGTTTCATAAGTTGACTTTGTCGATACTTTTGGTGACTTCTTTGCCGTTTTTATTCAATAAAGACTGTACCATCGAAGATTCACCCTGTGGCTATGGGGGAATATCCTAAGTGAATGCTGTCGGGTGCCACCCCTCACCAAGTTAGTATTTCCTATCATTCAATCTATGTCTTAAAAATTACAACGGAAACATACTATGATATTATTTATAAAATGTTAAAGATCAAATGAGTGCTACGCTGCAGTCCATATTTCATTCAGGAAATGTAATGGTTGTTATTAGCATATTATTTTCTTATGGTGAAACAGTATCGCGCTAAACATCGTTGTAGCTGAAAAAATATTGTTTTACGGTGGTCGTTATTGTAAGAAAAGGTCAATATTGTAAAAATGTGAACTTTTGAAAATCTTGGGAGAATGAAGTTGATGAAATTCGATCCAACACGTTGGAAGAGATATCGATCCAAATTAAAAAAAGAGACCAATTTTTGTGGTCACTGACAATTTTTTTCAATGGCTCAAAGCGCGTTTCCTCACGCAATGGCGCTATACTCTTACCGCAGTGTGTCAAAAACCGTGGCGACGTTGAAACAATAAATATCATTGAAGTAACACAGTTCATCCGATTCGATAGAGATTATGGGTAAGTTTTACAGAACTTTGATATTAAAACACTAAACTCTTGGAATTGAACGTCCATGGAATTACAAAGGGAATAGAAACCAGTAAGTTGTCAGGATGTTTTCTTCTTTGGGGAAGTCAACGCACTTGTTGATGAAGAATGAAATGCACAACAAAATACTTAGAAGTAAAACTACTAGCGAGTAGACACTAATAAATGCATTTATCGTGCCTCTGAATTAGTAAATATAACCAAAACTGCAAAAATTCATGACAGCAAGTGCTACAAAAACCCATTTTTGATTGCTATAAAAGCTAGTTGTGAATGGTTACGAAGCACAGCAAAAAATAAAAATTGAAATCATACTGATATTTTCAGGAAAACATGAAATAAAAATTGCATCAGCCTGGTCTTATGAAATATCTAAGAATCTGTGCCCACAATGGGTTACTATGACGACGAAAAATTCAGAATAAAATGAGTTAAGCTGGTTAAAATATCCTCTCGAGCTTTAAAGCTCAAGAGAATATTTTAACCAGCCAATGCAGTCAGAGCCCTTGTTTCAAAATTAACCTTACATTACATTTATTTAAAAAGTTGGAGAGTAGGCTGAATGAATTTCACAGTAATTAAATATAAATAACTTGCAAGAAGGCACATAAGGTATACTCGGAATATACACGATAAAAAAACTATAAATTTCAAATCTATGAGAAACATTTGGAAATAAAAGTTGGAAAATTGTAAAGGAAGAGTAACCAGCGGAATTTATGGACAAGTTTAGATTATTAATGATCATTTTGTTTTTTAAGAGCTGTATGCTTAACATTCAAGAGAAGGGACTCTTCAAATAAAGAGGACTAATTAGGCGTTTAGCTGATTGGTGGGTGAAGAAAATTTTACTGGCAGGTCTCTTGTTAATAAATATAAACCTCTGTGTATACCAAACTCTAAAGAAAATATTCGCTGATACACATTTAATTGAAAGAGACGAGTTTTTTTTAGCATGGACCAGTATTATTTGTGAAAAATGGTTAAGTTGGATTTCGTTTGGTAAAGATGACGAGCAAATTCAAACGATATTGGGGAGAAAAGGCGATATTTGGAATATCATACCGTTACGGTAGAGAAATTTCAAATTTTTAAAATTAACTGCTGGACGCCCGAGTCACGGGTTCTTTCCTATTTCCGTATTTCTGGGAAAGTTTCTCAAGAAAGGAATTAGTGGAAATAAGAAAAAAAAAGGGCTCACAAATGGAATAACCTTCCATTTTTGAGGCCTTTTAAGTGAAAAAGGCACCATGAAAATCGAAAGAAATTCCGCAAATTAGGAGAGATTAAAGTTAAAATATAACAAAACGATTAGGGGTATCTTTTGCTGGGTTATTAGCATAGAGTAGCTCGAATAACTACGAGCTGATGTCTTGATAATTTTAATGGAAAACATGTTGCCATTACCATCAATAATACGGTTGAAAAAGTAGGGAATGAAATACTGCCCTATTTATTGGAAAAAGTTACAGAGCCACGGACAAAAGTTCTACACCGAGAGGAAAGAGTCAGCATACGCAGGATACAATTTGCGGCTGCGTGTAGTTCCTCAAAAAAGATGGAAATCGAAGGATTCCTCGAAATAAGTGAATGGTATGACGATGCGTTTTTCCTCATATCCACAGCATTTCCTCCTTCAGCAGAAAGAAATGTCTTTTCTCGCGATCCAACACGACTGAAAAAAATTCCAACAAGGCAGCAGTGAAGGCTTTTCGGGCTCTCTTCCGCGTATTTCCATTGTCGAAGACAGTTTCTATAGCACTGCAGCTATCTTCTTACGGACACGAAATGAAGATGCAGGTGTTCATGTTCAAAGAGAACACCAAAGGACTATCAAAAACAAGCAGCTGCGGAAATCAGCTCTCGCCGAACATACCTGGAGTGGACCTTGCCAAAACATGAATTTTGAAGCAAAGCAAGCAACATTAATAGCGAAAGAGAGCCGTTACTTTCCCAGACTCATCAGAGAGGCCATTGATATCGTGAAAACAACAGAAAAAATCAACAGAGAAGACAGTCACACCATCTCCAATGCCTGGAAGAGGGTTTTCAAGAAGAAGAAGACAGTTACCGTTGAGAGAACACTCGACAGAACTGGCGGGAAAAACGGCCTCTATATAAGACGGACACGAACACGTGCATCTTCACTTCTCACCTAAAGAAGATAGCTGCGAAGCTATCGAAACTGTCGCATACGACAATGGAAATACGCGGATGAGAGCCCAAACAGCCTTCACTGCCGTCACGACTACGCGGAAGCCTACGAGTTCATATTCCAATACGGAAATCTGCTGTTTACATCAATGCACACAAAAAATAAGAAGAAAAGCAAGTGGAATTCAGAATTTTCCTTGTTCTTTGACACTTGCTTGCATTCCTTCTACAGACCAGCGCGAATGAATACATCCTACAGAAAAATTTTACCGAACTTGATAATAGGAGATTGTTCAGTAAGTAGTTTCTAACAGGCTTAATTTAAAAAGCAGTTGATAATAACTTTAGGAAGTAATCAGTGAAAATTGGTAATTACTATAATTCAACTTTTTCAACATTGAAATCTAACTCAGCCGTTCAGGAGTAAAAATGCCACTTCCTACCAAGAAACTTAGAAATTTGTCATGGCTTTATTTTAAGGTGAAAATTATATCTTCCAATTCCTTGATTTCATCATGTTTTCAGCCATGACGGCAAAAGCGTTCCAAATAAACACGTCTCGAGATAAGTAAATAGATACGAAAATATCCAAGGAGATATTGAGAAGAGGAAATTAATATGAAAGTGAGTACTCTCAGATATATTCTGCTATTTTCATTCCGCCCTCTTTACAGCTCCCAAAATGTAATAATTTCGCGTGTCGCGTCATCAATTTTGAAGGTTAATAGTCTCTTCACAGGCACTATCTCCACCATAATTCTATTCAAATTCCGCTCAGCCAGTATATGCAGCATTTAGATGTTGCAGTTGAAGTTATCCAATTTGCAGGTATAGGAAAACAGCAACCAAATCATGACGCATGAGAAGGGATCTGTAATCATGAGGCTGAAATAGGAAATAATTTGTGCTTGTGGAGGCTCGCAAATAAATAGTGACTAAGGATGCAAAGAGTAAACCTAAGGAGGATGAGAAACCCCAACCGCTCCAAAGGTTCTGCTAAATTATTTTCCTCATAACCGATCGGCAGTAAAAGAAGCGGACCACGCCCCACTCAATTCGATCCCACAATTCTCGGCATCGGCGTAATTGAATTCTTTCGATCATATCGAAATATTTGCTGATAAGCACGATGGACGGGCCCAGATATCGAAACACGAAATTGGAAATGATGCTGTTTTTTATAATCTTTTTAAATTTTTGCAATTTTAAAGCGTTCTCACCAGAACGGAAACGTATATTGAAACATAAAATTTGGTAATGTACATTCGTACACCCTTAAATATATATTAATATTAAAGATAAAAAATAGAGCAACCTAGTGAAAGATAAACATAGAAAACTATTATTTGGGTAAAAGGAGGTGTGTGATAGATGGAAAGAATTTATTGAAGACTTTTATGATGTAAGGAAATTGAAAAAATAGAAGATTATATTGAGGAGGAAAATTTTATTGGCGCTGATGGCAAAGGGCCATCCATAACAAGAGCTGAGTTTAACAATGCTCTGAATAAATTAAAGAAAAATTAAGCCACTGCTGTGGATAACATTGCAGCAGAGCTACTGCAAAATAGTGGTGATAGAATTAAGAGCAAACTTTACATGATTGTATCAAATTGCTATGAGGAAGAAAAAGTACCACATGATTTTACAGACAGCAGACACTTCCCAAGAAAGGAAATGCAAAGGATTGCACGAATTACCGAGCAATAACGCTTCTGTCCCATGCTTCAAACTTTTATTGGTTATAGTAAAAGATATAATTTAAAAAAAAATTAATGCGACATTAGATAGTGATCAGTACGGCTTCAGACCAGGAAAAGGCAGTCGAGAGGCAATTTTAGCATTGCGACTTGAGAGGAGACTAGAAATTAACAGGAAAACTCATATAGATTTCGTTGATTGAACGGAAAAAGGCTTTTGATCATGTTGCCTGGAGACTCCTGTTCCAAGTAATGTGAAAAATAGGGTTGGATTGGGGAGACAAAAGATTGATTTTAAACCTCCACAAAAACCAAAGTACGGAAATAGAAGTCAGTGGCACCAAGAAAGAAGCAAAAATAAGAAGTGTGAGATAAGGTTGCTCAATATCGCCTTACTAGTTTAACCTATACATAGAAAAAGCAATGTCTGAAATGAAAACAAATATAGGAGGAATTGAAATAAATGGCAAACAAATTCATTGCATGCGATTTGTAGACGACATAGCTCTAGTAGCCGACTCGGAGAGGGAATCAAGTCGAATGCTAAAAATTCTAAATGATATTTTATTGAAACTGAAACTTAAAATAAACACCAAAAAACAAAAAATCATGGTGGTAGAAAGAAAGAGTGGTGGAAAGATAACGAATATACGTATATACGGGGTGAGACTGAAGGAAGTGATAGAGTTCTGCTACTTGGGTAGCATATAAGGGAATCATAACAACTGCTCCTCTGAGGTCAAAAGAAGAACAGCGTTAGCCAAGAAAGCCTTTCAATTAAAGAAATGTCTCCTAGTGAATAACAGCATTAGTATTGAGACTAGTAAGAAATTCCTGAAAATCTTTGTATGGAGTGTGCTAACATATGGATGCGAGACATGGACACTAAGGACGAGTGAAATGACCAACTTGAAGCTGCAGAAATGTGGTTTTGGAGGAGGGTTACAAGAACTAGGTGGACCGACAGAAAAACTAATGAGCAAGTACTAAATGAAGACCATACAGAAAGAGAACTATTGGAAACAATTAAAACAAGAAAAGCAAAGCTAATCGGATACTTACTTAGGCACTAAAACTTAATACAAGACATTATTATGGAAGGAAAAATTCTAGGCGAAAGACAGAGAGGATGACCAAAAACTTTGCACCTAAAAGTATTGGCGATGGAAATGGGTGTCACCTCGTACAATGAAAAGAAAAGGAAGGCTAAAAAAAGAGATTGTTGGAAACCGTGGCTTCAACAACAAGGATAACCTTTAGAAGAGAAGAAAGAAGATAAAAAATGGATTCTATCACCCGGGGAATGTATTTTGAAATATGAGACGCCAGTGCTCATTTTATGATGAATTGTGTTATGGAAGTCTAACGAATGTCAGGGGTTAGGATGTTTTAATATCGGAACTTAAAACATCTTTGGTGAAACAAATATCCTAAAGAGCTAAAGGGAATTTACTGCTGCTAATTTTGAGAGTCAAATTACTTACTTGTTATAAATGCTTTTTAATGCACGAATTCAAAAAGACTCGTGGGTTTGCTGAAGATAGGAGTTGTTCGCAAACTGAATCAAGCATAATACAAGTTACCTAAAATGAAACTGTAAGGCGTAAGTATAAAACAATTCAAAAAAATAAAACTGTTATTTATCAATTTCATGATATTGAATAATGATATTCCCTGAGAAGTTATGATGAATAAACAATACAAAACAAAGCGGCGGAAAGAGAAATGTCGTGTTAGATAATAAATTTCAGATTCAGGTCACGGTCTATATGATTTTAAAATAGGCGAACGAATTACCGAGGCATGGGCACAGAAAAACTGACACCAATGATATGGGACGATAACAGAGACTTTCCAAGTAAACCGGAAGAGATTTTAGAGGAGCAGGCAGAAGGCAAGTGAAACCGTACACAGTGGATCGTATGATACCAATAACGACAAGGCAGCACCGCATCATCATCGGTCACAACACCATGCACGCTTTGTAATGCACTAAAATACAACATGGGCGAAATAAGCTCTAGCCCAAGAGAATCACATCACCGTAACATCATTAACCAGGCGTGGTCTCCAACTATCCCCTCATATTCGCTGGCAGTCGATTCAATTACTTCGTCACTACGTGCCGGCCTGCTCCACGCGACACCTCAGCCTGTAAAAACCTCTTTCAAATCTTCTCCCCCTCTACGCCGTTCGCCAACTAATATCTCCTCGATAAATCCACTCAGATTCCCTCCCTCGCTTGTCAGTTTTCTTAATGTTGTCCCATTTACCTCTCCTTTTACTTCTTGACAGGCCTCTCATTATTCAGCATGAATATATTTCTGATTTGTTTTCGTCAACATCGCATTCGCTATACTCCTCTCCTATCACTCTACCCCTGATGCTGACATGATTGATACCCACTGATCGACGGTAAATAACTTCCAAGCTTTGCCTCTCTACGTATCGGCTTATGCGATGAGCAACACTTTCATGACCATTTGAAGTCGATTTGAGAAAATGCTAAGTCGAAGAGGAAAAAGGCATATAAGATTCCAAGATTGACAAAACAATACAAACTAGGGTAGGCAAACTTGCAAATTAAAAAGTTTAAATGAATGTACTCCCCATAAAATTACTAACTAGTTGACAGAATAAAGTCAAAAGTAAAGTCATGGTCAAAGGTATAAGTCGGGAAGAAGCTTAGCCGGAAAATTTCTTTAAAGAAGCCTGATCTGGGGAGAACCAAAGATTGATTTTTCTCCAGTGTTCCGAATGGCGACGCAAATGCTACTTTATCTATCTAGTTATAACAGACACCTCTCACGCTAAGCTTTTGCTATTTTTGGAATTAGACGTCGATGTAATTCACTTGAACAGGGGAAATGGTAGGCGATGTACAGTATTGCAAGCGAGAACTCTGGAAGACTTTGCAATTTACCGAAATATTACCTACTTTCCCTTAGTCCACGGTGGATCACGATGTAATCAAGGAATTACATGTCAAACTGCCATTATATTAATGTGGTCCAGGTAACGGAAAAACCATTCTTATTAAGACAGTTTCAGCTCATATGTAAACTACTACCAATTTTCCGATGATGTTGGAAATTTTGTTAGTGAGATTTCATGGGTGGAAGGAAATCACGCGTCCTTCTGAAGCAAAACGATATCATTGTCAATGGTTTCAACACGAGAGAGCATCTGTGAAAGATATTTCCTGACATTGGATTTCACTATATTCCATTAAGTCCATTTCTCCTATAATTAGATGTAAGTATCTTATCTAGTTCGCAGCTGCGCTTCAAGTTACTTATTTTACAAATGAAGCAATGATTAAGCATGAAGTAACTAATTATGTCATACTCGGGGAGGGTGGGAGGAAGTAACCATGACTATTAGACTATTCTATCAGGAAAAGCAGGTTTATTGATTATATGTATTAACGTAACGCAAAGATCTGTACTAAAAATGCCACTTAACTGTTCTTAAAACCTTCGCCAAATGGTTGCAGTCATCTGAGATTAGGAAACGCCTCTGTTTAGAAACATGAACCTCCGCCTCAAATTCCAGGAATAAAAACCCTCTTCACCCTCAATGTGACCGAGATTCTTGCTCTGCTCCAGCCTCGTCAACATCTTCCATAACAGTCATAAACTAAGTTCACATTTACTCCCTCTATTTCGTCAACTTAGTGTATGGTGATGCAAAACTATACAGTAACTTTCGAATTGGTTTAATAATTCTTCTAAAAATAACTGCCAACTCTGTCAATTGCTGCATAACTAACATTAAATCTTCTGATAGAGATAGCTTTTAATAAACCTTCAACGAACAAGCACTTCCGCCTTTAATTCAGCCACGCTTCTGGTACCATTTCTCTGGTGGAATCTAAAGCTAAATCCACTCACAGGATTTGTGATTTGTTACCTTCACTTGTACTATTTGAGCATTAAATGACATAACAACCTGGGTCATTCCACGCTACTTCGGACCAAAGTTGACGCTTGACCTCTCAGATTTTGACGAAAATTTCAGGAGACATGAGCCCAGCGGAATAACGAATACCATTTCTAGCGTTTAGCGAAAATTTTGAAAACAGCTTAATAACGGCTGTTTTTCAAAATGGAAATTTTCACTGCCATTAGATTTTCGTTATCACATATCTCAGGTAGCGTAATCAACGTAAAAAGACGTTCAATGGCATTTTTTTACACTCAAATAAAAAATTTAAAATGAAAATTTTTGCAAAACGCTTGAAATGGTATTCATTATTCCACTAGGCAAACCTATCTTGAAATTTTCGTCAAAATCTGAGAGATCAAGGGTCAACTTTGGTCCAAAGTGGAGTGGAATAACCCATTTATCAATTATCTATCTACTACCATCTCAGTAACGTCTTCCACTTAACAAAGAACGGCTTCCATAATTCACCAAAATAAATTAACGCACCCCAGTTATAGGCACTTTGAGCTTCTCTCAACTGTCTTAATACTCCAAATTCATTACAAGAGTCCTTTACTGCCAGAAATCAAAGCTATCTACAACCCTAGTACAAACATACACCAACTTTCAACCAATAACTTAGTACAATCATTCCCACGAGTAAAATAAGACATAAGCCCTGCCACTCAGATTAGTCTCAAGACGTTTAGCGCTGTCTCAATATCAGGCATCTCAGAATTCAATATTTCGAAATAAACTGAGGCGTCACTTAGTGAACATATCTAAAGTATATTATGAACAATATTACTTTGCACTATTTCCACACTATTTTCATTTGCCGACCAATATTTCAACACATTTGTATCGTTATCAAGGTTACCTTGATCATGTGTTGAAACCTTGATCGGCAAATGAAAATAGTGTGGAAATAGTACAGAGTTAAACTATTCACCAAGAATTAATTTTTCAAACCGAGGAATGTACACAGAGCTACGGCAACAGAAATGTCAAATATTGCCATCAATGTGTCATTTGAAGTAAGCATCTCTTTGTTTTATCTTGCAAATTATGTTACTTCAGAAGTGTGCATCGCGAAAATCATTTGAAGTAAGCATCTCTTTGTTTTATCTTGCAAATTATGTTACTTCAGAAGTGTGCATCGCGAAAAAGTATATAGTTAATTCATTAAATTAAGAATAGGCGGGATGACGCCGCCATACTTTCAAGTATATTCAACCACGTATATTAAGGTAGTCCGAGCTAAATATCATTTTACTTAGAAATCAATGAGTTTGGTCTCATTTTAAAGAAAAATATCCCACCTATCCAATGACACCATAAATTTAACCCCTTACTGCACTACTTTCGGAGATATTTGTCAAAAAATACCAGCCCTCTTACATGGGAAACGGTATGTGCATGCACTCCAGAGAGACATTATTTACAAAATGAGGTCTTTCTAACACTTAGATGTCGTAAAAAACTAACGGTGTGTAGCTTGTATGTTTTCTCAACTATTTTTGAAAATTAATCATATTGTCACCGCAGTAAATTTTTCGGGATCACAATAAACCTTCCGTTTTGAAGGAGTTTCAAACGCACCGCGCCAAAAAAATGAGTCAAGTTAAAGACTTGTTTAGATATTTTCATTTAATTACTTAGAATTACTGTCATATAAAACTATATTATTGCACCATTTATAATGCAATATTTAATTCGTGTCACACAGTTAGTGAAATTAAAACGTACGTTTCGAATATGGTGACTATTATGACTAGGAAACTAGCTCGCTCGGACCACCTTAAGTCCTTATTTTCTCGATATTTTAGTCACTCTTACATGCAGAGAATTCACATTATTCCTTGTTAGAGACAGATACTACTCCACAAATAAATAAAATGTAAAATTTTAAAAATTAAAAAAAGTTAAAAAGCCCAAAATTTCAAGGCCGTAAATATACGAATAATCTTGTACTTTTTAATCGCATAGAAAAGGCATTTTTTATGCTACCTTTCCTTATTTCTATTAATTTCACCCCAATTTGGTCGTTCAAATAAGGATTCTAAAGCCTTCATTCCGCTACACACGTTATATTACAAATGAAAAGACGAGGTTTTTTTCCCCTTTCGAGCGTAAGCACCAAACAGTTTTGCTTTCATCTCGGTTTTTGGGATATCGGAAACCAGCTGGCGGGGGGTCGCGCGAAAATGGAGGACGATCAAAGGTCCGACGGGGTTGGCAGCTCGAGAGAGACGACGCGAAAGAGGGAAGGAGGAGTGTGGAAGAGGCAGGGGTGTGGAGGAGTGGGGAGGAGGAGGGGGCGGGAGGGAGGGAGGAAGGGTGGAGCAAGGAAAAGACGCCGTTGGGCAGTGGTGTCGATTTGCTGGCTCCAAGGAGGCGAGGGCAGATGAAGTTGTAGAAGAGCACAAACGGTTCCCGGGGGTATTGGCCTCCTTCTTTACGACGGGCGTTCCGAAACGCTACCGGATGGTCAGATGAACCAGTGGGCAGCGCGCGCGCGGACTGTAAGCCATTGATGAACGTCAACATTGATTTCACCTCTGTAGGGCACGTGGAGGAAAGCGTCCCCGGTTGCCTCTGCGACGGAGAACATAATTCAAGGCGACGACGTTAAAGGAAGGTCCATCCCTGAGGGTACACTTCACCGCTATTCGAGGCCAAATACCTTGTTCACAGGGAAAACTTCGCTTCGTTTCCAAAACAGACGTCCGTCCATCGACTACTTTCCAACTCCGAGTGACTGGTCAAAGAGATCGGTATACATAAAAAAGGAATGCATTATGAACAATTTTCCGAGAAAGACTTTTCAAGCTCTAACCATTTACGATTTCTCTCTAGTAGCCTACGCTAGATATAATTTAAATAACTATAGCACAACTAAGGTCCTACTAAAGAAGGGCTAAAATAGACATTGAAAATAAATGCAGAGGATGCAGGCGTTCACTAGCATTAGTTTTCCTCGATATAAGGGCCAAGATTTTAAAAAATTCCTGAAAAATGGCGCTATGCGTGATTTCTAATGAGATGGGATAAGGGTCAGTGTCTTACAAGAACTTTAAGGACGAGCGCACTCGAGGGTCAAAGGTCATCCAAAGAAAGTGGCACGCGAAGGGAGGGGTAAGTGTTAGGGATGGGGCACAGCCATAGAGGCGGATGGGAGAGAACTCTTGGCACGAAAGCGCTTGCATGTGCGGAGTCAAAGGACTTGTGAAACTCTACAGCAAGAACCCGTTTTTTTCGAAATTTTCCCTGCATAATACAAATCAAATATTGAAAATACTATTTACAGCTCCAAATGGAATTCTGATCTCTCCTTTACCTTACCACATATCGGAAACACGGGCTCGGACCGCCGCGTAACGCAAGGACTTGATAGAGTGGCACATGAAAGTAAACGTTTGTCTGACTTCAATTAAATTTTGCTCCCTTTACTTTGAGAAACTGAATCAAATTAGATGATTTCTCACCAGGTTCCTTGATGTTAACATTAAGGATGATGAAACCATTATCGCCATACATAACAAAGTAAGTATTAAAGCGCTATAGCGGAAATCCAGATCGGAGATGGCGTAAAGATTGCACAAAGCTGTAAAAGATGCTGTATTTTTGACATCTGTGCCTGATATCTACCTTATTGAAAATCCGTTGCCTAGTGATGGGAAGGATAAAATTGAATTTTTCGTCAATTAGTGTTTGATTTGTCCTTAATATCTCTGAACATAAACGATTTATGTAAAGACACAAGTGCTCGTTTGAAAGAGAAAGTAGCAGCAAAAAATACTAATACCTCGCTAATTAAAATATTTTTATTTCATTTCATTTTCATTGCAAAATTTCATTTTTAAAATTTAAAACGGGTTTTTCTGAAAATATTTAATGTTGCGACATCGCTGATTACATATACTTTGCAGCCAAAATTTTTTGCCATACACTGTTAATATTTATGGTTATATATCATTTAAGGGAGATTCTTTCATACTTTTTAAGTTGAAGTTTCGCGGCATCCTAGGCACGGTCATTGGTTCTACATCGGCGTGAGATCTAACACCACAAATGAATCACTTAAAGCAAGGGGGATGATAATATGTGATTTATGACTCTGGTATACGGATACATTTAATTGCCCTACTGACGTCTATGGCCGCGACAGAACTGTTGTGGCAGGTAGAGATATCCACGATGCCTTGCGTACCCAGTTTGAATCGAAAGACTAATTCTGGCCAAAAGATGCCGCTGACCTCAATTGCTACCATAGAAGAAATGGGAGATTGATTCAATAAGTTAGAAATTAAGATTATCTCAATAACTCTAATATTATATCTTAAGGTAAAGAAAGCTTACTGATGGCAGGACGTTAATTACGGCGTTTTCCAAAAGCCACGCTTTAGGGAACAATAGCACGTTTTCGGGTTTCCAACCGGGTGATGGTGGTTTTTGGCACCGACGTTTCGAAGGCGTAGTCTGCCATCGTCCTCAGGGTGATGACGTTCTCAGGATGTGATGTTTTACTGAAGATGGCAGACTACGCCTTCGAAACGTCGGTGCCAAAACCCACCATCACCCGGTTGGAAATCCGAGAGCTATACATTCTAAGCATTCGCCGGGAAAGCCTTAAATCTTACAATAGCACGTTGTCCGACGGACTACTGGGACTATCT
This sequence comes from Ceriagrion tenellum, assembly GCA_963169105.1. NCBI lineage: Eukaryota > Metazoa > Arthropoda > Insecta > Odonata > Coenagrionidae > Ceriagrion > Ceriagrion tenellum. Next base: position 12,443,784 of record OY720638.1, read on the forward strand.
CCTCCTGAAAAAAAACCTCTACGATGTGAGCTAACCTTGGACCGGACGTCGTTAAGCACAAATTGACTATACATGATCGACTCATCATATTGCATATCAACGGTTGTTTGACTAGCATATATTATTCTCTCGCCAGTCTGTTAATATGAATTGATAGTAAAACAGCGTAGTAGAAGATAATTCTTCCCAGAGATAAGAAAAAAATCTGAGACTTAGTTAGAACCCATAAGATCCGCAAAAACCTCACGAAGCGGTCTGCAATGGAATGGAGCATTTATTACAACGACTTTCGTATCCCTGCGACAATCATCCGATGGGAAATTAATAGGGTAGAGTAGATATAAAGAAGGTTGAAAATAGGGACATGATTTGTGATTCATCACTAAGATAAAAATATACCTGTCTTTTTGCAACAAGTGGGATTTCAGCTCATATATTGACTCGTTTGACACTATTGCTGCAAATTTCGGAATGATTCATGCATGCGCACATTTTATGAATTATTAAATACCATTCCTTTTGTCAAAAAAGGCATACGATTGAAACTTTTCATTGAGGTAATGAAATAATGATGCCGAATGGGATCCAACTGGAAGTAGAACGAGAAGTCTCTAAAATTTAGCATCCGACTGATATTCGCATATTGTTCAGCATTCCGCCTCTGCTTTCTTTAAGTGTTGCATTGAGATCTTATGGATATTAAAAGCGATTCCACCCGCTCTCCATTTGTATCCACATAAATCTCATGCCCTATTTCCTCCCACACAAATCAACTGGATGGAGAAAAAAACCACGCCGTTCGGAAGCCTCTAAAACCCTCAATCAGATACAATGGCAAACGGAGTGCCCCCCCCGCCCCCCCCATCTCTCTCTCACTCCGGCATATGCGCCGACATCTTTCGGGGATACCATTTGGAAATTTATTAAGTCCTCGCAAAAAGATTCCCTTATCGCATTTCCGTCTTCGTTCCCCTATTCGAGGCGGGCGCGACCCAAGGCGTGCTCTCGTCACAAGTATTCGAGGAGGGTGAGGGAGCGTGGGATATTTCACTCATGGGAGGGGGAGGGGTGGGGGATAAGGGGGGGGACCTTGTGGTGTGGGGAAGGAGGGGGATAGGAGGTGGGAGTGGAGGGTGGGAGGGAGGGAGGGAGAAGAGGGAGGGGAAATAAAAGGCGGCGAGAGTGAGGCGTCGCAGGATCCATATTTTATACGGCGGAAGCCTTTTACGGGGAAATCGTCCCGCGGGGTAAACGGCTCGGAACGGGCGGCCATACCCGCGCGGCGCGGCGACAACCCCACCCACCCGCCGCATCCAACGAGCCTCGCCCCCCTCCCCCCCAACCTCTGCTCTCCAAAAGAGCTCCCGTTCCCCCAGAACGGCGAATCGCATTTGAAAGCGCCAGCCGATCCCATCGCCTGGCTCTAACCCCGCACACGGGCCGCGCACTGTGAGGAGCCTATAGAGCGTTCCAATTGCAGTCGACAGCAGGGCCTTTATAAAGAACGCCATTGCCTAATTTACGCTGTTTGAGCTCACCTCAAGGCCACGATGTCAGCCATTTACAACACCGAACAAAATTAAGTAAATTTATTTCAGGGGAAATATATGCATACTAGAACACTCCTAGATGTAGGTACGCCACGTACCACTGCGCTAATTTTCCAGCTGCTGTTAGTCAAATCGCACGTCTGGCCTTATGATGATTTACTTGGGAAACGAATCTCCATAATGTGTCATTCGGTCAATTATATTTGGTAAGCCCAGAGGTTTCCATTCACCAAGCCATGACTGGAAGGAGTTGGCATTCGAAAATAGAAAACGCCCCACGTTTCTGAAAATGACTCGAAGTTTCCATTCACCGTGCACTATCTAATCGAAAAGTCTCGCCCATCTCCCGGATTTCTGAGTTCACGAGATCCACGGGGCCTCCGAAAACGGAGACGCCACATAATCGCAAAGTTTGTACACCCAGTCTATACAGCTGAAATGAATAATGTACATGTATTAATACATGATGTACATGTATGAATACATGTATTAATACATGCATTAATAATTATTAATCCTTCGAGGCCATGATTAGACGCTAGATTTGTTTAACGCCAGTAAGTGTAGTAATAGTGGTTCATACCGCGTATTTTGCCTATCAAGGGCAACGAATAATAATGGATTATCGCCACTACGTATGTACTTCTTCATTATATAACGATAGTAAGAGGTCAATAACACAAATGAGACAGAAAACACCTCGGTAATAAGAAAGAACTTAATGAGGTCGCAAGGTTGGATAGTTTCTATGTAACTCATGCATTTAGAACATTGTTTATATTGGCTTTCACTTAGTTTTCCCTCTCTACGTATTTAGGAATATAAGCCGACGTAAGAGCAAGTGGTAGGTGGAAATGGGACACTAAGAATGAAGAGGAAATCATTAAACTGTGGATTTTGGAGAGGACAAAAACCGAGCTGTTCTGTCGCATGTCATAGTATATTTTTTGATGGGAGTATTCATATATTTTAGCTTTCCAATTGTTAGCATAGCACCATTTCAAGTCCCTACTTGCCGGCTACCGCCGTTTTCTACTTTTCTATCTTTTTCTCCGCGTATTTCTCTTCTGCTTCTGTGCCCCGATTCCGTATGATAGCGGCTACGGCTATAGCGGCCATGGTCTTTTTGGCACGAATGCCCGAAATAGTTATTTATAAATACTATAGCCTTTATAATATCTTTATCTTTATGGTAAGGAATCATATTGGAACAATCGCTAGTGTTGATTGATTGATACTTAGACCATTTTTGGCCCCTTAACAAGGAAATTTTACTATAAAAATTTGTAAAGGTCATAAAAAAATTCCCATTACTGTTAATTGGTTAATTATAATAAGCCATACAGTACATGTGTCTTAGAACCTGAGAAATCTGATATTTTATTTCACGCTGAAAATTTTATTTTAAAACATGATCATGATCAATTATCACCAGTTTATGTCCAAAATTACTAGTTCATACCACAAATCGCAAGACATATTGCAGTGGGCATGATGACCTATAAATCATCAAACCAACAAAATCAGTCATAAATGTCATACACCCATATAAAGTAGGAAAATGGCGACACAAATTTTTAGGTGAAATGAGCGTATTACTGTAGACTATGGTACGGGGTTATTAGACAGAAATATGGCTGTTTTTATGGCAGTTAACTAATTCCATTCACTCTTTTCCGGTTAATACTGAATGCCTGAAATTTGACTAAAGTTATAACTCATGGGAAGGAACATTCTTACATTTAGAGGGTCAACGTAATGAGGGAAATTTCTTTAAAATTTTATAGTTATTGAGACGTTCAGTTTCAGTTAAGAGGTAAACATCTTCATATAAAAATATTATTAAGTATTCAATAATTTAATACCCATAAAGTCGTAAATATTCGTGTTGAGCCTCATTAATTCAATAAGTGGTAATGCTATAGAATGGTGACCTTATAATAGAATTATATTCTACACTCGATTTAGTCACCGTCTAATAAATTGTTTACAATATATCAGTGTCTTTGGTACCCGATAGATTTTCTTGGAATACTGAAATAATGCAATACAGCACATATTTATTTGAAATATTTTGTGAAATAGACATTGAGTATGATAATACTTCTTGGTATCCAAAATTTTGTTTTACTTTTCCGCTGCATTCCACTTCTTCAATTTGACAACCTAATGGCAATATTTAATGTCACTTCGCGTGATTAATCCCACACTCAGAATTCCTTTCCTTAAGGGATACGAACATCAAAAACACGTCTTCTCCAGCATCGAATGGCTGTTTTTATACGATGAAATCAGAGCTACTAGGTTATCGGTGGAGACACGAAATTTTTACTACAAGCAACTGCAAAACTAACTTTCCCGTCCATTTCACGAGAGAACAGAGATTCTTCTCCCACTTTAAATCCATCCCCTCACACCACTACGCCACCACTTCCCCTATGCCTCATTTTGTCAACACTAGTTAAAGCTATTGGCTCTTCTTCGAGGGAATGAGTTACGTGAGAGAATGAGTAATCAATTTGTAAACTTGGCCAAGATTTCGTTACTTCATAAAACCTTCAAAGTTAATTATAAAATACACATGATTAAATGAAGTCATAAATACAGGTGTATAAAGAAGAGTAGAAGAGAAACGGGTATCGTGGAATATTATTGAGAAAAGAAAAACCAGATGATTTTGACACCGTTTCAGGTGCAAAGGGTTTGCAAGGAATATATATGTGAAAGAAAAATAGAAGTAAAAGTTCTCAGAGGATGACCACGTGATGAAACGTAGGGTTAATAAATGAGGAAAGTATAAAAGAAGAACTACCATGAAGTATTATAACCATTGGCCGGCCTCGGTGGCGGCGGGGTAAAGTCCTCGGGTAAAATCCTCGCCTGTCAAACCGAAGGTCACGGGTTCGAGTCCCGCCTGGGTAGGATATTTACACCGCCCTGGACATGGTTGTGTGTGTTCGTCCATGTATTAAATACCTAATAAATGGCTTCGGCTGTTAGGTATAAAGAAATTATTATTATCTTGTATCGTTACTTTGGTAACTTTCCCGCTTCGAGTCCTCGGCAAGCAACGGGTTTCTTTGCCGTCATAATGGCCGAGGACTGGAGAGGGGTTGAGCAGTACTCGCAGCCACGTCCGACGCCCATCGGATGTGTGGCTACGCATTAGCTATTCAGTCAGTTAATTCCATCAACCTAATATATAGCAGAATGTATGTATTGATATATATGTATTTTATTATTATTACTATTACTTTAGTAACATTCCTCTCCGAGACCTCGGCAAGCATCGGGTTTCATTGCCGTCATAATGGCCAAAGACTCGAGAGGGGTTGAGCAGTACTCGCAGCCACGTCCGACGCCCATCGGATGTGTGGCTACGCTGCGGTTGGGTCGTGCGTACGGAGTTGACGGAGGGACCCAAGTAATACGGCCTTCTGCATGCGAGCTGCAAGTGACTCCGCCTGTGCCACGCAGGACGGAATGCACTTGATGCTCTCCAGCAGCGAGCCCTAAACTCCTCCGAGCACACCTATGATGAAAACTACCAGTTTAAGAGTGTCCTGGGTACATTTGCCGAAGCTCAAAAAGCAGGTCTTGATATTTCGTCCGTTTCTCCGCCTCCTTTGCATCCATGTTCGTTTCAGCCGGGGCCGAAAACTCTATCACGAACATGGAGCGTGGGAGGTGGTCGAGGAGAACGATATCAGGCTTGGTCGCCTCCAACTGCCTGGTGGTAGAAAAGGAGTAATTCCACCAGATGGTGCATTTATCGTTCTCCACGACGGACTCAATATCTCCAGGGGCATACGGCAGCACGGGAGTATCTTCGATGCCAAAATGGTGTCGAAGATGGAAATATAACACCCGCAGGGCCACATTGTGCCTAGCAATATACGCTGACTTGGCGTAATAGCTACAGCCGGAGAGAAGGTGGCTCAAAGTCTCCGGCTGGGCTCGGCACGCCCTGCATCTCGAGTCCGCAACCTCCGTCTTGAATATAATGCGGCGGTACACGAGTGTGTTTATGACACCATCCTGGCATGCGAGGACGAAACCCTCGATTTCTGACTTTAGACCAGCGGAGCGGAGGAAGGCAAACGTCAGATCCTTCGATAGTCCATGCTTTTCCATGTTTCGATAGAAACATCCATGCATGGGCTTCTCGGTGTGTGCCTTGAGCAAGGTTTTCTGTTCGGCCTTTTTAATTCCGAGCTTAGGGACATCTGCCTTCAACAACAAGACGGACTTATCGTCGTCGCTACCGTCTGATTTCGGGTCAAAGTCCATACCGGTTTCGTCCGCTGCCCTCTTGGCCGCCTGGAAGAGAAACTACCCCTACTCCGGCACCTTCGGGATCTCTTACGAGACTGAGTAGGGGGTCTCTGCTTTTGAGCACTCGGCATGCTGTTCCTAGGACAACTCTGTTGTTATTATTCTTATTATTTTTTCTCTTTTTCATTCCTCAGTCGTGATGGGCTATTCTAGAGTACGGGTTATATACCAAGTACTCCCAGAAATACATTATTCATTTGTTTTACTAAAATTTAAGAATTTTCTGACTATATGGCATGTTGCTATAATGACAGCCTTCTGGATTTGGATGTATATGTTGTAATGTAAATTTAGTTTTTCCAGACTTTTTCTAAGTTGTTTCGGTATTATTCCGGTGGCTGAAACTACTATGGGTACTCTCTCGACCATGTTCATTTTCCATAATCTTAAAACCTCAGCTGCTAAATCCTGGTACTTGTTTTTTTTTTCTCCAGTATGGTCCTTTCCATATTTTCTGTCAGAGGAATTGCTTTATCTATGAAGTACACTGATTTATTTAATTTGTCTACTAATGTGATGTCTGGTCTGTTGTGCTGTATTCTTCTCTCGGTAATGATAGCACGGTCAAATATAATTTGAAATTTTTCTTTTCAAGTACGGACTCAGGATTATAATTATAATAAGGAGGCCAGTTCTTATCTATAAGTTGTTTTTGTTTGCCAATTTGTTGATGTATAATTTTTGACACTAAGTTGTCTTTGTAAATAATCAGTGCTGGCCAGTATTTTACATCCTGAGAGTATGTGTTGGATGCTTTCTGCACTTTGATAGCATCGCCTACATCTGTCATCAGTTGTATTTGGGTCTTTGAGGATGTATTTGCTATAATTTTTGTATTTACAACCTGGTCCTGGATTGCTATCATAAAACCCTCGGTCTCCATGAAGAGTTCACCTAATACCAACCATTTTTTTGATGCTTCCTTATCAACATTTTGTTGGTTTAGGTCATAATGATTTCTTCCATGGAATGCCTTTTTGGCCCACGAATCCAGTAGTGATTGCTGATCTGTTGTAATATTATGTGAGCAGAAGATACCTCTTTGGAGATTTAAAGAAGTGTAACACTTGTCGTTACTATTATTATTATTATTATTAGGCATAAAGTAAGGGAATTCATATAACCGAGGGAAGAGTGGAAGGCTACAAACAAACTTGGGATTGGACGACCAATGATGACGGTGGTAAAAGTAAAAAAGTGTGAAATTCATAAATTGATAAATCATTTTTCTTCCTGTTTCTTAATTAAATCCTTCAGTGCAGCTCAAGGAATCCCAATCATGGTCAATCACGTGACTCGCTCTGCTATCATCCGTTAACACAGCGCCGTGACCGGTCAATATATCATACATCCCTAAATTCGCTATTCTCCACCGTAAATGATCACGCAATATCCGTTTTAAGGAGAGAAATTTTTGCTCCATACCCAACGTTTCACTTCAAATCACTCTCCGTTGACATTTCCTTCTGCTGTAGTCTTAAATGGCGCCATTTCTGAAAAAAGTTCCACTTCCCCTACATTCGAATTCAACGACCTAAAAATTCCGCCAAAAGTCCTCTTTCTAACCCTACTACCCGCTCCACCCGGTAAATTTATTCTTCGACCAGCTTTCAAGTTGAGCACCAGCTCCTTTTGTCTATCCCCGTACATTAGCCCAGAAGAAATATCACCCCTCTACTGCTTCTCTCTAAACCCTGACATAATTATCCACGGAGCGGATAAAGAGCTGCAGTGGTTCATGACACGACGGAGCTTATTGAAAGAGTCCCATCTCCGGCTGAGTGGCTCCCAACCACACCAGCCACTCACAAAAGAACCAGATGCGGCGCACACCAAATAAAAGTCCACGAGTTAATCAAATCATCCGGGCCGGATAAAGGGCTCTCACCGAAAGACATCGACCCTGCTCCCTCCCGCCAATGCCAAAGCCCTCTTAATATTTCCACCTCCTCCCGGGAATCCATTAAGCGGGTATCCGTTGGCGCCCGATTAACCTCTGACGGCCTGTCCACCCCGCACCATGCATCTCTCCCTCTCTGCCTTTGAGGACTTTCGCATGCAACCGCGTGGCCCACATCGGAGACCACCGCCGTTTCTTTGAAACCCTGGAGGAAATCAAAATAACCTCCGATAAAAGCGTCCTCGTGGCCACGGTGAGCGCTATCGCTCTCCTTCGATACCGCCATCTCTCGCCGGGCAGCCCTCCGCTCCCCATCTCCCTTCACAACCTGCAGGATTTCCACTCAAAAACATTCCGCCCACTCCATCATCTAACTTTCAAAATTAACCTCAAAAAGGCAATGCCTTCTCTCTTTTGAGGGCCAATTCCTACTCCAATGTAAAGGAACGGCTATTGGCACGTGAATGTCCCGAGACTCACTTTTTTCAGGAAAACTAGAAATGGAATTCCTCGCCGTTCCACAAACTACGACCATGGCTGGGAATGAGATTTTCTGATGATATTTCAATCATTTCGAATCACGGCGCGGAGTCTCTAACAACTTCCTTCAATTCCAAATACAGCTTTCCTCCAATCCGCTCAACATTGACGCTCTCCTTCCAAATCACGTTCCGTTTGACATTGATTTAGGTAATGCGTACCTACTAGTCCCTGCAGAAGGCAGAATACAATGGTCTGAAGTTTATACAAATTGAAATGATAAGAAAAATCAAATTAACGCATCAATCTTGCCTTTTTACACATTTTTGTGGAATAATATCATAGCGGTTCTACCAATATGAGAAACGGCACAATATGCTATGCTTACCACGAGACTAGGGCATCCTAATGGGGTCAAGCGATATTACTGGTGTCACGGGACCTAAGTTAACAATTTATATCTCACAATGAAACCTCAAGGACGTAAACATGATACTTAAGTAATGAACAGTGAAAAAAATAAGTGCGTAAATCTCCATTTGGCACACAGAGCAATCGTAAAAAATATAGTATACAAACTCCTAGTTCCCAATTTGTCGTTTCAATGCAATGGCTAGAGCATGACCAAATATACACTTACTTCAACTCGGATAGGAAACATTTAGCGTTGACGGGTATTCATTTCTATTTACTCCTTTGGAGACCATCGCATCCATAATAACCCTGATTTTCTAGGCAAATTCCTTTCTATATTACACCTATTCCTTCTCCTACTTTCAGTTAGACGGAAGCACTCCCTGCTTGGCTTCGCCCTACACGAGTCAAACATACACGCAAGTTAATCTCACAACACTACATTTCTCTCCGGTTAAGCCACGCAATTCATCACCACAAAGAAGTAAATGCCAGAGGGAACGAAGTTTTGTAACTCGGTGGCAGAATCTTGTCTAAAAGTAGAATTGCTATATGAATTACTTAGAACTTTCTTCCGGAAATCTCGCCTATAATGACTGATTTCTGAGAAATATGAGATCAATACAAAATGCATTACGGGTTCATTTCGATCACACAACCAATTACTGCCATTCTGAGCTTAGCTTGGGGCAATAGAAAAGAAAAAAATTACATATACAGGAACTTTTATTCTTTGAACACAGAATTAGCAAAATATATGCGAGGGAAAAAGCAATGAAGTCTGACTTCTCCTCGGTGTGTTTTGTTTCAGGGAATTTTCAAATCCGTCAACTGACAGAAATATCGGCCATATGTAAAGTACTCCCGACGAATGTTTCACCCTTCATTCAGGCAAGGAAAGACTGATGACAAATAGATCCTGGAATATCATACACATCCTAAAAATATACTATTGGGCTGAGGCAGCAACGTGATCATCGATCGAGGCCGAAAATTTATTCCGAGCCAGCAGACGATACACGAAGGCATCGCTTCTTCAGAACGCAGGTATTAATCAAAGAGACCAGCGCTGCCAAGGATCTGGATGAAGGGCGGATGATGGGGAGGCGATGGGGAAGGGATAGCTCATCGAGGAAAGGGCACGGGAATGCCTCCTCGCCTCATGATGATGATGATGATGACGATGCGTCGGCCTTCGGAGGGAGAGAGACGCCTTCGAGGAAGTTGGAGCGGATATTTGACCCGGTCATTAGAGATACCATACTCCAGTTTCATTCGCAAAATTGGAGCAGTCATAACAATCGTAGAGTTGTTAGAATATTATGTACCTATATTATATAGTACGGGACTCACACAAGAAAGGAGAGGTGATGAACTTGGAGAAGGTGCAAAGAAAAGCGGCTAGGTGTGTGTGAGGAAACACAATGAAAGAGAGAACGTAACAGAAATGCTTACAGCACTAGGATGGGAGAGTTTACAGGTGAGGAGGAAAAGGTGTAGGCTATGTGGGATGTACAAAATAGTGAGTGAGGAAAAAGTGTAGTATGAATTTGCCAAGGAGATTATAAGGCCAAACTTTGTTGGAAAAAATTATCACCAGTTCAAGATAAAGTGCTGATCACAAAGGAAAAATGTAAAACAGTTCTCCTTCTTGAACAGGACCAGACGAGACTGGAACGACATACCGGCAAAAATAGTTGAGCCCTTCCCACAAAAACTATGTATTTTTAAAAATGGGTTAAAGAAGTAGAAGGTTTCAAGGTTTATTCTTTTAGTCGGCTGTTTTTATTGCTACCACCAGGCCAATGGCCTACTTTTAACTGATTAACTGTAATAATAATAATATTCATGGCACAAAAATTGTCTCTACGACCGAGTTTCCCATTCTCTAACAGATAAACGTCTTTGAAGCTTTCAACTAATTTTTTGCACCGTATGTTTTTCATGTATTTATTCTCTACAACCCCGAACACAGCACATTCTAAGCCTTTTATATCAGGTGCAATACACAATCAACCCTGCCTAAAATGGTAATAAATCCACCCACGCGGGACTCGAACCCGACCCGCGACCCTCGATTTGGCACATGTTTGCACACCGGGGCCGAAAAACTCATAATAACAAAAACGAATGTTTATAATGATAACGTCTTTACAACCAGGTATTTAGGGTATTATACAAAAAGCATTACGTTGAGAAATAAATTTAGATTTTCAAATTACAACAAACCAAGTACACGCGAGTACACACAAGCAAGCAAGTACACTCAAACCAAGTATATTCTATTTATGACGCGAAAGGTGATCGAGAAGTCCATTTTTTTAATGTCCCTTAGGAGGGCACGCCCTTGCTAAATCTTTTCGAAAATTTCAGCTATTTTAGGCAGGTATCTTGAAACTTAGTGCGGTAAGTGCCTGATATTCTGGTATCATTGAAAACATAATTCATGACAAGGGGAAATCTAATTGACTATTAGGCGGAGTGATGTGTCGCCCAAAGAGCTCGAAGGTGAGTGGACAGTTGACCAGAGGGAAATAATTACGACTGAGTGAAGCAAACGCGGAAACGAGCTCTTTATTTTGGCGGGCTTTGGCGTGATTCTGCACGCCGAATGATTCCGCGCACTATACCACCCGCAGTCACGAGCATGGTCCCAAAGAAACAAATTCCAAACGGAGCACCTTTTTTTGAATGTCAAAAAAAGAGGGAGAAAGCCAAGGTGCCCTTCATAAAATGCGTTGCGTTTAAAGATAAATTTTAATGATTGAAACGCAAGTGGTTATAGAGCGTGATTAGTAATGTCCTCAGAACAAATGAATGACCGCTCTTGAGAGAGCGATTATCAAATTGGGTTTACTACTTAGAGGTTTTCGCAGAGCCTCTACTTAAATGTTTTATTACGGCATCATCTGAAAACTATCCTTGTGACATAATCAAGTTTTTCTGCAAGTTCCAAATGCTTCCTGTATCTTTCCTCCATTAATATCTACCGACCCGTATTCTATTTATTTCTTTCACATTCACCCATTATTCTTCCCTCAGTTACCAATTTGATCTTCTTTCCACACTACACCTTTGTAGAATCTGATAATACCTGTAAGTTAAACTAACCAATTGTGTCTCGTGGGTCAAATATATTAGGGAATTAATTGGTCAAACTAATCGTACATTTGGATTAGATTAATAAGTACTTTTCAAGTGCGACGTTAACGTCAAAGCAATTAGCTAGGTACGTCTCCCTTTTTAGACCCCACTTGGAATACACGGCTAGTATTTGGGATTCCCATGAGATGGGCTTACAAAGAGGGTTGGAACTACTGCAGAAATCTGTAAGATTCGCAAAAGGCTCTTATGATAATCTCGTGAGTGCTACTAATCTCTCGTGAGTGCAGCAATTGGGATGAAAATCCCTTTCTGACCGTTGATTAAAAATCAGACAATCTTTTAAGTGAATTCAAACCCAATATATTTTATGACAACGTTATTAATATCTTACGAACTTCAACATACTACGGTAAATCAGATGATGAGGATAAGTTTATGGAAATAGACTGCAGAAGAAATAATTTAAAATGTCATTATTAACTTGATCAATGGCCAATAACCATATTGGCAACTAATGAGACGTGGAATTAAGTTGATCGACAGAGAGAGTAGCAGATTACTTGATTTGCTCCCTTTTTTATATATGATAGGTATCTATAGTGCTAACATTCCGTTTCGCATGATCCCGGCATGACTCTTGCTTCTCATTTACGTAATTTTATTACACATGACACAAATACATAGTTTATACGGCATTTGTATATATTTTAGTGCAAGTTGTAGAAAGTTACAGATATATTATAGTGCACGCTGGTTGATAACTCACCTCCTGCCATACAACATTGAAGTGGCTTGTATGGTCATATGTAGACGTTTACTTTCACGCCCTCTGTTGACTTTTGCAGCAAACTCCATGTTCCCACGATAGACTTCATTGGCTCCCCCATAATTCTCAATACCTCGCTTTTCTTCCTCATCGCCCTGATCACCATATTCATCATTTTTTACAACCGTATCTGAATTTCCAATAATCTGCGCACATCCTTTTTGACAAAGGAAAATGTATTCAACAAAATAACAAATTTTGAACCAATTTTTTCTCCATGTACTAGCTGAGTCATTATCAACTATTTCCTACGCCTCGCAAAGTCTTTCTTAACCAACAAATATACACACCTAGTATTATTAACGCTAAAACCCATATCATTCAAAATACTACCATATTAATAACGCTATTAGATCCACTTTAAGCCAATCAGCCAACATTTTTACTGCAAACGAACCAAATTAAATTCGATTAACTTTTAATACCTTCATTTCATACCTATTGCACTGTACCTCTCGCATGGTCATTACCAGTTACAGTGCCATAGTACCACAAGAACTGGTGCCTGTTCCTTTGCGAATCAAATTGTCCATAAAAGGCCCTTCCTTCTCACATTTTCCGCTTGCAGATATTCTCATAGTTCTAAATACTATCCGAAGAGAGTATAAGTAAAAACGTATTTCGAGGAGACCCTTGTCCATCCACTCCCTGTATCTCTACCAACTCAAATTCTACAAGCCTTACTAAGTTCCTTCCAACTCATACTGATATTTTTGACTGAAAAAACTTGTTTTCACCAAAAAACTCTCATTTACTCATTATGTACTTCAATTTCACCGTATTAATTCGATCAAACGCTATCTGTTTTACAAACAATAATAGGTAGTAATGAGTCGAATAAAATCGAAAAATTCTAAGAAAACCATTTCAAAAAATGAACCACTCAGAAAAGATTCTATTAATTGTTAGTGCAAAAAAGACCTTGGTATATACAACGTACTGATTGGGGAGCCCCTTGGAATGAACAACAAGCTCATAAAAATGAAAATTTTTATTTCGAGCTTTATAGTTAACATCCATGAGAATGTATGAATGAAAGCTGTTTAACGCAAGCATCTTTCTTTTGTAGTGTAAATACTAAAAGGCTAATATTGGTGAAGTTCCTCAGGGCATTTTGCATATTAAGTTTTCTTTGGAATCTTCCAAAACAAAAAATGAAAATGTTTTCATTAAATAAAAACTTCAGTTGACCTACGTGAACAAGTCACGCGCTGAAAATATTTCCACTGGATGAGGATGGGGAGCTTGCAATCAATAAATTATATTCCTCATGTGAAATTCACTAAATATATCCAATAGCCATTTAACAGATGAACTACGGTCGCAGCAAATTGAAGGCAGTATTTTACGCTTGACCCCGAAAATTAAAAAAAAAATAAAAATACATTTTGATTAACAAACACTCCGATAGTATAATGGAATCAACCTGACCCAAATTTCCTCGCACGTAGTTGCAAAAACACATCCGATCCTTCACCTTCTTTTGCTTAGCAGATTCGACAGTGTAAGAATAAAGAGAACATCGTAATAAGATCAAACTCTTTTAAAAAATATAATAACATTCAACGAGATTTCAACAACTTGATGTGAGCTCGAATAATCCTTGATAGGAACGCCTGCCTCTCCGAAATAGAGTCCATTATGTAAGTCCAATAGGTTCATGCATGCGAGGTTTACAACATAAGATAAATAGCTCTTCTTGAACCACCAAATATCCGTTTACTTAATATCGGGGAGTCTATTTTAACTGACTTCTAATGGCGGTAAAATGGTTTCAACTCCATGCATTTTCATCGCTAATTTTCACCAATAAAAGAATATATTGTATTCTATCCAGTGATTTATCTTCAAAACGAGATTAAAACCATGCAAACGATAAATCTGAGAAATTTATCGATCTTATTACATTTGACATGAATTTCTTCTTTCTTTATCTTGTTACCACAAATATCTACATTCTCATAATATTAATAAATACTGGTTTTATCGCAAATATTATTACTAGTATATCCAGCCACCTACCACTCACACATTGAGGAAAAGATTTTTTTCATTTCCTACCGTCAATGTGTGCGTGTAACCATGATACCTTGAGGCAGAATCACCTTCAAGTAACTGCATCGGAAGTTTCTTTAGAGTGTTCCTGAAGAAGAACATTGATTATTTTTTTGTTTCACATGGTAAAGCGATATTGACGTAATAATTTCGCAGTATATTTAGATCCAAACTTACGGTGGAGTGACGCTTCATGTTTCACACAAGTTGTCGAGGAAAATGGTCTAGAGAGATAAAACCATCGGGCACTAGTTTATGCCACGTAATTCAGATTAGAGAACACCACTTAGCAGGAGTGACATCAAATACTTCAGAATAGGCTAACGGTGACGACTGGAGAGTTTCTGGCCGATGAAATTTCTTTAACACAGTGACAAAATTTTCTAAATATTCAACATTTATGGCCAAAATGTTTATAGTTATTTTTTGAGAGGATAAAATTGAACACTAAATGATTTGTTCGTCTGACGATTACGTTATTATAAGGGAATACCAACGACCAAACGACTCTAATGTGCGTCATCAGTTTCGGTAATGCACGTCCGCTCTCCACGTGGAAAATACGTGAGAGGTATATTGATGAGGAGAGCAAAGGAATGAAAAATAACAAGATGTGCGGGTTCTCTTGACCTTTGGGTGATTCTTAGGGGAGCAGAGGGAGTGTAGGATGGAGAGGTAGTAATCTAGGAGGCATGGTGAGGGGAGAGGGAGGGTGAGGAGAGGGCTTGCTGGAGAGCGGAGAGAAAAGAATTCTAGAGCAGCCGAGACCTCGAGGACAATTTCATGAATAAACGTTGTCTCCGTGAAGTGGGATATGAAAAGAAAGAAGGCTAAAAATGTGTATTCAGGGTAAAAGTTTAAAAGACTATAGTGTTACCCATTGATTCAATTTCTTAAAATAGGAGCTTAAATAATAACTTCCCCAAAGCATGGATAAATCAACGAAGCTATGGGAACAAACCGACGGAAACAATGGATGCACGAAAATCTCCGACGTAAATAGGTAGAAAGAATGGCCTGAACGGTTGGGGAGCCAAGGGTTTAGACTCTTGAAGCTATTAGCAAACCACCTCAGGTCGAATTTTGGTAATAGCTCCAATACAGTGAACTGTAGCAAATTCGTGCAATAATTCAAATCTTAAAGACGTTTAACTGCGGCGTATTTTGGCTGCACTCTCATCGATATCGATTCAACTCCCAATGGGTGGGTAAAATGTATTCTTAGCCCGCCCCCATTCGGAGTACATGAAAACATATTTGTCCTTCCAATGGTGACAAAATGATCACATTTGTCTTGGATCCAACAAGAGCGGATGCTTTATTATATGATATGAACAGTAGCTCAATTCTTTAAGGTTATATTTCACATTCCATTGTACTTAATAGCCCACTTATCCTTAGATTCCATACTGAGTGTCACCGAATTCATCTTTAGATACTTCTGGGCATCGCCCATCTTACACACCCATATAGCTGTAAAATAAACGACTATCCGTTTGAGCCATGATATCCACAGCCGAAGAAAGTAGGAAGTGGCAGGTAGAAAATTAATTTTTGGAACTGAGGTGAAAAATGATAGATTTAAACTTTATGATACAGAAGGAATTGATATGTAGATAAAAATAAGTTTCATTTCGATAAACGAGCGGTCCTGAAAACAGTGATTCCGAGGTATGCAAAATAATTCCTGTTCCCTTATCACAAGCGATAAATGAAGGGGAATTCAGTCAACAGTAGTTCCTTTGGGTCTTTTCATCTTTTCTTTCATTCTCCTGCCACACGTTTAACTCTTGAGGGTGTGGCAGTATTCGCCGTTGAGCGGGGCAGCTCTAAGGTCAGGCCGGCCCACAAGGCGGCTTATAGAACCCACCGCTTCAAACTCCACGCCGCTTTGATGACAACGAGCGAAGGGAGACGCCCAGCTCGCATTGTGTGCACACGACTCCGCAGCATTAAGATGCACCAATTAAAAATCATTGACAATGAACGACGCCTTGCAGTCTCATCCAGTCAGGTAATTCAACATTAAACTAGAATAGATTAAGAACAATCTAAGTGGCATTCACTTGCTCTAAGTGGCTCCCTCACTTAGGCTCCATTACTCACGCACGTCTACATACTTCCCTAAATGGCAACGCCGAGACGTGTGACAGGGGGTGTTGGGACACTAGCTATGAAATAAGAGGGCATAAGGATATGAATGGGGAAAGGACAGAGGTGAATTGTATGTTATATTATAGACACATAGCTTCTGTCATAATCACTAATGGTGCGAGAAAAGAAGAGTTTTTGGATCAATTAGTTTGGCAGTGTATTACTTAAGGAATGTATTAGAAAAAGTACTGAATGACGAATAGCAAGAGTCAGGAGCAATGATGCATCAGCGCAAATGCAATGGGTAGAGACTCAAAGAGACTACACCCTATTATAAGAATACTAGAAAATTCAGATCAGACAAGTTTCTGACGGACGTAGGTATTATTTTTCCCTAATATTGATGCGTTGAAGCTGCTGATCCAGACATTGTCCCGGTCCATATCTGAAGGAACTCCAACGCAATTGGCTCTTGTCAGTCATAAGCATGCCGCAAGAGAAGGCCATTTCTACCTTCGCCTAGACTCTCCACCTCGCCTCCACCACTCATTCCTCACCACCAGTTCCCCTCGGCCACCCACCTGGTCCAATCAGTGACAGCATATTTCCAGTGATGTGATCGACACCCACTACATTTTGTCCATCCTCTTTATAATTTTCGAGCAGTGACATGATAGCGGCCGTTTCGACACTCCCAAATTTCCTCCTCACATGGAGCAGACAGAGACACATTTCAAAATTAAAAGCTGGTATTTTTTCCAAACGTGTAAATCAGCAGAAATTTAGCGACAGGCAGCCAATTTATCCTTCAGCTAGCAGTTCTTACAACCTGTTCTAACTTTCTGCGAGACATAAAAAATAAAAACAGAATTGGCCAGCCATGAAAGGACAGCAGTGAATCGAGCAGGGTCGTATAGGAAACATGACTTCTTAGAAATTCAAACATGGCGGGTGAATTTTTCTGAAGAAATTGCCATGAGAAAAAATCGGCCTGGACCGGGAATCGAACCACGGACCTTTGGTTTGCGGGACCAATGCGCAGACCACTACGCTATCCAGGCAGAGCCTGGATAGCGTAGTGGTCTGCGCATTGGTCCCGCAAACCAAAGGTCCGTGGTTCGATTCCCGGTCCAGGCCGATTTTTTCTCATGGCAATTTCTTCAGAATGACTCCTTAGGCCGATTGGTTCAGGGGCCCATGGTATTTCAACATCGGTGAGAATTTCTCATTTGACCGAACACACCACGAAATGCTTCATTTTACTTCTCGGCAGATTCCGGGGACAAATAAATTGAAGGGTCTATTTTGACCTCCAGTTCCATCGGTGGGACGTGGGAGTAGCGCCCGGAGTGAGAGGGTGGGAGGTCGGGGGAGGGGGTAAGGAGACGCAAAGAGAGCGGTTGGGGGTGTCGTGTCGGTTCGGAGTGGGGCGGTTGGGGGTGAAGCGATGGGGGCTATTCGGTTAGTCGTCCCGCGGAGGAGGCGTCCGCCACGCTCCAGAGAAGGCACGTGACGAGATCCATTTTGAGGACCGTTATTAGCCAAGGGAACGTGGGACGGACCACTTACCGATCCCCTGAGGTGTAGTCAAGGCACACGAAATAGAAAGACTTCTAGAGCCACCGAGGTAAAAAATATAACGCCTTACATAGTTTTCATTTACTTAAATCTTGGCCGTAAATGCCATAAATATGTTAATTTAAGTTATGGGAGACTGTTCGGGTTCTCCACTGGGTCAAACTCTGCATTTCTGCCGCCATATTGATGGACAAGTCGCTGATCGAAATTTTGGCAGAAATTCAGTTTGACACAGTGGAGTACCTGAGCAAACTTCACTAATTTCACACTACGGGAAAAATTAGACCTCTCATGTAAATTTAAGGATGAAGGTGGCGATGAGGCCATTTGTCCACCACACTTCCTCCCTCGATATTTGGTGACAGCTTTCCGAAATCTCTCCATACTGTCGGTAAATCACATGATAAAACTAATAAGTACATCAAATCGCTCCAAATTTGTCGTTTTACCGAGGAATGGTTATGAAGCTATCACGAGTAACACAAGTTTGAGCAATTCGGACTTCGGCATCACTTATCATCATCACAAGTTCGGGATTCAACAGGATAGAGTAAGCCAATGGTGAAGTCTTCCCGGTGTCGTGTGCGAACTTAATTGCTCTTTTCTGTCCTTCGGGAAGTTTTCGTTTCATGAAATTAAGTCGAATGAAAATGAAAGCATTTTCATTTCTTTGTTCAAGAAAATTCAATTTAAAAAAAAAACAAATATGTACTATGTGTCCATATGCCCTTAAAACCCTAACCATGGTTTAAATCGCCTTTTAGTATTTACACTACAAATGATACACTATGACGTTAAACAGCTTAGATTTAAACGTACTCATGGATGTTTTACATATAACTTGAACGTTTCAATTTTATTGCTAAATGTACAGTCGGTCGTTTCCGAGCAGTTCCACAATTGTAAAGCCGTTAACATCAAATTCTTTTCACACCAATGATTTCTAGCTCTTCGCCTGTTACAACATTGAGATTTGTTGTAGTCAGTGGCTATGTATTGTGCATTGCAGTTCATACTCGGTTTAGAAGTTGTTCATGTAACAATCTAAGGATAAAATAAAAATAGATTGATAGCTAATTTTATTGGTAAAACTAATATAAAGCAGTCGTTTAGGAGACCGGAACTCACGCAAAGCAAAATTAATCGCTAGAGAGAGTCGTTACTTCCCAAGACTTATCAGAAAGGATATCAAAATCGTAAAAACGATGGAAATATAAACACAGAAGTTGGTTACACTATCCCCTAAGCTTGGAAGAAGTTTTTTCGAATAAAGAAGGAACAATCAATGAGAGCGTATCCGACTGAATTGGCGGATACATAAGACGAACATAAAAACCTGCATCTTCACTCCAGGCCTGAAAAAGGTAGCTGGTAATGCTACCGAAATTGTCGTCCATGAAAATGAAATTACGCGGAATAAATCCCAAAAGCCTTGAATATCGCAAGCAGATGAACACTGTCTCCTCTTTGAGGCAATCTAATTCACAGATTAAGCCATAAAATGTCAGAAAATTAACACAAACAGGTCTGCCAACTCAAGTATGAAGGATATAAAAGTTAAGAGTTTAAAAAGACATTTTATCAAAAGATGAAAACAGCTGTCAAAGGTGTAATCAATGGCATGAACCAATTCTATAGTATGTAGTTATATCAAGATAGTAGAATGAAATGTTCAGCATGCATGCATGGCATGCTGAACGCGATGAATGCAAGGCATGTAATCATTATGGAAAGCATAATCATTTCCACACTCTGAAAATCGTAAAATTTAATAGCCTAAGGAAAGTATGGTGGAAAATAAGTCTGAGAAGTTCAAAATGAGATCACTGGTGAAGAGTAATCCATAACCGAGGTTATGTTTCTGGTCCAAGTAATGTAAGTGAAGTCCAAACAGTTTTAGAGCTCGCAAGTTACAAGAATTTACTCCCAATTAATCAAACCCGACAGAACCCTAAGGGAGACCATTATTAGCCGAGTTGATAAAGATAATAAGTGGACTTGGGCCAGGGACTAGATTAAAGCTTTCCAGGTAATGAAGGAAACAGAAATAAAATCACTAGTTTAAGCATTATATAATGAAGCAAAAGATGTTTTCATGCAATGATAAAAGTAAAATGTGTTAATTTATAACACATAGCCATAGTATCCACGAGTGCATGTAACAAAGTATGATCTAGTCTAAAAGTGTGTTAACACGATGCATGTGCCAGCGCAAGTACGTGGTTGGACAGATGAGTAAGCAAATGCAAAAAAAGGAACGGGATATTAAATGGCCACGCGTGTATGTATTTTAGCAATTTTGGGTGTTTACACGATGGGATTTGTATGGTAACTATGTTCATGGATCTGCTTGCCCGGATATCGTGTAAACACTGCTTGAAATATAGAGAAATGATCAAAAGAAGTTAGTAGAAGTAAAGTTCTTGAGACATTTCAACCTCAAATCCCTCCTAGAGTATACACAAAATTCCATTCGCTTCGGTCTTTAAAGAAACTTACATCCGTTAGAAAGCGGTAGGGAAACGATACGATAGGATAAGTATATTATAATACGATATGCTTATGCTCCGTACGCCCAAGTGCGGTATGTTCCGAATATCTTGCAAATTATTGTGGCCCACTAGAGAAAAAGTTCGCTAAATAATGTAGGTAGGTCACAAAAAATCCACCACAATTTTAAAAAACTGTTACTAAAAACGTAACCGTCACCGAGGTAAAGGACCTAGAACGGTAGCTACTCCAAACACGAAGGAAATGAACTATATATCACTTTTAAGTTGATGAATAAAGGAGCTGATTATAATTTGGACATCAACGAGTTTAACGGACTCCATACTATAAACTGGCAGATGGGATCACCCAGATTGAATGAGGGAGGTAGATATTTGGACGCACAATTTAAAATACCGCAACAGAAGCACGGAAAATAACATAAATATTTAGAGGATATGCAAGTACGTTGTATATGCATAAAACCTTTACACTCACATAATACTAAAATAGCTGTTGTTTCAACGTTCTCCGAAGCACGTTCTTCTGGTGGCTCACATGCAGATATACAATCCCTCATGGCTCCCGGCGGAAACTTCCCTCTCGCTCCACACACAACAAGCGGGCTGCATGGAAACTTGGGAAGTCTTTTTCCTGCCCCCAACCCCACGCCACATTTTCCCGCCGACGCAGTTTATCCCGTTTTCTCCCATTTCCCAGCTATAGTAACAGCGTGAAATCCAGAACTGATGATATGTGAGCTAACCCCAACGGTTTCTGAACACTTTTAAACTCTGGAGGGAAGTCCCGACGCATACCAACCGCTATCGTATCCGAACATGGCCATTTCTCTCGCACTGTATGGCCCTCCGCCTTAAACAATTACTTCTCCTCGAACTTTGCGTCTCGCAACCCACAAATTCAACTTCAACTCCTTCTTCCGATTCGCCCTCATTCCCTTTCAAAGGTCTCTGTCTTGCCCCTGAAAATCCTCTCCCTCGCTCTCAGAACTTTACCGCCTAACAAAGCCACTGGATCAGACGACGTTGCTTTACTCCCGGCCGCTAACACTGACTCCCTCCATTTCCCCTTATGCAAATTGTTCCATCGATTTTTGGCGGCCAGTCCCTTCCCTTTGTCCTGGAAAACAGCTTACGTGACCCCCATTTTAATGTCCGGTCCGGAAGACAGTGGCGGCAATTATCTTTCTACGTCTATTCATACCATTCTTTCTATCACATTCGAACAGATTCCTCATTGTGGCCTTCTGCCGTTTATGAACAAATGCATTTCACCGCACCCGAGCGTGCTCCTTTTTTGGGCTGCTTCCGAAGGGGGCATCTTTCCGTTTTGCGACAAGTCACTTTTACTGTTCAAGTATGCTCCCAATTCCCCAAAATGCTTCATTGATTTTGCCAATGCCCTCGAGTTTGCGAGCCATTCTCTCTTAACACATAAATTAGCCATTCATTCATGGTTCATCCATACATTCATGGCTCTTGTTCATCCATCCTTTTTGACTTCCCGACTGAGCGCACTCGGCGAAGGGTTATCGACGGAGTTCCCTTCTCCAGCCCTCCTCCCTCCGGCGTCCCTCCCCACCTCACCCCACCCCACCCACCTCGTCCTACTCGCAAGCGAAAACCATCTCCGCTCACTCGCTCGGGCGGAAAATTCCTCTACGCGGGTGACTGTAAAATTTTCCAATGAATCCGCCAATCCTCAAATCTCCTCCCTTTTTCCCGTTGGCAACTTACGATTTAAGTCCTTGAAGCCAACATCTACCTTAAGGTGGTCCGAGCGAGATAGTTCCCTAGTCATAATAGAGACCATATTCGAATTATACATTTTAATTACTCCAGCAGTAGGACACATCAATTAATAATTGCATTATCAATCGTTCAGTTATATAGTTTTATGTGACAGCAATTGCAAATAATTAAATGAAAATATCTAAACAAGTCTTTAACTTGACTCGTTTTTTTCGCGCGGTGCGTTTGAAACTCCTTCAAATGGAAGGTTTATTGTGATCCCGAAAAATTTACTGCGGTGACAATATGATTAATTTTCAAAAATAGTTGAGAAAACATACAAGCTACACACTGTTAGTTTTTTACGACATCCAAGTGTTAGAAAGACCTCATTTTGTAAATAATGTCTCTCTGGAGTGCATGCACGTACCGTTTCCCATGTAAGAGGGCTGGTATTTCTTGACAAATATCTCCGAAAGTAATACAGTAAGGGGTTAAATTTATGGTGTCATTGGATAGGTGGGATATTTTTCTTTAAAATGAGACCAAACTCATTGATTTCTAAGTAAAATGATATTTCGCTCGGACTATCTTAACAGTGACAGTCTACTTCATGAAGTCATACCAGTCACCGCCTCACCTGAAGTTACCTGAAGTTAATTACCGTTTACCAGAAACTCATTTTTTCCAATCATATCAATTAAATCAGATGTAAGGTCTGCGCAAGAACTCCTTACCGATTTAGAATAGTAATCAACCCAAGTCAACACTCCCACTGAGCAGGCTTCCGAGTTTATCTACACGGTGAGCAGTTTGTGACACAACAGTTCTCGTGTTGTAATGAATGTCTTCAGAAGTGATGTGTTTTTTCCTCATTTGTGATCACAAGTCAGTAATAAACAAAAATTACAGTCTCAAAGACTAAAAAATCTTGAATTTCTCCTTATAGATTTTTTTTCCATTCTACTGTTCTCCACCGTGTAGTTGGCTGCATTTTTCTTGGGATTTCACCGCGTTTTTGTTTTTGATGACAACGGTTTCGACCTGAAGACGCCTGCTGAAACGCAGGCGAAACTGTTGTCATTAAAAACAACAACGCGGTGAAATCACAAGAAAAATGCAACCTACTACAACAGAGCACCGCGGAAGCTTTCGCACCCACTTTGTTCATCACCGTGTAAGCCACAGCTGGAATACATCCCGCGATTCACCTCTGTCCACTCTGGCAAATATCCCCTCCCAGTGGAAGGAAAATTTTAACGTCCAGATTCATTCAATCATCCCTTAATGGCCTATTTTGATTAGTTAAAAATCTTCTCCATCATTTTTTCGTACTCCAGCCCATGCCACGCGCCGTACTGATCCCGCATAATGACCCTCCTCGTCTCTGCCCGTCATCTCTTTTCTGCCTGCGGCCGAGCACAACCTACTACCATCCCGTCCACCCACAGACCGACTGATATCCCCACACCCTGTCACTATTTAAATCAGAGAGGAAAACTACCTCCAAATTCCTATTACGACTTTATGCCTTGTATTTTAATTCTAAAGCTGTTATTTGTATTACGCTTTAAGAGATTTGACCCAGTCTCAATGAAAATGATTAATTTCAAAAGGTCAAAAGTTTTTTTTACATAGAATGATATTTAAAATCATGCAGCAAGTATTTTAGACCCAAGACAAAAGTAGATTAAGACTAAAGGAAGTGTCAAGAATATAAACCAGATATTTTTAAATCTCATTATGTGAAAAAGGAATTAGTAACTACATTATGGAAATTAATTAGGACAGTGTTCTCTTTCAACAAGAAGAAAAAAAGCAGGATTATAATTTTTCTGCACTACGTCTGGGTACCGCGTTAGGGACGTGCAGGGTGACGTTTATGCGGAAGAGTTCATATAACCGTGGACTTAGCCGTAGAAATTGCCGCAAGGAGTAATTGTACCAAAGACCAACTGAATACCAGAAAGACACCGGCTTCAATTCTAGCAAAACTGGACAAATAAGTTCCATCAATCTATTGGTAGACTTAACCCACAAGATGAAACAAAGAAAATTTAAATCAAAACGACAGCTTAGTATTACTTAAGTGAAGAAATCACTTGGTTCTACAAGAAATGAGGCCAGTCTCTTACAAGCTTAGGGAGATTGATACTTGAACTGATAGGTCTTTCCCTCCTTCACTTATCTTCTCTCGCAAAGTTTGTAACAGCAAGAGAACTACAACTACGATTGGACACCCATAAATGAAATATCTCACAAGCTCAAACACCAAAAATATCACCATAATTGTCGGCGCCACACAACTAGCCATCGGAGTAAATCGTGAAGATAATTTTTTCCCTTAGTTTTAATTAAATCGCAGCTGAAGAATAGGTACTTTTATGGTACTTCCTTAGCCTTCCTTATTGTTTCCAAGGAAAAAATATTTGAAGTTGAATGATACGCTTAGTTTGGAAGTAGCACGAAATGGGACGGAGGAAGCACGGAGACTATCAGGAGGATAAAAAGTTATAAATGAAAAAAGAACGTTCGCAGGCAAAAATCCTGCAGGTTCTCAGATGTTACTGCATAAGGTAAGAGACAGGTATATTAGTGGCAGCAAATGAAATGGAATTCAAGGGATTGGAATATTAGAAGAAAAATGAAAGGAAAAAGCGATTACCCCGTGAAGTCTGGTGATGGAGGTGGATGCTAATAATGGCATGGATATTTGGAGATCAGTTTTCGGGTTTCCTTCCACGTGTTGTCTTTTTGTGACGTCGGTTTCTCCAGCCATTCTGCTCGACTTCGACCTGAAGACACCAGCAGGATGGCTAGAGAAAATGTCGTCACAAAAAGACAACACGCGGAAGGAAACCCGAAAGCTGATCTCCAAATGCTGAAAGGCCGCGGAAACCTTCCTACTAATGGCATGGATATTTGACGAGGGCCAAAACGTTCTTAGATAAGGGAAATGGTAGCAGGCTTTACATTGTAGACGTTATCCACTATGGGCCAAATAAAAATGACTTTGTAAACTCCACTTGAGGTTTATTAGCACGACCAGGGTTCCGACACTTCGTTTCATCTTCGGGAGTCGAAACCCGTGTCGTGCTAATAAACCTCAAGTGGAGTTTACAAGTCATTTTTATTTGGTCCATAGTCGATAACGTCCACAATGTAAAGCCTGCTTTTTTTGGTCCATAATTTTCTTAGATACTCGTAAGAATGTGGAAAATTCCTTTCGAATTTTATATCTAAATACTACCCTGCGCATTTATGGAATTTATTGGAATATTAGAAGAAAAATTAAAGGATAAAGCGATTACCCTGTGAAGTCTGATGATGGAGGTGGATGCTAATATTGAACTTGGAAAAAAACTTGGAAGTGGTCGGTAATGACGGTGATATGGAAGTTTTCAAATTACGTGACCATTTGGAAAACTTGGGGCAACAAATTATAATCATTGCATTCTCTTTTGGCGATGGAAAACATGGATTTGATTCAATGCAAGAAGTAACGAATATTGCCTGGACCAGGTCCGAGTTTGAAATAAATAAATTAATGAAGTGGGAAAAGGTATCTCAAATAACGAGCACATGCCTCATGAAACTGTATACGCAGTTATACCTCACGCTATTTTAGTTTTTATGGTATATGACAGTTTTGGCACGTGAGATTTTAACATTCCCAAGTCTTTTGATTTGCTAACGTTTGGAATAACAATGGAAGTTCAATTTGGATTCTTATTATATTTGGATAACTAAAAGGAGTATTAAAGCAGTAGATAGTCATGCAAATCTTGTAGCCTGCCTGTCTTTTTCATTTCACCCAAATGACTTGAACGCGGCGGTATTTCCAAGTATCGACCATCTCGTTCGTTTTTACGCATTTCCATTCCACTACTGTGCATCCCATCCGCTTCCAGTGCCAAATAGAGCATAGCAAAAAGGTTTTTCTCAACAGTGATGACATGGAGAGGGAACAAATTGAAAATGACTGAGCTGTTCACGCTGGAATATTTCAGTTGGCAGATTAGAGCCCTTTAATCTAGAGATTAAAAGATAAAAGGCCAGCATAATCGGATAAG
Source organism: Ceriagrion tenellum (assembly GCA_963169105.1). NCBI lineage: Eukaryota > Metazoa > Arthropoda > Insecta > Odonata > Coenagrionidae > Ceriagrion > Ceriagrion tenellum. Next base: position 12,470,435 of record OY720638.1, read on the forward strand.
TACAAAAATTGTATACTATGTCCGTGGAAAGGCTATTTTTTGACATTGGTGGGTTGGAAACCGTGGAATAAATGGTGAGTTATAAAATGTGCAGCGTCGCTACTTTCTCGATGGGACCAGGGAGGCGGGCTCTGTGAGGCGGAGGTGAGGGACAGTCGATGGGAAAGGGGAGGCGGCAGAGAAGGAAAAATCTCATCGCGATGTGGCGTGCGGAACGGGCCTCCGAAAGAGAAAAATGAAAAGGGATTGCGCGGCAAATCCGCGGATGGTTAGAGGGCGAGGGGTGTTGGGAGGTGCGGAGGCTGAAAAGGTGAATATTTGCACGAGTACACCAAAGGGTTGGAAGTATTGGGCTCGGCTTCCCCGCGGAGAAGGTAGCCGATTAAGGGATCCCCGCCACCGCGGGTTGGCTGGGAGGATCGACTCGAGGCGGCCGCAGGGAGTGGTTGTCCCCACGCCGAGTAGGACACACCCTCCGACCACATACGGGACCGAATACGAGTGTAACTTTCACGCCAGTACCCAAGAGTCCTGAGCTACCGTAAGGGAAAAGCAAACTTTGCTTGATTTTCGAAGGCCATGGCATATGAAATGTAATCCCCGGCACGGGAAAACGCAAGTATATTCCGTCTGTTCACCACATTTCGCATTAAAACAGCCCTGATTCAATCGTAATAAACAACTAATGCCATTGGAAGACATCACAAAAGTATACTTTTGCAAGTGAACAAAGTTAAAGGTAACCTGACGTGGTTAAACTTTGCGTAAAACATAAAGTTGCTTTTGAAACGTCAACTTTCATCATTCTCCACTTTAGTCACCTAAGCCGCCTACGATGAGCCTATCTGATTTCCAAAATGGTAAAGCAATCACAAAATAATGAGAAGTGATGCTTTAGGCTTCGTGCAATCGTATATATAAAGAATTTTTCATAACTGCAGGAAATAATAAACGTATTTTAATCATAGATGCAGAATTTCGTGATTAGTTTTTAATTTGGATCAATATTGTTTTATCTGGTAAATACTCCCTCATTTGTCAATAGGAATCTAATGGCTGCTCCGGGCATTTGGTCAGCAATCTAAACCGCAGACTGGTGTATAGAAGAGAATAGCACATGCATGACTCTCTTTATTACCCCCTAGTGTTAGGAGCTATGGGAAGTGAATATTCCGCAATATTGTGAAAAAATATCTTGTTTGTATTAGATTGCGCGCATCAAAAAGACTGCAGTGTTTCCATTAATAGTTGAAAAATCAAAGTAAAAAGAGGAATAGTAAAAAACCTGGATATACTATTGAAATTTGAAACCCAGCCGTTTTTATAATAGGCCTGCAGTGAATTTCATCCCCTTATATGTAGCCAGTTCTAGCTTCTAGTTAGTCAAGAAGCCTTCCCGTAATTACGACCTCCAACCAACCAGTCTGTAGCCACCAAACTTAAAGATACGTTATTAAAGGTATTTTTTGCATCCAAATACATCTTCTCGAATTTGAAATTAATTTTTTTACGACAGCATTTTTGGGTTTTCCACGACACCGCATCATTGGAATACTAGACGGCTTTCACTTAACATTTTGAAGTGAGAACAAATAGGCATAATATACTTAGCAATCATGATTCACAATACACTGTGGAAGTTGAAAAGTTCGTCTTTTTAAAATATAGATCTTCCACTACGTTCGACGTTTGAATTCATAGCCATTTCATAATTTATATCCATTAATTATGCACATCACTGACAAATTTTGGTATATTTTGAGACGTAAATACACTGACACCAGCGCATAATATTATGTGAACCGGAAAACCCAACCCACACAAGTTTCAGGGGACATGTATGTACCTCCCGTCAGGTTTATTTCTCAGTTCAGTCATGAGCCATTAAAATCGACCGGAAGCACATAGTTTTATGTAATCCAGTTGTTCGGGCTGGGACAGACCTAATATTAATTTTTTTGTTTATTCACCCTTAAACCTCCCTCCCCTTTAAACTCCCGCCTCGCCTTTTGTGTTTCATTTGTTTTTGACATTGTCGTCGAGCGCAAGAGAGCGCTAGTTTTTCTTTTGTACGTGTGTGTGTCTGTGCTTCGCCGGGAGATAGGAGTCTGTCAAAATCCACCGGAGAAGTCAGTCGCAATTCACCGAAGTGCAGCAACTCCCGTCGGCAGTGGGCGAGCCGACGCCAATCGGTGAGGGGAGAAGAACGTGGTTTCTTGTTGGTGTGGTGCGGCGGGAGTAAGTCTTCCCTTTTATTTAAGTTATTTTCTTTTGCCCTTTTTCCTATTCTACCCACTTCGATTTTCCTGTTCCCTGTTATTTAATTTATTATTTTTCTATCGTACATCCACGTAAGGTCTGTCCCGGCCCGTTTAATTTATTATGTTTGTTCTGAGTCGGAATGTCAGCCCCGTGTGAGCACACCAGTTAAAATGTGCATTAATTCTTCCATTTGCTGAAGTAAAACAAATTTCCGTAGCTTTGACTGCGTTTAGTTTGTGCCTTTCCATTCCTCTTTCTTAACCCCCCAAGTTCGTCGAGTCATTCTAAATGCATATCATGTCAAAAACATTCAAATTTGAGTCCCATGCATACCATTCTATATAAGTTGAACTACTTAGATATCATTTTATCTCCCTCCATTAGCTCCTCTGCCAGCCCTCCGCGTAAACCATCAGCCGACGGTTTCTCCGTGACTAGTCTCTACGCGGTCTGCGGCCGAAGCCCTTGGTCTCACAGGCCCCCCTCATCCGTCGCTAGTCTTACCACCCAGCCAAACCCGTTTCTCAAGCTCCACCACAAGCTAAGCGTCTCTAATTAATTGAGCGAATTCAAATATTTAGATTTTAAAGCCAACATGGATGGAGAAATCGACGCTCGAGACACTTAAACGGTAGGCTAAAGTACCAAAGCGAGCGAAATAGTCCATTGAGCAAAAGAATCCATTGAGCAAACTAATCCAGGGATTCATTTTTTCCAAGTATCACCCAGCCAAGGCTAAAATGAACATATCTCTGATGCATCAACCTCATTTTCGTGCCCCTTCTTTACTTAATCCGTATTCCTTTTCTCCGAATTCTTCATGGATGGCAACCCTCATGCCGCAAGGCCCCACGGCGAAGTGCAGGCCAAATTGTGGATTCAAATGATGGCCAATCTATTACCATAAACCAGCGTCATTTCGGGTCGCCTATGAACTAACAGCAAATGGAGACAGAGGTCTTGAGCCCAAAATACTATCCTGTAGTAAACCTATGCTACCATTAGTCAACAAAATTATAACCGCTACTTTTGCATTACCGTATTCCCTTGCGAATTCATCGAGTAATAGCGCTTATTATGCTTTTTCAATTCAGCCTTTTCCTCACCAGCTCTTTTCCACCCAACACCACTATTGAAAATTACCATTGACCTCAGCGCGTAATTTAATAGAGTGGAAGGTTTTCTTGAAAACTGATCTCACTTCGAGACAAGCTATGCCTACGCCGAAAGAAAGTGCCGTCCCATTTCTTCCAGTTTAGTTACCATGAAGCTTTGCATTCAGGTAAGTCATTACTATAAGTCTACAAACGTGAAAAAAAAAACAAATTGGACAAAGAAACAAACTGTATCTCAGGATTATTATTTATTTATTTATTTATTTCTAAAGACATTGAAACAATTATATTGATTTTCTAATGGCCAATGTACCTTGACACTTCAAATGGTTTACACGCTGGAGGCTCGTAAAAAAACCAAAACAAGGCTTCAATGGAATGGGCAGCACTGGCCATCAATTGCCACAAAAAACTATTCAAGCTGGGCGCTGGAAGGCCCTTCTACGGCCACTTTGACACCTCTCGAAGGGCAGCGCCTGGGCCGGATTCCACCTCACGAGCGATGACCTCCAACCCTTCGCCACTGCCCCTGTTCCCACCCCACCTAAGCTTCCCGAAAGCTATTCTCCGAGTACTCAACCTATTTCCACCCTTAGCTATCTGATCTCCGTGCAGATTTTTTCCACGCATTGGCTTTATTTCGCACCCCTTTTCCCATAACAGTTAATTTCACAGCGGATCCAGATAAAACCCAAAGTAAAATTTGTTCTCTTGGCGAGATAAGCAATAAGCGATGGTTTTTGAAGGTAATTTCTACGAAGGAAAGGCCCCAGCTTGTATTAACTTCAGCCGTCACTGAACGTGCGACGCATTTACAGTCTTTAAAATCTCAGAGAGAACTACTATTAGAGTCAAGATAACGTAAAATCTCGCTCACTTGGAAAATATTCATGTAAAGCCCTAAAGAAGAAATTTACAAAATAACCAATTTAAAGCGATTAAATTCAGAATATGCAGCCAAGAGAACAATTTGTCAATAGAGAAATAGGGATACAGATTTTTCCGTATCTCTATCACACAAGAAACATATAAACGGATGCATGAACGAGCTGATGCACATTAGGCTAAATACAACACCAATCTATTAGTCCAGTCACAGCATTAAGAAAAAACACACCGATATATAGCGTGCATATTAAAACACAGATTTTGTAATGGAAATATAGAGCGAACTTGCAGAGGATGTTAGCGATAATGAAGTTTTTCACAAGAGAATAACATTTTATAGACGTGATTGACCTAACAGGACCGGTGACGGAGTACTCGTAGCAGTTATTAAAATGGCATTCCATTGATACTTAACTACAATGTAATATATAGCATTAGGTGCACCATTATATAACGAAAAAAATCATACTTGTTTGTTCATTTTGCTGACCATCGGATTCTAGGAAAGGAGATGCAGTATACCGAATAGAAGCTCTCTCGTCTCAAAAGACAGTAAAAGCGCATATGTTGTATGCGGGGTCTTCAACCTTCCCAGAATATAGACTGGGAAACCTATAGTGTGGAAAGAAGATTTTTTTCAATCGTTAAAGCAAGACATTTTCCAAAGGGCTCTTAAACCACTCCCAAACAAAAATAGTAACCAAAACACCATAGGAACTTAGTATAAGACCTTTTAGGAGTCAGTCAACCATCGATGATTAAAGACGTTGATATACTTGAGGGCATTAGTGATCACAATATAATAAGAAGGGAACTCATCACGTATTCATATGCTAAATTAAGTTTTTTGATGACCACCGAATATGGTGACAAAAAACAATGGAACTGAAAACTAAAGGAAAGCGAATGAATCAACGCTCAAAAGCAAAGAGAATTATTTTTCGTATCGCTCCATAAAACTTCCATATAAAATTTTAGGTGAATGAGGATATTTGTATGACTTCACGCTACACCTCTATAACTGATATAAGCGACTAAATAAGATGTTCACAACACCAAACTATTAGGTACAACAGTACCTTCTTTCCCAACACAATTCGTGATTACAACAAATCAGCTAGGCACATTCCTTCCACAGTTATTCTAATAAAGAAGGCTGGAATCTCAAAAGTAGTCAGGAGGACTCTTGTTCCACAAGCACCGATTCCTCCCAGGCTGTACGGACTTCCCAAGGTTCACAAGGAAGGAACACCGCTCAGGCCAATAGTGAGTGCAGTTGCAGTTCCCACGTACAACCTGGCCAAATTGTAGGATAGCAATTCCTGGTAGGAATTGTGGATATTACCCTGCCAATGTAGACCGAAGCTCTAACTCCATTCGTGGGGCGCTGCGTTCATCACGTGAAGAACTCCACTGAATTTGTAAAAACGCTTGGTAATATCCACGGTAACATCCATCATACCTCGTAGCAACTTTCTATTCCCCCAACCGAACCAAGCACGTCTTTGTCGTCCCATAGACTCCTCTCCGCCATCATTATCCCATATTCTCAAGCCATTGCCATACATATTGCAATGCAAAATCTTTATTCAGACGAATACATGCAACCATTCCCCGCATGTAGAAAAAGCTCCTAGGTGGGATTATAACAGACGATCCTTGGATTGGGAGGCAAGGACGCTACCCCGTCACTACCGAGGTCGACAAAGCAGCATAAAGTTTTTGTCGGAACCTTCATTTCAGCTTGAATTTAAAAATCTTCAATGATATATTTATTTACTTTGAATTGAACAATTGAGACTGTTAGATATAAATCAAAATTGTGGTTTTCATCGCTTTATGACACATTCCGCGAGGCAAAACGTGATTTTGCATTATATTTCGGTCAATCAGATTGACAAATGCGTCTATATTTTAATGAAAATGTATGGATATATTTTACCACCGATACAAAAAAAACTATTTCACAACGATAAAGAGTTTCAAATATGAGGTTGGGACGGAATGACTACATTTCTTTAGGAATTTAAATTCAGTATGCCAGTATTTTATGCTAATTTTTACAAATAATTAATGACTGATAAAACCGTGAGCAGAATAAAATTTATCTATCTAGAGTATCTAAATAATTGAGTTTTATGCTCGTTGTCTTAATGATTGACCCACCTCTCATAACGTCGTAAATTTTGAGGAGATTTTTGCATTCGCAAGAACTAATTGTCACATGTTCCCGTGTAAGGCATCACTACTTTCCAGGAATTAATACAATTGTCTGCTTTGGTGTCAGGAGAAATTGGCAAACGTTGTATGGCTTCTTATCCACTGAATCATTGTTGAAGAAATATTTCCGACTCTAAAAATCGACTTTTCGTAGGATTTCACTGATCACAAAAATAAATACTTGTAGCAGACGAGACCAAACATTCATCGCCGAGTAGACTACCCGACTGTTTCACCAATTTTTCTGAAATAAATCCTCGATCACTTTCCCACGGCCCTGAACTTGGCATCTATCTTAGTTTGCCATCTCCTGTATTACTTTCCTAGTTATCTTGTCCTCAACTTCCCTCCTCTCATTGTGTAAATAGGAGACTAACTAGTCCTCGGTTAATTGGCCTCTGTAAAGTGACAATTAAACGGTAAAATGGTTAACGTAAAATAAATTGTGCTTAACTTTCCTCTGGTATTCCAACCTCTACTCTGATGACAAGAAAACACCATGTCAAGGGTAGAAGTCAGCTCATCGTGCACCATTGGTATCCCTCTAAAGGGAAGAGCTGGCTCACGCTGACTCTGAGGTGCTCTCCACTCGTCATCCATTGCCCCATAATAAGCCTTCGACCTAACATCTTGTGCACAATGGTGAAAAAGAATTCAGCTCTCGGTAATCCACGCTTCCGGTCATCCACGTCCAATTGCAATTAGCACCAGCAGTGAAAAATACTGAAGGCCTGAAATGCAGAAAGAGCAGCGATCAAGATCCGAGGAGTGTAGAGGAGTTCACACGGTGACAGTGAGCATCGTGAATCTTCTCAGGCGACGCTCTCCTTCTCATCGCGCGGTCTTCCTCGCGTTCACTCATCAGAAGAGAACGACTTGACAGTCGCAACCGCTTCGCGTCCTATTCCCAAGCAGTCACCATCTCTCTCTCTCTCGCTGCACCGAACGCTGCCAATCTCTTCTGACAAGGTGATGCGGCGACAATTCGAGGGAAGAACAAGGGTCGTTAGGCGATGAGCACCATTTCTTGCTCAGTGAATACGTGAAGGGTATTATGCATTCCCATTAGAGGCCTTCATACCCATCTGGCGCGAGAGCCAGACTGAGGAGGAGATGGCGCAAATGTGAAACCCAGAAATGCGGACTGTGGGCCCATTATTTCGCCTATCCTATACGGACTTTAACTGCACTGCTCCCGGAGTAAGAGACGTTCTTCATTTTTCACACTTCGCATTCCTCACCTCGATCTGTGTTCTCCCACCGTGAATCTCTTGAATTTTTTAGACAACGCTTCTTAGAAATTACACTCTATGCGTCAATTCTGTTTTTACTATCCTAAATAATCGCTGGATTGGTCTGAGAAAACGCCTTGAACGCGATTTTGTTACCCGAAGGATGCTTGGAAGCAGTTTACTCTCAAGTAATCAGCTTCAAATTTCATGTTATCATTTTATTCATTATTTAAAATGTGAGGATGTAGCGTACGGACATGCTAATGTTACTTTCTATGCAGAAAAATAGGTTACTCTCATTCCTAAAAGAACTATCTTCTTACTCAAGAGTGATAATAATTTTACTGAAAAAAACTAACGGAGTTTAACTCAGTAAGCTGATTACATATTACTATAGCTGTATGCTTTAACCTATATAACCTATACCTATATACTTTTACACATTACTATAACTATATGCAATTCAGGAGCAACGCAGCCATTAAGAGATTAATTTTGGCAACAGTAAATAAGTAGATTATCAAAATTCTATACCCCTCAGTTTGGTTTGACTTATTTTCTTTGAGAAAGACACATTATCTCACACAGTGAATATTGAAACATTTTTTTTAGAATTTTAGAGAAAATCATAAAGTAAAATTTATCACCGGTTTAATTTAGCCACTGAAAATAAGGCGAGAAATATCCTCTACTCTCCTTTGCGATAAAGATTATTTTAATTGCATATGAGCAAAACTGAAGAGCTAATACTAGTAAATCAGAGACTGCAAAACAACAGAAGCGCATTCTGCAACGAGTAAGACCGAGCAGGAAAAGAATACCTCATATCCAAATTAACATTAAATATCAATATTCAAAATAGCGGTAATTATATTGGAGAATAACGGCTTAGCGAGGGAGGTAAACGCACATACATATCATAATCACTTTCCTGGTACTTGCATTAGTCCTTTGCCTAATATAATGGTTAGGGAAACAAATTCCATGAGCTCAAAACAGTGGGCATCTCTTTAGTTGTTGAATTGAACGCATGAATTGAAAAACTACTCGACCGGACACTCCCGCACCTCTGCATGTACAAAATATTCTCAAGAGAATGTGATTTATTGGAATGGTAACCGAGAAACAAAACATTCTTAATCTCTCATGCCAACATCGCACGGGTGTTTCGAAGCACCAGAAAACAGTTTATTGATGAAGATTGATTGCTTTATCATGAGTTCCCAATGAAACCTATGATAAATGATTCCCCATACGTTACCAAATATTTCCTCATATTTTGCAATGGCCTAGAGAAGAAAAAAATCGAGTATCTCTCCCTTCTCATAACCGATAAATTTTTCAAGAGCAGTAAAATTTGAGGGACGTGCCAAGAAAATCCTGACACGTCTAATCTCATCGCATGACATGTCCTGCCACAAAGCTGGAGGCCTGAGAGGGTGACAGTGTGTACGAATTCAAAGACCCTTTTCATGCTTCCGCAGATACACCCTGCCTAGGATTAGGATTTTCTCTTCGCAGGTGGCATAGTTTGAAGAGAACTGGTTGACTCAAGTTTCTATTCAGTTAAAAACCTACCAAAGAGATGCTCCTCACATTATCAAAGGAGCTCTTAAGTCTGTCGTGCTCTGCAAAACAAACGATTGTTAGAACCATGAGTTCGCCGGAGAGCGCAGAGGGAACTCGAGGAAGGGAATTAAGGAATTATTCAACAACTTTCCCGTTTCCATAATTCCTGGCTGATCGAGGCTTCCTATACATCATCCCAAGCCATCCCACACATCGTCCAACACTCAATTTTCCACATTCTTAACTCCGAAACATAATTATGTGGAAGTGAGCCCGAAAAGCCTTCACTGCCGTCTCAACGACTTTGCGGAAGCCTTCGAGTTCAGAAGCGTTGGTTATCCGCTTGCTCGGGAGACTTCCGAGTGTGGGGACGCGAGTCAGCTATAAAGCGTGCGCACTTACATGATTAAAATAATAAATTTAAAGGCTCTCAAAATATATTTTTACATACTTAGGAAAACATTTAAACAGGACAAGCATTTAGGCGATCTCGAAGGTGCACCTCTTTTGGGGCTACCCTAAGTTAAATCATGCAATAAAGATAGTCTCACCATTTCGGCTGCTCAGTACACTGAATTATTTACAAACATTTGATTATATAAAAATCAATTTCCGTGAGAAATAAGAGAAAATACAAGAAGATAACTTATTAAAAGTTCAATATCACGTAAACCTAGTAATTAGAGCATGGAAAAAGTCTTTCGACATTTTTAAAATTGGCACTTTTGTGATTGTGACGACATATATTGGCGAATTTCACCAAGTAAATGCTTTTTTCGGAGAATTTGTTTACTTTTTCAACCCTCCGAGACTTTGTTTGAAAAAAAACGGACTTTTCTGGGACTTATCATCCACACTACGTCCTTGGGCCTTAAATTACAACGAGGAATGGATCTCAATGCATATTTGCGGTAATGAATAAACGACAGTCATGAGCACTATGATTCAAATGGTGTTGTCAACTTCAGGTATTTCTCAACGGGTACTCCGCGAAGTTCTAGCCATCAACACAAAAGAGTTAGGCGCTGACTTTAATTATGAATGCATGTATCCCACAATTTTTCAAGGCAAAATCAATAACTGCTCTGAAGTAACCCTAATTACGTTCAACTTTATAAGAATTTCAAGCGAGATACACAGATTCTCCATTTTAGAGCTAATATTGCCCACCATAGGGAATAAGTCAATATTACTTGAAACTTCTTTGGACAAATCAAGAATTAAGGAAGACAATTAGCTTCGGCATGGATACTTCCTAAAAAATACCGATTTCTAAACGACGAGTATTTTTAAGAACTACTTGTACTGGACCGGTGGTACCAACTCATACATTTGACTATATAGTTTTATCAATTAGCAAATAAACGTATATCTGCCTTAATTAACGAGACATTTCCGTAAACTGGTGTAAGTAGAATCCAATACGGTAGAAAATTACGCGAAAATCATCACCAACTATTTTACTTAGCATTTAGTGGTGTGTTGTCAATGAATTGCTGTATCTTATTCCCAATTTGTCTAATAAATGTTTTCCATGAATAATATATTTAAGGTAAGTTGAATGATTCCATTTGGAAGAATTCACATTTAGAATAAAACGCGATATTCGCTAACTTGGAAGTATGCAATCACAACAAGTATTCACTTGTGAAACTTTTACCGACCACAGAAAATCAGCTCCGCCACGACCCTGGTCTGTAACCAAAATTATAGGCCATTTTTAACTCTTTAACTAGTCTAAAGTGATAATCATACATCATAGTGTAATAAAAAAGTTAAAGAATCATTTTGAAAATATTACAAGCATTACCTCATTAAAATACTTCTTTACCTTATTAACTTCTGATTCAAATACTTTCTGAAAGTCCTTATTTTTTTAATAATCCCTATAATGTTTACAAACACTCCATGAAACTATTTCTGAGCTCTGATTTTTAATTTTTACTTCAATTTTGGAATGTATTCACTAAAATACTAAAGACTCTTTCCAGACTTAAAAAAAAATATTTTAAACATTTTACGCAATTTTTTTTCTGCGCTCAAATATTCACAAAGAAGAATGCATCTAAAATTTGAACAATTAAATACAAAGAAACCAAGTTCAGTAAAACATATCACAAATAACATCCACGGTACTAAATGAAAGACCAATGTCACTTAAAACGAATTACTACTGTTTTTCTCCCCTCGAAAATTTTCTTGTTTTTTCTCTTTGTTTGATATCATCAGGGAAAAATTTAATATTTTATGTAGAAAAAAATATCTTTGAAATAACGTCATATTTGGATTTCGTAATAGAAATTAAATCAACGAAATTATTATTTGGAAGTAAGCTTGCAATATTACCACTTCGTAGGGAAATGTTTTTTTAACTTTGTAAACAAACAAATAACGAATAGGTAGTGTTTAACTCAACAAACAATTGTAAAGTGGGACAGTGTCTGGTTTTCTGCATAGTATTTGCAATACAAATACAATAATTTATTAGTTGTATTTATGTAATGAGAAAATTCACTAAGCGAGACTGCGATATGATGAAATACACAGTTAAATAAATATTCCGGAAGAATTAATAGGCCCTAACTGGATATGTAATGGAATATTTCGTTATCAATGTGTCCATGGGGATATAATGATTAATTATTCCTCACGGAGTCACCCAAGTACACACTTAATTTTAGCGTTGAGAGCCGTACATTCTTACAGGGTATTCCCACCTATGATATGAAACCTTCACTGTAGTATGAAAGCTGAAACACAGAATTCAGAAACGACTACTTTATTTTACCGTTCAGGAGGAACTAGCCATTACAAATATCTGAGTTACTAGGAAAGTAAAATGATAAGGATAAGAGTACGTTGCCAGCCAGTGAAGGAGACATTTGTTGATAATTCTAGCACAAGGATAAATTAACCCAATTAAGCACACAAACAAGCAAGACCATGCCGCATTCTATTTGCTCAAATTTAGAGGGCACTCTTGAAGGACGGGGTTAACACAGGAGTGCGGTATAAATAGATAGAAATGTGGCAGATAATCTTTGAAGCTTATAGATCAGAGTAATTTGAGCGTTGAGCTTTTTCCACTCTGGCCATCATTATTTCTCCATAAAGGTATATATGTTGTATAAACTACCAGGATGGCACACAGAGAGAATAAACTCAAAAAAGACACAATATTTATCGCGTTTCTCAATACTTCCCTAAACATATGGGCACATATCTACATCTAAAGCTAGAAAAGAGACTATTGTCGGTGCAAAAATTATGTAGACTCGAGTTTGGACACTGATTAAAAATAAACCGTAGTACCTATGTAAATGCAAGTTACATTAAACTTTAGTTTGCTTTGTTTTTCGTTTAACCGTGGTTTCAGATTATTTTTACAATACGCTCTCGATTTTTAATTGCGGTGAGAGCAAAAAAGTGCCGGGTTTTTTGGCGTTTTCGAACATAACGCTTTCTTTGACATTTAATAGTAAAAAATCTTTAAATTTCATCGTTATGAACCTGTAGTATTGTGTAATAAAACATATTTAAATGTATCTTTAAACTTTCAGTTCTTTCTAATTTGCCATAAAATAGTTATTATCAACCTTATGAAACAACTTTTTATTGGTTATGAAAAGCTCTTTACAGTAGTATATAATAACAATTACCATAGTAAACCCACATTGTGATATCGATTTTTAACGAGTTAATGAACAACCGAGTATTTTAGTGGGCTCAAGCCAGCGGTAAGGCGGCCGTCTTCGCGTGAGAGGGTGATGAAATTTTGAGCCCTGTTGCCACTTGCGGGTTGCGGGCCGAAGCCGTTACTCAAACGCTCCTTCAGTGGATTTCCTCGAAGGGCGAAAACAATCGCTGCACACGCTCTTTGCTTGATTATTATTTTGGTTAGCATTAGTGCTCTCTTTAGTATCTAACCATTTCCCATCGCCTTTGCTCATTACGGCCTTTTCTTGATGCACTAAAATTCACGGTGCCTAGAGAGATTCCAAGACATGGACATGGTAAAGCCCGTTACGAAGAGTACTTGATTATTTTGCTCAGCGATGCATGCCCCTGACTCTGTAAAAAGGAGAATGGATTAAGTAGCAAAGAAAAGGTGAGTTAAGAACTCTAGATACGATATGGCATTCGACAATTCGAGTTACAGAGTAGGGACTGGCACCGGAATGAGAACTTAAGTAATGATAAGATAAGAAGATTGGAGTGACTCGCTATTATTAGAGGACTTTGATGGGAAGCCTATCACACTTTCAGTAAGTTTATTTATAGACTAAATCATTCATCTCTATTTGGAACGTATATGTTTTCTAATGGCGCCTGAAAAAGTTTGTGAACTATGGAATACGGTATCGCTTGACAGAAGCATGGTGTGGTATCACACATGCATAAATCTAATTATAAAAATAGGACATCACCGATTAAACTATGGATTCTCAGATCCTTTTTTGCGAGTGAGAGCGAAATAAATGTCATGAAAATTTAATAGTCACTGGATAGAATGCGTATTTTCCTTTGCAGAATCTCCAGGAAAAGATTACCTTTCCAGTAAAGGCTCAAAAAGCGTGCCGCCGTATGCCTTTGGCGCAATATAATTACCATGCTGACTGTAATACCTTTTCCTTACGAGACATGTGACGGAAATCAATCCATGGTCAATTAAAATCAACTAAGATCCTACCTTAAAGTAGACTACAGGTCGTTCCATAAATGCAACGACTCCCCTCACCTACCAAGGTTCCCCTTTCACCGGCGTCTAGAACAACGGTGGATTTTTCCACTGATGCTTTAAATAGCTTCTACTCCATCAATCAAATAGACTAGACCTTGGAGTGATTCAACCCACGCTCAAAAACTGCTCATATTTTCAATCGCTCGGCAACACATGATTTGATGCTGCATATCCTAATTCTATACTCTAGCCGTGTGCCTTTCAAGGAGACCTGAAATTGTTACACAGGTAGTACGTACACGGACGCAGTTATCTTCGACCTCCGAATATTACCTCGTGTCAGTTGAAGAAATGGGGAAGAAATGAGAATACGGTTGAAAGTCGGAAGATTCGCGAAACATTTGGCTGTGGAGATCTGCAAGAATGAGAACGGAAATTTTCGCGCGCAATCGTAGCGGAGTGGCACGGAGGGACGATGTGCCCTCACTGACGGTGGAGCATGCCACTCGGGAGACTTAAAAAGGACAAATCGATTGCCCGTGCTCACTCGCACCATTTCCACGCCTCCGGGGAATGAGTTTGCCTCTGGAGCCCAAATTGATTGGCTTCAGCGATCCACGAGCATTGCATCCGCGCGCAATACTCGCCGCAATGGGAAACTCAGGCTCGAATGAACGCAGCCAAGCTTCGATGAATTTGAAACCCATTTAAGCAGTTTCTTCATTGATTTCAGAAAATAATCTATCAAGAACCTAGATCTGGAGGGTTATTAATGAGCATACATTGATTTAAAGCGCTCACCGTCAATAATGATATATCTGAAGGTTTTTTTGTTTTAATTTTTTTATAAGAGAGTCAGGAACCATAGAAGTGATACGCAGTACTCAAAAATCCTAAAATCAGTAACCTACGAGTTAAATGACTAAAAACGATTAACCAACATAATAATAAAAAATTAGCAAAGAGGGGACTACTGTTGATGGAAAACCCACGATTTAAAATCATCAAACACCTGGGGCTACAGAGATAGCGGGCTTAGGAAATACTCTGGCATTTAGCATCAGACGGAATTGATGAAAAATTATAAACCTGCCATTAGCACCATTAGTAAAAGGCAGCAGTTACACACGGCTATAGCCAAATACAGAGTATGCATCAGCCTCATGCACCGCTTTCAGATAAGCTTCAGATTATATTTTATTCCAAAGTATTTCATTCCTCAGTTCTTCAAACCAGAACGCTCAAACTGGCCTTTATCACAGAAGGGCACTTTATATTTTTTATATTTTAACCACATAGCATAGCATTTTTTAAGCGGAGTTTTCTATAGTGACCTTCACTCATGTTTATTGGCAGTTTTGTGGATGAAGTTTCAACATCATAAAATATCTTGGTGGATTTTCGTATTTACCTACGAGGCCCATGCGGGTGATTTTTCACCCAGGGATTTTGCTTGTCATCCTTTTGATGGAATACCGAGGCACCCGCATGAGAGAGGATTCCTTTCATGTGATATCTCCAATCGTTAGGCGGGAACGCCTAAAAGAGAGATACACTGCTGAGTAGGCCCTTAGTAGGTTTCTCGGTTCTATCAAATATTTTTTTTGAAAAGGTTGAAAATGATAAGCCCTTTGGTTACACCAAATATCGCGAAGCACGTTCATAGTGCGGGCACATCGATTCTACTCCTTTATCAACAGTTGGGCGTGAAATATGCTCAAGCTTTTGTTGCTTAAAGTTTTACAGCGCACAACAAACTTCACTTTCACTAACTACCGGATGAAAGATGCGAAATACATCTGACCCTAGCCTAACCTCTGGAAAAAGTAGCCTATACATTCAAAGGATTGTTACCCCTGGGGTTCTTATAAAATTATTTCCATTTAGTCCAATCATTTGAAGATGATTTTCTATCTTCGGAAATATAAAATAATCACGTGTTTGTATAAAAAACTTTTAAAAACAAAGCCATTCAATTTGCTTCTCTTAGCGTTTACTGGACCCAAAGTTTACATTTCCACCCTAATCCGGGTAATTGATTCATCGGACAATAAACATGCAAAGTGGACGCATTCGTTCAAAGAAATTAACACTTATGTTTAACATTCAAACTTTGCATGCTCAATATTCCTCGCTATTGCGCTTTCATTCCGAAAAGGTAATTCATATCACACTTGTGTGCACTTCATTAAGTTTCAAGAAGCAGTAATTATTGCTCAATGAAGAGTTTTCCCGTATTTACCTAGGAAAAAAGCGCTTATAAATGTATTAAAAAGGCATTAAAAACTTGAATTAAAGTTAGTAGGTTAAACACAAGCTGAGCAGCAAGATAATTACTTGACGTAGACGGATCAGTGGTGTCAGGATTCTCATTCAGTGCATCGAATAATTCCATACAACCTGATTCCATACCACAGAGAAAATTTTATAGGCGTACATGACCAACGAATATAAGTATTGAAACGCGATAATTCTGAGTTTAAATATAGTTCGGGCTCAAAACCTTCATGGATCGCACCCAGTTATCTAAAGAAATTTCCAGTTCACACGTTCATTTCTTTCATCTCCAAGAGACGAACAAAAGAGGAGCCCACATTCATTTACCACGGTGAATACGCCCGCTTAATTCATCCAGCCTCTGCTTGCAAGCGTCTGCGTCACGAGTTCTCATCAGTGTCGTTGATTTATTCTCAGCAATTTTTTTTCTGAATATGCTTACACAATTAAATGACGTATATAAGAGTATCAGGACAAATTCCTAGAACAGTCTAAAATAAAGCTTTAAAAGCTATACTCCGACCATGACCATATAAAAATAATCCAACTGACATCGGCTTTATCTGCACAAGTATCTGCTTTTAAAAACATTTGCATAAAACGGAAATCTAATACCAGTATACCACGTAGTCAATATGAATATACCAATTTGACAATTTCCCGGTCAAGGCGGATGATTTTTTTCTCTGTGGAAATTCGCACAATATGAATATAGATAGTGTAACAAAGACTGGTGATGGGCATCATGATGAGATTACAACGTTTACCTCAAGTTTGATCAAACACCTTAAGGCCCTTCTCATTTACCGATACTTGGTGCTAGTAATGAAGCATAAGCAAAATTTGGACGACTGCAGCATTATATTTTCCCTATTACACATATTTTCAATCAAGGCGAGAAAGGAGGAGGGGGAAAGAGCTCGTTTCCCATGGGATGTGCGAGTGGAGCGGGAGTTGGAGGGGAAGTGGGGCGGGGGGAAGAGATTGGGGTGGGAAAAGAGGGTGGTGTAAATGGGTGAACGAAGAAGTGCGGCGGTAAAGCATTCAATACGGTTGTGCTCGCTTTGAGACAACAGCCCTCGTGGAAGCGAGAGCGCAAAGGGCTTGTGTATAAATGCACATGAATCATGATCATAAAATACATAAACCCTCGCCTCTTCAACCGCAGACTATTCAGTAGCGAAGTGTACATCCTGCTCTCAGCACGCTAAAAAAACAGGCTTAAACAGCGGATACTAGTTATCTATTATTAAAGAAGATATGGCTGACACGTGTATAACTTGCGAAAGCCATAGTTTCCATGTCTTTGCAGCTAGAGTTCTATTCGACGAGGAATGACCGAGAAGAAGAGTCAAACAAAAATCGCTTATGACATCCTGAATATACAACACGTTTAAAGTTAAGTTCAAAGTTAAATATATCTCCTTCCATTGAGTAAACCCGTGGTGAAAACGAAAATATCGCTCCAGCGTATTAAAATATAAAATTTAATTCACAAGTGCGGTCGTCAATCAAAGAGCATGAGAATGGAAGCAGAAAAAATAATTCACTCGAGAATAAATCAATATTGAAACCATTAACAACTTACTCTCGCCAGTGGGGAAGCGGAGTGGAGTTTATAGATGTATAAAACCAATCTACGGATTGTGTGACTGAAGAAAATGATGAATTTATGTCAATTTTATTGCACAACAAGGCTATGCTACGACTAGTTTTCAAATTTTTCGTGTTTTCTGATGATTGGGCTCGCGTTAGACGCTATCGATCTCAGTGTCGAACTTATAAGCACGATTGACAGCCACTAGAGCAAAATGCCATCACATCCATTCATCTCTCTGGTTGTATTCCGCGTTCTACAGCTTCACTGACATTCACCGATCATATGGCAATTAATTATGAAGACGGATGCTCTACAATAGTAGTGTGCGAGGGGTGAATAAACAATTGACCCGAAGGTCTCCCGACTATTCTAATCCGACTTAAACCTAAGATCGTCAGCCAATGGAATGAAGTTCAGGGAATCAAAATATTCTCGCATGCGTACCAGAGAAGCGATAGCGATCCGTGGCTTCAGTTCATCGCAGAACAATGAGAGCACAGTTATATCCCTTCCCTTTCTCCCTTCGCAGTTCCCATTTGCCCAAAACACAGTCGTCTAACACAGAGAGATTGAACCTAAAAGACTGAGACAAATCATGGAAGATAATTGCGGTAGTTACGCACACCATCTCCAAATACATAATGAGCATTTAGTTGCTAACGAGCTTGGAGCACAGAGGACCATAATTTCAACGGAGTCCCCTTGTGGTGGAGTGTTTCCTGGATTGGATACGGAGAGGGAGTCTGGCTGCTAGGCGGATGGCGTAAGTCAAGCCGCAGCTCCTTCCGCCAAAGAATGCATCCGTCGATAATTGCCGAGAGCATAGCGGGTGGGGGTGTTCTCTCCCACCCACTCACCACCCCCGCCCGCCGACTCTAACGCAATGACAGACAATAGTGTTTGCGTGATTTTGCCAATGAGGTTAATAGCTGATACCACGTGATATATAGGGCAAAAAAAACATGTGTTATAATTCCAGCTGGTCTTCGTCTGCGTTAGAGTGAGTCCAGTATAATAGTGCAGATGACAGTTGAAAATGCAGCTAATTTCTAAACATGTCCAATACCTTTTGGGGAAGGAAATCACGTGAACGAATTAAAGTTATTCGTGATGGTGGCCTGTGATCAAATCATTAGATCCTTAAGAAATTGTTTACTTTTCAGTTTTTCAGAGTCAAAACAGTATACTTGAATTACGCATAAATGTTGGACGGACTCTAGTTATGGCTTCTTTAAGTTATCTTTCGATATGGTCGCTTCGTGACGTCATTTTCTCGAATACTTGGATATTCCTCGACGTAAAAGCTGAATTTACTTTGCTTATCCGCAGAACCAGCCGCCTTGGATCCTGGAAAATGACATCCCATGCTGTCTCCCACATTATTTTAGCAATTTTTTTAATGCTACGATATAACTGAGCGTTTTCGGCCTTTACTACTATACTAAACCTTTATTTTTCAAATCCTCATTCAATTATCAACACGATGGTAAGGTTTATTTCGAGGAAAAACTTCTATGCGAACGCTCCACTGATTGGGGTGGGCGAAACGCAGCCGGAGTGCGAGTGCTTGGCAGCGCGGGTGTTTTTGGGTAGGGGGAGGTGGGCGGGTGGGTGGAGGGTTCGCTGGATGAGCGAATGATAGCTCGGAAAAAACGCTCCGGATGTGCTCGGGCCGTGTCGCGAAAACTTCCGAAAAAAAGTGATGTTGTTGCCGGTTTTTTTTATTCGGAGAGCCCGTGAGGGGGTTCAGCGAGGCCACGGAGGCCAAGAGTGGGGTTATCGATAGGAGGATAAGAGCGGGGTGGGGTGGGGAAGAGAGGAGAGCGGAAGCGCTGGCTGGTCATCGGAGACGAAAATTTGAGCGCTCCGGGAATAACTGCTCCAAAACATATTCTCCCAATGATCCCAATCGACTAGCGATAATGGGCGGTAGCAAACACTTTTCATTCCCTCTCGGTTAGAATGGAACAGATTTGATGATGCCAATCCACAGCCATCGTAAGTGACCGCGTTGATAACTAACTAACCAACCAACCAGCCAACTAACCAACTAATTCCTTTCGTAGTTCATTCGAAAAAGTTGCCCAGGTCCTCATTGTGTGCTCGTTAAGGTAGTCTCCCAATATTTTTTTTTGTTTTTAAGGTCTAATGCTACACTTGTGATACAAAATAGAAGACATGGTAAGGATCAAATGAATCTTGAAATTGGTAGGCATGAGTACCATGGTTCCAAGCTCAACTAGGAGGAAATTCATCCTTCCGGTGCATGAGCAGTATGTATCTTAGTTAAAAATTTTTAATTCTTAATTTGTTACTAGTTTACCTCTTCTTCTCCATTAACCAAGTACCTTTTATTTTTATCGAAGCGTAATATATTGTTAAGTATCTAAAGGCGATGAAGCTATTTGTAACTTAAGAATAAAATCACCGTGAAAATATTCTGATCTCTCAGATGGGAAATGGGTACCGTACTAATAAAAAAATGCCTCCGTTGGTTTCAACAGAGGTGAGGTAAAGTTTCACCATTATATCCCGTGGTTACATTTTCTTTCCTAGTGGGTTTTCGACATCCAATGAATAATTTCGACAGATTCAGGCAAGATATTGTGTAATTTCGTCATATTATAGCAGAAATAACAGATGAATTTTTCCACAGTACATTTTAATGCATACGACGCGTTTCAGATCAAAGAAATGGTACTTGATGATCTGAAGCTGAAACGCGTTTTACGCATCAAAATATCCTGTGGAAAAGTGAAATTGTTGTTTTTGTTATAATTCACCGAATGGTGCTTGTCGTTGTTATCAGTTTGTCGTTTTTATTTTTGGCAACTCCTTAGCCGCACTCGAGGTTACATATGGAACAAGATATCCCCGACGATGTCTTGCTCATATTGACAGACTAGCTGGCAACCGTGTTGCCGAAGCGCTGAATGATAGAGAGAAAGTGTGGGAAGAAAGAGTTCACTCGGAAAATTATGTCATAGGAGTGTGAGATACTCGGAAGATGAGGAGTAATTTGTGTCCAAAAGACATTGAAATGGGCGATCAGGGTGGTTAGTGGCTGAGGAGTATGCTGAATTCCAAAATCGAGAGCTCCGGATCAGACGGAGAGCTTATATTGGGATCCAGGTCGCCACTTAGGCATCATTTGAACAGTATCTACCACAAGTGTTGCACATGCAAGTTTTGCATGTTGGACTGGTGTTATAAAGTGGACTCTGGGCACATTTAGTTTAAAGCATAATTATGCCGGTGCTCTCCACCCTTACTTCATTCCCAAAACAATTCTTCCAGTTTCATCCCACCAACCTATTTCGAATGGCACAAAAGACTGATTTTTCGTCGCTTCCACATATATATCTAGAAGAAAATACGAATGAGAAATACAGGAGTATGACAGATTAAGTGGTGCATGAAGGACGTGGCATTCTCTTGTCGCTTATTTTTTAAGATTGAAAAGCCGATACACTGAGAGGGAAGAAATAATCCATTAAGGGTGATAGAGTTAATGACTTTTTCTAAAAAGGTGTGGGATGTAAGATCCAGTGGCTCGTCTGGTCTCGGCCAGAGGGGAACCCATGACCCGGAAAAAACGAGAAAAACTTACGCACATGATTTTGGGTTCACCTAAAACCATGCTTGACATGCAAAAACTGCCTCAAAACGTTTTATTTATAAGCCAAAATGACAGAAATTAAGACAGTTTATTACTTTTCAGATTCTTTGAGACGCAAATTTGAGGTTATACAACGCAGTCAGATACTACTCAAATTTGCCTCGTGACAAATAATACAATTTTATTTTCAATGGCACAGAAAAAAAAGGTTTAATCCTGTATTAGTGGAATGAGAGCATTAACACAGTGGCATGCATTAGGGCTCTGGGGTTGAGTGGTCATTTGGCGGGCGAGAGAGCCTTATTGCGTCGGAGAAAGGACTGAAAGAATGGGTTGTCGATTGGATTTGTCAAACCCGGAAACCAGTTGTTCAGTGAGAAAAGAAAGAGCAGTCCGAAAGTAATAATGAGAGAAATGGTCTCTCGAACATAAAGACTCAAGGGTTTGTTTTTCCCTCGCAGTATTAGCGGACACAACACCAGGCGTAATACGAATCAAAACACCATTCTCCTTTGAAACTAATTTATATTCAGTTTCTCCTGACTCACTCATCTTTAAAAATAACCAACGGTTGTAGAGTGTCTGCTTTCGCGTGTTCCTTCGCGCGTTGTCCTTTAAGGACAACAAATTTCCCAGCTTTACGGACCAGAGTAAATGGCATGTCTGAAGACACCAGCAGGTGGTCGGCGGAACTATCGCATTAAAAAGACACTCCGCGGAGAAATGCCCGAAAGCAGACATTCTACATGCTAAATCTCGCGGAAAACTTATCATTAAAATCAGTGGATTTGGAACCCACCAAGGCATAGGACTTGCCGTCAACTTAATGTTAAAATCAGCATCCGTGGGTCAAGTTTTTTTTCAAGTTGGAAATGAGCTGTAGAAAATTGAAGCGACCAATAATCGACCTCCACTGGGATTTCCATCATCCCATGGCCGATGGACCTCCACTCTGATGACCCTGGATCCAAACGCCGAACTACACACGACACTACTGCTGAATTAAGTGTCGCGTCGCTCCTCGTGAATCGCTTTGCGCCAAAGCGGTAAATAAACGGTCGGAATATCACATTCGAGGAGGAAGTCATGTGTCAAAGCTTATACAGCTGCGCCTGCCTATCCAAGCATGCGTGACAAATATGTCCGATCCCTTTGGGGGAAGAATTATGGCAAGGCGACGTCGCCGGCCGGCGGAGCAAACATGAACTCGATAGAAATGATAAAGGGCATGATGCATTCCGCGCGCGTTGGGTAAGAAATATATCTGACCCCAACCTTCGAAGTTATTACCATGCCGATGCCTCTCCTAGAGTGGCATTGTTCGAGTGTTGCCACGATGGCGGTTATTGGAGCGATTGGACGATGGTAAGGGAAGAATGAGGGAAGGATGCGAGAGGATGTGAGTCGGGAGTGGGGATGTTATGGAGAGAATAGCTAGTAACCACCGGGATATCAATCAGATCAATGGTCACAACCAATCTATTTAGCTTTAATACCGGTATTATATACACCAAATTTAATTCACAGAGTGAAAGAGTTACACCATGTATACAAGCAGGGGAGAAATACCCAGTATCTAATCAGGAGTAACATATGGTCATTACGTAAATGTATCATATATAGCGATAGCTGTATTGTCGCATAAGGATCAGAAGTGACTTTGAAAAGAGTGTAGAAAATATATTGACTGGTAATGACTGAATCTTCCTCTGAACATAGTCGGAATGTTTGATATATCTAGAATATTCCGAGAGACAGGGAAGGGCCAACTGGATTACATAATGAAACTGTGTTCGACTAGCATTATAGTAAAAAGTCATAAGATGAAAATAAAAACACAGCCAATGATATAAACACTACGTTTACAAATGTATCTCTGCTCGATCTGACTAGCTCAGCTCGGTATGGCAAACGAAAGTGGCTGGTAAGATCGATATCTGGCAAAAGAAGCCGAGGCGTCAGCCGGCTTCCGCAGCCAGTCGTATCTAGAATATGCCGAGGGACACGGAAGGGCCAACTGGATTACATAATGAAACAGTCTGCAACTAGCATTATAGTAAAAAGTTATAAGATGAAAATAAAAACAAAACAAATGATATAAACAATACGTTTTACAAATGTATCTCAGATCAATCTGACCAGCTCAGCTCGGTATGGCAAACGGAATGGCTGGTAAGATCGATATGTGACAATAGAAGCCGAGACGTCAGTGGGCTTCCGCAGCCAGTATAAAATTTCAGATAGATCCAAACAGACCAGACAATGGCATGCAAAAACATTTGGTGAGGTTTTGTCCAACACCGGAGCTGTAACAGCTAATGAAGCAGAAAGTCAAGACCTCAAAAGCGCACGAACTGCGGATATAGTCCTCTTCATGCTTTGGCATTTAGTGACTTCTTAAGCATACATTTTCAAGCCATACAAAGCCATCGCCGCTCAACGTGACTCATTAAACAGCACCTGATGTCTAGAATTTTATACCTTTTGGTCCAATACATTTTATGCAAAACTCCAGGAACTCAAAATAATAATCCCATGGTTGTGACTACTTAAAGTTTTTTAGATTAAAATCGTATTGTTTCAATGATAACTCATTATATAACGACTCACTAAGTAACAAGCACTTAACGCCTAATTTAGATGAGCATCGCCAATTTTTATCCCAGTTTTGCTTTTCAAAGGAAATTTTGAAATTCATTTGTCCTGTCTCAAAATGGTTAATTAATTTCTTGCTGCTCGTTCTTAAACAGTATAAAAATATGTCCGTTTGGTCCAGAGAAAGGCCTCAATAGTGCTTTATATACTCCTTTTAGGGCAATATGATATATATGATTACGGCAGGTGATGCATAAAAGATTGACTGTCTATTTGTTCTCTCAGACAACAAGCACCGTGAAAACAAACTAAATTCTTGCAGCCAGGTCGCTGAGTAAACATGAATTACAGTGACAACTTCCAGAAAAATATCAGTGTAATCACCATTTGCATTGCGAATTACCTGTATTAAATGGCGTGGTATCGGTTTGCACAGTTTTCAAAAGATAGCTTATTCCTACGCCTTTCGTCAGTGATAACCACGGACTTATATATTACAGGACTGGATACTACCAGTCTGAGGTGTCACCGCTACTTTCACCACGAGGAAACTCCACGTAGAGATGGCAGCACAATTACTCGCCCTTAGAAGCTGTGAATATCTACGGTGAAAGTACGTGAAGAGTTGGAGAGATTGTGAAGAATTTCGAAGGAAGTTCTTTCTAAGTGTTTAACGGTTTTGAAACAGATTTGCATATCAACTAGAATTGCCAGGGCGTCGTTGTATCGCTCCTGGTTGCGTCTCCGGCTACGACAGAAGCAAGGAAAAGGTTCAATTTTTTGATACCCAGCGATTTAGCAACCCTTCAAAAATGGGCTACCACTATGCCTCGCAAGGACTTCCACATGAAACCTGGACGAAGGATATGTGAGATGCATTTTTTTCCATCGGAAATAATTTGGAAGAAACCAATTTACGACCGGAATAGAAAAGTTATATCAGAGGTAAGTATGCATACAACGCGTGAAGCCTTTAAACGGTTACGGTTGTAGGTTTATAAGTAATGTCGAAAATGATATATTCTTCCTTAAGTTAAATATAGGTGTAACTCTCAATCCTAATGTTGAATTTAAATCATTTCCTCTGTTTTATCTCGTCTGCACTCAACCATGATATGGTCATTATCTTCAGCAAATGTAAAAACGACCTCAACTTCTGGAGTCTTCTCTGCCGTCGCCGATTCCAAACTGCCCAAAATATTTATCCGCGACTCCCAAAAATAAAAGAAAACCACCAACAGAGCGTTGCATAGCTCCTTTGGCCACTAAGAAGAGGTTTGGGGAAATATCCTTCGTTGAGAGCAATCCAACAGGTAAGAATGATTTGGATGAAGCAAAGTGTGGGATTAACCGCAGATCGACGATTGAGATTCAACAACTATTAGAATCACAATTCTTCAGTTAAGCACGCAAATTGAAGATCAATTAATGATTATCAATCCAAATGATAACTTTTGTGAGATACTCTCAGCGTTTATATTTATGTGAAGAGAATTTACATACTAGACTAGCACATACAGTAAATTCTTTCACTAAGATAGATGGAATTAGACCTAGAAGGTAACATTTTTCAATTCATGCATGTTATGAAAGACATTACAAATAATCACCATTTATGTAATTGTTGTTTTCGTGGTTTTAAGGGCTAATAGCAAGGAATGTAATTTTTTAAGCTTGTTGACTTCATCGGGCAGTTAAGACTAGCACATACCGTAAATCCTTTCACTAAGATGGATGGAATGAGACCTAAAAGGCAACATTTTTCAATTCAAGCAGGTTATGAAAGACATGTTGGGGGATCGGGTTGGTGGTGGTGGCCTAAGTACTGGCTAACCATACGGATGGCCAGGGTTCAAATCCCTGCAGAGGCGGATGTTTTTCAGAGGAAACCCGATCCCTGCTTGAGTGCCTTGTGGAGGGCATTTCAAGTACAGTACTCCGTCTGTCGGATGAGACGTTAAACCGTGGTCCCCTTGGCGCCTTTCGTTAAGAGCAGGCTAATGCCGACGCCGCGTTTCTATCCACCCTTCCTCCCTCACCTGTCCCCTATGGCGCAAATGACCTTAGCCGTCGGTCGCCTCCCCAAATATCCAATCCAATCCGAAAGACATGTTACATAATCACCATTTATGTAAATTGTTGTTTTTATGGTGTCATTCAGGGTCATTCTTCATACTGTGAATGCTAACATAGGCTGTACTATTTTTGAAGTCTACAGAATTAATCAAAGTCGATTTATAGATGTTGGTGTTATGTTTGGTCTACTATTTTTTACCATCTCTTGCTCTGTTAGTATAATATTAGTAAAGTTTATCAAATATATTTGTTTTAAATCATTTATTTTCTCAACATAAAGGCATCAAATTTATTAGCAAAATATTTTCTCTTAAATAGCAAACATCAGATGCATATTCTCATATTTATTTCATTTTTTCTTGCAGTTGGGGAAGATGTGGACGCTGCAAAAGCCTTAAACTTTCATCATCTTGTAAATAGTTCTCTCTCCTTGCCTCCTTTCTAGGCACAAAATTTGATTCCAGATGCCAAAACTTTGTTTTTTGCCACTGTGCAGTGACTGATCAGGGTACTGAAGTCAAAAAACCATTTATGAAAAATTTGGTGAGGGTAGATGAGCAATTGGTTGTAAATTGTCCCATTCATGATGTCTACCATAATTAAAATTAATTTGTATTTGATTCTTGTATTCTACAAAACACCAATAAATTGGAAAAAACAATTGTGAAGATTGACCAGGTTTCCACTTGATTAGGACTCAATGCACTCAAGTCTCCACTTACTCATGGACAAGGAAGTAATAATTGCCGCTCTCTCATCAAAGATGGTGTTCTTTGAAATTCATGCAGAAGAGAGAAGAAAGCGAAGGACAAAAGAACCCAGCTGATGAATAGGTCCTGTACTGTTTCTCGGATTCACTTGTCCAAGAGATAGAAGGATAAAGAAGTACAGGTAATCCGCAGAAGATACAAGACCATATTACGGGTTAAGCAGGAAGTTACGAGCTGCTCATAAAGTTAAGGTTTTGAGGGAGACTGTATATAAATGTCAAGAATCAATGGCACGCATCCTTAATAAGTCTGTCGCTGAGCAGCTTAAAGGGCACGACATGCCAGCTAATCTGAAGACTTCTCTCATCCAGATTGTGGAGGTTACAAAGAAGAAAAATAAAAAGAGGGTAAGATACAATGAAGACTGGATTCTCCTTCGCATGCTTTTGCATATGCATTCCCCTTGTGCTAGACCTGTGCGCCGCCGCCGATGGATTTTGTGCGGCGCGCCACCGATAGCGCCGCCGGTCCCCCATGTCGGCGCGGCGGCGCGCGCCGTCATATGCGGCCATGCACTAATCATTGCCTCTAGAGCTTAGCTTCTGTATTTGATTACACTAATTTTTGCTGACTCCTCATTATTGTATTTCATAACTTTGTCAAACATTACTCACCACAGTTGGATATCCGGGCAGCAGTATTAACAGTCTTTCCTTAATAGCGACAGTTATCCGTGCGTTTAGGGAGGGAACATTCTTCATAGACTTCGAGATATCTTTTTAAGCTTATCCGCTAGTTTGCACGCTAGGGCAGTATCCGGTGTATTTAAATGTGTAAAAAATTCGTATTTTATTCCTATTTCAAGCATTTTCAAGCATCCTTTCTCATTGGAATTGTAACATTTGTAGACTATATCAAAATGTTAGCTATACACAACAAAATACCTTTGTTCTACTTCATATTTTAAAGTATAGCGTCACTTTACTTCAGCCAAAGTTGAGGCTTGAGGGTACCGAGTGGAGAACGCAGAAACTCTTTACCTGCTACGTGCTCATAAAGGGCCATGAGCCAGCGTGGGCCCTCAGTTTGAATGTCTTCGAACTCAGAGTTTTGGACCTTGTGTCGCCCTCAGAACCTCTAGCTCGATCCCACCCATCAGGTGGGTGAAGGTATGGAACGAGCTAGAGCAATAGAAATGCCTGCACGCGGCTATGTTTCAGCATTGTATGTGACTTTTGAAAGTAATTTCTTATAAGTATTCTACCGGTAGAGATAGGTTTAGGTGTCAGCCAGAGAATCTCCTTCTGATTTTCTTCACTTTTAGGGTTCTATCTCCCTCTAGTACCACCATTTTTGCCTCAGCATACGATATACCGTTCTCCATCCGTCCATGAAACCAATTCTCCTTTTTTTTCCTTCCCTGCTTGCCCAAAATTCTTCCATCTATCACGCTGTTGTGCAACTCACTTCCACAAGACATCTACTCTGCCTATTCCAGATTTCATTCAGAAGTTTCTTCATTTTCGGGATAGGAATAAGCACTCCGGCCATACTCCTTCCTCGTAGATCCTACAAATTAGTTTAGAAAAAGCTTGCCTAACATTTTTACTTAAATTAATTAGCAACTCCGAAGGTATGTTCTCCACTCCTACAGCTTTTCTTGCCTTCATATCTTTCTATGCCTTCTCTTTTTCACCGTAGAGTATCATTGGACCGAAGTTATCCTCATCTAGTGTTCCCTGATCCTTCACATATAAATTAGTTAATTTACTATCGCTGTCTACTATCGCTCTTCCACGTATTCTATCTACCTACTTTGAATATCTTCTAGCTCAATTAATATCCTACCTGCTCTGCTCTCAACATTTGGTACCGTTTTCCCTCTCTCCCCCCCCCCCCATAGCAATTTTATTTTATCGCAAAACGCACCCTTTTCCCCATCTTATTGCAGCTTATCCATCTCCTCGCAGTGCCGTTTCCAACAGTTTTCCTTCGCCCGATTGGTTATTCACTGAAGTTGATGATTATACTCATTATGCTTCGTCTTACCTAGTTCAGTGTTGGCATTTTTCACCTTCTCTCCTCTATTTTCCCAATCATTTCTTGTGTAACCCACTGCTCCTAAACCCCCTCATTTCCACTTACCCTTTCATTTTTTCCGCCTCTCTTAATATGCCTGTATGTATATTCTCCCATGTTTTCTCCATTCCCTTTGCTTCATTTATGTTCCATTCCACTTGCTCTTGGTATTCCCATCTTTTTCCCCTACCAAAGCTTCAAAGTTCCATCTGTTTATCCACTTAATTTTTAAAATCTGCGATCACATATCATCATAACTAAGTTAAGATTCAAGCCTGCATTCAAACAAAATTCAACTGCCTTCTCGTCACCATCATTTCTCGTTCCTAATCCATACCCTCCCACTCCATACCCATCTCTCCCTTCCCCCACTACTGAGTTCCAGACACCCATTACTATTAGGTTTCTCTTGTCCGGGAACTCTCTGATTATCTCCTCTAGCTTTTTATAAAGCTCATCCACCTCTCAATACCCATGGTTGCTTGTTGGCATATACACCTGGACTAAAACGAAAGTTGTTGAGCGTACTTTTATTTCAACCACTAGTATGCTGTCGCTCTTTTCAATGTTTACTACCCTCCTCCCCAATTTAGCGTTCAATACTATAGCTACCCCACGTTGACTATCATCCCCAGCACTATAGATTACCCAGTAACTATCACTGCAATAGTCTCCGCTGTCCTTCTATCACCCCTCGCACAGCTCAAGACATCCACGTCCTCTAGGACAATCCGGCAAACCGTTTTGGCGCAGAGACCGTTTTATCCGAGAAGGCCGTTAGGACACTGGGGCGTTTCGGTTACACTCGACTAGTAGCGATTCTTTTTATGATTTATGACTACAGGCAGTATTTATAAATGTGTCAAATAAAATTGTAACTATTGTTTGTAATTTGGTGTTGCTTACGTAGACCTTAACATGATTTTTCTCATCAACGACCAGATATACTTTGGCCTGTATGTTCGGTGTTTTCGATGACAGATGAAATGGTTCCTTATAGTAATGGAAAAAAATCTCCCCACAAAGAAAAAAATCTTATATTATTTTACAGTATTGATAGCACACCCACAGTGCAGTACGTAGTTCATTACTCACCCCTTCCCACCACCATTGAGATGACTATCACTAGTCATAAATCATAGAAGCATCAATACTAGCCGAGTGGTAACCAAAATGCCCCAGCGGCGAAACGCCCCTGATCTCAAACGGCATCGCCTAATCATCCCTGCGTCAAAACAGCTTCGCCCAATCATACCTGTGCCCAAATGATCTGCGTAAAAATGCCTCGCGCCAAAACGACCGCGCCCAAACCGGCTCACTTCCCCAAACCGGCTCACTTCCCCACACCGGCGCACTTCCCCACACCGGCGCACTTCCCCACACCGGAATGCCCCAATCCCCTGCTTTCCCCTCTCTATTTCCTAATCGATATTTTCCTGATTACTATTAAAAAGGAGCAGCTCTTCTGTCCGAATTTGATATACTGATGAAAATGGTCTTCAGTCAACCTGTGCGATAGGAAATAGCAAGGTCACCATTTCTGTTGGACCATGGGCCACGTGTTCAGTGTTCACCCTTCGTTGGCGTGGGTTTCACTCGGCTCTAGCCTATAATGTGGCATGATGGATTATATTCAGTTTCCCGCTTGATGCCGTCTAAATCAATATTGTATAATAAGAGATTATAATGACGATATCAAAGGCCGTATAACCAAAAAAGGTATCGAATATAATTCATCCTACTGTTCTTGATACTATGCGTAATTAGGAGGTGTAATATCGATAGATTTCCCTTCTTCGCTGAACAACCTTACAAAATTTTCATAAGTCTCTCCGTCTACGGCAGTTTCTCCTTTCTTCTCCACATCCGCATCTCATAGACTTCTCTTTCTTCTTTCTTTTTTCTTGCAAGGTTCACTGTCTTCCAGCCTTTCAACGGAATGTATTGGAAAACGGGAAGTAGTTAACCAAAGGGTTTATGTACATGCTTTGAGTTTCTAATACTTCTAAATTCAAAATAAAAACATTTAGAGAATATTTGAACGATTTTCTATGAATTTGATCATTGGTTTTGGCAAGTGAATTTCAAGGAAGTAAATCTACGGTGCGGTCTGAGAGTATCCAGGAGGATCTTAAGGACCTCGCCGCGCATGAGGATAGGAAAAGGAATCGGAATAGGAGAAGGAATAAATTTCATAGAAAGTTTTTATGTCCCTCGGCACTGATGAGGCATATTTTTCCATTAAATACTATTTAAATGATGCAAATAGTATCCATAACGCATCCTATTATCCGTTAAATAATAAACGGAAAGCCATAGAAATTATCCTCTGCGGATGAACAGAATGCTTAAGTACATATGATGGACCTTACTGGCAAAGTTTAGACGGGTGAAAAATGAGAAGTTTATTTAGGAGAGTTTAAACTACGTTTCTGTGACCACCTGGGAGGGAGAGTGGTCCCAGCCCTGAAGCAAAGAGGCACAATGGGAACGAATGGTGTTGAGGGGTAGAGGTCTCTTTCGAAACATAGAGGGGGAAAGAAGGGGCCCTGACAAATAGTTACATGTTGATCCGATATGCGGAACCCAAGGAGGAGGACAAGGGGGGCCAACAGATTCCAGGCCAGGCTTTCAAGCAGTGATGGGAAAACTATAATTCCCTTACCCTTACTCTGATACCGCCCTCCCTTTTCCACTCTCTTACACCGTGACATACAGATGCTTGGAGCAGATACGAAGTATTCAAACATGATCGCGGGAGCTCAATTTCATCATATTTTAAAAATTATTAATAAAAGTTGATGTATCCATTAACATAAGTTTATGTGACATGAACACAATTGTTCACAGCAATATGTACTGGCTTCAGCTGCCACCTTCGGTTTGCGCTTTTGTATTTTACTCTCAAATAAAGGTTCGCTTTCTTTTCCCTTTTTATTACTTCTTCACTTTTGTTTAACATGATTGCAAGTTGCTAATTGAAACAGTTGCCCAATTTAAATCCTCCGTTATCGTAATTCAACAAGCATTTTCAGCTTTACCAAAAACATTCTTTTCCTAGTAGCCTCTATGATATCTTCATTTAAACACCAGGGCGCATATTCAGCCGTTCGGTCACCAGTTTTCAAAACTTCGTACCCCGCGTAACAACAATTACATGCTGTAAAATGGTGTTTACATAACAGCTTACACAACAAAAAAATCACCAATCAATCAAAATCAGGTCTCAAAAGTACTCATCAACTCTTAAAATCATCTAGGCATGGATATATCACCAAGGTTAAAAACTAACCTAAACAATTTCTCTGACATTGCTGATCTTGCACGTAACTCAAAATCAACGAATGCAGGAGCATGTCTCATTAAATACAGCTTAACGTCATCCTCACGTCCGATATTCTTGCTATCACCTATTCTCAACTTTGTCAACAACCTAAAAAGCGGGATAAGCGTCAAAACTCACCTGACCAGTCCTCGTCTTTACTTCGCACTCACAATCTCGCAAGAACTGTCCTAAACACTTGCAAGCACGCACACAAAATGTTTTAAATGAATCGGCAACAAAACTCGAAGAGCAACGCGACATTCTCATTCAAATTCTAAGACATTGTATTTTCACTTTTTAAAGCAAAAACGAAAGTTAAAACAAACCTCTAATCGCCTTTATTTACATGAGTAGTTTGTAAAGTCAAATTTCCTCGTTCTAACGTCAAAAAATGCTCGACTTTAAATCTCTATGCATAAATCATGTGTTGCTAGATCTCTTCACGTGCAAATTTTTACGTGAAATTCCAAAAATCGCACACCCCACGCCTCGAAACTAACACATCTATATAAAAATTACTAAAAGCATTGACTCTTTCGCTACATCTCATGTCTGCGCACAGCCAACGCCCAAAAACTATAACGTGGATTTCACTCGCATTTGCGATAAAAGGAAATTTCGCTTGCATTTGAGATAAAAGACACGGGATAGTGATGGTTTTCATTAAAGCTATTAAATACGTCATTTGTCTAAACGCTTTAAATTGTGAGACATTTTTGTCTCATACGTATGTAGGAATTTGATTATATAAGTTTTTACATGACATTATACAAATGAATGTATTTATTAATGAGAAAAAAATGAATACTTTTTCCTAAAATTAGCTTAAGTGCTACAATACTAGTGAACATATGAAGGCTAATATTACGCCGCCGCCACCGGTAAGAACCATCGGATCGGCGCGCTGACGGCGCGCCGCCGGCCGCCGACCCATTTCCAGTCGGCATCCGCCGCCGATAGTTTTTCCATCGGCGCACAGGTCTACCTTGTGCCTATATCTTTTTAAGGAGCAATAGCATCTTGCCGCTCCCAAGTGTCAGAATGACTCGAAGGAGGGTATAACATGTTAAAATGAGTATTTTGCATTTACTTTTATCATTGTGGGGAATTAATCATATTGTCTTTCTATTCTAGATACCTCTCCCAAATTGACGCAAGTTGTGGGTTTGATGCTTATTTCAATCATTAAAAAAATTCTGATGCAGAAGGAAGAATATGAATGCCATGGATGGCTGATAGTCGATGAAATGGTCACCCGTGAGAGTGTTAGCGTTAAGTCCCAGACTTTGACCTATCAAGGACTGGTAGATTTTGGGAATGATGGTCCATCACCAGGGAGCTTCAATGATAAGGCAAATCATGGACTCATTATAATGTTTCAGCCCCTTGCTAGCAACTTCACCCAGCCTGTAGCAGTTTTTGCATCTCGTGGGCCAACAGGAGGAACTCTTCTTGCCCTGCTAATTATTAGAGCAATAATATGGTTTGTAAGGGTTGATGCAATGATCCATGGAGTAGTGGCAGATGGTGCGTCTACCAATAAAAATGTTGGTCAGAATTGGGAATGACTGGCAAGATGGCCGATACCAAAAATTGGTAGAGCCATCCCGCTACTGAAGGGCACAAAGTTTTTGTGTTATCAGACACACCTCATGTTTTTAACAACATTTATAATAGACTGTACAACACAGGGGAATTTCAGGTTTGTTAGTTTCAATTGTGCATTAGCAATAAGGCCATATTCAGCTGATCTGATATTTATTTCATTGAACTGTTTTCTTCTTTTAGGTTGACCCTAATGGGCGTATTTCATGAAATGGGAGTATTTCAACATAATACATGAACTGGATAGGCTCAAGTTTGAGAGTCTGTCCAAAATTATCTAACAGCCACTTGAACTTGAATAGTACTACAAAATTGAGAGTGAGGCTAGCAGTTCAGGTCAGTATGTTATTACTATAGAGAATAGCATTTTGAATATACTTACCCGCTATTCTCACCCTAAACTTTTATGCATTATTAATTACAGATTTTGAGTAGTTCTGTGGCAAAAGGGTTTCTGTTTTATAAGGACTATGCTGTAGAATTGAAGGATTGTGGTCCTACAGCAAACTTTTGTGTGAAAATGAATGCATTATTCGATGCATTGAATCGCCGGTTGCCATGCGAGGGCCTACTTCCAAATAATAGCAATTTCAAGATTAGGACCTATGTACATTGTCATAATTTTACCTATGATATGGTGTGCTTCAGGAAATATGCCTTACCCTTATTTTAACAATTATGTTCATATAGGTTCTGGAGGAGTCATTAAAGTGGCTGAGTGCTTGGGAGGAGAAGGCAAACAAAGGAACAATTAAGAATGAACACTTCTTCACTTCAAACACAGCAGAGTCATTAAGATTGATCATTGTTTCAGCAATGGATATTACTCAGTATCTGGTGGAAAAGTATAGTTTCAGTTATGTACTCACTGGGATAATTAACCAAGATGCTCTTGAGGTATTGGTCATATAAAATAAAATAATATAAAATATATAAATAATAACAATAATATAAAAATTATTACTAGGTGTTGTTACTTAATGAGTCATAGCTAAAAAAAATATTTTTTAACAATGGATCGGGGCAAATATGTGATTTTTCATTTTTGTTATCTTCTTTCAGAGGTTCTTCTGGACGATACGGCAGGCAGGAAGATCTAATGATCATCCGGGCACCGCAACATTTCTCCAGCTCTACTGACTGTTGTCCTCCAATAGTGCGTTAAAACCCCCTAAGGCAGGGAATTGCTCAATTCCATGCGATATAAATGAATTTCCCCTAATACCAGTGAAAGAGTTGAGGGAGATTTATAAAACTTCAGGAGATAAGAAAGTGATTGATGACCCAAAGGCAAAACTGGATGTTACAGTCGATGCTACTGATTGGAATGTTGAGGACATAATTGAAGATTACTCTTTGGCTGAAGTCATTGTCTGTGAAGTCATCTTATTATGTTTCAGGCTATTTAAGCAGGCAGTAACTGAAGCACACAAAATGCAATGTTTGCATAAGTGCATCGCATAATTCTGTGACAACTTACTGCCATCCTTTCGCTAAATTAATAAATTTGAAAACCTTTGAAGGATTACTTCATCCAAATATTAATTTGCCTCTCCTAATTGCGGAATTAGAAGATTTATTCACGAAATACTGCTAATGCACAGATGTTTCAGAGAGAGTCATCAGTGAATTTCTTCAAAGTGCCAATATCACTTCCCATGCTTCGAACATGGAAGTGAAATGGTTGCATGCATAGCGAACTATTATGTAACCACGAGACGGAGGCAATTCTGAGCCCAACAGAATAGAGAGGCTGCGAAGGAAAATTGACGAAAAAAGAAAGTGGCAAAATTTACAAAAACCTAATAAATCATGTGAATGAATTCCTATTTGGTAATCATTTCCATGGATTCCATTTTACCCTGTTATTCATAATCTGACTAGCTATTAGCACGCCAATAACCTATTTATTTAGTTTTGTTCGCTCGTAAGTAACGCATGCAGGAACTGTGGCTACCCTCTTCAATGTTAGGCTAAGAAATAAATGCCAGAAAAGTCTAAGCTGTGCAACAAAAATCGTTGACCGCCGCAGTTTCTGAAGACAACTGTTCATTGAGCTTATCAAATTTGAGTAAAAACGTTCTGTTGCGTATTTTTAAATTCTGCAACTTCTTACAAATTTATGTTAGTTTTCTCTATACGAAGTTCGATGCGAATACGTTCTCCACTCGTTAATGCTCCCCTCAAGTGACCGACATTCTGATGTCGTTGGTAGTGTTTAAGTAGCTGTTTTAAAATACTGCCTCCTATTTTTCATAAATCTAAGGTAAGTTCCACAGTAATTTTAAACTTTCTTTTAAAGCTGATACGTACTTTGTTTCGCGTCATTTCGGGGCCAATTTCATATTGTGTAGCAGTGAGTCGGACGTGAATTTTTCGGGACATCTGTTGTCTAAAGCTAGCAGTACGGTAGTAGCTCCTTCAATATACCTAACAATTTTGGCTTACCGCGGTCTCAGTATTGAAATTCAAGGGCATGAGTTAGGGTTTTCTCCCGTTAAGTGTTCAATCAAAACGACGATCTTGGGTATAGCAGACGAAAACTGGTCCAGCGGTTTTAGGGTTGGTAAGTCAACGAGAAGTAGTTCGATTTGTCATGCTCTATTTTAGGTCTCATTCCTCATATTTCGAATATCATAGTATTTGAAAATTGTACTTCATCCTAATCCTAAAATATCAAGTTAATTCTATACTGATGTACTGAAAATCTGATTCCCCACTGCGACTAGAAGGTAAAACGCTAGGGCGAGTAAATGTGCTGCCACCTGTGGTAGAAACCTTGGTAAAGCGACATTAACGGAGACATTATTTTGCACGGCTGGTATCGGACTATTGCAGTGGGCTGGTGATGACATAGCTAGAGCAACTAGTGGACCATTTTTAGTTCCTAGAGTGAGACTCTCCGAAATATTTGAAAAATCTCTTCGGGTCTCGGTCGGAAAAGATTGTATTTCCTTGACGGTCTCGCTTACTACATAAGGCACTCTCTCCTACAATTGCCGATCTCAGGGCAGTTGTCGACAAGCTACTTGACCACATGAAGGGAAGATCACTCCCTTAAGTTTCTTATCAACATTATCAGCCAAAAAAGTACCTATCCATCTAGGAGACATGCTTTCCTGTAACTGCAATAGTGAAAGCTCCAATAATTAATGCACTATCTATCAAGACTCTTAAATCAAAGCAACACACGGTGTATTACAGAGAGAGATCAAGAAATAAGAAATACCTGCGGTTTGCGATGGAGTCAGAAATTTGAAATTGTTAGAAAATGAAACTAAAATTACTACTCAAAAAAGTATTTCGACGGAGGATAAGAGCTACCATACATTAAATGTTCGGATATTTACCGTAATCGTGTTGTTTCAGAATGGTTTTGTTATAAAATATTTGGCTGGGTAACCATCACGATGGAGATTAACATAATTTTATATATCATAATAATGCATCGAAGCATCTTTGACATTCTGTCATCGCAATCTTTTCGTTATACTTCACTGAGCAGAGAATACTAATAACATTTAGAATATATTGGTAAATAAATTATTCAATTCAATTTAGTTATAGTTTTAATTTACTATGTGGATGACCAAGAAGGGTAATTAGTTAAACAGAGGATAGCCTCGCAAGTTAAATTTAAACATGGAAACATGATGCGCGTGTTGCCTGGCCACTCTGGGCCGTACCACCCATTTTTAATAACCATAATTTTGGTACTTTCGGCGGCAATTAATTGATGCTATATTCTTGTGAAATAAAGTACAGGAAAAATACAGGAAAAGGAAAAAAATACAGGGAAAGTATAGGCAAATCCTATTCTCACCCAAAAAGTTGAAAGTTTTGCACTCATGTGGCACGGAATGCCATGGGTTGATTGACTCCACATTTTTATACGTTTGCACCAAATGGATAAAATGTAAGCTTTAATATCTTAAATTTTCGACATTTTGAAATTTTGGCTCACCCTACCTCACATCCAACATAATGTAGCAATTTCCTCGAACCCATAAGACCTTTAAGCAGGTATCTTTTTGGGGACTCTTTTTCTCCAGCATGACCCTGGTAAAGAATAGCTTCTTTATAGGAAAAAAGCAAACGCAAAGCCGCAGAAGTTGACGGTAAACATAATAAATAAGGAACACAGGGAAGGGCCTGAAAGGTATGCTCCGGAATAAGAAAATCTAGCTCCTGAGAATTCAGGCCCTTTTGCTACTCTAGCTTCCCCTGAAGTGTTTATTGATTCAAATTTTTCAAAATCACTTAGCCTGAGTCGCTGAGCTGGAGCTACCATTTCTTTTCTGCCCGAGCATGTTTCGGTAAAGTAAAGCAAGATAACCCACAGACAGATGACGAATATTAATTCAGTGACTTACGGCGTTGAACGAATTTTCCATAAAAATTAAAAACTTAATATTATGCGAAAATACACCGGAAAATAAATTAACGACAAATAAGCATAATTATTAATCAAGCTTTAGAAAATGCAGCTGTAGTTTGATACTGGTCGGTGTTAATATATTTTATAAAACTGAGTAGCATTTGCATATACAGCCAAAATATCATCAATAACATGAGCAGTAATAATATATAAATCAACTCATACCTTATTTATCACAAACCCCTAATTCGTTCACAAGCATATTTGGGTCAGCAAATAATTTAAATAACTCTATAAGTCTAAAAAATATATTAAAAACATTTTGAATACAGCTAAATCTAAAGAGAGACACTATGTATCACCCTCTAATTGCTAGTCAAAGCTTCAGTTAATGCCCAGCAAAATATATATTCTATTCCGTAAAAACTTTTTTGCCATTAGCAAATTTCGCCTGCTAATTTCGAAAGTTGGCTGTTTGCGAGAGAGAAAAACTCTGCGAATGTATCAGTATAAGGGGGAGGAATTCCATAACATCTTAAGTAGATGGAATGGAAAGGTTTCATAAATAGCGTGCTCCATATTAAGGTATCGTTTCATAAATATTTCACCTTGTTAAACCCCGAATACTATTTAGTATAATCTATTTTCATATTACTATTGTTAGTTTATGGGTTATTTATGTACCAAGCATATGCGTTTTATAAACATTTTTACATTTCTATTTCTAACTTTTAGCTATAATCTCCTTTAAAAATAGTAACGTATGCATTTTAACGTGGATTTTTAAATGCTATCCGATAACAATCTATGGAACAGTATTCATGACTTTATTCTCGTATATTAAGGTCACCCTTATCCTCGTCATTATTCTCTGATTGAAGTTAATAAAGTATCGATTAGATACCTCGGATTTTATTCCGATCACAATACATTACAAATCATTATAATTTATACCATACGCAAATGCTCAAATTTCTTTTTGCCGCGGTGAAATAGATTTCATCACCCATATAATAATGATGATCATCGATGTCCAATTATTCAGGCTTTGAACGCTTCCGATATGATGGGCTGGAATAATTAGAGGTTGAGATTTTTCGTTCATTTATACACAACCTCGTGTTGCAAGTGCTTTTCCCTTCAGTTCGCTGAAGAGGGCCACCTTGTGGCCGAAATACGCGTATCCGACGCTCACCCTCGTTTGTTTCTGTGTGTTTTTCTTTTGACCACGCTCTTTTTGAGCGATTTCTCCCAGAAGTTGGGCCCGTCTGTGTGTTGTGAGTGAGTGATTTGAGTGCGTGTGTGTGTGATTGTGGTAATAACCAGGCATCCTTAGTAGGGTCCCATTAGCCCTATGAAGGATATCAGGTTATAACCCAGGCATCCTTATCAGGGTCCCATTAGCCCTCGAAAAGGATCCCAAACTGGGTTGAGTGTGTGTGTGTCTGTGTTGGTCACTGGCGAGGAAGTAACATTCCCGTAAACCATCACAGGAGGGTATTCTGGTGGAGAGGCTGTGGTTGGTCCCTGCTGTGGAATCCCCTTTCCCGCAAACCAACACAGTAAGTGTAATTTTGTTGTACATGTTTGACGAGTGGTGCCATTTTTACGGCTATTGGAGAATTTTATTTTTATCTAATTAAAGACAGAGGTGAAGAAACATACCTCATTAGTAATGCATGATAATATTTTAAAATGTTCCCCATTTTACTTCACAAAATCTACAAAAAAACTTGTGTTTACCGATCTACAAAATAAGTAATTATTAAAATAATTATTTATTTTGTCCATACACAAACACAAGTTATTCATTAGTAATGAAAGACCAAATTTTGTAGCTTATACATAATTTATGTTTCCTACAAATTGAGAACATGGCACCTGAGAAATTTGAGGACATTACAAAACTTATTCTATTAGCATGAAAGTCCATCAGTTCCATCAAGCCAGGCTTCATTCCGTCATTTCTGAATTTATTTATCTTTTCTAAAGAGATCACTAACATTCAAGGCCAAACAAAGATGCCATATACGCCTCATCCTCTTACGCTATATCTTACTAGAGCTTAAAGGGAGACCGTATTTTTTAATGTAATTGGAACTGAAATGGGAGTCCATCCTTTCATGCGCCAGTTATTTGCAGTACCCCTTAGGTCAACTTAATTACTAAGCAGTTGACACCGGTGTAATTAAAGCAATCAGAAGTACAAATTGTCTGTCTTAAAAAAGATCACTCTTTCCTTTCTCTTAAATTTTTCAATTGAATCATGCAAGAAGGTTATTGCTGTCCAGCGATTAATTCATAATGAGAGGGAGAGGCGAGGGAAACCAAGATAAATTCCGAGAGGAGAAAACATGATATAGCGTAGAGTTTTCCGCGGCGTAGAGTTTTCCGCGGTAGAGGAGCCCCACACTTCGCCAACCACCGGCCCACTTCCCCTACCACTTCTACCCTCCCCAATTGACTCGCGGGGAATACAAGAGAGAACGCGCACCCACCCACAACGGTTTGTCGAAAAAGAAGAAAATGCGAACGAAGCGACAGCGAATGGAAATCGGAGACCTCTAAGAGCCAATAAAAATCAAAACTTGAGAGGGAACTTATTGGTGGAATGCTGAACCTGATGGAAACAACATAAATCTCAACATAGATTCATATGTTAACTTTCAACACGACGACCTAATGCATCCAACCCTACGTTCTCCTGCCATTAATGCAGCCTGATAGTCTAATATTTCTGAAAATCCATGCAAATTGAGAGCAATCACAAATAGTATACACATCCTTTTCAGCGCCTAGTATGCCGAAGAAAAGTCACATGTTGTGAAAATTCGACGGCACAAATTGTATTGTCCGAATGTTTTTAGACAGCAACGCCTCGATCAACATCTACATCTACATCTACTACGACCCTGCGAGTCGCCGCTTGGGCATGTGGCAGGGGGAGGTTGGCCACCAGCCGTGTAAAGATGTAAAAGTTTTGGAGGTGAAATGGTGACATGTCCTATGAGAGTGAATTTGGAGGAGCTCAGTTTTTATTGCGGTCGCTTATTGTGCGCGGAAAGAACGAGTTTTTGTTCCTAACTGTTCGGCAGAGTATCTCTCTTATTTTATCGCATCTGTCAGCCCTAGAGATGTAGTGAGGAGTCATGATAATATTCTCTATGTCGCTCTGAAAAATATCAGTTCTGAATTAATCAAGCAAACTAATCCTAGCGTGTAGCCTCCTAGTCTCTAGGGGCTCCCACCTTAACCCCTCTAAAAGTTGTGAGACACTAAATGTACGCTCGTAGCAGTTTTTAACGAAGCGCGCTGCTTTTCTTTGTGTTTTATTATTTTTTTGGTTAAATCTATTTGACCAGGTTCCCAATGCTCGCGGCGTATTGTAGGTATGGCCTAACCAGAGCAAAGTAGCATCTCTCTTTTACTTTTTCATCCGAGGACCTTCCTATTATACGCTTAAAAATACCTAGTTTCTTTAATGCAGTGCCGCATATGTTCTGTATGTGTAATCCCCACAGTATATGTGAAGTTAAGGTAATTCCAAGATATTTTACCGTATTTGAAGATTTTATGTTTACTACACCCAAGGTGTAGGTATGGCTTTTGGGGATGACTTTCGCAGGAAGTAAACAGTGGTGCATTTACTAATATTTAGTTCTAAACCCCACACCTGGCACCACGAATGAAAGTTGTTAAGGTCAGATGACAGAACTTCAAAGTCCGCGTATTCGCTTATTTCACGATTTTTCTAGCACTCTTAGCCTGCCGTTCCATCTTCGAGTCTCTAGTGGCTACCGTCACTAACTTCTAACACAAGGCTTAGTAACTTGATAAGGCTGGAACGTTCATCCACCATATGAAGTGTTTTTCTAGCTCAAGACCAGGAAATGCGTTCATTTAATCATAGAGTAAATAATATAAAATGACTATAGAGTAAATTGCGCGATGGTATATAAGTAGATGTAATATTTGGTGAAGTGCGAACTAATTTCGAATGAACTGACCTGCCACGATAGAGCACCGGTTCCTGCTCGATCTACAAAGTTGAGTACCACTGGACTGGGCTCGGATTTGGAGAGATATTCCTCCATTTCAGGTCAGCTGTTGCCCTTGCAAAGGCAGACAGTGTGTCCGAAATGGCCTTTGCCTTCGAAGCATGCTAAACTGACGAAGTAACATATTTCCACTTCTAACACTTCTTGTCACGAAACCCCATGTTTTAACTCGAGACATTCACACTGCAATCACTTACTCCTAATTTTAAATATGCAATGCCATATAGTTCGTATATCTCTGATCTTATGCCAAATTTTAGCTTTATTTGCAGAGCATGAATTGAAAGAGGCAATTTTTTAGACATATTTTTTATGAAAGAGTCCAAAATTGAAAACCTCTCCGTTGATATTAAAAGATTAGTATGGTGCCATAGTAATTTAGTAGTAATTTCCCAATCCTAAGCCGTAAGCCTACGTGTAAAATAGGAAATGTTGCAACATAAACTCTACAACGC
Organism: Ceriagrion tenellum; assembly: GCA_963169105.1. Lineage (NCBI taxonomy): Eukaryota > Metazoa > Arthropoda > Insecta > Odonata > Coenagrionidae > Ceriagrion > Ceriagrion tenellum. The sequence continues at coordinate 12,513,179 of OY720638.1, forward strand.
TCATATATATTATAGTAATTAGTAAACGAACTCTGTTTAAGATCAAACATAAAAGTATGACCACTCATGACATCCTTTCGTAATCGATTTATTATTGTTTAGTTTTGTTTTTAGATTTATTCGTTAACTTATCTTGGCAGAAAATTACAAAAGAGGCAATTAAACAATTGATGCTCAGAGGAAATGTCAACCAATTGTCGAACCCAATCATTCTACGACTAGAAAGGAATTTGGGAAATTTGAGCTCATTGATGTGTAGAAATCCCGTAGGGCCTTTTTTAAGATCCTTACTGCGGGCCAAGATCCACCAAAAATTAATACTTTTAGGAAACTAGTTATTGCATATTAGAAAGTAGCGCTTAGTAATAGCCAAACAAATAGCTACGCAGTATCAAGGGTACACAAGGATGGAATAGATTCTCAACACGCACCGACACATTCATTATGGAACAGATATGCCGAGCTCGATTAACTTAGGTACATAATGTTCAAGTAGTTGCAAGAAAAATTATTTACGAGAACCAGTGCTGCCACGAGACTCTAGGCTTTCTCGTCGTGTAAGACCGGGGGGGGGGGGAATCTGAGACGAGACTAGAGATGAAACCGCTAGTTGGCGTGACGAGAACACGTCAACAAGACTCTCGACAGTCTCGTGAAAAATTATTAAGAGCCCCTAATAAAACAATAGGCAATACCTAGAATTTCATCTCAACTAACCTCTGAGACGACTACGTATTTAAACAGGGAATTCATGAAATTGATACTATTATAATAGATTAACAAAACGTTTACCCTCAGAACGAGAATTAACATTCTTGCATGTTGACATCAATCCTGATACCATGAGTGATACTTAAACAGCTGTCTAAGGAAGTGCTTAAGTTTTAGGCCTCAATTTATTCATTACCGCTTTAAATGTACTGAGCTACTTAGTTTGCGCCAATATCAAACCGTTAAAAACTGTTTCAATTGTAAATAATCTAGAGAGAAGCAAGCCAGGAATCATATATTGGCCTCAACCTTCCCATTAGTAGCGTGCCTTTGAGCCAATCAAAAGTCGTGAGTTCGATAAACCTTGCCCGTAGATGTTATTTTTGTATTCACGGGTAATACCGTGAGGTGTCCTGTTTGGTTGATATGAATACAGCGTCTACCACTTCAGCAAAGATTAGGCTTTTATTTCGAAAATGGCATTATAAATAATTACGAAACTTTAGCTAAATCATTCGTCAGCAAAGTATTTGGTATAAACTAATCAATCATGAAGTTATGGAAGACATGATTATTCTGAACGATCCTTGGTGATTATATGCTCCATTTATTCTAAAATAAGCGTATTTACGTTATTGAATTTTCAAACTAGCGGAGATAGATATAACTGGGAAGGGTATGCGCTGGGAAATTAGCCACCAGAAAAAAAACTATGAACACACACATATGACAAATGCCCGTGCACTTTCTTTCACATCACCTTATTTCATAGCTATTTACCGCCAGCTGCATTTCGGTTGAAAACTGAGGACAGTTTGAAGGAGAGGGTCACTATTTATTTCGCTTGAGTTTACCTCAGCAAGCATGCTTATACTAGTCGCATTAATCATATCATTCATTCACACCACAGACCATAGCTATGGCATACTTAAGAAAAGCCTACATATTTCCGAATAATAGGGACTTGAAGGGCCGTCTGAGAGAGCGATTCATGGATAATCAAGTTGTGTGGACGGTTTATAGGACAAAGTATTCCCAATATAGATTCACTGGGAGAGGTGCCTCTACAAATAGTGCTTTGGGCAAGTTGCAAGGCATAAAGAATTAATTCTTTGACAATTTTCATTACGGTCTAATTAAGCAAGAATATTACAAAAATCATGTTCCACTCGATACAGCTATGTTTTTCAAAATATTTTATTGCGCTCACATGGAGTATTATTGTATCATAGCTGGTTATGGCGTCTGATAAAATTAAATGTTGAGAGAATTAACAGTTGCGAGGGATGAAAAAATACTCTTGGATATAAAAACTCAAAATGGAATCAAAGTTGGTGGTTTCCGGCGATACTGTATGGAATTTACTAAACATTTTGAATGAACAGAGTAAACTTTGTCTTTCCACAATGAATTTAATAACTTTCTACCATGGTTTCGACGATTAACGTCATCATCAAGTCACCTGATGAGTCCTGAGATTAGGTCACCTAATGATGACATTAATCGTCGAAACCATGGTCGCAAGTTATTAAATTCATTGTGGAAAACAAAGTTTACTCTATTCATTCAAAATGGAAACAAAGGTTTGGCTTTTTTTCTACCACATTACCCTATTAATTTTTTCTTCTATTGCCCGTGAGGTGCATCTACATAGGTATGTTATATCCTTCTTATTTCCTACCTTCTTAGGTATTTATCAATTCAAATTGAAGACTCCAACTGGCAAAATCCTTTATGTCATCTAGTACTGCAGAATAACGCTCCATTTGAGGTTCTTATACTTATGGCAACAGACTGGTGCTAAGTAATTCACTCATGGGAGTGAAAGAGATCTAATCGGTGCAGTAAAAGGAACATGCTCACAACTTACGACTTGAGAACCGTGAAACACTTTAGGAAGCAAATTACTATGATGTCCTATTTCAGCCAACATGGTGAAGGAAATTTTGATCCCAAATCTGCGCGCCATAGTTCAAGCTTCGTCGACAATTGGAAGAACGTATGAGACAGAGCGGAAAAGCAATAACAGGTGGTTGAAATAAAGGAATTTATAAAAGAAGTACAACTGCCCATTAAACAATATAACCGGACAAAGGGGGAGGGGGGGAGGGTCCAAGGGAGAAGAGGAGGGGGCGGAGGGGAGTTAGGGGGTGGGAGGGGCGTGGCGAGGGACTGGGAATCGATGCGAGGAATAATCTCCGTTGTTTGACGTAACGCGGCCTTGTCACGCGATCGCGGGCTAAGTAATGGGTCACTAACCGTCCAACACTCGGCGTAATAAACACTCTGCCCGAGTAAAAATAGTCCTCAATAGGGTTGGAGCCGTCGGGGGGCGGCGATTTGGAGTCGGGGGGCGCCTCTCCTCCCACCCGTGCGGCGCTGGCCCGTTCTGGCACGGTGCCCACCGCCAATGCCCACCCTCTAACCCACACACGGCGAATATGCGGCCTCATTTGAATTTCGATACCGCGCCACTGATATAGCGTTCTCTTCTCTTGCCTCGACTCCCTGATAAGGAACTTGCTTACGTTTATCTCAAAGACTTCGCCAAAGAGCGGAAATTTACAATTAATTACCATTTGACTAGTCCAGGATTCAAGTAAGAACCTTCCAACAGCTGATATGTTAGCCAGTAATACCTCCCATTTCCTGAGAGGATTTAGCAATATACGCGTTCTCGCCTTTAGTCTACACTACATTACATGAGGCTTAAGTTGGGCTTCATAGCCTACGGTCAAGAAAGGCTAAACTCAATTTTTCACTTTTGAGAGAACAATTTTTAAACGATGTTCATTTCGAATTCGGCAAAAACGATTATCAGAGGCAGCCACACGAACCCGTGCAAGGCAAAACGTATGCCATAACCTTCCAAGTAAATGTATGTAACTCCATTGGATTTCCAATGGCTCGGTCAAATAATTGGCCATAACACCCTCCCGACCGTAATGATACCCGGTATTGATAATTTTTCATCCAAGCCAAAAATATTTTTATCAATGAATTTCTAAGTTCAAATGTAATACACAAAATATTGCAAGTGATTTCAGAGTTTGGATAGCATAGCCTTTCAAACATGCTCCATATACATCATTTATATTCTTTACTAGCGGTCTTTCTTAAATCAAATATTGCTTTCAATTTGTGAAAAGTATTATAATTTAATGGTAACCTCTCTATGTACAGACATCGTCAAATGCCAGGAACGACATTAAGGAAATAAATCTGAATCATTTTATATTGCTTTTGCAATGAAAGGATGGAAACACGTACATCTGAATTTTTGCCAAGTTGTAGGAACCTTAACCAAATTTAAAATCGGGCACAATCATGAAACTGCTCGCATTGCATTTCTTCAAGCTTCTCTGGAAATATGAGTGAAATACGAAATTCTCACTCTTCATTCAACCAGTTAGGTCACGAGCCATGCATTACACAAAGGCTATTTAAAACACTATCGTTTAATAGCCACAGCCAACAAATGTGAACGTTTTATTGGATTATGAGTAAAATAATTCATTTTGCCAGAGAGATTATTTTTAATTATTTCTCTGGCAATTACTGCGTTCCCATTTCCCTTCTCCTGGACGATAATCTTAATGAGGTGGAAGAGTTTGCGTCTTTAGAAGACTTCCAAGACCTATAATAAGGGGAGCATTGATATTGCTACTGGTTGTACTCGAATTCGATAGGACGAAGCGTATCTACATCTACATAATACCCCGCGAGCCGTCGCATGGGCCTGTGACGTGGGGTGTTAGGTCACCAGCCGTGTAAAGGTTTAAGTTTTTTGGAGATGAAATGGTGACATCTGTTATAGGAGTGTATTTAGTGGAGCTCAATTTTTATTGTGGCCGCTTATTGTTTTCGGAAAGGTTGAGTTTTTGTACCTATTTGTTCGGCAGTGTATCTCTCACATAATATCGCATCTGTCAGACCTTGAGATTTAGTGAGGAGTCATGGTTATATTCTCTGTGTCGCTCTGAATGATATGAGTTCTGAATTTATCAAGGAACCTAAGCCTAGCGTGTAGCCTCCGAGCCTCTAGGGGCTCCCACCTTAACCCCTCTAAAAGTTTTGAGACTCTAAATGTACGCTCGTAGCAGTTTTGAACGAAGCGCGCTGCTTTCCTTTGTGTTTTATTAATTTTTTTTGTTAAATCTATTTGACCAGAGTCCAAAATGCTCTCACCGTAAGAACCAGTGGAATCATAGCAGAGTCTGCTTCTGAGTGAGGTAGTTCTAAAATGCTGTTTGACGATAGCAAGGTGGCGACAGAGATGATAAGATTACATTATAGGTATTTTTCCGAAGTAGATGTAATAAAAATTTCATAATAATAAATATAGAACGGTAATATTCCACTTAAATTATTATGGCGTCTTTCGAAGTAAATAGTTCATAAATTAGAATAGAAAATCACAAAAGACTAGTGCTAATTTTTTTAAAAAGTGGTATTCATGTATTCACAATGTTAATGGGAAACCGCATTTATTGTGATTCAGAAAATTTTTATCTTTTCATACTATCCGAAATAAGATGAATCCTGGCAAGTACGGCACCCAACGTACTCGGGAAGGTAACGTGTCCCACGATGCATATTGCGAGATATGATTCAAAGATTGGAGCCACAGGGTACCGAGGCCTTTTTTACCGACTCTTTGCAAATGAAACGAAGCTGCATGGACTACGTTTCGTGTGAGACCCACTCTTCAACCTATCTGATATACTAGTTCATCGTAGCACTAACATTCTTCCCGTCAGGCTCACTACTTACGTAGAGATCGTTGGAATGCGACGGTCCTTCCGCCGTGTCCATTGTTGAAGACCATTCGAAGAGAGAAAATAAGTTATAGAAAGCTGGTTGTGTAGGGACGAATCATGAAATACGGGCAAAACTCGATTATTTTGGAGATAAAATGATGCAGTAATTTGTTAAGTTTCCTAAAATAACAATTTTAGCCCATAGTTTCAATTGGACTAGTTTTTATATGAACAGAAAAAATATAGCACAAGTCGCGATGCTTAAGCACATTGGGATTGTGATGATGTGTGTGAATGAGAGGTAATCGTTTCATCCCAGTGAAGATAAAGCCATTGCTCCCTCTCGCATTTCAACCATATACCAATTCGATTGAAATATAATTATATATTCATATAATTAGCTGCATGAATGAACAGTGTTTGCTCAACAATGCATAAAGTCGTCCTCATCATGCCATAACTATTAATTTTTAACCTAAAAAGGTGCGTAGCAAAATAATGCCATCGTAAAGGAAACGATTAGCTATGAACGCAAGTTTAAGGGATAAGGACCTGATGGAACCTGGTAATGTCTCATAATCGCGCTGCAATTTAAAATCTGTCATCGCAAACCCCTACCATCAGATGAAATGTCTCTATAAGACCTTAAAGAAAACTGCTTTGCCCAACAAATCTGTAAGGGACACAAAAGATGGCATATCTTGAAGTATAACACCTTACACCCTTCTTCATCTAAGTCTACTTAAAATAAAACGCAATTTTAATACAATACTATTAAAATACATAATAAAATACACATTACTACACTATTTTTGCCTTGGTATCACTTCATTCATACCATTTATTCATTATTGGCTTCATCTTGCGGTTACTCTGCTCTGAATAATTTACTTTCAATGGAGCTGAGAGGGTTCTTGCAGGTATTTTACAACCCCACTATGTTTGTGTGTATTTTTATGATGAAGATCTGACTTGCTGCACTCATTCCATGATTTAAAAAACTACTATTTGTTTTTCCTTGGTTTATCTTCCAAAGGACTTTCGGTTCCGGAAATAACTTATTCGTCAATAATGTTGTAAAATGGTAATCTTCTGAAAATAAAACAGTGGAAGCAGTTTCGATCATGTAAGTATGGCTACTTCTCAAGAGATGGTTTCCCATCATTGAATTCTTATTCGAAAAATATGTTTCATTTATTCCCACAAACGGTCATAGACAGTTTAAAAGTATAGTACCTTGTTATTTCATTTCCATTTAATTATACCATTTGTGTATTTCCCCATTGCTATTTTCCACATGTCATGACGAGAATGTCATTTATGAAATTATTACATTGAAGATCGGCCCTGTGGAAGGACTAGCAGTCTTAGTTTCAATCTCGTCGTAGTAAAAATTTTATATTGTTTTAAATCCAGATATGAGCCTACATGTCAATTTAGTCGTTTTATGGAGACTTGCAGAGGTCATTAAGCGTTGCAGAAAAGAGACAGTACTTTGTAATTTCTCTCCCTCTAAGAGCTAAATCACCTTATCCATTTTTTCTCTTCGGACGAGGGAAATTTCTGGAAGAAACTCCGAGAGGACATCCCGGCGAATGCGCATTAGGCCAAAGCCCACTCAGTAAATAAAGGTATGCGACTGGGGCCGTCCTATCCTAGAAAGAAAAATCTTCAATACCCTTAACGTTTTCAATTATGACCCGGCTCTCATGATCATGAAGCTCCCGGGATAACGAGAAGAATATCCCGTTCCGGCGCAATCTCATCCGTGAAGTCTCAACTTTATCCCCTCATAACGTGGAACGACTGCTCTCACGCTCGTCGAGAGCCGTATAAACACAAGATGACGAGCAAGCCAAAGAGGACGCCCACCCAAGACACGATAAAAAGGGAGCAAATCCGGTCCCCTATTCATTACGGATGCAGGGAGTTCCGAGGCGTTCGCTCAAAGGGGGGAACGCAGTGGGAGTGAATGAAAATGGACCCTCTTCTCCTTGCCAATGGAATAAGTCCACCTCTGATCGATCACGAGCTAACTTTGCATTTGCTATTCCCTTTGCGAGCTCGGGTAAAGGTTTTCCAAGCACTCCCCGGCGGTGCGGCGGGGGGCGGTCGACGCCTCCCACGGAATCGTGGCCCCTCTCCACGGCTGAGCCCTCGGCGTGTGACTGCGGAGACGAGTGACCGGGAGTGGTGCCGTCACCCGCAGCCGTCGCCGGGTGTGGTGCCGAACGGGGCGCGGCCTCTCCACCATGGGACGACGCGCAGAGGTCCGGATTCGAAAAATTCGGGCGAAAGTAATTTTTTTCGACTTCCTCGAAACTCGCTCTGAACATGCTCTATATATGCTTGAGGCAGTTTTGAGTGAGCTTTCACCCTGATCACAATGGAAACCAATTTCTTATTTTATTTTTTATTTTAGCAGCTGCAAGAAGCATTTCGTAAATATTGTGATATATATGGTGCTAAAAAAATAGTTTTATGACTGTATTTTAAAATTCAATTAATATATCTCTATTAGCATTGAACTTAACTCATTGTTTTCACGCCGCACGCTGAAAAAACCTTGACAAAAATTTTATTTCGCAGTTCTGTAATATTTTTAGGCCATAATTGATTTATTTTTGAAAATATTTTAAAGATAATTTTTGGCGAGATTTAGGCATTTTAAATTCCTCAGGTTTTAAAAGGAAGCCTCTTTGGAGTGCATTGCTGTATCATTTCCCATTTAAATGGCTTCTATGTTTGGCAAATATGTCATAAATTTTAATGGTCAGTGACCGATACATTTGTAGTATTGAAATAAGAGATATCTTTCCGTGAAATCAAGCAAAAGTAGCAGAAATCTCGAAGATATGATATCTTGCTTAAACTATTTCAATTATATACCTCAATCATGCTGAACACATAGTTTGGCATAGAATACACTATTTAGCTCAGCACACTGCTTTTAAGTAATGTCACAAGTCATGGAAATGCGTTCTTTTTATTTTTTATTCATTTTTTACTCTATTTAGCCATAAAAATTGGAAAAATGATAAAGTACAATATTTATATCGCCGTTTCACTATTGTGACAAGAAGATTTCAATCTTTCAATGATTGTTAGTGCAAGGAGCCAGTATAGGCTAATCAATGTGTTTAACAAATTTCAAATTACTGTTTGGTAATAAAAAAGGTTACAAAGAATGATTTGAAAATTTTTATGAGGGAGGGATGTGACTGCATCACAAAGATATTGCTGTTGAAATAATCTGCCCATACTCGCCTAAACGCGATTGACTATACCTCATATGACACTGCCACGCACGTAAGCATCAGCATCGAAGATTAACCATGGCAACATGTCGTTAAAGACGCTTTTCATGCAATGGATCATTCATTAGGAATATGAGAGAGATAAATAATATTTCTCCTTACTCAACTTTTCCATATTCCGACCTTACTTCCGACTGAGAGTGTTTCAATCTTCAATATTCAGCGCAATGGTGACATTCTGTTAGAAAAGGAGGAAATCAAATTTTTTTCTGACTATTTGCGTACCCACCCCTAACCATTTTTGCTAATCACTCAAATCAAATACGAGTCTATGTATGATATTTAGCTGGGAAAACCAACCAGTAGCCTTTCCCATCCCTTAAAGACTTAGTTACTGAGGATCCTTTAACCGCACATGCACCAGCTCCACAAGTCTCGGTCAAAAGCAGAAAATTTTTCTAGGTTCCATTACATAAAGTACCTCCCAAATTTTGCCCACTGCCAATTAACAATGTCTAAGACTTGCAGTTGAAGCTTTAAATGTCGACTTATATGCTGTAGGTCGTAGTCAATTCATGTTCGAAACATCATCTTTGCGCCTAAGATGGGCTTAATTTCAGACTTGCCGTTGGCACGCATTTTCGAGCGAATTCCAGGAATTTCATATTTCTCCGTATTCGGTCTATTCTTTGAAGGCAGTCAACTTAAAACCCTTCTGATTATCCTCAAGGGTAAACCCAGGATTCTCACGGTCATTGGTAACCCCACCCCCCCTTGCCTTAGTAAGTTAAGAACTGCCATAACATGCCAAATGTTAGTCGTTCGGTTTTACATTTGCAATTGATTTCGTGTTCTTATGTGATCCCTCCAGTGAACGCATTTTCGAGCGAATTCCAGGAATTTCATATTTCTCCGTATTCGGTCTATTCTTTGAAGGCAGTCAACTTAAAACCCTTCTGATTATCCTCAAGGGTAAACCCAGGATTCTCACGGTCATTGGTAACCCCACCCCCCCTTGCCTTAGTAAGTTAAGAACTGCCATAACATGCCAAATGTTAGTCGTTCGGTTTTACATTTGCAATTGATTTCGTGTTCTTATGTGATCCCTCCAGTGAAAATTGGTCACACGTTAACACGAACTTTGGTGACACATTTACTGATCAAAGCATTGCCATCACGGCGATAAGCATACATATGCAAGTATGCTCTTTGTCCATTCTCAGGAAAAGATTAGACCCAGTACTAGACAGATCACTAAATTGTGCATAGGTTTTGCCTCTAACTTACACTTTCAATTTACTTTAATTTTCATAAGTTATGCTGATTTTTTAACTCCCAGCTCTGCCACTGACATTCACTCGGACGCAACTTCGTGATTTAATGCAGGAGAAGGAAGGATAATTACATGACTTAAGGAAATGTTCAATGATGAAGTTTCAGGAGTTGTACCTGCAGTTGCATTGAGATGAGCTGATAAAGTTTAATTCTCAACATTGTAGCCATCAAAACTTAATCATTTCGGTAGTTATGACAAAAGATTGAGAGGTTTTCCTGGATTAACTCCGTATTCGTGCAGTGGTGAATTTTTCGGGCAACTATTATCGGAAACTTCCTAGCGCCTCATTTCGTATTCCCCCAGTGTTTTAATAGTGAATTGACGTAATATTCCTCATGCTCTAGTCAGGATTACCACCCTTCCCAGTATGTGCGTTTCATATAAGAATGGATTGCAAAATAAAGTATTCCCTCCTGTTACTTTTCACTCAAAAAATGAAAAACTACATTCCTCAGTGAAAACGTCTATTTCCCCAGCAGAGTTAACTCTTGACGGTACAATGAAACTTACGGAGAAGCGCCACAGGGCAGAAGCGTTTGAGAGACTAGAATTACCACGCCAACAAGGGAAAAATATATGTCGCAAAATACGAGAAGAAAAGAGAATCCAATGGCTAAAAATTCCTTTGATGAAGGTTTTGCAATGATTGCTGATTCACAAAAGACCAACAAAATTTAATATAAGAAGAAAATCAATAAAGATCATCAGTAAAAACAATCAGTATTGATCCATTTTTAGGAGGAGATATTGTGAAATTTTTAATTATTCTGAAATTTTCATCAAGCGGCCTTCATATTGACGCCCAAATTTTTACCGAGCATTGAATGAAAATGGCTATATTTTATGTAAAACAGTTAATGGTACTACATACCTCCAGAAGTGTACAAATATCTACTGTATGTAGCTGATGTCTTTATTTTGGCTTTAATGCCAAATGGTGAGCTTTCTGAGAAGGCCCAGGAGTCGCGAAACAAATAATATTGACGCATTACCCATCATTCAGTGCAGTGAGGCTAAATAAAATAAATACTTCGACGCAATAGACATGCCTTAAGATGACCGTAAACGAATGAGATCGTTTGAAGAGAGTAAAATATATGAAATTCTGGTAATCCACGTAAATAATAACTCAAGTAACATACCGCTATAAGAATATATAAATAACTGTGGATTCAAGCGACAATTAATGATAATGTCAAAGTGAATTTGAATAAAGTTATGGCACTTTTTTAGTTTAGATAAGATTGTGATCCAATTATTGTTTCAATTAATTCATCTTACTATTTGCCCTCATCCATTCTCCATTATTCTACGTTAAGCCTTATTTTAAGCTTATTTATTTTATTTAAATTGCTTCATTAATACAATGGTATAACTATAGTGGTGCACGTATGCATAATTTCATCTCCTAAAGTGCATTTTTAGGTTTTTGATACAGCATTATAAGTCGTAGTTATACTAACTTAACTTTTATGTATGCTTTCCAGTTAATATTAATTTTTATTTTTAATTAATGTTAGTAAAAAATCGGTAATAACTCATCTCTTGCGGAGGATTTATGCTAGATTAACCGCCCTATCAAATTAAAATGTGACATTATTAAGCATATTTAATAATTATAAGTGGAATTAATTCAAATTCCTCATACTCAGGTACCTTAGAATCCTTCTCGGTTCTTTTCTTAATTCTTGCGTGATAAATTCGTAATTTTTATCTTTGAATTCTTTCGGTACCAACTTTAGAATTCTAATTCTGTCTCTCACATTCTCTCCTCAGATATTTGACTCTACTTCCAAATAAAATCAATACTGAAATGAGTCTAAAAACCTATTAAGCGCTTTTTCTTAGCAAACGGAGAAAAATGCGATTTCCGTTCCTCTTTTTCGCGATCCGGGCCGCCGTGCGACGACATGTCCGAGGAAGCGACTGAGATGACAGGAAATATCCGCCACTTGACCCATCGAAGGAGGAGACAAACACTCTTCGCATTCCATTGGATAGGCGGGGAAAGATCGATGGCGTCTTTTTAAGCGTTAGCAGTTATATTCGTACACTTCAGTTAAACCCAGGTGTCATCTACATCTACATAATACCCCGCGAGCCACCGCTTGGGTGTGTGGCGGGGGGTGTTAGGTCACCAGCCGAGTAAAGGTGTAAGGTTTTTGGAGATGAAATGATGACATGTCCTATGAGAGTGAATTTGGAGGAGCTCAGTTTTTATTGTGGTCGCTTATTGTGCGCGGAAAGAACGAGTTTTTGTACCTATCTGTTCGACAGAGTATCTCTCTTATTATATCGCATCTGTCAGACCTAGAGATGTAGTGAGGAGTCATGATAATATTCTCTATGTCGCTCTGAAAAATATCACTTCTGACTTAATCAAGCAAACTAATCCTAGCGTGTAGCCTCCGAGTCTCTAGGGGCTCCCACCTTAACCCCTCTAAAAGTTGTGAGACACTAAATGTACGCTCGTAGCAGTTTTTAACGAAGCGCGTTGCTTTCCTTTGTATTTTATTAATTTTTTTGGTTAAATCTATTTGACCAGGGTCCAAATGCTCGCGGCGTATTGTAGGTATGGCCTAACCAGAGCAAAGTAGCATCTCTCTTTGACTTTTTCATTCGAGGACCTTCCTATTATACGTTTAACAAAACCTAGTTTCTTTAATGCAGCGCCGCATATGTTCTGTACTTGTAATCCCCACGATATATGTGAAGTTAAGGTAATTCCAAGATATTTTACTGTATCTGAAGATTCTGTGCTTACTCCACCCACAGTATAGGATGGCATTTTTGTATTGACTTTCGCAGGAAGTGAACTGTGGTGCATTTGCTGATATTTAATTCTAACCCCTACTCCTGGCACCACGAGTGAACGCTGTTAAGGTCCGATGACAGAGCTTCTAAGTTCGCATCTCCGCTCATGTCACGGCAGATTAGGAAGGTTTTGATGGTTTTGTTTAGTTCTGGCTGATATGAGGATTTTAATGAGACCAAAAGCTTAAAGTGGGCTTATGTAAGAGTCTTAACTTTAAATTTAAACTGCTCTCAGGCTTCACATCGGGTCACATGCTGGCAGAGGTTTCAAAGGAAGACTTTCCCACCATCTTTAATGCTGAAGAATGAGGATTCATTCATCAACCCTGAATACGGTGAGGAAGTCTCCCGTCGAAATGTCGGCCACCATGGAAGACCAGACCCTGCGTGTAGCTAGGGAGTAGTTTACGTCAATCATTCGCCAGAACAGCATCAAATTCTTCCTCTAAACTTTGATCCTGAATGAGATACGTACACATTTCTTGCATTTGAAGTTTCCAGGACTAGCGCTAATTTAATTCCTAAAAGCGTTGATGCTACAATTTATTTCACCGGATGAAACTTTCTACATCTGCCTTAGACTTTCATGCTAAAAAATTCCTTAGAAGCTGTTCTGTAGAGCGTAAGGTATTCTACGGAAATTGATGTACTTTCCGTAGACTTTTCTAAGGATCCTTACGAGACATTGTAGCTTGGCTCTTGTTCTGCAGATATTTTATATAGAGGAAAAGAATTTCTTACAAGCTATTCTGTACAACTTAAGCATTCTATGGAAATATGCGAGGTTTCCGTAAAGTCAGCTCTTTTTCTAAGAATTTATACAGAATATCCGCAGACATTCTTCCCGCTAGGTGGCGTCACAACCAAAAATATTTGTGAGTGCCTCCCTCTGTTGTAAATGGCCGATGTTGATTGGAATACACTTGAGTTTGCGACGCACAATTTTTCAAATACTGAAGAACTACAATTTATGTAGTGAATAGGAAATACAGTTTATTTTTGGCATCACCAAGCGATTTTGTGACTGCTAGTTATTGAATATCTACGAAAAAAGTGAGCAGTTCTTAATATCTACTTTTGATAATTATTTTTGTTCGAAAGTACCACGGTCTAGATACTAATAGTACTTAACAAGAAGTTTTGCTATTCTTAGAAAGTTTCACAAATGTAGTGCATCATTAATGTGCGAAGGATTGAATAAAATTTAACGCCGTAGATGTGACGGCTTTTGTGGGTAAAATATCCTCTGAAAAGTTGGTTTGTACCCCTTCCCTTATCGTAAATGCTTTTTGCAATGTTTAATTTACCCAAGTGAATATTTTACGTGAAAAAATTTGTCAAAACAAGGAAACAAAAAATTTTCATTTAAGACCCTGTTTACATCTTGACTGTGTTTCTACACTGGTTGAAATTACTTCTACCGTCTGGATTTTAATAAAATCCACTGAAAGAACGAGCAAAGAAATAGCTTTGTTTTAATCAAATCATTTACTGATAGCCTTTCATTATTATTCTCAGTGGTATTTATTATCATAGATTTGAGGTAAGTGAATAGCATTTATTTGTTTTTTGATCATTGAATATGACGTTATTGATGTGAAAATCTCATTAAAAGAACCCCTGAAATGAAATGGCGTAATGGTTAAGTATATATTATAATGACTACATGTGGACATCTCATAGATAGGAATAAAATTCATGTTTTATCGTTACTCAGTCGTGTAACATCTAGCTGTAGACATGGAACTACGAAGTGTAAACCTATTCCTGTGCTTCAGTAGATGAACAAGTTTTTCGAAGATTATTTTGTGAGCACGTGTCCCTCAATTTGATATTTCTTCATTGCCCTATAATCTCAGTTTCTCAAAAGAAATATTCTTTTTATGATTTATTAGCTGAAATAGTAGTAAATTATATTGACATGTCGCATTCGGCCCATTATTTCTCTCTCAAATGATAAACCCTTATGTCCATGAGAATTTGAGTGGATTTGCAAGTAATTGTCTTTACAGTAGCGAAATCGGGAAGTATTATGATAAGAAATTTTTAAACAATATTGCGAGTACCTGATTTGAGTTCCATCTTGTTATTGAAAAATGTTCAATAAATTATTCGGAAAATGGAATTTGCAGTCGTACAAAAGTTGAAAGTCGATGACTAAAGTCGGCTTTTAATCTACGTTGAAAATTAAAATTCGACCTCAAAATAGTCGACTTCCGGAGTAAAAAGCACTACCTAAGAAGAAACGTGGTTCTATCCATAATTTTCATTATTCATTAAGACGTCGGCAAAAATAATGAGAATGTCCCATTTGAAATAAAGAAATGCGTGTTAGATGAAGTTCCAAGTTGAATGATGTCCTAAGTGTGAAGTTGAGCGGAGTGATACCTATTCGATCGTCAATCGCTGCATTCTTCCGCCAGGGATATCCCATTGTGAAGGATCATTTGATGCTTGTTTCATGCACTCGTATCGCGACTTACGATATTGACACAGCAGACGCTGTCCCACAATAGCACTCGGAACGCGTGGTCAGGTAACTCCACTTCCCTTATTTAATGCAAATGCAAATATGCTTTGTCCAAAAATAAGTATCCCTAAATGGTTGACTTCTATCTTAATTGTTACTCGACGCTTCGAGGCCACCCTAACTCTAGCAACCATTAAAGAGTTCACTTGCATAAAAAGACTCGATTGGTGATTTTAACAATTTCCCTTTTTCTCATTTTTTTTAGTAGTATTGTCTGTATCTCATGAACCACTAAGAAAGGTAATATATATGTTTTAGTTTCCTTGAGTTCTCCATTAAAATAGATAATTTAATAAAAATGTTAATGTAAGCTCACCGTTTTTCTTTCTCTGTGATAGATGGTTGGGTTAAATCCAACCAAACCTTTCATCCAAAAAAGTTGCTTTCTTAGAGTCATTTCAGCGTATTCTGATGGCGTAAATAGTCATCAGTATTATCGTAACTTTTACATTAGTAATATCATTAGAAATATTTTTAATGGTTATACTTGAAAAATATCCTAGCAAAGTTTATATTTTCATTGCGCATCAATGCTTTATATGGATTCATCTTTATCCCCTATTCATGATAGTATAACTACACAATTATATTTTCCGAGTACCACTGAAACGCTCCTATTTGGCTTTCTTCAAGTAATCTAAGCCCTGCATATAGCCTCCAAATCTCTAACAGCTCTCAACCAACACCTTTCATTAAATGTCTTACACCATTTGTTCACTCGTCGAAATTATTAGCTAAGCGTGCGACTTTCCTTTACATTTTATTTACTTTGCGAAATAAGACTTTCTCTACAGGGTCCCACACACTCCCAGACTGTTCGAGATAAAGCCTTATCCAGAATAGAGTAATATCTTCTTTCAATTGTTCAAAGAAGAACCTTTCCAGTATTTGCTTGATATATTCTAGTTTCTTTAATGCGAAGATACAGATTTGTCGTATGTGTTTACCCGGCGTTAGGTCTGAAGACAACAGGATACCTAGGTAGTTGACGTCATTTGACTCCTTATGTTACTCACTCCAACTTTCTGGATTGAGCGTTGGTGTGATTTCTTCACCAAGAACAGAACTGCAATGCATTTACTAAGGTTAATTTCGAGACCTCACTCAAGACACCGTAAGGTCGAATGGCAGATTTTTATTCAAGGTAGCAAGCGGGCACAATTGTGCTATTAAAAGTGGCACATTTATAATATTTATTTATTTATAATAAAAATTAGGAGTCATTCACAACTGGAAACTTCCAAGGCACATAGCATAATCCAATGACGTATTATTAAATATATAATACCCTGTAAATTGCCTAATATAGATACAAAAATTACACTGGAGTAAGTAATTAGGTAACATAGTCTCGCTTGGCCCAATCACATCCAAATCTTATGATTTTTATAAATATTAATTGCTTGAAAATTAGTTAGGGAAATCGGACAACAGATTCAAATTATTGTTTCCAAAACAAGCTTACCCCGGTAGTACCAAAAGAAGATTTTCTTTGTGATCCTAAGTAACACCAGCTTACCTGAAAAAAAGAAGAAAAAGTAAAGTTACATTTGAAGAGCAAATACATGGACTTTATAATTAATTTGGTATCTATGAACGAATATCACCATAACATGTTATATAGTGAAAATATAAATTTTACTTCTATGGCGATAAGTAACTGATGTCAGCTCATTTCTTCCTTAAAAAAGGGCACATTTCTTATGCTGGAAAGCTAATAAGGACACTTATACCTTAATTCATAGCAGTTTTTTAGAAAATGTTCTTAATAATGCACAGTGGAAATGTCGCATCACTTGATCTCGAATAAGATCAGTCTCATTAGCACTGATTCTTCCAGTATTACCCGACTTCCACATAACTTTATGCCTGTGAAACCTCAATATAAGGTAATTAAAAAAATCAGATTTGGCTTATATTGAACTTGGCCTGAAATGGAAACTACAAGGTCAGTTAAAATCATTACCTATCTCACAACGTAACTTATGCAATGTTTTTAATGGACGGGGAATATCATGCAAAATTGGCGATGTTTCACATTGGTAATCCTTGACTTTAGGTATTAAATAAAAGATATAAAATACTTTAACCAGAGCAGAACCAAGTTAGAATCCCTTAATTCATTTTAGAAGAGTTGTTAACCGGCCAAAGGGGCGTATTAATATTGAGCCCCTTATTTTTTCTTACCTAAGTAGTTGAATTATTTATCGTGTTAAAGTTCAAGCTGGTTTGTTTCCTGACGTTCGTAAGCTATATTTGCGCAGGAAAAGCATCCATTGCGTGCCCACTGCTTTGCGAGCAGCATATTCAGAGTCAATAATCAACCTTACGTGCTCTCCCTTCAAGTTGGCAGACTTATCGTTCTCTAAGACCACCATTACACAGAAGGATTGATTGGCGAATTGTTATTGAACAAACATGATTTCCTGAAAATTATCTCATCCCCGAGTGTCGATGTTATCTGTATTTATTTAATCTTGATTTGAATAAAATGATCCTCACAACATTTGTAGCGTTTGTTTCGTGTATTTAATACATAATACATGTATAAAATACGCCAAAAAATTTAATTTTGTGGTCCAAAACAAAGAAAACCACACACAAACAAAATATTCTCTTCGTAGTACTTTATTCAGTACTCTTTTCCTGGATTTGTCGTAAAAGAGTGTTTATGCAACATTCAAACATTCTTCATAGTTAAGCAACTCCCAACCATTCCAATAAAATGACTCAACAGGTGAAAACTATAGTTCATTACTTCTTATTTTAACTTTAAATTTCTACTGGTTATGCAAAGCTTTGATGAAAGATCCCCTTCTCCTATGTAACCTAAAAGCCACCAAAGGCACTTGGCAGGTGAGGGTTAGAATACCAGCCATTATATTGTCGTCCTAATATCATTTTAAAAAAAGAAATAAATGCAAATTTAACTGGGATGATTTTTGACAAAAGAGTTCTTTATGATGTTCTCCTTTGATATCAAAAAACAAGTAGCCTTTAGCCTAGTTACAGAATGTTTCTTCAGGCACTAAATCAACTGAAAATGTGAAGGATCCTGACAATCATTTTAGTAACAGAGGTAGACTGGACTGTTAAAACTTACTAGAGTTATACTACCGCTGAATTTCTCCATGATTGATGAAGGATCCATACTAGTTTACCCGATAATTCAGAAACACATTCTTCTTTATAGCAACGTTGTTAATAAATTTCCATTTTTACCTAATTTTCTTTTTGAAGTAGTTTTGATTACAAA
The DNA here is from genome assembly GCA_963169105.1 of Ceriagrion tenellum. Taxonomy (NCBI): domain Eukaryota; kingdom Metazoa; phylum Arthropoda; class Insecta; order Odonata; family Coenagrionidae; genus Ceriagrion; species Ceriagrion tenellum. Next base: position 12,531,843 of record OY720638.1, read on the forward strand.
TCCAGGAGGAAATAAAAAAAATCAAAAAATTCCTTAACTTTTTCCTATTCTATGCTGGATTTCATTCCGTTCTCATTGTCCTCTTCGGCTAGAATTGGGATCAGCATATGTATTAATGCCCATCATATATATAATCATAGTTTAATGATAACCATTCAATCAGTTTGACGTTTCCATAAGTGTAACAATCAAGAAACTCCAAATGGCCATAATGGCCGTTTATGGCTAAATTTAGTTTCTCGATTATTAATAGTCTACCCATTCCATTCGTTCCCAGACGTGTAAAGCGAGATTTTCTCAAAACTTTAAAATAAATAAGAAACTGTTTTGCCGTTTTCATTTTGGTGCCTTACAAATCAATCAACCATGATCAACTCGGCAGTCGGCTTGACCAGTTAGGGCGAAACACATAATACACTTTAGCCCAACGATTTCTGAAAATTGCATGCCAGAAGACTAATTGTGAGTATTTTACCTTATCTCTGCGCCGCCTGAGATTACCAAGAAATGTCTAGTAAAAAGAAAAATCAAGCAGCCTGAGTTAAACCGGTTCCACCCGAAGTTCTCCCTAGGATTTGAACCCGGGACCCCTGTTCTGTACTACGACGCCATTACATCCCAACGCAGGGCAACCAAGTCCGGCACAGGGTTACCACAACATATGTACCCGGCAAAAAAATAGAACAATGAAAACTGGGTATTAGCCGCTTCGTTCTGGTGTTTAATATTTTTAACTACCGTTGATACTCGCACACCATCAGGATAGGATAAGTAGGCTAAGAAAATATTTTTTCCAAGGGTCTGAATCCACTTAGGTAATTCAGCGATGTGAATCATTAACCCTTACCGGTGACGTGCGGTCTGTCAGACCGCTGCAATTTTCGAATTATGAATACTTTCAAACAGTTATTTTCAAAACGTCTGTAGTTATTGTTACCTTCATATTTTAGTTTACTAAGGATGTAGCATCCTCCAAATTTTAGACATTTATCCTGTATTTCTGTAAAATGGCATTTGAATTTAATGAGCGGTCTGTAAGACCTAACGTTACTAAATTGGAAAATCACTAGTCGCTGTGTTGGTTGATATGATTCCGAAAGAGGCTAAAAATGCAAACCCATGCGACTGTACAAGTATAAGAATAAAGATCTCCTTGTTTGTACCATTTGATACTCACACAATGTGCATTATTTATTTATAGATTGTTGTAAAATACGTTCGGTATGATAGAAGGGTTACTCAAGACGATGCTGATGACGCTCGCAAAATTAAAAAAATTCTGCTTTTTTTGGAAACTTCACGCTCCTAGCCATATAAATATGAAAGATATTAGACATTTTGTTAACAATTATAATAAAACCACGGTTTATTGCCTCTTTTTGTGCCATTATGCCTGTTCTCCTTGTAAAAAATACACAGGTTTCATATTTTGGGAGAATGACTTTGAATCCCGAAATAGCGCGCGCCCACGCGCCCACGCCTCGCTTGTGCTATTCATTTGTGCCCTTCTTTGGGTAATTGACCTCTTGTTTAGTCTTTGGGATATTTGCATCAAAACAATGAAATTTACAGTCGGAAGAAATGGAAAAGAGCCATGAAAAAACCGGGAGTAAAACGTCGCACTGCGAGTGCCGTTACGTTCAAGTTCTTGAGAAAGATATTTTTCGACCATCTTCGTCGGATAGTTTCATACAACAACAGCTCGGGAAACCATTCAGTTCGCAGTTTTACTAGTGGTTGGAAAACCTGGGCGACTCCCGCCAGCTCCTGTTTATTGTCCATGCCCGTGAAATGTAAACGCCCGGACGGGCTGTCCCCTTTCCTCCTCCCTGGCGGTCGTCTGACATAAGGTCACACGCCGGACGTGTGTGGAGAAGAATTTCGCGAAATGGTTAAACACGAAGGGTAGCAAATCCTCCGCTCTTCTCACGAGTCTCTGTTTTGATAATCATGCAGAAAGAATGGCACGATACAAAACTGACCCGGTAGCTCCGATTTCCGATTTATTTTGCTGTCTAATAAAGAACTCCCAACGTTGCTATTCATTGGGAAGCAAAACTTGCACTGTAGGGGCCGTTGTCACTTCAATATGTATATCCCCAGCAAGCCAGCCAAATACGGTTTGAAAATGATGGTCTTGAATGACGCTGAAAAGAGTTATCTGCGTAATGCGTATCCATAGGAGGGAAAAGACTCTGATGGATTAGGTTTGTCAGAGGAAGACCAAAAGTCGTCGAAGCCAACTCAATCTGTTCTTCATCTCTCAGAGCCAATCTTGGGGTCCCATAGAAACATCACAGCGGATAATTGGTTCACATCTATTGAGCTGGTAGAAAAATTGAAAGTGAAATGACGGTCGTACGTTGGCACAATTAGAAAAAATAAAAGAGTTCGGAAAAAATAAAATCTAGTTGGTTGAGGCCATCTAAAGGGCGTATAGAGTGCTCTACACTACAGTGTTTTCCTCTAACAAGACTCTAGTTTCCCATATTCCGAAGAGAAATAGAGCTGTTTGTTTGATTTCCTCAACGCATCACAAAAAGAGCGATGATATAGAGTCAGGGAAACCAGGAATGATAGCATTTTATAACGCAACCAAGGGTGGCATAGACACAATGGATAAAATGTGTTGAGCTACTCATCCAGCCGAAGGACAAGGAGGTGGCCAATGGCAGTGTTTTTCAGACTATGAGATATTTCCTTTGTCGACCTCTATGTGCTTTGGCAGTCTGCGAAAGACAAAAAAGATATGACAAGCTTTTATTTTCTAAAACCGATAGCAGCAGAACTAGTAAGGCTGCACGCGAAAACGAGAATGTCCAATCCTAGACTTCCAAGACAGGTACGAAGAACTATTGGACAAATTCTCAACTTACCGTTGAAATAGGCAGACGAAGTTGAAAAACTAGAAAAGGGGACTATATGTAGACTGTGCCATTCACAAAAAGCGAAAAACGTATTTTTCGTGTTACAAATTCAAAAACCCTGCGAGATTAGAATGCATAAAAAATTTGGAAAGACTGAGCCAATATGGAGGTATGAGGGATTTTTCGAAAAAACTCGTAATTTTGATCAATTGCAGATTTCATTAAAAATGTATTAAATGAAATATTTTCAATCGTGTTTTATTATTGAACATTCCTACTTAAATATTTAATGGCTTTTATAATTTTTGAAAAAGTATTAATGATTTATGACCTTAATTATAAATTATGTTATTTCTTTCAATTTTTTCCCCGGTTGCAAATAATAATTTACCCTGAAAAAATGATTAGTGATGGAATTTTAGAAAATATAATATGAATAGGAGACATAGTGCTGAGAGGCATAAAATATAAACCATACAATAAAAATAACATAACAGCATTTTATTAATGTTAAATAAATTGCGGTCTCACAGACCGCATGTCCATGGTAGTGTGACAAGAACTGGACGTCACTGGTTAAGGGTTGAAGTAAATGTAGCTCTACAATTAATCAAACTGATGGGAAACCAAGCAGCAGTAAGGCTGAAGAAAAAGAAACCGATATGATGCATACGCTTGCGATGACGGTAGTTCCCATAAGAGTTTGCACTGCATTGAACATGAAATGACGGATGAAAAACCATTGACTCGATACGGGGTAAACTTCGTGCTTTAACTTCAACCCAGCTTGGGATAGGAAAAGGGGGGATTCGACGGTAACGTCCAACGATTTGTTTCCGTGGAAAAATCCATGAGCCTATCTCAACTGCCGCGGGAAATCCCCGGCAGAGGAAGACGAGCGAGATGATGGAGGACCCCAGGGAAAGAGAGAGGGGACCGAGAGGGGGAGGCGAGGGATGGCTGAACGGGGGGTAGTGAATGCCCCACCCCCCTGCGGCATCGTGACCATCCTATTCTCCGTCTCTCTACACGAGGATAGCTCCCGCCCCATTCAAAAACCTGGGCGACCCCTCCCCTCCCCCATCGCCCGCACCCCTTCCTATATACTGTTTATACGCACTACGCCAACCACCTCCCAGCAACGGATTGCAATTCCAGAGGGATTGCACAACCTCGGGACAATGGAATTGCAAACTCTTCAATCTCAAGCTCTCGAGACTGGCAAGAAGGGATCTATCACCAGGAAATAAAATAGCCCTCATTATGAGCAATTTTTTTATATGCATATTTATGAGTAGTCGTTCATTAGTATCACGTATTATCAATAACGAAAGAATATAAATGAGAATAATGTTTCTGTAGAGTATTACGGGATAAAAAGTTACACCGACAGAAAAACAGAAGAGATTTTAGCAATTGAAAATCACTTTAGTATTCAACATAGCCTTGTATTGAAATTTTTGAAAAGACATATATCTTCCACAAAACATTGAAATACGCTCTGAAAAAACAAAACTGGTCTACCGTCATATCAATCAATTCTGAACAATAAATAGATATAATTTCCAGGGAAGTATCGTAAGTCGCGATGTATAAAAATTTTAATCCACTAGATGTGGTGGTATCTTAGAAAACGCGAAAAAAGAAAAACTCACACGACATAGTGTTTATATTTTCGAGAAATCTCCACTGGTATTGGCCATCTTTCCATCTTCACACCACCATTTTGCTCATCCTAATATGTGTTACTTATCCACTTTCTTCCTTCCTCTGCTTGTTTGAACAAAATATGTGTACAAACACACTTATGAAAATACCTATGAAAAACCCTAGTATTAAATTGAATATTAGCCAAAAACTATTAGAACTAATTTTTATGTTTCCAAGACTCTTTGAACAAGAAATGCAAATATCTTAATACCGCTAATGACTCGTTTCTTCCTTTTCGTATTCCATTTTACAAAGAATATCACACAGAATGCCATTTTCATTAAAACTCTGTATCCCCACCATTTTCTTTCTTCATCGTGAATTTAAAAGCTGTCACACACATCCAAAATGTACATATTTTCAGCACAGAGCTTTGACAGATCGTTTTTCTTGTTAAGGAGTTTTAAAATGGAAGAAGCAATTTATAACTAGTAAACAAATTAAAAACGGCTAATGGATTAAGTATTTGTAAATATTTGTCACTAAATGGAATAAAAACATTCAGGGCTTGATTAATCCAACCATATAAGCTGCTTACTAAAACTCTAGTGAGCCAAAAACCAAAGGGGCTGAAGATTTAGTTCAATTTTACTAAAGAAAAATGGAATTGGATGAAAGGTAGCCAGAGGAAAACAAACGGATGTAAATACTTAGGGGGTTGAGGGATATATTGAGAGGAAATAACTTCAATATTAATCACATCAACAGCGCTGCCAAAGGAAATCATTTTCTAGCCCAAGAGATTTGATGATAACTAAGTAAACACCTTCGATCCAGCGCAGCTAAGCACGCTTGTTGAGCGCAGCCTTCGAAAGAAAAGAATAGTATAAAGTTTTAGTGTACTCCAGATTTTCATCATAAGAGCTAGCAAAAAATGCTTATGAATTTCTGCCTCCAGTGGAAACAAAGAACAAAAATACATATCTAGCAAAAAATTTCAGCAAATAAGGTTTGAAGCAACTAATAAATAACATTAAATACAAAAATGGATTGTGATACCAGTCAGTGAAAGATAAGAAAAATACAAGAATATCACAGATCATTACGTAAATGCCGAAGATATGGTATAAGGATGTAGGTGATGAAAACTGGTGGTGATTTTGAGGAAAAGGTAAGAATAAATCTGTAAGAATAAGCTAGATAGACAGAAAGACAAACGTATAATTAGAGTTGGAAATGTTAAGTGGGAGTTAAGTGTGTTAAGTCTTCAGTGAGTGGGGGTTAAGTCTTAAGTTGGAAATGAAAATGCCGATGGGAGATGGAATTCACGAAGGAAGGTAGCACAACGAGGTGTTTTAGATGTGACAGGCTATTGAGGGGCAAATGGATAAAGTTGGAGCACTGTTTAATCGGAGGGGAGGTTGAAGAGAACAGGAATTTTACGGATCAGAAGCTGTAAATGTGAGTGTCTTGCGCTCATATAAGATTTCCGTTGACTCCACATCGTATTGCACGACATCGGAGTTTTCAATCACATGTAAACTTCTCACTAAAAATAGTTTCTGTTATTTAAGTCTAGTGGCATACTATTCATATACGTAGGTAGATTTTAATACTCTATTGACAAATGAAGGGCAATTTGCAAAGGAGAAATTGTAATAGTCTCGCTAGTTTTAGGTAAAACATCGGTTTCTTATTTTTTCAATAAGCATAGTCAAAAGTAGTTCTAAACGTAATGTAATGATGATTGTCCTTTTCTCAATCCGTTGTTTTTCGGCCACATATTTTATCTTACCATTAATTTACTCTTCATTGGACGACTTCGATTTTCGGCCCTTGAACAATCGTTATCGAATTTTTGGATCAGCTTGAGTTGATTTCAATCCTAAATCTCTTATGGCCTTGTTTTCTTATAATTGGGTAAATATTGAAATGAAAAATCGGCATTTATTACAAATGATAATATTCTTTTTTAGTACTCAGTTCGAGAGATGTCCTCTCATTTCATATAATTACTTCCTGTGGAAGTATCCAAGCAACAATAATTCCTCCTCTGATGATGATGCTTTGAAGAATATAAATTTTCCTGTAATTACTCACTTCAATCAAAAATATATATCCATCAATGAGTTATCAAGCATACTTGGGAAATCATTGGCCTCTGCTTCACGGTATATTAGCTTTTACGAAAAAATATCCGCATTTAGTATATTTTCAAAGGGGACATCTGTAGGAGCGTTCAAATCGGAGGCGGAAATTCCCACTTTCATTTCTTTTTTTTCATCCATGCACTTTGAACATAGAGTCCAAAAAGTTGTTAGATTCTGTTCTCAAATTACTCCATAAGATGGCAGGCAAGTAATAGGTCTAATAGACCTAGATCATTACGATTTTTAATGAGCATTCAGTCCATTGATGACATAATTATTTACGTCGAAAAACTAGCTTCAAAGATATGAGTGCTTGATCACGGAACGAATTCCATATTCGCATCCAAACATCATGAGCCGGAATAAATACAGGTGAAACGGAAAATGCTCGATTCCGAATGCCACTCAATGAAGAGCGCGCATACGCCGTGAGACGAAAGGGGACACCGTCGCAGACTGGCAATCCTGCGGCACAAATGCCCTACGCCCCCTCCACCCCCCACCCAACTCCCTCCTGCAGGCATGCGGGGGAAGGGGGCATTACCCTGCAGTCTCTTGCGCATGTAGCTGCCGTTGCCTTCCCTCCCTCCCTGGCCCCCAAGGGTCTTGTTGGCGCCGCTCCAGGACATCGCCAACCCTAAGGTGGGCATGGCGAAGGCCGGCGAAGATGGTCGCTGAAGGGCCGGCCTTAGTACTTGGAAAGGAAAGGGCCGACGCATGGATTTCTATTTGTTGCAGTCCTTGAATTATCGTACAAAAGGAACGTGGCCCTATTCAATGATTAACGCTGAATCCTCTCTCCAGGGTTTGGAATTCAATAATTTCGAGCGCAAATGAGAAGATTGGAGCTGCTTTTTGCATTGAAGCAAAGCGGTCGCCGAGCACATTAGTGTAGAAACGTTAGAATGACCTTTATTTCTGTGAAAAATTCCTCATTTGGGATACTTATTTTCCGCCAATACTACAACGTTCTTACGTCATTTGCACATTCCATTTTGCATTCCGCAGTTTGGCCGGCCATCGATTTATCTATTTGCTGTTGCTACTCCTAGAAAGGAATTCTTATAGATTCTGCTCATCGCTGGAATGATGAACGTTACAGGAGAGTGATGCCTGCCCTCATTTTTAAATATAATACAACGAGCACACTTATGCCGTACTGCAAATGAAAGGGATATATATTGTACGGAGGATATGTTAAGGGCTTTAATACGCAAATAAAAGCTATAACCGTTTCTCTTTCAAGTATATTTTCCGCTCTGTGAAATATTCTTCGTATCTGAAAGTTGGGAGCATCAACTTAAATTTTACGAATAGCTTAAAAGATCTTTATCAACTTTCGATAAACCAAAATTGCATTCGACTAGATTCAAAAGAAATTGCTAGTCAGCAGAAATATATGGAGTGTTTCGACTTCAGGTAGACGAGCCATTGAAGGAAACAGGCCGCGTATGTTTCTCTGCATGCAACACGGAAAAATCTCTTAGCCTCATCACATATGGACGACTACAAAAATTGATTTCAAGTGTCAAAATTGGGGTTTCTCTTCCCCTGAATTCAGAGAGAATTCGATTACCACAAAGCAGAGGGTCAGCACTTTTTCTAGAAACTGAAATTGGTTGGAAATAATTTAAATTATCTTGTTAATCCATAATGCGCCAAAAAAATACCCTCAACGCGATAAAAAGCGATGAATTAAACAAAAATTTTCAACTTCCTTTAGTTTATTTATAATACTTCGTTCTTAAATAAATATTTAGGTACAATATTTGATGTATAATAAAGCATAATGGTCGAATTACCGGTCAATAACCCTTATGCTAACTGAAAACTATTAAAGTGGTGTTTGTAGGACTGGTTAACCAGCGCTAAGACATTAGCTATCATGCATCGTGATATAATAATAACCACTCGAAAATACGTCATCGAAACTATAAAAAAATCAATTAATGCGCAATTCTCGCTCAATTAAATTAATTCTACATATAGTTTAATCATCTGAGATGAAAAAGACAGTTTGCCGATGAAGAATTTTCTCCATCCAATATATTGGGAAAAAAATGAAAGTGCTTCTTTGGCTAAGAAAACTTGACACCCACGACGATCCACCAGGAACAGAAATAGGTTCCACCTCAAGAAGCACGCGCGATATCATCTCAAGAGCATCGATTATAAAGGATTCCTAATCTCTGTCGCCCAGTTACATAACTGGTGCATGCTTGAAATTCTCGAGTCTCAAGGGGAAGGCAACGTGAGTAATTTGAGAGCCCGCGATCACTTTATAACAGCAAAGCAAACATAATCGCTGCTTACGTAAATATCCGAGCGAAGCCAAAAAAGAAATGGCGGAGGAGGCGATGGGGTGGAAGGGCCGAGGGGAGGGAGGGCGGGGGTTTGGGTTGGTCAAGAGGTCGGAAGTGCGGGATGCGACACTACCGGGAGAGCAGCACCCCACCGCCCAGGCGCGGAAGAAAGGCCAGGACATCGAGGGCTGGGCAAATAACACGCCCAAGGCCACGATGAGCAATAATGCCTGCTCGTGGGAAATAGGTACACCAAAATCAAAATAGAGGGAATGACTCAGCGCATTCACCAGCGAGTCGATTCAGGGTACATTCAAAAAAGTCTCCCGTCTCAAATTATCTACTGCCATCGAAATTCCATCAACATATAAAATGATCTGCAAAAGAGAAATGGAAATAATAGAATCGGGCTGTGCAGTGGTTTCCAATGCGTAGAAATTGAGTTCACATCCCGGGAGTGACAAAGATAAATTAGGGGAACCCAATCCCATCGTAGTTTCCACGAGCGAGTTCTCCAGGATATATTGTCATCCCATGGGAGGGACCTCTTGCCATTTTCCAACGACAGTAAGGGTAGTATCCCCATTCCCTGATGTTTCGCGTGACATTTACACATCAGGGCAGGGGTTAAGACCTCTCCCAGCGCCTTCAGTGGTTACCAGATCCGGCAGCATGAAAACCACACTTCTTACACCAGGAAGTGTCATAACACGCCCTGCCTGAACTTGAACCCACGACATTTGGTCACCACCCAAACGACATGCCTACTTCACTACCCACTGACCCACTTTTCACTGGTTAATTTTCAATTTAATTTACATTGAATTGTGTGTTTTCCATCATATATTTGCATTTCAAGATTATAAAAGTACCTAAAACGTAGGGTAAATGGTCCCTCGAATATAAATTTGAGCTACAATTCAACATCAACTTAGTTTTTAATGTGCTTGAATACAAATTAGCTAGAAAATGTAAGTTTATTTTACTCTCTACTTGGGTACAAAAGGCGCAGTAATTTCACTAAATGTTAGATAAAATTCTTCTCGCAATGTCGTGTTTTTGTTGCTCCTTGTTACTCAAAATTTTCCGCCAAAAGGAGCCACCAGCTTACATCCGGTTGGATGTAAGCTGGCGCTCCTATACCATGACCTGAGCTAAGCTAACGTTATCAGAATTTCCTGAATACAGGATCATACCGTGGAAATACAACGGGACGGGCGAGACAGAGCCTCTCATATCAATATATATTTCGCAGAACAGATTCCGGGAGTTAAATTACAACATCTACCATCGACAGCCAAGGCAATGATTTCTTCGACGAAATATCTAAAGATATGTCATCATGTGAAACTGCACGCTTAATTTGTAATGACAGAGGATGCTGGGTACCAGAGAGGAATGCACGGTTACTAGAAAATCATCCACATATCGGTAGGTGATTTATCGAACCGTTTGTATATATTGGCTTCGATTAACCCCTTTAACACTAAGGGAAAAATTGTTGAACTTGTCTTTCTACGAAGTTCAGTTTTTGACATGTTCTAATTGAGCACGACGAAGTAAGATATATCATATCAAACAGTTTGATTTTTTATTACATTTATGGTAATTAAAATGGTTTAAAATTTTAACGTTCCTGAACGCCATGCACCAACGACAATACCGAGTTGTTTGATTTGCATGCGTTCAAGCATATTCCCCGTTGTCGACTTTACATGTTAAAAATTAAGGGGAAATAATCATTTGTACCATTAATCTCCTCTTAAATTTCTTTACAACGTAAAGTGAACTCTTAATTTATCACATTCACATTCTCCAGCATATTTCTATTATACGCAATCATTTTACGCAGATAGACATCGAACAGACTTCAAACGCAAGCGAAGTTTGATGGCATGCAATAATAAAAATCTCACAGGTCATAATTTCCATTTCCATCCACCCGGTCCAGAATCCGTTATTTATCCATGAGCATAAAACATTGAAAGCCGCCAACTATCTAGGAAAACGAAATTGTCTCTCCTTTCTAGCTGTCACCGATTATCTGGTCAGGGTTGAGAACTTAAGTATTCGCTTACTCCGGCGTCTCTTCGTCAAAGTTTTGAGAGTAGGAGCGATTTGAAATGTTATTTTCAAATCTTACGCCATTTTTCAGCGAAATTAGTGCGACTAAATATATATACAGCGTATACAGAGGTTGAGAGTATTTTCCGACCAATGGATTTCACGGAAATCCCGGTGGTTAGGTGGTGTCTCAAGCACATACTGGCTTCCCAACCGGAGATATCATCTATCGGCCGTGGAGGAAATTCTCAGCATCATTCCTTACTACAGTATAGTGCAATGTGAGGAGCACTTAAAGCATAGTGCTCCATCCTTCGGACGGGGATGTCAATGTGGACTGTAGTGCCTTTTGTTAAGTGTAGGCTGGAGCAGGCGCCAGGTTTTTCTCCTCCCTGCCACCATTACTCAAACATTTCATCTCTTTTCAAACTACCTACCTACCCCTAGTAGAGAAAATGACTTCCACCGTTGGTCGCACTTCCCAAATAACAAACTAATCATGTGGGCCTATTAATCATCAATTATCATCATTTATCATCAATTCAGTGATGTTAGTTACATCTGAAGAAATTAATAGCGCGGGAATGGGTGAATATATGCATGACCACTCATCGTCAGTCACGCTCATTTGCGCGCGCAGCCGCTTCGCTGGGGTCAGGTAGAAATTATGTGAGATAAAACCATAACTGTACCCTCAGTAGACACTTACACAGCTGAGTCGTTACTCCAATTCCAAAACACTGCAGAACTCGCAAAATTACCCCATTAGACGGGGTCATATCTGCCTACAATCTCTTTCTCAGAGTAATTATAATTTATGCACAATTGAGAATTATTGATCACCAGCCGTAATTAACATTGATTCTCAAAGGGAGGTATAATAGTAAGAAGTAATATACATGGTAGTTTGATGTACACAGAAAAGAAACTTACTGCTCATTTATAGTCTTAACGGTGACTTCTTTAATATGCAAACGTAAATGGATAATTTATAGCAGCAAAAATACGGCTTCGAAATGACTGCACGTTTAGTGACACTTCGCCACAATGCACACATGTATTTAGTGCTATGATTTGAATGTATCTTGAACTTCCTGATCTTAGAGTTAAATAATAATATAATAAAAATGAATATTATGCTTACTTTAGAATCATTCATTTAGTAACAGATCAGAATAATAATAATAATAATAAGAGAACAAAAACGGACCACCAGCCTCCACGCGGAGTATCTGGTAACGGCTCTGCCAGCCAATGGTGGACATTTGCATGTGGGGCTAACCACCTCACATGCAGAGTAACTGGTTACGAGAATGTGTACCAGAAATGCCACCCACAAACGGTCCCTTTCTGATGGGTGCTCCAGTGGAGTTAGGTGTGGTAATGGCACCAACACCAAGAAGGAAGAGCGTATAGAGTGGACGGAATCTTTAAGGGGCGACCTCCTCGCATGCTATGCTGCCACCGAGCCCAATCGCAGAGGATATGTGGCAAGGATGCACTTTTTGTGGTGTGAGATGCATCCTGAACGTAACCACCCGTCGCAGCAGAATCTGCGCGACTATGACAACCACCTGCGAAAAAAGGAAACTCTCCAACAACCGCGTGTTCAGAGAAATACACAACCTGTCAGACCACCCTCCCCGACACAAGCAGACTCTCCACCGGTTGTTTGGACAGCCGCTGCAACGTTAGTATCCCCGACATGTTGGGAGGAAGTAGGTCAGGCCGACTTTGAACTTCGAACGCGGTTGATGACTGAAATCACCTCTGATGTAGGACAGGCCAGGCAGAGATATATCCAACGAAATCTCACGGCGGAGCAACCTCCTGACCAGGTTGAATGGCTTTATCGACGAAATCCTTACGTCGGAACTCCGGACGTTCAATTGCGTGGTCCACGTTTCTGCCCTAATAATGGCTCACTCTCAAAAGCCCACCTCTTGGGAGGATAAAGCGATAGAACGGCCGGGACAGTTGGAGGCCAAGAACACGCTGGCGTGACAGCAGGCTTCGAGGATTCAATGTGACGGAAAACATTACACCTGGGCGGGCTTACACACTCAAAGTCATAACACGCAATCTCGGATTTCACCAGCACACACTGAACGTGCTGCTTACCATTAAAAATCACGCGGTTGATAGAGTTCGGGCACTCACCACGGCCCGAAAAAAACTCCTCAAGAGGAGTAAGGCCATGAGGGACTTCCGCCTTCACCCGTTCCGTCTCTTTCGACCACCTCAGTCTGTCGTAGAATCTCCCCCACCCACCCAAGAGGTCGAAAGTTTCTGGAAGAATATCTATGAAACGTCGAAGCCATTCAACGGAGACACTCCGGCCATAGGCCTCTTTGAAAAGGTTTGTGACCGTTTCCTACATGATCTGGAAGGAACTCTTTCAGTCACAGGGAGTGACGTGAAGAAGGCCTTCCCTGGCAAGACGAATTTCTCGGCTCAGGAATGGATGCCGTGTATAACTTCTGGAGGAAGAAGTTCACTTCCACCCACCACCATCTCGCCAGAAACTTCACGTCCATTCTCTCAGATAGAGAAGAAATTCCACCGTGGCTGACTAAGAAGGGAGACTTGTCCGATCCTCAGAACTAATGCCCTATAACCTGCCTCAACACTGCATATAAGGCGTTCAACTCCAACTTGAGCGAACTCATCCTCCACCACGTCCAGCCGGTATAGGAGGAGGTGTACCAGAAGAGGGGCTCAAAGCGTGGAGTCGCGGGATGTAAGGAAAACCTGCTTCACAAATGAAAAAACGACTTCGTTTTCTTCCACTGATTTATTTCTTTGGTACAACATGTTTCGACACATAGAGATCATTTTCAAGTACCTATGGGTCGTATAAGTATGAGGGCCTATACCCTCTATGTGTCGAAACATGTTGTACCAAAGGAATAAATCAGTGGAAGAAAACGAAGTCGTTTTTTCATTTGTGAATATCAACTTCCACATAGTTGAGCCTGATACCATTGAACGTATGAAAACCTGCTTATTGATAGGTGCATATGCCAGCATTCCAACCAGCGTAAGCGTAACCTATCAATGGCCTGGGTGGACTACAAGAAGGCATTTGACGCCACTTCACATTAGCTCATTATAGCCAAGCTGAAGTTGATGAAAGAGCACTCAGAGGCTACATCCTGCATCCAACGCCTGTTACCACTCTAAAGAACACGCTTCGTCCTGACCACAGGCAAGCGGTCAGTTTCGACAGAATCCGTAGCATACCACCGTTGCGTTTTCCAAGGCGATAGATTGAGTATCTTGAGTATGCTGTTCTATATTTCCTTCCTACCTCTCTCGCTAAGGCTGCGACAAGGGAAAGGATACATGTGCGGTGAGCCAGGTGACAAGAAGCATAAGGTCACCCATTTGTTTTATATGGATGACCTGAAGGTCTACGCTTCCAATGCAAAAGACCTTTGCATGGCCCTGGACACCGTACTGGAGTGTATATATGTATATATATATATATATATATATATATATATATATATATATATATATATATATATATATATATATATATATATATATATATATATATATATATATATATATATAAAAGTTTGCCAGAGGAAGGCAGACGACAAACTTCCTCTGGCAAACTTTTATATATTCGTCACTTAAGTGATCCTAAGTGCAGTTATATATATATATACATCTTTGGACGCATGAAATGGAACGTCAACGAGTTGCAGACCCTCGATAGAGGAACGAAGAAGATGATGACCATATGCAGAAGTCTTTATCCGAAATCTTCCGTCGCCAGACTGTATCTCCTTCGCAGTGTACGTGGTAGAGGTCTATTAAGACTGGAGTGTCTCCACAACATAGCTGTCTGGGGCACAGCATGCCGAGTGCTAAAAAGCAGGGACCCCCTGCTCAGTCTTGTAAGAGAACACAAAACTGCCGGAGTAGGGGCGTTTCTCTTCCAGGCGGCCAAGAGGGCAGCGGAAGAAACCAGTATGGACATTGACCTGACATCAGACAGTAGCGACGACGACAAGTTCATCCTGTCGTTGAAGGCAGACGTCCTGAAGGTCGATATAAAAAAGACCGTGCAGAAAACCTTGCTAAAGGCGCATATCGATAAGCCCATGCATGTATGACTCTATCGAAACATGGAGAAGCATGGGCTATCGAAGGAGCTGACGGTTGCCGTCCTCCGCTCCGCTGGTCTAAAGTCAGAGACCGAGGGTTTCGTCCTCGCATGCCAGGATGGTGTCATAAACACACTCGTGTACCGCCGAATTATATTCAAGACGGAGGTTGCGGACACGAGATGCTGGCCATGCCGAGCCCAGCCGGAGACTTTGAGTCACCTTCTCTCCGGCTGTAGACATAACGCCAAGTCAGCGTATATAACTAGGCACGATGCGGCCCTGCGGCTGTTATATTTTCATCTACGACACCATTTCGGCATTGACGATACTCCTGTGCTACCCTATGCCCCTGGAGGTATTGAGTCCGTCGTGGAGAACGATAAATGCACCATCTGGTGGAATTACTCCTTTTCCACCACCAGGCAGTTGGAGGCGATCAAGCCTGATATCGTTCTCCTCGACCACCTCTCAAGATCCATGTTCGCGATAGAGTTCTCGGCTCCGGCTGAAACAAACATGGATGCAAAGGAGGCCGAGAAACTGACGAAATATCAAGATCTGCTTCTTGAGCTTCGGAAAATGTACCCAGGACACTCTGTTAAACTGGTTGTCCTCATCATAGGTGTGCTTGGTGAAGTTAAGGGCTCGCTGCTGGAGAACATCAAGTGCATTCCGTTCTGCGTGGCACAGGCGGAGTCACTTGCAGCTCGCATGCAGAAGGCCGTATTACTTGGGTCCCTCCGTCAACTCCGTACGCACGACCCAACCGCAGCGTAGCCACACATCCGATGGGCGTCGGACGTGGCTGCGAGTACTGCTCAACCCCTCTCGAGTCTTTGGCCATTATGACGGCAATGAAACCCGATGCTTGCCGAGGTCTCGGAGAGGAATGTTACTAAAGTAATAGTAATAATAATAAAATACATATATATCAATACATACATTCTGCTATATATTAGGTTGATGGAATTAACTGACTGAATAGCTGATTATGAGATTAATCAATTAAAAATGTCATTAATCGTGCAAAATTATCATTTACTATGACAAACGCGATTGCTATCATGCATCCCTAGTGCCCATCATATAAGGTGATCAAAATTGACGAGATGTGATGATGAAAAGGAAAAAATGCGATCATGGATCTCTCGGGGTATTTCAAACGTACTCACCCGAGGACCAATGGTTGACACTAAGTTTTTAATCGGTCAACTAAGCTGGCCCCTACCACTCCATCACTCAAGTATTACACGTTAGCACGACTCGCGTGCTCAGGTGACCCACCTTCTCTTCCGTGTCACGCTATCTAACTGAAGAACCAGATCCTGAACAAACATAACAGACAATTCCAAAAGAGGGACGACCATTGGACGGCATAGCGGGAGCTTCGACTTTCGCGGACCGGCCTCCGGCTTTCCCCGACAGAGCAGGGGGGGCAGGGGCGGCCAGACGCTCTCCTTTAGTCGTAGCTATGCCGTGGTGCCGGGAGAAGCAATCCGGTGTGATGGGCGCCAGCGAGGATAAGGTCGCTCCCACCTCTTCTCTCCCATTCTAACACGAGCGCGTGAAAGGGCCAGAGAAGAATTTAACGAGGACTGCCTCCGACAAAAGAGGAGGCGTATTTTATGCCAGCGGAAAAAAGGTCTCCGTTTGCGCGGTAATGCGCTGATGGTGCATCCTCACCCCGGGGATTCCTCGGGAACACAACCCGAGAATCACCGCTCCAACCCCGGCCGCCAAGACAATGCGGCCGGGTCTTCCGGCTCCTCTCGGGCATGGCTCCAGCCAGCGGGATTAGTGGAGCGGATTGAGGCCGGCAAGGGGCTTCGGGGGGATGGGGGGGGGGCGGGAGGCTCTCATCTGCCCACCCGTCTCCAGCCCGTCACCCGCCCGGCGGGGCCGCCGCAGCACGGCGGCTCGCCAATTTCCTTCCTCGCTGGGGGCATGCATCCTTCTCCCTTCGTGTCTCCACGACGACCGACCACTCAGACTCCCCTGAAACCATCTCATGCGCTCCTTCCTCTCGGCCGCAAATCGAAAAAGAAGGCCCCTTTTCCCTGGAGCCGCTCGCCGATTGCCTCCCGAGTGATCCGAAATGGGAGATTTCCCCCACGACTTCCCGCCTCCCCGAAAATGAAAAGCCACCGAAGAGATCACTTCATGGATAGGAACGCACAGTCTCTCCGACTTCAATGAAATATAGCTATCACTGCGTCTATTCTCCGATAAAAAGATATTTGGGAGAAAAATACGACTACACCCGCTTAGTGGAGGCCTTGGATATATTTGAGTGAGGTACCCTAGATGTATTGCTACGGTCTCTAGAGCATTGATGACTGGAAACATCCTGAGTAACAGAAAGGGTGCATATATTTTGCAATGCCCTCCTTAAACATTTACAAAAATATTATTCACAAGCAACCACCACACAACTCTTGAAAAAAGTCGTAATGCCTTCTTCGTTTGGTGAATGTCTCAAAGTTGCGCGGCAAACATACAATATATTTCCATATTTCTGGAACACCTTTATTTGGATTCACGTGGAGGACATACCACGATAGCGTATGCCAAGGAGTAATCCATGGAGGAAAAGCACTCCGTCTTTCTCCGCGTACGTCAAGGATCTAACCACTTTGAGAATTCCCTTCAAAGACGAATGAACTGAAGTTTTCATGCCGGCGAAGTTCGAAAATTGAAAAACTCTCTAGTCCAGTTATTTGACAACTTTCAAAAATGAGCTAAAATCTTCGTCAATTCAATACTTACATTCGAATGTTGAAGGTCTCACATTATAGAAGGTTAATATTGTAAAATACAAACTTTGCAACTTCCACTATTTATTAACGAAAGTACAACCTTTTTCAGCCGTTATAACATCATCAGACACGCTGAGGTACATCGGTTATATGCAAATATATATAAGGCTGGGGGAAATGAAATGAGTGAAAAAGTAAGATGGGATGAGGAGGGGAGAAGAAAGGGTGCTGGTGGTGACGCAGTGAGAGGTAAGCCGTCGTTTCATTATGGGTTGTGAAATGCGGTAGCCAATAGGTAATAGAGTCAAGTAATAATTTCTATTCAAACTAATAGACACAAGTTCTCTGTTCACAGGAAATCAACCCATACCGATGCAATAATACCCTAATATTCGTATCACCCATACTCATATGAACTTGCATTGTTTCACTCAATGATCCACCGCCACCTTCACTGATTCATAACCTTCCTTAATTCCTATACCTCGCTATTGGGTACTTCACCTCTCAACCCTTAATGACATACCGGCTCTCCTCTCAATAGTTCACCCTCAACCCCCTTTCAGCCTTCTCATCCCATCCTACCTTTTCACCCACATCATTTCCCCTCAGACAAATAAATATTTACCAATAACCTGTATACCTGAGTGTATCTGATGATAGCATAACGTCCAAAACCGGTTGCACATTTGTAAATAAATGGCGAACGTTACAAAGTTTGTATATTTCAAAGTAAATACTTAGCTTATATGATTGTTGAAACTAATGACAGACACAGAAATTAATTGATTTATGATGGATACGTCACGCTAGAGTTCAGGAGGAATTTTGGTCCCACAATCAGATGGCTCTCCATGAGTTTTCGAAGGAAGAAAAGGCAAAAATTCTTCCGCGCGCTGGCTCTTCTGCGAACACAGTTGAGATCCTAGCCCATAATCAGATGTCACTCTGCAGCACAGCGAGTCATTTGACGGGATCTTCGAGGACTATTAATGGATTGAATTTTTAATATGAGAAGGGGATAGAGAAGCGTATTGCACCTAATTAAATTCCTTTCGGGATTCTTAAATCTAATATTTCTTTCAATCGCCGACGATGGAACCAATAGACTTGCGAAGGCATTATTTTAATACGCAATAAAGACGGTGTGAATTCATCGGAGAGGAATGCTTGGTATCCAGTCATGTGTGACGACAGATATTGAAAATTAAGTGCGAGAGCACAATGGACTCGAGGCAAAGACGCCAGAAAGACTTGTGAACGAATTCAAATGTCTCCTATTTCAACTCATTCCTCACTTAAAAGAACAATTAATTGGTAATTGGTTTCTTGAAGAGTTACCACTCTTATCTTTGAATGAGTTCTCGGAGTTTAATTTTCCTCCGATATCCGTGGGAGGATGCATTCTTACATTCAATCATACAAATTCAAGCATTCATGAACTAAATGTAGTACTCGCGGCACATCCATTCTCGCTAAAAAGGGTGACGGGGTCAATGAATAGCATCAAAAAAATTTCAACAGCAGACACTTTGTCCAGTTTGACTGCATCAAGAATCTTTATTTTTATATATTCCCATAAGAGATCAACGTTAAGACGGTAGGTCATGAACCACCCATAATATTTTGGCATCCCGTTTTCAGCTATTTTTTATATTTCTTGATGAGAGATTTTAAAATGGGAGTCATCCCAGTCAATACAAAATTTTGATACGATATTGAAGGTCCTGGAGTCATATCTGGTTGGAATATGTTTGCACTCTATCACCGAGAACCCATCTGTTGTGAAAAATATTCAATCAGAACATGGTAAGATACAGCCTTTGGCTGGGGAAAAGAATAAAAACACATTAACTGAAATATGTAAAACCTGCGTGTCTCCTGGATTTGAAATATGTGATGTTTGCCCACATCTTTCCATTGAAACTTTCACGTTGATCAATGAGTAATGTAAAAGGAACAACATCCGAAAATTACCTCCTTATTCCTCTGAAACATCTCTCTGTATTCATTACACCAATGCCATTCAAGAAATCGGGCATTAAAGAGTAGTCCTAAAAGTATAAAGAATTTATACCAATGCATTAGTGATTAGTACATTTCATCCGGAGTAAGGCACGAATGGAACGCAAGAATATGGTAAATGGGTTGTAAAGGAAAAACAGAGAATTTGTAGCACGAAGAGAAAATTCGGTGTGGGGTGACAAAAACTCAAATGGAAACGAAATATTAGATTTGAATGTCTGACAGATTTTTTTTCAAAATAAGGGAAAGTACAAATTAGACTGAAAAAATTTATAAACAGTGAATATATGAGATATTGCTACGCTAGAGAAAGGCATAAAACAGCAATCCGTTCCATTTAAAATAATATTTTAGGAATGGAGAAGATTTAAGAAACGTAAAATATTGTTCATGAAATAACTACGGATTACTTCGATACCAATTACCTTAAAATTAATCGTTTGACTGAGCTCAAACAATCATACTTTTTAGCAAGAAAAATTTCTTATGCCTAAGCGTCCATGATGAGAAGATAGATATTAAGTTCAAAGACAATTGGCCTAAGAAAATGGAAACATTACGTAAAAAATTCTAATGAGGCGTGGCGCTCTATGTATTAGAAATATGGATCAATGAAAAAGCAGACTAAAAAATGAGAAGCATAAGTAATATGGCATGTGAGACGGATGCTGAAGATCAAATGGATGGATAAAGTAAATGAGAAAGTTTACAGAAAAGTAGAAGAGGCAAAGATTATATGAAACACTATGCAGAAAAGAAGAACCCGAGGGAGTGGCCACACCCTGAGGCAAAATGGGTTTTTTAAGAAATATATTTTAACGACAAAATGAATAAAACGCCTAAGAGTAAGACAAGCGTATAAATAAATAGGAAAAATTAATAACTAAGTATATAAGAATAAATACCAGTGAGTAAGGGAACTAGAATATTAAAGGAACGATAGAGGGCTGCAGTGATCCAATCTGACGATTAAAAGATACTAATCTTTCAATCTTAATGATACTAATCTTTTATGCCAACGTGAGACTTCATTTTTACATTTAAATATTTAAAAAATACCTGATATAAATCCTTGAAAACCTGCACTTCAAATAAAACAAATCTAGACCACTGCAGTGAAAAACTCTCGTCAACCAAGGGCCTTTGAGCATGAGATAGTAGAAGTCATCGTAAAACTTTCAATTGGAGGCTCGAAATGTCTACGGTAGGTATCATACATGTATTACTTTTTTTGCTCATCAGTTAAACAAATTCGAACGCCTTACATGCAATAAGACTCACAAAAGCTGAAGAGACGAAGCGTTATCCGAGAGAAGACGAGGAGGATACGACTGATAAGGAAGAGATAAGACTCGTATTTACGCATCTAGACTCTTAGTATAAAATTTCCCTACTTTCTCGCCTAATTAATTTTCCTTTAATTATAAGAAACTACTAATTACATTGCGGCTCCATTTCATAGCGGCCGTCGTTGCCAGGATTTTTAGTTAAGATCACAGAGAGGGCCGAATTCACCGCTCCCTTCTCTCACTTCACCGCTGTGGGGCTTGACATCAGTACCGTGAGGCTGCTCTTAAGGCACACAGTTACAATGATTCAAAACTCTATTTTACCTGTTCATTACTTTTGAGGCAATAATAAGATGATAGGTTTGATCATTAGTCTTAGTGTTTTTCTTCATTCAACGCATTACACCCTAATGGCCTCCGATGTCTTCCTCACGGCCGCCACTCCTTCCCGCATCTCTCACCATTCCTCATCGCCTCTGTCGTTGCAGTCACCTCGCAGAGAGGCATGAGCATCATTGCTGCTCTAAACATAGTGTCTTAATCGACAAAGATAACAAAGAAATTTCTGAAATGGGAAGAAGACAAGTCAGGAAATTGAGATTATTCGAGTCAACTCGATGATTCGAAAACCTATGTGAACCTGATTATATTAAATATACCGATAGCATATTAACATCTTCTCTGATGCATAAGATCCAGGCGGCAGTGGCTAATTTCTATGTCACCTAGTTGTTACATCCTAGTTCGGGGTTGAGACACACAGCCGAAAAAATTAATACAAATTCCATATCCAATTCAATAGGATTTACGAAATATTACCAGAAACTCTCCATCATTCTCAATAAACGTTAGATAGAATCATCATGAATACTCATACAAGCACACTAAGTAATCGAGGAATCAAACTTCACCTCTACTCATTGTCAGATGCAATAGGGCATTAACCTCAGAGCAAAATATCCTATTATCTCTCGAAGTTGAAAGGCGAGTAAAAAGTTGGCGACCATCATTTTAGAGGCACCTTTCTTGGTCATCTAAAGCTATTAATTAAATTAAGAGTGTGGGAAGGTGCGAGTGTAAATCAAAGGAAATGATACTCCTCTCCAAATACTTTGAGATGAAGTCACGAAAGACCTAAGGAGAGCTTCCCGTGCGAAGCACGAGGAAATCGGTAATGCCACGGGGAACTTGGGTATGTGCTGCTCTAAGCACGGATGGGGAAAAGAGGGCTTCATTTCCAGGAAATGGAACATACAGTGAAGGTGCAAAAGAAGGATACCCCTTCAAAGGATTTACGGCACAAGCAAAAACACGATGCTGCGCTTCATTTAACAGCCCGCAGAGACATTCAGACCTTACGACAATAATTAAAGTGGAAGTTATTGGAACAATGTTTCATCTTCCTTCACAAAGTCAACTTCCGTCAATCAAAGGACAAAGCATATTAGTATTTCATAACAGGTAAGAATGTATTAAAAAGATACCTATAATGAGTATTCAAAGAATTTGACCAAATATCATAAAAGTTGTATAAAAAATGTATGAAATATATAAAGCATAGAAACAGAAATATGTACTTGGTCATTGTGCCATAAAATATGGCGGATAATGTATCTTGCGTTTCAGTAAACTTTTGAAAACTGCATGCTACGTTATTGCAAAAATATTAGCTTCACTACTCTCTGTACTCGACTTTAAAAGATTTCTTGAATTGTTTTACAACGATACAAGGCAGTCTATCATCGTGTCATGAATTCGTCTTAATAGTCAATGCCAATACTTGGCAATAATCCCATCATGTGGAGCATTTTTCCGGGTCGAAGCGATGTGAAATATCTTTCTGGGATAAACCTCATATTTCATTACCTTAATGCTGATATACGGTATTCGGGATTTCATTCAGCTTTCTTTGTGGGAAGCCCCTCAATAAGAACGCGTATATCTCCGGATATGCCGCCAATGTGCCAGGCACTTACGCGAGCTTTGAACAGAGATGTGTACCGAAAGACCATTTTTATCCTCCAAGGTCTTAACAGATCCTGTCCGATCAGAGAACCCCTTCTCGGAACACATCCCAATAGAAAACAAGTCACGATCAGACTCTCTCATCTGAGGAGGAATGAAAGAATAACGCGAGCAGCAACCTCCAACGAAATAAGATTTGTAGATGTCATCAACGGAAAGTGACTCGAAGATTTCGTATTCAATATTGATACCCGGAATCGGAAGCAAGTAGCTTAACTCCCACCCTGAGCCTCGAGTATCCCACCCACTGTGTCAAGTGCGGGTTGCTGTTAATCAACAACCAATCGCAATACACCTCGCCCCTGACAAGCCGAGTACTCCAAAACCCCAGCCTCAACTGCTACCAACGCCGAAGCCGGGAGATTCGCACACGTGCCACGGCAAAGCGGGCCAAATTAGTGAGGCCTGCGAATCACTTGATTACACTTGGCATTCCTCCTTCCGCTCACCCAACCAAGGAAACGGCGCCAATCACGAGCATTTACATGAGCGGCCGGCCGGCCGGTGGAGTGCGGTGCCGTAATTCCACGGTGATTTCGTGGAAAATAGCAATGAGTGGGAGAGAGATTGATGCTTTGTGCGGTTATAGAGGAAATAATTATCGTGACGGCCTAAAATGGGTCCGCTAATGAGCCGAATATTTAACTGAACTAGGCCTTCCCTAGAATGGGCACAATATGAACAGTGAACTTTTTAAGACACATTCTTGCCAAAGAAATCGTATCAATGCCAAATCAATGATACTGAATGAGTATAGGCAGAGCGGATAAAATCAAACACTTTCGCGCCACCAGGTGGTAGCATTGGTATGCATTTGGAGAAAAAATATATCATTCGGCGCATTAAGAAAACAAACATCAGCCGAGCGAAGAGTGGAATAGCTTTGAAATTGATTAGAAATAGATTTGAATAGAATTAGATTTGAAATAATTCAATAGCGAGCTAAATAAATACAACGGTAAGTCACGCGTTTCATTAAAACCTAAAATGAGCAAACAGAAAACGTAACATACGTATTGGAGGAACTGGGGTGGGAGCCGCAAAAGACTCAGCGGTTACACAGCAATGCAAAGGCTTTCAGGGCAATGCAGATCTAAAGAGTTTCCGGTTGATGAAAAGGATATCATTTTAGCCCCATGCAAGATATATTAGTGAGAAAAAGCTGAAAAATAAAATTGAAAGGTAGTAGGTAGGTATGTAGAGGCATAAACATTTTCCAATGCACGTCAATGCTGATTTCAACAGATGCAGTGAGCTATTTGATCTGGCAAAATAAATTTGCACTCTGTCGCGGCCCCGCCTCATTCCTAATCTGTAATCCTCCTTCTTCCACGGCTTAAGTTGTCACACCTCGTACTGCATACACTCTCTGAGGCGTACAGAATAGCAGAGAGGGCGATGAATATATTAATTCTTCTAAAGAATATATTTTGTATTTCTATGCTTGTGTGGATTTAGATACATAGGTAAAAATCACACTATCTACGCGAGCTGTCATTTTTTCATTGGAGAAATGAATTTTATAGGCTAAATTCACCACTTTTTAAACTTTTCATTGACTACCCTCACCTTACGATATATGCTTCCATCGTGGAGGACAAGCCTTCATGTAAACCATTAGAAAACGTGAGTTTCATTCTATGACACAAAGGCATATGTGCATCGTACTTCGCCAAGTCTCATGAGGTGAAAGAGCTCTTTATGATAAGATACCGAGAAATGATGAAGTGTTCGAAAACTTCAACTAATTTCCAGTTGGGCAGTATTTTATCGTTATGGAATACTCATTGTTTTATGGTTTGAAAATCGGCACGAAATGCGGTGGAAAAAGTAGTTTAAAAAATTGCCATATTCTCGCGACAATCTATTGGACAGACAATAAAACAACCAAAAATCCATTAGACAGACAACAAAATAGCCAAATATCCAATGTATCACGCATTTTGACAATTGAATATGGGCAACAAAATAATTTGACCTTGAAACTCCGGAAGATCCTCGCTGAGAGACTAGGATGCCCTGATTGATTCTGTCAGCTTTTTTAGTGGTAACCATGGTTATTGCAGCCAAAACCCAAGGGAATGATTCTCATATTAAATATCCTGGGAGGACAGATTATTAAAATTTTCGCGGTCCATGTATGTCAAGCATGTTTTTTTAGGTAATCCGCATCAGGATTTGCAAAGGCAACGTTTCTTCTGCCTTGCCGGAGACCAGGTTAGGGCTGAATGACTTTTTGCATGCATTTATTGCGCATCAATTATATATCCTCAAGAAGACGAAAGTGGGGTAGGAGATGGTGTAGAGACTTCAGGGAACCGTTCTTCCTTCTTGAAATTATTGGCAGCCACGTTTTCAAGGCCTCCCTCAAGATTTTTTTTCTTGAAGTTATTTTTCTCTGGCGAGGATTTTAGGGCTTGCTACCTTGGGCGGCATGCTCTGCAAGTTAAGGACTGTAACGACTGATTCATCGAAGTGGCCCCGTGTAATTGCAGCGCTATGCTTCTTTATCCTAATCCTTATTGTTTAACACTTTTCGCCCACATACACTTGTTCGCACGTCTTGCAGGTTAATTGTTATACTCCCTCCGTCTCCATTCTCTCCTTTTCTTTCACACTGCGGATTGTGTCCCTCATTTGCCTTCGTGGTTAGAATATTGTAATTATTTCCTGCCTTCGTAATATCCTAGGTAACTCATCGGCAGCTCCTATGATGTAAGGCAAGTAGGCTTTTTTCCGTTCATCGGCATTCATTTCTTCTTCAAGTTGTGGTAGGCTTAGTTTACGGGAGATTGTCTTTAGTGTTTCTCCTCTTCCATATCTATTCTTCATGAAAATTTCTGTTAATTTATTTAGTTCCTCACCCCTCTCTGTACCCACATATCCTGACGCGGGTTACCCAAGTACAACAGAGCTTGATATCCCGGGAGGCTTTTTAAATTAACTCTAAACGCTCACCTGAGAGGTTTTCCACAAAAAAACGAATACCCCGCGTCATCAACTGATTCTCCGCTCTCAGATTCCTTCGTGGATAAGATCCGCTTGTCTTAACTCAATGTCATCCTTACTTCCTCCCTAGAGGAACTTGAGCATTTCAAGGAAAAAATATTGCGATCAAGCTGATAGTAGCCGTCGGTTACGCTACGTATCCCGCAATATCCATGTTACCAATGTTCTTCGTTCGGATCTATGACAGGAATCGAGAAGATCGGACTTAAACTAGCTTCGTCTAAAGCTACGAAGAACTCCAATAAAAAATCGTTCATAGTGCCAATGTGGTTACAATAAAATTGAGGAGGTATGTTCACGAACGCTCATGGGCAAAGGTAGAGCATGAGCAGGGGTGTTGTGGAAGGACTTAGTGGCAATTAGGCGTGCCCAACCAGTCACAGCACGTCGCATTGCCAGTGAACATTTTCACTTATCTTTTGGTTTGGTGATAATCTTTGTAATTACATAGTTCAAGTTATTCAGTGAGAGTGGAATGACACCGTTCCCGCTAACCGCTCCGAGATGGAGTATGGCATAATTCACTGGATATATCTTCACTTTACAGGAATTAAGGCAAGTAGTAACTATCCAGTGCTTTTTCTGGAGAAAAGGAAGGGCTCGTTATTTTTTATGCAATGAATACCTCACGTAATCCATGCATCGTTTCGTTATTAAAATAATCGCATATTCAAAGTCACAGACAAGGTTACTGGAATGATCGTAAAGAAGAAAAACGGTGTTGTCGGCTTCTAAGTAAGAGATATTATTCCTCAGGTTAAAACTACGTAAACCTTTTCCACAGTCTGTTGGTCTAGCTTACACAACCCGAAGTTGAGTTCACATACAGTGCAATCAATAATATACGGGTACTTAAATCATGACGAGGCATTTAATCATTCACCTTAAATTTTGAGATTTTAAATTAAAAAAAAGAAAAATATATCTTGAGAGCTTTTCGAAAGTTCAAAGGGAATCACCGAACTCGTACATTTTTCATATTTAGATTAATACGAATAAAACGGAAAACTATGCCTTTTTTCCTTTATAAGTTCCTACAGGAAAGCTTTCGAGCACAGACATGATAAAAATTATTTGTTGAGTGCTCGAATGGATTTAAAGGGACTGGCTTCCTTTGAAAAAGTGAGTGCCTACCGTTCACGCTGGAATTCCTGTTTTGTAAGTGCAAATACATCGTGGAACGTGAAAGCTTGATTTCCCCTCCTAATACTAATGGATAATCAAACATGCTTATTTTACTGTATAGCAGAGCCCTTCAAATATTGGGGAAATGAATATTGCTTACTTGGTACACTTGTATATTAATAATAAAAAGCTAATATTTATAATAAAAATTTTCAACGCTTGAATTTTATAAGAAAAAAAACAAATGGAATTTACGTCTTTAATATAAAACAACGGAGAAAGCGGAAAACAGTGCACAACCAACGATGTAGAAAATAGAAAGCTCCACCTCGCATACCCTGCCTTCGATCACACTGTACGTCTCTTCAGAAAGTCGGAATCGCACCTGGTCCAGAGCTACTTAGCATTCCATCAGCCAACCAGCAGCTGAGCGCTCTACCAGTAGATCTACGTAGTATTTCCCTCAGGGGCCTTCCAATAATGTCGTCTCTAAACTACTACTCATTTCAAGCTGGAGGCAATGCGGTTTATATCAATGCAGTTTCAAGCTGATGGTAAGGCAAGTTTAAAGCGGTCTCATAATTGTCTTCATTTTCGAAAGCTCAACGAGAAAATCGCCCATGAATCACATCTCAGATGTATCATATGATATTCTCTCCATCATCAGATGTAAAATGAGGGTGCTGGGTGAGGTAAAATTTCGTAGAATAGAAATAATCCTATAGCAAAACTCAGAAATATAAACCCTTTCGCTACCCTTTCTCCAGCTGAGACAACATTTTTCCACAAAAAATGCTTTATTATATGTAATGACTCTACTATACGAATGACTATACGAATAACTACAGAGGAATTTCCCTGTTACAAGTTCCCTACAAAATTCTCTCAGCATGTCTTCTCCAAAGAGTACAAGAGCAACTACAACACAAAATTGGCGAGTACCAGGCAGGCTTCCGCCCTGGTCGATCGTGTACAGAACGAATATTCAACCTGAAAGCACTACTGAAATACAAAGCAATTTGGAATGCCCCGATCATATGCTCGTTTTTCAACATCAAGAAGGCGTACGATTCTATCGACCGAAAATCTTTGTTCAATATTTTAGAAGAACTGGGACTCGATGCAAAAACACTGCGATTGATCAAACAGACATTGACAGATACAATCTCGAAAGTAAAATTTATAGGTGAAATTTCTGAACCTTTTCAGATCAAAACTGGAGTACGCCAAGGAGATGGGCTACCCCCACTCCTCTTTAACTTAGTCCTGAACAAAGTTATAAAGGAGTGGGAAAAAGAACTGAAAAACCTAGGACATTGGAAACCAACACGATTCGGACGACCCAAAGATGACGTAGAAATTTCATGCCTAGCTTTCGCTGATAATATAGCCATACTCGCAGTTAATGAAACAACAGCAGACAAACAAATAGAGGTCCTCAAGGAATGTGCAGAGAAAGTCGGCCTACAGATCTCTTTCGAAAAGACCGAATTCTTCTGCTCAAAATTAGACATCGAAGTATTGAACACAAAATACGGCAAGATAAATCGAGTCACACATTTTAGATATCTGGGCGAGATCCTTGAACACACAGGAGGAGAGAAGATAGCACAGAAGACTCGATTACAGAAAATGAAGAGGGCATATGGCAAGACATACAATATCTATAACAAGAAATGCATTTCCATAAACACAAAGATCAGACACTACAACACTGTAATCAAGCCAGAGGTTCTATATGCAAGCGAAACTCTTACGCTTCATATAAAGAGATATGGAAAACATACTTAAGGAAGAGCGAAAAATCATGAGGAAAATTCTCGGCCCAAAATTAACAGAAGAAGGGTATATGCTGCACTCCAGGAAAACTACGGAGAAGATGTCCAACCTAGCGGCGGATATCAGAAAAAGAATACTGCAATTTTTTGGACATATCAATAGACTCCCACCGACAAGACTCATCAAAAAGATCATCACATATTTACAAGGTGTCAAATCAACAATACCATGGTTGTTTTAAGTCAGAGATGATCTAGAAAAAGCAAAAATAGACCCTAAGGAAATTGAAAACAGAATCACCTACAGAAATAAGATACACCAGTGGAACGTAATGCCAGAGAACGAAGTCCCAAAGAAACCAGGGACAAAATGGATGGAAGAGAGAAAGAAAATCCTCGGAGAAACAATGTGAGAAGTGTGGAAGATAAGAAAGAAACTTAAAAATGAGTCATAATGCTTTGCGTGATCCAATAAAAAAGGGTCCATACGCAACAAATAATAATAATAATAATGACTCTAGTAGCCCAGTCGTGGTGGCTAACACCGTGGCTAAGTTACCACATAAATTTCATTTACTAATCTACACTCTTCCCTGAAAGATGCGTGCAGTGATCGAAATATCTTCCAAAACGGTCAGAACGTCCTCAATATCAAGGTACTGGTAGATGGCGGAAATCTTTCCGAAAGCTCGCGATCAAGAGCGAATGAATGAAACAACTTTCATATATTCTCTGAAAGCTCCCCACATTTTCATATTTGGAAAATCACCTTTTGGGTCGGGAATTTTGCTGACCTCTGTGCTATAACATCTTTTTATCTCGACAATATCTCTTAACCTTTGCAAATCAATGAATTAATCCTGATCCAAGTGACAGTAGCTCATTCAGTCGGTGAGAAAGTGCACACGGCATATTTAACTTTCAAGACATTTTACTGTTCTGGTGAAAACTATTATCACAAACGAGATAATACGGCACCATTAAGAAGACCACTGTTACTGAAACGGATCCGCAATCTGAAAATGATCTCTAACACATCTTAGGGACTTTGAGGCCTCCTTCCGTAGTGGGTTTACTGCGCCAATGTCATTAGTTTCGGTTTCTTCTGTAGTGAGCTGGTAGCTCCAAGTTCACACCCAGTGTCTTTTGAGTACATACCACTTTCGAAGTTAGCTGCTAGAGACATCTTCAGCTCCTTTCTAGAGACAATGTCGATGAAATCATCGTCTTGTGTCCCCAAGAGCAGACTATAATAGAACCGGACCCTCCACCGCTGCCCACTTAGTGGCTATAGCATCCAGAGCACCTAGTACCTAGTAACTAGTTCAACGGGTATTTCTCTCCTTGCCTTTCCGCAGATGAAGACATCAAACGACCATTTGAACTACCTTCCTGCATGATCCCACCCTCTCAGTCTCGTCCTGAGACCACTGGGAGCGGGAGTCAAAGCGATCTCCGCAGGGCAACTCAAGACAACTGAAAGCGCCACCGCGCGCGGAAAAGTGCCCGCCACATCCTTCCACGCACCTCCTGAGCTCACCCAACACAGCTCCAGCCGGTGACGAACAGGTATTGATTGTATGCACCCAAAAGAGTTAGAAATTTCATTTGCGATCTAACAAGGGAGGACGGATACCAATGAAATTGATTTCAGACATGGAAGTAAGAAGTTAATGCCTTCCGCAAATTCCATACTTAACCCCATATTGAATTGATCACAGTTTTCATTTGTTCCAATCACTTCTTTGACCTTCCTTTTTAGATCCATGATTTGGAAAGAGTCAATCTGCAGCATTTTTGATATTCGACCAATGAGATTGCTTAGGCGGGGCACAGATCTTCAAATTTAGCATTGCATCGCGTGCTAAAGCGAGAGTTTGTAGCAATGGTGTGGAGTTGGAATAATTTAGTCCACAGGGATCGACTTGGCATCAGACTTTTCTAGTATAATTGTAGCAGTAATGAAAGGTAAACGAAATAGAAAAAAGGAATCAAATGCGTAAAGATGAAAATTGGTGTGAATTCTTACTTTTCGAATAAGTACTAACAATTAATTAAGAAACGCATTTTTTTCCAAATCTCATTATCTTAATCAGTTATTTCACACAACACACTCTCTAATACGTCAAGGACACTGAAATTTACAATCAGCACTTGACTCGATCTTTGAGATAACGACTGCTGACAAAAGCTGCAAAAAATGATAGAATTCATGCTTTTAATTAAATCTCTGTCTTCTTATAGCAGTTAACCGGAGAGCCATCCATTTACCTATTCTTCATACAAGAAAAAGAGGATTAGATGTTCGTTCCATTCTTATGTCACCAAGCATTTTTATAGCTAACACGGTCGAAGAAAATAAAAATTTCACGGGGGCCTTTCACTTGAAATTAAACGATGGTTCTTACACTAGTACCTCTTCATTCTATCACCCATGATGTTATACCCTATTAGAGGTGTGAATATAACTGTGACACACCGGCGATTGAAAGCACATTGTATCTGGTAGTATAGAATATCAAATGAGCCCCATAACTAACAAAGACAGGTTGAAGAAATAACTATTTTGATTTAAACTATTTTAAAGAAAAAATGACCTTTTTAATCATACAGCTCAACATGACGCTTACCATAGCCATAAATCCAATTCAAGCGCTCAATTAAAAACTTTTCTCTTAGAAACTTAGTAACAATATACTTAATTTAAAATAATATACTTTGTAAGAATATCGTGTAGTCTTAACCATTATTTCCAATATTCGACACTAAAACAGTCAAATAATGCGGATATATAACATAGGCTCAATGAAAATAGTTCCACGTCGTCACTTCTTTTTCAGATAATCTTTTTTCAGACGCATGAACTCTATACGATGCAACTTCTTACTCGGTTTATACATGAGATGGAAAATATAAGGATCACAGATGAATTTTAAAATACGCTGTTCCCTTCGGAGAAGGGACGCGAAAGACACTTTTCTACATAAATAGGTGGTACACCAAGAAAACGGACTATTTTATTAAGTTTTATACCGCCTCATTCATACACACCTACTTCACCTTTACCACAATAATGCTTTGCTTTCTACACGAACTCTGGTTGCAATCACTTCCAACATTCCACCTCTTCATAGACCCTATTACCACATTCGCCCATGACTTTCTCGACATAACACTTCCCCTCTCACCACTCAGCTCTCCATTATATATCTATCTTCAAATCCAATTCTCATCCATTCTCTATCACAGGCAAAACATAGAAGCACACTCCTTTCATGTGCATTAATTGCCGAAGCATCCATTACATATTCTTCTCGTTCTGTTCCCAATCCTAATCTCCTCATCGATTCTTCCACCTTTTTCCAAATATTCAGTCTGGGCATCGTTGAACAAGTTGACTATATTATTTCACCACCCACCCTCCTCACACAATCATTCTTCCTGAAATAAAAAGTATTCCTTAGGACTTGGACACTTTTACCTTCATTCTATTTTTTTTGCAAAAAGTTTTTCAGGAGCCACTGTTATTACAGTGGGCTCTCAGAGAGCAACGGAGCGTCCTCATTGAAGATATAATGATAACTCTCTGAATACCTCCGCTCGCATGAATCCAGAGCAATCTAGCTCCAATTTCCTTACTAGAGTCGCAATTTTCGCATAAAAAATTAGGCCTACACATAGATTTCCCTGCACACTATCGTCAATCCGTGACCATGTTGCAAATCCTATATTGTCAGTCGTAACAACAGTCCACCCCTCCTGCTTGGTTTAGCATATTTTTAAAAGCTATTCACCCGTCAAACTTTCATTCCATTCAATAGTTCTCATATATTTCTCATTCACTCCTCATATATCCAAGGACCATTTGACTAGTTTGTAGAGCCATTCCTTGATAGGTCGCCCAATTAAATAGCTTCGTTGCCCATCGCGACTTAGGCTGCTCGAGGAAACAGAGCTGCCAGATGAAAATAAGTAGTAATCTACAGCGTGTAAGGTAAGCTACCTTTGGAGAGCCCACACCTTGTGCAGCTTTTCCTGCTCACCATTGCGGTCAGTTTTGACTGACACCAGAATGCTACCAGAGAAAGCAACCTGGTAACAAAGGCCAGGTGAAAGAACATTTTGAGAACCAGACCAGCATTGTCCACTACACATCACTGAGAGGTATGCCCATGTGGCATTCTGGCACACCGTAATGCTTAAAAACCATATCGGATCTTGGGAGACACCTATCGAATTTCTTTCACTAATCACTTCATATAAAATTATTAATATCAAGCATAAGGGTAGTCGAAATGAAGAGGAGCATTTACGGATGATCGAATGACATTTCAAATGAAAAATTATATCATTCTAAGAAACCTTTTCTACCAACATAAATGCATTATTCATTGGAGAAGGTTAGTTCTGCTGTGCTTGTCCGATGTGAAGTCTAAGGATCAACGTAAGAGAATTAGTGGTACGTATGCGAGCTGGTGTCCCTACAAGCGCCTTGACTAGGTAGCGCTCTCGTTACACTGTTCCCAAAGAAGAGGTAAACCGAAATCGGAACCAAAGGATAGAAGAGGAATTCCGAGGTTTTGAACTTCGCTAAAAGGAGGAGTTGCAAATGGGAGTCTAATTGGTTTAGTTTTCGAGCGAGTAAATGTCAGACTGCGAGCTCGCGCACCCTTAGATTAACAAGCGTTTGGAGTTTGCTTCGCTAACTGCTTTGCTATCTAGCAATGTGCATAGGTATTTGACTATGCAATGAGACTTAACAGGGTGCTCGTAATGCATTAACACGCATCTGTAAACTATTGATTCCAACTGGATGAGAGTATGAAAGTAACCCATCGCTCAAAAATAAGGAAATCAAGCGAACGACGTCAAGAGCTAAGGGAAACGGAGAGGAATGTGACAGATATGGTCCGTTTGTCAGATCCATTTCCAACTCAGCACTCCATTGCCATTCCATTCTTCCAGGCTGCTCTAATTTCGTCTCCCAACACTCGCTTGTTCACCCTCAAAATGCGGTCAAGCGCATCATTGACGTAGTCCTCCTTATGATGCACCTACAAGCTGAAACCATGGCTGGGCTAAATAAATCTGTGCAAGGGATTAGTAAATGATGTGTTTTTTGACTTAATCTTGATAAACTGTTCAAACACTTTGAAGATACGTGCTCGTGTTTCCATCGCGCTCTATTCCGGATCATCAAATGCTAATGTAGTGGCTCCTTCACTTCTTCCGAGGCAATTATTTATGGACACGGAGTTTTTTCTGAGTTTCACCTATTCCACAAAATGAGATGTGCCATTACATGCAGTTTACGAAGTTTGAGAGCCACGTATTGTGCAAGCAAAAGGGAGAGGTCATCATAATGACGAGGGGCTCGGGCCTCTCGATGAATGGTCAAGAGGCGAAAATCGTATGCCAGCCGCAAATTCCGGCAGCAATATTCCCGCTGAGCCCACCACTAGGAAATATATATATATTTATCCACTTAAGCTACTCCATCATCTTCATCATCCCCGATTGGTGCAATGACTACCTTCACCTCCATTTTTTTCTTTGCTACAAGGATTCACAAGAGCTTTCCAAATGAGCTTCCCTTTGAGGGATAATGAAGACGCGCCAAAAAAAGATGTTGAGTACTCGAGGGGACGCTTCACCACGATACTTTTCGAAACATAATAGGATTACCTGGGTCACGCTGCTTCAGCTAAAAGCGTTCTCCTCGTACTAAGCCATACTACGCACTAAATTAGAGCTCTGGCTTGACAATATACGCTTACATTCCCAAGTCTAACGATTCTGGGTGAGCACAATGTAAATAATAGCATTCCAGCCGCAAAAAAAGTTCACTTTGCGCTTTGAAGATCTAACTAATGAATCGAAGTTTAGCACCGCAAATTAAGGTGCATAATATTTTTGCAGTATTTGTCATCGTAAGTTCTCTCTCCTTTGGTCCCAATAGAGAGCGTTGCTTTTAAAAAGAAAGAGAATAAAATTCTGAATCTTATACGGTTACCTCACTTCATAATCCCTTGTATTTTTCTGTTACATTTCATTATCCTTATCATCATTGTATTATGAATATTCATGTTTTTGAGGATACCATTTTCTAATTGCGTCAAGAGATTTTTGATCCTTCACAAAGAAGTTGCATCAAGATGACAATAGAGTAGGTAAATAAGTTAGGACAAAGCTACCGTGGACACTGAGACCAATAATACATTAAAATTAAATGATCACACTGATAAGATAATATAAAGCACCAGTAAAAATGAAGAAAACGCTGACACACGGCAAAAATTTTTGCTCATACTATTTTTGCACATATCATATTTTAAAAATAATACCCAAAATTTCCCCAACTTTCACGTACATCACTGAAAACTTGAGAAGCCTAAACGCCGAAGAGATGGAAGTGAACGCGCCGGACAATTTCTTTATCTGTTCCCTGCGTTCATCACCGTCTAATGTGATTTATGTTCGCATTGATAAAATAATGCAAGTAACTAGAGTTTTAAGTTTCACATAACCATTTCTCTGAAAAGGACTTCCACAAAACACATTCCAAACGAGAGAAGAATAATAATAAATTGAAAGAGAAAGAGAATTAAATGTATAATATAATATTTCTGACATACTGAAGCTTTACTCGATATCTGCAATCTATTAGTTAAGCAGCATCAAGTAAGTCAGGAACTCTCCAGACGAGGGAAGAATAATAATAAATTGAAAGAGAATAAAATATATAATCATGAGAATAAATATAAAATATAATATTTAATTAAATGCCACACCATCAATAGGTCAATCATTTTTCCTTTTTGGCCGAGCGTTACCATCCACTTACTGAAAAAGAACTGGATGCGTACTGGAGGTAAATAATGTAAATTGAAAATTTTGAGCTCTGATTTATTTTTTTATTAGACTACATTTCCTGCTCTCATTTCTTACATCGGTCTGACAAAGTGAAGCTTTACTCGGTATCTGCAATCTATTAGTAAAGCTGCATCAAGTAGGTAAGTCAGGTAATCTCCAGTTCTTACAAGGCTTAAAGTCACATATCTGTTTGTATCTCCTATCCTAAAGAGCCAAGGCCTTAGGGACAGTCATGGGGGAAGACGGAAGGCACTAAGCTTCCGATTTCCAAAGGGAGCTGTTTTTAATTTTTTCCTCCAAAAAAGCCTGGAATTCAACAATGCACCCGTTGTTTTCCGTAAAAGACAAAATTACCTCGCGCAATCCTCGTCAAACAGTCATCTATGGGAGATATTTCGGTGGCGCTGCCACAGGTTCGCAAACGTCAGTAATGAATGGCGTGCGATTGTGACAAGCAAGTTCCGGCGTTTACCGGTTGAGTAATGGGAATGCACTCAAGTCTTCTTTTTGCCAATATTGCACCATTTAGAGCGTAACGGGACTTAGAGTGACAAGGAAATTATGAGGCCGGTTCGGGGCTCAGTAATAACGAGAGCCTCACCATCCCGACGCATAAAAAAGTTCAGCAAAATAGACGCGGGGAGGAAGCGACTTATTCCAACAATTCGTCTCAGTGGCATTAGAGGAGGAACAATGAATGCGTGGCAAAGTTTGTGTGCACTCACAGCAATAATCCTCGTGCTTCGAGGCAAGCCAGGAGTGAAAAGGTTTGCGAGGGCATTGCAGCTGAGATCCATAGCGCTTTGGGCCTTCGTTCCGCCCGCTGTCTGTGACCCAAAGCCGATTACCAACGTTTTCATCCGAGGATCACAGTTGTGGGAAATTTTCAATAATTAAAACGGAGGGAGATGTTGTTTAAAACCGAGGCTGTTACTGGGGCAAGGATAGGTAAATGAAAAACAGTCCGGAAAACTAGCAGGGGCCAATAAGAGTGGATTTTCCCCTAAAAACATGATAAGCACTCAGCCACATCCTCGAAATTCCTTGCGATTTCCGCGAATTCAGGGAGCCGCGTGGCTGATTGCGTATCGGGCTGTATCTTTTCATTCAAAAAATAACTCCTACTTATGAGAACGGATATTAAGTAGCTCGGGAATTAAATTTGAACTTAATTTCGGAGGTTATTTTCCAGAGAATTAGAAAAACACTTCCAACAAAGTAATTGTCTTGCTTTTACTTTGTCCTTCATCCATATACTACCTGGCGAGCCACCGTTAAGGCAGGGAACAGGGATTGTTAGGGCACCAGCCGAAAAAGAGGGTGAGAATAGATAAAAGTATTAAAATTTATCAGGAAAGAAAATAAGGATCTTGCAACGGAGTATCCAGCAATCAAATTCATTCATGAATAAATTTTAATCATTCTTAAATATCCATCACAACTTCAAAATATTCCTCTCGAAAATCCGTCAATGAAACGAATGTATGCGGTAAGGCTAATATTGCAATCAATATATTCGTACGGAATCAGATGAGCCAAAGGCACTAAGTGCTTAAGTTTCGTTTGTAGGGACATAATATTTTCCTACATATTCCAATTGAAAAACGACACGAAAAATTGTGCGTATTATTTTCCAGTTATATCAAGGGCTTAATTATAGTCAGCAGTTTGAGCTGCATTTTCTCAAACAGTAAAAGAGAACCAGGTGATGGCAGGAAGTTCATATTCAAACACATTCCCACAATTTATGGGGACAGGCGTGTCACACAACTTCGTGAATGCTTCTACCCTGTATACATAGTAAATATCGTTGAGAAAATAACAGAATTAGAGAAGCGCTCCACAATGCCCAACAGATTTCAAAGCAAAATGCCGAGTGGTTGCCCCATATAACTGCATTATGAGCCACTCGTGATACTACCATAGGTAAGCGGGATGCAAGATCCTTCACGGTGAGTACATTTCCACGAAAGGTGGAGTATGATTGGGGACCGGGGGAGGGTAATCTGATGAGTGGGACCTTTTCCACTCCGTGAAGGCAATACCGCCTATCAACATAATTCCCTTTATGTGTAAACTACAATGTCCTCTCGCTGGCTCCGAGAGCCCCTTCCACGTATTTCGTGACCCACTCCCCTTCGTTCTTCCTCTTAATCCACCTCATCCAAACTGAGACTAGAAATATGGAAGCCCATCACTGGCATACGAGTTAGTAGCTCCGTCTTTATCGTAGTCCCAAGCAATCATCGGAGAAATGCTGAACTATTTCACTGTTTTATTCCCAGAACATGACTCCCTCAAATTTCAATTATTTTTATCTAAATTAGCTCTGCATATTCTCATCGCTTTCGGCATTTAAAATAACCGTAAGTATATGAAAATAAACGCAATTTTTAAAGTAAACTCTTTGTCCACTACTGAATTACAGTTAGGTGTACCCAATCCGTAATTTACGATAAATATAATAATGGAACAAAATACTTTTGTTACGGCTTTCTTAAAATAATTAATTGGTATCAAAAGAGAAGCAGCTAAATTCTCCTCCACATATTTTTCATACGCTAGCAATAAACTTAAAAGATGGATTAAATATACCAGCAATCACGCTTTGCTTGAGATCCCAGAGTAGAAAATCAATATAAGAGAGATTTTCCTTTAAGAATGCCAAACGGATTCACCGAAAAAAGTCCAGTCATTGAGAGGGATAGTCAGAATATAAATTAAATTCTTTAAAGCCTAGAAAAAATGGTGCTCTATTAAACGGAGCTACAGAAAACCAACCAATCCATTACTTCATCTTAGTAAATATTAACTGAAATACATGACACGCCTAAAGCATAAGCAGCCAACTTTAAGGACTGAAGTTGCTGCTAAAATTTGTAAAAAAATATTGCTGTGAAAATTTTCGTCGCATGCAATGGAGTTAACCTGCACCCTTATATTTTGCCTTTGCATTTCTAAAGGGCACAAAATAAATTCGCCCGTTCCTTAATAAAACAATTCGAGAGAAAAAGTGTCATCCGGTAATTGCAGGGACTAGGGAGGGAGCCATGGCAGAAATTAGAAGGCCACAATATTGCATTGATTTAAACCGCAAGAATTTGAAACTATCATGAAGGATATTGTTTAATCTTCGACTACTAGATATGATTAAAATTGTTTTTTCAAAAAAAGAGCGATAGACTGCCAAATAGATAGTCGCGCAAGCTTATTCCACCTGCGATACATTATTATCAGTATCATTTTCTTTCATTTTATCTAAACTGCTTTCTTTGTAATTTTCCAACTGTTGACCAAGCAACATCTGCCAAATATTCTACGCGGAGACTTGCAAGGTAAAAGTAAGATGCAAATAGTGCCTGAATCAACACACCGGTTTAAACACTGGTGAAAAAATTCCATCACATGAAGTTGAAAGAGAAATGAAATGAATAAATAAAGTGGAATATTTACATTCTAAACACTGTGGACCATGAATTGCAACAACACACAATTCTAATGGAAGTATTTGGCATATTTATATCGCACAATTATATCGCCACTTATGTGAATAAACAAATAAATTGAAAAAAAATACTGGCTTCACAATAGCAGGTTTCATGTGCCGAGTGAAAAGTATTATAAAGACATAAATAGAATTTTAAAGAGAAGATATTCAACAAGGAGGTAATT
The DNA here is from genome assembly GCA_963169105.1 of Ceriagrion tenellum. NCBI lineage: Eukaryota > Metazoa > Arthropoda > Insecta > Odonata > Coenagrionidae > Ceriagrion > Ceriagrion tenellum. The sequence goes on from OY720638.1 coordinate 12,571,550, forward strand.
TGTATTCCTAGACTAATCTTCAATATCCTTAATACATCTTATTGCTCAAACATTAGTACAATAATGTTAATGTCATTCAAAGAACTGCAATATCAACTTATCTGTAAACTCTATTACATAAACAACAAGGGATCTGAAACAGGATCATCCAAAGTCAAATGTGACTGTGGATAAGAGATTTCTCTACAGTAATTCTTGGGCAGAAGTAGAAAAAAGAAAACACTAGGGAAAATACTGTGGAAAATTCCAAATGCCTTGTTGCGCTGGAGTAGGTAAAAAGATAATAGACAACCAACACTGACGTGGAAGCAAGTGAGCAAAAGATGTAAGGCGGGCAATTCTTAGACAAAAATCGACATCGGATAAGGGGAAATGGGTGCCCTAAATATAACTGTTGAAACTTTACAGTTATAAGGAAATGAAAGATGACACACAATATACAATCACGCAGAGAAAAAGGGAAGCTATTCCCTGAAACAGAAGAAATGCCGGACAGATGGATGGATTGTTGGAAAAGACGATGAAAATGAACTTGGATTAAAATTTTAAAGATAGGAGAGGATTGCTACTGAGATAAAGAAAACCTTCCAGGAATGTAAGAGAGCAACCTAGAGATGAGGACAACAAGAAATTAGGCCGGAAGATTTCTAAGAAGAGATAACGAAAGGCTGACTAGTCAATGGAGTTAGAGCATGCATTTTTTTAAATGCTGATAAAAAAGCAATTTTACCTCGATCGAAACCTACATGAAGCAGTCGACTAATTCTAGTGACAAAAATACTATATGAGGTCGGAATTCTTTAAGGACCTTACTGATTATTGTTTTTTTAGATTTTGCCACCCTATAATCATTTTTATTAACCATCAAACACTCCATAGGGGTAAAATGAAACTTTTGCCTTACTAATAGGTATTAAATCTCGAAAATACTCGAGAAATAGCTACCTCCGCGAATGAGCTATGGCACATGGTATGGCATATGATATATTATCGAGTCACTACACGAAAAATCAGGGACCTAATATCTCATTGAATACTCCTCTTATTATGAATCATGCAATGAAAAATATCATGAAAATAAGACTTGTCAGGAACCATTCTACGCTACATACTAACCAGTGATCTGCCACAGCGGTGAGTGTGGAAGAGGGTATGACGACACCAGCTTCTAAAATGTGAGAGAAAAGGGAAAAGAGCTAGGAGGGGGAGAGGACAAAAGTGAATACTATGTTTACGGCTTGCCTTAGTGTCTCCCTCTGTTTTACATCCAGGAAAGCTCACAAAAATCCACAGGGAAGATTACGCCTCGGTAGCTTAACTGGCGTAAGGATTAGAGAGACTGGGCACACGTGCCTAGGACGGATTTCCACCAACTCAACCGTATCGCTCCCGCAAACCCGGCATATATACCCGAGGCAGGCAAATGTGGCCAACCTAGGCACATAACTGCGGGAGTACGGTCTACAAAAGACGGTCAGCAAGGTTTGCTGTCATAGGCACGAATCTCCAGGATGTATTGCGCGTCTGATCTTTTATTATCCTAACATACATGCCACAGTATTCACTATGCGTAAACGTTTATTCAGATCCTTTCTACAAACGGTTAAGGGCTGCTTGATTATCAATGTATATACATATGTAACTTACCATGTTCCAGTACATTTTTCTGGAGGCACATCATACTTTCAAGGCGCTTGGGCCTCAGCAAAATAGATTGGGAGTTGATGTATGAACACTTCAATATGTTTAAGGTTTAACTGAGGGCAGGCGACAGCCCATAGCCATGGAGTGGCGTCAGCGTAGCTTACAAAAAGAACTTTAAATTGAGGACATACTGATTTTCCCTCGTCCCAACACGTATTTAACCACAAGGTTCTTCTTCGGTGCACATGGTTAATAAAAAAGTAAGGCAGCCCTAAGATGAAGCACGTACATGCCATGCCATGTATTCCGAAATATTTGAGATACCAAGGGCACGCCGTGGGATGATATTGATCGTCAGACAAAATCCCGAAGTTGAGGCCGGTATTAACTTCAGCGTAATGTTGACGGTTTTGTTAACAACTCCTGAGTATACGAGCTATTTTCTCGGGCAAAAAATACACTTTTGTCAGTTAAAGACGATACCTAGGTCGTCCTCAATAAGGATAACCACTCTAAGAAATGAGTGGATGACTGTTGACTTTCGCGGTAATCATCTGATGATTACTGTCGAGGGTGCCGTCGGGAGCGTGGCCGGTAGCCGGAACAGCCCAGCAGCCTCGCAGCGATCTCCCACCTGTGCGTAGCTTCAATGGCCGGTACTCGCTCTCTGGTGTAAAGCAAGGCTTTTACCAATCTGGGTAGCAGAAGCCAAACGGCTGAGATACCCAGGATAAGGGCAATCTCACGGCCATCCTGGTAAACTTGGCTGAGGTTTGAGCGTCGCGGAGCAGGTGCAGCAGCTCTAACACTCATGATCAGCTGGGTCTCAAGGAGCCCGAGTCGCCGTTTCGGGCGCAAATTTGGGATAATAATGTAACCAAAACTTAGGTTTAGTACCGCTTTATGAAATAATAATAACAGTCTGATGGAGGAGCTTTTGAATAGTCGTAGTATAAGTAGCAAAGAACTCCACTTAAATTTCACTTTGACCCCAACAAGGGATTTGACGCGGCCTGGTGCATTATGCGGCGGGCGGCTTTACATCCATTTCGTAGTTTATTTAATATGATAAATTTATCCTGCATTAGAAACGTATTCCCACTTTCTTCCCAGCATCACGAAGGAGTCAATTTCTTGAGGGTTACCATTGGACCATTTCTGAAAGCCTTCATCCATTGCTTAATGCAATTCTTACTTTTGATGCGGTTTGAGTGATAAAGTAGAATTACTTTCTATGTGACTCCAACAAACGTCCACAATGTTGGCCTTCCTCTAATCATTTTGTTCGCGCCAAAATATTGTAGGCTCGAGTTTAAACCTTAATAACTCCGATACAGTCCAGGGATTTGCACGGCATATGCATCATCATTTAGATAATCTTCTTTTATGTTTAATTAATATGTAATATAAATTTTAAATATAAATCTTGGAGTTGTTCCTGCAATTAGAGTAAAAAATCCCATTTTTAGCGCTACGGCGACATGCACCGTCACGTCTAATAGTCCTACTTTGGCCTTTCTTTATTATTGAAAAAATAAAATTATTGGATATAAAATAAGGAGTTAACTCCGGCAGAATGATGATACCTCATTCACTCCGGTTTAAGCCTCATAGCGCCATGTAGCACAGTTGCCAAGAAAAAGTAGGTTAAAAATTGAGGACTATACCTTCAATTACTAAAGCTAATAACCTGGCAGGCGCAATTAAAGGCTATGAGTCAATATATATTAAAATTCCGTTATATTGAACGCTTCGTCTGCTGTTATCAGTTGTCAAATTTACGCATGTCGCCGTAACGCTAAAAAAATTGCTAAAAATGCTTAAATCCCTTTTTACTCTAACGTCATAAAGAAGTCCGGATTAAAAAAAAAATATTATAAAAATAAACTGAACAGGAAGCAATAATGCAGACACGGTATTGTATGTATCGTGAAAATCCTAGGAATTTCCTCGTATTTATTAAGGTTCAAACTGGAGTCTACTGGATTGTTTCGCGGACAGTAGTGACTTTCAGTGGCGTGACATGAATGAAATGACGTCAAGCCCAATTAGAGAATGATTCGCGAAAGCTTATCAATGTTCATTACATTACGTTAATTTACTCCACTGTTTGGCAAAATTGTTGCCAAATAACTGTATAACTTAAATCAGGTTCTAGTGTTTCTTCGATTTCAACAATAAAACTGCATGAAATTTTTATGATAAAATACCCATTTTCTTATAAAAATTAGAATTTCTCTTTTCATACCTTATAATGTATTATAATATTTATTGGATAATTAATAAGACATATTTTACTAGGCTAAGAGAAACTAATGGAGCCATGAATCGATTTCTAATTGACATGGCAGTTCCTAACATTTTTAGGCTGATGAAAGCAACAGTTCCTCTTCTCTACCACAATGGCCATAAGCTCAATCCTATGATATTCTCCTTGTGACGGTTTCAAGCATTCCACGAACGAGGAAAATCCCTCTACATAATGTCAAATACATGACTCTCTTCGATTAATGCCACTATGATGAAAATTTGATCTAATCCTACTGTCTCTCCGTAGTTTAGCGCGAGTCCCACGCTAAGCAGGTCTGTGAGCGTCACCGCGCATGGAGAGTAGGCATTTGGGATCCTAAGCTACTCCTATAGAGTAGGCCGTTAATCTCCCCTTCCAATCGATTAATGGTACTTATATCTTAGCCCGTAGACTAATTAATGCCGACTGGTATTGAACACCGGCTGGAAGACTCATCCTTTTCACATCTTCCAATTCCCCTTCGTCGCCACTATTAACCTCATATATATTGAAATATTTTCGAAGGAAATAATCCCGTCTCCATCAAAGATACATGTGATTTTGCAGGTTTTGCCCGCGCTGCTCCGAGACAGATCATTTGGTTCGCCGGGCGCTCAACTAAACGAAGGTTCACTTCGTGTTCCGATCCACAAATCAGGAAAAAAAGTATACAGTTCCATCAGGTTTTAGTGTCCCAAGTAAATTAAATTAAAGAACCAGATCAGTTAAGTGAGAAATGTAGACTAAGTCAGGTTACTCTGGGCATGAACATTCAGTGCCTAAGGGAAATCAATTCGAGTCTGGTGGGATGAAAACAACATACCTTGGAATTTAATGCACCCATGGTGCATTAAGCTCATTTGATGCTTAAAAAAACGAATCTTACAGAAAATACCATTCTCTGCCAGGAAAGAGCGGGGAGAACAGTTCTGCTTTGTCTTTGTAAGTCAGGAGTGCTTGAGGCTAATTTTCCTTCGATTAAATATACCGCATTTGAGCTCACGTGTAGGTGACACCTTGCGCTTTTCACAGCTGATTTATGAAAATTATGTAAGAAACGGATCGTGATTTAACTTGGCCTCCTCTTGCTGCGGTTTTGAGATCCAACTTTTTCTTCGTTCAACTAAGCACTTATCTTTTGAAACTATCGAATTTGTGTCATCTCCGTTATGCAGACCGACAGAACAATTGTCTGGAAAATTTGAGTCCAAAATTGGAAATAAAAAGTTTTCTTTGTACCATTCTCCGTCGCTTAAAAAATAGTTCGTTTGTCCTTTGAGTGTAGTAGGTGATAATACTTTTTTTAAAAGTTGAAATAAAAGATTGTAGCTTGAACGCGTAACCTCATCCTTCACTGTGAATGGCGCCATCTAGTTGGGCGTCCGCCGACTACAGCGATAATGTAGATGGCAGGCCTCAGGATGTTTGCACTCAGATCGAGAGGTTTTTACGTGTTCAATGTTTTCAAATATTCAGTTCTCAAATATTCAGTTCAGCTTCATGCTTTTAGGACTACTAGCAATGAAATTGTAAAAAATAATTAATGCTAGTAGGTAGCTAACAATATTTTATCTACAAAATATTCCATTATACAAAAAATTACAGGAAACTCTTATTTAAGGTTTCTTTGTCAAGATTTCTCAAGCAGTGTGAAACGCTCTGAACTAGATACCAAAAGCGGAGGGAAAGTCTAAATTACAAGGGGAAAAGAAGTCAGTGAAACTATTTCAATGCATTTCAAGAGAATGAGTCTCAAGCTGTCTAATTTTCCCTAATTTCTTAAATTATCAACTTGTCAGAAGAAAACCTGAGTACTTCCTCCCCGAGGAGAAGTATAGGTGACAGAATGTAATTCTTGACTCTCTGTCACTAATCCTCTTATCAAGTACGCCACATTTCTCACGCGTTCGGCACTTGACGCGCGTTGACACTTCATTTATCATGTATTATACCGATAAAGGTAGGTTTTGCTGAATGTCAGAGAATCGCCTCCCGGTCTTTTACACATTCAGGGGCCTATCTTCCTCTAGTATATCCTTAATCGCCTCAGCATAAGATCTACCCTTCTTCATCCCATCCATGAAACCTATTCTCTTTCCTACCCTTCCCCGCTCGCCCAACATTCTTCCCTCTATCACACACTTGAGCAACCCATCGCAACTTATAACACCCTTCAGCCATCTACCCTGCCTATTCCGGATTTCATTCAGAAGTTTCCTTCCTCGCCCACCATCTGAAACACTTCCTCGTTAGTCTACCTTTCCGTCCACCTATTCTCGTTCTCCTTCCTGAGGGTCAATGATTCTTCACCATACAACGCTACGCTCCATATCAAGCTCATCACCAGCCTCTTATTCACATCCTTACCCATTGTCCCCGTCATTCACTCTCTTCTTTTACTAAACGCCTCCTTAGCTAGCGCTATTCTCTTCCATATGAGTAAATCTTTATTAAGTTGACGCGATTATGAGCCTATAAGCGCGAATTAAAGCGTTGAATTCCGGGTTTTTATTAGAAAAAGATCCCGCTTTCGCTTCTTCATGCCTCCGAAGCGTCAATGAAAACATTGATTTACTCTCGTAAATGAACCCAACTGATGCGCTTGCCTCACTCCACCATCAACTAATCGCCTCATTGAATTCTTTGGAAGGATAAGAGGCCAAAAAGACGCCTCCTTCACCTCGCAGCGGTCTCTTGAGTCACACTTCGACGTCAGGATCGCAGGGCTTCCGATTCCGGAGGACACCTATTTGGGGTGAAGGGGGCGAAATTCAGGCAGCGATGTAGGAGAGGAATAGCAAAAAGGAAGCAGATATAAGTGGTGAACAAGATGGAGGACTAAGTTCGTGGATGGGGTGAGGGAGCATCGGAAAAAAAGGCGCCTGAGATAAAGCAGGAGCGGGGGGACGGGGAAGCGTGCTAAACACGCCCTCGGAGGGGTGGCGCAATACTTGCGGTGGGGAGGACACAAGAGGCATGGAGGGGTGGGATCCGAATAACACGTGCGGGACCGAAATTCCACCGGATCCCTATTCCGTGAGAAAGAGAAGGAAAAGGGGATTAGGACGAGTGCGGAGCGTCAGACGCAACCTCACGTCTTGCCGTTCCGCCGAAGGGGCGAAGCGAAGTGCGGCTCTACACGCTTGCTTCCTCTTTCGCATTGCTCACTCTTTGTTGGGTTCCAACATACTGCTCGACGTTTCGGAGTATGTGTCCGGCAATTTGATCGAGCACTAGGATCAATTCTGCAGACCAGGAAATGGAGGGTTCGACTCTACAAAAACGTCCAGTTAATCCCGTACCAACGTGGAGGAACAACCCGGAAGAAGACGTCGCGATTCGAAAGGAAGAAAAGAATACGATATCCGTCGAGAGAGGCGCGTTCAGTGACGTGATCGGCGAGAGTGCCGTCTTCAAAGGCGGAGAAAGGTGACTGTGACTACGGGGTGGGCTAACCAACCCGGTGCTCTCGTATACAATGGAAGAGAAACCCCGATTTGGACGGGGGAGGAAGGTGCGGGCTAGCACAAACGCGGGAGTAACATGAACGGTTCGCCCCTAACTGCCGACGCGCGCAATGATACGAGCGCGACAAAGGCCGCCAATTAACGCGCCAAGAGTACAACGCTCTCACGTAAAGATCGGCGCGGGGATGACACACGAAAAGAGAGAGCAATCGTGGGTGGAGCATGAACAAAACAGTGATCTTTTTCTGAACAATTTCAATCGTGTAGGGTAGGTTTCTTTGCCCGAAGACATTTAAAAATGGTATCCTGCAGAATCCATTCGAAGTAATGAAGTTTTCAAAGAGCAACTTTGTAAAAACGAAGTAGCCTTATATGTCAGACCTGGAATGCGATTCTGATGGTTAAGACTTATCTCCATTAAAAATGTCGAGCTTAGTATAATTAGGAAGGTTTATCTGACTAAAAAAGGGCAAATAGTTTTGAGTTCATAGAGTTAAAGGAATCGATCCGTGAGAATATGGCAATGAGTCATTCAAAGATGTAGCTAATTAAAGGCATTTTTAATAAAGTCACATGCGATAACTTCTAAAAACAGTAAAAATGAAGAATCATCACCATTAATTGATAAATACGAATACCAATATATTAATAAATATAACCAACTAAATGGATTTGCATATTTTCCACTTGTATGGGTGTCGAAGGAATACGGGAACTGTTGTTAGCCAATGGCTATTATTTGAATGCAAGGAATTCTACAGACGGAAGTCAACGAAAAGACACCCAAAACTTTTCAATTAAATGCTTTCGTTGCTCAGCAAAAACCATATTCATCACTTAAAGGTTGAAGTACAGCCTTCAATATTTTTAATTAATCTGACAATGCATGCATTATATAAATCTGAAAACTCGCCAATATTCCGTACTCAAAATAGCGTTGACATTGGATAGGATACCGTATGAGCGAAAAAGTTAAAGAAAATTTCCAAGAATCGGCCATGGAATAACAAACTCGTGATCTAATAATGATTATCGCTGTGAAATGGGCCTCAAGAGCCTTAAAATCTATCTGTAAAGTATAATTATTCACTGATCACCAAAAACTGGTTCCACGCTGCCTATCTTTGTATTACAAAGAAACAGAACCATACGGTGACGCTTGACAGCCACTAAAGGATAGCTAATCGACTCCGTATGGCTTAAGTCACCATGGAAATATTCCCATGCCAATTTTGTCAGATTTTCTTAGGTTATATTCTACTTGTCCTTGGTGCGTGACACCGTAATGTCCTCCTCTCTTACGTTTCCCGATGAAATGACTCCCGCGGTGCTAATAAATAGGTGCGTCATCAAGGTGTAAAGTTTCGAAGACGGGTTTGAAACAAGTGATTACATTTCAATCCAAAAACAAGTTGAAACAAAGACACAGGGCTGCTTATCATCAGAATCTCCATTTCAGCGTCGGTAACTTACATTTCATAAAATTCTTTAATCTATCTCCAAATACAGAAACAGAATTATAATTATGGCTAAATTTCTCCCGATTTTCAGTAAAAATCAGCCCGAAATCATTTGAAGCTGCAATCGAAAGTTGATCCAAAAATAAATGTATCACTTTCACCAGAGTCCGTCCCAGATAATTACGCAGTTGAAATTTACTGATCTGGCTCAAAAGTATTTGGAAAATAAACATTTTTTTCGTGATCGCATTATAAAAAAAATTGGCGTAGCTGTATCGGTAATTCCCTTTTCATGCCTCGCGAATATTTCCAGCTTCAACATTCTGCAATCTACGCACTCGTCTAAGAGCCAAGAAGGAATGAATTTATCGGTAATACTCTCGACGATTCTCGACGCCGGCAGTCCTGGTCATCCAACAATGGGCACACCTGTGGCACCATTGCAGTAAGTTCATCTGAAACTAAAATTCAGTGATGACTTCACGATCTGAGACAGCAATTACTGTGCTTAGAATTTTCACTTATGAGTTGAGCCCGTCCAAGGTAACTGCACGGTTGAAATGCATTTTTTTGCTTAAAAAGAAAATGTCAGCAACTTTTCCACGACCAAATGATTTCAAAAAAGGCCACCCTCGTGGATTCTTCGGTCACGTGATTCACTTCCCCAAACGTCATCGGACGCGCTCGCCGATTGGCCGCATTTCTGCCAACTGCGCCATTTCCTTGGACGCACTCTATCCCCTATTACTCATTACGTAAATTGACTTCACTCGCAGAGCTTTCTCAGAGAGTAATATGATCTCATGTATGAAGCAAGCGTAATAAGAAACACTTCTTTTTAACAGGATGAGGTTTTCTTTTGTAAATTTTAATAACTCCGCGGAAAAAGTGCTCTTTCCTTGAATCCAAAGGGGACGAAGGATTATTCCAAGGATTTTGCGGCGCCGTAGCCTCCCTACACACGGCATTATCCGGCGCCCCAACCCTCTCCACCCCACCCGACGAGCAGTCGCACACCTGACCCCCCCCCCCCCCCCCAACACACACGGAGCTGCCGCGTCCATCCATCCGCATTTACGGGGGAGGGGGCTGGGAGGATGGAGGAAATAGGGTTGGGGATCGAGGAGAGCAGGTGGGGGAGAGAGGAAAGGGGGGGGGTGGTGGGTAGGGAGGGTGGGGGGCGAAGCGCAAATCCACTCACTTGACGGCGCAATGGCGGAGCCACGCCCACCCACCTCGAGTGATGAGACCGCAAAACCCCAACGCAACCGTCTCACATTTTTCAGCAGTTGAGTTTACAATTCATTTTTTGCAACAATTAATAATAACAACAACATTTTCAAAGGACCACGGAACTAGCCGCGCAGTTACTTCAACGGAGTCACCCGCTAGTGATCGCACAATTGTGTGAAATTCACAGTGGAAAAATCATTCGCCTGGACTGGGAATCGAAGCCAGATCCCTCGATTTCGCGCCGAGTGATCTAACCAATTAAGCTACCCAGGCGTTCTCTTCCACTGTGAATCTCATAGGGGCTTTAAGGAGCAAGTTGCCCTCACAGGTATTGTGCATATGATGCCAAAGGTACCCGTATGCGAGCGCTAAGCGCCACAGTCCACGGGGTAAACCCCAACTTAAAACACAAGGTTGTTTACTTTGGACATTTTCAAAGAACCACGGAACTAGCCGTACAGTTACTTCAACGGAGTAACCCGTAAGTGATCACAACATTGTATGAAATTCACAGTGGAAAAATCATTCACCTGGACTGGGAATCGAACACAGATCCCTCGACATTTTTTCACTATTGTGAATGCATATAGTATAAAGGTAGTTTGAGCGAGATAACATTTCTCATTTACTATCATGTTTATTTATTTTTACTACCCTATAACAGTACAATTGGCCCATTACATTGGGTGAATCAATAAAAACAACAGACGAAAACAACCACCCATTTCCTGAGCGGTAAGCAATACAACCAGGTGGGACTCTAACACTCGTTTTGGCGAGGCCTAACGCCGTCGCCACCGGGCCAGACAAATCAAAATGCAATGAATAGTATCTCATATTTTTTAAATCACTACTCCCAAAATACACCAATACATTTGCCATTTACCGGGATACTATTAGAGATATTTGCCAAAAATGCCATCCGTTTTTCATGAAAAATGGTGCGGAATCGCACTGCAATTGTTTTACAATTTATTTTAAAAATGAGGAACTAGTAACGCGTATATCTAGTCAGAAATTAAACAATTTAATTTTCACCTTGAGACGTGAAAATATTATTTTAAAGATTTACGAATGTACAGTGGCGGAAGAAATTAACGCAAAATTTTTCGCGCGCCAGAATGCGGCATTTTTGGGAACTTCTAGGAGCAGTACACACTCCAAAGACTGGCAACACTGAGGAAAACATCGTCTACCGCAAATATTTGAAATCCGCCTTGCAGCTCACATTTGTCGGAGCCTAGAACTTAGTCATCAGTCGCCTTATTTTTGAGCTTTCGTCTCATATTATTCGCACATTCAGTCACGGTGCATCGCTGTGTTTGTTTCAGAATGGTTCTTACGTCGAATGATATCATTTATACAGAAAGACTGATTATAAAAAATATTCACTATCCCACCCAATTCAGTATAATATATGCTAAACTCTTCATCTTCTACCACCAAGGGATATTTATTGTGGTCGACTTTCCGTGGATCTTTTTGAATGACGCGTACTGCATCTGTTTCACCGAAATGATATAAATCGAGATTTATCCGCACCAAATATCGATACAAAAAAGATTTAATTGAAATAAGTATAGCCTACGTGATGTAATTGTTCACGATTTTCCATTTGTAGACTGACGGAGTTCCTTTAACGGATATTTATTAAAGTCAAAATGGATATTTATTAATGAATCGGTCTTGTCCCAATATAAATCCGTCCTTAGTTCGTCAGAATGGGATTGAACTATGAAAACATACGTAAATGTATATAATTTCACGAAATAAAAATAAATGTGCTCGCATCGATACCGAATAATCTAGGCATATTTTCCCGATATTTCTTTCATCTTAACACAGGAAGCTTGATGACGAGCTGTCCACCGTTAAGCTTTATCTAGTAAATGCAGGATATACGAATACACATTCAGAAAAGTTTATCCAAATTAGGCGTAGTTATGGATAACATATGGATGATTGCATAATATCTTATATGCTTAGCTATAAATTCGCCGCATATATGAAATTAACAAAATGCCTTTTAAAAGACTTCAGTTTGGAGTAGAATATCATTAATGAAATAAATTAATAGGTAACGTTAATGTTGTAGCTGTCAGATGTATTTGGATAGCTAAAGAGTGGTCCGTGTTCGATTTTTAATGAATGCAAATGAGTTTTTATATAAACTTCCTCATATTAGCGATATGAATGAATGTAATGTGTAGCTGCAATGACTGGCTGATAATATGAAATTTTTTAAACACAAAAGAGATAAAATTTGCCGAATACAAATAATTTTACTTGACCAGAAATTGAATGAAAAACTCAAAAATGTCTCGACCAGGGGTGGGATCACGGTTCTTTTCTTCTTATGGTAATTGTTGTCATCCAAAAGGCAAGCCGCATTGGTAGGGCAATGCGCAAGGTCCTGGGAGCGCACTCCACTGCTATGTAGCACCCGATCTTTCTTGATGACGATCACGTTTTCGAGATCATGAGCGTACTCGAACAAAGTTATTATGAAGAAACATGATTGCGATTCAGGTTTGCAACCCAGTAACAACTACTGAGCTTTCTTTTGTCAAGGCGACTTTAAGATGATGTTTCGTATCCTTTCGGTGAATTTTTTTGCGTCCTTATGCGTTACTGTGAACTAAGTTACTTTTAAAATGAGTGGTGGTATTGTCTACGAACGTTTAAAATAACTAAAGGATAGGAAAAAGCATACTACTCTCTCGGGAATACAAACAGAAAGAAGTAGTTCTAGAATTTCACCTCATCAGCCCAGACCATTCCAATCACACGCCATTAGTTCCCATCATGCATGGGTTTGGAGGCCAGCTACCTTAAATCTGAGTTAAAGCAACGAGCAATCTTGGAGGACTCTTGAGGATCCCTAGAGGTTTCCCCGTGTCGATACAAAGCTCCACCAATACTAATCCATTCAAAATCGGAATGTATGAAGTGCGCATTATACTGATTGGGAAATAGTATGCCTTTAATAAGAGCTTACTTTCCCCTTGTGTTGCGGGCGATACCTTTTCTGCCGTAGATAATGTTTCGGACGCCAGGCGTTTAACTCACAGGAAAGAAGTGGTATTTGACTTCTCTTACGCCCTTAAAAGTATTCGACGGGGGCTTCCGATGTTTTCGAAGCGCGACGAGCCTTTTCTTTCTGGTGCAGCAAGTATTTGAAACCTGTGCGTTATTCACAACAACAAACCACCCCGACCATCACCACCCGGAACTTGGCCAAGGTTTACTGATGACTACTTCATTGAGACGAGCGACGATAGACGAACAAGCAGAGCGGACAGCGCAAGCCGAGATATTGTTCAAAGTTTTAGCGGCCTCTCCCAAAATTCTTGGAGGAAAGAAAGATCTTATTAGCCTTTAAGTATGCCTCATTTTTCTCCCAGGCGGAGGAATCGGATAGTAGGTTTGTAAAAGGCAAAAACATTAGTCGAAAAATTACCCGAAGAGGTGTTGCGCCTTCAACTTTCACCCACTGATCTTTTATTTGGTGTTTAAAAGTAAAAAACCTAGTTCTTACTACTATCAAACGAAATTCATTAAATTCATGTCCGCTATAATAAGAACTATGTTTCATCAAATGTATACCAATATTCATTTTTCGCCCGCAACTAGGAATACTTACGAGTTCAAAAATGTCAAAAATCTAGATGGTTCAAAACAAATCATGTAACATAGATGGAGCGGGCTGCTCGTAGCGCAGAGTTCATTATGAGAAAAATGCGAGAAACAAACGTTTTTCGACCCCCTCAAACGAAACAACCCCAAATTAAGATGCAATGAGGAAAATCGTGGAGGAAGAATGGAAAATGAACCCAGTAAGATGATACCAAAATGTGGACAACTCCATGTCACAGAGACTTAGTCAGGAAATCGAGAATGGAGGGGGATGAATTGATTATAAGGCTAATTAACATCCACATTCTTTGTGTAAATAGCATATTTCTCGATGATCAATTGCTGTGATCATTTGCACACATAACTCAAATTGAGAGAATTACGCATACATTTGAACCTTTTCCACTCGTTCTAAATAAAGCATTATAGTGTCCCTTTTCAACATCCTTAAAATACATTACCACTAAAAGATGAAATTTATGATTCTGTAAAAAGTCTGTTAATATCTTCATGTGGGAGCACTCACAACTTTAACTTCCATTGAAGCAATAATATTACGACACATTAGAAGAGGAATAGATTCTTTAGGAACGTAGCAACCGTATAATCTTTGATGGCGCACATTCCTAATTTGCACTCCATTGACTACTCTGCGGATTTACGAGAAGTATACAAATGACCATGGGGAAAATATCTAATCACTGCTTAGTCGCTACATGAAAAAGATGATTTTTAGTATTTTATCACTTTCACAGGGGAAGATACGCGATGCATTTTTGTCGGAGCATTACTTACGCATGGGTATAAAAATGCTCCTCATAAAATTTAACTGCATAATTTTAGCCAAACATTTTTCACTGTGAATATGTCAAAAGGTATTTAAGTGATTCATTAATTTACCTTATCCTTTACGTATTATCCTCCATCCTATAAGTTGAACTGCTGAACTACACGGTTAATGTATTGCTCATAGCAAACCTAGAAAACAATGCTGGGAAAGCTTCAAATACCGTTTTAAAGATATTTTGAAGAAAATTCCACCCTTGTTTGGTCTCTCTTTCAGATAAGTAATCGGTATTTACAAGTTTGGCAGATATAACCAAACGTTAATTCCTAATAAAAATAATTGCCCTCTTTACTAAATCATTTCAAAGTAATTTAAAGGTGAATGTAGCATCATGTAAGTTCACTAAATCGAGTAACTGACACAATCAAAGATCCGGTCTATTCCCTCCTTCATGAATAGCTTTTCATTGAGTGGTGAATTGGCGAATAAGTGGATATGAGCATCATACGACAGACAGGACGTAGAAATCAAGTGGAGCCGAGTACCCGAGAATGGGAAGTAAACATCTCATTCGACGACCAAGGAGACCGCTCTGATTCTTTTGCAAAGCCCGAATATGTGTAAAACTCACACACTCATGGATGAGGTCAATGTCCATTCCCTGGGCCTTCCGCAGATTCCTGCGAAGTTTTGGCTGCAATAAAGTCACATCGCGTAGGCTAATTATAAAGGCACTAAAAGAGGCCACGCCAGGATTTGAACCCCAGGCATTCTTAACCGCAGACGAACGCTCTCCCTCTAGGCTACTTCATCGATCAAGACTAATCCGCGTCCAGTGGTTCTTACTACAAAACGAAAAAAGGGAATTCTAATGTTTCCTGTAAAAACTGGACCAAATAAAATGTTCTGGAGTTTTGAAAGTAGTTATCAGAAAGTAAATAATATTACGTTAGGAGGAATTTAAAAATTTATGTGTTTGAGACGACCTGTATGAACAAGGGCGGAAACTTACGTAGGGTTTTAAGGTATTGGAAATACTTTTAGAGAAAAATTTTCTCCACATGGAAACCATTCTATTCAACCAGATTTCCTATACTTTATCTTGAAATTCTCAGGATATTACGCCAAAATGTTAATTGTAATGCATCATATTTCTCGGAAGTAGTTTAAGGCCTATTAAAACGATGTTCATCCACAGCTATTCCCTGCACGCGGAAATACGTTTTATTGTAAGTGAATTTGATCTGGAGAATACAAAATTTTTATGTCCCAACGAATAATGCTTTCATCGTAATATTTCTTAAGTTGCAATCAAGAAAATTTTTTTTAACGGTCCAAAGCTCTAAAAATAATATGGTAAGCATCTCTACATAATCAACTACGACTTCGGAACCTCGACTGAGTGCGGGTCGAAGCAAGCTCATCACGTTTATAACTCCTAGACGATGTCGCGAACGTAAACCTTATTAGTATGACTATTTACATGACGCGTAAAATCGATATCCATTCATAGAGAGTTTGAATATTCCCGGTATCCATATGCTGTCTCATTGTTGTCAAGTTGTCGAAGGAAAAGCGATTTCAATTAGTTTCCGTGTACGCCGCATTCAGACGCCAATGAGTTTTGCGTTAATTTTTTCCGCCACTGTACATTGAGGTCACTGCTTAAAATATTGAATCAAAAACTTATGCATGTATATTTAGGTAACTGCTAAGGTTTTCAGTAACATAAAAAAATCATCACCTTGATCAAAAATATCTTTGTACCATTAATTGAAATAATTACTCCATACTTCTTCCAGCCGTTGGAATTAAAAAAATAAAATTCGACAATGGTCCCTGCAAAGACTAGAGAAACTTCTCGCCCAAACTACCTTAAAACATATAACTAGTGAAATTTGATACCACATATAAGAAAATTCTTACAAAGAGTTCTCCCACAATCAATTAATGGACGAAATGGTGGGCAGATCGTGTCTAACTAAACACTAATCTAACGCCAACTACTAATCATTGTTTACCTCATGTCCTCGTCTGGGTTGAGAAAAGGCGGAGTAATAACAAAGGACCCTGTTAGGGTGGTTTCAAAGGTATCAGAATGCTTGCCCGAGGGTAAGCTTATACTCTTTTTGCAAACTGATCTCACTCTCACTCACTGTAGGACTGCAACTGTTAATTAATCGGAGCAGCAGTGCAATGCCCCCTTTTCCACATTCGCAGAACTTGCAATTAGCGGTCGCATGAAAGAGACGAGAGCATGATCAGGGTCATGGTTTCATGATCTCCTACGCTCAAAATTTCGACAATCAGGACGCAAAGTCGAGAGCAATAATGAGGAAAATAAGTGTTCGCGGAGTGTGAACGTGTTTTTTGGTCCATGCAGACCGGCAGGAAATCCTGATTGGAGTGGTTCACATGAGTGACGTCGGGAGAGTACGCCCTCATATTCTCCCGTCCCATCTGTGTGGAGTTAAATCATTACTTTCTGTGGAAAACACACGTCCTGGAATGAGATTATTTTAAATAAATAATTATCCGTGACGTAATCATGGAACAAATTCCCGTCCGGAGAGAATATCACGACCGTCGGGAGTGCAACGGATTTCATATGCCAATTGGCCGTCATTGCCAACAACATTGACTATGCGGTTTGGACGGCTTTAGAGAGACTGTAGTCTACATTGGCAGAATTAACACATCCTCTCGTGTGACCAGCCCTTGTGCCGATAAAATGAAATGTAAAACAAAACATTATTAGTCATCATGCGAACTCTTCCGACTATGCCCTCTTCCCACTATTACAAGAACTGAAAAGTCTATCACCAAGGCCAACATATTGGTACAGCGCTAATAGTACTATTTATCGACGTAGGCCAATAAATAATTTTTTCTCACATTCAACGGAGCCAAGAAATAACCGGATCATTTTATCAAATACAAAATAGTGAAGCACTTATACATTCCATCGATTACTACACGCACAAAAGTACCGTCAACTACGCAATAGGATTTCTTCTCCTACATACAAAATTAAATTTTTGGAAACCTTAAAATATGGTTATCTACACAGTAATTTTTTAATGTTTCACAGAGTTTTATAATGTTTTGTAATTTACATAGAGTAGTTTTGTAATTTCAGCACTGTTCATTAGGTTCGCCTCAATGCGTGCCTTATAGTCCTTATGTTCTTTAGTAAATCAATAGATTTCTATAACATTTATTTACTTCATTGCTCATTTTTCCTCCGTTCACCAATTTTTACAATACATTTAGGGAATTTAACGTTCTTACGCTAACTTTTTCGAAAAAATTATAAATAATATAGATATACCTAAATACAGCTACCATATATCGCCAGAATATGGCTAGAATGATATAAAAAATTGATTGCCCGTCTCGGTCATCAAGTTGGAAAATCTTTTCATGGATGTGATGGCTTAAAAACTTTATATTTTCCTCTCTCGAGGCCGAAGAGCTTGCGGGTGGCACCGGGGTCATAACAATGCGCGATGACAACTCTTTTTCTCCATACCAGAAAAAAATGTATGCAAAAGAGATTTTGGCGGCATAAATCAGTCGATGCCCCCGTCGACCGCATTTAAGGATATACCCGAGTTTCCACATTGCTCCTAACGACACAATTGTCCAGCCCCAGCCATCGCCTCCATATTATCAACGCAAACACAATTGTACCCAATTATTCTTTCTTAATCCCTCAACAAACGAAAAACGGCCACCGTAGAATCTATTTGGTCATCACTCGAATGAAGTTCGGACAAGTTTGCGCCAATCATTTCGTTGGCTGAGTGACAAGAGGTAAATATCCATCTCCCGTGAACATTTAATCACTCAAAACTCATTCGAGACGAGCGAAGGAAGCGCGTTGATGAAGTTTGCAAGATGTTTCCTCGGATTCGCTGCCGAAGAGAGCGGTTGGGGCTTAGCGGCGAGTCGGGAGGGTGCGGGAGTGTGCAGGAGGGAGCGGGAGTGTGCAGGAGGGAGCGGGAGGGTGCAGTCGTTACGCTTTTGCCCAGCGAAGGGGTTGGTTAAAGGCGAGGGTAAAGGGATTAGGCGGCAGGCAGGCAGGAAGAGGGGGGCGAGGCGAGGCGGAGTGCAAAGAGGCCGTGGCGGGGGGAGTCCTCGGGCCTCATTTTCCTCCTTGAATCCCTCAAAAAAGGATTTACCCTGGGTTTTTGTCCACGGGGAAACTTTTAACGTGGCGAGGTTGAGTGCGGACGAATGAGGGTGCGTCGTAGGACACCGGAAAGGTGCAGAGGTGGAGTGAGGTAGCGATGGGGGGGAGCGGGGGGATAGCACTATTGTTGCGGCCGTGACGCACGGCCCAGGGAAATTACGCCCCGGACCGCCCCATCCGTCTTCACCTTTTCTGCGCCTTTCCCGCGCGCACAAGTTTTACGGCCCGCGACGTCGTGGGTCGCCGCCAGAGGTCGCCTCTGACGCTCGGCCGCC
The DNA here is from genome assembly GCA_963169105.1 of Ceriagrion tenellum. NCBI lineage: Eukaryota > Metazoa > Arthropoda > Insecta > Odonata > Coenagrionidae > Ceriagrion > Ceriagrion tenellum. The sequence continues at coordinate 12,590,537 of OY720638.1, forward strand.
GCGGGTCAGAAAATGGGACGCCGTTCATCACAACTTTAAGCCTTTTGTGTGTCAACATTTTAGTCGAAACAGTTATTTTCTTGCTTCGGAAACTCTTCGGGGGAAACGCGGGCGCTGCAGTTTCAAAAAACGGCTCCTCAGCGATCCCTGAAAACTCGCAAAAAGCCTCTCGCTGAGCGGAATAATATTGGCCTCGCGACGGCGAAATTTATTCTTTTCCCAGGCCTCAGCGATTATAGAATGGCGTTTAATATATACGGGAAATGAATTATGAAAGGAAGAATGGTGTGATGGGGAAGAGTGTTCGTTTTACAGAACTTTCAGGTGGTTCGTTTCACTGGAAGGGTTTTCCACCACATCACAAAGCCTGAGTTGTCTCATCCATTAGCGACCGTTATTGTGCAGTTTTGCCCAGAGTTCTTCCCCTCTCTGCTCAAACAAAAAATCCAAACTTAATTTTAAGCTAATAAAACAAGACTAATTTTTTTTCATTTCAATGACTGTCCAACGAAAAAAATATAGCAGTAGTCATCGCACAGTAATCATGAAGGTATGCACGATCATAAAGATTTTATAGCACAAATTGGAATCTAGTATTTTTTTAAACTTGTCTAAGTAAAGCATATTATTTCCTTTCAACTTCCGGATGTGACTTTTCCACAAACCTTCGCGTACTTTCTCGTATCTTCGCGGCATACAAGATATCCCAATCATATCCCATTTTTCATATTCAGTCAAAATCAATAATAAACTGCTTGCTAGTGTTTCATTACAATTTTGGATGGAAAAGGAAATACGTTTATGTTTTAAGTTGTTTTTATTTGGCCTGTACATTAATAAAATTCCATGCCATTAATTAAATCGGTGTATGATTGCAATCTTTGTGAGCGTGATATTCTAGATTCCATAGTAAATATAGGGGGCTAATTATAAACTGGTTAATAGTGAAATACGATATTTGTAAAAGAGTGACAAATTTTCGATCCCTTTGATTTCACAATCCAGAAACTTTTAACCAAATTAATATGAAAGAGAGAGAGGTTTCCGCCACAACTCTGCACAATTCAAATAGGAATTGGGCTGTCAACAGCTAAGATTTCTCGTCCAGCGAGTGGTAAGGTACGAGGAAAGCGCGCAGCAGAAGATGCCGAGTACAATTGCAGTGAGGTTGCTTCAGGGCTGCTCAATCGCCAAAATTCTCGAAGATAACGTCATATCCCGTCAGGTGGTGCCTCTTCAAACACCTGCCCTCCCCCTCAATAATCCTCGTGGTGAAATTCCGCTGCAGAATTTTTCAGAATTCTGCAAGCGGGAGCTCAAGAGAAAAGTGTCTAAGACTACTTTAGTTTCACAAACCTATTGCCGGGACCGGGTTGAGCGCCAACTCGAGCCTCGAACGTGACTTTGGTAATACTAACTGAACGAGCGGTTGCTTCAGCCATAGAGTGAACTAATAAATGATTTTTTCATAATATTTTGCCGAGTGGCATGTTTTCCCCGATTACCCGCCTGTACAAGAAATGAGACCGAATTTTTCTGCCCTGCTTCCCACTGCAACGAAAAATTTGCGGTATTTGCTTGAACATCAGAAGTGCAGACAAATCCAGTAATTGAACAATTTTGTCAGTTTCCTTTGCTGACAAAATTGACAAAATGTTGGCTGTTTTCTCGGAACGCGGCGGAGGGCACTTAAACTCGGGTAAGCCAAACACTAAAAAACACCACAACACACTGTTATTAGTACACAGGAATTTGTACACACTTTAATGTCCTTCAAGTATATATTAGTGTGCAAGCTTTCATCGATTTCGTTTTTGATCTAACTTTGGCTGAGCACATAAGTAATACTGGTGCAACCAAGGGTGCCATAATAAATGGCTTCTAAATATTTTGACAAGGTTTACAAGCATTATTAACAGAAGGGGGCTGTAATTTTGGTAACTATTTTATTTTTATTGCTATGAAATTTATCCAGATGAACAAATAGCCCATAGAGGCTACTGATAAGATATTTCTCTTTGCATTCTTAAACTGCGCCTCAAAATAGCAAAACGAATGTGAAAATAATAATAAAAATAAAGTGGTATACAACTCACGCTATGATTTAACAACTTGTGTGCTGATCTCACAGAAAAATTTCAACTCTGCTGTGCAGGATACAAAAACACGAAGCAGATACTATGATAAATTCAACGTAAAATAACTTCTTATACTTACATATAACAAGTCTAATAAAGCTCGAATTTTTTCAGAATTGTCCAAAATTCAGTTCTAACATCTCCAGAGAAAAAAATGAGACAATATTATGCCAGAAGTGTCATCACTTGAATCACGTCGAAACTTGACTCAAACGCAATGTGTAGCGAATATGTAATGGCGATCACTCTTGCGTGAAACATGCCGTAACTTGACTAAAGTACAATGTAAATGACCAGTTAACATCCAGAGGGCCATTTTAGGCAACAGAAAGGTACAAAAGCTAAGTTTAGGATTCATATAAGAACTAAAAACTCAGCAACCTCTCAGTCCTAATTCAGCCCACAAAATGGGTCTTGTGAATACATTTCTCCTAATCTTACATTCCTCATTAAGAGGGAATCGTAGTCAATGGAGGAGTTACATGGAGTATCCTAGGGTATACCAACGTAATTAAACAAATATGTTTTGTAGAGTACACACGTGAAACCTTGCCTAAATATTTTATGGCCTTGCCCTGTAATTTCTGCTGTCACACGTGGAGTGGATGGGTCATGGTAGACAAGGCCCGGAAGTAATAAAATATTTTCCGAAAAATCTGGAGGGGTGAAATAGGTCGCCGTGTGAAATCACTTTCGGAAATGACTTTGACGAGTGAAATACGACGCGTTACATACAATTTGGACCGAGCAAGAGAAGTCCTCCCTCCCCCGGTCCTCCGAGCATTGGAGTGCATTGCTTAGTTCGGTGGAAGGGCAAAGGGCGGAAAAGGAATGCGATCGCATATAGGAATCGCGCGCAAAAGCGAAGGGCAGAGAGGATGGAAAGGGGATAAAGGGGTCCACTCAGGCTGCCAGAAAATAATATAATGCCTGCGACACTTCCGTGCGTATTTATGACGCGAAACGTCAAATATTTCTAAAAACGTTCCCGGGACATATTCTGGGTCTATTAGATTCAGAATACAAAGCCCTATTGCCCGGTGACTTTTTTCCGCGGGTATTCATATTCTCGATTTGGAGACCGGTATTTAGACATTTTTTTCCTCTCATTGATGAATGTTTCAATATTTCTCTATTTCTCTCATGCCCTTAGATTCTTTTTTGTCAGTTTTTTTTCGTGAAGGAAATCATTTCCATTATCTAACAGCTTTCAATGGCTCCACTCGTGGCCTATTTTCACGATTTTACGTCAAGCTACGCTCATTTTACACAAAACGGCGACAGGCGATTATACACCCGTGCTTGAGAGTCATCTCCTTTTTTATGAAGACGCCCTCAATTCCTGAATGGCCGTTAATTTTATCTTCCACCTTCCCATTTCCTAAGGCAAATGACCCTTTTGGGTATCATCATACTTTCAGAGTTGAAAAGTTTTGGTAATACACTATAATACCGATAATTTTAGAATATTTTGTTTCTCGAGTTAAATTTAAGAAAAATCTGTTTGGTGGAAGTAAAGGCATTTTGCAAGGATAGAGCAGCATGGACGAAATTGTAGCAATCGATGCCAGTTTCCTCGGTGAAACGCGGAGAATTTAGCTCTTTTGACAATGTAATGAAAACACTTAACTTTGTTATTCCACATATCTTAATTTTCTACGACCCGGGTTTCGACGTTCGACGTCATCTTCAGGTTCCCCTCTAACCTTTCCTTCTTCCAACAGGGGTCCCTTCCCTCCCCTACCTCCCCTCCTCCACACTTTTCCTCTGGCCCTCTCCCAAACATACTTCTGTCTTACATCCTTAACCCTCCCGCATCACCGCCCCCATTTGAGTTGTGCATTGTATATACATGTGATGGATGTTTAGAGACATAACCTGAAGATGATATCGAACTATTTAAAAAAATCTGAAGATGACGTCGAACGTCGAAACCCGGGTCTTAGAAAATAAAGATATGTGGAATAACAAAGTTGAGTGCTTTCATTACAATGTTAACAGATTCCACAAGGTTACGCCTGATACTACCAACTCTTTTGACAATGTCTACTCCGAGCAAAAGTGGCGTGAAGATGTCGCGTAGCAATACCGCCAGCCACAGCAACGATCCGTACCGCTTTATATGACGTTTCATTGATACAATGATAAATAGAGGGAGATTTATCGTATAGTGTCCGCTCCAGTCTCCATCGGTGGAGGCTTTTGCGAGAGGGACGGCGAGGCCCGAGACGTGGAGAACGACGCTGGAACGTGGGTGGTGCGGGGGCGTCGCACGAGGTATTGGTGACTGAGTGCGGTTGGACAGGAGGGTGGGACACCTCTCTCCCCACAGCCAACTATCCCACCGTATAAAATCAATATTTATTTGATAATGATCATGTTTCTAATTTTAATCTGAATGTGTTACATTTTGGGGACAAAGGTGCCATATTAGATTTTTGGAAAACTTTGAAATAAGGACATATCACAGGTTGCACAAGGAGAAGATGATAAACGAAGTTGTTCCTATGAACTCACCTCTTTTGTCTGTAAGGGCTCCCCCTCCTCCTCCTACCGAATGATGTTTTCAAAACACTGACATTGCTTCCTCCCAGTAAGGTCACATCATCATCTTACTTCCCTTCCCAACCTCTTTTCCTAATTCCTCCTCTACTCTGGCTCAGAGTATGAATGTGTGAAACTGATGCCTCGGCGTTTAGTAACCTCTTAAAAATAACACTATTGCGTTGAAACCGGTTGAGGATAATAAACCGTGAGGAAAAGTAGAAAGTTATTTCATTCCAAACCATTCCACCGTGTTCCCATTCCCGCTTTTCCTTCGTTTGCGCTCCTCACACGCACGCTCCTGCTCAGGAAGTGTTCATTGTAGTAAAAATAATAAAACTCAAAAGAAGGAATAAATTCACTTGACGCTTATGGGGCTCTCTTTTTAAAATTTCAGAGCGATGGTGAACCCGTATCATTTTCCAAAATATCCAGCCTCCGCCAAGCCATTATAATTCAATCTGTCAGGAAAAAATGGCCATGCTACCTCCTGTACCTCTCTAATCTCTATCACTCGAGCTGTCGTAACTACATTTTACGCAGGTTCAAATGTTACTATGAAACTGCGAAACAGAAGGTGAAGAATTTATTGCGCCAGGAATTCAAGTAAATGATGCCTTTGAAATGAATACAAGCGCATCAGAATACCATTTATTTTGCCCGAGCATTGAAATATTTATCCTGAATACTGTCCGAACTAAATTATTAACCTTTAAATTAGCTAAAAAATGTCACTGCATGACAAAACTAAAGGCGAGTGCATTCACACCACATCATGAACTAATCCATAAAGTTCGTCGACTAAGTTGGACAAATCAGGATAGCGTTGAAATAATGCGGTATCACATAAAAATTCAAGGGTAAATAAACTTTTCCTCGAAGTGATCAAAATTTTATATCTCAATTACAAATCTAATCAGTTTGAAATTAATGGAATATCTAAGAATAATTATGCTGATGTAGATAACTGTTTTTGCTGAATTCATTATTATCTTTATTAATAGATCGTGATTACTGATTATCAGATTTAATGGTACTCATTTGCTAATTCAATTTCCGTTAAAGCTTTTTTCCAGTCATAAAATTTCCAGATCATGAATCCTACGTTTTAGTCTATCATCAGAGTTAAGCAAGGCTCTTGGAGACGGATGTCTTTCGAACTTGATTTATTTGGTGAAAACTTTCATTCATCTATCCCAAAAAAATTGAATTGCATATATTTGCCAAAATAGAGTAAATACTATCGCAAGATCATGGTTCATTTTCATGATCAATAAAATATTTGTTCCCTGGAGATTCTTAAAAATCATATATCAGTCAATTGGCATAATAGCGTAAACCAAGGTGAGTCCGGTACAGTTTTTGAAGTTTTTAAGGTCTTCTGTGCTCATCTTTCCTTTGTTCAATGACGTTTTTGTGGATAAAAATTAATCTATCAACAATCAGTTTCACCTTTTAATGCTTGCAATCCAACATTATGAGCTCAGAATAATGATCAATTTGGACTACGTTTACTCCATGAGGTTGGTCAAAGATTGTACATCAACGATTTTCGTTGAAAACACGTAGACATTGCCTCTATTTTAACTTTTCCCCATTTTCTTCATGCTTGGAACCACCTACAAGTTCCTTGCGCTCAGAAAACGCCTTGCCAAGCCTTTGTGCTCATTAGATTTCCCATAGCGAAGCATTGGCCACTTCTCAAAACCATTGCAATCTTCATTGCGTCATTTGGTGACTATCTGATTGATTGCCTCCTCAAGGTTTTCTGGGTGAAATAAATTATCCTCCGACCATGGCTATAACTTGAGCTTTTTGATCGAGGGGCAGAGGTTATCGGAGGGGTTTGAGCAGATGGTTATATATTGAAAGCCTATTGAGAGCAACTGGTGACCGCAGGTTCATTGCAAATATTGTCTATTTCCCTCTATTGTTTTATTTAATCACCTTGATTCAAGAAGTTCAATCAGATAAATTACTTGGAGCAATGAAAAATGTCCCGATAAACTTTCTATTTCTGAGTATGTAACAATTAGAATTTTTTCCTTCAAAATATCGGGGGTGGGCAACCTTGCCACCACCAAATTACCTACACCGGAGCCTCCTGCCTCCAAATCCTTTCGATTAATGCGTGGTAACCAGAAAAATAGTAACTAGAACGATGAAAAATATGAAATAAATATAAAACTTCGATGCACCATATTCACTCCTGTAACTACACTTTTTGAGCCTTATAGAGAATAAAAAGTTTTAAAACATATATTTACGTTTGCCCTCCAATAGTTTCTTGAGCATGTAAAAATACTTATTCGTCGATGTTGATGAACAAGATGGCACAACAACTGAGGTTTGGTAATGTTGTAGTGATAATGTGGTAACAAGATAAATAAATTGTTACGAACTGAAGGTGAAATCCGTAATAGAGGTTTAAGCATTGACTAGTTGGGCCAGCTAATGCATAGTATATGAAACAACCACCGTCGTCTCTTACGTTAGCCGGAAAATTACCTCCAGATTCGAAATTTTCGTGTTTGCACCATCTTTACCCCACCTGCCGACATCACCCCGGTTTACGGTAAGCTCTGCATTAGCGTGTAGCTTCAGTATCTGTTAATACCAAGAATTACATTTTCTTGGAAGGCAGGTATTATCACCATGAATCTATGTCAGTTACACTCATATCCTGTGGAGCAAAATCACTAAGGATGCGGTATACTGCGTCTATGGATTTTTTTCCCTTTTATCTGCTCCTCCAAGCACACCAAGCCTTTCCTTAAAAGTCGCAGGCGAGTTAATCTTAGTCCGGATAAATTTTTGTTTTGCCATCTATATTGCAGTTTTTCATTTTCCCAGTGGCAGACTTGCAATTTGTACGAATATTTTTATTGAAGATTATCCAGATGATCATTATTTTCTAATACTAATGATTATATAATATTTATTCACATGGCAATCAATACCACATACAAAACATTGTTCACAAATGGAAATGTTTTATTATAACTAATAAAGTAATGGATCGTCGCTCTCCCATATACTCTTTTTATTAATAATTAATTATGATAATTTCACCATTAAATTTTCATAAATTGTAGTGAAAACAGTGGCTCACTACCTGATAGTTCATTAATTAAACTCCATTTAAATAGTGGCCATGCTACCAAATGCATAACTTATATTCAAAATACACAGAGGAAGCTCAACATCAATACAAACGGGCGTGGACACTATATCGCAGTTATTCATAATTATCCGAGACCAATTCTACCATGGCTTTCGTCTCTCTTTGTTAAGCCTATTTCTTTCGTCTTGCAGGAACTTTAACCGTCCATATAACGATTAATCCCCTCCCTTCAATACGTTAATCAAAACCCCTGTTAATCACATGAACATCTCGTCGTTTACCTTTGACCCACACTCAGCATTATATTTTAGCCATCTTACGTCATTTATCTCAGTATGATCCCGAATTTTTCGGATCCGCATTCACTATTTGCTGTAGCGCTTTTGGCAGATATACTAGTTTATACTTGTTAAAAAAGTTAATGTTACGATCTTTGATTATGGAATTGATTTCAATACTCAGTTTGGTAATGCAAGCAACCTTGAACGGAAATATAAAATCATAAGGCATCAGCCATTTGCATTTTCACACTCATAATTTTTACTGAATTTCCAATGGCCAAGGATCATTTTTCCTTTTTGAAAACAGCACTAATTTCGTACGTGTCGATATACAGGCGATTCATTTTCGGAAATGCACATTCATTAAGTTGGGAAAAGAGTTAAAAGCTTATTCAACATTTCATAGTTCGAGTAATACACCGATAAGCGATTATTTAAGAAAAGATCGTGTAGTAGAATCAAACAGCTCAATCTCAGAAGTTGCAAGCGACAGCTCTATGAGCCGTCATAAAACAAGGAAAGACTAGTTTTTCAGGATACAGAGGAACTCATTTGTCGTACCCAAAGACCTCTCTAAATGTTAAAGAGAAAAACTCAAGTTAAAGACTAAGGATATTTTCTTGCTTAGCGCTCACACTTTTTAAAAATCTATTGCATTTGGTTCAACTTAGCATCGACAGAAATGCACTGCAGATATTAACATTTGAATGCTCTAAGAGATATTAGATTTATATAAAGAGACTTGTGAAATGGTTGATAAGAATAAGCCAATAGTACAAACATGAAAAGCACATTACACTAATTTTTAATTCTATGAAAACAGTGAGTCTAATATGGCTCACTCCTCTCATTTATGATTTGGGGACCGAAATAGTAACTTGTAATGGAATACAATGATTCAACAGAGGCAGTCAATAAAAAAAGAGCAATCCTCCTCATCCAAAGTGATTTGAGCAAGGGTGTCCTAGGGTTTCAAGGAGGAGGCACCGCAGGGTGCAAGAAACTTTACTAGAAACTATATTGAATGAGGTATTACGGGTATGTAAAAAATCCCACTTCTGTTAATGATATGATATCACTCCAAACTTCGATAAACGTAGGTGAAATATCTAGGAAATCAGACGTCGGCATTACTTACAACTTGCCGCAAGTAGTATTTACTGATGGAGGCGAATGGCAGCAGAGTTCAATTAAGGCCGCTTTACACGGTACATTTTATTGTACAAACGATGTATGATAGAATGTACAAGATACTGAATCGAATTAGAGCAGGTTCTATTTCCCGTTAAGTCATTCACACAATCATACAATTTGCCGCTTTACACGGTACAATTTCCTTCATGAATATGGTCGATATTTATTCACGGTACAATAAAATGTACCGTGTCAAGCGGCCTTTAAGCTCTAACCCAATTGTCCGTTTAAAGGTACGGCTTCCACTTTGGAGAGAAGGTAAACGATGAAGAGAAATCCAGCATCAGTATCAGTCCAATCTATACATATGGCCTCCAAAGGTACATAATTGATCGCAGGAAGTACTTCCCCAGTCCTCCACACATGGCACCCAAGTGGAAACAGAATTTCTTTTGAAAAATCTGTGGCATTTGCAAGATTGAACCTACGTCTCTTTGAATCTATGCGATCGAAATATATTGCTCAAGCCATTTAATAAATCCGATCCTCCACATTTCCGTTTGAAGTTTTAGTACATCAGTATGTTGGAATTGGACTCGGAGGCATCATGTTTTACGCATTGAGCGCTAACTTAGCTATCTCTCGGATAACCGTCGCAATATCTATTTTCTCTAACAAAAGTCGCGACTTAAAACACAAGCCAAAAAACATAATAAGCAATTGAAACAAATGAAAAAATATCGTTAAAATGAGATTAATATTTCCTGTGACTTGAGTATGAATAAACTAATACAAATATCTTCTGGAAAATAAAATATAAACACTTTCAAGGAAGTAATACTCACTCTAGGGCATTTATGAAATTTGCTTAACGACCCCGTTTCCCAGCAAAACTCTCGTCGGCCCCAAGGCCACAGCCGCGGCAACGGAAAGAGGAGAAAAAAGGAACGCTACCTTACCTGCCCCCTTTCCTTAATTACCCTGCTAACCATCCTGTGCCCCCCTCCCCCCCAGCCCTCAGCCCCCCCGTGCAAACTTCCAGCGAGAGCGAGTATCGCACGGCCGGACGAGGCCAAGCAGACGCCTAAGGTTGACAGGTGCGCGAGCGGAGCTTCCTCCCACCCCTCGCCCCCACCCCCTCCCACCTCTCCCCATCCCTCTGGCTTGGAAACCTTACCCCGAGCGATGCGCCTAAGGTCTCCCTTATAACGAAGCTAATTACTCGGATACATGGGGCGCATTTTCCATCAAAAATGCAAGGATTTGAGAAAGGGACGTTTTCAAGCAACCGATTTTGATGTGACGGAGGCGCTGCGGCGTGTGTCCATCGCTTGCCCCATTTTCATGCCTTCGGTGGTACTGGATAAAAACAGAAGAAGACGGAAATCCGTGCGCTTCATTTCGGCTCGTGATGATCTAGTGACGGGTAGGATTTTGACCGCAAACGCAACGCAGCCTGGAACAAAGCCAGCTAATTTTTTGGGAGCTAGACTGCTCTGACGGCTACAAATCCTTCGTTCGTGATATCACGAATGTTGCAAATATATACTGTTAAAATCAATAAGACTATTATATTGCTTTCCACAAATTATTTTTTTTTCAATTCTTTAACGCTTAATTATTCAAAACTGCTTTATTTAAGTAAAATTGAAAGATTTTAAACTGCAGAACAGATGTTGTGAAGCGACGTCTCTCGCAGTATTAGCAACGTTTCCTTTATAACATGCTCCGGCTTCTAAGGTCGTTACACATTGTCCTCCACTTGAGAACAAGGCCAACAGCACCCATGCAAATTCCAGACGACCCTAACGATGCTAAATTAGCTTGATGGGATCCAGCGGGAGCTGGTGTTTCTAACGTGACGGGGCGTCGCAAAGCAGCCTTCGTTAGAAGACCGCTAGGGAGATCAAAGATCCGAAATATTCTAAATGTTTAAATGGGAAAGTAGAGGGATAACATGCATGAAGATTGGTTCATCCAGTTGTTGATAAAGCAACTTCAAATGGTTCACTACAATACAATATATTGATACTCAGACCACTAAAAAATTTTAAACCTTTAATAAATTTGGATTGCACTTAAGTCGAGTAAAATAATATTTTAATTCTTTGCGTAAATAATAAAAAGTGGAAAAAACAAAAAGATTGGTTTCATATGAATTAAGGTCCCATTTTTCCTTTATTCCCTTTACTGATATGACCGCAAATAAACAATAATTCATTCTATTCATGTAATCGTAAAATTCTTTTTCAATGTCACATATTGGCGGTAAGATGTTAGCACGCTATTTGAAAATTGATTTCCACAAGAAAGCATACAACTGATTTGACCCGGCTAGAATGATGTCCCTGCACAGACAAGACTATGGATATACGAGACTAGAATACGAAGCATTATTAGACATTCCAATGCGAATATGGATAAATGTACCTAAACATTAATTGGAACTCAAAATATTTCTGACGATATTTTACCAACAAATCAGACCTATATCGGAAACTTCAATCCAATAAGGTACTTAAATCTTATGGTGGCTCAAAAGTAAGCTGTAGTAATTTAGTGGCTGGAAAGAGAGTAAAATATCTCCAAAAAGATAACTAAGTAGCATCATAGAAGAGGGAATAGCCCACACTGCAATAATTATCTATACTTAAAAAGTTATTGAGAGCAATGAATGAAATTTCATTGACTTATGTAATGAGAAACTTTTAATAAAATATAAATCAATTGGCAAATAGAATTGCTAAAACGCCGATATAAATAAATAAGACATAAGAGATAAATAAAAAATCAAATAATGAAATATAAAGTTGAACGCCTCGTCTTTCACCATGTATATTTTAGGACTATTTGTCTATCAATCTTTGATATTCCTTATATTTCACACATTTTACCCTTCCCGCGCCATACGTCACAATTATTTATCTATAATTAATACATGTGCAACGAGTATCTCCTATATATCCATCATACTTTGCTTTTTGTTGGGGATTCGAAAAGAGTAGAAGTAGCTATTATCAATTCAGGACTCGTTCATGTTCAATAGAGCTACAAAACAAAAACGCCAGCTGGGTTGCCTTTTGATTTGGTTTAAGATCATCATTCAAATACAATTTTGCTCTGATCTTCGTACTTACAGATATCCTTCCTATAATAAGAGCATGACTTTTTATTCTTCTCATTGGACTTCATTACGCCTGAATTTGCCAGGTCCATAGAAATTTTTCCTCAATGATAACTCACGACGAAAATAAACGATTCGAGCGCCAAACTTACTGATCGACAAATGTTTCCATTCCGAGGAACTCGAGCCGTCTGCACGAATTAGTTTGCTCCAGCGATCATGGAGGGATACTTCCGCTGAACGCCTTTATCGCTTCGTATTTTTACACGTGGCGTTAGCTTCTTTACTGTGGTTGGAATTCGCAGCCTACATCGTTAAATTGTCCTTATTCAGGTGAAGTATGTCATACATAGGGCAAAAAGCCTACAATTTACTACCATCTACCTGCAAAAATTCATCACACCTGGCGTCATTTAAAAAAAATTAAGATCTTGGCTATTTTTTTATCAAAATATTGAACACATATTTTGTTAAGGAATTATTTTTTGGATGTTGGTACATTTTCCATGTTAAATAACAATGAATGGTCACTTATTTATTGACTTATTTGATGGTAACCTCAATACAGGTTCTCCTTCTAGGTTTTAAAGCTCCCTATCTTCTCGACTGTATTTTATGCATATTGTTTGGGAGTAATAAAACATTATAATTATACATGGGGGTGAACCAAAAAAAGTATTTTGCATCGTCGTTAAGAGTCTAATTTTTGCAAGGAATCATTTAACTAATACCTGAAGTAATTCGCTGTAATTGAACGATTGGTGAAGCGGGACGGGGCTCAAAGTGCTCTAAATAATGTTGTGGCACAAGTTGGAGTCGGCGACGCCCTGGACCGTGGATCTGAGGAGATCCTTGGTTCCTTCCGGAAACTGGATTCCGAAGTGAAGCGCGTAAATGGTGACGAGGGGGTTGACACGACGCTCACGATCTATCGTCTGGTCCCGAGGGTTGATTGTGGACCCCTGGGGAGTTATTTTGTGAGACCACCTCTTTAGTGACTATTTGCGGAAAGGCAGGAGATCCATGTCGCTCTCTAAATGGCTCCATTAATGGCTCATGAATGATTTCGTCAGATCATATATGGAGACGCCACGTATTTCTAATATTATTTACTAATAAAATAGCACTTTAGTGAAACTATGCACTTAAAAAAATTCATCATCCACAGTGATTTACATTATCAAAGATGCAAGTAAGCTGTGCGAGGTGTATTACCGTCCGTATTAACGAAAATGTAGTTTGAATTAGATATTACTTTTCATGAAATTCAATAAATTCCAGCTCAATATTTTGTAAATGATCTCATATTTTCAATGATACGAAAATAATAGCCACTAACAATATTACTTTTAGAAATATTTTTTTCTAAATATGTAAGCCATTTAACCTGAAATGTGGAATTGCTATGCGCTTCAGAGACATCTAATATACAACACGAGAAATTTATGTCAAAAATACCGCGTCAAAATATTTATTAAAAAAACAGACATTTAAAAAAATTTATCATTCGCCGTAATACCTTTCTAATAATCACAAAAGTTGTGCAGGCGTTTCATTTCAACGTTGGACGTGAAAAAATTTAGTCAAGTCAAAGCTTTACATTTAAATTTCGTTAGTTACTAAGAATTAAAATCGTATCAAACAAAGTCGTTCGCGTCCTTATTATTAGAAAACTTGATTCTTATAATATTAAATAAAAAATAAAATACCAATATTGTCTCAATTGTGAGAAAATTGTTAGATTGAGAAAAATCTCGCCTAAACTACGTGTGCGTACAGAACGAGGTCGACAATGATCGAGTAAGGGGTTCGTTGATCGGGAGATGCTTGGAGATGCGACCGGCGATTGAGGTTCTTTGCGCCCTTTCAAATAGGTGAGTGCAGGAGCAAATAAATGATAGAAAGAGAGACGGCGTCGGCTACAGCCTTCTCTAAAAGAAAAGAGCCAAGTGGTCAAGAGTTAATCGCCCAAAGGAGACAGTTCCATTCCTTGTAAATGCTCTCCGCACAGCAGTAAATGCTTAAATTCTCAGTCATGTCCGAGATACAAACCAGGGCCCTCGGAATTGGGAGCCATTGCTCTATTACTACGTACTATGGCACAATTATGGATATTAACTTAATGGTAAAGCACTATTTGAAATTAACTTGGACTCTAAATGTACAATTGGTCTATCTTTCGCATGGACCAGAGCCTTAATGAACCCTCTGCCACCGATCCTTTGTATTTTGAATGGGTTCACAGTACGCTGCCAGGCATACCCAGGTAAGCTGGGATGAACCCCACAGTATTTTCTCAACTCGAGGCTACTCTATCTTTAGCCGCGTTTTGGATAAATCCGATTTAGCCTCGCTCGAGACAGTACAGCCAGATATTCTGTAACTCAAGAAGAACTCGTCAGCCCAGAAGTATGGAAAATTTTCTCACGTAATTGATAAATATTTATTTGGGGTTTGGTTGCGATAAATATACTACAGCAACATGGAGAGTAGTTCTAAATGATGCTAGGTCTCTATTGAGGCATCAATTCGGTTGGATTCTGCACGTAAGAAATACCCAACACAGAACTGTGAAAGCCTCATACGAGGTTTCTGCAGTCACCCTTCCGCACGCATGGAATTTTTTTTATCTTTAGAAAAAAGCGATTTCATTCAGGAAAAGCGATCAATCTTCGTAATCTTCTTCGGAATCTTCGTAAATACTAACTTGAAAAATGGGATTCCATTAGGCTTGGTGAGCTACATTTTTTTAAACCTCCGCCAAATAGTTGGCACACGGCATCACGATTAGTGCAATTGCCCTTGGAAAATAGTCCATTCTGAAATACCAACCCAGCACTAAGTGTAAATATATTATCCTTAAACAACCCATTTTAGCTTCAGTTTCTAAGAGGGTAACTGACGCCAGATGATATTTCAGTAATCATACAAAAATCACTGCAAGCATAAAGATGATTTCTCTGATCCTACTCATTGCTGAAACCCTGGCTTTTCCTTTCCTTGGTATCATTTAGAAGTACGAGAAGAAATCAAGGAAGGAAGTTTTAGTTGGTCAAATAGAGACGATAACTGTGGAAATAAGGCATTCCGATGCGAAGTTTAAATTCGTGGCGGCAACTTCCGTCCAATTATCTTAATCCAAACGGAATTATGTCGTTATTGACAGAAAAAAGACATTCTTAGAAGAATAAGCAAAGTGTTATACGGCTCATTCATCAATGTAAAAGGGGCCAAAGTGAGTCCTCATTTCGGTGAGTCAATTCAAACAAGTAGTGACAAATTTCATACACAGCACAAGTACTCATAATTGATTGACGCCCAGTTTTGGTCATCGACTTCAATACCCACCGAATGATTTCACGGATGGCAAATTGAGAAAACCTATTTCAGATTTTTTTAATTGTACTCGGAAGGGATAAATTGGTATTTTCAATGAGAAAGAGGTAGATACTGTGCGTGATGAATAATTTTCTCGTTAAATCGTTATAATTTATAATAATATCAATTGCTACTTTTATTTATAAAGTTACATATTAATGAGAATTAGAGCGTTATTTTCCTTCCTCCATGCCTAAACAATCGAAATTTACGCTTCCAGCTCCATGCATATTATAAGTTACCAAATGAACGTGAACTCTTCCACCAATGCATTCAATGTCTCTGAAAAGTGTATTTCTCCAGATTATTGCTAAAAAATTAGCAAAAAACATTCTTTTTCAACTTTTATATATTTTTCAATGCATTCATGACGTTACGATGAATTTAACTGTTCATTGTCCAATTAGTCAAACTTGATCAGAAATTAATTTCTCCAAAGGTGGAATTCAGACACACACGGCTGCCGTCGAGAAATTCGATCGATTACTAATCAAATTCTGAGGCATTCATGCCTGCAATAAGGAAGTTCTCCATCTGAAATTAAGTTTGATGGAACTATTCGATTATCCGCCTAAATTTATGGATTGCTGAGGTGGCTTTCGCATTTCACTCTCATTCGGCATTCGAAGTCACACAACCCTTTTTCAACACCATTGGGTTAAAAACATTCAGAAAAAACGTATGTTGATATTTTTGGTTCGTCAAATGAAAAATGCACTATGAATGCGGAAACTGTGAACACACGTAAAAGTCACGAATTAGTCCGCTGTTGTCACGGATTGAATTACTAGCTGGAAACGTTCCAGAATACCTTAATTCCATTACTCATGTTTCTCCATTTTTTCAACGCTATTTTTCTACGAGTCCATAAATTTTCCACTTTTTTCTCACACAGCCTAACTTGGGAGCAAAACCAGTTCATACTCGGATACATATTCGGAAACTCTCAGCTGGCAGGAAAACATACTAATCTGAGATCTTTTACAGTAACAGCTTTATCTAATAATTCGACTTCCAACGTAAGTTATGCTCACTGAGATGTCAAGTCAACGCAGAAGCCTTTTTCGAGGCGAAAGGGATAACCTTGACAGGAGAGAAGAAGATTTTCTCCCAAGAATTTGGCTGCGTCTCTCTGCCACCAAGGAAATTCGCATCTGAATGTCTTATTCAAGCTGACTGGAGCGGCATTCGTGGGCCATTGAGCGCACGTTTTAATACTTTTTAAAAGTGTATCGGAATACATTCATTAAAATTTATATCACGAACGTGTATCTGTTTATGCGGACGAACTCACCATGTAAACCAAAATCAAAATGATACCAGAATTACATATAAAATTCTCTCTTTTGTCAAATACGATTATGCAAGATCTAATGAAAAGAATTCAAAGGTCAGGCATGTGGTACCTAACGGCTCATAAAAATTGTAAAAATTGCTAAGCATTCATATGACTGTTTACATGCAGCTGCAATAAAATGTAATTGTAGAGTATTAGAGCAAGTAAGAAAATATAAATATCTGTAGGTGATAATTGATGATACTTTTAAATTTAAGGACCACTTCATTGCTCTTAATTCAAGACTTAGAAGAATTTTATACCACTTTCATCACATATATAAGTTAACTTCTTTTATTGCCTTAAAATTATTTTACCATGGTTTAGTTGAAAATCTAATGCGTTATGCTCCTACTATTCGGGGGAATGTAAATAGATCATATCATTTTCTACTTATAAAAAACAAAATAATTTTATTGAAATTATTCATAATAAAATGGAAAAAAGACACAAAATGTGTATAAACAGTTAGGTATTGTAAGGTCGGTATAGTTATATCATAATATTAGATAACTGTTTTTGTATTCACTATAAAAAACACATACATCGAAAAAGATTGAAATATTTTGACAAAAAATAAATTATATGGTACCACTGCATTATACAATGTACGGTAGTAGTACATTTAAGGTTGGTGTGCCAAAACAATTAAATGCTATACCACATAATATAAGTGAACTAACAAAAATCAGAGAGGTTAAACTAAAAATTAAAAATTGGCTAATTGAAGAACAAAAATGATTTGACGAGAAAAAAATAGGTAGAATTTCCAAATGAACCAAGTTTTTAACTGGCAGACACCTGCTGACAAGTCCTATGGACTTATTGGGGATAGCATGAAAAAAAGTGTTATAATTTATGAATGGTATAATTTATGCGTTGAAATCTTATAATCTAAGACTCTGTATGTTATAAGT
This sequence comes from Ceriagrion tenellum, assembly GCA_963169105.1. Classification (NCBI taxonomy): domain Eukaryota; kingdom Metazoa; phylum Arthropoda; class Insecta; order Odonata; family Coenagrionidae; genus Ceriagrion; species Ceriagrion tenellum. Next base: position 12,608,513 of record OY720638.1, read on the forward strand.
TTTTGTACGTTTAGCTATTAATATTTGGCTGTGTAATTATGATGTATGAATAATTATGATGTATGAATAAAAAAAATTAGAGGTATTCGAAATTGAGATCAAATTAGATAAAATCATACTATTTTCAAATGTTGTATTCGGCGTGACACGTTGATATGTTAGCAACAGTCATAACAGTCAGAAATAAACTATTTCGTGTTTAGAATAAAATCTGTACGTATATAATGGAACTATAACGAAATACATATGTATCATGTGCTCTAAGGTCGCCTGTTATATTCGCATTGACTCGCAAAGTAAATAAGTATTTTGCATTTTTTTCTCTTTTATCTATTGGTATCAGTTACAAGAACATGTACGCAAATTTTAACAGAATTTAAATTTAAAAACATGCACGCAAATCCGTGCAGAACAGAAATCGCTCCGACCAGCTAAAAAGCGTGTCGCACGCACCGGGTCACACATTTGGGTTCGGATGTTGGGGTCGCCGTGAAAGCTCTCGCCGTCGGCGGCGTGGATGCGGACTTGAGGCCGCGCACCCCGGGTACCCACCGACTTGCCTCCCCTTTCGAAGTCCACGAGGGGTCATCCATCCCTCTTGGTGCTTCCGCTCCTCTCGTTCGCTCTTTAATCGAAACACTTTGAATCATCGCCTTTATCGCTCCCCGCCGTGGGGGTCTCCACTGTTGAGGTGTTGACCGTGGGTCATCGAGAGCGTACTTTAATAATTTCTTAATCCAGTCAAAAAAATATGTAGATGTAGTTCAGGGTGCTATACCCCGAACTACATCTACATATTGCCCTGCAAGCCACCTCATGGGTTTTGGTCAGGGGGTGATTTATCATCAACGTGCACGATAGTTTGAAAATTAACTTTCATCAACATTCACTACGCTCTCGGTATGCTACCAATTGGACTGGATTGGATTTTTGGGGAGGCAACCGACAGCTAAGGTCGTTTGCGCCATAGGGGATTGGTATGGGAGGAAAGGTGGATAGAAACCCGGCGTCGGCATTAGCCTGCTCATAACGGAAGGCGCCAAGGGGACCTCGGTTCTACGTCTCATCCGACAGAAGGAGTACTGTACTTGAAGTTCCCTCCACAAGACACTCAAGTAGGGATCGGGTTTCCTCTGAAAAACACCCTCCTCTGCAGGGATTTGAGTCCTGGCCGCCCGTATAGTTATAGGGATCGGGTTTCCTCTAAAAAAACACCCTCCTCTGCAGGGATTTGAATCCTGGCCTCCCGTATAGTTATAGGGATCGGGTTTCCTCTGAAAAACACCCTCCTCTGCAGGTATTTGAACCCTGGCCACCCGTATAGTTGTAGGGATCGGGTTTCCTCTGAAAAACACCCTCCTCTGCAGGAATTAGAACCCTGGCCACCCGTATAGTTAGCCAGTACTCTAGCCACCACATCAACAAGATCCCCCAAAAAAGATTATTGGGATACATTTCATTTAGGCGCCTCTATCATAAGTTGGAAATCACCGATCAGGTAGCAACGGAAACTATAGGAGGATGACATTTTAATTGTTTTCCTAAATTAAAGCATGTTATGACTAGATGTTTTGGCGCTGTATTGAAAATTCAGCCGAAATAATATTGAACTATGTTTTTCTAGAATATTAAACTGGACGTGACGCCTTTATATTAGTTGGCAACCAATAAGAAATGTGTTATTTCGCGTAAGGAAGAAAATCAGTTCGTACATAATCATGTTACCAGGAAATAGGTATCATAAGGCTAAGCGTTTAAATAGCACTGAACTGCCAAAATACAACACAGGTTTGACACAACTTTTTCCACTATCATCCGTAGATATAGAAAATATAGATAGAAAATAAGGGCATCAACGAATATAAATTTGTTCAAGAAACACCTGTACACACATATAATGTAATAAATCACCAAGCAAATCAATGAAATACCAAATGTATTGCATTTATGATTTAACGCAGATGACCGAATTAGCTAATTTTGTTTATATAGGTATATTACTTATATGTATTCAATATTTGTACATCCAAAGGCCTCAATTTTGTTTGATCGTTTTTTGTCTTTCTAATTACTAAAATGTGTTCAACTGTTAACAGCTGGTGCTTATGTTTACCACTAATGTTAAAACAATGTCTTGGCAACCCTCTGCTGCTAAATTATCAGTACAACGAGACTGTAGATTATTGTTTGTTTTATCCTCTCTAAATGTTCCAGAACTTAAATAAACGTATGTATGTATGTAGGTATCACCATTAAGAATATGTATGAAAATGTTCACGTAAATCTGCACATGAGCAAAAATCGTCGGAGCGCCTTTAATTTGCGGGGGAGGCCCCGCCAACCACGCCGGGCACAAGGCCGTCAAAGGCACCGGCAACCGCCGCAGAGCGCGTCCCGCCCTCGGGGCCCCAACACCCCGACCCGCCAAATCACATTCGCCTCATAAGACGCTTAATTCGGTTAGCGGCACTTCCAGCGGCTGGCGCGAGGGGCCGTCGATGAGGCCAGGGGGGTGGGGAGGCGTCGGAGTAAGAGGGGGTGGCATATTGGGAGGAGAAGGAGACGTTGATCCGCGCGCATTAGAATTTGAGACGCATCCACGGCTCAAGGGGGAGCGGGGGGGGACGAGATTATAATCCAATCAGACTCTCCGAGAGGGAGGAGGGGAGGAATGGGGGGGCGGCGGAGTGGAGCGCCAATTGACGCGTCGAATTTTTTTTCATTCTCTCGGCAATGACGAGTGGTAGGGGGTCCCCTTTTCTATGTCAGCAATATTACAACCCCCAACGTTCCCTCCCCCTCCTTCCCCCCCACCAAACCACCCTCAGCACGACTCCTATCAATAAATCAAGAATCTACGGGCCTAATGCGGTAATATATTCACGACCGATCCTCCGCCAGGGGGCCAAGCACGGCCTAAAAAAATATTTACCCACTTCGTGCATATTTCGACCAGGATAATAATCCCGGTGTCCGAGGAAATACTGGCGGGGCGTGGAATGAATGCCTAGGGCGGATATAACACAGAAAAAGGGTTGACCGAAGAACTAGAAGAAAATACTGCAGAAATAATTATGCTGCTACATAATGAGCTACTTCTACTCGAAACGAAGATCTGGTAATTTGCAATCTTTGTAGCACCCAAATTAGCGTAATATACTGGCATGCGGGAATACCTCCCCATCGTCAGATCGCATGGTGTTGCAATTATATTGGCGGAGAACGGTAAAATTATTAAATGGCCTATTATGAGCAAAAAGACTTAATAACGGGATTTAAAATTTACTTGAAAATAAAAATCTGAGGCCCCCACAGGTCGCATGCTGGAAATTACAGTTGCGGATAATACCATGCGATATCAACTTTAATCTCTATGCATCCTTTCCAGTTCATTTTTTCTTCTAGCCCGAGAATATTTGGATTCCACCAACAAATTCATAAATTATATTCAAATTTTTCATTCCGTAAGTGCTTGAAGCAAATAATAAATTTCCCATTACCGCGGAAATGCCAATTCACATGAGAAGTAAAGGTCCAGGAACGAAGTAAATCACAGCGTAGGAGAACAGGGATCCTCGTGTCGCGTCCGCTGCCGGGCAGCGATGGTATACCTCCCATAGGAGAATACGCCTCGATAAATGTTTACTCCCGGCGTTTCAATATCAAGTTTTCGACGCACAGAGAAAATAATAGCACCAAGCATGAGTGAAAAAATAAGAGTGTGTTCATCTTGTAAATAAAAGCCCGTGTAAAATATCCGATAAAACCAATCAATTAGCGCTGCCTCGTTTCTTGGAACCCATTTCGGTAAATGGGCGGAAATCAAATGTTCGCATCTGCACAGAGAAACGAGGATAGTGGATGGATCGCGTACAACGGCCGAGAATGACGGAACCACTTCTGATGATGATGAATCAAGATTCAGAACAAAAAATGAAATAGACACATTTCCACTCGGATTTATTTAACTTCAATAACACATTAAACGTTTTTATCCATTATTTAATTCTTACAGGACATTAAAGCACTGTAAAATCCCATTAATTATAACTAATATGGAGGTATCCAAATGAAGTTAAATGCTTTCAGCATAAAATAACATCCAAATTAAGAAGAGCTAGGAAAAATTCATAGCGTTAATTCAGTTGTAATTTTTAAATACTGTGGGCAATACTTATCATCAATAGAGGATGATGGAGCTACGAATAACAATAAATAGTTCAAAATCGCTTCCTTCCGTAATGCAACGGTACATCGATTTGACACCGGTCAACTGGCTCCAGCCGATGATTAAATATTGATAAGTTACATATTTACAGAAGGAAAAATTATAAATCATAAGAAAAAATTGTAAATGCAAATAATCATACATGAGAATAACATAAAATAAAAGCAAATGAACCAATACGTAACTGTTAATGAATAATATTTAAATAATACAACTTTTGAGGAAAAATAAATTGAATGCAAAAGAGAGAAGGAGAAAAATACTCTGATCATATTACTTCAAACATTTTAAAATTTACACATGCCGTCTTAAATTTATGCTTCTCTGCCTCGCAAACAATACACATGCAAAACCATAACAAGAACTCTCGCAATTTTGTCGTCATTAATTGTGATTAGACCAGTTGCTGTGATGCACGATTGGTAGCAACGTGCTTTCGGCGCGGAGATTTCATGTTACGGCAATAAGACGACTTGAATTTCCTCACAAGCCCCAAACTTGAGCGGACTTTCCCATCCCTAAATATGGCCCAGGTTTAAACTCTTCCAAAACACAGCACAAAAGCACTCGGACAGTTCATTGTGCTGGGAATAAGAGTTAAAAGACATAATTACGGTGCATTTAAGGCAAATAAATTCTATTAACGCACATCAGATAGGCAATAGCCTTCCAAAGCCCCTCTTTTTATCCATTGCATTAGCTGTCAAACAAAAATCCATCCAAAGGGCGAGTCATATCTGATGCACATATTTTCAACTACCCAGCAGAGATTCTTTAAGTTCCCTATTTGCCATGTAATGGTTGCAACGACGAAGTCGGCATAATAAATATGACGCTTATTTTACGAAATGAAAATATGACATATACCAGTGGCACATATCGTCAGCCATAAAATTCTTCACCAAGGAGGACGATTTCAACTCTCAGAAAAGGTGCATATGATACTAATGTCCTTTCAAGTTACAGGGTCAACCCCGCAACCAATAAAAGTTGCATGATGAGATAATGACTATAATAATTAATGCATGTAGCGAGACAGTAGGCCGTTAAATGCATCACAATAATATGGTCAGTATGTCAATTTTCTGCTGTATAAAGAGAGACAAGTCTTCATTTTCTCAAGGCTAAGTACGTTTCATTCTTTTATCATCTCTAAATATGAGAAGAAATGGCTGGAGAGTTTAAAAGATGTTAGTCAAAATGGAAAGAAAGAAATAGTGAGGGTAAATTAAGTTAACCAATAATGAAAACACCTAACTCAGGTAAATACTGGAGAAACAGAATACTATTCACAGACGACAGTTTGGCCTCCGGTTGATAACCACCGATGAGATAGTAACGTGTGCAGAGTGTCAAATCAATTTCGCCAAAAGCATAAATAATCATTTGTAATGTCTTAAAGACATCTGGCATAAAAAATAAAGAAAGAATAAACGATGTCTATTCTCAAATATAGTGATTGCATGAGAGTCCTTCAGATAAAAAAGAATTTATAGTTCCTTGTGCCAAAATGTGGCACGATAGATATGTTTAAAGTTTGATTGATAAGCATTTTACATATTTCTCTGTGATTATAACTACTCCGAAAGGAGATAAGACCTTTGAAAATTGGTGTTAAAGGATTTTTCTGCTGAAATTCTCAGAAATAGCGGAGTACCGATGAATGAGCGTGGCAAAGGATTGGGAAATAAAATAACCTATAAAATGAATCAACAATAAAAAAGCTGAAAATGATTAGACACATTCGGGAATGAAAGCAGGGAAAAATCAATAGCCAAAGGAATTGCGAGATTTCAAAACGAAGTAGAGGGTGACGGGGACAAGGGGAGAGAACGAGAAATATAATTAAGGATGTTAGTAGCGTACCCGAATAAGAACAGATCAGAAGAGGCCATGACCGGGAACGAAGAAGTAAAGCTATTAGATCCAACATTCAAAGCAATTGATGGCTGATGAAGAAAAAAATTACGCTTTCAATAACGAGAGGAATTCTCATCTGCCGAGTTTTAATTGTAATTCAATGAGCATTCGTTGAGCTTAAAAAATAAAAACGAAAAAGCACGCGGGAAATAAGTCTTCATTGAACTCTCTGAGAGATAAGACGAGGGTGCTGAGTCACTTGACTCAAGCTGGTCTCAAATCAAGAGAGCAAAATATTTAGTTTCCTCACATGAATAGCATGATTCGAAGGACATCTGCCAATTTTGAGAGCAATGAATGGTATGGTACAATTATTATCGCAAATTGAAGAGAAAAAATAAATCAAGGCTCTTTCGAAAAGAAAAATGAAAAGTATCAGCTATTAAGCTAGGAAAAAGTCGTGGAGGTTAAAATAAAATATATGTACCTCTAATCGTTAAATAACTGAAAACGCTTCATTTTATAAAATTTCGTCCAGCTTCAATCAAATATACTTCCCGGTAGAAAATAACACAATAGGAGAAAATTATGCCCAAAAAAATAAATCTCCATCCATTAAATTCCAAATGCAAAAATGTTTCACGGAAAATGCACGCAATAGGATTCGGAAAATAGTTAATATAAATTCTCAGAGGAATGAATTACAATTCAAAGGGTACATAAATAAATATGCGGCTCTTACAAAACATTTTATGCAAAATCATATCACAGTTCATGATCTCTGTAGACTGGAAATTTACCTAAATTAACCAATGACAATGAAGCTCGGTCCACGCAAATAATTATTACCACGAATATGACTCATTCACGAGAAATAATTTAGCTGAAGCAGAAAGCTTTGCAAGCACGCATTCATTTAGAATGATACCCAATATTCGAGACCCAAAATATCACACATTTTTTTATTTAACTCGCTGCCGCGGATTCATGCGATGTCTCCAGAGTGTGAGATTCTCGTTGTTCACTGCTTGCGACAAAGCGACGATACTGTGTCCGATTCAGTAGAAATACAACGGAGTTGGCCTCGATTAAACGAGACAATACATCCAAAGAAAGAGCGCATCATTTAATTATTAACAAAGCTTCAGTAACGAGACATTTTCGGTAGTTTGCAGCGAGATGACAAATCAAGCTTATAAAAGATGAGCCTTTTGACAAAATGTGTAAAATGCAACTTATTTTAATCTCGGTAGCAGAAACACATTTTGGTGATCCTCTACATCTGTATAGTGCCCCGCAAGATGTGGAAAGGTCACTAGCGTAAAATGATGAGTACAAGAAATGAGAGGGACTGGAAAAGTATAATTAGTGAGGTTTGTATTTGCTATGGAATTTCCTTAGTTTGTGCTTGCTGCAGTGGTGAATGGTGAGCGAAGAGTAAGAGTTTGACGGTCCAACACTCCATCTTGGGTCTCTCCGTCCGACAGTCAGTCTCTCTTATTTTGCCTTTTTTCCGTCCCAGATACATAGAGTGGGAGTTAAGTAATGACCATCGTGTCTACGAGGGATTCATGAGGCATGCTTTTCTCCAGTAACGCTAGACTAGCGTGTTAATTTCACATTTCAAACGACTTTCATCCTATTCCTTGGCTTTGTCACTTATTACGTTTGCTCGGAGCCGTTTTTCGCCGCTCACACTACAATCCGTCGTATTTGTTCGACCCTTAAGACTAATCTTACATTGTGCTGCGTCCAAAATGCTTACGGCGGACTCAAAATCTGGCGAGGTAACATTCCTCTCTTACTTTTTCTTCTTGGGCAACGGAAAAATATTATCTTAGCGTTGATAAATTTCACGACCTCTGACTTGCGTTGCCAGATTTGTTATTTTACAGAGAGACCCCAAAACACAGCATTTCAATGAAACTTATTCATTTTTCTCAGTCGGACGCAGAGGAAAAGAAAATATTGAACTCTGCTTTTTCGGAATCGTCCAAAAATACAATCGTTGGCAATATTGGCCACATCCAGCACGACGAAAGATGCCTCAGCAGCCATGTGAGATGGGCACACGCCCCGCCGACTAAGGGAGCAAAAGCCGTAAGAATCGATTGTTGGTCAGGGAAGTCGACCTTACCGACTCTGCGTGTGCCTTTTGTACCCATAGTAACTTCATAAGACCGCCAGGATCCTTTTATCTCGGGGACGACTAGACTTTTCCTTCAAGGGGGCACTCGTTTCTGTGAGCGGAGACGAGTCATGTATCCCACCCCTTAAAACCATCCGATGGAGTGTAAATCCGTGAGTGAAAAATCACTGTCAGCCATCTGTAATCCGTTCCGTAAGGGATCAAAGTGATGTGAGGCTAGATAGAAGAATTTTGGAGCGGCGGAAGAAATTAGCTTCCGGCAGTGCCCTTCCAGAAGGAGACTGGGCAAAGATCGCTGCGCTCATGTGGAGAGATTCAGCGATAAGTATCCATTCCACACGCGGCCATGGCACCCAGTACGCTGAGTCAAGAAAGAGCGGGAGGTTGTTTCCGTACAAGATGCAATTAAGGTAGTTTGAGCGAAATATCATTTTACCTAGAAATCAATGAATGTTGTCTCATTTTAAGGAAAAATATAACACCCTTCCATTGACAACAAAATTCAACCCCTTACAACATTAATTTCCGAGATATTTGCCATAAAATACCAGCCATTTTACATTGGAAATGGTACGTGTATGCACTCAAGAGAGACCTTGTACTGAAAATGAGGCATTTCCTACACTTAGATCTCGTCAACAAATCAACAGTGTGTAGTTTGTGTTTTCTCAAATATTTTAGAAAATTAATGATATTATCACCGCAGTAAATTCTTCGGGATCACAATAAACCTTCCGTTTTGATGGAGTTTCAAACGTATCGCGTGAGAAAAATGAGTCAGGTTAAAGACTTATTTAGATATTTTCATTTGGTTACTTACAACTTCTGTCAAGTAAAACTATATTATTGCACTATTAATAATGCAATATTTAATTCGTGTGTCTCACAGCTGGTGAAATTAAAATGTATAATTCGAATATGGTCTCTATTATGATTAGGGAAATATCTCGCTCGCCCTACCTTAAGGTTAACTCTGTCCTTAAAATGGCTGGGAATGCTACGTTACCCCCATCACACGTGCTCTGTCATATGTACGTGAGTTTCTGGACGGGTTCGGGTAGACAAATAATTCAATACTGCCCCGTTACCTAGGAATTTCTCCTCTCCTCATTCATCCCTCGCCTTGGAATGCACCCCATTCATTCCCCGTCACTTCTCCCTTCCGAGCAACTTATTCATTCTACTCCCTCTGCATCAACGCCCCAAAATGCGTCTCGACCTCTGCCTTCCCCCCCCCCCCCCCCCGCCTTCATCTCGCGCCCTCCTGCCACCACGACGCTTCACATCGCTATGTCCTTCAATCCGTCTTCTCATTTTTACCTTCACCGAGTCCTTCCTGTCTTCCGGCCTTCTTCAACTCTCTCTTCCCTTTCATCCATCTCTCCAAGTGATTTAAACATGTGGCACCGCACACACGATTAACAGCTCCACGCAAAAAATGGCTAGGTATGTAATATACAAACTAGTCTAACAGCGTTAAATCGTGTAGATTGCCGAGAAAGATATCGATATCCAGAAGAAACCTAATGATTTTAAACTATAATGATTTATTTTCTGCTAATAGCAGCTCGATACCCACTTAGCAAGAGGTAGCATTGACATCATGATTGCATCTGGGTTACCGTTAGTCATTAAACCAAACCTTATACCACGATCATAGAGAAGATTAAACTCTACATACCTGCCACAATTTATCAATTGTTCTTCTCATTGTTCTTTTGTCCAAGATATTTATATATGTTTGCGTATGATGTGCAAGTAGATTTCTAAGAATGCTTCACCTACTTCTTCTATAAACTCAAAATCATTTTCCCTGTTGCCAGAAGTCAGAATATCATAAAAACCCCACCAATACCACGTGGTTCTTTTCTATGCTGTAAAAAAAGTAATCATCACATTTCTTTTTAAATTTTGAATAATATTCAATGTTGAACTTATCACATGTTACTTTAATTGAGTCGTGAATATACCTACAATAGAAAGGGATTATGGACTTGAATCGTAGGGGGCATATTAAAATTAAATTCTCTCCCTTCTTCTTCTCCAAACGAGTACTTTTAATCCAACATTTTTTATTATTACTACCGGAGCTTGAAATGTTCCGCTCCTTTAGAAAATAGACTATATATTTATCAGAGGCTACGATGTTGTAGAAGGTCAATTAATGGCATTGCTCGTCAATTAAAGTGACCTTTGTCACAATAGTGGGTGTAATCTTAATTTAGTTCTCCCTGAACTTCACTGTATTCCTTTGATTTGCAATTTAGATTTAACGTAACAAGAAACCCACTAAATGACAGCTCTTTATACGAGTTTTCATAACGGTCTAATAAATCAGCATGGCACCATAGTAAATTTTGCAGTCTCCAAAGATGCCAAGCTGGAAAGTCACAGAGCAGAGTCAAATAAGGTCAACTATGCCAATATAATGAGTAGGAAATTTAACAACAATTCATTAAAATGAAATCGATGAGACAAAAATATACTATGTGAGACCATGCTTAATGAGAGAGAGGTTAATAACCATCCATTTGCGTGGTGTATTTTCAATCGCAATCATCACCCACTCTCTCTCTCTATTGCACCTGTATTACACCTCACGTTCTCAATATTTTCCTATTTGGGAAAACATTTATATGCTCACAATGCCTTATTCCACTGTTTACTACATTTTTGTAATGAATATTGTATAAATACCAAAGTTCACATTTCTCTGGCTACAGACGGGATTCCCGCCAATTCCCCAATTAATTAGGGACGAAATCGATACATATACAAATCAAACTGTAGATTAAAGCAGGGTCCGAAACAGTGCTGAAGTTCCCTAGAAGGGCGCACAGGTGGTGCTGGACAGCTTGCAAATGAAGCCCGAAACATTAGGGCGGAGCCGCGGGATGGGCTCTCCGGAAGGGGCCCAGGGAAGAGGCTATGCACACTTTCGACTCCTTTTCATTTCGCTCCATGCCATCTTGTGGTGAAGGTTCACAGGGCTTTCCCACGACTGGTGCTTTTGTAATGGGCTTCAAAGCGGAATAGGGCAGGTTTGATTATGTATATTGTTTGTGAACCCCACGGCTCAAAAATAGACAACTGTTGTAATTACAGTGATCTTGGAAGGACTAGCATAAAACTGTGCATAAAATACCACATAACTTTTCTCACTCAATGGAATAATAATATCAAATTATCAAAAATGTAAAGAGTTGCACAACAATTAATAATTTTCTGCCGATGTTCAATACGTGATGAGCAATACTCCAAATTTGGAAACAAAATGTTTTACCGTCAACATTTCATGAATTGTTAAAATTCCGATTAAAAGTTTATTTACTCGAAAAACCCTGATTTTTATTTTTTAGTTAACAGTTATCAAAAAATTGGGCAGTCTTTTCGTCGGCTAGATGTTAGATAAGAATTGTGATTCTGTATATATTTAATAAATATAGCTAGCTGACGTGAGCTAGACCGTTGGGAAAACGTAGTACTCTAGGCTGGAATACCGAGAAAATATCTAGCCAACGATCATAAAACCGGGCCACAGTGTTTTATGAATAACAATCTATTCTACAAATCCCATGGTTAGAGGACGACTTTTATGTCTAGTAGACAATAACTTAGTAACTGACAAAAATTATTAAAAACCCAGTCTTATATATAATATATTGCAATACTCAATGAGATTCATGAATTTCTAATTTTGTTCTGATTATTATAGCATTAATTTCATAGCAAGCCATTAAAAACTGGCACTATGAAAAAAGAAATTAAAATTCACCACTGCGGAAAATGTTGAAAAATTCCATATAATGTCACTACAGCGACGCAAATTGCTAAAAGAAGAATGTGTGAAAACTACTTACAGCAACTCATCAGTGAACTACAGTGAATAATCTAATACTACACAATACGAATTTGAAATGAAACACATAAGTATCCAGCATATTACGGAAACATAAAAATATGAACGAGTAAAAGAACTAAGTTCAACAGTGATATTAGCATATCAATTTTAATTACTCTAACTTACTCCCGAACAATAAAAATAGTAGGTAAATAAAATCGTACTTTAAATTAAAACTACAATAATATGAAACATGAATGAACTACAAAGCAAAAAGTAATGCAAAAACTGATCACTACGAAAATACTGAAACCCGCCGTTAACTTCTTATCCTTGCATGTTTTTGCAAAAGATGTCTCTGTCGTCGAGTCAGAGCTTCCCCTGCCGAAAAGGACAGAATGAAGCCGTTGTCCCCTAAACCCTAGAGCCCTCCGTTTTCGCCACGGCTTAAAGCATTCGGGTGGCGAGTGATATAACTAGCATGTTAATTCCGTTACAAATTCCTTAAGTCAAAGAGCTCAACTGCGTGCCAATGTACCTCAGCAGTATTCTTTTACTTTTTTCCCTTGCACATTAATCACCTTTTTTTGTGACAAGATATAAATTCAACCACATGCAAATATATTGCGAAGAGAGGTAAGATGTGAGTGTTATGAAAGTTAAAAATATTTTAAGAAAGGAAAGCGCGACGTATTCGTATTCGTATTTCAAGAAAATGTTAAGTAGCTAAGTGATCACAAATACATGATAGCGATGAGAAAGCTAAAAAGAAAATTAGGAACACTAGCGTTGAATTATGCATAGTGCACTTCCTCCGTTCAGCCAAATTAAGATAGAAGATAACTGTTCAATCACCAAATAACCTCCTGGCCTATTGAGAGGAGCAATTTGATCCAGTGATCTCTCTTGGTAGGTCAGCGTCAGCTTGAATTTTGCAATGATAACACTGGTTTTAACACGTGATACTCCATGCAGATAAAATAGCGTCAAGCAAAGTCATAATCCAGATGTATGCGTCTACTATTAATCATAAAGAGGAACAGAGAGAGGGAGTATACGACCAAATGGAGGAAATTTATGGTAGCTTGTCTAGGAGTAAGCGCTTGGTAGTAATGGGGAATTGGAATGTTGTGGTGGGTGGAGGAAGAGATGGGCAATTATGGGCTGGAAAGAAGAATTGACCGCGGAGAGAAAGCTATGGAGTTTTACTGCAGATATAACCAAGTGTTTATAAATACATGTATCAGGTATCATCCTCTGAAAGAAACTAAAAGAAAACAATTTTTTCACGGTCGAATGATTTAAATATAGGATACTATCATGGATTCTTCAACCTCTTGACTCCCTTCCCCAAACGGTATTGGACGTGTTAACTGATTAGCTGCATGTATAGCTGTCAACTGAGCGACTGTCTCGGAAGAACCTTAAAGTTGATTTCAACCAAAAGCTGCGCGAGTTTATTCGAGCGCAGTTTGTAGCAATCACTGCTTGTCAGGAGTCACAACCTCTTTCCCTTGCCTCGGTTTAAAATATGAGAAGCACCGAGATTCTATTGAAAATAAGAATATGAAAAGCTCATTGATATACTACCCCACTCAGGCCTAGAGACAGCAGACGGCGGTCTGGGTTGCAAAGCTAACATCGTGCACCATGAAAATTATAGTAATCACGTTTCCCGTAGTTCCGTCATCCATGGATAGAGTCTCGTTCAAGATTCAAAGTTTGAGATCACTCAAAATATCAAAATAACCCGTTCCCTGGAGAATTACGCTGTTATACGCAGTTATTCTAAAAAGTTTCCCTGGTTTTCTTTGACAGCAATGTCAAAGCGATACACATCGTCATTGGGAGAGAAAGGAGGATAAACCAGACATATTTTAGAAAAGTCCTCTCGGGTCTTCCACGAGGTCAGGTGTATTGTTGCCGACGTTTCAATGGCTGACATCATCGCCACGGCTATGATGATCATAACCCTAAAATATAGTTATTATGGGCAGGTATTGAAACGCCGGTAACAAAATACCTGACCTCGTGGAAGACACGACAAAACTTCAATAAAAGTAAACGCCGAGGAAGTGCCAAAGCCTACAAATAACACCTATAAATAAAATTTTAGAAGACAATTGTTTTAAAAATCTTCGTGTACCAGGTTAGCACTCATGCCCAGAGAAAATCAGTAAAATATTTAAATACCAATGACTATCCCTCTATGACGAGTAATTCTAGTCAATGTCGTATCTCAACACGCCTTGCATTAGACAGAATTTTAATGGTAGGTGACCAAGGGCGGTCTCAACGTCAATCATACTAATTTTGCTCGCATATTGATCTCCGATGTCTCCCTAAGGGGGGCGCGTGGGGGGGGGAGGGACAGCGAGTGAATGGACGACACGACGCGACGCCGTAGCGGCCTCCGTCGTGAATGAAGCACGCCGCGCGGAGGAGTGCAATGGATTGGAAAAGACGGGAATAGCCCTCTCCCGCACCACCACCTACATATATATGGCCGCGCGAATAATCCGTGAATGTTGAGCGGAGCCCGAGACCGTTCCTCCGGCCTTTCACTTAGAGGCCGCGAGGTATCAAGGGATGCACAGCAGAGGGGTGTGTGCCGTGGAGGAGGACCATGGATATATGAAATGACGGAAGGAAGGGTACGACCGTATCCCCGTCGGCGGAAGGCACGGGTGGTCTCGTGGGCAGTGACGTGGACAAGACGGCCTGGGGAAGCGGTGGAAGACTCGAGGGGAGGGCCCAGGCGAGGGGCACGATGGGTTTAGGCGATGCTGAGGGGAAGGAGATCCACTTCTCATCCCGTGAACGGAATTATATTGATTCAAACTTTATCCACTCTAGTTGGCCCCAGGCCGCTATTGCTGGGAATATACTACACTGTATAAGATTTCCCTAATGCGGATCCACAAACATGAAAATTCATGGACCTGCGTGAGGGTATCCGACTCGGCACCAATCTAAATTTTTTTTCCAGAACGAATGCTTCTTTCGCGCACTCACCAGGCTTCTTGAGTTTTCATGATGAGATCATTGAATAAACATGGATCATGAAGGTTAGCTTCAACGCCGAAACGGAAGAGGCGTGGAAAGAAACATCCAACTTCTCCGAAATAAATAAGTAGTTGAACTGGAAGCCGATCTCTTTAAGTAGACGTTATATAAGTCCTATCTAAGACTTATAGCCACTTTATCGCACGTTTAATTACTATCTTTTTCCAACTGCTGAGGATTATGCATAAATTTCATTCCAAATTTACAACTCTAGAGATCACCACCATTTACAATATTTGTGACAGTGTAACCTATGCGCTATTCTCTAAATAGTGAGAATCGTAGGCTAAGGGTTATCGACTATTTTAGGCGATGGAACCTCTTCAATCGCTGCCAGAACTATTCTGGGGCTGGCTTAATGCTCTAAAAGATGTGGAATTAAATGAATCGTTACCATTCGATTAGTTTTTGGCGGCGTCTCACCCACCTAATAAAGGCACGTCGAAGCACAAGCTATACTGGTAATATCCCGAGTTACTTTCTTTTTGCCAATTACTAGTAGTATGAAAGTTTTTGTATCCGTATTTATAATATCTTTTGCAAGGACTTTTGCAAGAGCATCTCCAAAAAGTTTACATGATTAGCACCTTAAATGGCTTCACAATAATTTTATTTTCAAATCATTTGAAAATGTACTTAATTTTATCATCAACCTCAGTAAAGGTACGTGAATAATTATTTTGGCAAATTTTGACATATCACCATCATAATTTATTTGAAGAACATATTAAAATTGTTTGCTGGTGTCTGTGCTATCCATCATTTATAAATAATACCAGGTTATTTCTACAAAGGTTGCTCGAGGGTTGCGAATTCAACAAACACGTAGGTACTATTTTTGAGACTCGAGAAAGGAACATATATTTTTTTTCATAAAAAGTAATTAGTCACCCATTGTAAAATATCAGTTTGGAGAAAGGCAGTTGTTCCGCCAAAAAGCAAGAGGGCAAAAATCAAGAAGGCCGCTCGAGTAGCAACCTTCCACACCAGCGGGCGAGCATGTAGTTCTCGCAAACGCAGTAGAGTGATAAAGGAGAGGCAAGTAGTGCAGGACAGTTTTCCGCTCGGAAAACAAAAAAGTAGCAGAGGAAGTATTAGTAGAATTCTGCTGCCAAAATAATATGGTTGTAGAGAACGCATTGATAATAATAATAAGTTTTATTACTTCCCATTTAAAATTCACACAAAAAATGCAAAGATGCATGCACATTTTGGGAAGCTTTAGGTAGCCTCTAAGAAAAAAAACTGAGTTGAGGCTCCCTTCATAGCAATGCATAGCTGTGCATTTCCTTAAAAACGGTAATAATTGGTAATTTATAAATTCGAAAAAAAAACAAATAATTGATACATTGCAATACAGTTTCAGATGAGCCAAACAGGATAGGTACAATAATTACAAGAAATTTTACACAATAATATTAAATACATAATCAACATTGGGCTGTGTAAGTAGCCATTTCACTGCCCTTAAAAGAAATTTTGTTTTCATATTGACCTGTATATTCTCTGGTAACAAGTTATACACTTTAGGTTCCATATATATGAAAAATCTGTTAAAGAGTGTTTTGTTAGGTTTAATTAAAGGTACTTACATAGAATTTTTTTCTAAGATTGTGGTGCGTTCTTTGCAAATGTTTATTACCACTTCTCAAATAAAATACCCTAAGGACTTTGTAAATATATAAATGTCTTAACGGTAACAATTATAATGAAACAAATAAGGGGAACGAGTGACAGTAATGAGATTTACCTGCAACGATTCTAATTATTCTTTTTTGCATTACTATAATTGGCTTGAGTATATTTTGATAAGCTCCCTCCAGCAAACTAATCCATAATTCAATTTAGACTGAATCAGAGCAAAGGAAAGGGTTTTACGAAAATGAGGTGGACACTTATTTCGTATAAAATATAATTTTGACAAACAGTTCCTTAGTGCATCAGAAACATGTTCTATATGGCTATCCCATTTTAACTGTTGATCCATGGTGACTCCAAGATACTTTATTTCATTAACTTGTTCAATTACTGGATAGTTACAAGATAATTTAGAGCAATCTACTCGGTGGTATACTGTTCCAATCATAAGAGCTTAGTTTACAAAGATCAAAACACAAAAACTTCGTTTTTTCACTCATCTGGAGACCATTAAATTCAAACCAATATCTTAGAAACTTTAAGTCTTCGTTTATGCTATTTTTAACCAAATCGCAGTTGGCCAATGCATAATTTAAGGCAATATCATCTACAAAAGCTGTTACATATCCTCTAAATGTATGATTGCATAAGTCGTTTATATACACTAGAAACAAAATTGGACCCAACACGGATCCTTGTGGCACACCTGTGTTTATAAATTTATAACCACTGAATTTATCACCAACTCGTACACATTGTTGTCGCATGGACAGATAGCTTTTGAACCAACTCAAAATTACAACTCCAAAATTACTTGCATGTTCCAGTTTCTGTGACAATATTTTATGGTCCGGTGTGTCAAAGGCCTTCTTTATATCAATAAATAAGCTTACAGAACGATTATTTAGTTAATTTCTGCAAATACGTAAGACATGCAGTTCCCAAGTGCATCTTCTGCTTTACCAGAGCGAAAGCCGAACTGGTTTTTGCTAACAAAATTATGCTCATCAAGAAACTTCAAAAGGCGGACTTTAATCAGTTTTTTCAAAACTTTTGAAAAAATTGATAATAGAGAAATTGGCCTGTAGTTTTCTTCATTCAAATGATTGCCTTTTTTAAACACTGGTATTACTACAGCCTTTTTCAACACAGAAGAGAACTCGCCTTTCGTGAAACAAAGATTAATCAAATGCGTAAGCACTGGAGCTATTATGTAATTTACAGACTTTAATGAGCCACTAGTAATTCCATCAATTCCATGATTCTTGGAGCAACATCTGCGCAGACGATACACATGGAAAACCCCTAGAAGCAGAGAAATATACTAAAACGACTCGAGACTACTTGAAATGGAGTGAGAAGCTCTGAAATCAAGGAAATCAGAGCAAGGACTTTCCTGGGGCTGATATAAATACCAATCGCAATAAATAGGCCCTTGATAGCCACAAAAGTTACAAAAAGGCAAACGAAGACAAAATGTAGGAAGGTTGAGCTTTACGGCTACTTTAAGTAACAAGTAAGAGAGCTACCATAAATGGCCGCATTAAAAATAAACTTAGCACCAATCGTGAAAAGGCTGGAGTCAAGCATGGAATGAATCAGAAAAGCCTTGCTGTGACGGTTTACGGGGATGTTACTTCCTCGCCGGTGACTAACCATGGGACACACACTCAACCTCATCATGTGATCCTTCACTGGGCTAAAGGGATCCCTCACTGGGCGCTGTCACGGATGATGGTTATGATCACGCAAACGGATAGTTTTGGAGATCATAACCCCCATGAGCCGGATAGTTTTGATCGGCCGTTTCAGATTTGTATCAATTAATTTAACTTTCCTAAGTTAGGTTTCACATATTTGCCATCACTTTTTCACGAACTTGCCGCCCCACGCGACCCTAAGATAGAGAGTTGAACCAAATACTCGAGGGCCATCCTCGCTTCCATGGACCAATATTTCCCTTTAAACACACCTCTTAGAATTTCACCACATTTGACCACTTCCTCCAGTTAATCCTCCCTTTTTCAAAGATCACCTGGTAACTTATCACCTTTCGTCTTCATACCTCCCACTCCCCAGTTAATCTCCTCGTTCATTCACCTTATTATCCCCTCCCCAACCTCAGGCACGCCAGGAAAGCCTCCGATCAACACTTATCCTCTTGTCTCAAGGACCACGCAAGCTTTTACCTAAGGCATTACCGTTTTCTTCACTAAAGATCTTTAGTTATGCCTTATTTAAGCGCTCACTGGAGAGGAGAGCAATGTAGTTTTATAGTAAGGGACTAACCAAAGCTAAAGTACTCTTCAACTAGCTACAGCAACTCATTTACACTAAGTTCCCAAAATTAATCGCAAATATCAATCTCTCAGAGCAATTAAGAGAAAAAGCCCAACTCAAACCGTTCACCGAAGCCGTTTATTTTTACTCTAAAGTATTTGAGCTACAGCAGAGACTGTTTTCATTAAATCTAATAGTTTTCAAAGAATGTGTAACTAATGCTTTCGGAACCATTGGGTGTAATACTAATAGTCCATCTCCACCAATATGAGAAGACTATAAATTTCCAAGGGAAAAATGCTCGACTTAATGGAGCAATATGAAATTTCATCTGTATGTAGAAACCAAAGTTTAACCATTTTCAATGATTATCTGTATCCCGAATACTCATCGCCGTTATTATCTTTGTTGTTTGACTCACCAATTTTATAAAATCTTGTTCCAATCTAACCTTCACCCCTCCTCTATGCTCTAAACCCTTACGTCAATTCAGCCAGCGCAAAACAAAATTTCAACCCCCCCCCCCTTCCCTCCGATTACGTCACCTTTTGTCATTCTATCCCCACCTTCCGCGATTTCCTTTCCCTCCCCCCGACTCTTTACAAAATGATATATAAGCTTGCAATATGTGTGTATTTTTATTTTGAAAATGACATAGCTAATGTCGAAACCATGTCGGAAAATAAAATTATTTCTGTGGAAAGTGAACAAAAACCTTTTCATTTTGAGATCATGAAATCTCCTTTTTATTCAGAAAAAGGAAATAAAACTGAAATGAACTCTTACATGGCTTAGTGGCTCGCAAATTAAATTTCCTTGAAGAAACACCATATTCAGAGCGATAGCTTAATCCCACACGGTCTCAGAAATTGGAAGAGACTTAGTTGCAGCACCAGAGCTCACAAAAGCACATTCATCGTATCTACGTCACTTACCTTAACGAAAAAGCCCACACAACCAAATCGACGACTACAACCGATCACCCTATTGGACTTCAATGGAATTGCTACCATTGTAGTTCAGACCTTCATTGAGTTTTCCTTAAATGGGAGTCCGGTGGCGAGAATCCCCATTTAATTACAGCTCTCAGCGCTCTCTAACTGTTGCCCCCTACTCCCGCATTGCTCACCCTATCTCAACTAATCAAAGAAAAGCTTGGACGTCTTTTATATGAGCAGACAGTTCTCGAGTAGTTCTGTGGCTTGTAAAATTGAACTTATACTGCAGAGCCATTTGACGCCACCTTAGGATAGATTTGACCCTTGGCCACTCAGATTTTTCAACAAATGGAATAAAATATTTCGTTTTTCGATGCAAAGAATACATAAATACAAGAATTAAGTTCATCTCAAAAGGCCAAAATACAGCGGAATCATTCCCATTCTATCAATGGCGTTATCACTAGCTATGATTTTTATTTTCCCAGAGGCATAGAGTACAGAGGCAAGAGTGAGGACAGAAGTGCAGAATGGAAGTGCTTTCTTACCCAAGATCTTCAACCATATTGTAAAGGCAATTAAATGAAATGAAAGAAACGTTACAAACGGAGATGCACGTTCATGAAGAGAACGTATAGCACGCTTCGGAGATGGTAGAGCAGTTTTGGCAGAGACAATCATTTGACGAGTATACTGAACTGCATGGGGAAGCTTCGAAGAAATACCTATCGCAAGTAATCCATAATATATGAAAAAAGGTTCGCGGACGACACCCTGATTATTAAAAAGCCATTACATTTGTGCGGAACTAACTGTAAAAAGAATAATTTTTCCACTTTGGAAGAGGATCATCACAAATGACAGAAGTAAATAAGTTACAATCAGCGGAGTAGTCCGATAAAAGAAAGCATTTTATCGGAAATGCCTACTCGCAGGTAGCTACACAAGCTTGGAATATGAGGCACCTAATTTGAACACATGCGTAGAGAACGCTTCCATATGGTAGCGGAGCTTCCAAGATAACAGCATCAGAACAAAGGAGACTGGAATCAATATGAATGTGGTGACATGGAAGAAAGATGGAGGCGGGACGGGTGAGAGGAACTGCTAATCGAGGAGCCCTACGGAGAGGAGGGGAGAAAAGAATGGTAAATAGAGCGCTTTGAAGTAAGAGGCGAATCTCACCGAGCACACTTTGAGAGTCAAAGATCAGTTCATCCGTAAAAAAATCTCCATTTAATGGAAAATGGAAGGGAAGATTGAACGAGAAAGAGCAAAGATGGGTTAAACGCCTAAATTGAATACTGAGAGATGCTTCAGAGGGAAGGTTGCCTCGGGTGACGCGGCGAGGAGGATAGGGAAAGGAGCAGAGGGACAAACTATCTTCGGACTCATGACTACTGATCATTATTTGCGCTCTTAAAACTATGTTTAAACTTTGTTTTGCCCCTTCTCTAAACTCTATATCGACCTATAAAACTAATATAAATTCTGTAGCTTGTGTTTTCATCATAGATTGTGACGCATTGTACTGTAAATAGGTCTGGCATGAAGTAAATTTCAACATTAGCGCTTATGGAATTATATTTTGCATTGGTGAGATTCTCAGAAAGCAAATTAAGCTGAATTTATATTACACTCGTAACATTTTTATCAGTTTAAAAAAATCATAAGGTACTCGGTTTCCTTTCAATAAGGGCAGTGGTGAGAGATGCAGTGTAAAATGTTTACACCCGCATTATTGGAATTGCAGTTGTACTCCCAGCGCGCTCAGCATAATTTGAACCAAAATCTTTTTGTCCCTGGTGGGGAGCCGCAAACTCATGGCAGGGCCCACCATTTGCAAATGGGGAACATTTTCAAGGGTCTTCCCAGGTTTCAGCAAATTCGTCGGTAGCAACGAGAGCATTTTCATTATTGCTGCCCTTTAAAAATGGTACGGCACTGCACCCTGAACTCATCAGCTTTTACTCTGATTCATGTCACTCGGGGAGAGATTTACACCATAAGTATTCATCACGAAAAATTATCTAAAATGTTAGAGGCAGGTACATATTTCATGAATGACACTAAGCAATGGAATGCCTGGAATGGTACACCGATTAGGTAAATAAGACAAATTTACTCAAGGAGTGGGCAACCTTTAATTACAGAGCCCTGCATTATTTTTCCAATGCACAATTCTTACCTTGTCAGTGTATGATGTTGAAATACAAATGAGACACAGCTAAAGTTGGATGACAGGCCAAAGATCCACAATTTTACACTAAAAGATATATTGATAGTATCCGTTAGGCGAGTGGAACAGCATAAAAAGCTTCTACACGCTAACTTGACAAAAATTTAACCTCGATTTGAAATAGCAAAAATTTAATGCAAAGCCCAGAAAATGATTTCATCTCTCTTCCTTCGGTATTTTGCAATATAAATCAAGTGACGATAAATTAAAGCGACATACATCCCAAATACAGCCGGGACACGAAAGAGAGCGTGGGCAACTTCAGCTTTTATGAGAGAAATCAGCAGTTGCGATCCAACTCTAACCAACAAGGCGATTTCTCCATATCATAAAACCAACGCTCTTCAAATGCTCTCACCCTAGCATAGTTCCCTTCCTTTGGTGTCTCCATATTTTTCATCACATTTTATTCTTTGGAAGCCGCTGTCCGCCAGAGCCAACCTCGCCCCCGCCCAACAGCGCCGACTCTCTCGTTTCCCACTCGACCACACGATTTTTTCGCCCACTTTTTCCGGTTGCTGAGTGCGAAGTTGACCTCAGAACGCCAAACAGGAAGAGAGGACAGCGATCTACGCGCAAGCCCCGTTCCAACGGCTGGAGAGCGGAACGGCACGCAGGACGCAGGGGCCAGTCGTCAGGGGGAGGTGGGCGGGGGGACAACCGTGGGGAAGGGGAGCTTCGGGAAGCCTCCGAAGGAAACGATCGGGGGTTGGAAAGTGAGAGGCGAATGGGATTGGGTCCGGAAGGGATACCCTGCCATAGCCAGAGCAACGACTGCGCACCCCCCCCCCCCTTTCGCAGGAACAAGAGGCGTCCCCAACGAAATACACCATCCCACGCCCCCCCCCCCCCCCCCAGAAGAACACGCACCGCCGCGGCTCCCTTATGCATTCCCTCGCGACTCCCCTCGGCGAATGAAAAGAGCTACCGTTGCGGGGGAAAGGTGGCGGTCAGCGGGGTGTGGTGGCGGAGGGCGAATACGATCCACAGATATAGCGCGAGAACACAAAGAAATCAGGTTGCCAGCTTACCGGCAGTCGGTTTCGACCGATGTGAGACAACGGAAGTATATACATAATCAATTATAAGCGGGCTCAGTAGAAGCAGATTTCGGCTGCCGGTAGCAGGTTGCCCGCAAGGGCGATTTTACTAGCATGAGCGAACACCCATTGAGTCGGCTGCCCGCGTCGATGGGCATTTTTAAATAGAATTTCCGGCCTCAGGGAAGCCTCAACTGCTTGTCTTGTGGTTGCCACTGGCGCCTGTCAGAGCCAGCTGCTTACTTGGCGTTCGCCGGCACACACGCCACGGTTCATGGGAGTCGGACTCGCTGGTCGCTTGGTCCTTGGTCCTGCTTAGCTGGTCGCTTTGAGGATTTGTTACTCCCCTCGTGTTCATCTTGTGCTTGCTTTCATTGCTAATTGCGTAATTGGAATAGTAAAAAATGTAGCAATAGGAATCATAATTTTAAACCAAAGAGAAAGCTATGAAGCATCACAATAATGGGACTCACGACTGTCTAATCTTCGATGTTTTTAGGTCTCATCGACAGAAACCTACATTAATAGCTTTAGCAAAAATAAAACGTAACATATCGAAAGAATGTGTGTGTGTGCGCGTGTATCTATGTATGTACCCATCCCAATCTGTTTCCCTTCCCGCAGCGATCCACGCCTCTCAACATAAGAAATCCTTCAACAATTGCTACAATGTTTCAGTTCTTTAAACCCTTCCACCATCTGCTTCCACTCTTGAGCTTAAGTTCTCACTGGACGCCCTCACGGAATCTGAGATTATATACGTTAAGTAACTCAGATTTGATTTCTCCATTCATTCTCTTTAATAAAGGCTTCACTTTAATAACCAAAGAGACGCTGTAAATAGTGTGAAGCAAATTCTTCCTCTCAGTCCAAAACTAAATGAGTGAATTGGTCCGAGACTTACTGCAAATATTTATTATTATAAATGAAAGAAGAAGTGCCTTTTCTTACCGGCCATCGTCATTCGTATTTCGAACCTTTCACGGTCTACTGCACGAGGCACGACACCGAAAAATATCCTACTTTTTAGTGTAATTCAGTAATCCTCCCTGTAATCGCCACCCGGTGCGCCACGCCACGCGGTGGAATGCTGTGATAAAATGTTACGTTGGTAACGAAACTCCCGGTTACGGCTAATCGCTCCGCTCCGAGCCGCTCCGAGGGTCCGCTCCACGGACCGCTCCGCTCCGACATCACTGCGGCTTGCTTCACCTCGGTCGAAGCGGAGCAAGTCGGAGCAAAATAAAAAGTCGCTCCACTCCATCTTTGCTCCAAGTATTTGGTTGACACACCTGATGATGCCACGTGCAAAAACAGAGGATGATATGCTACGACCAAACCTCGGTCGTTTGTGTTATACATTTGTGCAATATCAAAGTTGCTCTTACCATAAAAAATCCTGAGACAATTCCATAAAGTCTCACTAGAGACAAAGGGTCTTATTCTGCCTAGATAAGATTAAACGACAAGTGCCTGGAGACAACTTCTGAATGTAAAATAAAGTTATTGAATGAAAGATGAAGAAGAATACACTAAGAGCATAAGATGGAAGGTGCAGCAACACTTTCTATATTAAACATTTTTCCAAGAGACCAAATTTTTCATTCCAAGTTCTTTTCCCTCGAGGAGAAAAACATACCATTACCATCAAATATTTACAAAACAATGTATTTCGTTCTCTGCTACAACGAACATACAATAAAATTGCAACTATTTATAGAGTACCTGAGGTTACGTCATCCAAGAAAGTAAATGAACCCGGTTGAGATGACTCTACGAATGAGTTCAGAATGAAATATGTACAACAGAGATCAAGGTGATTGCATATTCCCTAAGAAGGACGTAAGAAAGAATTATAGCCAGGATGCAAGATAATTGGAAATAAACACAGAAGAATTAAGAGCTGCAGCTACCCAATACGAGGATTAAAATACGCGTAACTCAGGGGAAGTTCCGTAACTGGAGCTTTTCAATTATTTTCTTGAATAAGGCACTTTAATTTGTGCCCTGCGTGATCTAGCAGGCAATCAATTTTCACCTCTTGCTTCCGAGGTTCTTCAAGGTTAAATCTGCCAGAATATCTCCCCACGGCGGTCCTAACACGGCTAGTATAAATTAATTCAGCGGACAATCAGATAAGTTTGAGCTACCATTTACTTCACAAGGTATATTTAGAATACGTATGTGGAAAATCACAAAAAGTAGGTTGAATAGTGAATATTTTCTCCAGCCAATCACCGATGTCCTTTCCGTCGGATGTTCGCAGACGAGAGTTCGCAGAAGAGACTACACAGACGTAGCTTCTACTGCATATACCCTTCACGCTCATTCCGCCGTAGGGAACAGAAGAAATGAAAAATGTAGCGACTCCCTATGAAGGTTATCCAGCAACGACCGTAAGAAGGGGCTGTAAACGACGCATTAAAAGCCACGACGGTATAAAAATCCAGCGCGTCTTCGGTGACATCTAAAATAGAAGAGGATGAATGAGCATTTCCATTAAATCCATTGTTGATTACTCTCCCACCATAAAAAGGATTGAGTGATCAAAAATCATCGCTGTCAAGTAGATTAATGGAGGGCTATTCACTCCGCCATTGGCCATGGTTTACCCTCCTCAGACTGAAGGGCTGCATGCGCGAGTCAAGGTCGCTAAAAGCCTTTCCTCCGTCGCTCTGCAAAAGCTTACCCTCCTCTAACAATATAGCTTCCCTTACTTTCCAAGAGTCTACTGAAACCTTACATCTGTCATTACCCCGTGTTTCAGCTTCTTCGCGCGTATTACAAGGTGAATTTGATGGTAATAGAACATTAAGCATCGAATGGAGCCACAATGAGGAATGCGATGCGAATCGATATCATCTAATGAGTGCTGTGTCGAAAAGCATAGCAGCAAGTCATTTGCGATATCACTCGAGCGATGTTGATCTCTTTCTGTTGGTTAAAATGAGAGCTAACTTTCATGAACATCTCAGTTGAAACAAAGCGTTCGTTCAAACGATCAATACGTGCTCTTTCTGGCCCGATCAGTATTTCCAACGTGTGCCTCTTATCACGATAAGGTTATCACGTCCTCGATCCCCCCTCTCATTAATCACCTCATCAGCGTATCCGTTTTATGACCATTTCGCGCAATATAGTTTTGTGTTCTCTCCTTCTTCTCTCCATTTAGAAGAGCATACAGTTTCTACTACATCTTAATTTCTTCAGGCCAAGTTCTCACCACCTTTTCCTACATTTTAACTCTCGAGAGAACATTATAAAATTAATTTCTCAGGACATCAAAATGGTTATGGGACCACATAAGTGAACGAATCTGACTACTGTTCATGTTACTTTACGACCCTGATTGTATTTGTACGAATCAGGAAGATAATGTTCTAAAGAAAGTACTTTGGATGAAATTATTAGTTCATGTCGTAGCCTTTCAGATTCACTTTTCCTTTCCTTTTGTTTTAAGGCAAGCTTTGAATAACAAGGCGCATTTCGTCAGGGAGAGAGACGCTGGGCGGATAAGAAAATTGGTAGATGGGACAAGAGGCTTGGGTCGTTGAGAGAGGTAACGTGGAGAGGCATTCAAGCCTTAATCGCGGAGTTCGAAGGTGTAGAGGGGAATACTGTCGAATGAAGTCATCAGTATATCCGCCTCGGAATGGACTGCGACCTTTTGTAATAACCTACGAAGCTCTCGAGAACTCTACAGACAACAGAAAGGAACGACGTGACTCAATGTTCAGAAATACAGTAGAAGAACCTTATCAGCCAAGGCGATTACAAAGCCCAAGTTAGTCACCAAACTTTTCAGGGCAGATTTCGATCATTGAAGGGATGAAAACCTTCATCAACTTTCGACTTCTAAATTTCATTTTCTCTGTCGTGCTCAACTAAGACCTGAGATTGTTTGAAGATAATTGGTGAATGCTGAAATAGGTACGTTCAGTGAAGGACTTAAAACGACTGTAGGTCCAGGAGAGTTTATCATGCGCCTTATGAAAAAATAGAGTGACATCGGGTTTTCAAGGGACAAAAATATGTACATTGACAAATAAAAGACCTTCGAATGGGACATATAATGATCGACATTAGTTGGTTTCCTCAAGAAAGGAGGACAACTCAGTGAGATGAAGAGGTAGACAGGGTTCATTGAACTACCGCAGCGCTTTGGGAAAGAAGAGATGATGGTTCAGACTTACAGAAGAAGGCCTTATCAGCCTCAGCGAATACAATACCAAAGTTATTCGTTTAACTTTTTAGGGTCAGATTTTGAGCATTGAAGGGATTTAGACATTTACTTTTCAACTTTCAATGTCTATATCTCATATACCTGTCATGTTTTGACTCAGACTCGACCATCACCTTTCTTGGTCAATCCTTTAAGACAACACATTCTCAACATCTCCAATCCAGGATGAACTTATCCACCGAATTGGAGCCAACTAACCAGCAAAAATTCTTTCATTTAGACAATTTACACCCGAGATACACTGAGGAGTGCATTCCGCGTCCATGGATTCCACACCTGCAGCAACCACAATGTCTCAAAATATTCGTAAAAACACATTGGACTAAAATTAAGCACGAATATCAAGAGCACTTGATCAAAATGAAAATACTTCCCACCGAAGCTGAGTACGCACCTTGAACCAATCTCATCTTTTGAACGGAGTATAAAAAATGCCGAGGAATCGTACAAATGGCTGGGTATCAGTAGAGAGTATTACAGGAAACGACCTGTAACATGTCGATGGCACAAGCTGAGTAATATAACTACTGAACAAAACAGGATTTCCTCATAATTATATTAATTAATTACATAATTCGAGTTTACCACGTGCTCGAGAATCCACGAAGGCAATGCAAATTTTTAACTCTGATCTTTCTTAATTTCCTTCTGCTTTAGGCAATAGGCCAGGAGTGGTTCCGAAGAAGAATTAATCGTTGAGACATATTGAAAATCTGAAGCCACCGACCTTTTTCGCCTCAAAGTCAGCCACCGCGAGGGCTTCATTTGCATTAACACTTCTTCCCAGGCACTCGTCAAATCTATATCTACGTATACTCTGCAAGCCACCTCAAGGGTGTTTGACAGGGGGTGACATATCATCAACATGCACAAAAGAGTAGAAATTAACTTTCGCCAATGTGTACCACATTATAGGCATGCTAAAATGCTACGAAAACTATTAAATTCACATATAATATAACTGCCTAAGCACTATTGTAGAGTCATGCAGGGAACATGAAAAGCATGGTGTTAGCACTACGCGGCAGATTTAGAAACGTGAACTATGGAGCACATCAGTTACTCAGCTTCACCACCTGTCAACTAACCTTCTTCAAAGTCTTAATGCAGCCATTATTGTCTCTTAACGATCAAATGAAGACCGTTAAGAAAAAACCTCCACCTCCACAGAAGAAACTAACAAGTTCCCGACAAAATTCACGCTCAAACATGCTTTTGTGGTAAATCAACGTCGCCCACAAATGCCAGATAACTACAAATTCTGAAAAAGGCCTTGCAGCTCACTTTTAATTAACAATTCGCCCTGTAACCACCCAACATTGTCATCACTCATGAAGCTTACGATGCTATGCCATACCCTCACGTAAAATGCACTATTTTTGTTTTGCCGGACGATTCTGTTGACCCGTATGTCCCTGAAATCCCGATAGGCTACTAAGCCTGTCATCAGGTTTTCCAGGGACCGGACCAACAGAACTTGGTATACATCTTAAACTACCTACGCTACACATATGTATCAAACAAACTCACGTTAACCATTGCCAAGCTTTTTACACCGGCCATTACACCACCCCTTTGCTTATTGTTTATAATGTCTCTTATTGGGAGGGTAAATCAATTTTTGGCCACATTTTCATGGAATTCTGCATACTTCCTAGAGCTTATACACATATTTTTCTCGAAATTAAGATTAAATTACCGCATAAAAAATATTGGAGCACCTTTTTTGAAATAAATAACGATGGATGGACATTCAAAAATTTTTCTAATGTAAAATTGCATTAATACGGAAATTTTCGAGTTTTCTAATTCACACTTAGACATCGAACAGTATTAGCAGCAAGAACGAATGGCCAAAATGGCAAAAATTGGCCATGGATAGCCAAAATACAGGGGGACGCATTTGGTGCAATAATCCCAGGAGAATGGGGAAATGCATAAAGAATCGAAAAATAACGGAGCCCGCCAGCTCATCGTCCCTCCCTCACCCCCCCAACCACCCGCCCCCGCCTCTCCAAAGCCATCCTCCCCCATAGACACCGGGAGAACTTTCTTCCATCTTGCACACCGAGTTAGAGAGAAAGAGACGACGCAATTGCCTCCGATTCCATGGGACTCGGATATCTCACAAGTTTACCATCGTCTTCGAGAATAATGCTTTCCAGCACAAGGCTTTATCGACCCCCTTTTTAAGTAATTTGCAGTGAGCCAATTCAGCTCAGACCGTTAAGATAGCAACCGACCTATGTAGTTGCGTGCTGCTGCAAACCAGCGTTTTTAAACGAGTCAACGTACTTGCGCCTGATAATAACTTAACACTCGCTCTGTTTTCAGCGCTTTCAAAATCCATTTCACTCGTACCAAGAATTTATTTCATGATATAGTGGTCAGAACCAATGGCCGCACAGCAAATGCTTCCAAAAAATCAATAACAGAATTCATCCAAGGGTCACGATTTCGCAAGCATAATGCATTACATTTCAAAGAAAGCGGATTCATTTAGCACACCGGTTGTGAAGTCCCACGTAAAATTAATTTCAGAACAGAACAGTACTCTTTCCGACACAATCATTGCTTAAACTATCCCCAAGAGCTCTAGAAAAATTAAACTGAAAACAAACTGAGATTATTACTCAATTGGAAATACGGATTGAAGCTGATTACGAAGTCAGTCAGGAACTGAGCGGAGTTTTTCAATTATCATTGATTGAGAAATGATTCAACAGCCTCCCAAATGTATCAATCAAATGCATTAGTCCAGTAAAAGGTGGAGAGCTTTTTATCAGGATGGGAAATACACACAGGATCCCATTTATTTTCAAAAAAGTCAACTTTTCCCGTTTCCTTGAATTACTGGATTGGTCGCAGCAGAGAAAAGGTAACAGTCTATTCAAAAGAAAATATCACTTCATGAGGAACAACGTATCATCACTAACTTTTCCCCAAGTATGAGCAGGAAATGAGTAGATAACCATTAGAGGTGAAAATTGTACATCAACACACCGGAGGCAGCGCATTCACCGCGATAGAATGATAATTTTAAGATATACACCAAATAGGATGTTTGAAAATTTGCCATTATATTAAGAATCCAGTGCTGGAAAGCTCTTTATTTTTAATGGACTCAAAAAATAAATTGCAATTCTTCTTGAAGTCACGAAAAGTTGACTTGAAACTCAAAGTAATATGGCATAAAGTTGAAGGGTGGAAAATGATTTGAGTTGAAAACATGGGGTCCGAAATCCTTCTGCCATGAAGGCACGCGATCACCCCTCTAGAGAAGAGTATACGCCTCGGGTGGAAGAAGGGGGATAAGGAGAGGGGGGAGGAATTGGCGGGCACCGCCCAACAGACATCATATTGGAGGAAATGGGGGAGAGCATCGTTTGTGTTTGTGCGAAGGCGATGTCGGGGGGCGGGTGGGAGGGTGGGAGGGGAGGGTAGGAGGGGAGGATGGCTCTTTAAGCAGTCCCCCACCATGTGATCGACCACGATAAACCGCTCGGGTGGGCAGCGAGGGAATGTGATGCGGAGGCCTTCGCCTTGCGACCGACGGGTAAGGCGGCCCCATTACAGCAAGTGGTTTCTACGGCCAAGATACGCAGACAGCGAACTGCGGCGGCTAGAAGTTATGGCAACACTGAAACACCCCCGACGCGGAAGTAGAACGAGGGAAGAGGAAGGATATGAAGTTTTATTTTTGACATATTATTTATTGAAAGTGAGGATGGGTTCAGCCGGAGAACTTGGACCCTCTAATGGTCAACTGTTAGCTTTTGCTCGTATATGAGAACACGTACTTCAATGAGAGTATGGCTGGGCCTTGGATTCGGCCGAACGAAATCGATCCGGGTCGAAGCTGGCAACTGAAAAGAAGCTTTTCCCCTCTTCTTACCGGAGTGATGCTCAGTGATGTAGCAAATATCGCGAACGCGCTCGTAAGATGCCGCTCACTCCAAATGACACCACAGGCAGTCAGCTGGGAAGCAGGATTTCAGCGGCTTTTGCCACCGTCGGAACACATACAGAGGCGGTAAATGATAATTTATTCGTCATGGCAGTCCAATATTGCAAGCATGTTTGTATCATATTGAAGGGTAAATAATGAACCAAAAGTCTCTAGTGGACTAAGTTCCATTTAAAATTTTGTTGCATTCGTATGAAATATGTACACTAGGTAGCAGGCCTTAGATACTCTACAACAAACGATGCCTAAAATAAAATTTCAGAAAGACTTAAATGGGGATCATATCGTTTGATATAACGTGTTATGAACTTGTAATTCCAGTGCGACATTAAATAGAAGAATAATCATCGCTTTTACCGGAACCCGAGATCTGGGCTCGTGTTCTTTTCCTCTAATAAATGTTTTACTTGTGTGCACCTTCGAGTGATACCATACAGGTAATACCGTGGCTATCTCCGGTATCCTTAAAACTTAGCCTCAACAGTTTCAATTTTGCACGAAGTTAACTTCCTGGTTAACTATGAAAATTGGCATATCAGTTCCCCTACATTTTTGTGGACAAAGTTACCGTTCACACAGCAGGATGGACCGACAACGACAGAAAGGTAGTCAAAATAACGCAAAGCACAACACCAAGTCCCTCAGAACAACGTAAAAAAACTATATCGCCATTCAATATCATAATCATAAAATTACAAACACGAGGCCTTCGTTAGAATTCGCCCGTTTACCTCGTGCCCAGAGCGAATGCCAGGACAAAGTCATTTCGGAGGAAAAGAATGTACTTTGATAACTACGCAACATCATTGTAACCAGCAATGCTAAATGAATGAAATCCATTGAATCATAACTAGAGAATGAACATAACTGCTACTCACTATGTACAACATGGCTGGTTCAATTAATGATATTGATTCATGACCTTTGTCGCCTGAAGAGGAATGTTTTCAAAAATGTACTTCGTGCTGTAAGGCAATCAGAACAATGTATATACTGAAAGTTACTTTTGGTAACGATCTAAATTCGGATCACATTATTCTAGCAAGTCGAATAATTCGTTTTCTGAGTTGGTTTCGATATATTTACATCAGTGGAAAATACATACACTGATTTACAAACGGTTATTTTCAGTTCCTTTCAAAATTTGAATATTACGGCACCATTAAACTATCAGATACTGAGATTGAAAGAGAGAAAGAGTGAGAAAGAACCTCTGAGAATTTCAATTAGCAAAATGGCAAGTTTTCAAACGTACTTGCTCTAGGTTAAACGAAGGCCAACCAAACTGGTCACTATTAATTCGTAAAAGGTTATGTCCGCGTTCGGGAAAAGGGTAGCAATAAAACATTAGAAAGTTAGTCTTATATTTCAGAAAGCTTAAGGATTATAATATCTTGGAAAATTTGAAAAAGAGAGAGTTAGAAATATGGTTTGATGTATGAATTGGTCTTCTTTAAACCTTGTGCAATTCAACGTGGTTCATGTTGCACATTTTTTTCAATTTTTTGCTTTAGTTACTCAGTAAGTTCCACCGCAGTTCACTTAATAATAATTAACTTAATGGTAATTAACCTTAAATTAATTAATGGTAATTAGCTAAGGGTAGTGAGAGAGAATCGCCTACGGTATTGCGAGTGTGATTGCATAGAAAAAATTGTGTTGAACGAATCAGAGTGAAAATATACGAAAATATACTTAGCAACGTTCATTCGTGGTGACAGTAGTGGGGGTTAGAATTAAATGTCAGCAAATGCACCACAGTCCTGCAAAAGTCATCACCAAAATGCCATATCTATACTGTGGGTGGAGAAACATAAAATCTTCAGATTCAGTAAAATATCTTGGAATTACCTCAACATCAGATACATCGTGGGGATTACACATACAGAACTTATGTGGCGCAGCATTAAAGAAACTAGGTTTTGTTAAACGTATATTAGGAAGGTCCTCGGAAAAGAAAAAGTAAAATATGGATGCTACTTCGCTCTGGATAGGCCACACCTCGAATACGCCGCGAGCATTTGGGATCCTGGTCAAATAGATTTAACCAAAAAATTAATAAAGTACAAAGGAAAGCAGCCCGCTTCGTTAAAAACTGCTACGAGCGTACATAAAGTGTCTCGCAACTTTTAAATGGATTTAGATGGGAGCCCCAAGAGACTCGGAGGATGCACGCTAGGCTTAGTTTGCTTGATAAATTCAGCACTGATATTTTCCGAGCGACATAGAGAATATTATCATGACTCCTCACTACATCTCTAGGCCTGACAGTTGCGATAAAATAAGAGAGATACACTGCCGAACAGATAGGTACAAAAACTCCTTCTTTCCGCGAACAATAAGCGACCTTAATAAAAATTGAGCTCAACTAAATACACTCCTATTATAAATGTACAATTTCATCTCCAAAAAACTTGCACCGTTACACGGCTGCTTACCTAACACCCCCTGCCACACGCCCAAGCGGCGGCTCGCGGGGTATTATGCAGATGTAGATCTAAGTTAACTTTTGATAATAAAGATCTTAAAAAACGTGTTAAGAACCCATTCGACGTCGAAGAGTCTCAATCGGGTTATCCGAATCTGGTTCTCCGAAATCAAAACGGTAAAAGAGAGAATATCGGTCCCATTGAGCCCGCCACTTATTACCGGTGCCGGAAGGGGTATTCAATATATTTTTTGTGGTCTCGCCAATATTTTGAGTAAAAAAGAAGTTTCAACTAATAGGTAACTTTTAGGTTTCGTAATCACATTGTATTAGTAGATAAAAATCAAATTACGTCATCAAGAAAGCGAGAGAATATGGAGAACAAAAAAAATAGAAAAAGATTCGAAATGCAAATGATACGAACTAGCATCGAATTCTGCTCTTCAGATGATCTTCTATGTTTACGTTGAATGAACAACTGAAACCATAAAAATGTAAATGGCAATAGCACTGAGCGAGAAGACATTTAGTTTCACCTTTTATCGATTTAATAATCAAAAATAAGTTTTTGCATATCCGAGAATAAATAGAAATTGGGTGTTTACTTCAAAACACTGAATCAATCAAGCTAACAGACAGAGCTAAAAACAATACCAAACAAAGCTGCAATAACTTTGTTTCGACAATTATCTCCTCAGTATCATCAAACAGATATTTGTGAAGTTGGAGGAGTAGATATAACCATGGTGGGTGAAATTCGATGCCTAGGCTTCATAATGGTATCTAATTTACTGTGAGTAAAACATTTTCAATCAAAAAAAATAAATTTATAAGGCAAAAAATCTGTGAAACGTTCATTGGAAAAAATAGGATGTAAAACGTATCTAATTTGATATACATGGCTATAATTGCGAAACAAGCTCATTAGGTTTTAATT
The DNA here is from genome assembly GCA_963169105.1 of Ceriagrion tenellum. NCBI lineage: Eukaryota > Metazoa > Arthropoda > Insecta > Odonata > Coenagrionidae > Ceriagrion > Ceriagrion tenellum. Next base: position 12,643,367 of record OY720638.1, read on the forward strand.
CTTCATCGGAATACAAGCTCACTAGGTTTTAATTCTTCATCGGAATAAAAAACAGCTATATGTTTCGTCATAAACCTTTGTGTTACAAGAGAAAACTTTGGCGGTCATGGAGGGGATTGGCATGACCTTGAATCTCTGTAGGCTATGGGGCTGGCTATAGTTAAAAAAAATGCTCCTCACACTTGGGAGCTGACGTCAAAACTAATGGCTTCATACAACACTCGCGCAATATTGACAAATTAAGTGATACAGTCAAACAACGACAAGAGATCTATTTTGCGAGCCATTCACGACCAAAACACAAGCACGGTGAAACACAAGAACACATCTTCCTTTCCGATTCTTCTGTTTTCTAGTATCTCTTCCCTCTCATCTCTCTATGTCATGGGTGGTAAACAAACGACTCCAGCCACAAGCCTCAGTATATACATGGTAAATTGTGGACGTATTCGTTCGACTATACCATTCGACAAACTTCTCACTTTATTCCCACTGGCAAATAAGTTAGGCAAGAAGCAATGCACCTGAACCACTCTCTTATTGGCACGATCTTTGCCTATCCATCTACTCAGTCTAGCGACTGATGTTCCACTCCGATTGCACCCATTCAAGGATCTCAAGTAGCTGTGTGACATTTTCGATTCATTCACAGGATTTTTGCCTTACTTAACCCTACGAGCATTTTGTTTTGCATTGGATTCCGTTCATGAATAAAATCTTTCTACTTGGGACCTCAAATGCTTTCTGCGAAAGCATTCTGTGAAACCCCCAAGTAGAGCAAAATGGAACTTTTCTCCGTTTTCGCATTATCGGACGGATCAAGATTTCAATTAAACCCAGCGGTAGAGTTGAGGGTAGGAGAATGACGGAAAAAGCCCAGAAACGCTAGGTTTTAACGTCATGGAAATTGACCAAAGCTGAAAATTTAAAATCGACAGAGATCGTAGAGAACAATTACATATTAAAATATCCCAAAGTTTCGCATGTCTGTTTATTTTTTGGAGTCTAATAATTTCTACGCCCAAGAACCGCATCTGGGGGATAGAAAGTGGTAATGAGTGTTTAATGCAGCGATTTCTCACAAATTCGTCGGTGACTGAGGCTCATAATACCACTGGGAGGAGCAATTTTTTCAGCACTTGGCGTTCCATACTGCCACGCTATTTTCGTAATATCTCCCACGCAAGTCCATTTAACTGAGCGTATAATGGCTTGGCCAACAAGCCAAAAGTAAAGACTGCGAGGTGAAAATGTTTCGAAATAGACGTGGCCATAGCAGTTTCATTTTCCCAATGAAGTTTAACTCAAAGATATGTGATCAGCAGCAACAGAGCCACGCCGTATTAACTGAAAGATTAGGTAAACGCTCCGACGGGTGATAGCGTGAGCGGCCGGCTGCCTAGCATTCTGAGCCAGTGGGGCTGCTGTATTCGGCGATTCCGGTTACTGCCTCACCAAATTACCCGAGGTGTCCGCCTCACAAAAAGCAGGCCTTGCCCGATTTCGATCGCTTTCATTGAGCCGAAATGGATGGCGGGATCGGTGAATGGCACAAGCAGCACTAATAAACGGGCCAGCCCCCAGAATTCCTCCCGAAAGAGCTTATGTGACCTGATTACATGCAATGTGGCGAAATATGCACGCTCCTCACTCCTCGGGGACTCTTCCTCCCTTCGGACAGTTGGGTTTGTCAGTGCGAGACCACCCGTGCCGACCTCACTCCGCTCGGAAACCCACGCTCCCCTTGAGCCACCACTTTGATGCCCTGCACGACTAATACTTGAGCCGAACACAAGCACGAATTCATCTCACGAGTGGCACTTGTTTTTGCCGTTCGAGCATGCCGCTGATAAATTTTTATGCATCTGATGTGCGTTGAGGGCCTCCATTTATTATTCCCGTGCTCTTCCGAGGGGTCAAGAGGGAAAGTAAGAGTATGCATTCCATCCATCTCCCAAATCTCGGCCGAAGAGGAAGAGATTCCATTTCTCTTTTTTTTCATGAATACCGAATATCGGGGATAAAATTCACGAAAACGTAAATGGCAAAACTCTAAAGCTTGTTGAAACCTCAACCTATTCTTCGACACAGATCACAGATCATCCGTTGAAATAGAAAAATCGAGAGCATACATATTCATGGCGAGAGTTTAACAGTGCAATTCAATATGCTGCCCCCCAATAGATTTTTGATTCACACTTTTTGAAACGACGCCACTTTTTTCTACCTATAATGTGAAATTTGTACTACAAAATTAGTTCAAATCCATTTGATTCCAGGCATTGTATTTTAGACAAAACCAACACAAACGCTCCATACTCACGTACTTCTAGCAGCCAAATCCCGAGTTACCATGCCATTTGCAAAATTTCAAGTCCCTCCGTCAGCTGCTCCCACTCAAAGCTATGACTACCCGAATTCAATCACTAACCTGAAAAAAAAAAGAAATTTTCAGTTACGATTAGTTCTATAGTAGGCATTAGAACACCATGCGAATAATTTCTAAAAAATTCAACATTCGAATGTACAACAGACAAGAAATTCTATGAATCTATTAATAATATAGCGGAATTAACAATGACAGTCAATTCAACAGTGTCCCATTAGGGAAATACACTCACAAATGTGCAAAAATCACGAGGAAAAAGTCACCTCGAGTCCGACACAGTTATGTATCCTGACAAAAAAGCAAGAGAGGAACACGGCAGTGGAAGCAGAAGATAAATCACTCATGGGGAGCATTTTTGATTGAAGTGAACGTAAAAGCGATGGTTCAAGTGAGGCAGCAAGAGAAACAATAGCGATGGACTTCATTCTTTGTAACGAAAAATTTGAAGAGGTAGTAAGGGTAGAGAAATATCAGCGTCGCGTTTAAATCGAGCAAACGCTCACAGAAATACTTTTTGCATCCAACATAAATGCAAGAAAAGTATTTTCATTTTCAGGTCTCTTTTATTTAATGTAGGAGAGAACTGAAATGAGTCGATTTCTGCTAACCTTTTTACAGCACTCCAGGGCACACCTAGCAAACATGGTTTACCGTTATTAAAGGACTTGTGAATTTTAAAAACATTCTGACACGATAGACATCAAGAGGTATTCAAAAATCACTACCAGTTTGTCTGAATGTCAAAAAAATTAATTATTTCATTATATCGTGGGGAACATACATACAAAGCATATGCGATACAGAATTTTAAAAACTAGGTTTTGTTAAACGTATAATAGGAAGGTCCTCGGATGAAAAAGTAAAAGAGAGATGCTACTTCGCCCTGGTTAGGCCATATCTCGAATACGCTGCGAACATTTGGGACCCTGGACATAAAGATTTAACCAAAAAATTAACAAAGTACAAAGAAATGCAGCACGCTTCGTTAAAAACTGCTACAAACGAACATATAGTGTTACATAACTGTTAAAGGAATTAATGTGGGAGCCCCTAGAGACTCGGAGGCTGCTTGAGATATACAAAACTGGTGTGTTTCAGAGCGACACAGAGACTAATATCATGATGCCTCAATACATTTCTAGGTCTGACAGATGCGATAAAATAAGAGAGATACTCTGCCGAAAAGATAGGTACAAAAACTCGTTCTTTCCGCGAACAATAAGCGACCACAATAATAACTGAGCTCCTCCAAATACACTCCCATAGGACATGTCACCATTTCACCTCCAAAACTTTCACATCTTTACACGGCTGGTGACCTACCACCTCCTGCCACACGCCCATGCTACGGCTCGCGGGGTAGTTAGTAGATGTAGATGAAGAAAATGAATGTGAAAGGACATTCTATTGTGTAAAGTTATCATCTACAAGGTTAGAATATCTGACGAAAAACAAACCGTAATGGACTTGTAAAGAATACTCTACGCCCAAGCTCGCGGTTTACGAAGGAAAGAACAATTAAGTACGTTAGGGTGAGGGCAGGAAATATTCTGTGTCGTAGAGAGGACAAGGAACAGGTGTGGTGATAGCATCTATGAAGGATCTACAAAAATTTCAATAGCAATCATCATTCTATGGCCTCTCTCCCACTAGTTTCACTCCTTTTGTTGAAAAACAAACAAATTATAATGTTTTATTTTTCTCTATGTACATTTTCTTTTATTGTACATGTTTTATGATGATGAACATTCATCGGCATTTAATTAACTAAATATTCAGACGGTGAAAGTGTTACTTTGAAGTAAGTGAATAAGATAACTTGATATTTGTGGAAAGTTTTCAAATATATTATGCTTTACGGTTGTCTATAATATTTTCCAAATTCTTGTACATATTTTGCAAGGATAGACTATCTTCGGAATGCAGTATACAACGTGTGCATAGACTGCAAGTCTTACATTGTGAATTAAGTTAAGATTATACAGCCTTTCCGTTCCTGTAACAAAACCAAGCATATTGCAACCATTTTTATACATTTTTTTGCACTTGACCTATTTTTTGGAGAAATTATATTTTTGTCGGCGAAATAAATGAGTTGCAAATTTGCAAATTTGCCATGTTAACGCGCAGTCGTTAAGAGCCCACTTTGACGAGTTTGAGAATAATTTTCAGGAGCACTCATCCCAAGTCATTGCAATACCCGACAAGTGGCTCAAACCCAATATTTCCTCAGAAAACGTGTCCCTACATGGTTACTCTGTGTTCCGGTGGGATAGAATGGAAAATGCAGGGGGGGGGGAGTCGCGGCATTCATTCGAAGCGATTTCCAAGTGCGTCAGCTCGAGGCATCACCGAAACGACAAGGTTGTGCCCTCGAATATATTATCTTGGAAATGTTGGTAGCGAGAAAGAAGATCCTCCTGATGATAGTTTACCATCCACCTCAAACGTGGTTCTCTTCGGTGTTAGAGGAAGCTTTGCTTGAAATGGTGCCCTTGTATGAAATTACAATTGTTACGGGTGACTTTCATGGCTATTTGAAACCGATAATCCGAATAGGAAGGCGTTCCGGCTCTCGCCGCAGGATTACACCTTCCCCCTTGGACTGGAAGCTTTCGCCTATCTCCAAGGCAAAGAAGAGGTGGGAAGGAAGGGATGGGAAGAGAAGGTTAGTAAAACCAACAGTCCCTTCGAGGCCGACACCAATGAGGTGGATTGAGGTCAAAAGGACCTCAATTGGGCCTCCGCCCCCCGAAGTGCTCGTATTAGTTTGGTTACCCAAACAACTGAGACGCGTAGCCGTCGGTCTCGCTTTCGCGAAAAACCTACCGCACACTGTTGAGAACCGGAAGAGCCCGTTGCCTAAAAAATTGGGATTAGGTATCTCCCTGGCTCCCTTCCGGGTTGACGCCGTGCGGTCTGCCGGAGTACGTCCTCGAGTCGGGGACCACCGGACCCATGAAGGGTCAATTCGGACCAATTCTGGTCAAAGCGTGGGTACAGCCCTTCTCTCAGTAGTCCTCGTCAACCCATAATCCGAATAGACAGTATCTATATAGTCTTTTCTTCTCGCTAGACCTACAACTAGTTCTCTTTAGATCAAGTCATCACCTAGCCAAAAGCAGCTCTTGGCTGGCCCTATTTGTACCTCCCAGGTTCCCAGATCACAGGAGGCTGGATTCGGATCAGGCGGATAAGGTCACAAAACACGGCCAATAACCTATTATTTTTCTGTACTTCCATGACTTGATATATATCTCCTACGCACTATCAGTACCAGAAAAACAATCAAATGTCTGCATCAACCTTAACTACGATCAAATTTACTAAGAAAATCTCACCAGAGATCTCGAGAATCAAAATTGGAAAGAGATGTTGGTAGCGGAAGGTATCAATGATGAAAGAGATTTATTCTATAGGATCCTTTTCAAATAGCTGGATAAATATGCACCAATGAGATTCTTCCACACCAGGCATAAACTTGCCCTTGGCTGATACCTGATACACGCCTCCTGATGAGAGAAAGAGATCTCGAGAGAAAATGATTTAACAGAGCAAAAAACCCATACTCTCCTGATCGATTTAAATGGCTTAGGAATAAAGTAGCCTGCCTAATAAAAATTCAGAAACATAAGTTCCTGGAGGAAAAACTCAACAAGGCAAAAGTTTCTTGGAGCCTCTGTTTAGACCTGCGTACAAACAGAATCATAAGTCGGAGAAAAACACCTAATGGTACTCCTCCGTTGGAAAATCTCAATGATTTCATTCTATCGTTACCACACATGCCAATCTCACCTGGCCACTCATAATTTGATACTTTTTGAGGATAATAACTTTTGTTTTGCTTTGTCACTTCCTACCACCGTAAGAAAGGAAATTCTTCGAAGTCTAATGCTATTGGTCCGGACGAGATTCCAATTTTATTCATCTGTATTTGAACGACATTCTACCTGTTATTTGACATATTTATGAATTCAGTTTATTGAACTCATGATGTCCTTATCGTTGGAAGAAAGCATTTATTTTAAGTACCGCATCCCAAAAAAGTATCGGACTTTAGGCCAATTTTCATACTTAGAGCACTTTCTAAAGGATTAGGAAGAATTGTTGCATTGCAAGTTTCAGAATACCTTTCATAGAATAACCTCATTTATTTACATCATTCACGAATTAAAACGACTCAGTACTTAAGCAAAAATAACTGAGGACATTAGATTGAATTAAGAAAATAGAAGGTTAACCCTACTAATTTAATTGGGTTTTAAAAAAGCTTTCGATTCCATTAACGAAGAAATTTTGCAACAGAAACCTGTAGATTTGAATTTCTAAGCAAGCTCTTTGAATTGGTTTCATGCACACCTGATAGGCCACATGCAAGCTGTTAAAGATGATGACGGTTCAATATCTACCTGGAAACCAATATCCACCGGATTAACTCAGGGCTCAGTTCTATCACCACTATTATTTTCAATTAGGTTAAATTAAAACCGTGGATGACTGACTCCTTAATGACAAAAATTAAGCGGAAAAATATCTCTTTGCGAAGCTCCGTCGTCATCCGCACAATGGTAGTTTGAGAATAGCTTGCATCAAAATTAGGAATAATTTGCGTATAGCTCTACGCAACACTGCAAACACCAACTATACGCAGCAATTTGAAAAGGCAAATGGTAATGCAATAAAGCAGTGGAATATCTTCAATGAGTTAACGGGAGAAAAGCTGAAAAGTAGTCAGAAATACGAATTAATTATTGAAAATCGGACAAATACTGATCCGATGCTTATTGCGAATACATTCTTCAAATATTTCATTACCATATTTGAGTCAACTAAAAATATCCTCATGCAAATTGGGACTAATTGATAACTACCTCAACAAAAGGGAGAGTTAATTTTAGTCCAAATTCTTCTACCTGGAACTGGTCACCTCACCTGAGATACTTAAAGCAATAAATGCTCTCTCTTCAAGAAAAGGCACCGCGCCTGATAGTATCAATGCAGGTTTTTTAAAATAATCATAACAGACATCTTAGACATACTCTGCTATTTTTTCAACTTAATCTTTACAAACAACAGATTTCCTGCTACTTTAAAGAAAGCAGTTGTTTTACCTATTCTCAGAAAAAGGAAATCTGCGTGGTGTGCACAACTATAGGCCGATGTCAATGCTCTCAATTTCTTCAAATGTACTTGAGAAACTTGTGAAAAAGAGACTGGTAATTTTCCTGGATATGAGTAAATATGTCAGTAGTAAAGAATATAGATTTAGAAAAGGTAAAGGTACAGAAGATGCTCTAGAAAATTTTATGACCCCATCTATCAATCTATTGACTGTAACAAAAAACTGCTGCTCTTTTCATAGATATTAATTAAGCTTTTGTCACGTTAAATCACAGGATCCTCCTGGACAAGCTAAGCCTGGTCAAAATACGTGGCTCTTAGCATGCTGCTCTTAGCACTGCTCTAAATTGGTTCGAGAGCTGCTTGTCTTTACGTTCCCAATGTGTAAGAGTTACATATAGCTGCACTAGTTCTGAGTATATTTGTTCAGGTGTGCTGCATGGTTCGGTGTTGGGCCCTATTTTATTTTTAATTTTTATTAATGACCTATGACAACTAAATCTTATAGGTCGATTACCTGCGTTTTCAGATAACGTAGTTCTGACGTATTCAGGTATAAACTGGTAGGAGGTAGAAAAATACATGTAATCTGTTGTAAATAAAATTAGTAAATGGTTTGCAAGCACCAAACTGAAATTAAGAAATAAAACCAAATTCTTATGTTTCAATGTTTGTAATCGTTTTTCGATTGAGCTGAATAAAGTATAAAATTCACCAATTTGTTCTAATTTAGGTTGCTGCGACTGTTTTACACTGGAATGTACCAAAGAATATAAATACTTGGGCGTGAAAATTGATGAGCACTTTGAATTGGAGAAACACGTTAAATAATGTCACAAATAGTTTTTTTTAATTGTAAAATTGAGCTTTATTTAGAAATAAGTGCCCCTTAAGTTTCATACACAGCATATTATGCCTTTGTCTATTCAAAGCTTAACTATGGTCTCATAAGTTGGGTTTCAGTTGGGTTCAGTTGGGGTGGTGCTTATAAAAACTCGTTTAAATGGGTAGAAACTACCCAAAAAGCAATTATCAGAATCATAGCCAGAGAAGGCTACCTTTCACCATCATTTCCCTTATTTGTCAATCTACGGATATTACCCGTGAGGGAAATGTTTGTTTATAAGTTCTTACGGTCGTTTTACCTCCGTAGTGGAAATAGTCCAAAGGTATTGGAAAAACCTCATGCCCACGATTTACGGTCCAACCTGTTATTTTTGCCAGTCAAACCAAACATTGCATAAAAGATGTTATATTTATATGACGCCAAAACTTTTAAATTGATTGACACGAGCCATTAAATCTACAAAGCATGTAAAATATTTTCTTAAATAGGTTAAGCTTTGTCTGTTGACTTCAAACAATTTAGAAAATCAAAATTTCTGGAAATTGTTGTAACCACCTTTTGGGAATCCTTGTATTTATAAATAAAATTCTAGTAATAATGTCTAAGCTATTATAATTCTAGTTAGTATCAATTGTTTCCCACGACCAATTAAATTTACTAATCACAATAAATCTTTCTTAGGCCTGTTAAGCTCTGGTTGTTGACTTCAAACAAATACTTCACATAAACAACTTCAAACAAATCAGTGCAAGCACTTTAGCAAATAGTTGTAACTTCCTTTCGAAAACCTCGTATTTGAAATATTTTCTGTGTTAATTCTCACACTGTTACATCAGTAGTTATTATTTTGTTATGTGTATTGCTTCTTTGTCTTGAAGGTGCCCAAGACCACAGGCTAATAAATGCCTTAGGAGTCACCTTAAGCTCCTGTAAACTATTTGGGCTACGAGATTATGTAATTCTAGATCATATCAAGGGGCACTAAATTATAATTATTAATTTTTCTAAAAGAATAACCTTAGTGTCTTAGATATTGTGAATATCACCTTTATGCTGATTATATGCAAATTTATATTTCTTGCCCCCTTTCTTACTGCATGAGACAATCAGCAAGATAAATGAAGATATTTATAGCATTTGCACTAGGGCTAGTAATAATAGCATATTTCTAAACTCAACTAAAACTAAAGCTATCATTATCGGAAGCAACAAACTCATTAAAGATGTAAGTTGCAATGTCCCTAAGATAACAGCTCAACATTGGAAGATAGATTACTTTAAGTCTGTCTTGCATTTGGAAGTAAAAATTGATGAAACTCTTTCTTGGAATGAACACGTGATGAATATTTATAACAAAACATGGTCCGACTTAAAAGTCATAGAAACAGCCTGTCCATCGAAATTTGTCTAAAAATGGTCACTACACTAATACACCCACATCTTGATTACTGCTGTTTAGTATATAATTACCTAAGCGAGAAAATAAACTGTAGGCTGCAGAGAACCATGGATGCGTGTGTTACGTTTATCTACAACAATCCTAAATATAATCACATTACGAGAAATTACATTACCAAAAATAATTACATAACGAGAAAGCAAAACTACTCAAAGCTAAGATAATAAGAACATACTTCACTGGAAATCCGAACCATAAAATATTAATTACGAAAAATATCTATTCACACGATTTACTTTCTCGGGAGAAATGAAACAAAGAATTGCACGCGCTCCGCTTGACAACCTGCTCTTACCAAAATAGCGAACTACATCTTTCAGTAATTCATGCCTGGTAACATAAACCCGTATCTGGAACGCAATACCATTGGAAATTAGACTCGCATCTAACTTTATATTCAAAGAAAGTATTGCCAAGCATTGCCTGACATATTGCCAAGTGTACGAAAAAATATTTCCAAAATGTGCGAATTTAAAAGTTGCATCTAGGAAGCAATACTTACTGTAGCGGAGGCTGGTGCGATGGAGGTAGGTGGCGAGGATTGTTATTCTTGGTACCCCGACCAACCGTCCACCTCAAGCAAAAGTTCCGAAGTATATGGGATATGCCTTAATTTGTATTGTTTATATATGTTGCCTGTTATTTTTTATTAATATATATCTCCATAATTCAGTATCTGAGAGAGTATACCTATACTTTTTATATTTTTCAATTCTTTTTTCGTAATCGGTATATAATATATGTACATGTTATTCAATATTCCCGTAATTTTTTCTGTATTTCAGTGTATTGAAATGTAATTGGGAGAGTGCATTTATTACTTTAATTTTCATCTGTTTGAAGCTAGTGCCCGAAGGACTAGGTTCTAGAAATATATTCTATTCCATTATAGACGGATGTGAAATCCAAATATTTCGAGAAATGGCATCACTCAACCAATTATTTTAGTTACTGCATAAATTTATCTTTTTTTGCCTTCCACCTTTGAATTTAGCGCGTCTCAAAACCCGAATCTCTCTGCAGAAAGGTGATTTACCGTGTGAGCGGAATAACGCGCATTTCATCGTTGCTTCGTGAGTGAGGACGTGCCTGAAAGTTGAGGAGAAGTACCCAATCCTATGCCATGTGACCAACTCACTGCTACTCCGAGGTTTTTCCGTCCTTTATCTTGTTAGTAGTTACCAGGTCCCAAGATTGTCACCATCGTTTTCATATGACACGTCTTAAAGCAGCCCTTATATCTTCCGCTGTCGTATCCTCTATATCGATTTTAGGTTTCTTAAGAGCTCCTTTGGCAGCTGAGTCGGCAGCTTCATTTTCTCTTACTCCTAAGAGGCCCGGATACAATGATAAAATTTCATTTATACCTCTCCCTTGAGTTGACAGAAGAAAGAATTGCATTTCTTGTGAAACTAGGTGCGCTGGAAAGACGATATCAATGGACTACAGTGCGCTCAAGGACAGTCGGCAGGCAACAAATGATGCATTCTCGTATCGAATATTATCCAGCGTCATCATTATTGCACGAAGCTTGACTATGTACAACATATTATATGTAACTTTAGCTTGGATGACAAGAGCTGAGATACATGCCCATAGGCAGAAAACGCCTCCGTCCTAAACCGTCGGTAAAATTGGTTTGATTTGCTAAACTAGCCAAGAAAAAAATGAGAGTTTTTTCCGGAAAAGTTCCAAATTATATCCCTGAATACGCGATGCTGAAACTTCCACCAACGTGGTATTTGGTGCACCCACGAATTAAAATTTAAGAATACTTGATTTACTAACTAGAAAGGAAGAAGTCGAATGAATAAGCCGTCTTTCTCAGTAGTAAACTCAGTAGTCACGCCATAGTAAATGCGAAGTCGCATTTTATCGATAAAGTAAAAACAAAATATCAGCTCTGTTTCTCAGTAAATAAAGACTCCGAAAAGAAAGAAAATCGAAAAAATGAAACTGAAATCCTTGTTGATGTAAAATAAAAGCATTACTCTCTCAAATTTCAATTCATACTGCACTGGAATAAGAGAGGCAAAAATCTACCAGCATTTTAATCGCGACATTCCTCACGCTATGCTACATTCAGTTTCTAGTGTTTGAGATTTTGTCCTTTGCGGAAATCAGCGACAACCGGAAGAAAAATGAGAAGAAAACCTTGTTTGAAATATTAGGTAAAACGAAAGTTTCCTAAGGATAAATGGAGAAGTTGACGCATTGTTATTATTCTTCTAAATAAATTAAAGATGGCCTGGTAGAACTATTAAGAAACTATCACTATTAAAAAATTTACAAGAAAAGGCAGTATTTCCTCTTTCTTCTTTTCCACTTACGGAAACATTCAATTTCAATGGATTGCGTTAGTTTTTCCCCTGCGCTGTTCAACTCAACGCTTGGTTCGGAAAGTGAAAAGCGTCCGGAAGAAAGAAGGATCAATATCCTCGGAAAAGGTGCAAAAGCCATACAAATAAAGACGGAAATGCCTTCAACCCGCATGAAAAATTTGCTACGGAAAAGATGGGGAACGTCCTCCGCAAATTTGAAATTAAAAAGATGTTCCAGGTACTCTAGCGAGTACTGGCCAATCACTTAAAGATAATATAAGAATAAACTCTAAATCGTAGTGTTTTCGAAATCCCAAGATGCGTATACGGGAAGGAATACATTGGAAGCTGTGGAGCTAAATTAAAAGTGGATGGAGGAGCTTTTACGGGGGCAGGAATCCAAGTTGGCAGGGACCGAGTGAGCAGCCTCGGGACACGCGATTGACTTAGAAGGCACTAGACCTATATCGCCCCAAGGCCGATAGCTTCAAGCCCATCCTCATCCGCACAGCCATCGAGATAAGAAAAAATAAATGCAATTACAATAGACTGTGACCTCCATATGAGACTCGCCTGAAACCCAGAGATAAATACAACTCGGCATCTTCAGCCATCTTTCTTCGTCTTCTCTCCCCACAATAATTAATCCAACCAGCACGATGCGCAGGAAATCGGTAGTAATTTAAGAATGATGGCCAGTATTAAGCCAAAAGTATTGGTAAATCGAGCCCGAATTATGTTGTTATAATCGTTTCTGTTACCAAAATATTCAAATTAGTAATAAACAAAAAGCCAAGGAATTAACCAACGCTTAAAGTAGGCAGAGCTTCGCATTTGGTGACTACTTGGCAGTGATTGATATTGGTGGCAGTGAAGGTTCATTTCAACCCTACAGGAATGAACGATCGGGAGTTCACAGCTTTACCATAAATATATCAATGAGTAGAAGTGATGATTATGAAGATGTGGATTAGCAGCTTCAGTGAAATAAAAATTTTAAAGCCCTGGTGAAATTTTGGTACATTTTTTTCATAACTGCAGTGGGAATAAAGAACACACCTCAGTGAGTCAAAAAGTATCACAATAGCTCACTTTGTACGGAAAAATCTCAGACTAAAATACAAACCATTTAGCTCAAATTCTATGCCTGGAATGATGCAAGGCTTTTTAAAAGGTTCTGTTTATCACTGTCGCTGTAGCTGGTATAATACTGTTCCAAGGAGCAAGGCGTTTGAGAAAATGTATCAATTTCTCGACATTACGGAGCAAGCGATACGAAATCCTGACGTATTGCCTACGTAATAATCAAATCTTGGGATTTCACCAAAATTTTGTGTAGACTTCAAAGTTGTTTAAGGATTATGAATCTTATTTCAACATTCATTTGAATGAAGGCAAACGTATAGCTCATTTTCAATTTTAACCAATGCTGTATGCTAAAAGTAAGCCGTTCATTTTAAATCCCAAATATAATATTCGATAAAGTGAAACGATATAGTCCTGCCCGGAAAACAATGGAAATGAATGCAAACGGGGTGAAACAAGCAAAAGAGTCATTCTGTATGTGTGAGGGAGGAGGAGGTTGAAACTCCTTGAGTTTGCTTGAGGAAAATATGATCGTAATAAAATATCATGCGCGTTTCAACTAGGTATTGTGTTCTTAGAGCATGTATGAAGATTGTGCTCCGCCTACATCAACACTGTTCCCTTAAAAACCATCGTTAAGGTAAATGGCAGAGACATAAGTCCACGCTGGACATTTATGGCTTACTTTTTATACTAGTAAAGCGGTAGCATTGGATAGCATGACCACAAGAACTTTTAGTACTTAGTGGAGTAATTTGAGAAAAAACATTGTTTCCCAGCCATTGAATTATTTCACAGAGAACAGTACCAAGCCAACTCTTTTTGCTTTGAAGGTTCAGCAAATTCCAACCACATATTTACGCCATGATTAGTAGTAAAAGCTAGTAATGTCATTACCCAAAATCAAAACAAAAAAATCCACATATCTTTCAAGGAAAACTATTGCAAAGGCATTTATGCAAATGCAAAAATTGCAAATGCAAAAAAAAAATTGTAATTTCTTGTAAAAATTGTAAGAAATGTATTTTCTAGCGTCAAAATGTGTGCATATACTGCTAAACTGTGTTAAATGTATGTGAAAGCACTGTTCTCGGCTACTTAAAAACATTCTGTTGCCCTAATGTAAACTCTGTGTGTGACAGGTGAATTTCTAATAGTATATGTATATTGTTATCATTACGTACATATGGTTTGTTTCCCACTGTATACAAACGGTACATATTTGATAAGTTTACTATCCGATCACTGATTCGTATAGCAATGGCACCCTGCTGACAAGCCTCGGCTTAGCAGGACCAAGATCTTTTTTTTTCTTTATATTTTATTTCATTGTTTAAAAAACTTATGACAAAGATATATTTTTCCTTATTTTTTTGGTTGGCAACTTTTTCAATGTCATTTAGTCTTACAATTAAACATATATAAACTGTATTGTAACAATTATACTACAAAAATACTGTTTTTCTAACATGTCTCTCTGAATAAATATTACATTTTCTACTAAAAAAAAAATTCTTAAATTATATGCTTACCGCATCATAGCTCGGATCAATCCAGTAAATCATCCAAACCGCGAGCCGTTAAATAAGGGTACTCTCTGTTGAGATAGTATCTCATTCCACCCAACCTCCGAGAACCTCTTTAGTTCAACAAATAACCACATATCTCAAGCATTATAATATAAATATTAGAAAAAATAGTTTAATTATACTTAAAAAGGAGCATATAAATCAAATGAAACTAAATAACATCGTACACTTCTTTCGTCTTTTGCTTAATAAATGTAATATACCATTCATATTTTTAGCAAAATTGATAATTTTGATTCATTTCAGTCTGGCAAGTTGTTTGATTGCATGAAATCTTTCTATTATAATAATTGATTAGCAAAATAAACAATTGTGGTTGCATTACTAATTATAGATCCAGCGTAAGAAGCAGAGATGAGCCATGCATCAACGGGTTACTTCAAAAATCTCTTCTCAAGGCAATCAAATCAAATGTTACGGAGGTAATCGGTATTTAAAGCGACAGAATAATATTTCACACCTTTTGTATTTCACGCGACTCCAAAGAACTTTACTATTGATATCAAGTTCCTCTTCACTACCATTTTGAAAAAATAAGCGTAAAAATCATATTACATGATCCTCAGACACCCAGACTTCCATCGCCTCCTCCTGGCACCTTATTTTTAGAGCGCCGCGATTTAAGAAGCTCGTTCTTATCAGCAGGGTGCTGTGATCTTCCGTCTCGGAGCACTTTTTTATCCCCAATAAGCAGAAGCAAATTTTTATTCCCCAGTCGCCGCGCCGCGAGCGTCACAATTTTCCAAGGTCCATCAAAATGAAGCGCTTATCTATGCCATATGTTTACCCACCCTCCTCACCACGTAGGTGTCCCGCGAAGCATCGGGAACGGGTCCCCCATCAGTTTTGAGCAGCACAGGAAGGAGAGGGAAGTTTATCTCGCGCTTGAGGACGGCACAGTGAGTGAAAAAGTTGCTGGATGACGAAAGAATTCGACAGAAGAGACATTAATCGCATTTCCGCGGTCCCCAAGACATTATAACACGCTCGACTAAATTTACGAGGGAAACAAGTGAAATGTCGAATAGTTTTGCCCGGCCAAAAAGTACCGCAGGTCAAATCCGCCCAGAATATGAAGACAGCGAAGGTATAGCGTTAGCATGATCTCCAACAAGACACTGCCAGAAATTCAGACTAGTCCGCCCTTAACAACGACCCTTCCCTCGCCTTCATATTTCCCCAAATATGCACAAAAAAACCCACTGGGGTCTGCTGCCAAGAATTTCTGTGGACAGAGAGTCGAAGAGTACAAGCAGTAACAACATAATTTTGGGTGTCACTATTCCTCTCTAGTCGATAAACTTTATGAGTAGAAAAATGGTTGACAAAGAGTAGAAATTAAACCACCCACGACTACCAGAAAGTGGTACAAAGAATTTTATTCTAAGTTTCCTCTGGTATTTTGTCCCGGCGAAAGATAATGTCTGGAATTAATTTTTTACAGGCTTTCATTGTAGTCAGGATTTGGCAATTGGGGATTTTTCAGCACCATAAAATTTTGCAATCTAAAAATATTTACACGCGAGAAATGTCTTTTAGATTCTTTGATGGCTCTTAAAACATTTTTGCCGAGACATCTCTAACCCATAACATTCCCAAAAATCTCATAATTGCCATATACTTAAATAAAAGGCACAATTGTCATAGTCTAAAATAAGTGAGAAGTGATGAAATATAACAGTTATCGCACAAGATAACTATTAATATTCTTAAAATTGAGCAGTATCTACAAGTGCGGCTACTTTAAAGACGTACGATTTTACTCCCGTATTCGATTATCGTTCAAACGTAATTCCCAGTATGAGAATACGTGGTCTTTCCAATAACCGGCAAACACGAAATAAAAATTAAAATAGAAGGTTATGCCTATCCCAATCTATTCCAGGCAATGCTGAGGTAAATATTTGTTTTTGAAAATAGCACGTGAACGCAGTAAATTCTGATGAGTAAATTACATAATTACGGTCCCGATATTGAAAATTAACCTCTATATTTAAATGGCAGCAAGCAAGGTACTATCAGCCCAATTTCCAAGAAGTTGTGTGACATACGCAACAAATGTTCTCCGTTCACAAAGTAGAAATGCATCCAGCTCACTAGTGCGGAAATTTTGCAAAATACATCCATCTTCTTCATTTGAGACTGATTAATCTACAATGGTAATGCACAATCGATTTCCAAAGCAGAATTCATAGAAGACTAGCTGAGGGCATTTCACTACTTAAGGTTTTAATTATCGTCACATGAGAAATATTTTTTTCTGGAGGAACTCAGCGCTCAACACGAAGACGCAGTATTATTATTTTTCACCAGAAGCAATTCCAATATTTGTCAACAATGTTTCTTCTTCTGAAAAAACTGCCTCCTAAAACTCGATTATGTTACCAGAACTATTCTTCCTTCCGGGGAATATCCAATTCCTTCGAATTTTCTTCAGTTTTCCCAGACTCTTATCACACCCCAATAATTATTCCGAAACGCAATTCAAGGTAGAAGGGTCAAGGCGGCACCTGCAAAATTCCACGTTTTGCGTGTCGCCGGGGAAGCGCAAATAAAAACAACGCCGACGGGATATGGGCTGAAGCGCATGGCGATTGGCTGACGGTGGGCGAGTTGGGTGGGGGGATGGGAGGATGGAAAGGGAAGAATGCGGCGAAGGGCGATGTGAGGGGAGAAAGAAAAGGAGGTGGGCGGGGGTAGGGAGGAGGAGGAGGAGGAGAGGAGATGAACACGGCTTCTTCATTCGGGGGAATTGAGACGACCCCCCCCCCTTGCTCCCCTTGCCCCAAACCCTTCCCCCCCTCTGGCCGATTCTTTACGCTCGCGCCATAGTCAACCAGTCAATAGCGTCGAAGGTCTTATTCCGATGGCTTGACTCCTCATTCGTCTTTGCGAACGCTTCGGAAAAGAAAATTGTTTAGAGGATATTTAATAGGGGGAACGGAAAGAGATAGTTATAGAGCTATGTAAGAGACTTAGAAATCAGAAAATGGTACAAAAGGAATGATTTAGTACAATTGTACCTTCATTTAATGTTAGGTGATTTCTTTAAGTGCTAAGTATTGCTTAAGAGAGGGAGTACGGAGATCATATGGGCAGTGTAATCTGGTAATACAGGGAAGACATTGGCCAGGTTTCGTAATGCTCGGATAAAAATTTTCGCAGCAGGATAACTGCGGTGGATACGTACACTTCAGTACCATACTACAGTACTATGCAGTACATATCCATACTCTCAGTTGTTAATATCATTCATAATGAAAAGGGCACATCATCTAATTGTTAAAGAATACTGAACGTTATGATAATGGAGGTTGTATGTAGTACAAGAAGTGAATTGAGAACATTCCGGAGGGAGAACTTTGAAGGAGGTAGAAAAGGTGAAAAGCAGACAAAATTATAGGGAGCGAGGAGGAGTGAAAAGAATACAATAAAATACCTTAATAAGAGTAGAAACACTTCATTCATGGAAGTAATGAGAATTTCAGCATATTCAGGCATGCGAAAGAGCTAGCGTCGTTAATACATAACCAAAAGTAATATACGAACAGACTTAACTTACGGTCTGCACTAAGTGTTTGTGCGGTTTTTCCAGCGCAGAGTTGTACGACAGGCTACCTAGCACCGCCTCCATTCTTTTAATATCTTTCCAGTAGTAGGAGCATTTTAGTTTAACATGCTTTTACTGCCAAGATCATTTCCCGATTACTGTCTGACATTTGTAGACAATGTAACAGTGCCAGGATGAACATGAGGATCACCCGTCCCAAATTGGAGCCCAAAGATGAAACTTCTATGCCTGATCAAGAACTGGTGTTTCCATCGTGGCAGACCGTTGCCCAAAATATCTTTCGAACAAACATTAATTCCTGTACTAAGCATTTGTTTTTTTTCGTGATAAAGTAAAGTAATACGACTGCATTAGCTCTAAGATAAAATGCACAGAGTCAGCCCTCAACTATGAGATTCAGAGTCAATTTACTGCCAGTGCATTTTTATTGTGACATCAGCGATCAAACTCATTGGCGCTCTTCATTGATTTTGGAATGTTATATACGATAAAAAAGCAACGCTCTATCGTAAGGGTCTCCTGGTTTTAGTAAAAAAACAATTTTGACGCTTTTCACTCGTTAATTCTGCCACTATGAGATTGAGGGTGGTTATAAACACAAAATAGTCGCCGAAAGTCTAAGATACCAACGGATATTGTGTTCCCAATTAGAAGATAGGGCAACTTACTAAGGAGGACATACCCGACAATCGGTCCTCCTTTTCAGTTCCTCTTTAGTGTTTCTGTTTCCCAAAAACTTCACATCCGTTTCTTCCCTTGAACTAGAGCATCTGTCCCGGAATCGAATAACCGTATATAAACATGCTCTCATAGCAAATTTGTATTTTGTAAGCAGTGTTACACTCCCTATGGTGTGTGATGTTCGTTCAGTAAGTCGGTAGGATGCGGTCGTCGAATGGGCATCACAAAAATTTGATCCACCAGAAAAATCATGAAGGTATAAATAATGGTGATACGGAGATGCAGCGATAACGCTCTGGTGTTCTTTCGACACCCGTGCCTAAAATAAAAATCATCGCAGTGCGAAACTTGACATAAAATCGCAAATGCTTTGGAGAAAAAACCGGTTGCCCGACACTGGATGTAAAAATTTAAATTTGAGCTAAATTCAAATCTCTACACGCATAACCGTCAAACCACCCTTCTGCACGATCAATAATGGCTCTTCTAGGGGCTAGAGAGGGAAAAGTTCGTTAAAAGTTCTTAGTTCATCATTAGTGCATATTACTGATACCAACTAATTCACAGAGAAGGAATAGGAATTCATCGCCACGACAACAATGAGCTATTAAAGCATTGCAATTTTATATTTTTGGAGAATTTTCTGGACAATCACAATGGATAGAAAATTTTGAAACATTTCTAAGTCCCTTCAAGGGATAAAACCCTTTCCCTCTCTAGTTAAGAGGAGGTTAACGAAATGTCAAAGAGAACCCAGTTTCAAACCCCTTTGAGAATAGTTTTGAAGAAATTTCTCATGAAGAGAGTGTCTCACAACTTTTAGAGGGATTAAAATGGGAGCCCCCAGAGACTCGGAGGCTACACGCTAGGCTTAGGTTGCTTGATAAATTCAGAACTGATATTTTTCAGAGCGACATGGAGAATACCATGACTCCTCACTACATCTCTAGGTCTGGCAGATGCGATAAAATAAGAAAGATACACTGCCGAACAGATAGGTACAAAAACTCGTTCTTTCCGCGAACGATAAGCGACCACAATAAAAATTAAGTTCACTAAATACACTCCTATAATTCATGTCACATTTCACTTCAAATAAAATTACACCTTTTCACGACTGGTGACCTAACACCCCCTGCCACATGCCCATGAGGCGGCTCGCGGGGTATTATGTAGATGTAGATTGAGTTTTGGCTATCATTAGAATTATCTTCTAAGTTGATGGTTTCATTGTCGACTCCTCAAATAATTGAAAAATAGGTTAAGTTATGCATTTTCTTTTTTTGTCAGAAGATTAAATGAAATATGTATTTTCTAAAGCTACCCTACGTAATGGTTTACTTTTGCTTGTTCGTTCTCTTATTCCGGCATAATTTGTACGCCTCATAGTCGAACACTGAAATGAATAATTTATAGAGAAATATTGTACATCTTATCAATATATTCGAATGCTTTAGAGATGTGGAAAAAGATAGTGTACGAAATTGCAAAATCTTTGAGTAAACTAGAAATTCTACGCAACATTCAATCACTCTCACGTGCTTACCCGAAGAGTGACAGAGTACTCACAGTTAGACGTAAACGAGAGCTACAATGAACATACGATGGCCAACTCTCCCATAATATTGGAAATTGTGTAACAATATTTTGATAATTTATGAGGTGAAAGTAATCAATTTTACTGGAACGTCACCATTCACCATTTCAATTCAATATCAATATTGATATAATAAGTTCTTGGAATGTTCAAGAAGGAAGTCATACATGGCAATTCCCTAAAAAATCCACTTTCGATAACAAGTTACAAGAACGATTAATTAATATAAGCTTTTCAAAACTGACAGACCGCAGACTTAATGGCTTGTTTGCATATCCACAAATGTGAGCAACTGGGAAAACTAGGCGATAATTCCTTCATTGGTAGGTGTTGTCTTTATTTTATGCCTCCAGTTATAGGCGGAAAATGCTTTCATGAAAACACCGAAAGCTTTTAGCGCGTAATTTGTCATCAATCGATCTATAGAAAAGATTAATGATTGTTCTCATTAAAGGGCATACATAGAGGCATTTTATTATAAACTTTTAAGCCTAATCGCATTAGTTAATTTTGCATTAATCGCAGAAATTTTCCCACTACGTCTCTCGGGGAAAATGCTTTCAATAGGGAATCGTCCGGTAGATTTTTGCAATTAACGAATGGAAGCCATATGAATTTCTCTCATAGCAGGCATAGAAAACTTTTATCCATGTAAAGACATTTCGATAACCTACTTCATTAGAAAAAATGTTTCTGGATTAAGTCTAGTGACTTATTCCAGAAACATTTTTTCAGGGCAATTTCTAAGGGCAATCACTAAACTCTACCGGCCGTATTCATAGATTTCAGCTAAACGGCGCTAGTAGGCGACTAACTTAGTCAGCTACTAAGAGCACTTAGTCGCATACTAAAAAATGGTATCCATAGATCCTTTCCAGTGAGCTACTAGGAGCTACTAACCTAGTATGCTACTATCGCCACTATCGTAGCGGAGTACATAATTGTTGGTAGTGACTGCCCTAGAAACAATGAAGAAACGCTTGGCAATACTGTCACTGGTTTCATTGTACGTGAATTCGTATGTCATACATCAATATTGCTACGATGAGGCCATCGTTAAATACTCTAATTTCCCCTTATTTTAGCATTACCATCATAATTCCGACAAATCTTCCATAAAATTTTATTGTTATTGAATAGAAAAATACGGGAATACATGCTTGTCATAAGCTTTATTTTTTTCCACACGTTCCCACACGTTTACACACAACAAACTTGCACAGATCGTTCATAAAAACACTTGGATACACTGGAGCTCCACCACATCAAAGTTGAACTAACTCCATCCAATCGCATCAAATTAAGGTATCAGTTATATTCAAACAAACACAGATCTTTCTTGAGGTATCCACCGTTCCATCAATATAAAAACACTCAAAATAGAAAATGATTGCCTTTAGTTAATGGATAATAACTGTAATTTACACAGAAAATGTAACAGAACTCACATTCACACACTAACCATCATTTTGTAAACGAAAAATGAACATGCACACGGTAAAGCGGACATTGTCACTATTAAATCTGAATACCTACTTGTCCCTTCATGAATCCTATCTGAGCAATAGATAAAACGAAACTGATTTCACTTATCCACTTAGAAGATAAAACATAAAATATGATGCGATAATCTACTGGAGCACTAGAAGAAGTTTCTATCACTGTGTGAACCATAACAATGCCCTGCTACCAAAACAAAAAAGAAACGAAATAGAAATTTACGGCAGAATGTAAACAGACCAGCGCTGTGATGCGAAAAGACTCACAATTACAATTATTACCTGTGCGAAATCATTATGATTCATTAAGATAACAATTATAGGTCTTTATATCTATGTAAGACATATTTCCACCACAACATAACCGTAATATGCTCGAGTTAATTACTCTGAAGCACCTCACTTGATGCAATAGTCACGAAAACTAATATGCACTTGTAAATTGTTCACGAGGCTTCCTCCTGGACACATTCTTTAAAATGGGCTGTATTCTCGCAGAGTAACCAACTAAAACTACAAATGAACAGTACTTAAGCCATAGGAATTTAAAAATGCAATTTTTACCCTCAAAAACAGTCAATACACACAGAATGATTTATGAACCTAATAAAGATGTGAGGCGTAGCGCTGATGAAACGAGATGAAGAAGAGATGATAACCACCTTGCGACGCTCGATAACCACCTTACGCCACAGTAATCATCCCACTAACTCTTCCTTTTTCGTTGAATAAAACACTCATGAAGCACTACGGAGTACTAAAACACGGTTTCGTAGACTGAGAACAAATATAAAAAATTCTCAGTTTGATCCAGCAACAGTACTACACGTCGCATCCGCCAGCCTTTGGAAAGGCAATTCCACCATATCTTTGGTATTTTCACCTAAAATCTCCGTTATGGCTTCAGGTTATCACCCGAGGCGAGAAACTTGTGTCAGATCGCCATATTTAGTAGCACCTCTAAACAAGACGAGAGAGTGTTGAAGAATATGCTACTAAAATAGTGGCTCACTTGGCGCTGCTGAGCTTAGTAGCAGTCTATGAATACGATTTTGTTAGCAAAAAAAATGAGTCTCCAATGGCCGTAAAAATTTTTTACGGCCATTGGAGACTCATTTATTTTTTGCTATCTTAAGAGGCCGTAGAGCTCAATTTCCCTTCATTTAACGATTTTGTTAATTGGCGACTAGTCATTGCGCTACTAAGCCGATAGTAGCTCACTAAGGAATCTATAAATACGGCCGTACATGGTCATGATTTCAAGGGCAACTAGTGACTATTGAAATCGTGGTCCCTAGTACCCGTATTTATGGCTAAACTTTCAAAAAATACTTGATATATTGATTGAACATTTCACTTAGTGACTTTGGCTTTAGCCAATATGAAACTTTCCATAGGAAACATTATTGGTCACAAGCAGGATTCGTATATTGTGTGAAATACAATTCCATAGAATATAAAAATGGGACTAATTTTTGTTATATTTTCTTATAGAGATTATCATTAGAATTTAAATAAAAGAACTTGCGAAAGGATAGAGTTTGTGTGTGCATGAATGGCGCTGCGACGACAGTTAAGAACGGTAGAGGGGGACGAGAGGGGAGGTCAAACAATGGAAGGGAGTGGGAAATGGGCCCTGGCAACAAATTTCATATGCACACGTTCGCACAAATCACGTGACCAACATGCGTAGGGAAGGTGAAGCCCAAGGGAAAGATAGTCGTCAACTCAATACGCATTCAAAGAATTCTATTATATTTCAAACTACTGCCATACGTACGTCATGCGTGCTTTCCTTCCGTGGTTTATTTATGTTATTACTGAAGTGAATTCCTCCCATGCAAAACACATCTTTTACTTTGTCAGTATTTCTCGAGCCAGGCCCAAGTTCCATTTGTCGTGTTTCCAAGAATGATTCCACCTCTCTAAAAGGTATTCATACCATTCAACAAAACCCTTCAAAAAGACCCTTTAACATCACTGATAACAATGCATGTACAATGTCAATGGAGACACGGCTGCAGAGCAGTGCTCTTCCACACTGGTGGGAAGGAATGTATATTTTTATAACAATAGCACATCCAGCAAAAAGTCAAACAGCCATGGCCTATATGACACGTGTAGTTTCCTGTGGAATTAATATAAAAATATAAAGTAACGAAGGCAATGGTTAGGTTTAAAGACGTTGAGTATTAGAAGGAGAATATCATAAAGTATACATGAATGATCAAAAGCCAGATTTATCCAAGGTAAATAATAACATTTACAGAAATTAGATATTTTGTTAAGAAATGTGCTTAAATAATATACACCATTCTATAAGAACTACTGTATTTATGAGCGTGCTTTATTTATGAATGAGCGCCAGACATGATTTTAATATCCATTCTCGGAATCTGATGCACTTTGAAATGGCATACACTCGAGCATATTTAATCTGTTTCGGTAATAATAGCCACTATACCAAGCCACGGATTTTTTTTGGGTGATGCATTTTTTGGACATCAGGTATCCGACACGTGCACCTCCAGTCCCTCCGCCGTGTTTCCCTAAAACCGCCGACACGCTCCAGCAGGCAGGCTGAGCCAAAATATAAGCTGGGCGAGGAAATTTATTCGTGGGGAAAAGCGCTGGCGCACGTATAATTGGACGGAAACGGTGCGCGGATATAAATCGTGGAGAGCAACGGGGTTAACTGTGGAGGTGGGATGGGGGGGAAGTGGGAGGGGGAGAGGGGTGAGGGCCCATCGGAGGAGCATAGAATTAGGCTCAAGCGAATGATTTCGGGAGCGGATAAGATTGCGATAAGCGCTTTCCCGAGGACCAGTGTGGGCAGGGAATTAAAGGGTCGTGCGAAGGATTATGGAAAGGAAAAATAGAAGATATCAGGATGAGGCTTGGTGATAGTGATGGTGTAGAGGGAAGGGGAAGGGTGGCGATGGGGTGTGGGTCCAATTTCCTCCGAAAAGAGCCGCCACCCACTCGTTCCTCCTCTCCTCCTCTCCCCCCAGCGACCTACCGTGATCGCCTGTCAGCGGCAAGCACAAAGATCTGCTCGGCCCCATTAAACCCTACATCACTTCCATTCGGAGCCCGCGTGTTGGGGGAACTTCAATAAAATTATTCCCCGGCCGTAGCTCGGGTTCGACCATGAAGATGCAAAGTTAAGTCACGGCTGTGAGGGATCTTTGTGTGCCGTGTGGCCCCCATATAATATTTCATGACGAGCTACCTTACCCGCACACCATCGAACGCTCACATTGATTCGGAGGGCATGTTGGAGGTTAACTAGTCATACTTAGGGATAACTATATTCAATTCATCACCAATAGAAAAATACCACCTTTAAGACACATAATTGCTTTAAAAGTCCAAGGATTTTTGATAATAAGATCTTACTAAGTAACATTCATCAACAGAGTACTAACTACCAAAATTTTCCGCAAAACGTACAGTGATATGAAATATCCACAAAACTTAAGCCTCAAAAGCATAATTAATCACTAAAATCTTATCCCAAATCACCTACCTTGCGATCAGTTAACGTATCGAATACATAAAAAAAGCTTTGTGTACTTTCAGAGGCGAAATAGGTTGACGACTTACACACCATTCTTCTGTATAGCGATATATAATTGAGTGAAATAAGTTAGCGATCGACGTATAAAATAATATTTTTTACTAAAAACTATTGGAAAAAAATAAAAACAGCTTAATACTGCCATCTCCTTGATTAATAGTGTTCCGAAGAATCATTGGGCAGAAAATCCGCCAGATGAGACAGAGGTGCAACTCCTAACCCAAGAAACTTCACATCGAGGAGAAAGGACGCTGATATATTGCACTTGCGTAATGGAAGAGAGTAAAGAGGAGAATGAGAGTCATGACACCACCTCGATTATAATGGCTACATACGTCTCTACTAGATCCTCGACCTACAAATTCATATCGCACTCTATCTTGTAACCACCGCCCCTAAAAATATTTGAAACCCTCGTCTTAATTTAATAAACTCCTGAGAGACATTTCCTTGAGGTTTTCATCCATTTTCCACATCACCCCGTACCATGTTTATCCACATTTATAAACAATCACTATCAAGACGTCTAAGTATACAGACAGCGGAAGTAATTATGCACATAAATAGTGGTTTGCCCGCCAAGAGCCTGGCCAGGAGAGGCAGAGAACCAACCATCGATAAAATTGACATACAATTAAATATTTCACTCCAAATTCCCTGAGAAAAATCATTACTGCCAGGAAAATGGGTGGTAATAATATTACTGTCTCCCAAAATAAGGACAGTAAATTGCCAACCATGTAGCAACCTTAATACCTCCTTGCTGATAATGATGCTAAAAGCGTCCCAATACGTGGTAGAAGAAAAAATAGATATTTCGTAATTTAACTTTCCATTTGGTAATGGAGCTATTCCACGCTATATCTTGGCAAAAATTTGCTTTTTAAAATTGAGCTTTTCCCGCGGTGCCTTGCTTAGCCATGGGACCAATGGACCAAATCGTGAGCACAAATATGAAGCCAACTCTTACCCTACTACCCCACCTACCATGTCGAACCACCGAAATGCACTGAGTAACGAAGTCCCCGGGAACGACGCGTCTCTAATCCCACCCGCATGCTCACCGACCATAGCACAGATTTCGGATTTCGAGGTCGCTCCGCCTGTCCTTCATTGAAACCATCAGTTAGTCGTCCACGGGTCGGTGGATCGAACTACACGTCGTAACTAAAACCACAAAGTGCCACCAATGCTTGTAACTGGCACAGATTGGACGATGAGAAACAATATCCTGAGGAAACTTCTGCACTCCCGTCGATTAATCTAGAGATGAGAAACGAGCTCACTTGTGAACTTGTTTCCAGCGACCCCACAAATGATACCATTAAAATGTCTGCCAACCCCTTTCTTCAATTGTTTACTAAACGATTAAACGACACGATTAGATTACGCTATTTTAGATTAAACTTAGCTCAGGAGAGTCATGTTTGGTTTGAATTAGTTAATATCTCCAAAAATACTTCATCATTCTACGTGCTAAAAATTAAAGGGGGCAATTATTTACACATTACTCATGATATGAGGGACTTATTTTATTGACAGTAGTTAATCACTTAGAATATTAGAATGAAAATGGTTCGTCGCCATTTAGACCCGATAATTTATTCTTTAGGAATCAATTCGTTGAACGATTAAAATTGTTAATTAGTGATAAACAACGTACAGTACTTGTTCACAATATCTTCATATTTTGACCTTTTTCTCATCAAGAGGGTATAGCCATAGCATTTTCATCCTAAATGATAAATAAATACCAAAAGAGCCAACGGGGAATGAAACTACCTTTAATTCTTGCAAAAACAATACGCTTAGTAATAAAACTCCTAATGTTGAAGCATCAAAATCATCAAATATGACTGTTTTAAGGAATAACTCCCACAAAAAACTGCAAGACATGTTCCTTGCAGTGATATGAAACAAAAAACAATTTCTTCAACGTCAAACTGCGAAAACATAAAAACAGTACTTAAAGCGACACGATATTTTGAAAGTTCAATGCAATTAAGGTATAAAATCATTGATTGATGAAGCTTACGTGAAAATTTATTATAGAATATTGTTGCGATAATGTAATACCTAGAACCAGCGACACGAGAAGAGACGAAATAATTTGCTCGATCAATTCGAAAATCATTTTGCCTAGTTGAAATACTTTTCCCCAAAGCCTTAACTGGAAGGACTTAGGCCCACATCGATCAATACATGATTTAGGTAGTACCCAAAAATGGCTAAAAAGTTTAAATTAATCGTACATTTGATTGATCAAAAGGCTTCCTTTATCCCCAGAGGACCCTATTGTAATGAGGAAGGAGGACGTTCACATTAAATGGATATACATATATTCGCATAACTCTATATCAAATAATTTACCCTAAGGTTACGCCTTAGAACTTTTCCAATGCAGTAAATAACAAAGCATTTACGGTTTAAGATGATTTTTCGTCAAAGAAAATCTTAAATAATCCCCCCATTGACAGATCTAGCCTGTGGATCAATTTTAGAAAACCTCGAAGCATAATTCTTTTAATATAAGCTGAGATGAGACACCTGAAGAAAGAATTGTATTTTTTTACCTTTAGATTATGACTCTAGAGGCTAAACTGAATTTTAAAAAATGGGAGAACTTGGGAGTTTAAAGAGTCAATAAAATAATTAAGCCAGCTAATTCTCACGCTACAGTAAACAACCCGATAAATGATTAAAGGACCCACCACACCTTCATTCATGACTACCTTCGGAAGCTAACTTTACCTGCTTTGAAGAGATAAGTCACAAAAGCCCTAGAGAACTGAAAACTTTATCCATGTACGTGACACCAGTGATCAAGGCCCCTATTTCAATAAAAAATTTAAATTGCCGCCGTTACATTGCCCATGGAATGGAAAATGTGATCAGTAATTTAAATTAAAGTCGTCTGAGTGGAAAAATCTTATCGAAGCCCAGAATGAATTGGGTCAAAGTTTTCAGGTAAGAGTGGTACTCCACAAACTTATTATTCGCTGTGAATTTCAAAGACATTAGAGGGGATACAGTGGATTCAAATGGGTTGAGCATTCAAATGGTACAAAAGGAGCATGACGCTTTTTTGATGAAAGAAGTGAGGAGATATCTAATGCGTCGGTAATTGAGAAAAATTATGTATAGTTAAAATATTTTTCACGTGGAATCCGTCATAAAAATACTCTAAAATATTATATTGAAAACACCGTCGATATCGATTGAATTTGATTTACAGCCGAATCAAAATTGCGTATTATCTCAGAAATGTTGCGCTAGAAGTATAACTTTCAATCATAACGTGCTGCGAGCGACTTAGTAAGATAATTTCCGCAACACCATCATTACTTTACGTTTATTTATCTGCATGAGAGAGAAAATTAACCGAGCTGATATAAAATTAGCAAAAGTAGCAATGACCCTAATAAAAAAATCATACGAATCAAGGTCTCACTGAGCACAAGAGCGTTCTCTCATATCAGGTAGATGTTGGAGTAAAACGGGCGCCTGCTGCTATTAGACTAGTTACTCTCTTTTTACGAAATCTGGGGCATCTAGGTCAGATAAATGAGCCACAAAGTCAGTTACTTCCTCAAGGCCTAGGCTTAAGGTTGATGTGGTCATCCACGAAGCACAGGAAAGATAAAGATAATCTATACGCAAGGTAAGAGATGCATAATTGATAAAAGAGTGAATGTAACCAGCCGGATTCGATTACAAACTACATCAGACCATCCCAAAGTATATGTGGATTTATTTATTTTATATTTAAAAGCGGGCCTCAAGAGTTATTTTAAATCTAGAAACTATTCATTTGCAAAAACATTGTCACTTTAGCCCAGCAATAGCGGGTTGCATAAACGCCAGGAAGTAACCGCAGCTCGACAACCTGACGAGCCGATAAGTACAGCGGATTGCTGCGTTTCACGGCGCGATGTCGTTCACTGAAAAAAAGATGTCCGCTCGTCTGGTTTCTCAGTTAACAATATTGCTTTTTTTATCCTCTAAGCTACTCAGTTACCACAGTCAGATAAAATTTCGCATCAAAATGAAGTGAATTCCACAATAAATAAACTTAAAATGAGGTTCTCGGTATGGTATGTCATTTCGAAACGGTTGACTCAATTGCAATATAACTAATTTAAGACGGTAAATAAATGGCATATACTACACAATTTCCGTAAATTTTCAACATATATGACCCTAAAAAGTATATTACCGCAGGTATGATATTATAAAATAAACCAAGGAAGTAATGAAAGATAAAATCATAAATAGAGAAAGAGTTTTAACAGACAAATCAAATACAAACCACAGCTGTACCAATATATACCAAGCTGTCATTGCAGTCATAATTTAAATTATTATTCAATATTTACTAGATAATATAAAATTCAATCAGATAGAACTTCTTTCTTTGAAAATGGTACTTCCTCATTTTCAGTGAAGCGGGTATTCCTTGTTGTGTACATAATATGAAGATATTGTTGGCGGACAAGTTTACTCCTCTATATTTTCTAGTCCACAAAAATCTGTTCAATGCAGAAACCATGAAAACACTACTTTAATGAAAAAAACATCCCCGAGGAAACAACTGAAAAGATTTTAAGCAAAAATAAACCAAGTAGGAAACAATAGAACAAATTTTTTTTTAAATCTCAAATGAAAATGAGCACTGTACTATTAAATCAGGGCAGGAGTAGCCTCGTAGTAGGATTTAAGATTCCCGGTCCGAGGTCGTCGGTTTGAGATCAAATGACAAGCGGAAAAATATCTGGATTTTCCTGGAACGAAGCTAGGAGAATTTTCAACAGGCTATTTAAAATACGCAGCCCCATTGGTGAGAGGCAGCAGTTTCTGCGGTGGACACTAATGGCACAGATCAAGAAGATCGTATCATCTGCTACAGCTTTGGGCTACAGTGAATATCTCGGGATCGGCTGGAATATGGCGACGAGGAAGGCAACGGGACACCACACTTTAATATCCCTGGAATATGCACCCTTGCATTTATATGACGTGATGGCTTTCCTTCCGGTAAAAAAATCCGGAAGTGGAAGAGTAACCCAATTAGATCTCCGGATGATGACTACTGTAAAACTATCATCAATCGGAGTAGACAAATGCAACACAAGTACAATTTGTGAAGGAAAATTTAAACATTAAATTTTAAGAAATAAGGCAAAATAACTCCAAGCAAATCCTATGCCAATCTGCATATTTTATGTGGCAATATATCAGCTTCATTAAAATTTCAAACGTTGAAAAATTTACTCATGCGTACAAAATTGACTGATACTAACACCACAAAATGCATTCTATCTTTGTCTATGATACTGAAAGGAAATTCTTTATTTACGCAACCATTATTTTAACAGACTCGTTCTTGCGAAGTTACAAAAACTTGTCGCGCAATATACTAGGCATCCTCGTACAATTAACTTCAGAGTAAAATTAATTTAAGGAAGGCTACCTGGAAGCAACAATCTCAAATTTGTTGAATTTCCTGCCAAACCAACCTATATGCATCTTTATTTTCTGGTATCAAAAACGAGCTATTTGCTTTGAAGAGTGGCAATCAATAATTTTTCAAGTGTTGAGACTCAGATTAGAAGATATTGAGCCTTGAAATGTGAAAATGCGGTTTGAAGACTTTGTTTTTATGAAAGTTCAAATTTTTCAACGGAAAAGGCATTACATCTATGGGCCCACTAGTTTTTTTCACATAGAATGCGGATATTAAAAAATAGGATTAAGGAATACAATGTTTTTATATGGCGTATGAAATACACCACTGTCACAATAGCCGTTCTTCAAATCAACATCTAACAAGGCAAGACTCGTTATTCTTTCCCGTTACTTGTGTTTCTCTACTTCCAATTTCCCTATCTCAAGTTTCCCTATCTCAAGTTTCCAGTGTCATTAGCTGCATCAACATCGCCAGGGCCCTAAATCTCAAAGCCACAGGTCCACATAAGTTTCAAGTAAAATGATGGACGTGATCCAAAACAAATTCAGCTTTTATTTGAAGTTAACAATATATTTCGAGAGTTTCTTTTGTCATCTTCCTTATCGAAGAGTCAGCGCTTAGGAACTTAGCTTAAATAAATGAATAAATATATAGCATCTCAAGTCACTTTTTATTGTTTCGTGGACTGTGGGCTACAGTTACGATACTATGAATGAGAGAAATGATAAAATATGTTAATTCCCGCGCGGGTAGATTAATGATTTTTTTTATTTAAGAATAAACTTAAAATTTCATGAGTAGACAATATCTATGGAGTTAAATTATTAAATTTGAGTGAATAAGTTTCCGTAATACAACGACATATCAATATTTAATGCTTTACCATGAAGATACTGCGAGAATTTGACGTTACTATATCGTATTCACTATTTTGTGACGGATAAAAACAAGTCAACATCATACTTTGACACGCAATATTTGTAAATAACGTCCATTTCGAGTCCTTACTTCAATAAATGCAGCGGTATAAACGAATTTTTCTACAAGTTTGCCCATAACTCGTCCTTGCTTCAGAACTTTTAGGGTAAATTTTGAACTTAAATACGGCTCATCGTATATACATACATTTATATACACCTCTGAGCTTGACAATGACTCTTCGATGGGGAAGATGGCAAGATGAACTCTCAAAATATGCAGGAGCTTCAAATAAAAGCTAAATATGAACTAAATTACATCCGTCATTTGTACTTGTGAATAATTCACTCACAAAGGAGAACAGAGGAGGATTTTTCCTTACATGTTAAAAACTCACTCAAAAGCCAGTTTGAGAAAAATAATTAGTAGTAAAATGAGGAAATGTTTATAAACAAACACTCAAAACAAGTGATATGGACTTATAGTTTTCAAAATAGTAGACTTGTATGTCTGATCAAAAGAATTTCACAAGTTAAAATTGAATAGACTTATAACTGAGAAATCGACCCCAGCTTCTTTTCTTTCCAGCCGCGCCTCACATGGACCTTTCTTTTTTACTCCACTACATACCTCATTTCTCATTTACGTGTCTGTTTGACCTCCATTATCCGTATCATGGTATCGAAATCTTATAATCTTTTCCTGTCAGTAGTCAGAGATTTTAATAATACCCACGTTACAAAGCGAGCTACTTTTACCTCATAAAACTTAATTCCCTCTGATTCTTTTTAGGTTTCCCTGTGTGGAAATGAAACGTGGAAACCTGACACTGAGATTAGACAATAGTATTTTACTTTCTCTATTTTCAATTCCACATTTATTTGGTATGCCATACTCAGAGGGTTACGTTGGTCCTAAGCAAGTAGAAAATCGTTAATCAAATCTCCTTGACGGTATACAGATAGAATTTTTTCAGTTATTCGGAAATCTTATTCAATTCAACGCCTTAGAAGAACTTATATACGTCCTTGAGTGCCACATAAGATGGATTTTTTCCATCACTTCTACCATTGATATCCTTATTAGCTCAAGGTTTCTTTGCTTTATTCAGTTCTACAGTAATTGTTTTGATTTTTCGATAAGAAATTTAGAATAAACTATTCTTTGACATACAATTTGTGTTGAACGTTAAGATGCCTGTGATACAGAGAGTTTGTGCCGTATTTCTATTGGTAACGCCACCATTACGCTCCTTTTGAAACTCTTCCCTAGCCCCTTATTAATTCATCTCCCTTTGATCATTCCATTAAAAGTAACTAAGTTTTCAGTCCCAGTGTCTTGATGATTGACTGAATTATTTTGTATGCCCAGGAAACATAGTAAGTCTTCGTGCTTCATTGCTTGACGGACAAGCTCTTTGATGTACGTGGACTGCCTTCGTATCCAATCCTCCGGAGGGCAATGAGCTGTTTTACCAACGCTTTGCCCCTCTGCGTGCTCCTTTGCAGCGCTATACATTCCTGTTTCCTGTACCCTCAAATTCCATTAGTAATTTCCCATCTCTGATATCAATTCAGATTGATATTCTCCCTAAATTTTTACTTGGTTCAAATACTGCCCTTTTTGTGTTTTTTCATTGACCACTTCGAGAGAGCAATTGAGTCCTCCGTCTTCTTTGGTGCGCTAATGGA
Organism: Ceriagrion tenellum; assembly: GCA_963169105.1. Taxonomy (NCBI): domain Eukaryota; kingdom Metazoa; phylum Arthropoda; class Insecta; order Odonata; family Coenagrionidae; genus Ceriagrion; species Ceriagrion tenellum. Next base: position 12,677,183 of record OY720638.1, read on the forward strand.
GTGTATCCTTCATCTGGAAGCCATCGTACCAATTTGATATATTCTTTTAGATTAGCTGCATAATTAAATGCTTAGAAATATGCTTGATGACTCTTTCAGAAAACAATTTGTACCATCAGATAGATATCCTCGTCATTTGCCTTGAATAAGTGTGAAACTGTGGCCCATAGGGTGGACTAGCAAGCTATATCCCTCCAGATTGGCATGAATATTGCAACAGTTAAATATCACTACTAGCCACACGTCCAAGGTGTGAGTTACACAGTTTTCCTTGGTAACTTTGTTAAAAATAACCCACGCTTTGGAAATGCATATTTTTAATGAGTTCATAACGGTAGATTTTGTATGAAATCTTTCGAATCAGCTCCATAAGAACAACCTCTTCATCAATATTCTCTCGAGCGCAATCAAATAGTTTTCTCAGACAATACTTCTCATTCTCAGCATCTCAGTAGTTTATCGAAGATGAGAACAAAAAATCGCGAATTGCTTTAAAAAATGGCGTTCTCGGACGCACAAATGCCAAAGAATTCCGGCCTTCGAGCCAATCCTGCACATTGGTGGACCCTATCCAGCCCAAAAAGAGGATAAAAATATATTTCCTGTATATTACACATATATTATTATTTTTCTTCCTGTACTTTTCTTTAGACATCCTAAAGGCAATAATGAAAAATATGACACTTAATTAATCATTATTTAAGGCAAATACTTACGAAATTTAAGAAATCTCATTTATTATTCATTTTTTTACTGCATGTCTACTAACTGTAATGTGTAGGCAATTGTAGAGGGCACATTCAAATTGATTCTATCGATGAGATTCCATCGATGCTCTCTTTACATATTTGGCCATTAAAGAAATGGTTTAAGTATTACATGGTCCCAAAAAGTAATACTGCATGAAATAGCCAAGATAAGCCAAGATGTTTGTGCACTCAAGCAATAATATACAAGCTAAAGATACAAAAAAGGACTATAGACGTGTGATTCGTATAGAACTGGAACAACCTCGGAGACTTAAGGAAGATGCGGACGAAAATGAAATAATACTCTGGTACACAGTTAAAAACTAGGAAATGTTAATTTACTACTTCTCCATCTACACTTGATATACAAATTTAATTCAGTACATTGTACTCCTCTTCAGAAACAAATACCTTTAATTGTCTTAAATGATGAAAATAAAATTCCTCTGAAACGAAACTCGAGTTTTATATACTTTATATTGGTGCTTTGGTAATTCATATAGTATCCTTCAGATGTTTTTTCTTCAAACTTCAATTATCACTGTTTTATTTCAAATTACTTGAAATTAAATTCTTTGAAGTTGGCATAGACAGACAGGCTATGAAGAAAGAAATTTACTTTTACTAACGTCAAAAATCCGTAGTTTAGTTACCACCACGAAAATAAAATAATACTCTGGTACACAGTTAAAAACTAGGAAATGTTAATTTACTACTTCTCCATCTACACTTGATATACAAATTTAATTCAGTACATTGTACTCCTCTTCAGAAACAAATACCTTTAATTGTCTTAAATGATGAAAACAAAATTCCTCTGAAACGAAATTCGAGTTTTATATACTTTATATTGGTGCTTTGGTAATTCATATAGTATCCTTCAGATGTTTTTTCTTCAAACTTCAATTATCACTGTTTTATTTCAAATTACTTGAAATTAAATTCTTTGAAGTTGGCATAGACAGACAGGCTATGAAGAAACAAATTTACTTTTACTAACGTCAAAAATCCGTAGTTTAGTTACCACCCACTCTGATGACTGACGATACTTCATCACTTTCAAGTCGTGCAAAATCACACTTAATAGTTTTTTCTAATTAATATCTGAACTCATATAAGGTTGCAGTATATTAATGTACAATTAAGGTCGCCTTGAGGGTGGAACCGAGGGGAGATCATACAAAAATCCATACATTCAAGAAGGATGCAAATAATATAATACAGTTGATAAGATGCAAATAACCTAAAATAATACAATGTGAGTTTCTTCTCCTTAGACTACAATCGAGAGAGGAGGTCATTTCGGAAACAGCAAGAGGAATCACCGAAGGAAAGTGCCCTCAGAGTTCACAGCATTTCCCTCGCAACCCCAGTTTACAACGGCATGTTGGGGGAAGCGCGTTTGTCGTCGTATTAATACAATAGAACAACTTTCACCTTGTATATGGTTTCAGACACGCGCTGCGCGGTCCAGAGTAAAAAAAGAAAACTCTCCTGGCCGTCGTAAACATCTCCCCGATCTGTCTCCCAGGGCAATGAATTACGGGCGAAAATATAATCGGGAGCATGCGCCGGCGTCGAGGTGTACGGCGTCGTGAGGTGACACAGTCAACAGGCCAAAGGACAGCCGGAGGACGGAGCAAAATGGGCGGGAATGGGTATCCTACACCCGCGCCCGATGGCAATGGGCCCCGCGTCCCAGCCGACGGGGAGACGCTAGCAGACACATGAGCGGCCATCGCAAAGCGTTTGTAGTCGAAATAATGGAACGAAATGCTGAACGGACGCACGGCTACGGTTTTAAATGTTTCTTTTCGCTCCCCTCTCCTGCATTACACAGACTTTCGATTTTCTTTCATCCAATGGTTCGTGCAGACGAATCCGCCCGGGAGAAAATATTGATGTCCTTCCAATAAAATAAAAAGAGATATTTCGTGAGGAAAGAGATAGCAGACGATTTCTCGTGGATGACAAGAGTTTAAATTTTTTATCGAATTCTTGGCAGCTCAACGTTCCCTCACTGAGCTGTCAACTGTGAGTCTGGCAGGAGGGACGGCGTAATTAATGTAATTACAAGAGGCACGATATCGCATGACAGCTAAAAATTTTTTCCCCATTATGAATTGATGGAATTAATATTTTATTGATCTCTTAAGCTTCGTGAAAAGACAATGACTTTACAAACTTTACGACACTAGACCGCCGTTGTAGCTATAAAATAACAGCGGTAAGTATAAAAATGTAACCACTTTTTACAGCTTACTACATGGTGGGAAAAAAAATCACTATTCCTGCAACAAAATATTCTCATGGGAAATATGCGTAGGCTCTTTGGTAGGCAAGCAATGCGACTAGGATCAGACCGGCAGGTGAGGTGACAAGAGAACATACTTTCGTGTACTAGGGACCGTGTGTGAACCATGACTTCGAGCCCCCAATGTAGAGATTTTCCGCTGAATTCTCAATCCCTACTGTGGTGCTATGTAAATATTACTTCATGTCCGCTACTCAGTTTGTCGAATGGGTCATAAAATGTGAACCGCATTTCACTTTTCGTCAAGAGAAAGTTAATTTCAGCACCAGGCAAAACTACCCTCTTTGCTCATTTCCAAAATTATCCTCTCTCTCTTAATTACAATTACGTTCGCTTCTACTAGCCTCAAAATCATAGCCGGACACGTTTCTTAGCATAAAAACAGGGAACATCATCATCCTTTCACACTAAACTTGAGACAAAACACAGAACCGATGAAAAAAACACAATTCAAAGTGGAATTACGCTCGTGGTTGGCATCCACAAATAATTTCATACTTTAAATACTGACAAGCATAAAACAATAGAGGCTGGCATATACATTAATTAAATTAATTTTCAAGACCAATTTTCCTCGAAAAATAGGAAAAGAAATCTTTGTCATGCTTTACCACGTCGGTAATGAATGCACATCACTGTAAACGCAACACTAGCAAGTTAAATTTTACAATCTCAGGGAATTCCTGTCAAAGTAAAGAAATGATGCCTTAAATGACAATTGATACAAGTCACTGATGCATTGGAGCCCTAGACTACATTCCAATGCGTCGATTGCGATGGTCTTTGATACACTGTTGACATTTTCCTTCGCAGAGTAAAAGAAACGAAGTCGTATTAAAGATTTTGAACACAAAAAACGGCCAATAAATAGTAATTATTGGCATCTACCCCAGGTATTGGCTTTGAGAAGCAACATACTTTGTCAACTGAAAAGCAGATCTTGCATTACTGCCTCATAAATGGACACCTTCATAAAAAGTTAGAAATTTAAATTAAGATCTTATTTTATGTCCTCTCTGATCTTAGACAATAGACTGCAGTTTTGCTTCAAGAAAAATAAAACCAACATGACAAGAGAAAATGCAACTTCTCCTTGCCTGGAGAAAATTCATCGCATAATAATACTGGAGAAGTTCGAATCCTTAACTCACAATTATTCTAATTCCTGGGGAACTCATTGTCTTGTGTTTTTTAAAGGTCAAATATTGCACTCAAGTACAAATAATATAAAACACTGCCAGAAACCGGTCTTAAGTAGTGAAAAGAAAATATATGGAGTACAAAAGTTTATACCACCCTTGGGTTCATAAAAGTAGCTTTCTATCCAACATCTAGTTCTTCATAAAAGGATTGCCAGAAGAAATAGCAAACCATGAATTTTCATTCTAGAGTAAATAAATCTGTTCCTAGTTAATGAATGGGCACGTTTCACTGAAATTATTGAATGGTTTTCTCCTATAAGCTACACGCTGTTGATGACAGCCTTTCACCTACTTAATTACACTTACATGGCATGATGAGCCCACAAATGATTTCACTTCACTTGCATCTCAAATATCTTCACCTACTATAGTAATCTCCTATTATGATAAAATCAGCTTACTTCAGTATTGATTATTTGTCAGCAATTGTTTGGCTCAGCAGTTTTCATTTACTCAATATGGTGCCCCCAGCCGATCAATTACTAATCACGGACGGATAGCTCATAATGTTATGTTTCCATAAAGAATCTCACCAAAGTAGCATTGAATAAAGTGTAATGGTTTCTATGATTATTGTACTATCTTCAACATGTTTTCAGATTCATTGGCTTTCAGGAGGTAGTTTTTCATCTTTTTACAACATATACGTATCCAATACAACCCTCTACTAATCTTTCATGATTTTAAATTAAAGATAAAACTAACTAACACTGATAAACACGCCCTTATAGCAGGATCTTCCTTAAAATCATTGATTAATTAATTTCTTTTCATACATGATTATACATATCTATAAAAAAGATAGAAACTCCAAGTGGTGTTAAAGTAGGCAACCTCGGTTTGCCTTATTTTAATGTAAAAATACCAAAATCGGGGAAAAAATTGATATTTTTTTCTCTTGTCTCCTTGGGCACTTTAGGACATATTTTGTGTAAACATCATTCCTTCTGCAAATGTACTTTCTCACATCGCATTCTCACATAATTGTCCACAACGTTCACAATCTAGCCGAGCATAACATCAAAGACTATGATGAATGCCTATTCATTAAAAAGTATGAGAAATTTCAACTCCATATTCTAACATAATATCATCTAAACCTTTTTACTCTAATCAAGCCATTAGCTGAATAGATTAGAGATAGCTGCATTTGTTAGACTTATCAAAAGGCATTCTGTATATTCCATCGTTGGTAATGCAAAACGGAAAGCTAGCCAACACTGATACTGTTGAAATGTAGATATTTCATCTTTTTAAGGAAGAAAAATTCGAATAAGAAACTGAAAATTGGTTGATACCAACCCTTCAACACTATAGAGGTACAATGTCTCAAAGCTATAGCAAGGTTCCATCAGTTTTTTAATAAGTTTTTCACCGCTTTCGAGAGGAAAAAAGATATGGTTAAGAAAAATGCCTCGAGTGGAAACTGTTTGTACAGCCGCACTCGGAACGAATATTTCGGATGCGAGCGGGGAAAACGGAATCAAATGACGAGGAATAAAAGATTGGCAGTCAACAGGGGTGCAAAACATGGCCGGGAAGAGGACTGCTATGGTGAGGAAGCAGAGCAATGTCAATCCTCCCTTGACAAATAGTCCTCCATCAGCTCCCCGCTCACCGCTCCACTGGCCAAGACCCCAATTAATGGGCGCACAGCTCCGCGCCCGAAAGCCTTGACACCCGACAAACAGTCGCTCCAACAATCCACGGATCCTAATCGAAAGTCAGGCAGATGAATGAGACGGCCGAATTAGTTTCCACATTCCGCAAAAGTCACAGGGTCAGTACTAAAAAGAACTGTACGGCAGATAATGAGAGCTTTTTTTCATTTTTCTGTCAAAAAAAAGATACACCATTAAGTCTTATTCCTAAATTTTAAAGACCCTCATTTCCATAGGATCCTAAATTTGGAGCGACCGGTCGGCTTTTAAAGTTGAGGAATGAGCAAAAATGGTTGAATGCAAATCAAAATTGAAAACGGCATATTAATGCGGGTTAATCGTCAATGAAATCGTTCATTTTTACTCTTATTTGTAAATATGACGGTGATCGTAGAATGGGGACACAAGTAAATGACAATTTCTATGGGCAATTACGGAAAAAAGCCTCACAACGGTTCCAGAGACTGTTAATTTATTACGAAAATTCCCATCTACTGCAACTTAAGTAGGAATCAAATTCTCACCCTTAGAATGATGTCTACATATTTTGTACTTGAATCCATATTAAAACAATTCTTGTATTTTTCCACTAATATTAGTGGAATAGTACAAGGATTGTTTTAATATGGATTCAAGTGTAACTATTCCACTAATATTAGTGGAAAAATACAAGAATTGCTTTCATATGAATTCAAGTATAAAATACTTCCACGAAGTGACGCCTGAGGGTGTAAAGTTCAAGTATTTCGTCTTTAAAGCTACACTCTCAAAAACTTAGATCCGCTGCAACATTTTAATAACAGTGCCACTGAACTTTAAGAAAATTATCAAGTGAAACCTAGCTCCTTTTCAATGAGTTGGCCAAAATTGTATAAAATAATAGCAATCGCATGCTTTAGAGATACCGCATGTATCTGAAGTGTATACTATTTAGAGAAACGAAAAACATTTCATAAGGCAGCGGACGAAAGTGGTTTGAAAATTTGATTGAACATTTACCTATAAGCTCTCATTTCATTTTATGACTCGTGCTTTTTCCCCAGATGAGCAGATCACTCATCATTTCCGCTCAATTTAGCCTTTCGTTTCCATATACATGGTCAAACCAATCACAAGCATAGCCAATCATAGGTTACATTCATAAGCAAGCGCCTCTTTTTCTCCAGTGAAAAATATTTGTGGATTTCCTAAGCATTTGAAACACTATCGCTCGTCCTATACGCTAGGACTGCATTAGCTATTAGCACTATCAGAGAGGCTAAGTGGCTGCTATGAACATCACTGGTAGATAACCAATTAGTTTTCTATCGAAGGTAGTAGTAACGATTTCATTCGGAAAGACATACTTCTGAAAATTTATCAACGCTATATATGTGAAATAATGAATATAGCACAATAATGTTGGCACCAAGAGCAATACCGACCAATGCAATGATTCAGTCACTATTAGGCAATCGCAGTTTGCAACTTCAGTGCATACTCTTCAAAGCCATGAAGGCACGCCATTTCACATCATCCTAAAAATTTACACACTAAAAAAGTGTTTATAAAGCGTGTGGAAAGTGTTATCTTTCATTTTATTATATATTTTCACAAATTAGAACTCGCAATCTCAGACTAAATATGGAAAATGTGCCTCCCTGAAGCATTACCTCCCGTTCTCATTTTTCTTCATAAATCTTAGACCAATCTCCTTGCTTCAGACTCATCGTCTATTAAATTGGGCTGAATAAGTAGCCCTAGAAATACAAATTTTCTAATAATCTGTTATAATAAGCCATTGGTTAATATACTCTGATGGTAAACGTTCTATATTGATAAATTTGCCATATTTGTCCCGCAATCGATTTGCTACTTCCCCTTCCTTCTCCGCTAAAATCTATCACCGTAGCATTGGGACCACAGGGCTATTCTACTCAGAGTGAGTTCAACCATTGTGCGATATCGGCTATTTACAACGATGGGAAAAACTGCCAGATTTCGAGTAATGAGGCACCCTATAACCAGTGTGGATATGCCTTCCATAATGTCATTAATACGGCAAATAGCGTTATGCTCATCACAGAGACGTTGCAGGACTCCTTCACGGTAGTTTAAGCAAGATTTTTCCCTGGTCACCATACATAATAAGTTTTTTAGTTCACCGGCTGTAAGAAGCTGCTGTAATTCTTATAATTTATTTTTCATTGTGCGTTGAAAACTCCTTCATATCAGAAGGCTTTTGAGATTCTATAAAAATTACTGCGCCAAGTAATTAATTTATTTTTTAAACAATCGACAGAACTTTGAATACATCCTTTAATTTTTAACGAGATATAGGTGTTAGCAATTCCTTAATTGTAATTGTCACTCGTGAGTTCATACGCGCACTATTTCCCATGAGAAACGACAAGTTTTTTTTGGCAAATATCTTGAAAAGTAGTGCGATAAGTCACTTATATTTTAGTATCTTTGGAAGAGCTAGGAGTTTTTCTTTCAAATTAGACTGAATTCATTCAATTTGATGGGGACATGATACCTCGCTTAAACTACATCATCGTTTGCGTAGGAATATGATAAAATCTCTTTTCTGACTTCAAAACGCCGGCCGGGTAAAATGTGGCGCAAAAATAGGTAAAATGTCTAAAAATCTCCATTTCTGCAAGGCCATTAGAATATTGCGGCATCAGACTCCGACGAGCGCCTTTGGAGTGAAAAAAGACAAGGACTCTTTGAAACGAAAGAAAATCATCGTGGACAAAATTTTCGGCTAGACTGAGATCATCGGCAGTGGTTGAGAGCCACAGTGTTCATTGGAGAGGAGGATTCCTACCTCAAACTCTGAGCGAGACAACGGTTAACCAATATTTCCATCGTTTTGCACAAAAATTGGTCAAATTGGTCGGTTAGTAATTATTCGGGTCAGTCCTTTTCATTCCTTGCTAGGAAAAGGGTACAATATCGAGTCCCGGAAAATATTTCTCAGCTTTTGCCGAGTTTTGGGCCATTAAGATTTCCGACAACACCGACTCCGCAGGAATGCTGAGGAGGGTATCGTTGGATACCATCGATTCCTGAGGAACAGCAATCTGTGAAGGCTGAAGTTAGTTTTCTTCAAGATAAAGCAGGTGCTATACGATATATGGAAACATATGGTTCGTCTTATATGGAAACTAATGGTTGCTACCTTAGGTTTGGAATAATCATTATAATATTCATAAACACAAGCAGTAATACACATAAACACATGAAGGTCTACCTAATTTCGACGTCAGAAAATATGACCCTACTGTCCAGAGTTTAAATGGAGAATCTCTTTTCTATGAGTATGATGAGTATGGGATGTTGCGAACTAATTTGCGTCAAACGTGTGAGGCCGAACTTCCACAGTTAATAAGGAACCGGCATTCCTTTTTAATTACCTCCACGACCAATTAAGCCATTGTATCGGTACAAGACTATATTTTTTTCTTTGAGGAGTTCATTAAAAACGAGGAGAGTTTTTATCCATGGCCATAGAGCGTTCCTCATTTCACCATGAAGATGCTAGCGATCGGATGCTACTTTCTCTTCGAATTACCTTGCAATTAGCAGCTACAGTGACACTTGAGTTTGAGAATGGAGCATAGGGTTCCGTTAAGATTATTACTGCGAATAAAATAGAGATTCTTCTTTAAATTCGATCAATCAACCTTGCGAAGCATATCGTTAAATAGAATATTTATTCTAAAGTGAGCTCTTCTTTGATAAAAAGGAAATAAAATACTCCAGAGAAGGTTATCTTGTATGGACCCTTTTTATCATAGTCCCCAAACTTCCAAACTTCATAAAAATTGATGCAAACCAATGATTATGAAGCTAAAATTCGACCCCTAAATGTTGTTTATAAAGGATAACAAGCTGAATAACTGATAGAGGAAGATGAAATACGCCCTTTCCGGTTGCTCTGAGAACTTGAACTTCCACGATGGGGTCGTGTGCATTGAACTACCCATTTAAACAAAGGAACAAGGCAACCGGCGGACAAGTGCTTACAGGCTAAACTGAGTGACTCGAGCACCTTCCGGCACATGAACGCCACCCAACATCACTGCCAGTGAGGCATGCATCGTCAATGTCCAACGCTTGAAATGGCGTGTACTGCTGCACTCGGAAGTATACATGGCCTCCCACATAGCAGCACCGATTCTAAACTGAGCCCGATGACTAAGGGTGAGAACAAGTCTATGAATTTTAAATTTTCTTGAAAATAACATTATCAGTTGGTTCATAGTGACTAATTTGCAAGCCAATGGAAGTTAGTATGAAATACCATATCTAAATATTGAGATATGAAGGCCAATAAAAATCCACACCACCGTTGTAAGGTTTAATTTTTAAAAAGTTCTTACATTGCACAAGTGAAACGGCCGTTCCGCAGAAGGATGGTATTTTTTGCCCTACTGTTCTTCAAGGGGAATTGGACTCTCGAAAAGACTTTCCTTCTCCTTCACTGACTCCGTTTCACCAGATTTGGCGAAATATGATGGATCAGAGGACGGTGACGACGTCCTAGCACGACGTTGCAGGCAGCTTTGCACTGGTTTCACTTTGGAGACTACGAACACGAGAGGAAAAGAGGGGTTGTTCTTCACTTCTGGTTTCCCTCACTTTTTTCCTCTGATTTCCGTGCTGATGCTCTTGTAATGTCTGATTTTACTACTTATGTCATGGTCCACACCAGTGGTGGCTTTTAACTAAGCTTTTTCACCGTGAGTCGAATTACGGGGGAAGTAGGGGAAATCACGGCTATCCTGCTTTGAAGCTTCGTAGAAAGTCTTCCTCCGTGGTTCCATCTTCCACGATTTGACGTTCCACTTTCCTTATCAGGCAATTGCAAACGAACTTGAAACCCAGGGCACAGCGTAGCTCGCTTCCACGATCCGCATCCGAGTCGTAACTAAAGCCCTTCAAATCAGTCACCAAACTCGGCTACAATCGGTCGGCTGGTTATAAGTCACTGGCTTAGCTCATGCAAAGGCAAAGAGCCCGCACCCTGGTGGAGTTATCGGAAATCAGAGGCCGAGTAAGGCTATACTCGATGACGTATCGCCGAATACATTCATACTCGGCCGGTCGTCACAAAGTATTGCCCCTAGCCTTCAAGGGTGAGAGTAAGTTTTAGATATGGACTCGGCCTCACCCAACACCACCTACAGAAGAAGGCCTGAGAGCTCGAGGTTGAAAAACAGGTGACGTCAGCAGCCGGAGGCCGAGGTATTGGGCAAGAGCTTCTTTGTGCAGTTGCATAGCGCTGCATGTTGCGAAATAAATTTGAGAACGTGAATTTATCAAGCCGTCAAATGTTTAATTTTGGACTACAGTTTATAATATGCTCTCACAATTATTTACAAGTGGTGTTTACCGAATTGTCGGGGCAATGCAGGCTATGTAGGAAGTGAAAAAGTTGCCGTATTTCGTATTTATTTATTTATGTATTATAACCCCAAAAACAGCACAATGGTCTTTTACATTGGTTGATATAATGCAAAAACATTAACAGAATCAACAAAAACAAGTCACACAAAAAATTAACATATATGTACATACATAGGAAACCAAGTGTATTTATAAAACAACGAAGTTAAAGCTGGGAGGTGAAGAGAAAAGGTCGAGGGAGGGACTTTACGCTGCAAGTGAATTGAATACGGAGGGTAGCCTGTAGAAAAGAGAGCGTTGGGATACAGAGAGACGGAATTTCGGCACGTGTACGGGGTTGGTGTTACGGGTGGAACGAGGGGGCACTCGGATTGAGAAATATGAGAGAAGGTCATTATTCCGAAAAGAACCACTAAACACATTATATTTTCATGTCTGCAATCAAGTTTCATGTCTGCAATCAAGCGGCGTTGACGAAGGTTGCGAATGCCAAGGGTGAAAAAAACTTCTTCACGGGATAAATTCTCGAGGGGAGGGTTACGGTGACCAAAAACAGCTAGGAAGAAATTGATGGGGCTGTTGAGAAGTTTCAATGAAGAGGGGCAGGCGGTTGACCAGATGGGGGAACAGTATTCTAGGATAGGGAGGATACAGCCGAAGAGAACAGTTTGCAAGGCAAGAGGGTCGCTTACATCCGTTAGTCGATAAAGGAGGCCAACCACAGCCATTGCCTTTCGGGATATTTTACTTACGTGGTCAACAAATGTGAGCTTACAATCGAAAACTACTCCCAGATCTGAGTGGGTTTTTTAACCGAGGGGATGGGGCATCGGTTGATGGAATAAGTTGTCGAAAAGAGGTTTCTTTTAAAAAAAAACCAAAAGAGAAGAAATTAAGTAGAAGCAGACCTAGAGAAAAGTTCACACCAACTTCAAAGTCGAGGGTAAGACCGTTTAATCTTTATAATACCTTTGGTTGCCTTATTATTGTACAGGGTTTCCATAAATGCACTAAATAATGGCCATCAATTATCAAAATGTAAGAATGAGTAGGTAAGCTGAACTGTGGAGGGATGGTAAAACTATTTTTCAATTTTTCGCTTCTTTCATTCGATCAAAATTTCTTTCATTTGTGACCATATTTTTTGTGACTATTTCTTAAAGAACGGAGTTAATCATCTGTGAACACGCTAGTGAATATTTTTCGACCCCTGTACATTGGAAGAATTCATTCGTGATGCTTACGTTGATACGTCCTCTCATGCCGAAAATTTGTATTAATTTTATTTATTTCACTAACATATTGGTCTGTGCGACGAATTTTCATCATAAGAATATTTTTTGGGAGAGTTCCCATTATGGTGAGCAGATTGACAAGCTGTTTAATGTAAAATTCCCGACACCGAAACTGAGACCTGCTGCTGTACAATCAGGTCCATCCTAATTATCCTCTAATAAAGATGCTCGTGAAAGTCCTAACGAGAAGCGGTTAAGGCAGGAAAGATCCCAACTTCAGTAGCATATTCAATAGAGTAAAGAAAGGATGGTGAGGGACGAGGAGGAAAGGAATCTCAAGGATCTGCATGAACTGCTTGAGAGGATAAAAAGTTTTGTGTCATTCGGTAACTTCTCCATTATAATGCAAAAAGAAAAATTGCGCTTATATCTCATAGCAACGGATCCAGTGCCAAACATACTGAATTACTTATTGTCGCTAGTGATTTATAAGTGACTTTCATACAAAAGTACTGCAAGAAAAACTTATGCTGTGCCTAATTTATGCAAGAGGAAACTTTGTATGTATTACAAATAATAATATGTTTATGCTCTCAAAACTGCAAGTGAAAGTGTTTTCCAGTGTCCTTCATCCCATTTACATTTCCAACTCCATAAGTATTAGTGAGTGATATTCAACCTCGAAGTAGACTTAATACCGCGTTTTATCCAGCCCTTTCCTAACATTTTAGTGATATTTGTGTTATTTATGTGAGTGCATCCTAGAAAATAGCACATTTGATGGTTAGAACGCAGCCAATATGTAAACACGTCTCATGACGCATGGGGATTGGAAATCACGAAACCGAAGAATCAACTAGGGTCACTTTTGTTAAAAGCATACAATCATGAAAAATATTTTACCTTTCATGTCTTTCTAAGCCAAATCGTTATATTTCAGCAGCACCATTATCTCGGACGGATTCTGCTAGACTAGGGAGATTGAATTGAGAATTAATTGAAGCGCTTTTATTCGTGATATATAACCAGTTTTCCTTAGCAGTAAAGTACTGTACAGACTCGTGTACTACGCGTACACTCGTGTACTACGCTTTTATAAGTGTCGGAAAAAATTGGTGGCTTTCTTTATTCTTCTAGCGCGAGTATTCGGTGACCGTGGTAATTATGACCATACCAAAGCCTTTCCTTAGCGTTTTTAAGTTTGTTTCTCCACGATAAAAGTAATCGCTTCTCACTCAAATAAAAGTAGCCCTACGATTTATAGTTTTTAAGTACGTGTTGAGGCTCCGAGCACCAATTTTGAGTTTCTATCAGCTACCGTGGGGGTTTTCAGGAAAGGCACAGAGATTAGGAATTCGTGTAAGGCTGGCACCCCCTTTTTCAACTACGATTTTTGGGAAAAAAGTGAGCGTAGTACACGGGTCTATACGGTATTCAAACGAAGAAATTACACGACACAGGTGAACATTATAATTATTCAGTACACCGAATATTCCGACCATTCATTGCCTATTTATTTACAAAAATAATCAAAATTCCGGTACTTTATTACCTTTAATTGTATATGGCTCTAAGGGTCATTCTGCAGTGTGCATTATTATCTAATCTCTTACGACTTCAATACTGACTAAGCCGAGAAATTCCTGTAGTGGCATTGTCAGCCATGCGGATGTGTGAAAGCATATTCCCCGCCGGCCTCCGAGTGATTACGTCACAGCGGGGCACTCAGGCCTTCTCCTCTTGGTGGTGTTACCTCACCCCAGTGACATCGTAGGCATGGGCACTCAAGCATGTGTGTACGGTTTGAAATAAGACAAGACTGATACATAAGTGGACAGAATATGCTACATAGATGCCAATGTGATCATGCCTAACAATTCAATAATTCTATGCCTTATGAATGAATACCCAACAGTAATTTCCTCAACACGGGGATGTTCCTTCATTTTGCGAGAAATGTTGTGCAATCTCATCTACTTCACCTTTAACTACTCTGGTCTTCGCACAAACTCGATTTCTCTCCAAATCTTCTCAACCATATCACCAACTTATACGCGAATAGCCGTAATTCCATTTAAAACGTTAAAATAACGCCTTAGCTCATGTATGCAACTATCTGCCGCTTTGTAGCTCTACGAATGCGTGTAGCAAAGCAAGTTGGCTGAATGTATGATTTTAAAGCTTTTTAACTTTGTGCAATATTTTCATGACTAAAAAATTTTTACAAGATAATAGTCACATCATGAGAAGACTTTAGGGGATCGGGTTGGTGTAGTGGCAAGAGTACTGGCCTACCACACGGGCGACCAGGGTTCAAATCCCTGCAGAGGAGAATGTTTTTCAGAGGGAACCCGATCACTACTTGAGTGTCTTGTGAAGGGCACTTCAAATACAGCACTTCGTCTGTTCGATGAGACGTTAAACCGTGGTCCCCTTGGAGCCCTTTGTTAAGAGCAAGCTAATGCCGACGCTGGGTTTCTATCCACCCTTCCTCCCTTACCTATCCCCTATATCGCAAATGACCTCAACCGTCGGTCGCCCTCCCCAAATATCCAATGAGAAGGCTTTAAAAGTTTTTACGGCAACGTCAGGTATAAGGAAGAGAGTATCTGACTTTATAATGGATATGAAACCGTGCGAAGCAGAGTCGCTCCGGGTAGCCTGAGCGGCAATCCAAGCAGCCGTCGACTGCGTTTATACTCGCCGGCTGACCACATACTTGAGACGAATAATCGACCGAGTATATCCAGACTCGGTTGACTCTACACTCGAGTACAGGCATTCGAAAGAGTTGGCAGCTAAGAGAATGTGGGCTAGTATAAATGCAGATTTGCAGGGCTTTAGTCGCGACGCGGGCAGGAAACGAAATACAAGTCGGTGGTCTTGCCCTCCCATCGCGGGGCGATATGGCCTCAGCTCTGTCACTGGAGGCACCACATGGCACCTAATACAAAGGGCCGCTCTGACACGGCCATAACAAATGAGCACCTTGTTTGGGATATCATCGATCTCAAAAGTTAGAGTTATGAATGTCATGTTCATCGTTAGGTCGGCAGCCAACGATTATCAATCGACACTTGAGAGGCCATCTCCCTTCCGATTTCGTCCCCGCTCCCGACATGAGGTAAGCCTTCACGACAGGAAACTTTTCAACTGATGTTCGCGGTGCACCGTCACCGCGACGGGAATACTGAGAAGTTTTTTCAAATCCACAAACTTCTCACTTGGTCCCCTAAACGGTTCGATAAGCATTTTCGCCCCATCACGGAGTTATTTGGCCGACTTTAGACCTTCCAAGAGAGGAGCAAAGAGATCTCCACGTTCGAGGAGGGAAGACATCTTCTTCACTACCTTGCCTTCTCCTTCAAACCCACCTGGGCATCTCATCATTAATGTGTGCCACTGTACGCCACCAGCGCTTTCTCCTAAGTTGGACAGAATTTTATTTACCGGTGAAAATATTTGTTCTCGATTTTTATATATTTCACCCCTTTGGCTTATCACGCACCATAGGCTCATATTCCCACACGCCAAACCACAAGCTGAAGCACTCTATTTTTAAAAACGTGCTCCAGATGAAGTCTCAAATACGTGAACCACCAAAACCATACACCCTCGGCCGCCCTATACAGTCTTCCTTTCAATCCAGCACTTCCCTCCGAAAGAAGTCGGAGGTAGTAGATCATCACTGGATATATCTTCGCCGCACGTTCACGAAAAATCTGAGGCCGAATTAGGACGTTTATAGCAGAGCAGGAGAGACAGCAGAGTGAAAACATGGAGAAAATTTGGAAAGAAAGAGCTCAACAAAATTCCATAGAGGAATTCCATTTTAAATGCTGTCTTAATCAGGAAATTATTGAAAAACTGTTCCTGAATCAATAAGGATATTGAGACTATTCTTCTGAAATATTTTCAAGAGGTTTATAAAATTGGATTCCAAGGAGACTGTTTCTTGTAAAATGCATCTCCGTTTTTCTCAAAAATTGGCTGATGTTAAAATACTTACAACATTTAAACGGTTTTAAGTGTCATTCGTACTCAAAGAATGACATAGAATTGCGAGTGCAGCACAGAATACGGCAGTTCTGCGTTATCACAGCCTTCATTTCCCATCTACGCGGCCTACATTCTCTACCCACTCACCGACAACATAAGAAGCGTCGCCTCCTCCCCCCCTCCATCGTAGTCCTCTGTACACCGCCTATAAAGGTCTTACCGCATCTGGTGGGAGGCAACTTGCTGCGTTGAGGTCCCAGGTTGAGGCTGCATCCCTAATCGCACCACCGGGGGAAGGGAAGGAGAACCTAGATAAGGGAGCATGTGCCCAGCAGTGGTGCAGTCAGCAAGGCGCGCGGTGTGATGGCACGGGAGACTGTGATTGCCAGCAGAGCAACAACAATGAAAGAACTTGATAGCAGACGAAAACGCCCGTTGTATATTATTTCCGTCACGATTGTGATATTATAGTTAGATTAAGTAATTGAAGATTGCCACCTATCCTGAGTCTAAGGCCAGAATGTCCTCGTACGAAATGCATGCAAATGTGTTGATGAAGAGTTATAGCTTTCTTTGAAGCAATGAATATTATTTTGGGAAAAATTTGAGGTGTGCAGAGATATTCAAAAGAAAATTTCCGTTTTCCAAGACATGCACCTCGAGGAGGAAATTCGCTACTCAACTGACCTGCCACCGTGAAACGGTGTGCCGTCACTTGGATCAAATAAATTATGAAATGCCACCGTTATCATTGATAGACTTTAGGACTAGAAAGTCACTCCTTACAATTAACATTGTTACATTTACAATAGAGCATAAAGGAAGGAAAGAGGGCCATTAGATAATGGAATTAGTTAAATTAATCAGGAGCTAGCGTCCCATTGGAGTGTTTTGGCATGTGTAGCGATGAAAAACAGTATTTCTCAGCAATAAAATAGATTTAATACAACTCTTTATTTATAACACCTATCAGAGAGAGACATAAATAGCTGACTTTTTCTTCAGCGCTTGTCTGACAGTGAAAAAGTTTGGCGGTCACTGTTAAGAGACAGACGAAAAGCATTCTAAATGATGCAGTTCATACGGAAACCCTATCCATACGTCATTTCATTTAACAAATGAAACCTTTGCAAATATATTGAGCCTAGCCAGCTCAAGATAGATAATTTAGAAAGGCTTATTGGATTCATATCTTGCAAAATTATTAGAAAAATCGAGAGTTATGAAAAATTATGGGTTACCTAAAGAAATCCTCGCCTCTAACATAGTTCAAAGGAGCTATAAACTTAATGCATACGAAATTTTTCTTTCCAGCAACTGGTGCAGATAAAAAGATGCGCTCTTTACGCCTTGAGCAGCCATATATAAGGGTTCATTTCTCAAATAAAACCACAGAATAAATCCCGAATTTGGAGAGCAATTACGGTCAGGCAAAAAGAAAGTGGAGTGTTTCGGAAAATTTCGAGAAAGTCTGGCGAAAAAAAGTACTGCCTCATTAGACTCCTAACAATAGTCTTCTAGTTATCTGTTGCCCTTTAAGGGAGATTTTCAGTTCTACAATAAAACGTCCAATTATTCTGCTTCACTATCACCCAGAAGATTGCAGGTTTGACATTCACAACCTAGCCAAGCACAAGTCGGTACTAGAATGATAGTAAAAATATACATCATTTTATCAATCTCCTCTAATATTTTCACGGTATTCTTACTACTTCGGGCAGGTGCAATGACCTATAGCGGTAGTTGTTTCGTCTTGGCCCACATTAAAGCATTGTTTACAGTGTCATCCTGATGCAAATCGTCAAAGAGCAGAGGAATTAAATCCCCAGTTTAACTAATAATTAAAGCACTGAATTTATTGCTTTTCAGAAGTAGGTAAGAGGATTTCATCGACAAGTTTAATATTTTACGTCATTCTAGTGACCACGTGCAGGACCCACAACTAAAGAGAATAAACAGAGAAAAATGTTATACATCGAAGAACATCCAATGTCAGCAAGCTACCACAAGTTACACTTTATTCATGGAATTCTAAAATAATAGAGCTACTTCCATGTTCGCTGATTCAGGAACTCGTGCTTGTTATTGAAAAGAGCTTGTAATTGTAGGTTCTAGTCACTATTAACAATTTATTTATGCGTTAGTTTAGTCTATGTTCTATTTGCATTCATGTTGCACTCGGCAGTTATAAGATACCCATTAAAAATTAGCTCTCTTTTTCATCCACTTCCGTACAAGGAGTCATAGCTTTTCCGCGACTCCATTGAGAAAAATAAACTGTGAGGAAAAATTGCTCAGCAAATATTTCCTTTAACTATAGATAATTTCCACAAAGTGAAATCGTTAGCCATTTTTTTAGTAGTCACAGGAATGTAATCGCTTTTCAATTCCTTTTACTTTTCTCGAACCCATATGGGTCTACAAACAGGGTCTATTCTTCCTTTTTCTGGTTCATCCTCTATTCGACCAGTCAGGTCAGTAGTTGTAATGCATGAGTGATAAGGCTAATTATCCTAAAACCTTTCCATTTCTCAGTTCTCCAGAAGATACGAGTGAAGTACCGCCCAGGATTTTCACTGTACCCACTACGGATTCAGCTACTCTCCTCACTAAAGACATGAGAGGTTGAGTTCATAGGGGTGATTTCTTCTTTCGCAGAGTGATTGTCCGTGCATTTAAAGGACTTCAGTCAATTCATTAAGGTTCTCCACTCTTCGGACCTAAAGATGGAGCATCGTAGCTTCCTTTTTTATTTCATTCGCGGTCAATAACCCGATCATTTTCAAAATGACTACCCCTGAAGGTAACGCTGAAACTGGTAATATGGAAGAAGTGAGAAGAATCCGATCAAAGCCGCATGGAAGAAGAATATTTACAAAATGAAATGTACGTCACCGAAACCAGAGAGGAAGCCATGAATCCAATACAGTGCTTTTAAAGAAATTTAATGATGGTTGTTGCAATATAAATGTGTCATAAACAGTCTAATTTCATGCTTTTTTAAGTTCAAAGGTATTTATCTTCATTTAATTTTATAATATTAATGATATTTTTCGTATCAAACTTAATCCATACTATGTTACACTTTCACATAGACAGAACTAAAGCCAGATTAATAGAGCATTCTAATAATGAACCAGAAAATTAATGAGAGTTTTCAAAAGTTAACATTTCCATGTAATATTTTATAAAGTTCACATTTAATTATTTCACAAGGTTCTCACTGAAAAAAATCTTGAGAATACATATTTACTACAAAAACTAGGAGTGGCGTTTGAAAAAATAGTAGTTGAGTAAGCACGCAACATTTGGCGTCATTTTTAGAATTCACGAGATGCATGGCAAATTTCTCATCCGGAAGTCCGAGAGCATACTTTTGTAAACAATTATTGATAGTCAAGGATGTGAAGTGACAATTCCCTTCGCGCCCGAGCCTTTCCATTTTTCCATGTATCTCATCTTTATGTAAAATCTCATCTAATTCCTGAGAATATAGCGAGTAAGTTTAAATCATCAATGCCAGTTAAGAAGACAGTATAAATAAGAAGGACAGTTGATGCAGCATTTCTCGTGTTTCCACCCCGTGTAGTGCACCGACTGAGGATCATATAAAGCTCCAGCCTGTGGAGTACCGAAACCAAATGTGAGCGAGTGACTGGAGTTGTGCTAAGGGACTGCGGTCCCCGACAACAGCCATTGTTTCCATTCGGCACATTCGCGAGAAGCCATTAATTGCACTTTAACCGCATGAATCTACCCAAGTAAGTGGCGTGCGCTCGGAGTTTAAAACTTCAAGCAGGCTTTCCTAAATTCATTTTACACTCGCATTACGGATTAAAAAAGATTTTCTGACTTGTCTTTCCCAAAGTTGTACGACCATGACACGGCGGGACGCATGTACAGTCGTCGACGGGAAGGAAACACATAAATCCGTAAGCTACGGGAATGAAAACTCCACTGATATTAATTAAGCTCATTTGAGGTCTTAACCCTCCAACCTTTATTAATTCAAGGAAATACTTTGGTAGTTTTAATTGTCTCGAAAAATAACTCCACGGTTTCATTTTCATAATGGAGACGCTACCTTCGTAATAAATACACAAGGGAAGGGAAATGAAGGCCAATTTTAATATAAAATATATCCTGACAGGTTATTCGAATATACTTAAAAATTACACAGAGTTTTGCAATTCCATAAAAATATTTGTAATATCAAAATAGTCACTAGTATTACGTAAATTAACATTTAAATAATTAGTTGAAGAGCAGTTGTAAAAAATAGCGTATAAATCCCCATGGAGGATAATTTTCAGCCAAAGTCAGGTCTCTCGAAAAAAACCTGTTCAAAAAAGCGTCTTGAGAAAAGAGTGATACAAATTATTTCTATGCCAATCCCGCTAAGCTTGTAAAATACAATGGTCAACCATTAATTTATTTCACTGTGTTCGAAGCAGATAGCTCGAGACAAACTTACCACTACCGAGTTGCGAATGGTGGTTTGGATCTCTTGCTATCGAAGTAGGCACCGAAATTAGCAATTTTACAGGAATAATAACGAGTCATTGAAAAAGGCGGTGGCAACTAGAGTGAGTATGGAGCAATTCTAGTGTAAGATGGCTTAAATAAAGCAGCAAAACACAGCAAAGATGCCGAGACTTGGAGAAATGCTGCCACCCTCTAGTAAGCAGCCAATAACCCAGAAGAAGGGAAGCAGTCCTCTCTCATTTGAGTGAAGAGAGAAAGGGTTGGTTCCGCAACACTGATTACAGGCACAATACGGAATTTATATATTTGACAACCACCCGCAAACAAGGTACAAGAGGAAAATGCCAGGAGGCAGAAGACGATGCGAAATGTTTTCTTCACTATCGAAAAGGTGATTCATGAATCAAGGAAAATGCTGCCGGAAGCATGTTACAGTTACCGAAAACGACAAGAATTTGATAATCATAAGACAAAAAGTTTAGCTTTAAAAACTTTTAAGATCAACAAGCAACCGACGACATGCGGAAAGACTGGCGTAAGCAGAACGATAGATGAAATAAAAAAGAACAAAACTCGAAAACTGGAGTAGAATAGCAGATGTATAAAATAAATACTTCCAGCCAAAAATCAAGAGAGGTTAGATGGTAGTAAATGATGGATTTGTTCCAAGAGGCTGAAGACAATCTCTCCAAGAGAAAGTTTTAAAAATAAATACAGCATTGTAAGAAGTTTCTTCAAAGAACGTCCGACCAAAGGCAATGTCACTCGTAGTGAAGAACATGAAATCCTCATAGAAAATGAAAGTAGGCGAAGATATGGATAAAGTAAGGGGAGAAACTACAGCAGGATACCAAAGGATAAAGACTAAAAAGGAAACTCCAGGCCAAGCTCAGGATTTTACCCTGGAATGAAGGCCTTGAGGGAGAGAAATACGCCAGGAATTGATGAGATTCCCTCAAGTTTCTTAAGAATGCTGGAGCTAGGATTCTAACTAAGCTATACAGGTACATTTGTGACATCTATTCAACTGGAAAAAATACAGTGGGCTTTTAAAAGAATATGTTCATCCCTGACTCAAAGAAAAAATAGCCGAGAGACCCAAAGACCGACTTGATTGTAAATAACAATTACATCATTAACTATGCATCTCAAATTCCGACCAGAATTATTTATTTGGAGGGCACACATTATGGCTGTATTCCTTGGAGCACACTAAATAGGTTTCAAGAGCAAGAGAAACCACTTCAGTCCCAAGTTTCATCATTGAAAAAAGATCTCAAAAAGACCAGCTAATGTATATTTGCCTACTCGCCCTTAAGGAAATATTTGGGAGTGTGGATTGGAACAGAACACTAATCACACTGAAAAGCATTAGAGTGCAATTTATTGGCAGAAGAGTAGCATTCAAGCTATTTGACAAATAACTGGCAGAAGTTCACTGTGGCAGAAATACGGCGAGGACGCAAGGAAAGAAAAGAGAATGACAATTATGTGTCTTTTCATCCGTGATCTAGGTATTTTATTGCAAAAGCGATAAATGATATGAAAAAATATGAAAAACAGGAATCCAAGTAAAAAGGGAGAAATAAGATTGCTACGATTGCCTAATGACACAGCAATTTGGGTCGATAAGAAAGAAGATCCGACGAGAAAGTTGAATTGTATGGATAAAATTATGAATATATGCAGCTTAAAAATTGACGGTAAGAAAATCGAGGTTAACGCCAGCGGAAGAAATCAAGAAGACAACCGTCAAATCTGGACACGAACTGGCGCACATGGGAGAATTCTGCTACCTGGGAAGTATAAACACTGACGATGGAAAAAGCAAGAAAGATATAACAGGCCGAGTAACCCAAGAAGGCATTCAAGACGGACAACCTTCCAACAATATTAAGTGCGTTCCACGATTTCACTTTACCATTTGCTTCCATGGAATTATCTTTCCCATGTATTAGCATTGGGTATTTGAAGCGCAACGTTGCCAGAAAACGGTACTTTTTAAAATAAGAATAAAGGTTTGAGAAATGCTAAATGAGTTTGAAAAATGAAATTTGAATGTTATATAGAGAAAACTTATCACCATTTAGCAGGTAACTTTTTAAAAATTGCATAAATTTTCTAAGATGTTTTTTATTCTGATAAATTTTCTCGGGACGGAAATCCTCCCTAACATTTTCGTTCAAAACGTCGCAACTAGGCCGATTGCGTATTTTAAGAACTGTGTTGTAGTTTTTCCTCTTTAATTTCCAGTATTAACAAATAAATATCACATCGGAAATAAAAATACTCTAGTAATGGTCCACTAAATATATTTATAGCTTAGGACCCAGGTTTCATCACATAATGACATCTTCTACATCTACATCTACATAACCCGCGAGCCGCCGCATGGGCGTGTGGCATGGGGTGTTAGGTCACCAGTAGTGTAAGGGTGTAAGGTTTTCGGAGATGAAATGGTGACATGAATTATAGGAGTGTATTTTGTGAGCTAAATTTTTATTGTGATCGCTTATTGTTTGCGGAAAGAACGAGTTCTTGAACCTATCTGTTCGGCAGTGTATCTCTCTTATTTTATCGCGTCTGTCAGACCTAGAGATGTAGTGAGGAGTCATGATAATATTTCCCATGTCGCTCTGAAAAATATCAGTTCTGAATTTATCAAGCAACCAAATCCTAGCGTGTAGCCTCCGAGTCACTAGGGGCTCCCACCTTAATCCCTCTAAAAGTTGTGAGGCACAAAATGTACGCTCGTAGCAGTTTTTAACGAAGTGCGCTGCTTTCCTTTGTATGTTATTAATTTTTTTGGTAATATCTGTTTGACTAGGGTCCCAAATGCTCGCGGTGTATTCGAGGTGTAGCCTATTCTGAGCGAAGTGGCATCTCTCTTTGACTTTTTCATCCGAGGACCTTCCTATTATACGTTTAACAAAACCTAGTTTCTTTAATGCTGCGCCACATATGTTTTGTATGTCTAATCCCCACGATATATCTGATGTTAAGGTAATTCCAAGATATTTTACTGTATCTGAAGATTTTATGTTTACTCCACCCACAGTATACGTATGGCATTTTTGTGATGACTTTTGCAGGACTGTGGTGCATTTGCTGGCATTTAATTCTAACCCCCACTACTGCCACCACGAATGAACATTGCTAAGTATATTTTCGTATATTTTCACTCTGATTCGTTCAACACAATTTTTTCTATGCAATCACACTCGCAATACCGTAAGCGATTCTCTCTCACTACCCTTAGCTGATTTCCTCATCGCCCCTGAAAGACGCACGTTTTTCCCGTTTATTATTGTCTTGGCCTCTAAGAGATCGACGACAGTTTTTACGACACACCACCTCCCTACCATGCTTCCACGATTTTCCTTATTCAGGACCCAAAATGCCTGCAGATGAGTCATGTAATGGTTCGGAGATACAGATGTCTGCATGGTCCCATGTAGCGCCGTATATCATCAGAAGCAAGCCTATGAAATGAAAACGCGAATTTTAAACAACATAACCTTACTCTCGAGCCATTTACAACTGGACAGCCGAAATTTCAGATGCAACTGGCCGTAATACTTCGCATATCTGCAGAGTCACGCAAGGCACCAACCCGAGTCATTTTGCGATCCTACATGGACATGATAGGCGCTTAATTTTTTTTTTTTTTTTAGTTTTGCTTAGAAATTCTTAATAATTTATTTCTACGATAGCAATGAATTACATAAATAATATCCATCATTTCTTCATACTTAACTAGTCGTCTACGGGTAAGGCTGCCAATGGCAGAGCGTTGACTGAAGGAGAGAGAGAGCAACATAGAGCCGGGAACACTGTACCCATAGTAAAGCTCCATAGTAAAGTGAAAACTTGGAACGTACTAATATTATCACAACTCTGAAAATTAGAAAGCATTTTCCTTGAGCATATATTTGGAGCAGACCTTTAATAACAGTGAAGACCGGACAGCGACAGATGCAGTGCAAACGCGATTGAAAGCAATAGAGGGATGATGTCAATGAAGAATGATCAAGATCAATCAGATAGAGATAATCACCAAAGGAGTCTCACAAATAGTCGAAGAGAAAAGAGACATGATGAAAACTCTGAAAGGAAGAATAAAATACCGTATTGGACAAAAAAGATCTAATTCGGTATGGGACACATTTGGTAAAACAGCACTAAAAGTAGAAATAAATGAGCATGACAACAGAAGAGGAACAAGAGTGGAGTGAATGAGGCAAATTTTGAAGGATGTCATCGTAAATAATTATGTCGGAGAAAGAGGCAAGTGGGTGGCAGTAGAGTGGAGTGAAGAGCTGAAGAAAAACAATGAAAATCGATGACGATGATGTAATGAGTAAAATTATTTGAAAGAAACAATGAGTACAAGAAACTACGAGAAAACTCGGTAAACACTAAAACTATGGAAATAAGTGATTTTTTGACATCTCCTTTCAGTTCTAAAGAACCAAATATAATAAACAAAAAAATGACGATGTACCCCTCATAAAGAAAAAAACACACATTGAACGTGATTCCAACTTCCAAGCATCAATGAGATGGCCACTTCTCCCCGTAAAAAATATATGTTTTTCCGAGTCAATCTTGACTTACTTTTCAAAGTCACCCTACCGACTAGAAAAAGATAATTAACAGGAAACTTCTTCGGAAACTGAGTCTCACCTTGCCTTTCACCCTCCATCGAGGAGGAAGGAAAAAAGTCGCTGTAATATTTTGACCAATTATGGTTAAAATGTGATAAAATAAAAACATCTATCCTGGCTTAGACGAAATGAATGTGTTTGGTGGTAGACATGGTGGGCGGGATCAAAGGCAGCGAGGCTGGATCCTGGAGGGAAATTTCAGGATGACGAAGCTGGGAGTGAGGAAGGACGACGAAGGGTGAAGAAGGTCGAAGGAAGGGAGAGATAAATAATGAGAGAGAGAGATCGCAGAAAAGAGTGGAAGCTGAGAGAAAGACCTTGACGTCCGGGAGAGGATATCGTGGAAGGGGAAGGGGAGTGGAGGCGGAGTGGGGAGGCTTTGGCTAGAATGTGGGAGGGGAGGAGTACACATTAATATGAAAGCGGAGATCCTCGTTCCACAATTGAATTCAAAAGAGCGAAACTTGCGCCGCTTTAAGTCCAAGAAACTTTCAAAAATATTTGAATCGCTATTCTGACGAGGATAGGCAAAGTATGGAGTTGTAGGAGAGGAGAGCAAAATATTTGGAAGCGCCGACGAGGTTGCTTTGGCAATTATGACCGCATTCAAGGGTTTTCTTGGTGCAGCTGCTGCCCCCTAAGAATTCACCCATTCAAAATTTCCCAGAGATAAAATTAAGCATCTTTCACTTACATCTGGCTCGTGTGACCTCTTCTTATGGAGAAATTACAAAAAGCTAATGCATGCCCTTGTACTGTGGAAAATAAATGGCATGTAATTTCCAAGAAACATTCCCATTAATCGACGTTATATATGCTATTCTCAGCTGAGTGAAACGCATAATCTTATTATAGCTATTCGAACTCAAGCACTATGGGTGTCAATAAAATGTTCTTTGAAGGAAATAATAACTCAGTATAAAAATGTGACTATATCAATTATCAGTTCTCTCCATGTCATTTATAGTGCTTCACGGCTTAAATTGATCGAGGTTGATTTTCTAAATCCTCAGTATCAGTAAATGATTTAAATCCATTGAAGTGATACGAAAACTCGAGGAACTTAGGAGTCTTTAACTCGAAGATTGGTTCAATCGGCGATGGTAGACCCCACCATAAGAAAGCAGTCCCATTCTCAACTCCCAACCCTTCCTTTCCCAGCGTCACCTGAAAAAGATCTTGTTCCCAGACTTAGTAGAATAACAGACCGATTCCAGAAGCCGGAACCTCGTGTCAGCGTCCAAGCGCTCCGCCTTAGTGGAATACCTTGCCGAGTCGTTACGGACTCATCAATGGTACATACATACAAAGAAACTTACATTTATAATGAGTCAAAATGGTATTGTGCTCAAACTTGGCATAAAATGGCAAAATGATTTCACTGATGATTCATTAGGTTGGCTATTGATGGAGTCCAGGTTAATTTGCATTTCCATGAGGGGAGATGGGTGGATTGGGAGGGGGAAGGTTACTTGGGAATGGGTGAGAGAAACTTGTGTGGAGAAACCCGATCTTTCAGCCGGCCATCCGTCCAGTCATCAAAGCCGCCTCTCTACGACAAGCACCACGAGAGCCCCAGTTCATTGCTCCATCTGATAAACAATGTACTGAACTTGAAATGCTTTCCAAATTCTACTCAAGGAGAGATCGGGACTCCTCTTAAAATTTTCTGCTAATCTGGAGACTTGAACCAGAGCCCTTGGAATAGGAAGCCATAACACTCACCACCTCACAACCGCATTACCTATTGGAATTAAGGTAGTCCGAGTGAAATATCATTTTACTTAGACATCAATGAATTCGGTCTCATTTTAAAGAAAAGTATCTCACCCTTCGAATGACATCAAAAATACCCCCTTACCACATTACTTTCCGAGAAATTTGCCAGCCCTTTTACATGGGAAATGGTACGTGTATGCACTCCAGAGAGACATTATTTACAAATGAGGCATTTCTAACTCTTAGATGTCGTAAAAAACTAACGTGTAGATTGTATGTTTTCTCTACTATTTTTTTAAATTAATCATATTTTCACCGCAGTAGGTTCTTGGGCATCGCAAAAAACCTTCCGTTTCGAAGGAGT
The DNA here is from genome assembly GCA_963169105.1 of Ceriagrion tenellum. Taxonomy (NCBI): domain Eukaryota; kingdom Metazoa; phylum Arthropoda; class Insecta; order Odonata; family Coenagrionidae; genus Ceriagrion; species Ceriagrion tenellum. Next base: position 12,704,975 of record OY720638.1, read on the forward strand.
TTCAAATGCACCCCGCGAAAAAAATTAGTCAAGTTAAGGACTTATTTAGATATTTTCATTTCATTACTTACAATTTCTGTCATATAAAACTATATTAGAACACTATTAATAAGGTTATATTTAATTGATGTGTCCTACGCCGGTGAAATTAAAACGTATAATTGGAACATGGTCTCTATTATGACTAGGGAACTATCTCGCTCGGACTACCTTAAATTTTTACGATATTGGTGCGCGAGTGCAAAAATGGAATGAAGTTTACGATATAAATACACATTTTCCCCAGAGGATAACACTTAAAATAAGTTCTGCTGACTAGACTCATAACAACGACCAGCCATAAGTTCCCTATTTTGCAAAACTGTTAAATTTCCCAAAATGATTTTAATGATCTGAGCAAGATATGCCGATGAAAATGAGAAATTTTAATTATTTTCTCAACGAGAAAGGCTTCATGGGAGCAATAAAAATGAAAAGAAAAGGAATTGGAAGAATTAATAAGACAATTGATTGAATGTATCACGCAAAAGAGGGATTACGGAATTTACTGAATGAAAATTGAGCATTGATTGAACTGTCAGTTCGGAATAGAGTCGAGTGGAGAGTTCCAGCAAATCGAATTCCAGATTGATGACTACCGATGATGAGTCCCTTCACATATGGCAGGATGAGTGAGGACACTGGTGAAATCAAAGGTAGGCATTGGAATTATTTGCTCTGCAGAGCTACAAAAACCACTTTATCTGCAACATTCCAGCTCTGCATGGTTTTGACTAACTTAAAAGTCAGTTGCCATAGTAAATGCAACTAGGGCAGCTATAAAAAACTAGAGTTTATTAAATAATCTTTACTTTGCACCTTAACATTTAATACAATTTACAATCTCTTGATAGCCTAGTCAAAAGTCATAAAAACCGGTTTCATACATAAGCCTCACACAACAAACTCCAACTTAGCTTTTGCACTTCAATCCGATTTCTCTCAGTAGAGTTATCAAAAAAAGTCAACCAAATAATGAGCAGTAATCCATCAAGCATATTGAAACACAAACATAACAATTTTACATGCTCATACACACCATTAGGAATTCATTAAATTTTAATAGCACTTATTTTTAACTTGAGCGCTGAAAGCCATTGAAACATGATATTCAAGCTTGCCAAATCCCAGAAATGAATACATCAAATAGTTTCAGGCTTAACTTTAAGGAAAAGTTTCATATTAAAAGAAAAAATAAATATTCAATTTATGCGCACACTTTTATCTGATACAAACCTACGTTTCAAAGTGTAACCACAAACTTTAGAGACGTAAGACAGTATTTTAGTCAAAATAATCTCAGTTTTTCCCGTATTTTAAGTTTTCGCAGCTATTTTGAGCCTAGGAGTACTTCAAACACCCAATCTGCACTCGAACGCGGATCAAAAGCGTAAAACGTCGGAAAAGCGGGCCCAGAGAGGAATAGAAATAAGAAACCTGATGTTCGAGGAGAATGCTAAGTATCAACGGAACAGGCAAAGTGGAAATCATGAGGAATAGTAAGGAGCCGAGGTGTAGAGGGCTCAGTGGAGCAGCATACACAAAACATCTCGGTGCTCCAAAGAGCTTCTTTGGCTCCTACATATTGAAAGAACCTGAGACTCAAGGATCCCATAGATATTACTGAAGGAGGAAATCGAAGCATATGTCCATAGAAAAAGACGGAATGGCAAATTCTGAGTACGATCTTAGATGGGTTTGAGACAGAGTTGCTATAGAAAGTATAGGAACGAGCAGGAAATGGTGTGAAATCGAGAGCTGCAATCAACGAATCTAAGGGGAATGATGGAAATGGAGTCTTAAGGTATAGGGGAAATGCATATCATTTCCGAGAGCTATTGCAGGTTTTAGGGATGACAATATTTCAAGGTCGGAGTCTCACGATTTCTCATTACAAACCCATGCCATAGGAGTTAGAAGTCACAATTCTAAGAGACAATCATATCGCGAGCTTCACCGGTTGACAGGCTGGGTAACGCGCTCCCTGGAGGATTCAAAATTCCTGGCTCGAGCATTAACATTTTATAATAGATTTCCCAAGGCTCAGTAGTTAGTTCAAATATCTCTATAAGTAGAGCAACCTAAAAAAACCTAACTATCATAATGAAATTGACCCGTGGGACATGCTTAAATGAGTATTTTCTGGTAGAGCAAATGTTGATATTGGTGATGTGGGAATACATTTCCCTGAAATATATCTTCAAATTTTTACTCCCGCTTCCGTACAATGCAAGGTTTGAGATGATATGTTACCTACATGGGGTTAAATAAATCACAAGATATTAGAAATCAAAATTTTCTAGTAATGGACCACTACATAGATTTATTCTTTGCGGCTCGGGTTTCGTTACATAATGACATCTTCAGGTATACAGACAAGATATTATTTGACAAAACCCGGGTCGTAAAGAATAAATCTATTTAGTGGACCATTACAAAAATATTTCGATTTCCGATATGGAGAGGTTCCACCGAGTGAAGCCTGAATTTATTAGTTACACAAGATATTAGTCAAAGCTACTTCTCATTTTTGCTACACTCGTGAATTATAATTTTTGTGAAGTGTTTCATTGAAAATACATTTGTTCAGGTCTAAATCAAATGATCAGGAACATTGACGCATTCTGAGACGCGAAAGCCATTCCGCCCAAAAAATATGACTGAAGTGCGGAAAAAGTCATTCAACTTACACACCAAGTCGCCAAATAAGTTTCATATATATTTTTTTCAAGTCTCATACATTTATTAAAAAAGTCTAGAGTATTTTCATGAATAAGTGCCAAAAATGAAGTAAAAATTACAAAAGAGAACTCAAAAATAGTTTCATGAATCATTTGTAAATATAACAGGATATATTTGTATAAAAAAAAGCTTAGGAGATATTTGAATAAGGGCTTTATAAGGAAAATACGGATTTAAATGTAAAAATACAGTAAGTATCTTTATAATTATCCTATTAACTTTTTAATTTAACTTCGGGACATGATAACCACTATAGCCAAGTTAGAAAAATTATCAACCCCTATAATTGTTATCATAGTTACTTAAAAGTCCGTAAAATGATTACGGTTGGAGAAAAGTATGTTGAAATTTTAATTTTGAAAAACAAATTTTATGATTCAAAATCACACAATAATACTGTCATATCTTCACTAATTTGGATTAACTTTAAGTTTAGTTTCCTCCATGGGAACGAGTTACTCATTCGAGGTTGACAAGATACATCTATCTCCATTTTTTTCCATGTTGAAGGATATGTCACGCTCACTAAATGTACCATAAAAACCTGTACGCATATTGCCCATCGCCGAGATTCTAAACTCGTCAACTTGAGGCCTATATCGTTAATTATCGTGTTTAGTAATTTCCGACGAACACTTGCCTCTATTTTCATCTGTAAGCCTGTACTTCATACCCATAATTGTTAACACTGAATCGTTTAGGCTAAGGCGTAAAGCATCAAGATATTTGATTACATCGACCGAAAATCCAACGTAAGCTGAAATGTGTTTGTGTAAGTGAAATGAAGTAAGTAGTTGTGAAAAATTAGCTACAGTATAGGGATACGCGATAAGCCAGTAACTAAAAAAGCAAAGCACGAGTGTCGAAAAAATTGGTGTATGAAAATAAAACACCAATATTGAACGATAACCAAAGGAATACCAGCCTGGTCCAGATCTCGAATCAGGAAATTTCCAGGAGTGTCTCCAAATATCAGAATGCTTTCTTCTTCACAATTCATAGAAAAAGGTTTCAAGTGAAATTATTTTCTCATCAATAAAAATTTTCTTATGAATGCAAGTTTAAAGTCTAATTTCTTTTTATAATTTTTTTTCTTCCTTTTAGTACTGAAATCTCTTAGCGAGTACTCAGACTAAGAGAATATCAACACAGATATGGGTTATTTATTTGCCGATTTTTCCCGTGTGGCTCTCACGGGGAGTACTAAAAATCCTCTCAATAGTAAAGCTGAGAGGGTTTGGGATTTGAATTTTGTACAATTCAGCCTCACAAATGCGCTATTGGCATTATTTAAATCGTTCTGAATAATAACAGAAGGTAAAGAAAAACAGACCTTTTACCCCATGAATCATATACTAATTGTAAATCTCAAAAGGTTATGATAAAATTACTTGAAGCTTCGTCCAAAAACTGTCCTTATCGCCGAATGTAAAGATATAAGTGCATAAATATCTTTAAGAATAAAATTTTGTCACATGTGCGCAGTAAATGAGAAGAGATTTAGAGATTCAGTTCGTCGAAAGAATGAAGTTTAGTATATCAGACAGTCTCTCACCTGATCAGTGATCAGATAATAATACGCCTACAAGCTAATCCGCCGCAAAAAATAATTACCCGTTGAGAATGCATAACTAATGCCCATGATCAATTGCCCCCGGGTCGAATGCGCCCAATTATAATCGGTCTCATAAGCACTTATGGTAAAATACTGATTAGGCACCTGTGCGAACCAACGAGGCATAACACGTTCGATTTATAAAATTGATAAATAAACTTACGACTTCGAAATGAGTTTATGCATGAAGAGAAACAACTGCTACAAAATACCAGCTATAGTTCTTTCCATTTGACATAGAATGTGTGAATCAAATGACTCTTCGCTGATTATGATGTAATGGCATGGCTTTGCACTCGCATTATGGATTCTGCGAAGCGTGAAACAAAACTTGAGCTGACTGATACATTTCGTTTCCGAGGTGATAACTTCTATTCAAATTCCACCAAATCTTTTCTCCACAGAAATGAAAAACATAATCATGTGCTACCACTCAATTTTCATAAACATAGTTTAATTTGATAAGCTATAAGATCGAGCCACATTGTGACCATAGTTCGGTAGAAACTTCGGATTATTTCGTTGTATCGAGACTTATTTATATCAACTGTGTAGCTATTAACAAGTTCTCCATGAAGTTTAGTATATATACCTAAGTCTTATATTGGATGACAAGAGTGAGTGACACGCATAGTTTTCTATAGCTTTAAAAAGCGCCATTGTTTCCATCGACCTGAGAGATGCTAAGAGAGATGTCGCTGATATTAATAAGATGTAGTACCATCCTAGACGCGTAACGATGCATTTCTATCGTAAGTGGATTTTAACAGTTTCAAATAGCACCATTCAACGTACCTTAAGTATATAATTATGATAAAAAAGTTACTATGCAAATTCGAAAGAAAGTTACTCACGGCTATTCACATACTACATACCACTAAATGTTAATGTAAAATTATTGGTGATGATTTTCGCGTAATTTTATACTGTAACGGATTTTACTTACACCAGTTCACTGAAATGCCAGGCTAATTACCTCGGATTTACGTCAATTTGCTGCTAACAAAAATATATGATTAAATATGCCGTATTACCGATTAACCGATATATTTCGTTTAACTGATAGTTAAAAGCCGATAAATTCGGTACTATCGGTCCCGTGCAAGAAGTGCTTAAAAATACTTGTCGTAAAAAAACCGTTATTTTTTAGGGAGTGTTCATGCCTACGCTTTGGGTCCTTCTCAAATCTTGATTTTGTCCTCCTAAATGTAAAGCAGCATGGACATATTCCTTGAGGTGGACAATATTATCCTGGGGACAGAGCAGCTGCGTAGCTCGCGTGAACCTCGTATCAAATTGAACATAAACAAGGTTACTCAGAGCAGTCATTGATTAGCCCTTGAAAAATTATAAGGTACATGCATACATAATTTGGTGAGCACCTAACTCTTATTTGCTGATGGCTAGAACTTTGAGGAGTGGGTACGGGTTGACAAATACGAGAAGTTGACAGCACCCAGCGGAACCATAGTGTTTATGACTGTCGCTTCAACATTGCTGCAAATGTGCATTCAGAACAATGCCTCATGGTGATTTTAGGCTTAAGAGCGTAGTTTGAATAATAAGTCCCAGAGAAGCCAGTTTTTTCCAAATAAAAGGCTCGGAGGGTCGAAAAAAAGTCCAAAAAAGTCTACAAATGAGTAATTAAAATGCCTTTATTTAACGCAAATTGCCGATATATGTGGTTGCAACAAATAAGTCCCAATTTAATAAGAGTGAAAATACTCTTTTCCCGCGCTATGAATATTATAGTCAGTTTAATATCTCGTCTATCACAGGTTGGTTAGGATTTTATACAAAAACATCGACAATCAAATTTAACAGAGCACCATTCAGCATAAATTCTCAAATAAACAGCGAGATTATTAGAGAGACCGAAAAATGAATGAGACTTTTAAAGTAGGAAAGATTTGATCTCATCACTGGTTAAAAAATTCTATGACCGAGAAGTGGCTAGTACACCCCTGACGACCGCCCAACCAATGATCCTCCTTTCCAATGGATAGCCCTTTGCACCCCACCCGATTGGATACGCTACCGACCGAGGGCTCTAATACCGCCAGAAGCAGAGATTTTACATTCGGATTCTAATCCCTACTTAAGTTTCTTGAGGAAGGCACGTCAAGTACAGTACTCTGTAGGTCAGAATTTAAAATTCAACCTGTTGGTTTCTTTCGTTAAAAATACCAAAAATGCTTAACCTAACACATCAAATAAATTTTAAAAGAAGAGAAAACTATACTTAAATTAATGGGCTGTTATGTACTTATTTCTTTGTTTATATTTACGAATGATTGTATTTTTGCTCATGCATATATTTTGGATAACCCAAAGTTATTATCACTACCACTAGTCCAGTGTCTGCTTCAAATACTTGTTTGATAAATCAATAAATAAAAAAGGAGGCTAATGTCGACATCGGTTTTATTACACCCCTTGGACATCCTCTGAAAAACCTTCCCTCACAACACTATGTGGCGTCGTTTTTTGGTCACCTCCTCAAAATAATGAACCTATTGGATGCACAATGACATATTCTTCATAGCCACAATAGTCTCCCTTCCACGTCTTCGCAGAATATTTACAATGCAAATCTTGTTTGAGACCCGGCCAGACGGATCGTTGGCAGGTCGCCGGGACATTTCTTTATTCTTCCGGACGATACATTGAGGTAATAGTGTCTGCAAATCATTCAAAGAAGTATTTGACATCGTGAATCGCCACTAGCCAGGCAGACTCAAAAGCCGATAGTAAAGGACCGCGTCGTACTTGATGCAACGCCTCATGCGTCATGAGTTATAATCATCAGATATAACAAGCTATGGCGGAAACACGTCCCTCAGATCAACTAGACGATTTGATACATCCAAAATCAATGTTAACGTATTTCATTGCCTCCCAAATTGCTGTTAAAGGCATTATAAACGACTAATAACTCGATATTAGTTCAGTTCATGCGATAATCACCTAATCAGAGGTAACAAAGCACAGAATAGTTTGCATTACATTTCTTTCGACCTAAAAAACATTTCAATGAGCGTAAATTCGCTGATAATTGCATGCATACTATTCGGATGTACTCATCCGAATCATCTGCAGGAATAGCATTGGAGTATTTATATGAACGGGGGATTACTGTGAAATATATTCTTTATCGTAGATTGCGTTTTCATATCATAATTTAAGTTAAGAGCACTGAATTTTTCCTACTTTATTTAATAACCAAGATTTATGAAACATTCTTTGCGCGGCAATATTTTTCAGCTAAAATGATGAGCCATTGGCTCGTTCCTCAAAGTCGTCATGTGCCTCATTTTAGACAGATGGAACTGTGTTCATATGCGTCTCCTTAGTAGTAAGATGGAAATATATTGATATTTACCATTTTCCTGATCCAAAATAGGGATTTATTACGTTCATAACTATAACAGGTTAAACTGAGGCTTGATCCAACTCAATTCAATTGATTATTGCATTATCTACTGGGCAATGTCTTGAAGGATGCGAATCATTTTGGGCGAACATTAAAAGGGAAATTGGAACGGTAGATTTTCTCCAGAATTTTCTTCTAACATACCAAGAACTTCGGAAAAATTGCCAAAAACAGCTTCAATAGGCGAAACTGTATACTAAGTTCCTAATGATATTGCTAAACTACAAGGCATAAACGGCTTACATGTGTCCTATACTTGTGTTAGAAAAATCGTAGAAAATTCATTATGTTTAAGTGCGAATTTTTAAACTATGTCAGTTATCTTGTAATGAAAACTATATAATTATTTTTCAATTGCTACTCAATGCACGTTCAATCAACTTACATCCAAATCCGATCTATTCTCGCAGATTCTTCGCCTCAACTCAGGGTTAATTGGGTATATTGTCTGCGTATATTACCTGACTAGTATCAAAACATAATGAATCAATAATTTTTTAATCACTTCACATCTAATATGATGTGGACTGTCGGGTGATTTCTCTCTATGGGGGGCAAGAAGAATCCATTACCATTGAGATATATGGGTTATTAGTCGTCTAGAAGGTTCAATCTAATGGTTTGATGAACGAACAATAATTTTTTCACGGAAAGGAATAAGCTATTTTTATTAAAAAATATTATAAACACGTGTTCTACTAATGTAAAAACACATTTTCTGACCCTTGTATAACTACAAGGGTTCCTACATACATCAACTCCCAGTTGCTCATGATCATCTCACAAGTTCTCTGTACGCGACAACCATACCTCGCTAAATGGCGATTGTGATAGGGTAAAGTCATCGATTAACAGTTGTTGTAAACCCTAAATCTAGGACTTTGGGTTTATCATAGCCAAAGTTACGTAGGCTGTTGTTTTCTAAATTTGTACAAATACCATTACACAGGCTTGACTCGGTAATTAGTGCATCGCCCCCATACGTACACGTTATCCAGGAAAAGCATACCGATATGGCTCGGCAACTCCTATAGCCCACTTCAACAAGGGTAAGCAGAAGGACATCCAAATGGTACGTTACCCATGAATGCTCATTTAAAACCAGCTTTATTTTTTTCGCAGCATCGAACAAAAGTAATACTTCTTGGTGATTGCTCTACTTACTCTCAAAATAATTCCAAAATGGGAGCCACGAAATTTTCCGAACATTGCCAGAGGGTTTTGAAAGAAAGTAATATAATGTTCCCATCATTCACTGGTGATAGGGCAATATGAGCTGAGGGAAGATTTAGCGTTCAATTGACCGAATGGAGACTCGTACATGAAACCCATCCGCCTAGAGGCGTAGTACGTATGTTGTTTAGCTTTCGCAAGTTGCGATGCACTCGGCCTCCCTCACCCCCGGCTGTCCTTGCCCACCAATCGCCGTCTCCCTGCCCCATCGGGCCAGCCCACTCCCAATCTCTTCCGCTCAATCCGAAGCCAAAAAAATTGGAAACAAAAGCAAGTAAGGACAGCAGAGGGCACTCCGGGAAATTGATTCGCGAAATGACGTACTCGGCAGAAGCGACTGCAAGGTGGGGGGGTGGGGGTCGAGTGGAGCCGGGAAATGAGATCCTGGATCCTAAAGAATGCCGAGAAATCAATGTCATTGTATCGAGCTACCCCGCCGGAATAAATGCGGAGATGAGGGACACAATGGTGGGGTGGCATGGAATTCTATAAAGCATACGCACACATATACAAAGAAATTTTCTATCATTTGGGATGAGATTTCGGCGCTTCTCAGATGCCGACTCCGAGGGAAACTACGAATAATTGACTTTAATATAACGGTGAGCATTTTATTCCAAAGAAATAAAAAATCAAATATAATTCCATATCGATAAAGACTGATGAAAAATAATGAAATTAAGTTGCGTTAACACTGTCAGTATGACGTTCGTTCAGTCAAATATACCTTTCATTATGCTAATCCCTGGAATAATTGAAAAGCACACATCCAATACATATACTAGGCAAACATAATTTCACTCCGGGAAATTAAAAAATGTGGCCATTCACTCTCAGATCTGTAATTTTGCTCGGGTAGAAAGAGGCGGACTAATCAGCTGCACACGTAAGGCAGTCTCTCGATAGCGATGCAGGACAACTACAAGAGCCGTTAGCTATGATAGCCCTTTGTGAAGGTAGAAAATGGGAGCATCCACCAAGCTTCGTCACATGGTGTATTAATAGCCCACTCTATACAATAGAGGCCTTTCCTGTGTTGGCGTACATGTTATGAGCTCCGTTGGTGATCACAAAAGACCTTTCCATCATACACTCAAATGGGCTAACAATTTACTATCGGTAAATGCCTGTAGTCTACCTTTCAGGTAAACATCAACAAAAATGAAAAACATCCTCCACGATGACGCATATGTGCGTATACCTTTGATGGCTAAGAGACTCAATCACCCGCATTGGTTGATATCGTGCCCGGCAGCATGGGAATCAACCCCATCACAGGATATCCTTGCGGAGACACGGGTGCAAAAACGAGTGAAAGAGAACAAGAAAAGCAATCATGTAGGAACGAGTCATGCCACGAGGATGATAAGATCGAGAAGCTAACAAAAACACAAAAGAGAAGATGACGGAAGGAAATAAATTACAAGTTGGGCAAGTTCCAGGTGAGATAGGAAAACGAGGTAAATCCGAGCGATAACAACTTTACGGTAGATGGGACCAGAGTCAACGTGGGGATGCATTAGTAAGGAGTACAAAAATAGGACAAGAGTACGAAGTATAGAACACATACATACATTTATTGAAAGGATTTACTATTCGATGAACTTCTACGATCCTTATGCGGTCTCTTGAGCATTATTTACCATTAATGATATGCAATTTAAGAATCAAAATGCAGAGGAAGATGGGAAGAAATGAAAATTTTAATCGGGGAAAAGAGGAGGAAGTGCCAAGAGTTAGTTGACAATGGGGTCATGGGAACGCACAAGTCCTTCCACCACGTCAAGGCTGTAGTCCATGGGGAGGTTTACGCTTATATATCTCCCCAGAAGCATGCTACGCTCAGGCGGGGCTCAGTTTTAGGAGAGAGAACCCATAAATGTCACCGACAAAATTAAGGGCGTGGCGACTGTGCGGCGAATGAAAAAGGAATTTCGGAAATGAAAAGAAAGGGAGGAGAAGAAAGCCAGCGATTTTGCCCGCGATGACTGCGGATGATCATGACTCAAAGAGGAAATGCTATGAGGGAAAGAGGATTCCGCAAAATGCTAGCAGATACTCAACTAGTTAGGGCAATAAAGGGGCTCTTCGACTCATCCTTGCGTATATACCCTTTTTCAAGTACGTGACAAATACTTTTTTAAACTTATAGATGTAAAAAAGCATGTATTTGCAAGGAGCTTTGTAGACATACTCAGCGGAAACATTTTCTGAACTTCCTTCTGAAACCTACACGGAGTAATATCCGTGAAAAGAGTAGTTCCACGAGGCACTCGTGAAAAAATACACATCAAAAGAGCGATAGACTTAGTAGGTTTAAAAATGAATCACTCATGACAAGTGAACATCCATTCTCCTCTTTGAAGATGGAGTAGGTTCCCGTAGGAGGCCATAAATTGGTAGCTACCCCTCTCAGGCCAGCCGCAAGAGCGTATCTAAGCTGAGCAGGAAAAGCGCCTGCGTCTATAACTGCGTCGGAGGCTAGGAATAAGCGGTTACGTAAGAAGAATGAGTCAAGAAATAGTATTCCCTCATTCTTCAACCTACCCATACATTGACAACAAATATCGCTTCAAACCGAGAAATTGCCATAGGATTTAATAGGCGTCCCACCGTTGGTGCGTAGTAACTTCAATACAGGTAACAGCAAAAAAAAAGAAACCATTAAAACAGTAACGCGTGACAAGGAAACGATTATAAACGGTTAAGCTTTGACTCAGATGAAGAGTGAATGGGAATTTATGACTTATAAAGGGAAATACAGTCATGAGAACTTAGGCGGAGTATAAAAAAATAACTACGGAGTGCACAGACAGAACTATGCCCATAAATATTAGTTTTGAAAGGTGATATTTTTTAGTCCAACAAATATCCTTCCTCAGGGAAAACTTAAGGCTTGGAAATCAATTGATTTTACCACAAACGCACACGTTAATTGCGTCATTTTATCTCAGCATTAAACAAAATAACAATATTTTGATAGTTGAGTTTTCTGATGATTTCCAGATTCCAGTCACTACGCGCCAAAATGTAAATTGAACATTTTGAATCGGGCATGGAGCGCATTTGTCGGATTGCCATCAAACCAATTCCGGGTATGGCCCGGTCCAACTTAAGATTTATAGATAGCAAATAACTTCCAAACAGTAAAAGGAAAGTACTCAGAGAACAATAAAAACTACAACCAGTGGTTCCTACCTTGTAATGGAATCTAATTATCTTTAGTTGAAAGTCCATTAGAAGAGAAAATTTAGTATTGGATACATTCACAATACATGCAATTTTTAAGGGAAATGCTTTACTTTTCACCATTGAAAACACATGCAATTACCATTACCGTTTTCCTTCATCAGGTCAACTATGGGCAGCTTCTTACACATTTTAGGCAATAAAACATTTCCTCAACGGAAAATTCAACTTGTAACTCTCCACCAAAACAATCCACCGATACTCTACGAATATAAATTCTCAATTTTCTCCTTTTGGAGCAACCGTAAAGGTGTTTTGTTACGCTTTTGCTTTACTAGCGCAAAATTTAAAATATCAAAAATAAATAAGAAATTGAAGCAAGTGGATATAATCACAGAAAGAGACTTCTCGTTAGATATTTCTCATTCACCACTAAATTACGCAATAAGATAAGAGTCTCCAAAATAATTTGTTGCCAAAGTCAATCCAGCGGTCAGATATCAATTGGCTACTGTATAAGAAACCTTCGTACTTAAACAGAATATTATTGAAACTAGGTTGATTCCACCACATCAGGACTGTAGTTAGCCCAAAAGGAGGTAAGGTCTAATAAAATATCGTATCAGTAAAGCGAAAACAATTTTTCCCCGGACTCAACATGACGGTATATCATTATTCGGGTATTTCCATATTACATGGCATACAGAAAATTAACGGGAAGACCGTTCCATTTTATGGAAAAAATACAACTTCCAATCGTTCAAATATTTTCGTTCCGTCTTTCACGTTTTGAGAAAATTCTCGCCCTTATTCTAAAAAGAATCTATAACTTATCATCCAGACAGCCTACATCAAGGGCAATTTCATTCTCAATTGCATGTAGCATTCGCTGCAGTGTCGATTAACGGAGGGAATGACCTTTTTCTGCATCCAATTGCTTCTTCGGTCTCCTCCCACCGCTCATTTTGAATTGCACGTACGACTGAAAGCCTGACAGCACAAAAGGAATGTCCGGCACAAACAGACCGAGCAGTCTTTGGAGAAAACCCCTACAGGCAATTTCCAAGTACGTATGCTTTCCGACGAGTAATTACACGACACATGGGCACTGATGAATTTGGGAGACGGTCATTAGCCTGTACTGCTCCAATTGCTCCGACACCCTAAGATACCCGTTATGAAGAGTGAAAACAGAAAAGTGGAAAAACTGATGGAGAATCTAAATAAGGAAACACTACCAGTTTGGAGTTCGGGCGAAAAAGTTATCCACAAGTACCAAATTAGAGAAAGTCAACGAATCCGCGGGGAGGCCGAGCACAGAACAACATTTAGGAACGTTCGACAGGTTTCTGCCTGCCGTGGCCCAAACCAACAAACGCCCATTCAGAAAATCGCGTAACAGCATCCACGAAGGGCCGCTCCGTGCAAAGCTGAGTTTTTGCGAAGGGTGGCTACAGCAAATAGCGTCGTGAACGCATGAGATATCCCCATAATGCAATGCGGAAGAGCCCTTTTAGTGATTCGTCGAGTTACACTGAGTAATCCCGTCATGAATTACGAGCCCAGAGTAGTTCTTGTGGGAACTTAAATTTTATTATGCATATAAGACAGAAATGTTAATGTTTACGTCTTAGTTAAAAATAGAAAATTTCAAGAGGGTATTTTAAGAAGGTTTACTTAGAGATTATGTTAAAAAATTTAAAATTCAAACGAATAGCTAAATGTGGCTAATATATGGAATGCTTTGAAAGTTTTAATTTACTCTCTCTCCTCTCAAAAAATATAGCACAGAGGGATAAAAGGCGTGAAAAATGAATCCAGTAAATTACGTACCCTTTGTCAAGCATACCCCCCTCCAATATTTTCTCGACCGCCACCCGGCATTCTTCCTGGCCTTTGGCAAATCCCGATCGCTGGATAATAATTTTCCAAACGCATCGGCCAATCGATGCAAACTTTACGACTGCAAAGTATCTACATCTACATAATACCCCGCGAGCCGCCGCATGGGCGTGTGGCAGGGGATGTTAGGTCACCAACCGTGTAAAGGTGTAGGTTTTTTGGAGATGAAATGTGACATGAATTACAGGAGTGTATTTAGTGAGCTTAATTTTTATTGTGGTCGCTTATTGTTCGCGGAAAGAACGAGTTCTTGAACCTATCTGTTCGGCAGTGTATCTCTCTTATTTTATCGCATCTGTCAGACCTAGAGATGTAGTGAGGAGTCATGATAATATTTCCCATGTCGCTCTGAAAAATATCAGCTCTGAATTCATCAAGCAACCTAAGCCTAGCGTGTAGCCTCCGAGCCTCTAGCCCTTCAGTGGACGCGTAAAATTTTGTTACACGATTGAGCGCAGGGGCACCGAAGGCCCAAATTCAATTTTTTTATTGCCTAAAATGGCTATCTTTTATTTTGGGTTTTTTTCAGTGTGGAACATGATTATAGTCATTAGTGGAACAAAACCCAAAGTCCTTGAAAAATCGAGAAATAATCTGAGCATCGAACATCCATTGTAACAAAATTAATATAAACTATCCAAAGATTTTAATATAGCTACTTATAATATAGTAATGTATAAATACTATATAAATAATATCTAATATAATAATGCTGACAGAAAAAGGATACACAGTTAGTCGTGTGAGCCACATTTGTGGCCCAGTCACGATGGCTTCCTTTCACACGGCATTCATGCTAACCCTGCGACCATTTGTTACAAACGACTAACTGAGACTTTAGAAGACACAATAATGTGCAGATACTGAAACTTAAAAGTATATTTTACCATTCTATGAGAAATGGCACACAAATCAAACACTGTGGGCTACCCCTGTGGCCCACTCGCCTACTGAAGGGCTAGGGGCTCCCAGCTTAATCCCTCTAAAATTTGTGAGACGCTGTTATGTACGCTCGTAGCAGTTTTTAACGAATTAACCTATCGTGATATGAAAACCAAAAAAGAGGGCATAAAACGAAGGACTCGAGCAAATTGAGGGAAGAGGAGTGGGCAAGGCGCGAGGGTAAGACCCTGAAGGGAGAGGCAAGGCCAAAGCGGCGAGCCTCGAGCCTCCCCCCCCCCCCCCGCCCCGACCCCCACCCCTCCCACGTGTGCGCCTCGCCGCCAAACACATACACATACAATTCCCCGCCTATGTTATACAGCCAGACAACAATCCTCCCCCTCCGCCTTGCGCGCCCTCCGCCGAGGTAATTTGACTCTCGATGTGGAAGCCGGGGGGGGGGGCGGGATGTGGGAGGTGGGGGGAGGAGGTGGGGGGAAAGCGGATGAATGGAGGGGGGAGAGAGCGGCGGCAGCGCTTTGGGCTCCCGGCTGGCATGGGCTGCACGCGCACCCCGGAGGGGGACAGGCGATCGATGGGGGCGGGGGGTGGGGGGGAGAAGAAACCCCCAGTGTGCGTGCGCGTGGGAGGGAGGACAGGGGTGGCTGAAGAAGAAGACACGAAACCCCTCCCTGCCGCCTCAAATGACCCCAAATGCTCGAAACAACGCTCGCCCGCCTCGCTGCCGCCGACACGGCGAGCGACGCGTGGTCACCGCCCACTCGGCGACGGGAAAAACATTTGCTATTCGAACACGAAAAGCATAGAACAGAATAGAATAATCATTTATTTTACTCTGGGACAGGTCCCTTAGAGCAAGAGTGCAATAAAATGATATAATAATAAAGCAGCGAGGTAATAAACAAATCAACATATTATTCAGTTCAAATCAAAAAATTAATGGAGCTATTAAACATACAATGTATAAAGAAAAAGACAAAAACAGCTGCTCCCTTAAAAAAACAATAACTGCACATATTATACAGCTGAACTCAGAGATAGGTATAAATACAATCAATATATAGATATATGATACAAGATAAAAAACATAAACGGACCATGAGGAAAAAAAACCATTTTTGTCTAATAAAAATTTTTAAAATGGCAATGCGAATTAAAGACTGACCAGGCTAAACTATTCTGGAAAACATTCCATTTAATAATATTTCATACAGTTTAGATTGAAAAATTTCCAACGAGCGAGATTTCCTCACCTCAATTGGAATAGGATTCCGAAGTTGTGAGGCGGCCACGACAAACGACTTATGAAATGTAGTGGTTCGGAAGAAGAAGGTTACTGGGTTCTGTTCTAGTTACCATTGTATGATTGGTAGTTCTTTTAAAAAACATATCAATTAGGTAGGATGGTCCGTCACAGACAAAGATAGAAAAAAGAAATGTTCCAAGCAGGTATTTGCGACAGGATCTGGTATTCAACCAACCAAGTTTCTTATAATAGGAGGCGAGGTGCTTATCTTTACGAAGATTTCAAATATATCGAACGCTCGAAGTTAGCAGACGCTGTAGTTTGATGCTCTCCTCAGCCGTCAATCATAATAAACAAGACAACAGTAATCAAAATTAGGAAATATTAATGATTTGACGAGCAGTTGTTGGGTATATAATGGCAGCAGATTTTTATGCACCTTAAGTTGATAAAGCGTACTATTATTTTTCTTTGAAATATTTAAAATATGGTTGTTCGATGACAAGTTGCCATTGAGGTTTACCCCTAGGTTACGCACAGTTTTGGAATAAGGCAGCCTAATATCCCCAACTTTGATTTTGGGAATGATTTTAGGGTCGAATTTATTAATTATTTTCGAGCTCTCAAGTAGGACGCAAATGAGGCGCATCCAAATATGATGAGAGAGAGGAAAGGGATGTGATGGGAAGGGAACTTCGAAGGATGTAGCACGAAGGAGTGACCCTCGAACGAACCTAGCGGTGAAGACACGTGGGGTGGAGGGCGGAGGGTGAGACGCGAGGGGCGAATGTCGAATAGCTTAGGAGGGGAAGGAGGCACTCGGAGGATAGGAGAAGTGGGAATTAAGGTAGTCCGAGCGAGATTGTTCCCTAGTCATAATAGAGACCATATTCTAATTATACGTTTTAATTTCAACAGCTGTAGGACACATCAATTAAATATTGCATTATAAATGGTGCAATCTTATAGTTTTATATGACAGAAATTGTAATTAATTAAATGAAAATATCTAAATAAGTCTTTATCATGACTTATTTTTTTCGCGCGGTGCGTTTGAAACTACTTCAATACGGAAGGGTTTTTTGTGATACCCAAGAACCTACTGCGGTCGCAATATGATTAATTTTCAAATATAGTTGAGAAAACATACAAACTACGCGCTGTTATTTTTTTACGACACCTAAGTGTTAGAAATACCTCATTTGTTAAATAATGTATCTCTGGAGTGCATACACGTACCATTTCCCATGTAAAAGGACTGGTATATTCTGGCAAATATCTCGGCTAGTGATGAGGTAAGGGATAGGATTTTTGGTGTCATTGGATAGGTGAGATATTTCTCTTTAATATGAGACCAAATTCATAGATTTCTAAGTAAAATGATTTTCCGCTTGGACTACCTTAAGAGTGGAGGCATATAGTGAAAGGATTAAAATCGGCACTCGATGCGGAGAAATAGACATGCTTGTGAAGGAAACACTGTGCAACAATTCCCGAGGTCGCAGAAATTGCAGGCCCAGACATTCATTCGGGGGAATGGCGTTCGAGCACGGCAAGAGCGATAAAAGTGGCGAAGTGATCAGAGAGAACTTGTGACGACTCGCACATCGCCCAACGAGCAAACATGCACGCAGAACACATCCTTTCTCGGGCAGATGGCACAGGCACATCCTCCTCCTATTCTCTTTCACATGCACATCACATTCTTCCTCGAGGACGACGCTCGAATATAGGATCGGAATACCGGCTAGAATGCGACCCTTGACCCGGCCAGGGATGGATTCGCACGCCGGGGAAGTGTTAGATCTTACTTCTCACAATGGGGTAAGGGCCTAGCCATGTTGACACACCGGTTCCCGTCAGATCACCGAAGTTAAGCAACGCTGGACCCGGACGGGGGTTGGATGGGTGACCCTCATCTATACCTCTACCATGGTGCTCTTGTCCCCTGTCTGCAAGTGGCAGGTAAGTTAAATGCGAGACAGTACTATAGACCCAAAGGAATCTGAATGCCATGAGTGATACAGAAGGCTCTCGCTCACGCATACAAACTACTCTACTAACTAATCTGCTTCTCACAATGACTCAACAGAGAATTCGCCTCGAAATCAGATAAGTATGACAACAGAAATGTATCAAGCTCAAGAGAACATTTCGTGAGACCATATGACATTAAGTAAAAATCATGACGTTAAATGACGAATTCGCGTTTATAACGAAAATGCACGGCCATTATTAATTTGTTTTTGTAGCGGATGAATTAACAACATTTGATATTAATAGGCATCGTACGTACCAACCTACTTATCATTTACACATTATTCCCGCATATAATTTGAGAGATCAGTGCCTTCCCCTTGCTTTCTCCTCTCCCTCCTCCTTCTACTGACCTCTTCTGGTCCCGCTGTGAACCAAAGATAGTCGCCCAGCATAGCCTCGAACCGGGGTCGACCATCGACCAGACTCTAAGGAAGTACGAGCGAGATATTGCTACGTACAAAATTCAACATATTGCCCTCATTATAAAGAAAAAATTCTATTTATCGTAATTATATAAACCCTACAGTGCGGTCGCCTATTTCACAAACGAGTCTCATGTCGGTGAGTGTCGGACACCAAGGACAATTCATATTCAATTAGTGCAACTCAAATTTTTAACCACATTTTTTCTTACAAAATAATTTTACACTTTATTAAACGTATATTATAAGTATTCAAGATGGCGGCTTTGGGATGCCTCACATGGAAACTTAATTGCTTGACAAAAGAGTTATCACGAGACGAATGGCGAGTTTCTTTACGCATACTGAAATAATGTGCATGAGTAATTCGTAGGTACTCATGTGACCGAACATCCGAAGCAATGGCTACCACGAGATAAGTTGTGAAAGGGATTGTTCTTGCAACCAGAATTTAGAGAATTGAATGAAGGTATTAACTTCATGGATCTCATAAGTATTGATCCCATTGCTTCGAATACTAATTAGATGAGTGAAAATTAGTGAAATTAGAGAAATTTGTGCAATAAGAGAGAGAAATCCTACCAAGGACGGTGCAGAGATGAGCCCCCGTCCCCTCGGTGAAGCGAGGATGTCCATCCACGGCGACGGAGGGGCGGTCAACGCCTCCCCCAACGGACACCCATTCACTTGTGAAGGCACACTACCCTCCTGTCGATTCTTCACGAGCGAAACGATTGTCATATTCTTCAATGAAATGGAGACGCAAAGTCATTAATCATTAGTCCGCTTTGGAAATAAAAAACGGCTTAAACCGTTTGCTGGGGCCGCACCTAATTTTACCTGCTCTCGAGGCCCCGTGGAAGGGTCGACTCTCATTTACAAAAAAAGGGTATTTGGACCCTAACTCCAAATCCGAACCTTGGCGTCGACCCCCTCACCGCGGGCGGGTAGTAGCACCTACTGGCCAGCCGCATTATAGTTTATAACTTTTTAAACTTAACAATGAATCCGAATATTATGTTCATTTTCGTATTGTACTAGTCACGCTGGCGAAAATGGTTTTTTAACCGCTGTTATACGATAAATATTAACCATTTTACGTGCTTTCAAAAACCAAGCCGCAGAACAGACCGTTGTGATGGATGGAGATTCAATGGACTCAATTGGCATGCAAAATCGGCGACCTTCGCCCCTCCTCCCTTCGTCCTCCTCCTCCTCTTCCGAGACGGTATCGCGCAGAAAGTCCACCCGCGCAATGCAATTGGCGACCATCCCCGCGGATGTGGTCCCATCGGTGAGAAGCCGGAAGAGTGGGGGGGTTTCCGCTCATTATGGCGAACGGAAATATAAGTCACGCAACTTTCCGATCCAAACTAACATTTAGGTGTACAACATTTATACCACGAAGTACGTCGAGATTGCTTCGATCCCTCTGTCACTCTTTCATTTACGACTTGGGCTTTCCCTCGCGATTTTGCGGTGAAAGAAGCCAACAAACAGTCAAACTTGACAGCAAATATCACAAAAAATTTGGATAACACGGATTGCTTTCGGCCGGAAAAATTTAATAAAATTTATAAGAATTGGTTCCGTTGGTAATAAGTTAAACAGCTTAACAGCATCATTAACCTGAATAAGGATTGTACACTCAGCATTCACGAGTTTCTTAGGCGCAACCCAAAATTCTAATAACAAACATTCAATAATCACTAACGTGCACATGCCTGAAATAATAACCTATCTCTTCAGTCAAGTGCCATAACTAGTTGACGAAGAAAAACTTCATTTTTGCGGGAAACAACTTATGGTGAGACTAAACCCACTGTTGGTCCAATTATTTGGATAACGCTGGAGTTTTCATTACGTCATTTCAAAATCATTCATTCGCTACATTTCGAAAATCATTGCATTAATGATACAGATCCAAATGCCACGTGCGGACCAGTGAATTCGTTTTCAAGGTGTAAGAGCGCGTTTTTTCTTAGACGAGACGCTCGGTGCGCTAGAGCGTTCGAAGGAGCCGTTGAAATAAGTCTCACTCCAGCTGAGAGCAAGGCAATGCCCGCAGCGAGCCACTGGCGGCACGTTCTCATCATTTCGCACTCATTTTTCAGCAGACCAAAGAATTCATAGTTCAAGAACTTTCCTTTATTCTATTCCACACAAATATTTTCTGGCCAAAATATCCTCATCCTAGAACAAAACTTGTTGGCTCCAAGCGATTTTTAAGTTACAACGTGGCAAAAACCTTACGGGTGATGGTTAGTTTTCAAAAAAATGTGCATATTTTAGGACTACATACTCTCTCATTAACGAAGTATAAGTTTGATTTTCCAGTAATACTCGGCGAATAGTATAAAATTCTGTCAAGGTGACCAGAGCATGAGCTTATAAGTTTGGATTCGTTTCATAGAAGTCCAGTTCCTAGAGAATATAAACAGCAGGAAAACAGTGGGTGTGTTCTGGAGAAAATTGGGAGGAGTTATCGACTGTGGCGCACAGCGGTCCCAAACCCCGAAAATCTGGCTAAAATTATTTTTAAAAATTCATGGACTTACAATTGTTCAAATGTGCTGTGTAGCTGTAAAATTATGTTTAGTTTGAGGAATTTCCGATAGTGTGATTATAATATTATGCCTGCGTAGAAAGTTCATTTCCAAACTGATTTTTAGCGTCGAGTAGGTCACTTCCCCAACACGTAACGAACGACGAAAGGAATAATTCAAACGCGCACAGCATTTGAATTACTGTTTCATTCAAATGCTGTGCGCGTTTGAATTACTGCAGGTTTATCATTTTTGCTAAAGTATTATTCTGTCAAAGGCATCACCATAAAAAGTGTTGTTCAACATTTTATTAATAAGTTAAAGAAAGGGTTAGTTTACTTTCATTTTGGTTCTAATTTTCATGAAATCGCTCTAAGTTCGCTCGAGTCATAAAAAAGCCAACAGTAAAAATTTTACAAAGATTTTTTAAACAATTTTCTAATTTAAATCAAACATTTATTTCTAACTTTAGTATAAAAATCTACCGAGCGATATCCACCCATTTGGCTTCTCAGCATTTTATGTCAAATGAAGTCCAAATGCGGTAAAAACAGTATTTTCACATTTTTTTAAGGTTTAAGACATTGAAATTATTGCATTCATTACAACGAGTTCTCAATAACCTTTCGCAAGCATTTCCCAATATTTCTCCACAAAATATTTCTAAGTAAATATTTATAAACAATAAAATATACATTTCATAGTATATTCAAATAATTTCGTGAATGAAAAGGTAGTGTTTTACTTTTCCACATAAATTTATTGAGGTACTACCATGGTTTTGACTTTACGTCATCTTCAGGTACAGACACAAAATCGTTCTCGCTCAATCACAATCGTTCACCCCGAAATCACTAGATTTAAATATTTAATATCGAAAACAGCTTGTTATTTTGTACTTCATGATCCGGCTACTAGAGTAGAAAATATTGAAGAAAACACGCTTAAAAGTGACATATATTCCTCCCGTAAACCGGCTGTAGTCTGAGCTCTAATAAACTGTTCCCATGAAGTTGTAAATGTTTAATATTAGGACTTTGTTCCGCCTTCTACTAAAATATACGGCTCTATCCATTCTAAATGGTTTGCAATTTATAAATGAAAAAATGGACTTGATCTTTTTTACTCTGAGAACTCTATGAATGCTGTTTCTCCAATAAAAAATAGAGCATGCTGACATCCAGGCTTAAACGGTTTTTGACTATGCCTCAATAACTTTTGATTATATCTGTAATTAGAGGAATTATGTAATTAGATTCGCGTGAAAACTAATCCAGAGGAACCCTCAAAAATGAAATTTTATGCGTTTAATAAATGAAGTCCACATAAGCAACTTCAGTTTGAATCACAAAGCTCATTTCTTGATGAGCCAAAGTTATGCAGCTTCGGTCGTCCATCGTCTGACGTCCGAGGATACTATTCAAAGTAATTTACTAGTTAGTGAAGATTACCTTTGAAGCACACGCACCACACGCAGCTTTCCCTGTTAATACATTGAACGATCAATTCGGTCTATTTTGACACATTTTCGCCATTATTCTACAAGAGCTGCCAAAGTGTAGTAAATCCTGAGGCCAGCTTTCACTATTCTACTCGAGCGAGGCCTCTTCTGAAAGAACTACATTAAGAGACAGCGTACCATTTCCATGCACGGTGTACTGACACACCGGGACGCTTTAAAAAGGAACGAGCTTCACAGCTTTGGCCACGTCAAGAGAATGGATAAGATTCGAATAGCGATGCAAATTTATTAGAGATTAATGACAAATTCATGGCGATAGGGGAAGACGTAGACTGTAAAAGTCACGAATGAATTGAGTGCAATACACTCCGAGGCGAATAAACTTAGAGGTGTTAAGAACAGGAGGTCATGTGTGACGCAATGTATGAGCTGCGCTCATACATTGCGTCACACATGACCTCCTGACCATTAACAAAGGAGGCATTCAAGGATAGAACAGTATGAAATCGCTCGAACAAAGCTACTTTTGCAGGCCTAGCAAGTACTTTCGAGAGAATTTACCCTTAAAGAGAACGGAGATATGGGTATGTTTGTATGCCAATATCAAACTCCAACGTGCACCTGAAGGCAAGGTCATAAACATTAGATTAAAGATTATCGACTGCCCTGCAGCCAGATTACAAAAGAGTTCGTTCCACACGCAATGAGAAATTTGAACAGCGGCCACACATTTCACCCAACAGATAAGTATTTACTCAAGGCTAGATAGAGGGCACCTCTGAGCACGAAGGTTATATTTTATAATGTCTACGAATTATGACATAGCTCGCGTGCAAAGAGAGTTTGTAAAGTATTAAATGCTTTAATGCATGTATAGTCGACCGAAGCCCATTTATATTATTAAATGACCAGTTTCTAAACGAGTGGGAGCACAAATTATTAGGTGGAGCATGAACACTGCAACGTCCGCCCCTGATACATGCATGCAACAGATCTCATGGACACTGGTGCCGGTTTAGATGATTTATGGCCACACGTGGATCTTCGGACGGAGGAGGGTATATTACGTTTGGAAGCACGCAGCCGTAAGGAAATGCTCCCACGACCCTGAGTCTGCGTCGCCAATCCGCGTAGCATGCGATTGGCTCATAAGTTTGTTGCTGTAACGAGTCCGGGGGCAGAAATTCCGTCTTTCAACAGATCCGAACGGATTCAGGTAAACTTCATGCTACACAAACAAGGGATTACGAGAAAATTGGGAACTCGGTGAAAATGGACCCAATACAATCTCCATATTCTCCGCTTTTCGGGTGAACTTGGAATTCTGCGACTGCGTAAATATGGTCTCATGCCCACCGCAGGTCCATCAGGGTCCCAAAGAAAAATAGCATCCGTTAACCACTCCAGTACCAATGATGGTCATTTTATTATAAATGTATTAACGTCAAATTAACTTTGTAACTTAAATTAAAACTTCGCAACGACTTTAAGACGTTCATGGACAAAGTAAGCGCCGATTGGATACCATTTCGTCGCATTTAACGAATTCATGAAAACTATAATCGGATATATTTCCGGGTAGTTTTGAATATAGGGTGAGGCACTCGAGAAATTACCAACACCATAAGTTTCCTTCCTCTTTTATAGTTCTCCTCATATTAAGTGAATCAAGTTTCAAAAAATAATGCACAGAAACCGCTACTTGTATAAAATACCTACAATAATGCGCCCTCTTTTTATTTTCACCTTTAAATTAGACCAAATCCAACGCTGCTGATTTTCCGTTTCCAAACAAAGGTTTCACGATCAAATAATTTGTGTGCACGCACGCCATTGTAAGAAAGACACCGTAGGCTCGCATTAAGGCTTCATTAGAGTTAATATTGCGTCATCATTTGCCCAGAGAGCATCCAAATCGAAGTGTAGAGTCTTTCAAGTCAAATCAATTAAAACTGGAGTCATCCAACACCATTAATTCACTAATTCTACTGATTTTCGTTTTTGCACTGCCCCTCCGCGGGAAACGACAGGATTAAGGACATCCCATCTATGGATTCAATCGCCAATACGCGACACCGATGGAGAAAAAAGTCAGCATAGACCGGACCAGCGTGGGAACGCCGGAGAAATTGCTGCAATTACCACTGAGAAAGGTTTTTCACGAATTTCTCCATCATTTAGGCCGCGTCTAGCTGCATTCGCGGTACTTCGATTCGATTCCAGCTAAAAAAATTGCTGATTCGCGGATTAAATAATGGTTTAACGTGAGGCACCGCGATTGGCAAAAACGGTCATGAAAAGTCATAAACATAGGTCATAAAAAAGACCGCTAAAAACCTATCGGTTTGAAGACTTAATCGTCCTAAAAATCATTATAGTAGATTATCTTCAGATTATTATGAAAGTAAGATGATAGTCATTTGTCGGAAGAATGGTCCACGGTGTGAATACGGAACGTTTTACCCGAAAGAGCTCGATGCTAAGTTGAAGGACGTCCAATCAACCGAAATCGTGCTGATTTTTCTGACCGGATCAAGAGTTTATAGCTACAGTAACGGATGCCAGTGTCTGTAAATGAATCGATCCCCTTGGAAACAGAGAGAATTGCGCAAGATTAAAACCAAATATAAAGCCATAAACATGCTTACGCAAGCAAAAAATTCACAGCCTTGGCATCATCAAATATATATTACTAATTCTAAGGAAGAGAGCAGTTACTCCGGAGTTTCTTCCAGGCCCAATTTATCACGCGATTTTTCCTTGTCTGGCTCGTTTGCGACGGAGGAACTTCTATAGAGTAGCACGAAGTTCATGAACAGGGCCGGAAGGAATTTTCAATTCTCATCTTAGGCAAAGGCGGTTGTGGAGGAAAAACTCGGGCAGTTCTTAAAAACCGGTTCTAAAGAATAACCAACCGTTTAAATAGAATCACTCTGACATTGTTTACATTGTACTGAGTTGTACCACATCGTCGAAACAAGGAAAATACATGCAAGGTAAGTGAATCAGTATAAATATTAAGGCTATTTCGTGGAAGACCGGAAATCATTAATTGGAATTCGCATTGAGAATTATTCCCGCAACTATTTGTATCGTGCAATCTGTTTACCAAGTATCCATATCAACATTAAATCAAAAGCCACACATTGGACTTTTACATGATTTACACCGACATGATTTGAAAATTCATCGGTTTTCCTTTCCAAAACAAATAAAAGCCTATATTGTAATTTTCATTTGAATAAAAATAGTCTTCACATATCCTCAGCATCCTTTCCTCCATTAGGACGTTTATTTACAAATGCTTAGAAATAACAGTAAGCACTGTTAAGTCAAGGCGTACCTACAAAAAACGTTAATTCAGGTAAAATCCACGCATTTGCTGACTAATTGCAAGGTCAGAGTTACTTCGGGTACATAGTTCAGGTGTCCCTTTAATCCATGGCGAACAAGAAATAATCACTGAAATAATAATTGTCTTCTCTCGCACGATTGGTATCGCGTCGGAGGAACAACCGTCCCCTCCTGAGAGACAAATTTCATAAAAACTATGCTCACCAAAATGTGAAGACACGCATTTGCACTCTGACGCGGATTCGAGATCATCTCTCCGAGAAATGATGATATTGGTACATAAGCATTTTCTCGAAAACTACCGAACCAATTCTCCTGAAAGTCGGATTAAATTGGTTTTCGGGTACGAGGAATCCATTGGACCAACGGCTTCAAGGCTCAGGGCTGCAAATGCCCCAAGGTCTTCAAGATGGGCCCCAATTTAACTCGGAATCAATGCAGAAGTTTTTTTTAACTTTGAAAAATTACTTTCTATCAATTGAAGGGTTAAAATTTTCACTATCGGATGGCATAAAGAGTGAAGTATTTAATTCGTGCAATCAATGTCGCTTTGCGTTTCGTTTTCCCTAAAACTTCTGCCCCTTTGTCCCGGGTTCGTGAGAAATTTCCATTATACTATTTCGTCCTCCTCTAATACTTCATGATACGCATTACGACTGAGAAGTCGCTGTGGCCGCGGGAGTTAAGGCACTCGCGAGTAAGGTATGAGATAATTGATAGCGTGGGATCGAAGCTCTGAGGCACTGATTTTCTTTCGGTCGAATATGATTAGGAAATCGACGAAAGATGCTTTATTCCGCACGTGCACAATAGTAACTATAGCTTTCTTCGTTTTTACCTATTTCCTGGGTTTTCAATTGACCATTTAGGGTGAGTATCGTAGACAATTTTGGGATTTTATGCTTAGCCCGGAAAGAGACTCACAGGTGGAAGGAGTGTCATGAGCCAAATATTTTCTGATTTTGGAATCCGAGGATACTTTTTGGGGAAGTCATAGCTCCAATAGGTCGTTAGACTTCCTTTTCGTTAGCTAAAGCCAACCGAAGTGAACATTAGACCTATCAATTAAAACAGTGCACAATGGAACTATTTTAGGTTCTTTTCGCTATTGGAAAATATGCGAGTCGGTCAAGAAGAAGGAGATTTTTGAATACTATTTGTTAAAGCTTGGGAATGGAGATTTGCCGGTCAATAATTTAGATGAGAGAGAAATTCCAGACGATATTATCTCCAATGATAATTTAATTGAAGAAGTTTTTGGTTATTGTCTTGACAACAATACTTACGAAGAATTGAAGTATCACGCAGCATTAGCTCTTCTACATTAAGACGTCAAAAATATAAACATAGACATTATAGAAAAATTGCCATGAGAAATCAAGGTTTACACCACCAGCTACGACTCTATCGAAGACCAGCCAGAAGGGGGTCTTGAATGTACGCAGAATTTTTTAAATTCTGTTCACATTGCAGATTTTCCACCTGAAAAACTAAAACTGAAAAGGAATACCATAGTCATGCTGCTGAGAAATTTAGATGTCTCCGAAGGTTTGTGTAATGGCTCGAGACTAACAATAAAACATAATAAATTAATATAAAATATAAGTAAACAACATTATAAAAGCAAAAATTATTAACGGTGAGCGAATAGTGCATACTTGATTACACATTACATTACGTGACACACAAGAATTAAATTGGATTCTACTTAAGGCCAACTTGGATGTACAGTGCAAAGACCCCAGTTTCCTGTAAAGCCTGTTTTTGCCAAATCAGTTCACGAAGTTTAAGGTTAGACATTAAAATATGTAGGCGTGGATTTGCAAGATTCTCTTTTTATGCATTGAAGGCTATACATTGTATTTTCCAGAGTTAAGAGACGGATTGTCTAAAAGTTTTTTATCGATAGAGAATCCTCGTCACACAAAAAATATAGTTTGGAAGTAAGTTCTGAAATAATGTTTTTACTAAAAACTCATCTTTTCACATTTTATCTCAAAATATGTCCTTCGATCATATGCCTTACTTGTATTATTGTTGAGTACTAAAGACACTAAGGAAATACAAAAGTTGATTTGAAGAAGGTGTGGTGTAATCTCTTAAGCCGATGTTCCACGATGAAACTTTTGTACAATATTTGGACATAAATTTAAACAGCACATGCAGACCATGCGATATATGCAGCAGTTGTTACAAAATAACTATTAGTCCAATATTCTGCATTGAAAATTATTATGAAGAAGAGAACTTGCTCTAAATTTCCATTCAAATTTATGAAACCAACCAATATGCCACTTCCATGTAAATGAGCATTTCTTATGCAACGTTGTAGCCACTTGAGTCATTAGAAAGTGCAAAATGATTAATAATTGAAATCGCTTCAATTGTGCAACAACAAGAAATATCAAGCGAGGAATCTTTATGAGTATTGCAAAGCATTGAAAGTTGACTGCTACTGCCAAACTAAGCTCGGCTCCTTAAGTCATCACATAAACCTTCCTACACATCAAAACATTTTCAAATTAAAAAACAAATCACGCTTCCTATTTTCCCAAATTTCGGGTCGTTACGCACCTGCGAGCTATTTTCCATACTCCTCTTTTGGCAACGCTACTTCCAGGCCCGCGACTGCCTCCGATATTTTCTACAAGTTTGAGGAAAGTTGGATGAATAGGATCACGTCTTATGACATGATCTCTTGACATAGGTGTATGGGTATGCAAACATTTCCTCGAAAACCACCAAACCTATTCTCCTGAGAGTGGATACTTTAGGGTGTGAGGAATCCATTGGGCCAAGTTTAATTCTCGTAAAATCGCTCTGTTGGATACCAAACCACGTTATTAGGACCATGTGCTGTTATGCAAACAACTCTGATAATGAAACCAGCGTTTGGCACTAAAGTGTCATACTCACGTGGGGGTTTTTCTCGTACACTGTAGAGCGAGCAGTATTTGTACATACGCCCGCTCTTTGTTATTATTTTATCAGAACTAGATATCCGATCTACCAGTTTGTTGGCATTTTACGGTTTTGCGCTCAGAGATATTGATATGGATAGCTTCCATTACCAAAAAAATCTGTTTTATGCAGAAAGGAGAGCCCAAAATCCCACAGAAAACGCATAACAGAGACTTCGATTACTCTGGTTTGCCTCCGCAGCCACGCTTGATTTATTTATTCGTTTATTTTACTTCTTTAGATGTTCCGTGAAATAAATCTGAATCGACGTGACCATTATTTTAGCAAACAATCACAATGAAATAAACTTTCTATTACTTTTTTATTTTCGAGTAAACCTATGTCGGCGATTATCCCCCGGTAGTTTGTAATTGTACACATAACAAAGTCCACAATTACACTAATCTATCACTAAAATCTCTTGCTATTAATTCAAACAATTATGAATATGGCGATAAAACGTTGCAACAATTTAACAAGCGTAAGCTCACCGTGTGTCACGCGATGTAACAGCGATGCACTCCACGTTCGTTTTAGAAATGGATTCTCTAATTAGGACTCAATAACTGCAATAAACCTGTGGACCAGAAATACAAGAAATGATCGATATTTCTTCTTGGAGAGGGCTATTAAGTAGTTCGGTGGACTGATTAGAAAATTAAATATACTCCCTCATATCACGATATTCCCAAACCAGGTAATAACGAGTAACAGCAGGTTACATCACGCCACGTGCTCATGGAAGCAAAACCAAAAATTTTTCATGAATTTCACCGTCGGTAATGATGAAACAAAGATTAGCAAGCAATATTGATTTTTTTGATTTATGAATGACATGGCATGCAGTCACGCATATAAGTGCAAGATATATCACCTAAGAACGGAAATTTGCTATGAAAGGAAATCATTATTCTCCAATGAGCCAAAATACGAATGAGGGTCTCCCAACTAGCGGCCACCTTTGCTGTTTTGTTAAAACACCAAGTTCCACGAGGTGATCGTAATCTACGAGATTAACATTGATAGACAAGTCCCAAAATGTGTCCACGATAAAAAATAGAATGTCCACGAAAAAAAGAGAATATCCCTAATAACATGGGTTTTGAAGCCGAAAAATAGCTTTGACATTGGCGTGAGATAGTTGAGCTCAACTTGAACTGGCTGCTGCCGGGTGTGAGGTACACGCATTTATGTTGTTCGGCGCAGATATATGGCCACAAGCAGTTTCCCACAGAAAGCAGCAGCAGTGAAAAGCACGCCAGTCCGATTTTATAAGAGGAATCACAAAAAAGGCCTAAACTCGAACGTGAACCAGCTCAATATTGTTCGCCATACTGATCAAAATAAAAAAGACAATAGTGAATGTGGTTGCAAGCGAAGTACTTACTGATTTCAATTTCGCCGTTGACGGTCGCAATCAATTCTGAAAAAAATATTACACACTCGCCAATTGTAGTGCACAGACTCATGAAGTTCGTGCTCCACGTCTCATTCAGTGATTCAAAAATTCTCATCTCTAAATTGTACGGTCAAAAAAATACACTAATGTCCACTGGAACGGGGAAAATCACATACATGGTGGTTAGCACTAGGGGAGTGACGTAGCAACAGTGCGTGAACCATTGAAGATAAGATGACAATATGACATCAAATCCACGCCTGAGGGAATCAGAGCGCTTTGCTAGCGATGATTTTAAGCCGGGAGGCGAGAGATGACAGCAGACAATAAGAGTACAAGGCGAGGAGGAGGAAAAGGAAACGGAAATACGCGGAAAGTGAGAGACAATAGATGAGT
Organism: Ceriagrion tenellum; assembly: GCA_963169105.1. Classification (NCBI taxonomy): domain Eukaryota; kingdom Metazoa; phylum Arthropoda; class Insecta; order Odonata; family Coenagrionidae; genus Ceriagrion; species Ceriagrion tenellum. Next base: position 12,735,857 of record OY720638.1, read on the forward strand.
CCATAGATCATGAGCATTGAGACCCAGCGGTGAAGTTAAATCCACTAGAGATCTAAATAGAGTTTTCACATAGGGAACAGCGTCTGTTTTCCCTCAATCCATGGATCCTTCTTCCTTTTGGGAGTCGCGAGACCGCTTCTCTTCATGCGATCCCGTCAGAGCGATATACACTCCGAGGCGCTTTTTTTGTCATGGGATCGGAATTCGGGTCAACGCCGCTCTACACTACCCCTTTAAACAGCTCTCGTTACTTACGGTCTCCAATTCCCGAGAATAAATCCCGATTGTCCCTCGCTGCTAGAGAACTATACTACAGCTATTGGAAAAGGCAACGATATAATTCCCGGGTACTCGACGGAGAGTTGTAGAGAATTAAATCCAGGCAAATACGAAAATCGGACGCCGTGCCTAGAAGTTAGGGAATAAAGGTCTCCACGGGCGTCGCAATACATTATTCCGGTACAGAACAACAAGAAAAAATACTCAGGAGTCGATAAAACGATAAAAAAGGGACTTAAAATGTTGGAACGGGGTAAAGAGCAGGGAAGGTTGTACAAACCAAGCAAGAAATGAGAAAATAATTTACATACATGCTGGGGTAATGTTAAGTGGGTTTCAAGAACATTACATACCACTATAATATTTCATTTAGATATAATATAAAATTGTATTTCGCGTACGGGTGGCAAATTGTAAGGTTAAAATACAAACTGTCTAAGGCCACACCTACGAATAATACTGACTGTAATCATTCGATGGCCAAAAATTAAAATTGTCTGTCTAAATTACTCCATTCATAAAATGTCGCAGTCCGTCAAATGTCAAAATCAGTCACGGTAGTCACTCGTGGCCCCTGGGTCAGCGAATAATCCCAAAAAACACTCTTTTACCTCAGTAAATGAGCGGAGAATGAATGCGTAAATCTGACAAATTCTATGGCGTTGCAGCCAAAATTCCTCAGTATGAAGCACTGCGTTCGATTTGTTTGAACAATTTGGATTTGGCTTGAGCGGAAAATTAACCGCTGCTTAAGCTTTGCATGCCAACCTAGACTAGCAAGGATATACCAGATGTACTTGGAACGAAAAAAAAATCCTTTAAAGTTTCTTCTAAAATCTATCATCACGCCACCCCTAAATACCGTTCAATTTTTTCTTAATAATAAAAAAGTGCTATTGGAACCCTACCAATAGCTTCCCATGTCCTTATGATCCGTGAGTAGAGCCTTAAACGGGAAAAATAGTCAGCATTTTACCGCGGTAGTAATGAAGCAGCACCGCAATTGGCAGTGTTAATGTACCAATATTTTCTTTTTTGGAAAATATCGTCTTTTTCTTCGCAGCCGAACAGGAAAATTCCTTTAGTGTAGTATGAAAAAATCCTCACACTAGAGCACTCGCCAGATTCATTTCCTACCTCTCTTCTGCATTCAACAGACTGACCCTAATGTCTCTTGACAAACTGCATGCAAACAGAGACCATATTCATTCAATAATAGGAAAGGACGAAAATTTAGAGAGGATTCACTTTAAACCTCATACTTTTGGAGATTGGTGATCGATTTACGGTGATTTTCATTCTTCTAATCTCAATTCTGGCCGTCCAAGGACCATGTATAATAATCCAAAGCATTCGTTATGATTTGTTATTTTCCGCTTCTTTTCTTGCTCAATAATCATTCAAATCATTCTTCATCATTTCGCTTTGTTATCTCTTCGTGTCTTCCATCCAGGTGTTGTTTCCTTTCTTCTTTTCATTCATCCAGAAACGACAAAAGTTTTGTAACAAACTTCGAAATAAAGTTTCACCTTGGATGGTGCTTTCCATTAAACCCATCCCTTCCATGTCTCATTTCATACAGCACTTATAAACACCACATTAAAAGTTTGTTTTGTATACTTTATTTTGTCCATCCTCACTACGTATCCGAAGAGCCTAACTCTCTTCGTGCAATCGTATTTGACATATTCCAGCTTCTTCCAATCTCGCAAAGATTCTTTCCTGGTCTTAACTCGCCTTTCTCTGTAATCATAGGTCCCAGAAGTTTCCCTTCCCGCTCTCTCTTTCGTCCCTCTCTCAAAATTTAATTGAGAACGTCCATTCCGGGACGTAGAAATGTTCTCTCTTGATTGCTGCATTGTAATGTCTGATCATGTTTTTAGAAAGGAGATTCATCTTATTGTAAGTATCCTATGTCTTTTGTTTCTCCCTATATATTCTTCTCTGTCTATTTCCATGTTTCTCCCTTTTGGTTTGTTTGTTCTTTTGACTAGCCCGTTAATCTGAACTATTTCACCTGAGTAGGTGCTTTTCAACTTAATCGATTTACCGTATTCCATTATTAACACCTCAAGCAAGCTTTCTTAGTTGATCATGACTTTGGTCTTATCAAAAGATATTGCAAGTCCAGCTTCCTGTGCACCGTAGTTTTGGTTATTATTCAAAAAAAATTAATTTTGATTAAAGTATGACCCAGTTATGACGAATCCGTTTCAGACTGCGATGTCTTATTTGTTAAATACTGTTCACATATTTAGGTTAGTTGGCACTAATGTGATTGAATATATTTGATTAATCTTACATAACAACCAATCCAATTCATTACGCAAGAGCTCACAAGATTCCACTCCTCCCACAAAAAGGAAACCTGATGAAATATCATATTCCCCTACCAAAAAACCGTGCATAGTTTATAGGCACATCCTGATAGTAAAAATCTATCCACCCCTTTCGATTTTGTAATTTCGATTTCGAAATGATTTCGATTTTTTTAATGACCATGATATTTATACCACTGTTAAATCAATTCATTTTATAAATGCTAAGGTTTTCAGCGTAACTTTAATAAATTGGTACGTGTCTCAAAACGAATGTGTACTTTGCATATTCCGCACTTACAAAACAGAAAAAACTTATAAGAAAATCGTAGTATTGAATATGCAAAGCAAAAATTCATTTTGTGTCATTGTACTGAGCCAGCTAGCGAGTATTCAGGAGAAGCGGAGTTCGATCAAGAACCAATCAAAGATGAGACCGCCTAATTTCTCATTGTTCTAATGTTACGACGCCAACATTTAATTCATCAAGATCTCAAGAATGAATCAAATTCTCTGGCTATAGTTGCCTCATTATCCTGTACTCTATACAAGCTATAAGAGATTATAAAACCACAGGTTAAAACGATATGATTCTTTCCTTAGTTCAAACCTTTTTTTGCATTTTCGGACGATTCTGTTGGACTGTGTGTCTCTAGAATACCAATAGACTATGCCCGTATCAGGTTTTCCAGGGACCAGGCCAACAGAACTTCACATACATCCGTGAAAAACCCACCCAGGAGGGATTTGAATCCGCGACCCCAGGAATAGTAGTTGTGGACTTTACCCCTCCGCCAACAGGGGCCGGCGATTATTGCATGGAAAACAGCGGGAGGAGTAGCAAACTATGTACTCAACTATTGAAAACACTACTGAGGTCCAAATAATTTAATTAACCAGTTAATAATTAAAATTTTCTCGTAACCATTGAAGCAATAGCTTGTTTAAAAATCTAATTGAAGGAAACCAAAACAAATTTTAATAGTCAGTTTTAAATAACATATGAACATAAATGAAACATGTGGAAATGTTAAATATTACCAAAAATTAACACTTACCTAAAACCTATAAAAAATACAGTTAGTATAAACCAAGACACCGAAATGTTTTCCCGCACCCCCAGAGGGTGCGAGTACCCATGGCTGAGAAACCCAGTAAGACTGTTTGACCTGTAATTTCCTCAGTCCCTTCCTTTTCGCGACCTTCAGCTTTTGCTGGGAACATTATGTATCACTTTTGTTACACCTGCGCATGCCGGAACGGGTCTTATCACTAACTGATGTATTCTAACTTTTGAAATGTGTCGAAGGTAATTGAAACGTCATATTGAATCATATTGAGAAGGAATAAGATCACTTTGTATTATCCACACAAAGTAAGCTTGAAAACCATTGAAGATAGTCATATTGAATGATTGCTACCAATACTCTATTCCCCGAATTACCCACCCCTAACCAGTGTAAACAGTGGACCCAAATGACGCAAATCACCTGATCTGTTGGTCTTTCCTCGCTTAATAAACGAAGCAACATTTCGAAGATTTTCTGAAAAATTGGAGTCACCGAAAGAAGATTGTAAAAACCCCCAGAAGTACAACTTTCCAGAATCGGGGGTTACTTAAGAAACAGTAGTCATTTCTAAAAATCTCTCGAGTGACTCTTGATCCGTGAAAATCTCACGCCTCGTATGTATGGTTTCGGCTTCCACAAAATGAAACACAGTGAAACAGTAAATAAGCAATAAACCACCAATAAACACTAAATAGTATCACGGGATTAAAAACCGTTAAAAAATGAAAAATATTCTGAGTCATCTTAATTGAAAAAATTTAGATGATGAGTTTTTTTACGTCCATTAATATAACTCCCTTTTTGCCCTTCAATTGTTTGTAAATTGCGTTTGTAAAGTTAATTTTTTTACGTCATATAGTTTGCGGCCCTTATAAACGACCAGTTTCATCAAATAGCCCAGATTATCTAATCTCTAAGTTTTTTATAATATTTCATAAAATCTCAATAACAAACTCACATGGGAACAGGGACTCAACTACATACTCTACCTGCATAACACAAGGCAATAATTTCACGTTTTCAACACACTGTTTCTGTTCCCACTATTTCATAAACCAACAAAACTTTATTTACAGCATACTACGGGAGTTTGGTTGATCAGAATCCCGTGACATGCTACATTACGGGCACGATCGGCCGTAAACAGACGTCAACAATCAGACAAACAATTTTACTTATCATGTCATAAAGCCAGCTTGCGTCTAACTTCATTCTGCACACGATATTCATCGGAAAAACGGGTTTCCTGATTTTGAAAGCTACGCCTAGAATATGAATCATCTGAATTTCTCATGAATAATCAGTTGGGAAAATCAGATGACTCGGCATTTCCAATTTTAACTCTTCTTGCAAGTGATTCCTTTCCAAATAGCTTCAAAATAATCCTCATTATATCTCATTAAACACTGAGTGTTCCCCTTTCATGCCTACTGGACAGCATATCCTAGATGGTGCGTTTCATTCTTTTTCGACTTAAATTGGTAATACCAGACGTATTATACATTGATACCGTGAAAAAATCGTAGGTCTGCATCGTTGTGAAAGTCAATTTAAGTATTCTATCACTATGTCGTGGGAAACTGCAAATGACTAGGCATCCAACTTGATGTGACATGCTGGTAATCCCATTTTCCACGAATATCAACAACCTGACTTCAAAAAAGAATATTTTAGAACCTACAAAAATTCTTTGCCATTTCATGCATGAATAAATCACAAACTTCCGCCAAAATAATCTAGAAATGAATTTTTGTGAATAATATTTTTGGAAACGGAACACGGCATCATTGGTGAGTGAACCATCTCATTAACTAATTTCAGATTCTTTTCATATTCTTAACCCAAAATAAATAATTCCAGCAATAAAACAAAAAACATTCCTTCAAACTCCCTCACGTTATTTTAAGACCAAAGGGTGCATAATAATAATCGCCAAGGTGGTAAGAATTGGACGCGTCTTCCAAACTATTTCTCGTTACCAAGGATACGCAATTTACTCACTATAACCGGCCCCGGTGGCGGTGGGGTAAAGTCCTCGCCTGCTAACCTGAGGGTTCGAGTCCCGCCTGGGTAAAATATTATCTACCCAGGACATGGGTGTTGTGTTCGTCTATTGTTAATGTTAATACACCCGATGTAACAGGCCTTTGTTGTGCTGTTTTCGGGGTTGTGAGTATAAATAAAAATAAAATAAATAAGTAACCTTAGAAATTCAGCTATCAAAAGGACATTCCTGTAGACATATTGAACCGGCTATAGAGATAACTCAAAGGCCTTAATCTTAGACGTTCGTGTACAAGACGGAACTTCAATAAAACGCGTAGGAATGCACTCTCACTCAGAATTAGCAATGTGCATCGCATGTACGCGCTTTTCGGGGATTTTTTGCATGCTCAAGGAAACACGCCCTAAACCAACAAATGCCATGGCCTCAGGCTTCACTACTTTCATTTTTGAATCTTGAAATTGTGGCTGACCCACTGAAAATTTGCTGAATCCTCTAAATCGTGAACAAATTTGAGTAACCGACTGCAGCCATTCAAAAATAATTGTCATCAAATGGAAAAAATATATTTGTAAGAAAAATTAACACATATTTTAAAAAATAACATGGTCCAATGCTGTAAATCAAAAATCGCTGGGATAATTATGGAAATTATGCATGGGTATACATTTACTAATTCAAAATGATAATAATACACTGGCAAAAATCTACTTCATTATTCGGAAAAAAATAGATGTGCTCATCATCCTCCATCGCTCTATCGACAATCGCTCAACGTCCAGCCATATATTACCTTAGAATCTTCGGCACTCTCACACATCTGTATTTTCTAAAAATATACCGAAATAAAAATTACAAGTCTATATTCCTAATTACTAGCAAAGCTACAGTCTGCAATTATTCGTATTCACCCCTATTTTATATAAAACCTTAAGAAAAATCTCTCACCCCACTATACTCAACCACACAATCTAGCTAGTGAAATGAACATGATTACTGGCTAGGGAGTCGTGGATCAAAATGAAACATTAATAGTATAGAAATTAAGTCTTTTACTTCAACGTCAACAGCTATCAGGCAGCAGCAAATATATAATATGTCTGACATATTGCATTTTATTGATGTAACTTAACAATACTTCGTTGTATTTCACAAGGTTAGCCTGGATAAAAAGGGGAAACAATTTGCGAGATTCCACGCTAGACATTCATAGATCGATTAAGTCCGACATCTATAGCGTCACATTCAATTTTCCTTTGGCATAAAAACATGTTTCCAAAACTCTCATTAAAGTGAATTAAGGTAGTTTGAGCGAAATATCATTTTACTTATAAATCAATAAATTTGGTTTCATTATAAAGAAAACTATCTCGCCCTTCTAATGACATCAAAAATTCAACCCCTTTACACATTACTTACGGAGATATTTGCTAAAAAAATACCAGCCCTTTTACATGGGAAATGGTACGTGTATGCACTCCAGCGAGACATTATTCACCAAATGAGATATTTCTAACACTGTCGTAAAAAAACAAACAGCGTGTAGTTTGTGTGTTATCTCAACTATATTTGAAAATTAATCATATTGCGACCGCAGTAGGTTCTTGGGTACCGCAAAAAACCTTCCGTTTTCAAGGAGTTTCAAACGCGCCGCGCGAAAAAAATAAGTCAAGATAAAGACCTATTTAGATATTTTCATTTAATTAATTACAATTTCTGTCATATAAAACTATATGATTGCACCATTTATAATGCAATATTTAATTGATGTGTCCTACAGCTGGTGAAATTAAAACGTATGATTCGAATATGGTCGCTATTATGACTAGGGAACTATCTCGCTCGGACTACCATAAGTTTTAAATAGTCTGGGTTAAGGACTAGCGGTGAGAAGGGTCTTTTGTTCAATTAGGAAGCAGGGAGGGGAGGGAGGGTGAGAATGAACAATTTCAGGGCCAGTGCCGTGTCTGCAGGGAGTCCGTGTGTGGCATTTGTATTTTACTTTGGGAGAAGGGTGAGTGTGTTCTGAGGAAAGTTGTCAGAGTTGTAAACTGTTAGAAACAGCTGCAAACATTTAACTGTCGTTAAATCATTGCAAATTAGTACATTCGGTGGAATTGTAAGGTTGATTTAAGGATTTAAAAACAACTGTTCACTTATGACCATTGTTCAACATGTGTTTGGCAAAAAATGACTACCCTCGCCTCTTACACCTCGCACTTCTTCTATGCTCACTCATTCCGGATTTAAAATTTCTTCCCGACTGCCCCACATACACACTATCATACGCAGTACATTTCAGCATTCACATACAACTTCATATTAGATTGTCCACTCTGTCTTCAAAATTATTAACCACTTTTCCTAGTGAAATTAGAGGACAAATATACACTTGTTCCAACGGGTTTGTTTGGTTGCACTCTAGTAAAGCCGACAGTGAAAGAATAACTAGCATCATTTTTTTGTTTCTGGTGTTGAATATTCACTATACCTTTAATACTTTTCACTGTGCTGGAACGCACTTTTATGACGAATAGTTTTTTAACAAAATGCTCTTTGTATCCTATGTTTTCCTCTAAATAAATTATGGACTCGGGTCTTTTCAAAAGGCAGTAGCAAAGGCAGGAATAGGCACGACAATAAGCATGGAGTTCAGAGCGGCTAGTTTATGGGGATAGGGGTGCAGGGAGTCCGCCGAGACAGTGTTAACGGAAAAAGCGCTTTTTCCGTGAATCGAGAATTGGTGTTTCCTTCTAGTAGGGAGATGCATACGTCCAGGCAAGGAATTGAACTGCCTCCGGATTTCATTGCACGGGAAAAGGAAGGATGAAGGGAAATGAGTACATCTAAAAGCGAGTTCTCTAATCTTTTCTCTCTAATAAGTTCGAGAATGTAAATCTGCCTCTTACTTCCGGTCCTCAGGCATATACTAATATCGGCTACATATCTAATATTAAAACATACTTTAAACTAAAGGTCGTCTTGAGTAGAAAAGGTTGGGCTTAGTGGAAGACGTCAACACAACGTAATTTATTTAGTTTAGAGGAACATATGTGAGAGAGCGGTAAAATGCGTAATTACTAGCCTTTTATTTCCATTTCGTTCTCTTGATGGGAGAATCAGTAAATTGAATAGTTGAAATTTTAAAGCTATGAAGACAACTGGGGAATTGTAGCTGTTTTTATCCACGAATAGTCAAGTTCTTATTGCAAGCAATTCCTGATTCCAGGCAAAACTCTTAAGCTCTTACTCCCTTTCCCTTGGTTCTTCTCATCCATTTCATGTAAAGGACTGGAGGAACTGTTTTGGAAGTCACAGTTACCAAGTAAATGGTGCTACATCCGAGGAAATCGATGGATCAATAACATATTGGCGGGAAAATGCACAAAATGTATTTTTTTCGCCATTTTTAACCTCACACGAAAGCATCAAGTGATATCTTTCAATGCAAAACAGCAAAACATTTGTGAATAAGACGGAAAATATTTACTTCGATGGGTGTAGGGAATTTGTATTCCGTTGTACACGTTCTGGTTGATCATAAATTTAGTTTTTAGCCTTTAATGAGCCTATTTTACTGTTTTGGACATGGAAATCTGGCCGAATAGTCACGTAGAAGCAAGACGTACGATAAAAATATCAATGGGCGAAGACCAGAAGCATTTTTTAGAAACCCGGTATCAAAAAAAGACACAGATGGAGGAAAACTACGAAAATTGGTAAGGACTGGAGGGAATGGATGGGAAATAGAAAATACGGAGATACTACAAGGGAACTTAAAATAGGAGGGCAAATGCAATCGATAGCGGGACCGGCAATGCACCAGTGGGTTAACCCATTTATGCCCAATGGGTCGACATACTAAGAGAAAATTCTAATACTGTACCAATCGATACTAGAGAGCTGCTGGCTCGCTTCCTTCATCGTACAGCGTACGTTACTCTAAGGCGAGCACTCCACGCTCTTAGTTTCCTTCCTTCTTAGTCTCCGGTGACACCTCAAGTTAACATGGCGGAACGATCCTCTCGGTCCACAGGAAAAGGTGAATTAAATATATAAAAGTATACCTTAATTCCGCAACTGTGCATGGATATATTTCTACAATAAATATTTTACGTAAAGTACTCGATAATTGGCTCAAATTCTAACTGTTGTGGTTATTGTAATGAAGTAGTATGAAGAAGGCGCATGGGTCGCTGACGACCTCCTTAGCACAAGCCCCATAAACATGATTTCGCGTGCACTCTTTTTCGGGTATTCCGCGGCAAAGTAATACGAAACATTTTAATCTGGATACTTATATTATGTAAAACATACTATAAACATATGCAGAAGGTTTTAGTCCAGGGTTACTTCGCATAAATTATTCTTTTCTATTTCTCGCGTCCCAAGATCCACAGCAATCAGGTGAAGAAATCTCAGTGGCAGAGATTGTGGGTGCACTGTAGAATATTGACGCCAAAGACTTCTCTGGGTTCACCGAAGATTTATACATTCGTCCTCTGTTGAACACGGTGACGAAGTCAACAGGGATTCGAGAGACGAAGACTGCACGGGCCCAAACCACCTAGGATATCACCAACTTCAAGTTGAAGTGGAAAAAATGTCCTTCGATGAGGGTGTGCTAGGTCTGTCGAGGGAGAACACTCAGTGTTCGGTGTTTCTGATGACCAATCCAAAGTAGCTCTAATAAGTATGCCTACCCCGAACCCGCAACACAGAAGCGAAATGCTAATGAAACCACTACCACCACAGGTTCTAGAATGAAGTAGAAAAACCAATAAGTCACTAGTTTTCTTACCAGCCCATTGAAAATGAGATTTCATCGCAGTACATATGCCAAAAGACTTATCTCTTTGCTTTGATCACTGGAGTCTCATCGTGCCCTATGAACCGACTGGCCAAATTGTTGAGTACACCATAATTTATGCTGGACAAAAAAATTACTCTGCGTCCCAAATCTCTCTCTAAGAAACGAATTCTTTCCTTGGCATTCTGTGCTTATCTGGATGCATTCCTTTGCCGCAAACGCTTATGGTATTGGAAAAATGATGCTGGCGATAAAAATCAATTGGTGTCCGATCCCATACGTAGAAATAGATTTGAAGCGATGATGAAATATCTTCATGTGAGCGACAATGAAGTTCTGCCGCCTAAAGACAAAATGGGAAAGATGAGATGTCACCTGGATGATCTGAATGTCTTTCACGCACCACGCTCCCTATGAAAGAAATTTATCGGTATATGAAGCAATGATTCCATATTTGGCCGCCACGGGTGCAAAGCAGTGAATTCGAAATACAGCAATTCGGCTCGGTTTATAGGGTTTGGTTCTTGCTCAGAGACAGAGCTATGGCATGAAAGCTGATATTTATCAAGGACGTAACGAGGAAGAGCACCCAAAGAACATGGAACTTGGACGAACGGCAATCATGGGCTTTTGCCGTGATCTCCAAATCGCCTATCCTCAAATTCAATTTTCTTTCCATTTTGACATTTTTTCCACTTGTGTGAAACTTAGTCTCTTGTTGTAAATGAAACAAATTCCAATGGAAATATTTGCTCTAATTTAGGGAAAATTTCCCTTTAGCTGACAAAAAAATAAATCTGGAAAATAAGCGAGGTGCATATGATGCTCGAGTTGAAAAAATGGCGAATATATTAGCGGACTCTTGAAAAGACAAAAATGGTACAACTTTACCACCAAATCAGTACTGCGTTTTGCCGTCACAAGAATCCAAACGCTGCTCACTCAATGGAAGGAAGAAAAGTTCAGCACCGTAGCTGAATATAGTAGCAAAATATAATAGAAACATGGGTGGAGTCGACCTTATGGATAATATCATTTCAAACTACTGAGTAAGAAAAAGAGGGAAAAGGTGATATATTCTTATCATGTACTGGGTATTTGATGCTGATCTGATTAATGCCTGGGTGCTCGCTCGCAGAAATGTCAGCACATGGACTGTCTTACTTCCCGACGGTCAGCGGTAAGGAGTGCTTTCGAAAAATAAAGAACGTCATCAAGACGGAAGGTAGCGTCCTTTACATTACATTTGGCTTCAAACCCTTGCAATACTACCACGTAGGGGGTGATGTATTCAGGAAAATTTACTTTTGAAGACGCGCTATTGCTCTTTTGCTAAGAGAGCTTAATTAATGGTTGCTCCATGATTGGAAGGTTACATTCTCTGGGTCAATAGCACTCCAATAGCCTCTGATATTACAGTATGACACTTCCTGATGCCTGCAATGCGAGCTGCTTGACGAAATCGTTTTGTAAGTATTTTAGCTTTTTTTCCACTTCCTCTTTCCAAGCAGAGCCAAAATCTATGCCTGAAATGCGCTCTAAGGCCCAGTCAAACAATTATCCGGGTGTTATGATTTGATTCTCATAATGCAAATAAAGGCTACCTCGCTAGCCAACCTTTTCAACGTTCCTCCGTCTCATAGATTTTCTCCTGGCAAGGTGGTGAAAAAGTGCCATTTTCCTGGCATGTTGCAGGTTTATAACAGTGTAATTCTATCTTCACTTTGAAATTATCGGTGCAAAAATAGTTTTATTGCATCATTCCAAATCAATGACACATACAATGACAACCTTGAAATTCGTCAACTTAGGTAGTGTATCAGACGAATCGCGTTGGATCGAGGACAGCCAGTTCCAATGATCAATTGTCCATAATGCGGTGAATGGAGGCATTAGCTCACATACATAATTTAAATTTTACGGTGATTTTATTGTTTCTAGACACATAATAACCTCAAGAGTAAGAGCTCCCACATGAGTAAGGCACAATTTTTCACTTTTGCGTGTCATTTGAGTTGAGTTGTTAGGGTGAAAGAAAAGCGTCCGGAGATGAAAGTTTTTCTTCCCATTGGCCTGCATTGAAAAGCATAAGTTGTTTCGATCTTAAGAAACATGCACTTGTGGATTTAGGAAGGCAATAGAAAACTGAGGTCATTTATTCCATTGAGGAAGGGGAAGATTTTAAGTGGTTGGAGCGCTGTTTTTATGTACAGATTTGTATGAAACACTGCATTCGTGTGCTCACAAGTAATATCCACATATATAAAAGAAAAAAAGGATCATACAGATTTGGTATTTCTGGCAATTTATAGCTAATTTAACACGCAGCCAAACGGCATAAGACATGTATTTCGAAATAATTCGATTACATAAGTACACATTTGTTTATAAACGCAAAATAGTATGTTTATTATTAATATAATTGTTTTTTACAAATATCAAGATATAACGTCGAGTCTCATGCTCGAGAAGAGCATATTTAAATATTATTTAGTCGATTTCGAACACCGCGCCGAAAACTGTAACATAACACGCTTTAATTAATGGAAAATATGGTGAATAAAACTCTTTTATCTTTTCCATAACTGCCTGTATGGTGAGTTCCTACTCACAACCAGATGCACTGAAGTGAAATATGGTTCAAGAATGTATTTCCACTTGCTGAATAAACATTAAAATGTGTACTCAATGACCCAATATTACCGCATCTACCACCTGTAGGCAGGGCGATGGATGGATAGAAACCCGGATTCGGAGTTGGCCTGTTCTCAACGAGAGGCGCCGAGGAGACAGTCCGAAATTCCATGCAACGAACGGAGTGGTACACTAAAAAGCTCTCCAAATGGACCCAAAGTAGGTAACGCGATTCCACTGAAAATATTCCGCTACTGTAGGGATATATACCTGGACGCTATGGATAGGAGGTCATAATTCCAACCAGAATACCGAACCTTAGTTTTTTTACATGCATAGAGTTCGAAGGGGTCACAGACGAGCCACACTCAATATTCTTTGAAGTATTGATTGACAGCATGGCGGAAATATAGAAGCCAAAAATAGGCTTTCCACGAGACAAGACTGCAAAAAAGTCACCTCTGTAAAATAAATTATGGACTCTTTATGTTGATATTAATAAATAATGCTCGTTTCAAAATAAAAAACTCTAAAAACCGAAATACTCCAGTTTTATTCGCATATAAATGAACAAATTCATATTTTTGCCTTTGAATAAATATGGGGTTTGTGAAGCCCTGAAACTCGGTGAAGGAACACAGAAAGTAGCAGGAGGTAGAGCCATAAAATATGTGAGAGCAGAATGAGATTGCGGTTACAAAGACGGAAGCCCTGAAGTCCACAACTAAATGTCAGCGCACGGACGATTGCCGGACCCAAAGTATTTATCAATGAAAATCCCCATAGAGGTGCGAGTGTTTTCCAAAAAGCTCATGGTGAAAATACTTTTGGAGCAGCCATAGATGACAGTCGGTTAGTTGTAGAAGGTGCACTATTCTGTTGAGTATGTGATGGTTGGTGATGTGGGCACAGGTTCATAGAGCAAAAAATTCAACATACTTGATAACTAAGCCCACGTTTTCCCACAAATATCTGCTTTTTCTATACAGAAGGCTCTCAAATCCGTTTCCAATTTTCCAATAATTTCGGTGTTCACTTAAAAATGAATCTATGAGCGGTATGATGGAACGTCACGTCGCGTTTCCGTCCATCTCACTGTGAGCGCTCTCCCATTTATTCTTTATTATGCTACATATGGCTTTTTTAAATAATCTCTACAAAATGAATATGAATCAGGGCGTAGAATATTAAGCTGAGAAAAGCTAATATACTCTCATCAATCTAGCCAATATTTAATTATCTCAGGATTAAAGGTTGCACGCCAGAACTATTTTTTAAACTCAATCGAGCTCTCGAGATTGCTCATTATTGACGAGGGCGTTATAAATTACAAAAAGCCGAATGGAAATGAGCAATAAACTATTGCTCATTCTCGAAAAAACTCTTACTTACCTTCCATATAATGATTAAATTTAAAATATTTTGTTATTGTAAAATAATTACAACACGTTACAGAAAACTCTTACAACTTCTTATAAAATTTAGGAGTTATTACACATGGTTCTTTCAGGTGAAACATTTAGAAAGCCAACCTTGAAGGAAATGGCACAATGTTTTGCATTCAAAAATATTATTTGGAAGCAAAGTCATACAGTAATCCAATGATCGTTCCGAGACGAGCAGGGGCTATGATGGCGTAGTGAAACAAGGTCATGATCACGATGGAGATGAAAACAGATCTTGCCCTGAGACTGAATATAGGCACAAATGCACGTGATAATGACAGATAGAAATAACATCAAAGAAAAGAGGCTTGTGGAAGAATAAAAAGGCAATGAAAATGTAAATAGAGGAGAATACCCTATTCTCGAAAATTGGAAAATCAAAGCCCGGAAATCTCAAAGCTTCTGGATATTCGGATTCAGAAAAGAATATAATCTATGATATACACTAAGAGAATCCCTCCCAAAGGTTTATACAGAATGGGTAAATCTTTTCTGTTCGCAATCTTTGAAAGACGGCTTTAGTGGAAAATGCCCAGCGGCAGGAAAGATTCAACTCGACGTTTAGGTAATCAGACGAGGCCTCGGGAAAAAAATAAAAAATCTATAATTTAGAAAAATAGACCGGAAAAACACGTATAAGTTGCAAAATGTCTAATTAACCCCAGGAAGCTAGAGAAAGAAACAAAATTGTGCACCGAGGTTAATAATACACAAATAAATAATGAGACTAGTCTTGAAAATATTTAAAACAGTAAATAAAGAAAATAACGGCATAGCATTATAGGGGCAATTGAGTAGTGCGAAGGAAGCCAGGGGTAGAGAGAGAGCTGCCAATGGAAGATAATAATTCGTTGTCTCGGGCGTGACTTCATGGAATCGACTTAACATAATGAAAAGTAAAGAAAACTTTATAATTCCACATAAATATTTATTGTACGACCTAGGTTTCGACGTCACCAGATGATGACGCGCCACGTCGAAACCTAGGTCGTACAATAAATATTTATGTGGAATTACAAATTTTTCTTTACTTTTCATTATGGAAGATAATAATGCTGAAAGTAGCACAAATGGAAATTTAAGAAATAGTTGAAATATGAGAGTAGGTGAATCGAAGTACTGTGGCATTATTAGAGGCTGATGAAAAGTTGATACGTAATATTCTTCACGTATTGAAGCGAGTGCAAAAGTATCTCACCGAAATACAGAAGTGCATGAAAAAGTTTAGAGATGAATACATTCTAGAAAAAAGAAGTCACACCGGTAATTCTACGAAAGGGGAACAAAAAATTGCAGATTCAATTTCAAGAAATTTCCTCGTAAAATGGTTCTACAAAATGGTAAAATGGCAGACGAGGGCGATAGTGAACAGAAACAATACCAGGTACATTGAATGCCCTCAAAAAACACTAACATGAAAATCAAACGCAAGGAATTGAAATTCTCGTAAAAAATTTGAGATTTAGGCAAAGAAAGATTACCAGTGGCCCTTAACAAAATACCGAAGAGATAATGATAGCATCCGATAACCTTCCAGAGCTATCCAGACATTGGAAACGGCGTAGGATAATATTGCCTTACACAGAGTACAGGCCATAGTAAACCTGTGCGCCGATGGATAAGCTATCGGCGGCGGACGCCGGCTGGAAATGGGTCGGCGGCCGACGGCGCGCCGAGCCGATGGTTTTTACCGGCGGCGTACTCATCCAGCCATAATGTATCCACAAGTATTTCAGCATGTTAAAGCATAAATTATTCACTGTTTCTCATTATTTAGTGTGTTAAATTGTTTATTTCATGTTGAAACTTATTTTATTATATTTTTACTAACGTATGCGAGAAATTTCTTTTAATTTAAGTATTCCAGCAAATACCGTATCGTACATCTTCAATCAAACCTAATATTATACCCTTTCATTACTAAATTTTATAAGACAAATTCATTACTAATGTACCTGTTATCTCAAATGCGTGCGAAAAATTTCGTTATAAACAGATATGTCCATTTCACTTTTAAAATTTTATTCATAGTTTTTCAAATATGATGAAATACTATTCAAACGATCCTGTATGTATTTTTATCGCCTCTTGCATTCATCCATGTACCGCATTACAAATTTTGAGAGCGGAGGGTTTTATGGAAAAGGCCTCCCGTTTTTTAGATTTTTATTAAAAACTCAATATTTATAGATTAATATCCGAATTAATTAGACGAACAAAAAGGCAATATAAAAAATTTAACTCTTGAAATCCGAAGACTTACAGAAAAAAAACACAAACTTTTACAAAACATTTAAAAATAAAATGTTGGGGTACCAACCCCAGAATCATCGCTTTAGAAAAGAAACTGGGAAACTGGAACTTAACAATGTAGACAATGGCTGAGAATTTTCTAATTGTTTCGAAATACTTCCGAACTACCCAGAACCCAAGGAAAGATTCCCACCAAAAGATCCCAATGAAAACAACCCTAATGCACAAGCACCAGATTAAGAAGAAACCACAAGACAAATTAAATAGTCCCAAAACATTAAAGCATCAGGTGAAGATAGACTCGTAGCAGAACTCGTGATAGCAGCTGGACCAAAAAGTATAGCAGAAATAACAAAAAAATACAAAATTTTGGCGAAATGAACAAATCTCTAATGACAGGGAACATACATTTTATACGTAACATACATATATTCATACATTTTATTAAAAAAGAAGATAGAACAGACGTAAACAACTACAGAGGAATTCCACTCCTTCCTGTCAATATAAAATTCTCTCGCAATACTTTCTTGTTCAGTGACAACTAACAATTTGGCACCAAAAGATGTACAGCAAGGATATTATATGCACCTTCGTTGACCTCAAAAAAACCTTTGATTCAGTTGATCGCGAATCTCTTGATCAAATTTTGAAAGAACAAGGGCTCGACCCTAAAATACTCGCAACCATTAGACAGACGCTCACTGACAAAAAAATGTCAAATAAAATTCAGGGGCAAAATTTTGGAACCCTTCGAAATCAAAACAGGAGTAAGTCAAAGAGATGGACTCTCAACATGACTCTTAATTTGTGTCCTAGAAAAAGTAATTCGAGAATGGTCAAAAGACAAAGTAAGTCTAAAAATTGATCAACCAATCCAATTAGGAATAAAAAATGTAACAATAGACATCCTGGTTTTAACAGCAATCTACAATTTAGATTCTACAGACATCTGTCTGTAGGTTCTGTATACATCCGACTTAAACCTTTTGGACTTTCAATGTTCTTGTTTGTGATTTGCCCTTACCTCCCCAGCACGCACCCCTTTCCCAGGGTTTCTCCGAACGGTTTCTGTTCTCCAGCCCCACGCCCTTCTGAAACTGCTTTGTTTGACGCATATCTCTTCCGTCACCCACATTTTTCATGAATATACTTTATACCCAAATCTTTAATATTATGATGATGATGACGTAATATCGGGACTAGTCGAGTTAAATCTTTTATTAGTGGAACTGTAAGTGTTTTCTCCGTAATTATGGAACTTTTTCACCACATCACATCTGAATCTGTATTTAATATATTTGACGACCTCGTAGTCGAAAATTATCGGAAGGGCATTCAACCAGAGCAGAAAACATAGCAACGACACAAGTAAAAATATCACCGTATTTTTAGAGCTATGTTCAATTAGAACAGAAAAGTCGCGGTCAAAATGAAATTAATCAGGTGGTTCATTAATGTTTCAATTGACAGTATGGTACCACAAATGTCAAAATAAGTTAGATATCCTGCCTTACGTCTTCTATACTTCGACGATTGTTCGAAAAGAACGGTAGTATCCAGAATGCACCATCTCCTTTTTTGGCCATCTATAATATGGTTCCCACGTTGTTTAATCGAAAGGCACTCCGTTGAAAAAAACAGGACTGCAAAACGAAACAGGAACCAATGAGCAGTTTCGTACCGGAACAAAACTATAAGCTTTCTTATTCAATGTGCCTTCGTTTCCAGATTGAAACCTTAAGTCTGGCTTGGTTTTAGTTTCGTTTCAGATTGAAAGTAGAAATTGAACCAAATATGACATTCCGGAACTGTTCCTTCTCTCGAATAGTTTCGGTTTAAGTAAGTGGTAGCTATGATAGATTTATGATAATATTATGATAGACCGTCGACAGTAAAAAGACTTGTCTTAATGAATACCATAGCGCAAGTGTCTATATTTGTCCTTTCTAGAGCATGCTAACACCACCACCAGGTGTTCGACGGGCCAATCATCTTTGGAGCAGACATGCGCCTGCTCCCTCCTTTTAGGGAATGCCCGGTGGCTGGAAAATCTGGAGGAAAAGCGGCGCCCACCTTGAACCACTTCACCGCTCCCCCTCTGTCAATATCGCGCCCTAGGGATCAAAACTGCCCCATTAGAGGGACATTGTCATTGGTCAGCGACCCCAAGGACGATACGAACAGAATCTTTCTATAACTCCTTAGGTAAAATAAAAGACAAAGAACAAGAGGGGACATTATTGCTTGAGAGCCATGCGTGAAATCTGATGGGCACATTTGTTAATATTGGATAAACTTGTCAGTTTTAATGGTCAGGCCCTCTTCCTTCTCCCTTTGTGCTTCTAAAGAGACCTCCACCCCTCCAATCGTTCAAACAATAATCGTACCCACAATCTCTTTGCATCGGGGCCGAGACAACTTTTCTCCATCTCAGATTGCCGCAGAGACGTTTATTTTGTAACCGTCCCCCCAATTACGCTTATTATCTTTTTAATTAAGACCATTACCTGTACTTCAGCACTCGCTTCATCCGCAGAGGAAAATTCATAAGGCTCCCCTTTTATTACCCATTATGACTGACCCGCCAAACTAAAGCCGGGAAATCCCAGTCAGTGGGGGGTGAGGGAGGGGGAGAGTGAGGAGTGGACGTTACAGAAAAAATTCCGAAGAACAGGCTGCTGTTATTATTCGGAATATAAAACGGCAAAAATATGTTTCATATAATTCGTTATGTGAATTGATGTACATATTTTAGTTAATATCGAAAGTCTAAAGTTTAAGAGCGGTAAATGAAAGAGGACATATTTTTCTTGTTTCAAGCTCCGCAGGAGAAGATAGTATTCATTTCACCACTTGGATCCCCCTGGCTTAACCATTCATTACAGCCTTTCCGGAGACACTTAAAATAACTTGCCCATTTCATGGTTTTTCAGAATTTTAATAGGTCTAAGATGAAAAGTAAAGTAACGGCACAGCGATACAACACTCTACCTATACGTTAACCAGGCTTTTAAGTTAGCCAAATTTAGGTGATTCAGGTTTCTCTTCATGTTATTTTAGTGCTTGTTTACGTGAAGAATCGGAATCGATTCAGATACTATTTGAATTATGTAAATGGCATTTCATGGAAGATTACGAATCATCTATGCCGAAGAAAATAAAAACCTCGTATGCAATTTCATGACGCCGATTTCTTCTCCTATCTCCATGCGAAGTGGCGAATGCATTTGCCATCCTCCTATATACACTATGATTGTATTGTTGATTTACTTCCTTGAACTTAGATTACCTACAATCAAAGTGCAAAAGGGTTATTGTTTAAATACACGACTAGTGTTTTTATATTGAACGTAGCTAATATTCGAGCCTCCACAGCATGTATTTAAACCAAATGGCTAAACTCTCGTTGTCAGACACATTTACATTGCATTGACCGGCTGGAAGCCATGGAACCTCAGAAGGGAAAAAGGGAGAAATAGAAGTCTTTAAGATGTAACTATAGAGGGAGAATAGAAAAAGCACAATACACGGAAAGACTAACGAGAAGTTTCTTTGGTAGGTGAGTGAGGAAGGGAAATCTGGATAGGACACATCCAAAATACGTATAATATAAAGAAATGGAGCTACAAGGATATCCGTCACCTTGTTCGATTATGCGGTCTGTTATATCATTATTTGAATCTCCTATTTCACAATGTTGATTAGGACGGCATCAAGCGGGAAACTGAAGATAACGCACTTATGGGGGACTAAAGGCTTGAACAGAGCAAAATCCATGCCGTGGAAGCGTGGACGAGTGGTTGATGGCTCAAAACAAAATGGTAACTTTGTTAAATCTATCGCACAGATTTAATTAAAAGACTATTTTCAACAGCACATCAAATATGGGCAGAATAGCTGCTCTCTTTTTTATTCGTTATTAAGTTTTATGTTATTATGAGGAGTCCGCAGTAATAAGTGAATATAAGTATAGTTCCGACGCATCGGGGGCATTGGTCGGTAAATGACCACCTACGACGGCGCCTCGCCGCGCCGCCGACACGGAAGACCAGCGGCGGCGGCGGCGCACAGATCTAGGCCATAGTTATGGGCACAGTACTTTCCCATGATGACAAAGGACTAATGCGCAGTGAGGATATAAGGTAAAAGGTTAGAAGGTGATTAAATTTGGACTCGGCAACGGAAGAGGGAATAAAAGAGTAAGCAATTTTTTCTCCAGGGTAAATAAAAACGAAAATCTTAAATAAGGGCATCACGAAATAAATAAGTCTACAGATGCACCACCGACTCCTCCTGCGATGTTCTCACCCACCAAGAAAAATCACCACCCAGCCTTTTTCTCACCACGTAGATATGAAAACCTGGACATGAGCAACATTATTTTAGTGGAAGAAACAACACAAAAATAATTTTCAGGAAATACCTCAATCTCAAAAGTTGAATCCGATGTCCTTGGGTCAAAATTTTAGACAAAGAACTAGTTCGAGTATATTCGAAAGGGAGATTTTTGGAGAAATAGAAATTAAATCAACGTTTTTAGTCAACTGCGAAGAAAAAATTCTAAGTATAGAATTGTTTTTGATTGTGCTTTTTAAATTGAAGCTCAAACTAGTTCCATCATTTTTGTAAACCATTAGGTATCAGCTTATAATTGCTTTGTAAGCTTGGAAGTCCAAAATGAAATTGAAGCAGAAGTCACAATTGAAAGGAAATAAAACTCACAAAAACCTCAATAAGATACATCATATCTGAGCACACCTTAAGGCATCGAAGTTCAAGTCCTTCTTGGAACGTATTGGGGTACACGATAGAAGTTTAGCACCGATTCTACTACGATTATAAGGCATTATAAAGGTGGCGCAACACAGAGCACTGTAAGAAATAATTTTGAAGAAATAATAAAGAATGATGATTCACATCACTTGGAAAACGCAGTCCATGAATAACTGGGACTCTAAAATGAGTGGGCCGAGCAATAAGAGGTTAAACCCAACGGTGAGACAAAGGAATAAGCTCATCGGCCACTCTTTCGGCGACAGTTGAGTGGACGATTGGGCCCTTGACCTATCCGCTGTATAACTCTTTGGTTACATGGAGAGGCCTGACAGCTCGCTCTTTTAAGTCGAAGAAAGTAAATGTGACAGTAGATGAAGAAGTGCTCATTTCAATTAAAAATGTAATAATTGTTGTGAGAGCAAAGATACAGAGCACGCAGAGAATTGGGCGGAGAAGATATAAACGATTACATCTATGTCAGTCAATTCCATGGACGAAGAATGATTATCTCATTAACTCGATCACTACTTTCGAAGGCTTTCCAAAAATGCCAAGGGCTAAAGGGGCGTAAACGCAAAACGCAATTAAAAAAGTCACGATAAATATAATAACGGAGTTGCTCAGACTTATACGCAATTTTAAAAGAATAATCGGAGACAAGATACCAGTGACAATAAAGCAAATACTTTTCAGGAAGAGGCTACGTCCGGAATAGAAACATATAAACAGTCCAGGTGCGGCAAGTTTCTAATACTGGAAAGCAATAACACACTCTCTGGCCCACCTTTTGCGGAAGTATAATCCCAATGACGTTCCGCCAAATGGCCGATCAAAATTCCAGGTTTAATTATAAAAAACCCTTTCAAAGTGCACGATTCCCATATCCTGCCGCTTTATCCACAAAGAAACAATTCAATAATTGTCATCTCTAAATTGGCCCCAACTCTCGGCATTTATTTATTTAAATGTTGAGCAAACTTTCCAAACAGCGCGCTCGCATTTCTCAACGCTCATCGACAACCTCTGGCCCCGGGGACACACTTTGATGTACACCGAGCACCACCACTTCACCCCCGCCGACCCCCGAACTGCCGCGAGACGCTCCCCATCGCCCGCTGCCCTTCGTGGCGCCATCTGGACGACAAACACTTCCTTTCCACCCATTATCCCGACGGCAGTCGAATCCCCTCACGGTCGCACACCGACCTCCAAGTCCTCGAACAATAGCCCATCGGGAACGTGGGTGCGGAGGACACGCTCGTAAGCCGGTCAAAGGCTTTTTAAAGAGTTCATATGGCGAGATGGATACCGAAAATTGGGCGGCGGAGAGAGTGCGCTAATATGATCAATAAGGATTCTAGAGGCGTCCAAATCCTTACCTCTCCCCGTTCCCCCTCCGTGTCCTGTCGGACCTGTTCGCGACAAATTCCGGCGGAAAGCGTGCCTTTGCCCGGGACTCCGGTCCCCCGTGCAAAAAGGCGACGAGGAAGGCAGCCGCAGGGCAGGTCCGGAACAAAGGGCCCCTCGGCACGTCAAAGGCATGCCGCTTCTACTCCGACCTGCCATGAGGAGCGCGGTGACAAGTATCTCTACGGCTTTAAGTTAACTCATATCCTGTGGAATTTGACGAAATGCAATCCACCACGGCCTCTTTACAAAGACATTACAACTCTTTGATCCGAACTCGCATGTTTTCCTATGCGTGTTTCCTAAATTCGGCACTTAACCGAGAAACTAGTTTTCACGCCTAACCTCACCAGTAGACAGCAAGTAGTTGCAGGATGAGCCTGTTTCTCGTAAATTTTAATCAGTTATAAAACCTTCAATAATCAAAATTCAACTGGAATTTGTAGAGCAATTTGACTGAAGTAGCACCTATTTGGTATAGTCATTTTCCGAACATAAAGCTTTAAGGCTTATATACATAAGAATCTACAATCGATGATAAATTGGGCGTGGGCAGCCTATCTTGAACTCGACTTTTGGTCTGAGGTCCCCCAAAAACTATTACTTCCGACTCCACACTTTATCTAACAAACGCGAGTTGCAGACGGAATTATAGAGGAAGAAAGTTCACAAGCTCCCGCCCAAAGGAGGCTGCCGAGTAGGCGAGAGAATTCGCAATTATTCGCGAGAGTAGGCGACACCTCCCGAAGACACAAGAGTTGACCACGAAGACGAATGCTCGCTCACCCCGCCACTGCAGGTGCGGGCGAGATGTATGAATCGCCGCCAATTGATGATCGATGCTCGATACAACTCGGTGTGCAGGTCCAAATAAGCGGCTCAGAGTTTGAGCTTAATTCTGCGGTAGTGACGTTAATTATTTGGACTTAAGTAGTGACGTCGGTCTCTTAGGCCGATTAGTGCTTTGGTGTTTTTTAAAAGATGGTCTCAACCTTTTCTGAATGATCACTGAATAGCAGCTATCAAACGTGAACTTAAAAATATTTATACAACATTTTGACTTCACAAAGAGAAGATACTTAAGCCTAGGGCTTTGTTTTTCTTCATTAGAGCGAAATAGCCATCACAAAGAATTGGTATATTAATAAAGGATTAATTTCCATTATATCTCAGAAATTACCAATCCATATTTTCAGATAATCATCTATTACATAGCATAACAAAAAAGGTGGTATTTTAGGACGAGTGGTGACGCTCGGTCTGTTGGACCAAAAGTACCTGTATGTAGCGATATACCTACACGAAGTGAATTTTGGCTCGTATAGCGGAGGGACATTATAAAATAGGAAGCAATTGAAGAGCATTGATGGCAAAATTTTATGCTTCGTCTGCGTCACCAGAAAGATTATATTGCCGGTCTGTGAGACCAGGAGTCACCACTCCAGGGTTAAAGGCACGGGATCAGTGCACACCGTTGTTTCTCAAGGAAATACGAAAGTAAAATAATGTTGCGGACATCATATACATTTTATATCATCGCAATTCTCGCGTGAGCTTCAAGCCTTGGAGAATATGACTCAATGCATAAAATCCTTCTTCGTAGGCCTCTTCTCTATTCTGATGGACGGTAAAATAGGTGAGAGAGCACTACGACGAAGATTGATAAGGATAAATATGTGGACTATATAAAACGTGATATGAAGCAGAAGAACTATGACGACAGAGAGTAATCAGCAATGAGAGCACTGAAAAATAGTTGAGAGATGACTCCGTGTCATCGTCAGAACACAGCATGTGTAACTAATTTGGAGAAAAGTTGTGAAGGCTCCCGCGGCATATAAACCTTGATGGCAGCATGACGTCAGGTTTCGTCTCGTGAATTTCTGATACGTGGTGGCAGTATGCCGACGCTTCCGAGCTGCAGACGACAGTCGTCAAAACTTGTCACATGTCGGCAAACTACGCGGGGCAAAGATAGAGGGTGCAGCCCTTAAGTTAGGTTTGTGTGACTCAATTGGTCGTACTTATGGACTGCTACAGTCAAATTACTGAGCCGCTCAAGTATCCTCAGTCTCTAGCTAATCATTATTAGCAAATCACTCAAGGCCAATTAGGCACTGGTGACTAATTATATGCTGTATAAGACCCACAACTAACACAACAACTAAACAGCACCCAGGCACATTACCTGCTCGTGAGGAAGCAATTTGTAGGATATACCTGAAAGTGAGTCTCTTTATGGAGACACCTGGAGTATATAAATTTATCAGTTCATGTCATATTTGGAGGCTGTGAGATTGCCAAAATAATTGCACAGATTCATTATCTGGGCGGTAAGCAAATCTATTAAGCCATAACCTACATCAATATCCCGCCGAGCGGCTTCGAACGACATCAAGGCTTCGATCATGGTCATTTGAGAAAAAACTGCATAAAAAGTGAAAATTTTAAAGGCAGGGAAATATAAAAATTATTTAATAAATGTTATTTATTTCTTCAGTCAAATAAGGAAAAGTGATCCCTCGAAAGGAATGAATACCAGTATCTTCCAATTTGAGATAGATTGATAACTTTGGACAGAACACATGATTAAAGTCCTATTCAGCAACCTTAATTATTTGGCATTGACTGATTTTCTTCGTAGTATATTTCACCTTATGGAAATGTCGAGTTTATCATTCAAAAGGAAATATTAAGGTTATATTTTCCTTTTCACTTAGATTGAACCAGTTCCTATAACAGAAGGCGAAGAAGGAACACGGCCATAAATTCCATTCGAGCGACAAGAAATCGATTACTGATAAAGCGGAGAAAAATTGAACAGACCAAGAGCAGCTTGAGATAAGAAGCATATAGGGCAAGAATCAACATACCAAGCTATGGTGGCATATAGTTGATGACATTTCGAAAAATACTTATCGGTACCTGCTATCATATTTTACACTCAAAACGATCTGCCCATTATTTTCCTTTCCTCTGCATCTTTGCACCCTTTAAAATACTGCCAGTCATTCCATCACCTGTTCCTTTCAACGAACCAACTGTTTTTTTCTAAGTGTTAAGAACGATTGAGACAGGATTTGTTTGTTCCCCATCTCGCATACCTTCTACAGTAATAATTTTAATAGATGAGTTATGGTTTCCTTCGTATACACTCTGATTTAGATGTCACGGTCCAAATATATACATAATTCAGTGAAATCAACAACATGTTCTGAGAAATTCTGCCGAGCTGTCCCATCGCAGAAAAGACAAATTGTCGGAAGGGAAACAATGAGGGAAACCAAGCAACGAAACCTAGCCGTGATTTCTCGCGGGGAGGCATTAATTTCTTCCACTATATCGGTTTAAACAGTGACTGCCTTTCTCGGCCAGCACTTAGGGTAGTTTAAGCGAGATAGTTCCCTTGTCATAATGAAGACCAGACATGGATTATACGTTTTCATTTCAGCAGCTGTAGAAAGCATGAGTTTAATCCTACATTATTAATGCAGCAATAATACACTTTAATAAGACCAAAATTCTAAGTAATTAAATAAAAATAACAACATAAGTCTGTAAATTGAGCCATTTTTATCGCGCGGAACGTTTGAAATTACTTCACGGCGAAAGGTTTCTTGTGATCTTGAAAAAATTTCGGCAGTGATAATGATTTATTTTTTTAAATAGTTGAGGAAACATACAAACTGCAAACTGTCAGTTTTTTGACGTGATCTATGTGTTTGAAAGTCCTCGTTTTTTTAAACAATATCTCTCTGTAGTGCATACACGCACTATTTTCCATGTAGAAGTGGTGGTATTTTTCGTCGAAAATCTCGGAAAGCAGTTCGGTTAGGGGCTGATATTTTGAAATGAGCAAAACTATGAGATATTTTTCTTTCAGACGAGACCAAATTCACTGATTTCTACTAACTTATATTTCACTCAAGCTACCACAAACATTTACAGGGACCGACATATCCATCTGCTGGCTGGCACACTCCATCAGCTGGCCCCGCGTCCACACCCCAGCCATCCACGCGAAATTTCCCTTTGACACCCTCCCCCGTTCACCCAGTATCACAGCCCTTCAAACACGGCCAAACAACAAAACAACGCTCACTACGCCTTTGGGCAGAATGCAACGCTACCCTTCTCATCAAATCCTGCACCAGTCGTTTCTCAGCATTCCTGCATCAGTCCGAGCGGAATATCATTTTACCTAGAAATCAATGAATTTGGTCTCATTTTAAAGAAAAATATCTCACCCTTCTAATGACACCAAAAATTTAACCCCTTGCCACATTAGTTACGGAGATATTTGCCAAAAACACCAGCCCTTTTACATGGGAAATGGTACGTGCATGCACTCCAGAGAGACATTATTTAACAAATGAGGTATATCTAACACTTTGATGTCGTAAAAAACTAACAGTGTGTAGTTTGTATTTTTTCTCAACTAAATTTGAAAATTAATCATATTATCACCACAGTAGGTTCTTGGGTATCACAAAAAACCTACCGTTTTGAAGGAGTTTCAAACGCACTGCGCGAAAAAAATGAGTCAAGTTAAAGACTTATTTAGATATTTTCATTTAATTACTTACAATTTCTGCCATATAAAACTTATTAAGATATTTTCATTTAATAACTTACAATTTCTGTAATATAAAACTATATAATTTCACCATTAATAACGCAATATTAAATTGATGTGTTCTACACCTGGTGTAATTAAAACGTATAATTCGAATGTGGTCTCTATTATGTCTAGGGAACTATCTTGCTCGGACTACCTTAAGCAGTTCTCTCTCTATAAAAGAATACGTTGGTGCCATTATCCTTCCGAGGTGAGGGGTCGACGCCGAGGCTCGGATTCCGAGTTCATGTCCAGCTAAATGAGAGTCAAACCTTCCACGGGGAGATTTTTCTGCGGCCCCCGCAAACGGATATCAGCACAGCTGACCGCAGCGGTGATCGCGGGTCGCTGAGCGCACATTTTAATAATATATCAATTAAGTTGACAGACAATTAACGCACGTATACTATTTTAAAGCGTTTGTTTTAGCGGTGGAATTCGTCATACTGGCAGTAATGGAACCTATTCAATGAATGTAGTATTCATTGTTCCTATAATTAAAGATGGTAATGACTTCTGTTTTCAGCGCGGTATTCCAAATTTAAACGTAAATCATATTTAAATGTATGATACATGTATATTTCGTAGAAACCATTACAATTATAAGAAATGAGTGATATAGTGTTTAGATGAAAATCTGCATACATGTAGTCAAATTATTAGGAAATATACGACATACGCCATTAAGATACGTGTTTAAATAACTCTAATTGCTAAAAAATGACAAATCAGCATCATGTATTTTTCGCTTTTATTTATAGATATCGCGAATAAAACACGCATGCAAAGTTTCACAAAAATCTGTACGTACTGCTTTAACAGGAATACCAATAATAATTTGTAATAATGATAATTGATATGAATGCAACTGCTCACACGAGTATCATCTTGGGCCAAGGCTTTTTAAGATATATTCCACATAACTTCCCTCGCCATTAAGGCAATTTCGTCAGGGAAATTTACGTTGCTCGCAAGAAGAGTCACGAACACAGAGTAGGATGTCTGTTTTAATGACTTTCTCGGATACGAGACAAACATTGTTTCACTTCGCGAGAAGAGCTTTAGCAGGAAAAGGAGTTGTATATTGGAGGAATCCTAGTTTCGTTCCAGTTGCCAGTTAAGGTACATTTTCATGAATGCGTTTCAGACGAAGAGACGCGAAAGCGAGATCCTCAGCCAATCAGAAGCCCGGATTTCTTCGCGTGAGTTTGCGTATGTCCGCGTAGAGTCGCGTCGTCAGGGTTGAAATATTTTCAACTTTCGACGCGTGGAGCGCGTAGAATCACAAAAATGGCTGACCGGCGAAGTGTAGGTTCTATGGATGAAATAATCATATCACAAATTCGAGAGAAGTACACGTTCCTGTACAATTATAAGGACTATCGATACAGGGATAGAAACCTAAGGGAGAAGGTGTGGAAGGAAAAGGGATTCAAAGGTGTCAATGCATCAATTTCTATCTTCAAATTACTGCACGTTAATTAGCTCTCAGCAAGTTGGCGAGCAGATGAGAGGAATTAAGTTGTAGAGGAAATCAAAGAACAATAGCTATTGCACTTGGATGGAGCTAGACAACTATCAACACACAATTATCAACAATAGGCTGTAGAGCGATAAGCACACACGGTCGTCACGCTTCTTTTTTTACCATTTCTTCTCTGCTGTAGATGGCGCGTATATACCTCCTATGCGTAGGGACTGCTACGCGTAGGGACCTCCTACGCGGAGGTTCGCATGGATGCGAACGGTTCACGCGAAGAAATGACGCGTCTGGTCGCGCGCGTGCGCGTCTGACTCGTCCATGAAAACGTAGCTTTACTCTTTTCACAGTCCTGCTTGCTCTTCGGCCATCTAATTTCCCAGTTACATCTGCCTACCTCCTCTCACGCTTAACACTGTGGACTCAATATAGTTTGCCATTAGCGTCATCACTTGGCGTCACCCACAATGAACGTGTTCGAGTGACTAAACTTACTATTCAATCACTTTACTGAATTCATCGTACGTATTGTTAAAGAAATTTCCACAGAAATAAAATTAATATTGTGATATATAAATAGTTATTTAAAATAGTGATAAGTATTCAGTGATTTTACATAAAATTCTACATACTAATTCATGAAATATATTCTTGATGAATGACGTGTTTATATCCAGCTTTTGACTTCCTATTGATATTGAAGTGTGTTCCCATGGGAGAAAACACTTCCTGGTAGCATTGACACAGGCTATGAATCCACGGCAGACATAAGACTTTAGATATCAACAACATTTGGCAATTGCTCCTTCTTAAGCAATGGCTGGTGTATAGAAGAAAGAAAAAATTCCCTACCCTTCAGTGAAGGTTATTTGTCACAGAAAAGAAAAGCTACACAAAAAACCAAATGATTGTATACAACACGGCATAGCATAAACATCAATAGTTGCTACCGGGGCCGAAACAAATATTCACACCAACATGTGGAATGGTAAAATTAAAATACTAGTAATGCAGCACTCATTTTTTTGGGGAAACAAATGATCTAGGAGCAACTGGTAACATTACATCCGACCCAGATTGATATAATAACTTAATCCATAGCGTCCTTGAATGGCAAAGAAGGTTAACTTTGATGATATTAACGCTTATTTATTTCATCTCAGCCATGGGAATAAGTGAACTTTAGTGGTATATTCATTCAGCTTTGGGATTAAATTAAGGACAAAGAGAAATTATGCGTTTGTAATTGAATTAATAATGAACTGAGAACTAGAACGGCCTTCGTAAGAACTTCCATAAAACGTGATCACATTCACTGAATGAAAATGGTTTCATCTTTACCCAGATACGGTCATCAAAGCTGAAAGAAATAGATAGCTGTTTACTTCTTCACCCAGATAATCACTTTGTGACGCAATTTCCTGGTTTTCTCCAAGTCTTAGCGTTCACTCTCAGATGGATTTGAGACTCCAGTGACTGATACTGCGACGGGGAAGTATTGCAATGAACAAAGCCAGATCTTACAAATGGAGGTACCTCATCCCTCTTGATAGCACTCTCTGCAGCAAACTTTTCACGAAGTTAAGGAATAAAAAATGAAGAAAGTTTTCCTTCCATGGAGGCATTACCAAGTCCAGAAGCTGAGCGCAAAGATTCGAGTGGGTGACGAGGAAGCGTAATTGAGGTAAGTACTTCCAAACGTTTCTTTTCACCAAATATTTCGATTTTCGAAAGTAAAATTTGAAACAATTTCCCAACTACGCCGTCGCTAAAGTCAATCCTTGACAAGATGTAAGCGATGATGAAAATATAGCTTAACTTGAGACTATTCACTTTTATCGTGGCACTTAAAACACATTTCAGTAATTTAATCACATTTTAGCACATGATTGAACTAAAATACAGTCAAATTTTACGTAAAAAGTGTAAAGCTAGTTTTTTCATCCGTATTAGTATGATCATCGCTCAAAGGTGCGGCTCGTAATTCACGGCATGCGTGTGATTCCTCAAAACCTTGTTGTAAAATGCAAAAACGTTTTGTTTCACGTAACATTGTATATACCACCACCGTCAGCTTCAAGGACTTTTCCCTTTCCAAGCAAAAAAATATCTTCCACCGATTATTCCAGAATTCTCACTCAAGACCCAGCCTCAACCATTTTACGTTGCACAAAACTCATATTTGATATTGCAGAAGGCAAATATGATATGCCTTATAAAAGTTTAATATCGAGAAGATAAGCACAGTATAACTCGATATGAGTACATTTAGAAACGATAGAAAAGATCTGAACTTCAGGTACACTGCGAATCTTAACTCGTAAACAGATATACTATAGCTCAAGTATCTTTCAAAATGAGTAATGTAAGGGCCAATTATTTCTACAAAATCCGTTGGTAACAATATTCCTACATATTATATCGTGAATGAAGTAGTAAATGGCTCTCCAAATAGAAATATCAAATCTTTCAATGATATAAGCCCATTTCAGCTTTAAGCTGTGCGAATGGAATTACGGAGAAATTTTCATATCATCACGCTCTCAAATACATAAAAAACAAATATTTGACATTGATAATTAGAAATTTAGAAGAAAAAATGTGCACAAAAGCCTTATTATATCAACACCACCAGAATTCTACCAAATAAATGGTAGATCCATGGACATTCCCAACAGTTTCCCAAAGGTAGGGGAGTTTTCTCAAGCGATTCCTTGACAAATCTAACAATTTCACGATACAAAATCCGATTCTCTTTCAATCTTGGCCACCCTTCATACCGCCCAAGACTCTAACCCTCCCCTTCACTCACTCCCGCATTTTCCCAATATTATGCCGCGATCATATCCTTAAGGTAGTGCGAGCGAGATAGTTCCCTAATCATAATAGAGACCATATTCGAATTATACGTTTTAATATTACCAGCTGTGAGACACACGTATGAAATATTGCATTATTAATGGTGCAATAATATAGTTTTAAATGACAGAAATTGTAAGTAATCAAATGAAAATATCTAAATAAGTCTTTAACTTGACTCATTTTTTTCACGCAGTACGTTTGAAACTCCATCAAATGGAAGGTTTATTTTAATCCCGAAGAATGTTCTGCGGTGACAGTATGATTAATTTTCAAAAATAGTTGAGAAATAACACAAACTACACACTGTTGATTTTTTGACGATATCTAGGTGTTAGAAATTCCTCATTCATTAAATAAGGTCTCTCTCTGGGGTGCATACACGTACCATTTCCCATATAAAAGGGCTGGTATTTTCTGGCAAGTATCTTCGAAAGTAATGTGGTAAGGGGTTAATTTTTGTTTCAATGGAAGGGTGATATATTTTTCTTTAAAATGAGACCAAATTCAATGATTTCTCGGTGAATTGATATTTCGCTCAAACTACCTTAAATACGTCTCCACTTCTGCCACTCTTGCTGCCTCAGACTAACTTCCCAAATTAGTGGTCTTTCCAACCCTTCTACACGCAAAACCTTCTCATTTGCTTGCCTTTCCTTCCCAGCCTCATATTCCCCATCCGTATCCACGCTCACGTTATACCTACGATCATCCTCCTTCCGAAGCGACCCAATTTATCAACCACACGGCCATTGTGCGAAATTCAAGCTATGTAGCACTCCAGTCCAGGGTTTCTGCAAACCATCTCTTAACACCCTGGCACCAATTTCACCTCATCCCTCCTTCTTTCACTCTATACTTCCTTTGCCTAATGCCCTGTTCACAAAGCCCATTCTCATTCAGAATACCCCCATCATTTCAACTACATCAACTGATCTATTTTATGCTCAATAATCATTATATTTTTCCAGCCTCCCTACTGCTTGAGAACTCATTACCTTCTTATTGCAGAGACCCACAAAAGAGCAAATACCAGTATAAATAGGTGGCTGTTAATATTGTATATCTTTGTGTATCGTGGCATCACATTTTCTACTTATGGGCTTAAGATTTTCGTGCATAAAATGGAGAAGGATAAAATAACAAGGCATGCATCAAAATAGTTCTTTTGTTTTTAACCAAAAGATCTGTAAAAGTTCCCGCAAAGGTGCCCGTTGGAATTGCCTTGTACATAAACTGCTAAGTCTCTGATATCTAAAATATTATATTAACTATCAATGTAGACGATGTAAATCTAAAATACTATCGTGTGTCAATTGGTACTAGCTAAAGAATAAAACGTGACGATTCCATTATTAGTCATTCAATTTTAAGACTGATTGAGAGCAGCTCTCCATACTTCAGTATCTAATGCTAATTCTCTTTCTCCCTCGCAGTTCTTATCATTTCCCCTTTATTTTTCGCATTTTTAACCCTTGTCCTTCCTCTGATGACTTTTCCCATATCCCAATCCATAATATATATTCATGCTCATGGCATAAACTTATTCTCCACCAATACGCCCCCCATAAAAAGTACGAATCCCCGCAACTCGTATGAGAAAAAAAATTCTGCTCATAAGGAGGTAAAGTAATGCCAAGACTAAATGGAGCATTAAAGAAAAAATACATTTCCTATCGCACAGAGAGAGTACTCCTTTTATCAACCCGTCACAAGCATGGCACCGCGAGAGACCGCGCACCCTCTCAGTTGAATGAAAGCAAATTGCAAATAATCATTAAATCCTCCGCCAAAATTTCGAAGATGAGATCAGGATACATTTAATATCAAGAAGATCTGAAGTAAAATTGGTAAGTATTTATAAAATTGGACGCACAAGTATTAGAAAAGCTTTGACAAGTTTTGACGAGCTTAAATTTTCACCAGGCGAAGGAATAGCGATATAATTGTATCGTTAAAACAATTTATGGGTCAATTGCTATTCAGCAAAATAATATCGCAAAAGATATAATTTGAACTATTTTCTTGGTGTAAATACACTCCGCCGCCATCTGCCGTCATTCTCCAAATTTACGTAGCAGACCAATACGCAATGAGCGCCATTAGTGAAATCACCCCGAGTTACTTCCTCTCTGAATTCTCTGAAAAGTCAAAACGGGAAAATGTCCGGGGTTCAGAAAACAATAAGCGTTTGGTAAAATGCATGGCATCCTTAGAAAAATCAGGCTCGAATGACAGCACTAGCATTTGGTCGGTCAGGCAAAGGCAGCCTCAAATAACACCATTGCTCGACTCAACACCACGTGCCTACTACTCCCACTAACTCCCTGTTTGCTGCCCCAAATTACTCAAAGATCTCTCGAAGAAGTCAATTAGCCTAGTTTTTTAGACAAATGCTATGCGAATTAAGGGATTCAATATACATTCCCAGATTAAATAAGAACTTAAGTCAAAAACTCTCGCTACTCAAATGTATGCACCAAAGTGATAATATAGCAGGACTTTAGCCAGAAGCGACTATTCTGCGTCTACGATGCCCAGTTAGAGAACAGATATGCGTAAAAATTAAACGCATCTGTCGATAAATCGAAATAGCTAGCTCATAATTGCCAAAAACCTTAAACGATAAAACTGTACCACTAGGCATTTAACCTTCGAAAAATTTCAAAGATAAATTTTCTTTAAAGCAATACTATAAATTCCATTGGCTTCCTCTGTTTCCAAAAACACTCGCTTAAGCCGAAATACCGACAAAGGGAACATTATTTGTTTAAAAAATGCTTCTAATAGAGTTTTGTCAAATATTACTCTCCTTCCAAGGGGAGGAACATTGACTACTCGTCAAACTGAAAAAAGGAAGCGATTTTCTTTTTTTTCTCAGTTTCTCGATTCGTGGGTAACTATAAGATTTAAATTTATCTACTCGAGGTCATAAAATTCATTTGAGGGCGGTAATTCATAAAATTTCGAAAAAACTGAGTTACCAATTGAGTTGAGTTTGAAAACATTTGTTGAAATTATTGTCCATGAAATTCTCGAATGAAAGTATAGATGATATAATATATTACATAAATTCTTTCTAATTAATTTACGACCGCCTACACCATAGTTTTTCCTAAATAGAAATATCGATAATTCCGAATTTACGATTTAATGCACTGCAAAAATTCGTAAAAATAATAAGACCTTAACTAAAAGAAGAATATTCCGTAATCTTGGAAATAATTAACGAACGGAATGAAACTTTGGCCATCATTAGTCCAAGATCTCTTAAATGAGAAACAGGAACTCCGTGGCCGTTGGTTACCACTTCAACGGATTTCTTCACCAATAATGTTTATTTAGTATTAGTGCAACGATTAGAGGGAAAAATAAAATTTAAATTCTAATCCAAAATTGATATTGTTGAGGGTTAAAAAATAAGTTTCCGTTAATATAATCATAACCTTTCTTCTGCTTAAAGATTCTCCGAGTAATGCGAATGAAGGTCTCTCGTGTATTCCATTGGGTTAGCAGACAGTTATATTTCCAGACATTAATGAATTCAGAACGCCTGAGGATGAAGAAGAAGTCGTTCTTCGAAACGTCGAGAGATATGGAGATGCTAACCCAGTGGAGTACCCGAGAGAACTTTATTCACAAGATGCGCCAGGAAAATCTGAGATCATTCCTCTCCGTGTAAATTCATAGCATTAAAAAAATCTGTAAATTAGCCTGATGGAGTGACATAAAGTTCGCCAGTTTTGAAACTATAACGTGAAGGAAAATGGCACCGCACCCCGATAATCTGCTAGTAAGCTTAATTTTTCCACACGATGGAGAAATTCAGGTGAAAGAGAACTCATGGACTGGATCTACTTTCAGCAAGAGTCGAGTCCCGTAAACGAACAAGCTGACACATGAGTAGTTGCTGCATTTCGCCTTAGCGTGAATTGAACGGGTAAAATGTAAGCGTCTCTTACGAAATTTCCACAACTCATGCCCAATAAATAATACCTGACGACTTATGATAACTGAGCAGCCGCAGACCTCTCTCGAATAAAGTTGATACATTCACCACGATAGAGGGCCACCGCGCTCTCAGCGTCGAAACTAATTCGAGCGAACGTGCCGATGTTGAAACCACGCCATTACAGCCTTCTTATCCCCCATTCAAACGGTCATTAAGTGGGAGGGCCAGTTGCTAAGCCCAGTGACTACGACCCCGCAGTAAACACCCTATATCACCATTTACGGATGACAAAAGGTCGGCCCAAAATGATCCAATTGGCACGTAAAACCCGCGCCAAAAATTGGGCGCGTTGAATGCGATTCCTTTTTCGCAGTCAATCATTTTGACTCGGGAATAAAACTTTCACTGGCTGCACGTTTCCAGCCTCAGTCTGACCGGCGAGTAGCGGAGCGCCATCAAAATGAGAGTCACCGACGGTAGCCGATGATAACGAATATAAAGCCCTTTAGTTTTTCACGACGATTAAGCGAGGCCTCTGGGGTCTCATACTGCCACGGTATACACCAATTAAGGTGATTTTACACATTTACAGCTTTATCCCATGCCGTCGATCAACTGCTTTACTAATACTGGGATTTAAATAAATGCATAAGGCTAATAATGGAATATTATTACTGTTATTTAAACAAAGATAAAAAACAAAGTAATCTTTCGGGGGATATTATAGGAATAATAATGTACGTTGGGCCATATATGCATTATACATTTGGGCCCAGGTGGGGGTGGGATTGATCATCTCGTGCTCAGGCGAGGGTGGCGGGTTCGAATCCCGCTTGAGCGGCTTTTACATCACTCAGAGTTTGTCCCCTATATACTAATAAATACCCCGATGTAAACGGCACCTGGTTCTGTTTTCGATTACTATGGAAAATAAATAGTGAATAAAAAAGATAATATCCACTTTCGGTTTTATTCAACGTCATAATTACAAAAAAGGGAGAGAGAGCAACAACTGTGAACAACACTGCCGCAGTAAAATAGAGCCGCGTAAGCTGGTTATGGGTCTAGCAAATATTGCTGGCACTGCGCAGTGGATGAGATTATGACTTGGGCAACGAAACTTTCAAAAACACTCCGAAAAGGGAGGGGAAGGTTGTTAGTGTGGCGTGTCAGAAATCTTTTTTGAATGCCACCAACAACAGCGCCTCTAGAAGTAAAATAGTTCACCACTACCTGCCTTCCCGTTTCGCTGGAGTCAATGAAACTTCAAGATAAAGTCCGAGGTATACCTAATAAGAGCCATCATAAAGTAATTACGTTGCATTCACAACTACTTTCAAAAATATGCATACACCCACCAGCTCCATATTACGAGCTTGATTAATGGGGCCAGGTTGGAAAAACCTTGTGTAGTTCGCACACATAGCTGGCTGCGGCCTTTGCTGGAATAGCTGTTCGTCGCCGAGAAACGACAAGGAAGGGTGAGAAAAATGAGGGCTAGCGACGCTGTAGTCAAACATATCCGGAGTAAACGCCCAAGTGGACGGAATGTCCTGAAGACACTCACGTCCACGTGTTAGATGGAGAATCCCATCGCCATCATCGTCAAATGGTGGTCAAATTGGTCTAGTGGCGTGGACTGGAGGTGTTGCCTGAGAGCTGCCGTCAAATGAATATATGACGTCACCACCTTCTGGATGTCACTACGACACACGAGAGACAGTGTTGAGCTGTTCACGTGTGGACACGTGCCTTCGCGCTAATAAAAGCTACATTTGTTAAGGTAGAACCAGCGCTTTGAAGTACTAATTTCATTAGACAAATTAACTACGCCGGAACAAGATAAATTGCTCAAAATGTTAATAATAATAATAATAAATAATTTTTAACTATTCAACTTGGCTATATTGAACATTGGTTTTCTTCCAAATGAATTAATTCAGTGATATGAAGAAAGGCTTTTATATTGACGTCATGTGTCAGAGGAACTCTCAAGTTTTCTCATTAACGACAATATAATTGCAATGATAATAAAAAT
The DNA here is from genome assembly GCA_963169105.1 of Ceriagrion tenellum. Lineage (NCBI taxonomy): Eukaryota > Metazoa > Arthropoda > Insecta > Odonata > Coenagrionidae > Ceriagrion > Ceriagrion tenellum. Next base: position 12,773,804 of record OY720638.1, read on the forward strand.
AGAGATGAAATAAAATAGAAGAACTAAAAATCGCTTTCGCTCTTTTCACAGAAATTTAATAAAAACAAGTTTATTAGACATTTACTAGCGATCTGGCGATAAACTTGACAACACCGTAAAGAAACCTGTGTTGCACTGCGGTAGACAACCTTGTTCGTTTGCGTACCTCGTAGAGTTTCATTGCCTTTGCTATTGTTTTTCAAGCATTTAGATTCAGTTTTACAATACGGCATTTTTGTATTGTAGTTACCTATTATACTTCCTCTAATACTTTAGAATGCGGCTATATTTATAACTCAGCTCTCTTGGGCAGTGTAATTTGGCTGAAGGGAATTGGCCTTCATTCATTAGTGAATACATATAAATGTGAAGGTGATGAAGGCCTACATTATTCGTTTAATATCTTGAAAATAACAAAGTAATAATTGCTAAAATTGTTGCAGAAATAAATGTCTGTTGAAATTTATGTTGTGTATTTCTTTCAAAGTATGTAAGTACATAATTTGGGTTTCTAGACTTGCTTCAAGCCATATCATTGCTGTCAGGCAAGATGTAATGTCTTCCTGTGATAGATGTATTTGGCAATGATACTGACATCAACACGTCTGTTGAGGGTATTCAGCACTCATCAGAATGTTTTGGCCAAATGTATGACTTATCCTTGTTATCAGGTAGGTAGTGAAGTTCACTAGAATGTCTCTTTCTTCAAGTGTTAGAGCAACACAGCCAATGTATCATCTACTTTCTTTGTTACCCTGCACTTGGAATTGGAGAAATGTGCAATTTGCAGAGGTCATGCTGCTTAGTGGTAGGTAGTGTAGTAGGCTGATTTCAATGTTGCCTATTGGGCCCAAAATGGTGTCCATTTTTTTTTAGATTGCATAGTAATATTGCATGTCTACATGAGATCATAATTCCACAAGACTTTGCTGAGAATTTCTCTTTCACTGTAGTGGATGCACTGCTGGGATACTTCTACTGCATTCCTACTGTTTTCTACTGGCCATAGTTGGTCTCTTGTAGTAATGCATATAAAATTATGATACATGTGCATATTAAATTGTGATAAAAGTTCTCATTGGACGACAGTTGCAGCAACAACAACTGGAGCTACATGTGAATTAAGTCCATAGGCTATTTTCCCCCTGAACAGTAGAGTACAGTTGGTTTATTGTAACCAATAGAAGTCAGTAGGCTATTGTACCCATGATGACAGTAGAGAACAGTTAGAATACAGTAGAGTTCAGTGGGAAACACTAAAAAAATCCTACTGTAACTAGTAGACATTTTAAGCTGGGGAAATATCAAAATAGACGGACTGGACATTTAAAAATGATAGTATATTTAAAGAAAACTTAACACACATATCCAACACATGTGTAAGTGGGAGCCCTGAATCATAGGTGTCAAGAGTTGATATGGATTGACCCATATCAGTGAATAATCGTGGGGGTAATGACCAATCAGATAAATTAACTACCAATTATCTGGCATAATAAGTGGGACATCATGAAATAGATATACTGCTAAAAACTTATTTCTGGAGGAACTAGAATAATTATATAATTTGCTTACCAGAGCAATTAAGCTACCCCAGACAAACTTATTTATTCTGTCGGAGATTTCATGGGTAGTCGGTCAATGAGCTGGTTTGGGAAATTGTATTTCCAAACTTATTGGTACTTATTAACAATACGTGTCTCGTTCATATTCGTACAAATCTTACTATCCAATGATATTCTCAATTACATAGTTGATGAAATATATTATGTGGGCGATCATAAATATGTATTCAAAACAAAGTATTATATTCTGCAAGGTGAAAACGAGGAAATTATATTTCGAAATACACATTGAAATATTGGAAACAGTCTTTTGAAGAACATATAAACCCTCGTGAGTAGCAATAAAGAGCGTCTTTGTCGCGTATACAGCGACGTCTACAATTTTTAGGGAAATGATTTCTCTACAACATATTAAAATACTACGGCATGTTATCGGAGGTACTTGTAGTAGAGGTTCTACCTTAAGTTAAAATCAGAGATTTCTATCATTTCTAACACACGCATCGGAGCCGATCGCTGTATTTCCTATCGGGCTCCACCAACTTATCAGCTCGCTCGGTATTCTAAGTAGGAACTATCATTCTTGGCATCTATAACTCAAAGATAGTGTCAACTATCTCTTTGAGTATAATATCCGCCCAATTAAATATTTCTCTCTTGATTGCCCAAAAGTCACATTCGCTTTCCATAGTTTCCATTGATATATGAACTAATAAACTCCACACTATCTGACGATTTATTATAATTATATATGCACGGGGGAGGGTGACGTAATCTGTATCAAAAATTTTTCAAAACAACTTCATATTTAATGGCCACAATTTTTTAAATTTATTTCTGCCACTGCCTGATTTCACCCCACTGAATAATCCACGTAGGTGTCAAAGCCTGCCCACCAATACTGGGCCAGTTTACTATTTTTCTTTTCTAGAAAATTATAAGAATAAGTCTGAAAGTATGATTCTCACTTAAAATGAACCTAGGTTCAATTCTACCGCACTGTAGCTCCACCCATTAAACATAGATTTGGCAAAGAGCGAAGTGTTTCCGAAGGTATCTCAAACTCGCTGTTTAAAAAAGATATCAGCTATGAAAAACAGTTTTGGCTTTTGAGCTATAATGAGAGAAATATACAATGGGCAGACATGTTACTCAAATGAGATTTTCCATTAATTCGTTACAAGGCCAGAACAATGTAACCACTGCCACTTTAGATGGTTAATTGCTTACACAGACTGAAATCGGTTGAGAAAAAAGAGGGGCCGAGGAGTTATTCATCAATTATGAAAACTTACTCGTAAATAACCAAATATAAAATTCGTTTTACCTCATGTCAACCTTATACATTACGCTTATGTAAAAAATGCATCTTCCGGGTTCTCACACACCATTTCCACACGAAAGTAAATGCAAAAAATTGCTGCCAAGGGGATCTGAATTCCTACCTAATATCACTGCCGCTGATGCAAAGGTGGACCCCGATAGAAACTACTCCGATACGTGAACGTGAGTGTCTTCTGGGCATTTCATCCGCTGACGCGTTCACTCTGAAATATACTCGACTCCAAAGTCGCCAGCCCTGATGTTTCTCGCCCTTCCTTGTCGCCTGTCGGCGACGTACGTAGCTGTTCCAGCTAAGGCTGCAGCCAGCCTTGTGTGGCAACTACACACGATTTTTCCAACCCGACCCTATTAATCAAGCTCGTAAAGTGGAACTGGAGGGTGTATACATAGTTCTGGAAGAAATAGTACGTGCCACGTGCCATTCTACCGAAGCAACTTGGTTCCCTTGCCTCACTCTCTCCCATTCGTTGCCCCCACCCACATTACCGTCCGTCCTTCCACTTCACCCCATCCACTTTAGCCTTTCCTATTTGCCGCGCAGGTCTGATCCAGGAACTTGTGACTTTTACAGGCGCTATAGCGATCGGTATCGCCCGTATCTTAAGCCATATTTCGTTCCGCCCGACAATTGCCACAAGGAGAGCGGCGCAGGAAGACAGGCGGGAGGGGAGGCGAGAGGGAGCGAGGGGGCCAGAGGGAGCGGGGGCATGGGGTGGGAATGAGGCGTTGGCAGGCGAGTTTCGGGGATTCGCACACGATGGGGACGCGGAAGCCGTACGAGAGGAAAGCGTGCAAGGTGAGCATACGGTGCATGCTTCATATCGTGGTGATTCAGTTTGTACACTCCTCTCCTTTAGGAAACCGAAGAGAATATTAAAAAAAAAAAAGTAGTTCACCGAAATAAAACGGAGCTTTGACGTGATGAAAACTCTCGTGCGAACCTTTAGAACTAAGTGAGCCAGTGAATACTGATATGTTAGCAGCCTCTCATTTTTAAGCCGATTTTTCACGATTACATTTCTCATCAGGGCAATATAATCAATGAGAAATGTGAGCTACAAGCACTTGGACTAATTAGTTAGCATTCCATTGAACGTGACTCGGGATGTATCTATCTCCTAAGCAAGGTCAATACTGGGTGATAATCGCCCAATACATGGTGACGACGGATGTTGCCCAGCGACGCTGACAAAATGTATCGAACGTATTCGAGGTGTGGTCTAACCAGAGCGAAAAGCATCTCTCTTTTACTTTTTCATCCTAGGACCTTGCTATTATACGCCTGACAAAACCTAGTTTGTTTAATGCTGTGCCGCATATGTTTTGTGTGTTCCCTAAGATGTATCAGAAGTTAAGGTAATTCCAAGACATTTAACTGCATCTGAAGATTTTATATTTACTCCAACCACAGTATAGGTATCAGTAATTTAAGATGATTTGCAGACTAAGCGGAGCTCCGCTAAATACACGTCACCACTTCACCTGCCGAATGAACATTTCACTTTGCAGGAAGTGAACTGTGGAGCATTTACTAATATTTAATTCTAACCCCCACTCCAGGCACCATGAATTCACGTTGTTAAGGTCCGATGACAAAACTTCCAAGTCCGCGTCTTCACATAGATCACGGTAGATAACTGTATCGTCTACAAACAACCTTAATTTATAAATAACTCAGTAACTTAGGTAATTAATATAAATAATGAATAAAAGAGGGCCGATCACGCTTCCTTGAGGAACACTCGATGTGACTTCGACCATAATAGAGTTAAAACCATCAACAACTAATATTTGTTTTCGATCACTGAGAAAGTCACTTATTCTATTCAATGTGTTTTATTAACGCCGCATGAATACAATTTAGAAATACGTTTTTGGTGAGGAGCCTTGTCGAATGCCTTCTTGAAATCAAGGAATATCGCGCCGACTTGCTTTTTCGATTCACCTGATTTTAGGACATCATGAAGGGAGAGCTCAAAGTAGTTTTTTATGTATAGCGCGTCCGTTCCTCCCTCTATCTGTAGTTTTTCCATTACCTCATATTGTCCTTTCCACTAATTTTCCTTCGCCCGATTGGTTCCTCGCCGAAGTTTACTATTTAGTTCTTTCTACTTCTTTTTGCTAAGGTGGGTATCGATGTTATTGCACTTGCTTCCATCCTTCATTTTCCTAAACATACATTCTGTAACCAACTGCTTCTGAACCACCTAGTTTCCACGTATCCCATTGTTTTCTCCACAGTTCTAACTATCACAGTTTATATGCTCTCCCATTTATCGTCAATTGTTCCAATTTTCTTTGCTTCACCTATGTTTCTTTCCACTAGCTCCTGGTATTCTCCCCATTCCAGCTCTTTTAATACTTTCACATTCCACCTCTTCATCCTCCTAGTTTTCCCTAACCTTTGAATCTATAGTCACATCACATTTAAGCATAATTAAATTATGTTCAGCGTCCGCATCCGCCACCGAGTTGATGTGCGAGTTTTTTACACTGTTCATAAACCCCGGTCTTACCACGTCGTAATCAATTCGTTATCTCCATGCATTCCCTGGCATTATAGTCAACCAAGCGTTTGTCATTACAAAATGTTTTTCCCTCAAAATTCAATAGCCTTCTTTCTGCGGTCACTCCTCATTTTTAGCCCATTCCTTCCCACATCGTATGCATTCCTACCTTCTCCCATTACCATTTCACACATCACTTTCAGATTTTTCTGGCCGGGGACTTCTCTGATTATCTCCCCCAGTTTCTCATTCACTCTTTCCAGTTTCTCTTCCCCATGGTTACTTGACGGCATGTACACGGGGGTGAATATAAATATCGTCGGGCGGATCTTTATATCAACCACTAATGCCTTTTCAACCACCTGCTCAATATTTACTACCTTTCTCCCCAGCGATTCATTTAGTGCAACAAATACTATACGTTGACATTTCCCCCCACCACAAGTTATCCTGTAACTATCACTCCAATAGTCCCCCTTATCCCCACATCTCTACTCGCAAAGCTCCGAAGCATTTATGCTCCCTTGATCCATTTCCAGTTTCGTATTTTCTAATTCTAATTTTCCCCTCCATCATAATTATCGAAACGCTCCAACTTCTTATTTTTACCGCCACTTCCCTCATTATCGTCGTTTCCTTTTTCCTCCCCCTCATTGTTCTTATATCCTCCGGCGAAGACTTTTGCGCATGAATTTCGCGCGATGACGACCGCGGAGGACATGCCTCCTTCGAGGCCGGGCACAACACCCGCCCAACTGGGCGGCGTCCCGTAGTTTACAGGATTCTATCTCTTTGATTTATTTCCATTGCCAAGACAGTAGCAGTTGGGGGGCTTCCCCATCACCGCACCTCAATGGTGTTTTTCAATGAAACCGTCACGTGAGCTACATTTAGTTCGGTTCGTACCCTCCTACGTAAGTGGCGTGGGTGCTATTATACCAGGAGCTATTTTCAACCTTTTGACCTACTTTTGCTACCATTCCATTTCATAGGATAACAAAGAAAGCAAGGGCGAAATAAAGGAACGCATAAGCTTGAACCAAAACGGAAAGATAAAGAAGACCAAGAAATGGTGGCATGGTCTCGAAGTGACGATAGACGTATGATAACCAAGGTGAAGTGGAGGTGTATTTGAACGCGTAACATGATCGGCGGGGAATATAATAGGAGCCCTGGACACCATAAGGAAGGATGAATGATGGGAGAAATTTTGTTGAATATGGGGAAAAAAAGAAGTGATAGGCTAAAAAAATACCATGCAAGGCAAGGAAACAAAAATTGAATTGAAAAAATAAGCACTGAAGAAAGCCTCTTAGACACTAACACGAAGAACGATATAATGGTATCGCATTGAAACGTAGAAAACCGAGGAGATACTCTTATAGATTTAGTTTAATCGACATAGGTAAGGATGCGGAAATTTCATGCCATGTTCGCAATGTATGTACTGATAAACGGAACATTCATTACAATCAACTTGGATTTTTAATAACTACCTTGTACAGGTTTTTGTATTTGGTCATTAGCATCTTGAGTTGAACATTTTCATTCAATTAACCCCGATGAGTAAAGAAAAACACTCAATAGCATCATCATTTACTACAGTATTCCGCTCTTTTGTGACCATTGGTGACGTAACAAGGCGCCTATAGGAATCAATCCCTACCTCTGGGAAATATTACCTCCCTCCCTCCCACCCTCAACCACACAAGAGAGTTTCCACCCCCCAAGCAAAAAACGGAAATGTCGCAACGCCCTTTTGCCGCAACTGCGCTTGTTACAAGATCCGGGTCCACTCTGCTTCTGCTCACAGGTTCCCCGCAACCCGACTGATTAAAAGGCCATGTAAAAAAAGACATGGCTCTCTGCGGGTCGCATTCGAACGGCGAGACAAGCGGCTCTAAGTGGTACGGGTTGATTCCCCGGTAGACCTGAAGTGGTCGATATAAATGTGAAATAGAAATTTTATTGATTTGATATTTTTTGCTCGTAAATGTATTTTCGGTAAGACTGAAAAAAAAATAATAGCATAATAAAAGATATTTTCAGCCCAAGACATTCAACTGCATTCATCCCCCATGGATCCAATGCCACTCTTAAGGATCACATGCTTGCGACGGCTGGACCAATATATCGACGTAAAAGAGCGTCGAAAATCGACCTAAGGAACCGGATTAAAGCGTCCATGTCAGTACTAGCTTATATTGCTACAAATACAGATTTAATTAATACAAGTTTACCAGACGGAGGGTGCGGCTTCGAGTTCGGACGAGGATGGAAATTTTCTTACGTAATCCGGTCCCTAGTGGAGCAATTCAAGCACAGGACCCTGTGCGTCGGACCGTTCATAAAGTGGTCGTGCCCCGCGAATCTTTCGCAAAGAGCAGGCTAATGCCCTCGATGATCTTCTGTCCTTACCTCTACCTCGACAACACCACATATTGTGCTCTCTTCTTGAACCTCTCATTCGTGAAAAATTGACATGTAATTCGTGGAGTGAGTGAACTTGCCCAGAGAATGTTACCAAATTAGGTTAGCTGTAGTTTCACGAATTCACTCTGGTAAAGAAGACTTTGTTGAGGCCGGCTACGCATTTCGATATTCCTTTAAAACTCCTCCTTAAGTAACGTTCAAAACAATTCTAGTGGTCCCTACGCATTTATCAGACATTAATGAAAGGATTTCAATTTATAACATGCCTGTCCCCACCGCACGTTCCCAATTATATTGGTTGATATTTTAGTCAAATTTGTTCATTTATTTACAGTTTAAAATGCATTTGGACATCTCAGGGTGGCAATAAGAAAAAAATTAACAGAATATAATTTCAATACAGTTGAACTGACACATAATTACACTTAAAGAATTGTGATGAATAAATTTTTCACATCTACTCCTAAAAGATCTTAGAGACTCGGGAAAGGTCTAAAAGTTCATCTGACAGCCGGTATCAATATTTTATACCCATAGTAAGTGCTTGGCAGCCAAAGTCTCATTAGTTCTTAATTTGATATTGTAAAGGTGATCAAAATTGGTAATATGCTTTGGATTCACCATTCCCTCTTGTAATTCCTTCCATCCTTTGCCAGAAAAATTTTTGAAAGAGTATTGTCCACTGCATTGCCGTAGAGGACCAGAGGTCGAAATACCCGCCCAAAGACGTGCCACACTTCCAAAAACTCTGTCTCAGGACACGGGAAGCGTTATTTTCACTCCTGGACCCGTTTCGGCAAGAGCGACTCGTGAAGTGGGCAGCGAGACTCTTCCGCTTCCCTGTGCACCACTTGGAGTACCATAAACCGTTCCTACCATCCCGTGCGTTTCCTCCGGCCTCCAGACGTGACACCCTTCGTGAGAGCCTTCGCTGATTTACAGTCGTAACATTTGGATGTGGCAAAAAGGCGACACCGTTTTTTAACAGCGATAAACCCTACGAAGAAAACATTTTACCGTGCTTCACCTATAAGAGGAGCCAAAAAAACGAGAAAAGTCATGTTCAACACAGGAACATTGGAGAAATATAATTCATTCATGGATCATTCAATTCTGAGATCGATTGACTGAAGCCCTCCAACCTTCCCTACCTAATGCTAGTTCTATTTCTTCCAGACAGCTCTCCATCTGTACTTTCCTCTTTATTTGTTCTATGAACGGACCAAATAAAAGTGACTTTGTGAACTCCACTAGAGGTTTATTGGCTGTTATGACTAGGGTTTCGACACTTCGTGTCATCCTCAGGTCGAAGTGTCGAAATCCGGGTCGTGCCAAGAAACCTCTAGTGAAGTAACCAAAGTCATTATTATTTGGTCCACTATCGATAAAAGTCACAAAGTAAAGCCTACAACCATTTCCTTTGTTCTATGAACTTATTCATACTCTATCTTTCCTTCAATTATGTTCATCACAAATCCATTGTGCCTCCGAGTGTGTCAAATTCATAGCGCTCTTCTTTTCTGTATAGTGTTCTAGACGGTCATTTCCTCTTATACTCGTCTGTAAGCCTCTTCATTCCTCATTTCATCCTTCCATTTGATCTTCAGCATCCTTCTCCAACGCCAGGTTTCGAATGCTTCCGATCTTAAATGCGCGTGTTATATTTGCTTATAAATATTATCTGCGAATAAAAAGAGCACTTGGAGTACGTTTTCTGAGAGAAAGCACATTTAAATTTTTGCAAAAGAACAAAACGTCGGGACAAGGAAGGCAATAATCACCGACTAACGGTGTAAGGTTCGAAATCTAGGGATAACTATCAGCTCAAGCCTGTCTTGGAGTAATCACGTTAATAATATTTCTCGTAAAATTAACAGCATCCTACACCAACTTAAAGTGCATTCTACATTTCTTCCTCAAAACACTAGGAAAATGCTCATTTCATCGTTGGCCTTCCATGGTACCGATTACTGTTGTACAGTTTACAACGACTTAAATGAAGAAGATAACACCACACTACACCGGGCTCTAAATTCATGTATTAGGTTTTTTTTAAATTTCACAGAGATGTCCACACGACCCCCTACTACGATGAGCTTCGATGGCTCGATGTTAAGACCCGAAGGAAATATTTCCTCGGATTCTACTAGTACTGCTGGTTTAAAGAAAAACCCCCTGAATATTTATTCGACATGTTTGCCGCGAAACCGTCCACTAGGGATATGTGCACTCGATGTAATCCTGAGTATCTTTACTTTCCTAGTGATGGCACAACGAAGTTCTAAAATTCTTTCGTAGTCACTGCGTGTCATCTCTGGAACACCCTACCCAAAAACATAAAAAAATTGTTCTTCTGTTGCTAGCTTTAAGATGAAATATTATAATATGTTACTTTCTGACCACTAAATGTTGTTATTATGTTTTTATTATTTTGCATATTCTAGTAATTTATATTTATACTCGTTACCATGCTATTGTTCCAAACACATAAAAGGAACCCAAAGCCAGTTCCTCTGTTGCTAATTTTAAGATGATATTTTATAGTATGTTACCTTCCGACCACAAATGTTTTTACTTTTTGTAAACCTGAAAGGTATGCATATGTATTTTTATATGTTGTTCGTAATACTTCGTGCCTAGCTCTTTCATTTTGCAAATTATAGTAATTTATATTTAAACTTGTCACTATGTCATTGTCCCAAACACATCAGTAGAACCTAAAAACAGTTCTTCTATTGTTAACTTTAAGATGAAATGTATGCATATGTATTTGTTATATTATGTCCATAATACGTCGTATTCATTTTTCTAATTTTGCAAATTGTATTAATCTATATTTAATTTGTCACTAAGTTAATGTCTAAATTGTTTGATTTTTTTGGCTTTTTGATTCTCGCAAAAAATGTACATTGTTTTTGTCCTGAAGGGGTAGAGCCCCAGGACAATCAATAAATTTTTCATTCATTCATTCATAAAGGATATCGATGGCAGAGCCCTTGAAATGGGATATCGTTCCACTGTGATATAACATCTATTATAACTCCGGTCTCATCCTTGCCTTCGTGAAATCAGAGAAACAAGAAATCATAATTACAATCTAATTACTATATCACCAACTTTATGGCATTTTGAGTGACATTTATCACCCGAAATCTGATATTTCACCCCACTTTGACCTTCTCGAGCCTCTTCTGTAGCCTTCCATTAAAAATTCGACGTATGACGTGATTGAAGAGTGTGAGCTTCATCTAATTTTACTTTGGTCATTGAACACTTGGGCTTTATTATTCTACGACATAGCCATTTAGTTTTTAAAATAGAATGGAATAATAGCAATGATAACAATATTAAACGTAAAAAAGCAACTGAAATCGATGCCATCCGTAAACCTGTTTTTAAGGGATCAGGTACAACACTGCTCATGCCCGAAAAACAAGCCTTGGCAAGCATGCGTGCCAGTCAACAATCGGATGAAATACTGAGCCTTCAATCATGCCAAACGCTGGGAATCGACCAGAATGGTTGATTAAATCACGCCGTGGATTTTGCAACTCACCAAGTGACAACGCTCATGCGGCACTTCACCATATTTGCCGAGATCAAGTGTCGTCCCTGCGTTTTGAATCCTCACTCCATAATGATGCGAGGCCGCAAGGAGTCGAGGGCCTGAGAGGCTTGCAGGAGCACGGGGGGGGTCCGCTTTCCGCACCAGAAATTCCCTCATTTTGTTTAGCGAGGATCTACCTATTCCTGGCGCAGAGCATAAACGCTTCCCCGGCGAAACGGGGAAGCCGAAACGATGAAGCGAACAGGGGTGGGAGAAAAAAGCGGAAAGTACAGGGGACGGGGGGCGGGGCGAGACGACTGCGTGGGTGCTGGAGACGCCTTCGGTTACGCCGCCAACGGAGGGTGAGGCCAGGAGACACCACATATTGGTGCTGGGAGCCCACCCATTTCGGGACTGCGACGCCAAGGATAAGGGAGACGCGATGAATAAAAGAGCGCGAGGTGTGGTACTGCGAAGATGGCGAGGTGTGGTACTGAATCTCCCATTTACATTATTCGCTTTCTGGGAGGGTAAACTCAAACGCTGGCGCTTTAAACATTCTCACAACTATAGAATCACTTACGTTGGTGCCGGTTCCCGCGAATACAAATGCGGCTTAACGTTAGCTAGTTACAGCGCGAGTTGGAAAATGCAGGTGGAAGTAGAAAGACTGACAGTATCCTTAAGTGGATGTTAGAAACTTATAGAGACAATTGCGCAGTTTATAGAAATTCAGAATAACTAATAAACATGCCCGGAGCTGGTTGGGAATGCAATTACGTGACCGAAGAATCCATGATTGAGGTATTTGTTTAAATCATATGACGGTGACAAATATGCTCACTTTTCGTTCTTTCTGAGCAAAATCAGTGTATTTTAAATGCGCTATAATCTTTGACGGCCTCCGTACTCCAGCGAGACCATTCAGAACAATAACATATTAGGCAGATATTTAACGAAAACTTCTAGGGTCCTAATTCCGTCATATGTTTTAAGAAAGTTGGAATATGATAGAGAATGCATATCAATTACAGTTTATGGATAGTATCCGCTAACTTTGAAGGAAATTTAATTCTATCCTTCACCAAGCATTCATTCTCCCTATCTCTTCTGCATGCCGATAGTACCAACCCACAGACCTGCAGCTGACGTGGAATTTGGTCCAACTGATTCCTTCCACTCACTCTTTTTCAGAGTACACCAGCATCCCCACTCCAGTAAACAGTAAATCACGTGAACGCTATTCGGTTAGAATTGACAGTAAGGTAAATGGGGCTTGGCCGAGGGGAGGGTAGTGTCAGAAACTCCCTCTTCCCATCGAATGAGTGCCTCTTCTGCCGTCCTCTCCGAGGCTACATTGCCATCTTAACTCTTAACTGCTCTCTCCATGCATCGCCACGAAAAATGAAAAACCAGCTACTAACTGTGAGCAACATTGAAATCCCCAGATCTCTTTGACATTTTTGAAACTTTCGAAAAGCATTTCAAAACGCATGGTATTCTTCTTAGGTTATTTATTAAAATAACACTTTACCCTCACTAATTTGACTTTCCTTATTTCCTGAACGGGCTTTACCTTCTCCAATTTCTCCCGGAAAACCAGTATTTACCATGGTAAGTTGGCAACGTTTGGCATTTCTCTAGAGCGTTCCTGATTTTGACCACAATATGAGCCTTTTGGCGGACGCAGCTGTCAAACTTAAGCTCAGCGTGCTCACCTCTAGGTTACATTTAATATCATTTCCAACATGGCGCAAAATCAAAGAGAGCCAATTTAGAGCAAAAGGCAACGGTTGGAGCCGACTGTAACGGTGTGAGCCGAAGTCGTCTGGTGCCCCGGGAAACCTCTGAGTATAGGGTAGGGGGGCCCAAGAGGCAATGGATCTCTGCGGGGAAACAATTGTAAAAGAAGGAAATAAAGTAGTCTTGTGTGGGCGTCGGTCTGGAAAAGTTGTTTTATTTATCAAACCTTTTCTCCCACGAAACGTCGCTAAATCGCAGTCAGTAGGAACGTGCTCCGATCCAGGAATTATGGCGTGCAGTTCGGCAGGGGGCAACCATTAAGAGCATGTTAATGCCGGAGAGTTTTGTGGTGCAAGGGACTGGAAAGACTGGGTCTTCCAATTTGAGACTGTTCAGAATTAAATAAGTGGCTCGAGGAACAGAAGACGCGGTGCTTGAGACTGTCTCGTGAGAAACGCTCTCGCCGCGTTTCGAGGCCTACCAGAATTACCGGACTACCAAGCCGGACTAGTTACTTGAAGACGCGCGAGGAATTAGGATGGAGTTTCAGCTCGAGGGAGGTGAGTTAAAGGGAAAACACGCGATTCAACCCAAGGACGCGGAATCCTGGGGAAAACATCGCCGCCTTTAAGACGGATCTCGGACACCTCGCTTGGCGTGCATATCTCTCCTAGCTCGAGGAAGCGAGGAAGGCCGTTGTGCGCGACTGTTTCTAAGATGTACTATAGTAGATGCGGTCATCAGCTTTTGGATGATGAGGGAGCCAGAGAGGTTTCAGGCCGGGCTCTAAATAATTGGGAAGACCAGAGGGGCTTTTGTTCTTTCTTTACATTTCCCTTTGCTTCAGGCAGTCTGAGGGAGCCATGAGCGGGAGGCCGACGACACTGCCGGTGCCACCCAAGCCTGGATGTATATACATGATCACGGAGTCGCGAGTCTTTCAAAGGGGGTAGCAGTGTAACGATTGGAGCCGACTGTAACGGTGGAAGCCGAAATAGGCTGGTGCTCCGGGAAATCCCTTCGAATAGAGGGTAGGGGGGCCCCGAGAGGTGGTGGACCTCTGCGGAGTAAACATCTGCAAAAGAAGGGGATAAAGCAGTGTCTTGAGGTCGTCAATCTGGACAAGTGGTTTTACTCAAAAACCCTTATCTCCCGCTAACTGGAGCTACAATAATATTTACACATTTGATGACTCCTACAGGTGCACTTGGTATACAATATAGCACTATGATAATTTTCTACTGCTATTGACAACATAGCACCACCAGCCATAGGTTTCAGCACGACAGAGGAAATATAATTTTGACGCCGCACTACATCTCTAGACTCGATAGATGCGATAAAATAAGAGAGATATCGCCGAACAGATAGGTAGAATAATTCGTTCTTCACCCGCACAATAAGTAGTAATGATTAGAACTGAACTCCGCCCCAAGCACTCATAACTCCCAAAACATACTTCACCATTTCCCACTCCAGTTACCACCTTTACCCGGCTAATGTCCTGAAACCCCCTGCCACACGCTGATACGGCGGCTCGCACGGCAGTACGTAGACGTAGAGATTTACACGGGGATAGAAAATGCATTAGAGCCCATACTCCTAACTACTGTCCATGCAAAAAGTCGAGATACTCGAGTTTGAAGTGTTCTATCTCATCGATTGCAATGAAATAAACTGAAAATGAAAGTAAATTTATTTATACGTTTTGTAACTACCATCAGCGATTCTTCACCGTATCAACAAATTTTTTATTTGACTTTGTATGAAAAAAGCACGGTTTTTGGCGCTCATAAAACGGTAGCTCCACTTTGAACGCTATTTTTTTCAAAAACTTCTCAAGTTATCAACATGAGACTTCATAACGTGCAAGATCAATCTTTTTTAAATGCATATGCGGAAGCAGAACCTCGTAACTATTTATTTACTACCCTAAAATTATTGATAAAGAAAACTGCTATTTTCGTCATTTGACGACTTACGGGAAATTCTAAAGTAGCGTAAGTAGGTAGTGGCGGCACTAGTCGGGCAAGGGTCGGCGCGTGTGCACGGGGGTCGGAAATAATGGCTGGGTATCCCAGAGGGGAGTAGAGCGGACCCTAGGAGCCATTTGCCGTCCTCTCAACCCATCAGTAAGGGCACCACCGGCCGCAAGCCCCAATCGTGGATTTGCATGCCTTAGGTCTTGCGGCGGCCTCGGCACGCGGGACGCCGGCCGAGTGAATAAATATCGGCAGTCGGACAGATCCACATATTCACCGCTAGCCGCCGCTGGAGCGTGTGGCAAGGGGTTTTTGGACATCAATCCATAAAGAAGGAAGGCAGTAGGAAAGAGGAATTAGGTGAATGAAATGACGTAAGATAATGGTATGAGTGCCTTATGTCTCGCTCTCTTCTCGTTTTAGTCACTCATAGCGAGGTGAAGGACCTGGGTGGAGTAGCCAACAGAAATAATCGGCAGTGTATCTCCCCAATTATGTCGCTTTTATTGCCTCTACAGATGTATTCCAGGATTGAAATAATACTCTCATTGACCCCCTGAAACTTACGCGATATATTTGACAAATAACTATCTTGTCATAAGGGTATCGTGTCTCCTCCGAATATCCATTCCAACCTAGCCCTTCCCCCTGCTTCACTCAGGGAAGTTTTTAACGAGGCATTTGGCTTTCCTTTCGTATTTTATTTGCTGAATTTAATCTTCCATCAATCCGCAGCAACATCTCCCTCATACTTTTTCACACATGGACCATTCAAATGTCTGCCTCGTAAATCCCAGTCACTTTAATGTATTGCCGCAAAAGCTCCTAATGTATCATTCTCACGTGAGATTTGAAGTGAAGTGACTCCAAAGGTATTTGACTCCATCTGATACACACCAATAGGGTAAAAATTGCAATGAAAAATCCATTTAACTTGACCGTGATTCGAACCAGGATCTCCAAATTGCGGGTCAAGTGTGTTAGTCAGTTGCACCACAAAGCCATCATCATTCAAGGCGATAATCGGCGGGGGTTTATTCGGACTAAGGGTACTCGTCTCGAATCCATGTTGTTACACATGAGACGTGGTCATGCTTACAGTCACTCACTGTGGCAAAGGATAAGCTCAACATTGTCACCGTGGAACTACTCACTTTCACTACTTTTTCACGGCGAATTTCATCCCATTGGTGAATCTCTTTGAACCCATGCGCGTGACTGCGTACCACACTACATATTCGATGCAATGACTGTAAACTTGTTCACACGTTTATCTGTATTACCCCAACATTACAGATGTGTTTGCTAAGATTCCTCTCGCAAAGTAGCACATTGAAGAGTATTTATTTTGAAAATAACTTCGAGTCGAGCCTGTAACCATCGGCATCTCATCCTCCTGGCTTCACTCCCTTGGCCAACTGCTTATGAATGCCACGCGGGAAAGGAATGTGACACGGGCGCCGGAGGGCGGCGAGAGGTGATGGGAGGGACGCCGGGACACGCCTCTTACGACGCGACGCCTCGTCCCCGAGGCGAGAAGGCAAGAGGCGTGGGATGCCTCGTCCCCGCGCGTCAAACACCATTCCTAGTTTCATCAGCGCCCGAAAGTGCGCGCGCGAACTAAGGAAGCAAAGCACGCAGGTTTCTTTGTACATTCCAAACAATGTAATTCAAAACGAACCGACAGTTTCGCTGACCGTGGCATCATCGTGCTCAGTAACGATGATGCCACACCATCAGTGAAGCCAGATGTACGTTTTTATATCATACTTATTAGTGGAATGTTCAGAAATAATACTTTGGTTGCACTTCCTTAGTGTCCAGTGGTTCCACAAAGTTACGCAAGACAATGCTCAAGGCGTTAATAATTAAGTTCGTTTTCTTGCCTACATTCATAAACAAATTTAAATGGTTCTTCAAGATAGGATAAAGACAAGTAATTAAAAAAACTAAAACATATCCTTATATACTTCATATCCTTTTATTAGCATTAAACAGGAAAAATATTCCTAACGACGCTCGTAAGCATGGGCGTAACATCGAATCAGACGTAAATGGAGCACTTACTGAGATTCGGATCTCGGGGTCGGAGTTCCATGAGTCACGTCGAGCGGAGGAAGACAATAAGATGTACAATTGTTGTATTTGCCTGGGACTTCTAATAGTGAAGGACTGATTTCTGTTACCACAGAAGTGAAAGATCCTTTTGCCACTTAAAAACTTCATTTGAAAGACGCGTTTCGCCTCGCAGAGCCATCATTAGGTGACTGAGACACAATATGGAATCCACTTTATCACGTCTGAGACTGTCAATTAAACGTAAAGTAGGCACTGTTTGACGTCAGATCACTTCATTTATTATAGAAGAGAGTAAATGGCATCTTGTCGTAAGAAAGCGTAGCTTAAATTTCTGCAAAAAAAAAGATCTACTTCAAAATGTCAACGGAGCATAGTGTATCCGTTTCTATAATGAATAATGAATTTTGTAGCAAATATATTTAATTTT
Organism: Ceriagrion tenellum; assembly: GCA_963169105.1. Taxonomy (NCBI): domain Eukaryota; kingdom Metazoa; phylum Arthropoda; class Insecta; order Odonata; family Coenagrionidae; genus Ceriagrion; species Ceriagrion tenellum. The sequence goes on from OY720638.1 coordinate 12,791,431, forward strand.
GCACATTTCTTGTTAAATCATTACAGTTCCGTGGTAGCTCAAACTAAAACCTATGTTCTCGGCGTAATAACACCAGAACTGGCCCGTTCAACGCTGGCCATGATATATTACCTTCAAGGTAGTTTGAGCGAAATATCAATTTACCTAGAAAACAATGAATTTCGTCTCATTTTAAAGAAAAATATATCACCCTTCCATTGACAGAAAGAATTCAACCCCTTACCATATTACTTTCCGAGATATTTGCCAGAAAATACCATCCCTTTTATATGGGAAATAGTACGTGTATGTACTCCAGAGAGACATTATATTAAAAATGAGGGATTCCCTACACTTAGATCTCGTTAAAAATCAACAGTGTGTAGTTTGTGTGATTTCTCAAATATTTTTGAAAATTAATCATATTGTCACCGCAGTAAATTCTTCGGGATCACAATAAACCTTACGTTTTGACAGAGTTTCAAACGTACCGCGTGAAAAAAATGAGTCAAGTTAAGGACTTATTTAGATATTTTCATTTGATTAATTACAATTTCTGTCATATAAAACTATATCATTGCGCCATTAATTATGCAATATTTAATTAATATGTCCAACAGCTGGTGAAATTTAAACATATAATTCGAATATGGTCTCTATTATGACTAGGGAACTATCTCGCTCGTACTACGTTAAATGAAGATTCTCTGGATTTTGACAAGAAAAGGGACTATCTACCGATATTATGCCTCTCTTCATCTCAGCGTGCTTTTCTTCGACCTGTTTATAACACCTATTCTCTTTCTTTCCTTCCCCCATTGCCCAGCTCCCCTAATCGCTCTTTCTCTCTTACTATCACCTCGGTTATCACTTCTCTTCAGTTATTGAACGCTTCGTTTGCTAGCGCTCCTCTCCGACGGTCCCCCTTACTGAGCCTGTTTTCTTCTAGGATACTACCTAAATAATTTCATTGCTGTACTTGCTCCAGTTTTTGTCGTCCTATTTTAATGTCTAGCCTCACTTTCTTTGCAATAAAGAACCTCAAGACTTTTTTCTCATGATTTCTCAGATTTCCATATTTTCCGAACTAATTTTTTTATGTATCATAGTTTGCAATTCCGCCGATGACCGACTAACCAACGCCTGGTCGTCGGTGACTCTAGCCGACTTTACCTGCAGGTCTCCTACTTGGATTCCCAATTCTAGCTCCTATTTTGCCACCCCAATCATCTCCCCGGCATAAAGGTTAAAAAGAAAAGACGAAAACGAGCACCCGTGCCATAAACCACAACATCCGACTACCCAGCCTGGTTGACCGTCATCACCCTCCATGTGTCCTTTGGGCTATGAATAACTTTCGAATGAGTCTCCTATCTCGCCAATCTACTCGTACTTTTCCGAGAAACTGAATCAATTTTCCCAATTAACACTGCCCAACGCCTCATCGAAATCCACAAACCAAGCAAAAAGTCGTCCCAGTTCTAGGGGTCAATGGAAAGCGCAAGCCCTCCCTTCGCGACAAGCAAAATGGCAGACAATTGATGATGATTGAGTCGATGTGGCCACGAGGCGGTTAAAAGTCAGGAATGGCCCACCAGGTGATGGCTGAATGTGGCCTGTCTGACTAGTAACATGAGAAAATCTTATCTCAAGCAGGCACTTACGCATACCTATGTAAATAAGTATCTCTTCCTCGTACTTGAAGGATTATAACATAGTGCGTGTCACCAAAATCCGGGCATTGTTATTCTGATCATTTTTCCGTCCAGAACGGCGAGCGGGGGAGCAGAGGCGTTAGAAATAATGACCTAACCGGTACTGCTCGAGTATTAATATCGGATGATCGGAGAGCGATGGTACATACGAGCTGACAATGGATGAATCTTGGCTGTAACTTTGTGGGAAATCCTTCAGTTCAAGCCTTGATGGCGCCCGATAAATATAAATCAATTTGGCTGATCTTTAGGAGACCCATGGCATGATTTGAGACGTTGAAATTAAACAACTGTGGACAAATGAAAAATTAGCGACACCTCATGGAAATACTTAAAGACTTGAAGCAGCATACAGATTCAGGGACCCATAAAAGAGGAGAGACTATGGATACCAAAAATATCACAGACGACGAAATAAGCCATCTATCAACACCTTCAACGAAAATTTTGAGCCCTTTTACGCCATAAATAATCATACACCAATTTTACATCTACCACCATCGTGATTTACCCCCTTCAACGAAATGTTCACCTAAACAAACGCGTTCAATCAAAGGCATATGACTTGTGAAAGGAAGCGAAACCTTTCGAAGTATAAAGTAAAAATGCTATCTGCAAAAATACGAGGTGTACCCCAAAAGTATCCGAACAGTGCCCATAGCTCCGCACCATACGTTAGAGCGACTTCGGTGGGCTACCAGCGTAACCAGGGACTCTTCACGAACTCTGCGATCACCGCGGTTACCGACGGGTCGAATTTAGTTCACGCGCACCGTGCCTTCGTTTACACTGTCTTTTTTTGTATTCGTTGGATTTTGCTGTCGCGATTTTTGATGAAAATGACATTGAAAATGAAATGAGATTTGTACAAAGAATTTGCATCAAGTTTTGCCTTCAAAGATAAAAACTGCGCTCAAAAAGATCATTACCGGTGACGAATCATGGGCTTATGTTAACGATTCCAAAACAAAACAATAGTCTTCACATTGGAAGCTTCCATCCGAGCCACGGAAAAACGAACATCAAAGTCGGAGCATTGTCAAGTCCATGTTCATTATTTTCTTCGATTATGAAGGTGTGGTGCACCATGAATGTGCTCCAAGAGGTCAGACAATCAATAAAGAATTATTACTTGAAGTTCTGAAAAGATTGCTTGACGAAATGAAAAGAAAACTGTCACATTTTGGGAGATAGGAGACTGACTGCTTCACCACGATAACGCACCAGCGCATTCTGCGAATCTAGTGAAACAGTTTTTGGCAAATAACAGCATTAAAAAACTTTGCCGGCATCCGCACAGTCCCGAAGTAGCCCTCTGCGACTTTTGGCTGTTCCCAAGATTGAATATTTCGCTCAAAGGACACCGATTCGATGACATAAAGACGATTCCAACGAATGCGATGAGTTCACTCAAGGCCATTCCAAAAAGTGACTACGTGAACTGCTTCACCATGTGGAAGCACCGATGGGAGCATGTTGTCCAGTCGAATGAGGACTACCTCGAAGGATGCCACCGGCAGATGGCAAAGAATAATGCCAGGGTGGAGTTATTGGCACAGGTCGGATACCTTTGGGACGCACCTCGAAACTGCGCATTATGATTAGGGAAGTGCCAATCAAATAAATAAAGCATAACGCCCACCAATAAAGCTGCCGATGAGTATCGTATACATGCGAGAGTGACTAACATGCATGGATTACCACGGATGTTCACTATTCACAAATTAAGAAAATAATCAGCGAATCATAACTTTATAAACCATTTGTGCATACAGAGGCAAAGAATGCATATTTTTATGTTATTATGTTTATGATTTATAGATAAAAAAGAAGATACTTCAGTATTTTGCGGATAGTGCTTTAGGACTTGCAAAATAGAATAGAAGGAGAAAAGTCGCCACGTCACAAACTTGCAATAATGGCCATGGTACGTTCTAGGAGCACCATTGATACGAAACGTCTGGCAACAATGATGGATGTATTAATAGTATTTTGATGTACATAATCATATTAATATTTAGATTACCATATTAATTTGATGATGCATATGTATCTAAAAACGAGCAACTGTGAAAAGCATTTTTACCGTTGCCCACGTTAACCTTTGAAAAAATATTGAGACCCCTAACTAAGAATTAAGTAATAAAGTTTTATACCCTTATCGAAGCATATGCATTCAAAATTACGGAATTTACTTTTTCGACATAAGCCTTAGTCTATTTTTTTCCAATTTTACTTTGCGGTTCTTTCTTACATTCAACTAGCACACCTACCTACTCCTACTACCGCCCTTCGCGGCGGCATGATAGGCGCAATTCTCGCCTGCTAAACCATTCGAGTTCGAGTCCCCTCCGCGTGGGTTTTCTGACCAGGGCATGAGTGTTTATCTACTACATAAGAGTTTAATGCAAGAAAAGACATCATACTCCAAATTTCGTCATAAATTAAGTCAACATTATGATTATAACTCTTACTCATTGGCTCCAAACTCGTCCGTTTTACATCCTGCTCCGATGGATTGGATTGGATATTTGGGGAGGCGACCGACGGCTAAGGTCATTTACGCCATAGGGGATAGGTAAGGGAGGAAGGGTGGATAGAAACCCGGCGTCGGCGTTTGCCTGCTCTTAACGAAAGGCGCCAAGGGGACCACGGCTTAACGTCTCATCCGACAGACGGAGTACTCTACTTGAAGTGCCCTCCACAAGACACTCAAGTAGGGATCGGGTTTCCTCTGAAAAACATCCGCATCTGCAGGGATTTGAACCCTGGCCGCCAGTGTGGTAGGCGAGTACTCTACCCACCACACCAACCCGATCCCCTCCTGCTCCGATATACGGGTCACAGCACTTGAGATATTCTCCAGTTGACAGTCTAACCAAAGGTCAAGGCTCCCCGGAAAAATACCATGATTTTAAACCAAGTTACGACAGATATCCAATCCACAGAAGTAATAGAAGCAACGGATAATGCATATGATTGTTGTTCATTTCTTCAGTATCAGTATGGAGCGCTGGGAAGACTGAAACATTCTCTGCCAGAGTAAGCGAGCTTAATCGTTTTTGCAAAGTCTTCCGACAAAAGTTATAATTTATTCGCATTTCTCGATGAACTAAAACCCCAAAAATGCAGATAGTAGATTTCGTATGCCAGAAATCATCGGCCAAACCGCTGAATAGGCGTATGAAAAAGAATTTCCTAGGGATCCCTTTGTCTCACGGCGTTCTAAATGTAAGTCCACGCTTGAAGTGGAATTCAAAATCGAGTATTTTTACATTGTAGACCACTTCTCTTATAAATTTATGTATCGCGGTGATTATTTTTCGTTCCCAGCTCAAACTATATTCACCATGAATCTCCAAATTTCAATTACGATGAATTTTTAACTTCTATACTTTATCTCAATTACCTGCAGAATTTCATGTTCCATGCACACTCTTCCTTCCAGCATAGAGGCAGATGTAATAATAATAATTAATAATAATAATTCTTTATTCCATACATATGTGTGTACATTTGGTTATTTATACAAATATAGGAACATAGGTACCCCAGAGGAACAACCTGATTTGCGGTTACCATCATCTGAAAGTTTTTGTGGCAGAGCTGGTGCTGTTCAGTTATCAAACACATTTTCTCAAAAAATTTTCTAGTGCTTCTATACCTTAATGTGCATTCATATATAAAAAAAATGAAAAATTCAAGTTATTACACGATCACTTTAACTTGAGGTTTTACAATAACTTGAGCAATATCAACCATTTACACAGTTCAACGAAAACTTATATTTAGGAAACAAAAAATGCATAAACCACATATAATAGATGAATTAAGTTGACAGTAAACAATCTCAAATCAAACACAAACCCAATTTTAGTAATTAACATTCCTAATACATTTTTATACAATCTTTTGAAACAAAGTCTCTACTTCCTCGTGACACATTAACCATTTTTTAACAGCTGAAGCAAATCCCGATTCTGTGTCTTTCTTTGCCACATCCTTTGGCAGAGTACGAAAAAGTTTTGGCCCCAGATATAGATATGAATGACGAAAAATTTCGTTCTTTGGCCTAGGTATTTTAAAGCCTGTCTCAAGTCTAATGAAATATTTTTTAGGTTTGGCCTTTTCTCCGCCACGATTATAAAAGACTCTTAGCACTTTATAAATGAATAAGCGCCTTAATGGCAGAATATTTAGTTTTCTAAAAAGAGGGAATGCGTGGCTTTTTCTTGACGACCGCGTAATAACCCTGACAACCCTTTTTTGTGCCACCAGTAAAGGTTTAATGGTGGTAAAGTATGCTCCACCCCAGCAAGTAATTCCATATTGAAGTCTAGAGTTGACAAGAGCATAATACACCATCCTCAATACTTTTTCAGGGCAAATGTATCTGAGGAAGTAGAATTTTCTTACCATAGAAATCATTTCTGATTTTAACTTATTTATATGAATCTTCCATTTACAATTTTGATCAATGTATAAGCCCAAGTACTTAATTTGACTAACCTGTTCTATCAAAATACATTTGTCACAGAAAATAACATCTCTTTTTACACAATTTACACATTGATAATATATTTTATTTTTATTTAAAATAGTTTTACTCGTGCTAAATACGACATATTTCGTTTTTGAACTCAGTAGCATACAGTTTGCTGAGAACCATACCCTAAGAGTTTTGAGGTCACTTTGCATCTGTTCATATAAATCGTCGATACAGTTAGCAGAATAGCTTAGTGCAGTATCGTCTGCAAAGGACGTTAGTTCACCTTTAAACCTGCCACCACATAAACTATTTACGTAAATTAAAAATAGTATGGGGCCTAACACAGAACCCTGTGGTACACCACAGGTAAGTTGGATCTTTTCACTATAGTAATTTTGTAGACGCACACATTGGTATCGATCACATAGATAACTTTTAAACCAATCATACGCAACACCGCGTATACCAGTTTCCCATAATTGCTTCATTAATATCTTGTGATTAACAGAGTCAAAAGCTTTGGTTATGTCCACAAACAGGCCCGCAACTTTGCAGTTCTTATTCAGTCCATCGTTCAAGTCTGAACAGAATTTTAATAAGGCATCTTCTGTACTTTTACCACTCAGAAACCCGAATTGATTATTGTTAAAGAAACTGTGCTTATTTAAATAATTAAGAAGCCGAATTTTAGTAACTTTTTCAATAATTTTGGAAAACACAGATAGGAGAGATATTGGTCTATAATTGTTTATATCCATTTTATCACCTTTCTTAAAAATAGGTACAACTATTGCTGTTTTCAACTGGCTCGGGAATATTCCGGTGTGCATACTTAAATTAACGATATAAGCAAGAACAGGAGAAATATTTTCATTAATTGCTTTAATAACATCTACAGAAATACTATCAATGCCTTTGGATTTTTTTGGCTTTAGTTCTTTAATAATGTTACTAATTTCTTTCTCATTTGTTGGTACAAAAAACAATGAATCACGTAAATTAATGGATGGAAAAATTTTAAGATATTCATCCATATTATCTTGCAAGTGAGTGTTCTGGTCCAATGATTCAATCACTTTTCCAAAATGACAACTGAATTCATTGACAATGTCCTGACACTCAGTAACAATGGTGCCATTACTTGCTTTTATTGTCAATAAATTCTCATTTCTACGCTTTCCACCGATAATTGAATCCAAAATGCGCCATTGTGCAGCTGTGTTATTGACATTACTATCAAAGAGGCTCAAATAATAATTTTCTTTACACACTGAAATATCATTTTCTAATCGTCGTTTGTATGATTCATAATGCCTTTTCAATTTCTCGTTATCAGGTTGTTTCCTCATTTTTTTATACAATAAATTCCTCCTAGAAATCATTCTGCACAAAGCAAAAGTCATCCAAGGTTTTATGAACCTTTCCCTTCTACCGCTTTCTAAAACATATTCAGCTTTTTCAATGCAACATTTGAGTTTTTTCATAAATAGCTCATAGGCTACATTAACATTTTTTTCCGAATAAACATCACTCCAGTCACATCTTTCCAGTATATAATTTAAATGGTTATAGTTAATTTGGCGATGACTTCGATCTGCTTGTTCACTGATATTTAAGGTAGCTTTCATATTCAAAGTACATGTTATAGCATGATGGTCTGTTAGTCCCCAATCGACGACTTTTCCGTCATAGTTTAAATTATCTCTACTTCTGCAAAAGATGTGATCTATGCAGGTTTTGCTATTTTTACTAATTCTAGTTGGAACTTGGATTACTGGATCCAGTCCATGACTAGCCATAATGGTTAGATAATCATACGACATATCGTTGGATTGTAATATACAAATATTCATGTCACCAATTATTATTAAGTTCCTCTCTTGCGAAATGGTTAGTACTCGATCTAATTCTAGTAGAAAATTTTCAACGGGAGTAAAATTAAGCCTGTATACACCAATGATAGATATGGTTGCGGAATTATTTAACCGTACTGTTAATTTAACCATATCTGCAGTTTTTAATTCACCTAATTCACTGGAAAAAGAATCGTAATTATCTGCCACATATGCAATCACTCCTCCAGCCCTGTAGTTGTTGTTACATACATCAAAACTCCGATATCCAGCTATTTGATACATAGATACTTCAGTGTCATTAATCCAAATTTCGGTTAAAAAAATTATGGAAGGTTTCATGTCAAGGTTAATAAGTTGAAATACAAAATTATCGAAATTCGCTCTCAGACTTCTTATATTTTGATGTAAGACATAGAACCTGTCTACATTAACTCCAAGTTCATTGAGATTACTCATCATTATGTTAGTAAAGATAACAGGTATATAACTTACATAGGACACTCACAGAGTGCTTACAGTTTCTCCAAGTCATCATGGGATTTCAGAGTAATCACTTGATCATTATCTTTTTTCCTCATAAGTATTGTCCCATGTCTCAGCCATAGATATTTGTATCCCTTTTCTATCTTCACAGCTCGCGCGGCCGCGAAAAGCCTCCTCCGCCCTTGACTCAGGCTTTCGTTTATGTAGATCGGAGTATCAGTTGCCAAGCCCAAGTGCCGAGTAGAAAAGGTTCTCTTCACTCGCCTCTTCTGGAGGATCTCTTCCTTTGTGAGTCTACGAACGAATTTGACAACGATGCCTCTCGACCCTCCTTTATCTCCTTTCTTTCCCATTCGGTGGCATGAGTTCACCATATCATCTGTTATTTCAACCCCAAGGGCATTCCCCACACTTTTGACGACCTCTAAGGTGATCTCATTCGATTCTTGAGGAATACCGTGTATTTCAAGGTCATTAGCACGAGAGGCCTGTTCGTTGTCATCTAACCTCATTTAGATAGAAATAGAAATGTATTTAGATATTCACGATTACAAATAAATATACCACCACAGCGTACTGCTTTCGTTTCTACTGACCATAGCCAATTACTTACTGCCTCCATACCGACTCCGCACATATCCACATTATTTCTGACCTTTACTAAAGCCGCCATACACATGTAATCATTCCACTCTTTCTAGAGCACACCTTATTCAGTTCACAGTATTGTCTTTCAAGGGGTTTTATTTCCCGAGTAAATTTCCATGAGGCCGGAGGTGCAATGTTTTCAGCACCAAGTAGATAATCAAATGAGTGCCAACCAATATAAAATTACACATCAAAGACGATAAGAGACGCGTCATCTAGTGATGACAATCATATCTCCATACTGTTCACAATAAAACCCGTAAAAATATTTCAGAAAGTTTCCGAGAGAAAGTTGGACTTTCTGAATGTATTTATTCACGTTGCTGTTGACAAATTGTGCAACCTTTGATTAATACTTATACACAACGTTTCTGACTAACTATTCTTTTATTTGGCAACTTTTAATTATATTTTATTCTGTTTCGATAAAGATCTAATTTTTACATCTTTTGGACTAGAAATTTCGAATGCTAGAAGGTAAAAATGGGCCGCCTAAAAACAGTCATTGCTCTATAAAAATATATACATGTCACGCAAATAAAATTGAGATAAAATTCGCAACTCATCATCGACCAAAGAATTAAGACGTTATGATAATAACGGGTACATATGAAATAATGATTGCACTGGTATTTATTCGCGCGCCGAAAATCTGTCGCCTCGTACTTCTCCACTAATTTCGCTGATTCAGAAACGGGTACTTTTAATTGAAAGACATTATAGTATACAAAGAGTATAACATTTCATTTCATAATGAGATTCAGGTTCTATTGGTTCGGTATGATTTAGGATAAACTTTCGTGAAATACGATAATAATACATTTTACACTTAAATGCCAACGCAGACGCAATTATAGTTTTTACCAACTTTTCTAACGAAAATATAGGAATAGAGAGATATTCGTAATGGATTCAGAATGCAACTCTTGGCGTACAAAAATGATTAGACGAAACAAATAATGGAATTTTCTGTTTAAAATACGGCCTAACTGACCATCAACTGGATCCAACGAGGCCAGAGGGACAGCACTCACTTACGAAATGAGGGTCAGGGGTCCTTAGGGTTCCAAAGAACAGGAGGTAGGAACACGAAAAAGTCCTTCCGAAAAAATTTGACTCCTCGCCGCCACTCCTTCACAGAACGGATAGCAAATTCCTCATGAGAAATACTCCTTCGGTCCGTTTTTATTGAAGGGAGTAAACAAGCCCTGGCAGAGAAAAAAATCACCCCAAACTTCCGTGAGAAAACGTAAATAAAACCTAAAACACGGACGCCAAGCTACATGAGCTTCTAAAATATGATGAAAGAAAGAAATAACTACCGTTAGCATATACATATCGATGGACCTGCTTGCTACTATATCTAAGGAGAGTAGCAAGAGCTTAGTTGAAAGGAAAATATGGTAAAAACTGAGCGTTGGCATGAGGATCTTCGTCAGACAAAAAGGGGTAGAAATAGGATCAAAGGGTGAAAAAGTAGCTCTCTTCACCGAAGGAGGCAGCCTCTGGCTCGCTCGGAACATGGAGGACAAAAGATGCAGTAATCTTTGAGAGAAGAGCGAGAAAAATAAGGCTAGCATAATTGCACGAGGGGAAATTTTCCAGCAACAATATATATCAATCAAGTTGATACAATGTGGAATAAAGAGGTATTAACCATTATGGAAACACAAGAGAGCACGTCAATTTTTACAGCTATCAACCGGTTTAGACGAATATAGCTTAATTTTCAATGCGAAAAAGAACAAACTGTTCGTCTATAAAATAAGGCTATCGTTGTCGAAACTGGTCGACAGAAATAAAAGCTGACTAGCACTCTACAGTTTTCATAATGGCTCCCATGGATACATGCTAGCATAGTACGAACCAGGAAAAAAATGAACCATGGGCCACGTGACTTTTCGGTACCCAGTCTAAAGGTCTGTTACACGACGCATGTACCCGGGCGGACTCATGAGTGAATGTTTTTACCTTCAAAAGTCCATCGTGTAAACACAACAACTTGCGCGCAAGTATTCTCCAGCGCGGGCATGTGCACCGAGTAAACAGGCATTAATATTTGCTCTCTCATGAAATTATACAAACAACAAGCAACTGCTGACCGAGTATTTGAAAGCACACCGAAAACATTGCCCCGGGAAACATACGACTTTGGCGAAGGAGCAACGAGTTTTTCAGTACAAGTAGGTCATGCAACTCAAGTGAACTTCATTCTTCATTACAAGACAGATAATGAAGAAATGGAATTAAAATAATAGCCCTGCTTTCCTTTGCATCGCAGATTTTTGTAAAGCTTTCGACAGAGCCCTTCAGAAAGAAGTCAACAAACTTAGGCATTATAGACATGTAGTACAATATAGGAGTTCCCACTAATTTATTAAAGACAAACGCGACTATCCATGAACATAATTAAATACTAATCAAAGCTACCATGGATTATATGAACAAATTTTAGTTTCGACATGGTATCAGACAGTGAGACTTATCATGTTTGTAAATGCTCAAATTGTTATGGGTGAAATAAAACACGTATGCACAAGGTATATCCTTACACTATGAGGCAAAATGAAATTAATATTGTATATTATACTTATAATTTCCTATTATTTGCCAAAAAAGAATATGACATTCAACGCTTACTGTGTATTGGACCGATAAACCTAAATGCTCAATAACAGCTAAATACACAATCAGACGTGAACTGGAAGTGGACGGCTATGTTACTATACAGTTCGTAGCATTTGAATATTTCGAGTCTAACACCTCTCCTGTCATGGGGATATTGAAGATGAAGTTCGACGACAAGTCAATAAAGTAAACACGGTAGCTGGCAGCCTTAGCGACACTGTCTGGGAAAACAAATATATCAAAGAAGAAACAAGAGCCAAAAGTAAAGAAGTACCCCTTCGACTCATAATCATATATCCAGCCAAAACAAAACCACAGACCTCTGAAATGAAGCTGATGATGGAGACGGCAGTGATGATGTGTGATAATATTGAATCGAAAATATTGCTGACCAGCTGAGCAGAAGTAGAAATAAATGGAACGAACATATAAGTAGGATGGATATCAAGAGAAGAGAAAAGATTTCTCGAGACAACTGACCAACCGGTGGAAGTGGAGGAATACCTAGAAGATGATAGGACATTCGACGCAATAGAAAGAACAGGTCGTTGGCCTGAAGTAAAAGACGGAAGAAGAAGTAATAGTGTCTGTATATATAGCTCAAGTGAATGAAAATATAGTCACCTGTCCTTAAAATAGATCTAACTAAAATTTGACACAATTTCATCCGAAAACCAGCTGATCAACATCTTTATGTGAAATCCGCCATTTTTACATGGAAGTCTAACCGCCATAAAATTTCCATGCTTATACACCCAGGTTTTAACACTCTCAATTACCGCAAACAAAAGTGTTTTGGTTAAAAAAAGAGTTCATAGTCACTTGTAAATACTCGTTGTTTTCCTCTGTCATCACTTTAATTGAATGAATTTTCACATTTTAAGAAAATTATACAATACTTTATCTTACAATCAATTAAAGGTTCACAAAACTTCACATCCATAAGTTTGCTGCAATTTATAATCTCAATTCAGCAATACGGCACGTGAATTAGTCCTATAATATGCTAGTTTTATCCTTTTAGCTAAGTAAATTAAATTCGGCACGGAACTGGTTACATACGTGACCAAAAGTGTTTGTTCGGTAACACCGTTCTTCCAAAGTCCCATGCAATCAACTACAACGAGTCAGAATAAAACTGTCCCCGCTCTGATTTTTGGCCATCACTTATGAGTACGTTTTTCGCATATCACAGTTAAACTACTACCAATCAGAATATCGTAATTATGTATCTGTTCTGATTTTCGTCATCCTTTCCTGTCTCGGTTCCAGCTGTGTTGAGTGAGGCTTCCCATCACCAGACACCGTTCCCGGAGGCCTTTGATTCTTTTCCTGTCGCACACGACACCCTGGGAATCTTCCAATCGCCATTTAAATGAACGCCAACTCATCCATAGTTCATCTTTGTCAAGCAAAATATCCGGCCGGAGGCCCATCCATCAGAAGGCGATTTATTAAACCCAAAAGTTTTGCAAATAAATATGTCAGCAATCATACGGGATTCTCTTCCACTTTGAGAGTAAATAAGATGGAGATTAAACCACAGCAAACCGAAGAGTCGCAGATTAGTCAAACCCACACGTTTCGTTTCTTTAATAAACACAAACAATTTAAGGAATTAAGATAGTAACTTTTACAAATATATTTGAAAATGACCGCGTTAATGACTTGAATGCGGAGATTCTCCACAAAATCCCAGTTATATAATTATTGGTAGGACTATTTCTCAGTGAAACCACCTAAGTTAACAGATTATTTCACCGATAGCGCTCACCTCATCTAACCGACATTGCTGTGTGGAACTCTATCCCTCAACCCTCAGCTAAAAAGAAGTTAACGAAAAGGCCACGTCATCATGCGATTAGCGTCAATTAGGCACGATAAAACCAGGCCTAAGTGAGCAAAGGAGAACAAATTGACGCCCTCGATCAGGTGAATAGTTTTTGAAATCCGAATCTCTGCCTAGAAGTTGATGTTTCACAAACTTTTCCCACTCCTGTCGCCGGCTACCATAACGCCCACGACCCTCTTCAGTGCATTACCTATCCCGCTCACCACAAATGCTTCCGCATTGCTCCGATCTCCCAGCGTTATTCCCAGATTCTCTCTTATTTAAAAAACCCTCACATCTTCAAACCCTCGCCGTTGAGAACTCACTGAGAATTTCAAATATTGAGCCAACTATCGAAGGATTAGATCCTCAAAAAATGCGTCCAACATCTTACTAATTTCATGTTGCTGCCTTGTTCTAATCATTTAATACAAAAATCGCGATCTGATTGCGTTTCAATTGATGATTTGTATTCACTATGCGTTCTACGTTTTCTACTCTTCAGCTATAGTTAGTGGTAGTGTATTTTATGCGTAGTCCTAAGCACCTCCTTCTCTTCCAATGCGGCCCCGAAAATTTTTAAGGTTGGACACCCCAGACGTACAACTTTCTGCCTTAATCATGAGGAAAACGGACAAAACCTTCGTCGACTGAATAGAATAATCTCGTGGAAGTACGGAATTATTGAAACCAAAAAAGATTCACGGAAGGAGGAGGAAAGACGACGTAGATCGTGAGGAGAGAAAAGGCTGGTAACTTAAAACGAAGAATAACAATGTGATATCGATAGGGATGGCGTGAGTCCGCGTTTACTAATTAACGAGACTGAACGACACGGGAAAAAGGGTTGAGATCATTTAATTTCCAACAAAAACCCTCAAATGGTAACAGAAAAGGAGAAACAAAACGTCTAGGATTATTTGTCGTACCTACAAGATATAAGGGCGGTAGGAAGGGTGAGAAATTGTTGCTAATCCGAAGGACGGACAAAAGCATTTGAGGACTGCATAACCTTGTAACTTAAACAGACATAACATTATAGGGCATTTAATGTGCTTCCTTTCCTCGAATCTCTCCGTTTTCATTTCAAACTAAAAGAGGAAACTGGTTAGGTGAATGGAAAAAATGTGCGAATAATATGCAAAAAATAATTGAATTCCGCAGTCTCCACTGGAAAGTATTCGGAATTACAAGATTGATTCCATGTCGACATTGTCTTTATTACATAAACAGATGCCGTAGAAAAATGAGTGAAAAACTTTTCTCATTATGAAACATTTTTCCTGCATCTCACTCGGGCAATCTATACTCTTCACTTCCGACTTCATCCGTAAATATTATCACTAGCAATGGTAAATGCCTAAGGAAACACTTAGACCCTGAAAAAATTTACTTCCGTGTGCATTCTGCCAGTGGTTAGTTATATAAATAAGTTCCCTATAATGGCTTCAGCAAGCAGAAAAAGAGTATCCATGCCAGGTGACGATGAAATAACTGAAATATTGCTTGCAATTGATTCTGATGACAGCGTAAGTTCGGAAAATGATGGAGGAAATTACATCAATGATTGCTCTGAAATTGATACATTGCAGCCTATTTACGATGGATTTGAGGACGCTGATGAAATGGAAAGCTTTGTGTGGGCGAGTATGAGTGATTATTCAGGTAATAGTGAAATATTTGTTGGTGGTTTCGGACCTCAAGGCGAAGCAACAAATCCATCCAACGCCCTAGATATTTTTCAGTTATTTTTTGATGAAGAATTCGTTCGGAGTATTGTTCTAGAAACAAATCGTTATGCTGAGCAACAGATTTCATCAAGCGAGTCCCCGTTTTCAAGGAAATCGAGAATGACTGCTTGGAAACCTGTGACAGTAGAACCTGTACATAACCCTGGGACTATTCATGCTCGTGGAAATTGTGTAGAAGCCAACACTTCGTGCTTATTTTTCAACAAAGAGATTTATATCGACTCCGAATGAGGAGATGTAACATGTGGCAGAAAATATCATTAAAATAATATCATAATATGTGCGGGATTAGGAGCATACTTCCACATGGCCCCAAAACCAGAACACTAAGAATAGAGGTTTTACAGAAGAGACTTTGGTGCTGAGGGTCCTCCGGAAAGCAGAGAAAGTACGGCGGAGGGGAGCAAAGATGAGCGCAGGAGTGCCGAGGGAAATGGGAAGGCTGCGATTGGAGGGAAATTTGCCACGCCAATGATGGAGAACGTATGCACTAAGAAGCAGTTTCCTACTGTCATAGAATACCGGGTCGAAATGCCTGTATTTACGTAGAAACCGAACTACTAATCAGTAAACTTTCCACTCGTAAAAACGATGATGAGGGTGAGAAGAGTGGAGAGTGAAAGAAAGCCTTGCTCGTTGCGGCACCAAACTCCGCCCACGGGTGAGGCAACAAGCAAGCGACCAAGCAAACTGTAAAGGTCCACTGACCAAACAACGAAACTCTCAATTAAACTTCTTTGAAACCAAGAATATTCATATCATATTCCGCTCAACTTTTCATGAACACATCACGCGCTTTTATCAAATCAATTCACGCTAAAGAGTGTATATTGACGTAGCTCAGCGGGATAAAATTCTATTTACAGCTCTGGAAAAGTGTTTAGATCTCAATCAGATTTCGTAAAAACTATACGACCTTCGAAGGCAGCATTACATCAATAACTACATAGCCATATTTGATGTACTCATTATATTTTTCCCTGATTATTTGAGTGAACTGATTCGTGACGAAGAGGCATTGATACAGATCAATTATTATATTCCGCGAAATCTAGACTAACTAAGCCTTAGGTGAGCTGCAGTGTCTCACAGGAAAAGTGGGTTACGAACTATCTCCCTTCGGAACGTGCGGTAACCCTGGATACAAGCCATGCATACTGCTTTTTCCACATCCAGGATTATCGGGTGCCCTCTTTTTTGTGAGACACGGGAAATATCATACTATCTGCTATTTATATACAAATAGCCAAAAATAATAAAATAGAAGGAACAACTTAAAAATCAAGGAAATCAATTACGCGTCGTTACCTCACATTTGCCAAGAAAACGCCGCCGTTCGACTAGTAAAATCACGCATTGAACGCAGGCTATTAAAGGTAACGAATTCCAGGAGAAAACTTACTTCTAATAATTCTGACGATAAAGGTGGAATAAAAAGAAGCAAGCCTCATCAAGGGAGCAGCAGGAAGATGATCGGATCAAAAAAACGCCACTCCCCGCTGACAATGAAACGTCAAGCGCGAAAAACCAAGAGCTGAATAAAAATCTTCCCGGCCAGGGATCACTCCCTCATCCGGGGCGGAAATCGTTGAGGTGCCTCAGAAAAAGAAATATTCCGAGCACACCGGCCAATTCAAAAGCGACGAGAAACAGAGAAACCTTAGCGATGGTAAAAAAAAAACACTATCTGCTTCTATTTCGCTGTGCCCTCAGAATCGGTGCGGAAATAGGTCACAGCCCCAAACACTAACATCCAGAAAAATTGCTCCATACATTGGTCTGGATTGTTAAATTTTTGCATGCAAAGCTGTGTTTTATTCTTTATTTACTTCCATTCATGACTATTTATGGGATTTTTTGGGAAAATACCCTTAGAAAACCGCGTTTTAGAATTTTCACATTTCGATTCTTAACGGAACGAGTTCGAAAAATTTCACGGGGCAGGGCACCTCGGCTCTTTCTTTCTACACGAGTTCAAACTTGCAAAACAAATAATTATTACATTATCGAAAGCATAAAACAACGTCCACTATCCATTTGACACTCAGCTGACCTTCGCGACGATCAAATTGTGTGACGCATAAGTGGATGAATGAGAGAGAAAGCGCGATTTATGTCACCGGTTCAGAGTCGTTTATTCAATGAAAAGCATATTAACACCGCATACTTTCCACCAACTTCAATCGACGACGAGATTTCCAGCGCAGTTGCCCTCCTCCCCAGTTCATGACGCAAGCTAATTAATTTGATTTCTCCAAATTAGGCCACGAATGCGTTCCGACGACAGCAATGTCTCTCTCTCAACGTTCTTCCTAGCCTCCAATTCAAACTTTTTCACGACCTTTATCGCAAAATCCACTTGCAACGCAAAGACACACATGAGATGCACCACAGAAACCGCAGGCTTTGTTCGCTAACACTTAGCCACAGTACAATGAACCCATTCCGAACATCAGACTGTTTTTACGCAATACATTTTAATGTGGAGACACGTTGTTACCCAACAAGGTAGACTTAAGGTTCCACAGGAAGATGAGAATATGCATGGCAATCATAAAGGTCTTTCCCAATAGAGCTCCCATATCAAAGTGGACTTTCGGATCGACGTTTAACGGAAACCTAGATTCAACCCGTGCTATCGGTGTTTTTCCAAATAAACTGATTAACAAATTGGTTTGGTTTATAAATAAATTGAAATTCTCGACAAATCAAGTTACCGTCTAAATTTGATGACAACCAATTCGCATCGTTTTATTATCTGCTTACAGAAACTTTTCAACAAAGGAGAAATCATTTTGGAATACTCATCGCGAAACAAGCGTACAATAGAGAATTGTGGAGAGAGGGTTAACCTTATTATGATATGATCAAGGAAAGGGGGCATGTTATTCATAAACTTGGCGATAAATAACCGATAATTTTCAATTATCATCCTGCTTTAATTGTAATCAACTCTGCACCGACTGGTTCCGTAATGGGTTTGGGTTTAGGGTAACCCAAAATGTTTCAGTAGGCCGAACAGTTTCTTGGATCCACATCACATCAAAAGGCGACCCATTTTTTAACTGATCTCTGCGTAGTTAAGAGCTCTTGGGCCCTATCCCCGTCGTGAAGACCCTCAATCTCCAGAGCCCGGATTCCGCAATGGTGAAGATTTTAGAGGAATCTAGATCCATACTTGAGATTGTGTAGAGCACATCAACCACAGTGTTCCGTCCGTCAGATGGGACGCAAAACGGAGGACCCCATGGGGCCCTTCCCTTGGAATACGCTAATGTTGACGCCAGGTTTCTCTCCAACGTTCCTCAATTCACAAAAAAAATTTCTTCCCTTGACATCCTGCCCACATGTCTTCGATAGCGTAAATGACCTCAGCTGTCAGTCACCTCCTCCAAATAACCAGCCAACACTCTATGCAACTCACAATGCCAACTGGATCACGAGCAAGGGAACAACGATGATAACTAGAGAAATTTCTCGAATACTACAACACAATTGCCTTTAAGGGCGCAACGCCTTCATTCCATCAAAATACGCACCCAGCTAAGATAACTTTTGTACACGCAGGTAAATTATAATTTTAATTAGAGTGAAATAGACAAATTTCTGTACCACATTCGTGTCTATCCAAATTAATTGACACCGACCATTGGCGGTAACCTAAGAGTTAGGTGTCGTAAATCCTCTCTCATTCCTTCGAGTAAGCTACTCAGGGCTGTTCTAATGCATGCAATTGGTGTCGTCGCCGATAAACCGAGCCTTTCGTGTCAATTTCTTAGAGCCGAACGAATAAAATGAAACACACCTAAAGTTCCCTCCGCCACACAAAATAAAGCCTTAATCAGGCCACAAGAAAAACTATCCCCAAACGACGGATGGCGCCAGAGACGAGGCGACGGCACACGCAGAGCCGCTCGACAAACCACGCGATGCACGGGGCAGTTCCATTGGCGCGAACCCTATGCCACAATTCGCAACGAGCTCAATTCCCTCAGACAACTTGGTCCGGGAAGCTATTTAATCTAGTGCCCACAATCGCCAACCTATACGCCCCTTAGCTTACCATTTCATTGGTGAGGATAAAGTCCCTATGACTACGACTTGCAAGGATTAATTTCCCTGTGATAATCCACAACGATGACAAAGATATTATGAGAAATTCCAGATATTGGAAGCAGTTGGAAAGCATTGGGCAAGGGAAAATGCTATATTAAACAGTGTCCTGAAGTGGCGGCAGTTTAAAATCCCTGAATTAACTCCGTTTTAAGTTCTAAGTGAGGCTGTAAATGCTGCTTAACCACAGCGAAAAAACAAACTAGTTCGGATCATTACGCCAATGAAACGTAGCTTACTTCAGCAACATTTCTCACTTATTTAGGCTAGTCATTGACCAAAGGTTACGATGTTATTGAAATGTGTGTATTGTTAAACAACACGAGTAATAATAGTTTGCATCTTTGGCAGGGCTAACTCAGAGATATGCTGCCAAAAATAAACAAACATTATTTTCTCATACACAATCACATTAAATTCGAATGCATGTTTATACACAAAAAATTACGCAATTAACTTCAATGGTAGACTTCAATATACTGAAATCCAACGCAGACTTGGTTTAAATGGAGAGGAATGGTACACAAACCTTTTCACCTTAATCAACGTAATTATCACATACAAACTTGAGGATTGCACTTAATTTATATGAAAAACACTCTTCAAGCAAACAGAAACTATGAAATAATGTTAGCTAGTCGAAATAACAACAACACAGGCTTCCGAGAATTCAATGCATATATGGTTCATCATTTCCAACGGAAGTGACTGAAATTGATAATGGGTGAGAATAATAAATGATTTGCTTATGATTGTGATATTGAAATTTTACACATCAAGCTCAAGTACGAGTTTAAATAAATTTCAGACAGTAAAATATTTCAGCCAATAAATGCGTACTTACTGTACCGCGCGGCGCACGTGTGAAATGTAAACACAACGAGTATGACTATCCTGACTGAAGCTTGCGGAAAATTTGGTTGTGGATGTCGATAAATGGAATTAAAAAACATATATGCGATATATCTCACCGGATAAATGAGAAGAATACGAAAATGTTGATATCCAAAAATGTGCCAGTCGAAGAGGGCGATAGGGGCGTAACAAAGGAATAGAAATGTTCCCACCTTTCTGCTGCTACAGGTAAAGATCCGCACTTTCACCGTTGCTTCCGCTCAGGTTACGTCCAGGAGACAGTTTTCTAATATTCACGAAAAATAAGCGTGGATTGGACACGACCACCGCCCCAAACGGATTCGGGACAGCTGACTCCGATCGACACAGGACTCACCGCACACGAACTTGCGTCTGCTATGCTCTGCGATCAACCCGCAGAGCCCCACCGAAAGCTTATACCTCATTCGCACGGTAGATGGCGTTATAGGTCGGCGATTGCAGCGCTTGAGAGAGGAAGTGGAGGATTCTAAAACTTACTGCTCCCAGAGCGATCGAAGTGGTTACTTCTCGCAGTGTGCCGCCAACGTTATGCCCTTTCACGCCCCATTGCCCCCAAGGGAACTGTGAAATCAGAATTACTGCCTTACGATAAAATTCTAGCACTGCGGCACACGTTCCTGATGATTTTCTGCGACAGTTTATTGAAGATTTAATAATATTAAGGACGTAAAACGCCCCTAAAGAACTTTAAATTCTATGGCGTTAGTGTAGTTTTATCAGGTTTGAAATGTACAGTGGGAGAGTTCGGGTGATCAAAACTCTTTCCCTACCTACCCTTTACAGACGCTGCTGATTTTCCTGTAAGATCATATTCTCTGGAGGTCTTTCTGTTTATAGTGCTGAAACCTCATCTCTTCGTCATTTAAGAAACAGCTTTACCTGATCGTGAATAATAAATATTTATACTTCAATAACCCCGTCGATGTAGAAAAATGCCGAAACGCGATAAAAAATGTCATGACCTTATCATTCTTCTATATTTTTACCAGGTGCTACTATTGAATCCAAAATTACCCCAACTACAGTGTTCCCAAAGCAGTGCAAAAGATTATCAAAGCATAGGCAAAATATATTCGATGCTCAATAGTTTTATCAATGCCCACATAAGGATGGAGCAAGTCATAAAAATATCAAAAATGATCAACTTACACCATATGCAGGTCATCACATTGACATTGGATAGCCAAAGGGTAAAAAGACTTAGAAATTATGAGTATTTTTTCGTCTATCTTCAATAACCTAAGAGATGGGGAGCACATCTTGTATCCTCTCGATGGGAAATTGTACCATATACTCTCAGGATATCCTGAGCTCTTACAGAATATAGCGAGTTATTGAATGCTTCCATAAAGTCACCCCCCTAATGTAATTATTGCGTCATTATTTACAGCTATGGCTATAATTTAAATGCTGATTTTTTTAAATCAATAGCAGAGAAAAATAAGAGAAAAAATAAAACTTTTAAAGAAATAGTGCACATGCACCCGTGTGAGTGACTTCGCATCATATAATTTGCAAATTCAATCATTGGAAAATCATTAAATAACTGCCCACTACAATATACTAGTCAAAATTGTGATGTTCTACTTTTGCCAGATGCATCGTTATCTGAGTGTAAAATGAGTGTCCCTCCCTGGCGAAAATGTGAGCGTTTTCTGAGCATTTAGGAACGCACCACGGACGTGTTCATGAATTGCGAAGAACGCGCTAAGAACACCATCCCAGTGTGTCCTCGAGCGTAAATGTGAACGCCTTAGAGTGTTCACAAACACACTACAGAGCGTTTAGCAACGTTCTCGAGCGTTCGTGAACGCCCTGTGAGTCACAATCTTCAGCGTTTCAGAGCGCTTGTGTGCATTTCAGAACATCCTGTCAACGTTGAGAGCGTTCATCAACATAATGTAACATGCTAGTGTGGGTTTTGCATCGTTCTGAACGTTAGGCACTCATCTTGGGATTTGGGAATTTGTCATAATAAAATTATTTTTATACAAAAATATTGAGACCTTAAAGACCTTTGATTTTATTATTAAATTCCTTCATGTAAAGTAGAGCATTGTCGACAAATAAATCCTTGCTGGCTTCGGGAATCGAACCTACGATCATTCACGCGATAATCCTACACTCTACCACTACGATATTTCGCACCTTGAATGTTCACGTGCATTTTATGCTTTATAAAGAATGCAGTCGTTCCGTTAGATATGGCTCTCTGCTCTAAGTACGCGATTTCAACATAGCTGACGTTTATTGCCTATGGCTGATGATTATAAAGCTTCATATCTGACGTCAGGGACGCTTATACGGCTTTTCTTTATAACACATTATGATTGGCGTTCTAATATATACATTATTTCGAGGTAGAATTGAGAAAGAAATAAGATTGCACCAATTTTCATGCCGCGTTAGGCCACACTATATGGATACTATTATTAATTTATTATTGATATTGAATATGCATTTGGGAAACTAGACACGCGGTATACACGGCTCGTAAGCGACGGATTTTTGTGCTGTGTGAGTTGGCACAAAGAAATAGAAGGTATGCATTTATTCCCTTGAAGACTACCGGAAAGAAAACGGCTGTTTTTTCAATAAATGCACAGATGAAGATGAACCGCTAAAAGATATCCATTAGAAGTCTATTAGATATTGATGTTTGAGGATCGGGCTCGCTTTGTTCTTTCTCAGAAGCTTATTCTCACAATGGATTTGTTAGTGGAGTTGTAGTTATTCTCACAAGGGATTTGCAATCAAAATGGTAATACCGCGTTATGGCTTTAGGAGCGTTCCAACATGTTTCAAAACATTCTCGGCAGCGTTCATCTGCGTTCCAAAGCAGCCCAGTCAGATAGCGTTCTTGAGCACTAGTATTTTGCTGCAGTTTACTTTTTAATGTTTAAGTATATGTAAAATAACACATGAAAATAATATAATAAATAAACTGGAAAATTATGCTCTTTTTGTGCTCTTTTTATGTTCACGGGGAATGTTCATTAAGTGTTCTTTTTATGTGTTTTATGACAGAAAGAACATTAAAAGAACATAATTTCGTTTGAGGAAAATTATGTTCTTTTTGTGCTCTTTTTATGTTCTTTTATATTCAAGGGGAATGTTCACGTAGTATTCTTTTCATGTTCTTTCTGTCACAAAACACATAAAAAGAACATTAAAATGAACACTCGCTGAACATTAAAAGAACACTCATTTTTTTCTGTTAGGGGTGTTCCAGAACAGAAAGGTAAACACTGTCAAAAGGCGTTCTTCTGTGTTCTCCGAGCGTTGCTGACCTAGGTCGTCGGAACAGCGTTTACGAACGCATGAGAACAGTGAGGGAAACACAGATGAACGTGGATGAACACCAACAAACGCTATGAAAACGCCAAAGAACACACAGGAACGTTAAAAGAACAACTGTAAACGCACTCCAGCATCGGTCTCAGCCTCTTTCATTTTCGCCAGGGCTGAGGAACCAAGCCATATTCAAGTCTAATGAAATAAAATTTTGCTGTAGATAGAAAGAGCTACATTTTCTAGAGCTAGGTCTCTAAGCAACAAAAGTAGTCTTATGAGACCACAGTAGAGATTGGATTCTATAGAAAAAATCTCTGCTACTGACTGGATAGAAGGCCAGTCTCTAGACACCAAACTAGCAATGGTTTGATGCCTAGAGACTGAGCACCCAAACACCAGAATAATACTCATTTCAGTCATTGGAAATTGTCTCCCATGAATCAGTGCAAAACTTCATTAAAATTAATAAAACTGCAATAACCATCACAATTATTATTAAGTAGGTGCATGATAGTAATCTCATTTTTGTCTTTTAATAAAGCTTTAACATTAGATATAAACATAAAATAGTATTACATGAACCCTATTTATACATTGTTGAAATTAGACAGTAAATCTATTGCTATGTCTTCTGTTACAAAATTTTTAGGTGTGTACATCGACGATACCCTGAACTGGGAATCACATATTGATTTTTTATGTTCACGAGTAGCAAGGAGCTGTTACCTACTACGTAGAATAACTCCGATCACTAGCTTAAGTGTTGCTCTCTCTGTGTATTATGCTTGTGTTTTTAGTCGACTAAAATATGGAGTCTGTGCATGGGGTCATTCCCAGCGAACAACAAGACTGTTTAAACTACAGAAGTGGGCCATAAGAATTTTGGTTGGCGTAAATAAACGCACTAGCTGCAGGTTATATTTTAAAGAACTTAACATCTTAACATTCCCATGTATATATATTTTCTATACAATTATGTATGTTAAAGAGCATCATCTGGCTCTTGGATTGCCCTTGAACAACGATGTTCATTCATACAATACCAGAAGAAATGGTGATTTTAAAGTGGTGTCTCACAATTTAGTGTCCTTCACAAGGCAACCGTCATATGCAGGATGCATGTTGTACAACAGTCTCCCTAGTGAGATCAAACAGACCCGTAGTATTCCTGTTTTTAAAAAGAAATTGAAAGAACTTCTATTGAACAATGTTTTTTACTCAGTCGATGAGTTCTTGAATAAGTGATTGTATTTATATATTGTGTTCTCCTTTGGAGGCGAGGATTTGTATTTATATATTGTTTCCTTTTCCTGTTTTTTTTTTTTTTTTCTTCTCCTTGACTTGTCCCATACATATGTTTTTTATGTCTCCGGGACCAATAAACTACTTACTTACTTACTTACTTACTTACTTACATATTATTCAACAGCCATATGCTATTAGTTTAACTGACCATAATATTTTATTTCCCTTTCCATACCAGGAATACCAAAGAACATATTTCCCTCACATTTGATTGTCATATTAAGTCCCCATTTTCATCAGAAAAGCCTCAAACCTCAGCAAAAACCACTTAAGACTCAAGTTATGGAGGGTGTATCACACTGAGACATCACACTTTGGTTCCCCATAAGAATTCCCCAGATGACCTGGACTTGCTCCAGACCACCTATCACCGCACATAGCATGGGTTAGCAGGGCAATGGCTCTCATTTTCCCTCTCTTAGCATGACTTCTGCATTCAGCTTCATAAATACAGGTGGACCTGAAATTTTGGTTTACAAGAAGTTAAAAGCTTCACATAGGTATACAGGGTATTTACCTATTCTACCATCTCTTAGCGAGGGGTGCCAAATATTAATAATATTAAGTTTAATCATTAACAATTAAAGCTGACATAATGTGCCAGGCAGTGGTGCCCCTAGGCCTGGGCCAGGTGTGCACTCTTTCAGTGCAGAATAATCCCTATTCTGCCCCATAACGATGCATAATTACACACTACTAGCATTAGCCTCACAGACTTTGATGTATTACTTTTATTGAACTGTGTCGGGCAGTATTACTTTCATTAAACATACTGTATTTTGTCATTTGGCAACTACCTTGGTAAAATAGTTATTCAATTACAAAATAAAAGGCTACTGGAGCTGATCATTACAAGCCTCACTGTGGGAACTGGGACCAAGATAATTCATTGTCCTAGTGGCAATACCAAGAACCACAGACAGGCTCCACTCCTTTATAGCTGTTTTATAACCAAGTTTCATTAATATTATTATCCCAGGGGTTGGCTTGAGGACAGGGTATATGTTGGATTCACGCTTTCCAATTTCCTTTCTTTTCCAGGTTTTCCAGACCAAATTCCAATTTTTTCTGTATTAACTTATTTTCTTCTCATTCAGTCTTACAAGTGGTAAGAGAGGCATGGTAAGAGCTAGATTTGAGAACCAAAGTAGAAGGCCAGCTGATAAATCAGCTTAGGTTCACTGGTGGCCAGTTGTTGACTAGTCAATCATGGAACAGATTACAAAATGTAGTTGATGCCACAGAAATCTAGTGAGGGATATACAGAATAAAGATAAATCATAAGAAAACAAAAGTATCTTTTAAGATTCCTCAGGATAAAGAAAGTGCAAGGTCATAAAAGTAGGTGGGCACAAATTGAGTAAGTAGAGCAATTACACTACAAACGTAGAGCACTAGAAGAAAATGAACAGTAGTAGCAAAGATATCAGAAAGAAAGTAGTGCAAGCAAAATATGAGTCCAGTGATAGAAGGGAGCTGATGATGGGGACCTTGGGTGAGGCTATAAAAAAGAGGCTGGTAGAGAGCTTGATATGGAGGGTAGAGTTTAATGGATCTAAAATATGGACTTAGAGAAAGAGAGAGAAGAATAGGCTCCAGGATTTTGAGATGTGGTTTTTGTGAAGACGGATGTAAAATATATGGTGGAAAACAAATGAGTAAGAGTATGGTGGGTGAGGAAAGGAAACATCTGCATGAGATTATGAGGTTGGTAGTTGGAGGGGGTAATGAGGGGCGAAGGGTTACTTAAGGCTGTGACAGAGCCTTGAATGTTGGTTTGGCACAGAAGGGGAAGAAACAGAATAGGTTTTATGGACGGGTTGATAATGGGAGAATTTAAGCTGAAATGAATAAAGAAATACTGCAGGCCCACATGGCCCTTAACCTATAAAAATCTAAAGGATGTTTACTAACTTCCATTTAAACATACCTTATCCAGTAGATCACCTCTTTAAAAAATTAAATGGGATCTTCTCCAAGAGCACAACACATGTCACGCAGATTGGTATACCCACCCTAAGCCTTACTTTGTATTTCTATCTTCAACACCATCAACTGTAGAATAAATTTGTCTTCAGCTTATGAAAAGTGTCTGATAGGTTTGGCAAGTTCACCCTATCTGAGATGAACCCCCACAAAAAGAAAGTGCATACTGTAAGGTCAGGAGAACAATGTGGCTAATAGTGAAGATCTGAATCTCAAGCCCATTTTTCCCAAGCCAGCAGAGAGGAATCTTGCAATTCCATCTTCAGAATGTTGGAAAGTTTGTCATAATTTTCCTTCAATATATCGATTTCATTCAATGATTTTCCTTCATTTTTTCAGAAGAGTAAAAATCAACAATATAAATCAATCTCCAAATTTTTATTAACACAGAATCATAAACCTAACACAAGTACGAGCTCATATTTAGTTTCCATGTTTTTTTGGAGTACTTAAATTTTCATACCAGTACTGCTACTCATTCCCAGTTTGCATTAGGAAACATGCTAGTTCAATAAAAACATCTAAATTCATCATTCACAGGATTGCTTTCCTCCAGCCTAGGAGTTTCATTAGGCTATCTATCTTTGTAAACCAAATTTCTTGTAATGGTTTCATGTCCAATGCAAAGAAAGTGTAAGTACAAGAGAGAGTTTGGTTTTCTGTTCTTAAAATATTTTTTTGATTTGCAAATGTATTTGGTTCCAATCATATGGTTACTCTTTTGCTCCTTTGTTGACAGACTGCAGCAATGCTGAATGGAACCTTTCATGTATTTTTAATGTCCACCAGTGGACTTAAATTCATAAATTTAAAGATAAAAGCACTGTATGAATGCAAACATTTAGTGTCACTGAAGATTTTTGTGAAAAGAGAGAGATGAATGAGGATTGAAATGATCCAAACACTTTTTATTATCATCAAAAATTCAGTTTCAACATCTTGGAAACGATGTCACGAGTCAAATTATTCTCCATCCGTTACCTCAACCTGACACCTCGGTGGAGAACGGAATTATTTTACCCTCAACACTATGATTTAGATACTAACGTCAGTCTGATGATAAAGTGTGAGTGGAACATTGCAACTGTCGTTTTCCATAATACTTGAAATCTCCCGGCGACTGCATGTTTCACTGGTTCTCAGGATGCTTATAAGCATATTGGAGCCTTTACAGAGGGGAGGAGTAGTCCTCGGTACGCATCTACGTATAT
The DNA here is from genome assembly GCA_963169105.1 of Ceriagrion tenellum. NCBI lineage: Eukaryota > Metazoa > Arthropoda > Insecta > Odonata > Coenagrionidae > Ceriagrion > Ceriagrion tenellum. The sequence goes on from OY720638.1 coordinate 12,819,617, forward strand.
GTACCAGTTTCCATGGTGCTAAAAGAAATTTTCTCCGCTGAAGGCACTTAATTGCCAAAAGAGCGTTATTGTGATTTCATTTCCTTCGAGACATTCCTACAAAAATCCAGCGAGGAGCTCGAGCGAAAGGGAGCGTCGATTTCGATCGGCCCACAGTGGGCTGAGATAAAAATAGCTGGGCATAATTCGAAAATCGCTTTTTTTCAAAATAGCAGCTGAAACCTGGCCTGGTCAATCTCTTTTGTTTGATGGATGAGGTGACGCATGTCGTTTGCTGAGGATCAAACGCATTAACAATAAACGAGGGCTCAAATGTTTACAAATTTTGCAAAGAAACGCCCACCTTCAACTTTCTCTCGAGAGATCAAAATCACCGAAGGCAAGCTCATAAGGGACCTATTGGTGTTGATGAGTGGCATTAAATATTATTTTTGCCGATGAAGCAATTTTTCATTTTATCCATTTATTATTACGTATACTGCTAGTATAAATAAAAATAGCGGTCACTGCTTTCAATCAATTTTTCGCAATTATTTAGGGAAAAAGTTACTTTACACATCATCCGATGCGGATACTTCCCAAAGCATCTAGAAATTCACTAAAAAAAAGACAAGCTGCGACCACCAGCAACCCCGAAAGACATCGATATCTCTATTGTGCGATGGAGTTAGGCTCGGGCCGCCTGCAGCTCGATGTGCACCACGATCCCCTACGGGCATGTCCTTCACAGTGGCAATACTAAAACTAACGATGAGTCGAATCCAAATGTCGACTCTCGATTCCACCGATTCCAGATAGATAAATATTCAAATCAAATTTCATTTATCACATCATATTTGTCTCAGTAATTTTGGGCGTAGGCTATCAATTTGTGCTTTTTATCTACCTCAATGAGCTGAGGATATATTTGCTATTTGTTAATAATTATACTTTTCAAGCGACTTAATTGTCTTTGTTATTTTATTTCAGCCGATACTTGAATTTAAATAAGTCATATGCTACTGGTATATCAATATCTCACCTGTTTATTAGGAATAAGAATCGATGGAATCGGAATCGAGAATCGATTCGAAAGAATCGAAATCGGAATCGAAAAAAAGTGGAATCGACTCATACCTAATTAAAACTCTATCTTGCCGGCCCTGGTGAGAATACCTCCCGCCCTACCAACAGAGGGCCGCGGGTTCCATTCCCGTCTGGATGAATTTCTTAACACATAAGACGCGGTAGTTTGCGTATGTCCAACATTATAAAGTATTGAATTCCTTTAGTGAGAGGCTTTTAGTTGATAAATAAAATGCGTTGAAAAGGATATCATAATATTATTTTATACAATAAATATATTTCGCGGATACTGATACAAATCGCCTGGTGGTTGGCGTCGAATAGCCGTTCCCCTCTCCTAGTGGAAACAAACGAGGCAGGAATCGGTCGTTGTAGGACCCTGGGGAATCCTTATTTTAGCCTGGGAAGGCTCACTTTGTTCTAATGGATAATCCTCGATTTTTTTAATTGATCAAACCCAACCGTAAAAGGGAAATTTTACAGCTCTTCAGCAATAATATGAATCAATAAAAGTAAATATTTAATACTGGCTCCTTGCTCAGATTAATGAAAAAGTCATTCTAATTGCATCTGGCTTCAGAGCGTTTTTTACAGAATTCAAATGAAAGCACAAGTCCACAATTTTTCTTCCTATGCATGCATATTTTTTCAGGAAGGAATGGAGCACTTGCCATGACATTTTGGGGCAGAACACTCGATTTTTGAAGGTGAAATCTAATGCCGTGATTAATTTCTTTAATGAAAGTATGTGTTCGATAATTTCAGGATATTTTTATTCCAGAAAATCCTTGTGAGCATTAAATTAGACTGTGTTAATGATTTTAATTTTTAAATGACTATGGGATCGGGTTGATGTGGCGGCTAGAGTACTGGCTAACCATACGGGCGGCCAGGACTCAAATTCCTGTAGAGGAGGATGTTTTTCAGCGGAAACCCGATCTCTACTTGAGTGTCTTGTGGAGGGCACTTCAAGTACAGTACTCCGTCTGTCGCATGAGGTGTTAAACTGTGGTCCCCTTGGCGCCTTTCGTTAAGAGCAGGCTAATGCCGACGCCGGATTTCTATCCACCCTTCCTCCCTTACCTATCCCCTATGGCGTAAATGACCTTAGCTGTCGGTCGCCAACCCAAAAATCCAATCTAATCTTCAAATGATTAACTTTCTGAGCTCATGAGTGGTTCCTGAACTTTACTCACGGGTAGAAGATCTCGAACATATTTTGGCTGGCTCCTTTGTTTTTCACCGGGAGTTAGTATTTTCACATTACGGAGCTTAAAATTAAAAGTAATCTCTGGAATAGGTTATGTCGGTGGCAAATACGGAAGAGGTGTTTTAAAAAATCTCCAGGTGTCTGTTATCAGTCTCAATCGCTTCTTCGATAGATAATAGACCCTCACCAACTTAATAATTGCTTCATTGGAATTTCCAACACCTTGCAGCAGAACTGGATAGATTATCGAAGGAACATAAAATCGTGAGTACATCTGCACAAAAACCTTGGCTGTTGTCCCACAGTAGTCTTAAAACGTTCCTCCATTAAGTCTAAGACCACTTGATTATACCTTTATCATAACGTAGAAGCTTCAGATAAGAGACTTTCGTTCAAGTCTTTAAGTCTAAATAGTAATATAGGACACAATAAGTTACTCGAAACCAGCATCGCCCTCAAAATAACTATTTCCAATTCTTAAAGTTTTTTATATCACTGCGTCCTGTATCAGATGCTATAGCCAGCCTTAACGAGTGCGAACCTGTTATTTGAGCAGCCTGCTTCAAAGAATCGAAGAAATGGCTGGATGTACTTCCATCATTCCGGCTCGAGATCACGGCCTGAGAAGATCCTAATTCAACCCCATCCTTGCCACAAAGGCCTATCCGCGCCTAAAACACGGCATTGTACTAAATCTGAAAGGAAAAATTATTTGAAAGTATTACCGTGGAAACATAGAGGTGCTGGGTAAGTATTAGACTAAGGCTTCAGGAAAACCAACGGCAGTATACAGAAATTCCCTGTACCGTCTCAAAAACCTTTCGTTGTTTGTAAATATTAATTACTTCCACAGAAATAGTGCGAAGAAGTAACAATTTATACATTCAAAAATATATTTTTTGCTCCTTCATCAACTTGAATGAGCTACGTTTTGGCAATAAAATCAATCAAAGTTTTATTTTCATTCGGTAAAGATAAATGTCCAGCCTCCAGCAATTATTATGCAACAACTGGCGCATAATGTGAATTTTAGCAACAGGAATAGAAAACGCCAAGAGACATTTTTAAAAAATAATAACGCTAAGGATTACGGAGAAGAGATCGATGCTAAATGCGAAAAGAAATACTCGAGGAAAGGGGAATAAATATGGCAGTACCAAAATATCATTTCAAAATTTATACGCGATAAAACATAGACCCAGAATCTGATATGAAAATTAGCTGCAGAAAAGATATTTTTAACAATTCCTACGAATTAATAAACAGAAATACTAACGAAATAAAATCATAACACCCCGTATGCGGATCTAAATATCTTGAGTATAGTATCTCCGCAGAGATAGAGGAGTCTCACCAGTAAATCCTAAATGAAGAAGCAGATGTTCGATAATATATCCAAAACGAAATCGTTCTTTTCAAGGGACGAAATAGAACTGATACCCATTAGAAAATCGATTAGTGAAAAGGCGATAATGAATCCGAAAACGTATCTTACAGACGGATCAGACATACGGCGCCCCCGGCGTGCTAAAACGACCGCTCATTGTCGCACGTGCTTCCACCCGGGGGAGGGGAGGGGGGGCGGGGGGTGGTGCGACGCCGATAACCAAACGGAGACTTCGGAATAGAAAACAGCCAGTCGCACATCCTGCTTACGATACGGGTACACGCAAAAGCTGAAATATTCACTTGAACTGCCGAGGCTATTTTGTGTATCGCGACCGAACGAAGCAGCCTTCATACCACTACGGCTACCGACTGGGAAATTGTTTAAATATGCATTGATTTCCTCGTAATATATTAATTTTAATATCTACACAGGTCCTTTTCAACAGATGTAGTTTCAAACAGAAAGTGGGAAGGATATTTGCCCGTAGTGGATCATATAATTAGATTCACCGCAGTACATAGTGCTGCTCGCGGCCTGAGCCAGACTGCCGCTAATGAACAGAATCGATTTCTTTCGGGGCCACGGACAGTCACAGCTAATGTGTATTCTAAAACTTCTCACAGGCTTCGGAGCATCTCACAAGAGAATATCTTGGTGTCTATCGATGCCTAAATAAACGTTTTCCCCAACACAATTGCGAAAAATCGACTGGAAGCAGTGTCCGTCACTTTGATAATAGCAGTATAAATTGTAGTCAACACATGAAAATTACGAAAAGTGCAGGCATAGGGTTTCTCTATAGACCAGTATCATTTTTATTCCACTTCTTAACTTCAGTAGGTTCTGTGCGAGCTTGACTTCGGTGATTTTCAGAAAAAATTAAGGGGGACGTTTTGCTAGGTTTGTTTATTTTGAGTTTGATAAGTTTAATGCGAAAAAAATGAAAAAAACTACAAACGTCACCTCATGCAACATCATTGGAGAATGATCTTGCAAAGTTTAAGCATTTTAAGCAAGTTTAGCTATAAAAAGGGGACTTCTGAATTCTGGCCTGCCATTTTCTATTTCAGTCCATTGTGTGGTGTCTTGAAATCGAGTACATATTTACCACGCATATGTTTTCATAGCTTTCCGAACGATTCAGGTGGTCCATATGCCATTGCAATCCCGATAAGCCAATATTTGCTTGTCACAATGTCTTTCAACGACCGTATCCACAAAGCTTGATAGAAACACCAACACTCTGCGCGAAGAAAATCAAGCCAACCGAGGCTTGAACACGCGACTCCAGTGTTAGGAGGCGAGGCAGGTGGGTGTGGGGTGAAATCCATGGTTTGTTACTCGATTTCGCCCCCTTTCGTGACAGCGATTTTTTATTCCATCAAGCCAATTCACATTCCTCAGACCAATCGAATATTATCTCCTTTTTCAGAAGTTTTGTCAGCGGTTTGGCAATCGTGGCGTAATTTCGAACGAATCTCCAATTCTCATTGGCTAATCCTAGGATGGATTGCAGTTCCTCATTGCATCTCGTGGTGGGGAAATCCCTAATTGCGGAAAGCTTCTTCGGGTCGGGGGAGACACCAGTTTTGTTTATGAGACGGCCCAAATAGTTCACCTCGGAATGGGCAAAGTGGCACTCCTCGAATTTGAGTGTTAACCCTGCGTCGCAAAGCCTCTGAAACACGCTCCTCATCCTCTCCGCTTATGTCTCAATCTTGGCGCTGAATACCACTACGCCGTCAAGGTAACCACGTAACACCCCATAGTACGACATAAAGAAACTGAAAATGACTAGCGACCACTAATTACCTGCTGAGAGTCTCCCAAAAGGACCGCAACGCCCGTGATAATTTATAACTTGGATCTGAAAGTCACGAGTACTGGGGTTACATGGTCATTACGTGGCAGAAAAAAACCCCAAACTCGTTAGAGTTTTTTTTTAATACCTAACAGATCAATTATAATAACTATCATCTACTGATAAAAGAAAAATATTGAATTGAAATCTTGCATCAAAACAAAATGAGGAATATACACAGTCCTGAGGCTTTTGCGCTTCCATTGACAAAGGCTTTGTCAAAACCCGCCTGATATGTTAGGTATATTTTCCCAAGCAACATTGGCTACTAATACAGCATCCATGTCACTTAAAGTCTCCCTTACTTTGACAGGTGGCTACAGGGAGAGCCTTTGCAGGGGAACCTTCCTTTTTTTCACTACCTTAGTTAAATATGCGGGGAGTTTAGAGAACACAGGTGGGATGACATAAGGCTCCAGTTTTGACACCTGACTTGAAATACGGTCGATGACATCATTTGGTAATTTGGTTTTAAAAAATTGTCTATTTCATCCTCCACAAAATGGAATGCACATACCACATCCACACTTCTCTGAGGTCTATTCGCCCTTGGGTTAGCTTTTGCCCATTTGGCAAGTAAATGCTTGTCCTGAAAATGAAAAATGAATGAATGCAATGTGCAACAAACATTTCTATCGAAACACTACAAACAATACCTGAAAATGAAGAAAGCTATTACCACTTTAAAGCAGTATATTACACACGGTAATCACGTTGAACTACCGAAATAAAAGTAAAAATCTTTATAGTTATGTTAATATTGTTGGAGGTTTTCTTTCGGAGGGGTGAAATCCATTTACGGACTAAGTGACGGGGTCCTGATATGCCCCGTTTATATAACTAGGGTTAGAATGTTAGTTAAAATGGCGGCTTAACTAACTTGCATATATATGGCATTTCTTAAACCAAGTTAAGATAATGGTGGCCTCTGATGGAGAATTAAGAAATCACTGTAAAAGCGGAAGCACACAACCCGTGCGCATCTATGCCTCGTGATCGTATGTGTGAGAGAAGATTTTGTGATCCCTGAGTTTTATTTTTTATATTTCTGGATTGTTTACCTTCGACCCTTGCATCATTTTCCTTGGTTTACTCTCCCGGCTGTTGACACCTGCACTGCTTGGATTTTGGACTGGCTTTGGATTAGACTTGGACTGCTGTAATAATAGTACTTTGAGTGAAGTGACGTGAATTTGAGGATGGATATAATGGAGCAGATTGGGGTTGTGGTGGGAGCTTTTATTAACGGAGTTGGGCAATTGCGCCTTCTGGGAAATCAAAGGTTAGCTCTCCTGGCAGATGTTCGCAAAAACAGGAGGCTCATAAGGAGGCATGACCGGGCAACAAGGCGGGTATGGTCGTACGTTTATTTCCAAAGATTTTGGGAGATAGATGTTCCTTTGTGGCCGGAAGACCAATTCCAAATCGTCTTCCGGCTGCAAAGGAACACCTTTGAAATGCTCGCGATGGACATAGAAGATAGGTTGTATAAGAGGAGCGCGGCTAAGAGGAGTACCATATCTGTGAAGAAACGAATTGCCATTGCACTTTATTTTTTGAAGTTTGTGGCAGACTATGCCACGATACGTATCACCTTCGGGGTGGGGAAGGCCACTGAATGCCAAATAGTGGACGAGTTTTGTTCGGCGGTGATTGAAAAGTATTGCGCCAAAATGATTAAATTTCCATCGACGGCAGAGGAAATGGCTGAGGCTGCTTCTGGTTTTATGGAACGCTGGCAGTTTCCAGGTGTTCTTGGGGCCATCGAGTGAATGATGCCGGTGTCCTGCGTGGAAGTTCCCAATGAGATAAGTTAACTGGCGGTTAACTGGTTAATTCCACCTCAGTACCACCTCAATGGGGATAGTGCATTCCCACTCTGCCAGCACTTCATTAAGCCATTCGGTGGAAATCCAACAGAAGAGGAGGAGAATTTTAATTATCTGTTAGTGATCGTTGACTTCACACTCAGCATTACTCTTTGTTATCATGTATGCATAAGAAATTAATGTTCAGTTTTTGTGCCCTTGTCTGTTGTGTGAATTTTGGGAAAGGGATGTAATTATTCACTTGGTAGATCTACCCACATCAGATGCTATTTCTTCGACTATGCTTCCCCAAGGTGTCCCAACTGCTTAAATAAAGTAAATAGTGTAGTGCATAGTTGTGAAATTTGGCCTCTTGCCAGGTGTTTTAAAGTTTTTGCTTATGTATTAGTAGTTGTTCTTATATTAACTTTCGCAAGACAAAGTGTTATATATGTTGCTGTTAAGAAACCCCCTGTCTCACACCCTTGAGCTGAGCTGGCTCTTAGGTATTGTTTAGATACAGATTTTTCTACGAAGTGCTACCTCATATATATCTGACAATAATGTGATCTATCTGGAAACTCTTTCTAATGGCTTCTTCAAAGTGTAGCAGTGACAAAATCAATGCCTGAAGCATGCACTTTTAATTACTCAAGGGATGATGGAGGAGACTGAAATATATGAGACTAATATATTTCTTAGTGTTGCCGCGAGACGAGACGAGCCAGTCTCGTTTTCTGAACTCTGGTATCGTCTCGAGTCTCGTCTCGTTTACCCCAGTCTCGTCTCGGTCTCGTTTCTCGAACGAGACCCTCGTCTCGTTTCGTTTCCCCCAAAATAAAGCACCATATAAAGCCCAGTTCCCTTTGCATACGTAATCGCCGAATCGGTACACTCGAAATAGTAATGGCATTTATATGAATTTAAAATATATATTAAATTGGACACCGAATACATCTAACTGCATGTACAGCGGCGGAAGAAATTAACGCAAAAGTTTTCGCGCGCCAGAATGCGGCATTCTTGAGAACTTCTAGGAGCAGCACGTACTTTGAAAGACTGGCAACACTGAGGAAGACACCGTCTACCGAAAATTTTGAAATCCGCAATGGAACTCCCATTTGCCGGAGTCCAGAACTTACCCATCAATCGCCTCTTTACTGAAATGTCTTCTTATATTATTCGCACATTCAGTCACGGTGTATCGCTGTGTTTATTACAGCATGTTCATTATGTCGAATAATATCATTTTTACAGAAAGACTGTCCATTAAAAATATTCACTATCCCACCCTACTCATAATATATGCTGAAATCTTCATCTGTTTCCACCAAGGAATATTTATTGTGGTCGACTTTCCGAGGATCTTTTTGAATGACGAGTCCTGTGTCTCTTACACCGAAAGAAAATAATAGAGATTTATTCGGACCAAATGTTGATACAAAAAGACTTAATTGAAATAAGTATAGTCTACATGATGTAATTTTTCACAATTTTCATTTTGCAGATTGATTAAGTATATCAATATCGATCGAAAGCAAATAAATAATATAAATCGAGATTTATTCGCACCAAATTTTGATACAAAAAAGATTTAATTAAAATAAGCATAGTCTACATGATATAACTTTTTACGATTTTCCTGTAGACGGATGAATTTCCGATCTCAAAACATATTTTTAATGAATCGTTCATAACCCAAGATAAATCCGTCCTTAGTTCGCCAGAATGGGATTTAACTATGAAAACATACGTAAATATACAATTAAATGAATTAAAATAAAATGTGCTCGCATCAATACTGAATATCTAGGCATATATCCAAGAAAGGCCGACACCACTCCTTGTCTATTATTTATAATAAACTGCCTCCTTGTATAAAAAATAAGTCCACTGTGGCTACTTTTAAAACACATCTAAAAGAGTTCTTGCTGCAGAAATGCTATTATAGCATCAATGAGTTCCAGAGTGACAAATTGTAATTATGCAAATAGTGTTACAATTGTTATATTCTTATGTGAGTACTTGTTTCATCTTGATTTTTTGACCATGTTCTATGTCATGTAAATGACCAAAAGAATAATAAATTACATTATTTCTTGTTACTTCTGTAACTTTCCCCTCCGAGTCCCCGGCTAACATCGGGTTTCGTTGCCGTCATAATGGCCGAGAACTCGAGAGGAGCGGTGCAGAGTTCGTAGCCGCTTCCCATCGGATCAGTGGCTACGCTGCGTTCGGGTCGTGCGCACGAAGCAGACGGAGCGACCCCAAGAGGACGGCCTTCTGCATGCGGGCTGCAAGGGATTCCGCCTGTGCCACGCAAGCAGGAATACACTTGATGCTCTGTATCAGCGAGCCCTTGATTCCACCGAGCACACCTATGACTAGGACTACTAGTTTTACAGAGTGTCCCGGGAACATCTGCCGAAGTTCGAACAGCAGGTCTTGATATTTCGTCCGTTTTCCCGCGTCTTTCGAGTCCAAGTTCGTATCGGCCGGAGCCGAAAACTCAATTACGAACATGGAACGCGATAGGCGGTCTAGGAGAACGATGTCAGGCTTGTTCGCCTCCAACTGCCTGGTGGTGGGGAATGAATAATTCCACCAGATTTTTATTTTGTCGCTCTCCACGACGGACTCAATATCTCCAGGGGCATAGGGCAGCACATGTACTTCGTCGATGCCGTAATGATGTCGGAGGTGGAAATACAACACCCGCAGAGCTGTGTTGTGCCGAGCTAAATACGCTGACTGCGCGTAATAACTGCAGCCGGAGAGAAGGTGACTCAAAGTCTCCGGCTTGGCTCGGCACGCTCTGCATCTCGTGTCCGCCACCTCCACCTTGAACATCATTCGACGGTACACGAGAGTGTTGATGACACCATCCTGGCACGCGAGAACGAAACCCTCTGTTTCGGACCTGAGACCCGCGGAACGAAGGAAGGCAAACGTCAGCTCCTTCGATAGCCCATGTTTTTCCATGTTTCGGTAGAAACCTCCATGCATGGGCTTATCGGTGTGCGTCTTGAGCAAGGTCTTCTGCTCAGCCTTTTTGACCTCGAGCTTTAAGACGTCTGCCCTCAGTGACACGATTGACGTGCCACTGTCGTTACCGTCGGATGACAGGTCAAAGTCCAGACCGATTTCGTCCGCTGCCCTCTTCGCCGCCTGGAAGAGGAACGCCCCCACCGCGGCACCTTCGTGCTCCCTTACGAGAGTGAGCAGGGGGTCCGTGCTGTTGAACACACGGCAAACTGTAGCCAAAACAACTCTGTTATGTAGACACTCCAGACTCAACAGACCTCTACCGCCTACACCGCACGGGAGATAAAATCTGGCGACGGAAGATTTCGGATGAATACTTCTATAGATGGTCAGCATCTTCCTCGTTCCCCGGTCGAGGTTTTGCAACTCGTTGACATTCCATTTCATGCATCCGAAGGTGTACAGCAGTGTCGGAACCGCGAACATGTTCGTGGCAAGAACCTTGTTCTTGCTAGACAGCTCAGAACTCCAGATTTTTCTGAGAGTCTGTCTGTACTTGGCGGTGAGTCTTTCCTTCACTGCTGCTTCCTCCTGCATTCAACGCTGGGGGACGCCGAGGTATTCGTAGCATTCGTCATCCTGCAGATGACGAACGAGGTTCCCGTCAACGAGTTGCGACTCTTCCTTGTCCTCCTATATTCTTCCTTTCGCCAGGTGGATGGATGCACACTTGTCCAATCCGAATTCCATCCCTATAGCCTCACTGTATTGATGTACGGTGTCCAGTGCAACGCGCAGTTCTTTGGCGTTGGTAGCATACATAAGGTCATCCATGTAAAACAAATGGGTGACCTTGTGCTTCCTGTCACCAGGAACGCCGCACATGTATCCTCGGCCTCGCCTCAGCTTGAAGGAGAGGGGGAGGAGGGAAATACAGAACAGGAGGGGGCTCAAGCTGTTGCCTTGAAAAACGCCACGATGGTATGTTACCAACTCAGTGGAGACGGTCCGTTTGCCCTAAGTCAAGACGAAGCGCGTTCTCCAGAGTGGTAACAGGCGTTGGATGCAGGACACAACCTCTGGGTGGACTTTCATCAACTTCAGCACGGCGATGAGAAGCTCATGCGAAGTGGTGTCGAAAGCCTTGCGATAGTCCACCCAGGCCATTGATAGGTTTCGCTTATGTCGGGCGGCATCCTGACATATGCACCTGTCAATGAGCAGGTTGTCCTTGCATCCCGCGATTCCTCGTTTGCACCCCCTTTGCTCGTACACCTCCTCCCACACAGGCTGGATATGCCGGAGGATAAGGTCGCTCAAGATCGTGGTGAACGCCTTGTATACAGTGTTTAGACAGGTTATAGGGCGATAGTTCTTCGGATTGGACACGTCTCCCTTTTTCGGAATGAGAACCGTGCGTCCCTCAGTCAGCCAAGGTGGAAATGGTTCTCTACCTGTGATGAGGGACGTGAAGATTCTGGCCAGATGTTTGTGGGTAGAAGTGAACTTCTTCCACCAGAACCTATTCACGGCATCCATTCCTGGAGCCGCGAAATTCTTCTTGCCAGAGAAAGCGTGCTTCACGTCACTTTCCGTGACTGAAAGGGGTCCATCCACATTGTGTAGGTGGCGGTCGCAGAACTCTTTAAAGAGTGCGATGGCCGGAGTGTCTCCATTGAATGGCTTCGACGTTTCGTAGATATCCTTCCAGAAACGCTCGACCTCATGAACGGGTGGCGGGGATTCAACAACAGGCGGAGGAGGCCGAAAGAGACGGGACGGCTGAAGGAGAAAGGTGGAATTCTCCCTTACGGCTCTACTCCTTTTCAGGAGTTTTTTCTTGGCCGAGGTAAGCGCCCGTACCCTATCGACCTCGTGCTGCTTAATAGTAAGCAACACGTTTCTGTTCAGTGTGTGATGGTTGGACCTGAGGCTGCGCGCAATGCGCCGAACTTTGGATGTAAAGGTTCGCCCGGTAGTGATGTACTCAATCACACACTGAATCTTCGACGCCTGCTGTCGCGCCGGCATGATCTTGGCATCCAGCTTCTTCAGCCTTGCTGCTGCTTTATCCTCCCAAGAGGAGTCCTCGGGAGGTTGCCAAAACCTTGGCCGCAGCGTAGACCACGCAATTCACCGTCCAGAGATCTGACGTCTCTGTCAGGATCTCGTCGATGAGTCCATTCATTTGGGGCAGGTGGTTACCCCGCAGAGAGATCTTTCGATGGATGCTTCTCTGCCTAGTGGGTCCTTCGTCATAGCTAATTGTGCTTCTTAACCGCGATCGTAATAGTTCAGAGTCAGTCTGACCTACATCCTCCCTCTTAGTAGGAGATACCGACAAACGTGCGGTACTCATGTCAGCAGGTGGAGGTGCTGCCTGTGACGGAGAGGGTGGTACGGCTGGTGGTGTGTTACTCTGAACCTGCGGTTGGTGGGTATTTTCCTTTTTTCGCAGATGGTTGGCCTGGTCGCGCAAGTTCTGCTGCGACAGGTGGTCGTGTTCCGGATGCATCTCACACCACAAAGAGTGCATCCTGGCCATGTAACCCCTGCGTTCGGGCTTGCTGGCAGCATAGCAGGCGAGGAGGTCTCCCCTTAAGGCTTCCGTCCACTCCATGCGAGCTCCCATCTGAGGTCTTCTTTTTCCTTGGCCACGCCCAACTCTACTGGGGCCCCCATCCGAGAGGGGCCGGTTGTGGGTGGCCTTATCTGAATTCATCATAGGAACCAGATTATATTACATGGCGGGTGGTTAGCCCGCCACATAGACGTCCACCATTAGCCGGCAAAGCCGTTGCCAGGTACGCCACGAGGAGGCTGGTGGTCCGCTTTCGTACCCTTATTATTATTATTTTTCCGATGTTTCTTTCATTTTATCACAGAAAGCTTGGTGACAAGTACTTAACTGTGAAGCTTTTTCTAGTAAATGCAGAAAATACGAATTAAAAATCAGCTAAATTCAACCCAAGTTAGGTGAAGTTATGGATAATCAACTCTTTCATGTCTGTATGCAAAATTTGTTCTTATATGTATTACCTATAAATTCGCCGCACATGTAAAAATAACATAAAAGCCTTTTAAAATACTTCAATTTAGAGTAAAATGTCATAAAAAATAGATTAATAGGTAACGGTTAATGTTGCAGCTGCCAGACGCATTTGGCCAGCAAAAGAGTGGTTCGTATTCGATTTTTATTGAACGCACATGAGTTGTTACATGAATTTTCTCACTGACGATATGAATGAATGTAATATGTATTTGCAATGACTGGCTGATGATATGAAATTTTATAAATACAAAAGACAATATTCGTCATGTAAAAATAGTTTTACTTGATTAGAAATCGAATTCAAAACTCAAAAATGTCTCGACCAGAGGTGGCATCACGGTTCTTTTCTTCTTTTGGTTGTTATCGTCATTCATAAGGCAAGACGTATTGGTAGGGAAATGCTCTCAGTGCTGGTAGCGCAATCCACTGATATGAAGCACCTGATCTTTCTTGATGACTATCACGTTTTCTAAATCATGGGCGCAATTGAACAATAGCATTATGAAGAACCATGATTGCGATTCAGTTTTATCGCCCGTTACAACTACCGAGCTATCTTATTTCAAAGCGAATTCCAAATGGAGTTTCGTATCCTTTCGGTGTATTTCTTTGCGTCCGTATGCGTTACTGTAAACTGAGTTACTTTTACAATGAGTGGTGATATTGCCTGCGAACGTTTACAGGAACTATAGGGAAAGGAAAAAGCATACAAATATCATTAGCATACAAACAGAAAGCAGTAGTTATCGGATTTCTCCTAATCAGCCCAGACCATTCCAATCGAACGCCATTAGTTCCTATCGTGCATGGGTTATGAGGCCAGCTGACTTAAGACTGAGTTAAAGCAACGAGTAATCTTTCGAGACTCTTGAGGATCCCAAATGTTTTTTTTGAAAATAACATTGAGAAATCAGAAATAGTAGTATCGGCAAAAAATAATTTTTAATTGTTAGCTAATTTCTCGCAAAGTTATTATTGAATTCTATTGCAATTTAAGTGCCTTAAATGCCTTATCCTCTTCTCCCTCACTCAGTATCACCTGGCTGTTGGCACAAAAAAGAGACAATTCAGCCTTTTACAAGTAAAATGTCTAATGTACGAAATGCTGAGAAAGCCACTATTAGGGTGTGTGATGCAGGGGGATTCCACACCAGGCATGCAGCGCATGTCCTAGTCCACACCTGAACCTCTCATGTTGCCGAGCCAATGTGTGAAGACCAAAAGGCAGATGAACTAAGCACAGTCAAACCACAAACTAGAGGAGTGCAACATAGATGAAGATGCAGTACACATAAGGATTTATCCTATCCTTTTCCCTTCGATCAGTGACTTCCCACAATAATCCCTTCGATTCCAATGCAAGACTGTGTCACATGCTAATAGGCTAATTTTCCCCATAACAATGGGTGAAGAACATGCATTGGTAATGAACACGGGGCAAGATACACTGCCTTTGAAACTGATGCTAAACTTACGGAGAAAGCAGGGAGTCCATCAGAGCCACAGGAGTGGCAGTGGGCTTCCCTCCGAATATCCTGTGGAGTTTCTTCCAATATCTCCAGTCTGGGGTGGAGTCTACAGACTAGCTACCTCTTCACCTCATTATACTTTTTTTTCAAATTAAGGACTTTGTCCCTTATTGAGGACCAGTCCTTTGGAACCCTCGGGCCGCCATCTCTTCTGACAGCTCCACCAAAATCCGGCCATGGCTTTTCTGGTTAGTTTTAAACCTATAAAGTCAATTTCAATCATATTGATTTCGACACCTTCGGTGGCAATGCAGTACTCTTACTTCCACGCAATGCAACTTAATTCAAAAAGTTACAAAGATTCATCAACAAGTCACAACAGATTCTCATAGAATATTACGCAAAATATTGAATAAAAATGTGTCACGCATTGAGAAGCGGTAATTCAAGTCGACTAAAATCGTTTCCTAGACCACTGAATTACTCAAGCCAGGAAGTAAAATACCTCACGGAAAACATTGTTATGACTCTCATCAACAATGTATCACATACATTCATGCAAATGGTAACAATCCTTTCACAAAAAATTTAGCCTGTGAGAATAGATAACTATGTAGGTTTTAAGTGCCGGTGTGTGGTCACGTTTCTCATAGCCTTTAGAACGTCATTGCAGCTTTACACGGTACATCAGATGGTAAAAATGAACGTCTCACAGAATGTACACCAAATGGATGGAATTAGAGCTGGTAATACATCCCGTTCAGTCATTCAGACAATCATATAATTCGCTGCTTCAAATGGAATCATTTTCCTTATGAAGGAGTTCATGCATTCGTTTGTGTATACAATAAAATCAACCGTTTAAAGCTGCGTTAGCGAACATATGTATCACATCTTACACGCTGGTTTCGTTTTGGTAACACATTTTTATCACGAAAACGTCGCGACTAACATTAAATATATATTTTGTGAATGTGCTCATGACCATAGGCATTTGCATAATCTAAGTAATTAAGCGCTAGATCACAGGAATTAACATTCATATCACTATAAAATGCTAATTTCAAAATACTTACCTCTTTTGAATGCCTTCATTGGCATGCAAATTCAGCAGAAGGTCCACTTCCAATAGGTTTTATCGACTCCTGTACCGCCATTTTTAAAACTGCTATTCCTACTAACCTGCGTATACACGAGTTAAAAATGATGGTAACCAGCGCCAACACCACTGTCGCGACAGTAGGGTTGGCGCGTCGGTGCAAAAATTATGTAGACTCGAGTTTGGACACTGATTAAAAATGAGCCGTGGTACCCACATGAATGCGAGTTACACCAAATTTTAGCTTGTTTTATTTTACGTTTAACCGTGGTTTCCGATTATTTTTACATTACACTCTCGATTTTTTATTCCGGTGAGAACAAAAAAGTGCCGGTTTTTTGCCGTTTTCGAACGGAACGCTCTCTTTAACATTTAATAGTGAAGAAACTTGAAGTTTAATCGTTATTAACCTGTAGTATTGTGTGGGAAAAACATATTGAAATGTATCTTTAAACGTTCAGGTCTTTCTTTTCTGCCATAAAAAGGTTATTAACAAGTTTATGGAACAACTTTTTCTTTATGATGAAAAGTAGTAGAAGCAAGATTTTGGTCTTGTATTAAAGCTCTTTTCAGCAGTATTTAATAGCAATTACCATCGTAAACTCACATTGTGATATCGATTTTTAACGAGTTAATAAACAACCGAGTATTTTAGCGGGCTCAAGCCAGCGGTAAGGGGGCCGTTTTCGCGAGAGTGGTGGTGAAAGTTTGAGCGCTGTTGCAATTTGCCGGTTGTGGGCCGTCCATGTATTGGAATCTCTTTTGGCGCATTGAAGAAATTCAGTGCATCAAGAAAAGGCCCTTATGAGTAAAAGGTGATGGAAAATGGTCGGATACTAACAAGACAACTATTTCCACCTAAAATGAAATTCATGAAAAGAGCGTGTGCAGCGATTGTTTTCGCCCTTCGAGGCAATGCACAGAAGGAGCGTAAGAGTAACGTAGTAACTCCAGCGCGGTTAAAACGTTGACTACGGTCAGCCCCAACCTGCTTCATATGGCGAACTTTTACTAGGGTTAAGGTTAACCTGGTTAGAAAGCTAGTAATGCAAACAGGGCATTACCGGACTACCGACTAAAACACTCCCCCATTCCCCTTGGGCACTAGCACGGAACTGTTTGTCACATTACTTCGTGCTAGGCAATTTTAAATTATTCCGCCGCGTATATCTTGTCTGCACTAACCCATTTGGTCGAGATGGTCGAGGTCTGCCTTCTTTGCTGTCAAATTGCTTTGTGCATATCTTGCCACCAGGTTCCAGTTTGTCTCTACTTTTAACATTATTTGCATGATGTTATTGGGAGTTATATTTATCCGATGAAAGTAAAGTCCTCTGTTGGGTCCACTTATCGCATAAGAAGAAGGTATGATTTACATCATCAACTTTTCCCGGGCAATACAGGCATTCGTCCGACAGCGACTTGCTGATTTTATGCAAGAATGATGTGAAGTATCCATGTCCGCTCAGCGGCTGCGTCACGAAGTAGTCAACCTCACCGTGTTTCCTCCTTGTCCACGTCCGCACATCTCTGATGGGTCGGCTGTCCATCGTTTCTCCTTGTCCTTAGTTCGACCTCCCAGGATTGCTCCCAGTTGTCAAATGAGTCGTTTCATTCCTCCTTGGCAATAGTCTCTTTGCCGTTGTCGAGTCTTCGCAAATGTACGGACCTCCGCTCTTTGGCCAGGAAAAGAATTGGGATAATCCCAGCGATCACCAGCACTGCTGGCTCTGATACTGAGTTTTTAAGATTATAAACTTAAATAAATACCAAATGTCACTTTGAAAAACGTTATCATATTGAATTATACGATATATTTTGTTATTTGAAACAGGACAGCGAAGGAATGTACGAAAAGCTTTCATGCGTGGTTCACCTGGCACCTGTAACAGATAATGTCACAAGTGTTGGAAAACGTCGTGATCCTTTTGAGAAAAGGAAACTTACAGAGGACACCCCCAAAGGGTACCAGCAAAAACAATACGCTAGTGGAACAGATGGAGGAGCAAAGACCTCTAGAAAGAGACAGGCAGGCAATACTGGGGCACAAGGACTCAAGGAGTACTGGGGGAGATGAGACTTCTCATGAAGATGAGGCTTCAGACGAAGAAAATACTCTTGAAATAGAGAATAAATATGAAGAGATTGTATGTGCCCAGACCCACACCCCTCTTCGACAAGCACCTATAGCAAAGATGAGGAAAGACGAAGAAGATTACCTGCAGAAATGCAAAGAAACTCTAACGTCAATGGCTCCGACGTTCTAGCAGCAAAAAAGTATTGCCACTGAAGTTGGAGCAGGATACACCCAGCTAGTAGAAATAGTCGATGTAATAATCTCCTGCCAAACAGATTGGAAGCTACTCGAAGAGAAGACACTAAAATCGGTGACAGGAGAGGAGAAAAAATACTACTACCAAGAAGAAACGCTTAGCTTTAAGCTCGGCCGAGCCAAGAGAGAAAAAAGAAGAAAAATGAGCTGACTAGTAATACTACCAGTTCTGATAAAAACGGTACCCTCACACAAGTTGCCTCTAAGAAAACTAGACGTCGCCAGAAAATGGAGTGGTTTCAACGTTTGAGGGACACCAAAAACTCAGACGAAAGACCCACAACCCAAAAAGAAGAGGTCCAAACTCCGGGGGCAGCAATTTTAACCAGACCTGGAGGACAGTCATACGCAGAAGTATTAAAAGAGATTCGTGCGAAGGTAAATCAAGAAGAAATATATATACGAAAGACTAGGACGGGAGGGGTGCTCCTGGAGTTGGGGGAAAAGACGAGGGATAAGGATGTATTTCAGGAAACAATTCAGGGAGTCCTTACGGAAAAGCAACCGGGTCCCGCCTTGAATCGAAAATTACCATCAAAATCTTAGTCGTAGACGGCTCTACGGAAGAAAGCGAAGTCAAAGAGGCTATAAAAAGATAAATCCCTGACACATATTATACGAGAGTTAACTTAACTGCAGCTAATACTTGGGGACAGAAAATCGCCTTAGTTGAACAAGGAGAAAGAGCAGGTGCTAATCTACTTTAGAAAAATTAGATAGAGATAGGATGGGTATACTGCAAAATGAGAAAAAAAAGGAAAAGACTGTACGATGCTTCAAGTGCTTAGGGTACGGACATCTAGCTTTCAGTAGTTAGGCCCTGACCGGAGTACCCTGAGTCTCAAGTGGCAACAAAGCTAAGGAATGCACAACTCAGGAGCATTGTATTCTCTGTCATGAAAGAAGCTAGGTGCATAACGGCGTAACTCATATTCCAGGATCAGGGAGATGCAAAATTTACCAAGACGAGCTTGAGAGGGTAAAGAGAGCCATGGCACTTTTAGGCAGGCTGGGGACCAAAAGTCAGAACATCGTCCAGCACAAACAATGGTGAGGCTAATTAAGCTGAGACCTTGGTTCTCACACGGTAGGGCTAGAGATGGGTACATTACCGTAGTTTTCATTAGAGGTGAATTACCGCGGTAAATTACGGCAATTTTCGAAAACTACCGTTTTTCCAGCAATTTTTTATTTTCTGCGATTAATCAAGGAGGATTTAATAGGAAAGCCAGTAGAAGGGGTTATCGGCAAATAAACCTTTCCTATTGCCACATTAATGTACCAGAAAGAAAGAAAATTTAAAAAGAACCCGGCGGCCCCGGTGGCGGCGGGGTAAAGTCCTCCCCAGCTAAACTGAGGGTCGCGGGTTCGAGTCCCGCCTGGGTGGGTTCTTCACCACCCAGGACATGGATGTACGTCAAGTTCTGTTGGTTCGATCCATGGAAAACCTGATGACAGGCTCAGCAGCCTATCGGGATTCCAGGGACATACGGGCCTACAGAATTATCCGGCAAAACAAAAAAAATACGTCAGTCCACACGCAATTTCGCGTTCCACTGTGATGGCCCTTTCCCGCGGACTACAACCTTGACGTGGTGGAAGGGCTTGCGCGTTCCAATGACCCCTTGAGCTGGACTGGCGGAAGCAACTAATAATGCTCCCGGTAGGGCAACACATGCCAGATTGGTCGAAGGGTAGGAGCCAGAAGAAAGGTAGTCCCTTGACGGTGTCACGTGAAACACATCGTTGGGAAGTGGGGGTGGGAGTCCCTCTCAACTATTTTACTACCCTGAAATATGAATGGTAATCACAGATAAATGAATCTCGGCAACTACGGGACGCCGCCCGCTGGGGTGGGTGTCGGGCCCAGCATCGGAGGAGGTAAGGCTCCCGAGGTCGTTATCTCACGAAATCCTTGCACAACGGAGCAATCACAGGATACAAGGACCAAGTAAGGTAAGAGGAAAAAGAAGAGGAGAAGGAAAGTACCAATAAAAATAGGGACATGGAACGTTAGGACTACGATGAGGGCAGGGAAGATGGAGAATACTAAACGGGAAATGGATAGAGGGAACATAGATGCCTTTGGGCGGTGCGAAGTGAGATGGAAGGACAGCGGGGACTTCTGGAGTGACAGTTACCGGGTAATCTATAGTGGTGGGATGGAGAGTCAACATGGGGTAGGTATAGCATTGAACGCAAAATCAGGGAGGAAGGTCGTAAACATTGAGCAGGTGAGCGACAGGATACTAGTGATAGAATTAAAAGCACGCCCTACAAATTTCGTTTTGGTTCAGGTGTGCAAGCTTACAAGCAATCATAGGGAGGAAGAGGTGGATGAGGTGTATGAACAGATAGAAGAGATGATCAGAGAAGTCCCGGGCAAGAAAAACCTAATAGTAATGGGAGATAGGAACGCAGTAGTGGGGGAAGGGAGAGATGGGTATGAAGTGGGCAGGTATGGATTAGGAACGAGAAATGATCGCAGAGAAAAGCCAGTTGAATTTTGTAGGAGAAATATATTAGCAGTTACAAACAATTGGTTCAAACATCGCCGTAGGAAGAGGAACACATGGAAAATGCTGGGAGACATCAAATTGACTACATCATGGTTAGTCAAAGATTCAGGAACAGAGTGAAGAACTCGCGGAGCTATCCGGGGGCTGATGCAGACTCGGATCATAATTTGGTAATGACGAATTGTGAGGTTAGGTTCAAAAAGCTTAATAAAAGTATGAGGATGAAGAGGTGGAACTTGGAAGCATTGGAAGGAGAGAAAAGGAGGGAATACAAAGAGATTGTGGAAAGGTACATAGGCGAAGCCAAGGAAATAGGTAGAATCGAGGAAAATGGGAGAACAGTAAACCCTCACAGAGCGCGGTCTCACATAACGCGATTTCGTTAAGACGCGGTTGTGGTTATGTGCCCGATTTCACAAAACGCGATCGTTCTTCTCGGTAAGACGCGGTTTCAGATGTTGCGATCGGAACGAACTCGGGAATCACGCCCCATCATTATTCACTACATTCTTTCAAGGATTGAGAGTAATGTTCTGAGGTAGTAAACATATCGAATCAAGCACCACAATGCGAGTAAAGAACATCATTATCCATGACATTTACCACGCAATCATGTTATCTTTATGATAAATTAACGTTTAGCACACTATTAGCCGTGACATCATCTGCATCTTATGCGTTCGACGTTACATTGTAGATGCTCTGCGAGCCTTAGATCCCTTTCCTTCAGGGTTTCACGGGAGGAGAGATTAGTGGTGGAATAAAGTGTTGTTGAAGCGAAACGGCTGCAGCTGCAACTATTCCGGTCACACAAATGTTTCGAATAACTAATGCAAACAAGTTAATTTCGTGATCGCATCGCAGCCGCGCCGTGATTCTACCACAACGGCCCTCGTGACGGTCATCGATGACTACCGTGGAGGAGTGAAGCAACTGTTGGCAGTTGTGTATGGCACCAACATAGAATAAGGCCCGAGAAAGAGAGGATCCCCTTCATTCCCTCCCAGCGGTCCTCGACCATAAGGCTCACTATCAGGCCTCTCGGATGACCAGGGATGCATGAGAGATTGGTGCGCGGCAGTATCGCTTCTATGATTCTTTCATTCGCAACAAGTGCACTGTTTTCTCGGGCATAACTTAAAACACACTCATAGTGTCTTCGGTTTCTGTGAGTTCTTATTTAGAAGATGAGTAACTACTAATGAAGTCAAAACGAAAATGTGAAGACTTTTAGGGCGAGAATAAAAAAGTGCTGCGCACGGCCATTACACTGGGCTGGAACACTGAAATATTAGACAAATTGAAATCCGGCCAAAAATGCTCGTCACTAGGCAGAGAATACGGGGTTAACGAGTCAACAATACGCACCATACTAAAAAATGAAAGAAAAATAAGAGCCAAGGTTAGTGCAGGAACTTCTGGTGGCGAGAGAATTAAGAGGATGTCCAAAAGAAATGTGAATTTGAGTGCGGTGGAAAAATGTTTGTGCCGATGGATTGAAGACCAAAATTAAAGAAGGGCACCGTTTAGTTCATCTTTACTACGTGGTAAGGCAATGGCTCTATACAACACCTTATTTAGATAAAATATGGAGTCATCTACCAGTGCAACTTTCACTGCGAGTTCTGGATGATTTGAAGGGTTTAAAACGTTACAATTACCATAACATAAAATTAACCTGGGAAAGAGAGTCTGCTGATCATCAGGCAGCCCAAAATTTCATCCCAGGGTTTTCCGTCCTGATTAAGGAGAAAGGTATCTGCCTCACCAAATTTTCAACGCCGATGAGACAGCCTAGTTCGGGAAAAAGATGCCGGTGAGAACTTAGAAATGCTTCAGGTGACTTTTAATGTAAGCCGATGCTTATTTACTGTGCCGAAAATCTCGCGCTTCAAAGGGAAAAAAACAAAGTGCACCTACCTGTGTACGATAGGAAATCAAATCAAAAGGCGTGAATGATCGCAGCTTTGTTTACAGACTGGTTTAAATGTTGCTTTGTACCCCAGGTCAAAGACTATCAAAAAAAGAACTTAGGTTTTAAGATCCTACTGACACTTGACAACGCCCCTGGGTATCCACTTACTCTGCAAAATGCCGACACAAACATTGAGGTACTGTTCCTTCCTTCAAATACGACATCCATTTTATAACCTCTGGATCAAGGAGTTATGAAAACTTTAATGTCTTATTACACTACGCGCACATTCAAAATACTACTGCAGGCGTTGGAGGATAAACCCCGAAGCTCGATCATGGATTTCATTTACCTTGTGGACGCCTCCGAGTGTTAATGCAGTCCATAGCATAAAAATGATTTGTTGAATAACAAACTTCTTGCATTTTGATTTAACTGGACGCATTTCCTATAAAAAGACAAAACAAAAAGCTAATTAATCTCTTTTTTACAACGTAAAATTTCGAAATTATTTTCATACGTGCAAAGTAGCTTAGTAATCCCAGAATTTTGCGTTCAGTTAAACATAAGGTGTTGAGAATAGGAACGACACTCGGTATTCCCCGTTATGCATTCGTTCCATGTAGCGCGATTTTACATTACGCGACGATTGAAAGGAACGTAACTTCGCGTTATGTGAGGGTTCACTGAATATCAAAACAGGCATTGTAAGAGCGGCCGAGAAAACAATTGGAGCAGCGGAAATGAGGAGGGTGAAGAAGCAGTGGGTTACGAAAGGAATGATTAGGAAAATGGAGGAGAGAAGCAATTGGGAAAACGTCAACACCGTCATAGGTAAGGCGACATACAAGAAGTTAAATAATCAACTGCGACGAACAACCAATTGGGCGAAGGAAAGTCGGTGGAGAAGCAATTTCGAGGAAATGGAGAAACTGAAAAAAGAAGGGGAAGTGGGTGCGTTATACGCAAGGGTAAAATTGCTATCGGGAGGTAAGCAAGGGCAAACGGTGCCAAAGATTAAGGACAAGAGGTAGAATCTTAATCGAGCAGGAAGATATTCTAGAAAGATGGCGAGAGTATGAGGAGCTATTTGACAGCGATGATATACCTACTAATTTAGATATAAGAGGAGGAGGGAAGCCTAGATGAAGATAACCTCGGGCCAATGACTCTCGACAGTGAAATAAGAGAAAGCATTGAAAGAGATGAAGGCAAGAAAAACTATGGGAGTAGACAACATACCTTCGGAGCTGCTAAAGAGTTTAGGAAATAAAGGTAGGCAAGTTTTCTTCGACCTTACACATAGATTCTACAAGGAAGGAGTCTGGCCAGAGGACTTCGTGAAAACAGTCTTGATTCCTATCCCAAAAAATAAGAACGCATCAGAATGCGATAACTATGGAAAAATCAGTTTGATTTCACACGTAGCCCAAGTTTTACTTCGAATAATCAATAGAAGCAGGGCCGGCTCTAGGTTTCTTGGCGCCCTAGGCGAAAACAAATCTGCGCCCTCATTAAAGCGCCTTCCAGAGGGTCTGGGAGGTATGGAATTTCAGAAAAATGTTTTTTTAATAATTGGTATTACAAAGAATTTTATAACCTTTAATTAATGACTGGGATATGTAAACAAAACAAATGTCAACTTTGCATAAAATACATATACTTTAATGTCCGCAATGTATTATGTTAGTTGAAAAAGTAGTTCTACCAATGGCTTTGGATTTTGTCTTTTGTTTTGACGACTTATAGGTTAATAATTATAAATCTAAATTAGTATTAGAAAAGCTACATAACACACAGTTTTATATTAGGTAAAAAGTCTACAGCATTATGTACAGTTCACTCAATAACAAAAAAACTCAGTTACGTTACAGATAGTTTTTCTGTTTTTATAGCACTTAAAAAATACACAAAGAGTACTTGATGTTGGTTGATGTTAGATTATTGCTTTCTTAACTACGGTCTCAAAGTCATTTTGAAAATCTGTATAAGTATTTATACTCCTAATGGTACTTTTCTTGCTTTCTGCTTAGCAAATTCTTGTATGAGGGCTTCCGGGTCTGTGTTTCAATAGAAATTGTCGCCAGACCCACAAGTCTCTCCTGGCACATTGTAATACGCAGATAAGTTTTAATGAGCTAAATTTTTTAAAAACTTCTAGTTTGTAATGACAACTTAAATAAAATACCCTTCACCTTTCATTACCTAGTAATTCCTCTGCCTAAGCAAATAGGGCGCCGCAGTACAAAATTTTTATTTAGTTTATGTTCTTTAATCCCCAAATAAATAAAAAAATCCTCAACTTTCCGCCCCCCCCCAAATTTTGCGCCCTAGGCGGCCGCCTAGGTTGTCTATATGGACGAGCCGGCCCTGAATAGAAGGTTGAAGAGTACTACTACACTAACTACTTGGGGGATGACCAGTTTGGGTTCCGAAAGGGATGGTCAACTCGGGATGCGAAAGCAGTGATGAGGGCACTGATAGAATGAAACAGCATAACCAGGACGTATTCGCATGCTTTATTAATTTTGAAAAAGCTTTTGATATGGTAAATTTGAATAAACTAACGGAAATACTGGAACGGATGAACGGAAAATGGGAATAGAGTGACGAGACAGGAGACTAATCCTAAACTTATATATGACCCAAAGGGCGCACGTGAGGGTGGCTGATGGTGAATCAGGGTGGGCAACTACAGGTCGCGGGATAAAAGGGTGCACGTTGTCGCCATTGCGTTTCTGCTGAGGAAATGGTAAGACAGGCATGGAAAGAACTTGAGGTTAGAAACAAAGTAGGAGGGAATCTGATAAAGTCGGTTAGATTCGCGGGCGATCAGGCATTGGTTAGTGGTTCTTCTAAGGGGCTGCAAGCTTTGGTAGATGCTTTAGGAATACTGGAGCGGGATATTCGGAATGAAGATAAATCATAAGAAAACAATGGTAATGAGATTCTCTAGGACAAAGAAAGCTGTGCTGGTGATTGAAGTTGGATGACACAAACTCGAGCAAGTAGAGCAATTTAATTACTTAGGTAGTACTACCAGTGCTACGCTAGAGGAAAATGGACATAGTAGAAAAGACATACGGAAGATAGCGCTAGCTAAGGAGGCGTTTAGTAGAAGAAGGGAGCTGATGACGGAGACATTGGATAAGGATGTGAAGAGATTGATAAGGAGCGTAGCATTGTATAGGGCAGAAAAGTGGACCCTCAGAAAGGAGGACGAGAATAGGCAGCAGGCATTTGAGATGTGGGTATGGAGAAGTTTAGGTGAACGGAAAGGAAGACTAACGAGGAAACTTGAGATGGTGGGCGAGGAAAGGAAGCATCTGAATGAAATCCGAGATAGGCAAGGTAGATGCCTGATGGGAGTTATAAAGGACGATGGGTTCCTCAAGAGTGTGATAGAGGGAAGGATGTTGGGCAAGCGGAAGAAAGAATAGGTTTCGTTGACGGGATGAAGAAGGGTAGATCGTATGCTGAGGCGAAAAATGATATACTAGAGGGAGATAGGACCCTGAAAGTATAGAGAACCGGGAGGAGATTCTCTGACATTCAGCAAAACCTACCTTAACCGGTAGAATACCTAAAAAAAAGTCATGGCAACAGAAATTTTCGTCCAAACCGCTATAACTATAGCCCCACAAATGAGTTGAACGTGCCTTAATTTATAACTAAGATTGTATGTAATATATATTGACTTCGCTTAAAATACTAAGTTTGCAAGATATCGGTATGAAAAATATCCGAGACGGTGGCGAATATCACTGAAAATGACGGGTACTTTCAGGAGTGGTGGTTAATTAAGTAGAACACCAAGGTAATTTAAGAAAATTACCGCGGTAATTTTAAAAATAGCCCACCTCTACCAGGGGATAGACGGCTGTTCTCCGATTTATTGCGGGAAAGCGATCCAATTGGTGCAAGCGGGTGGGGGAGGCAGAGGCTTGCTGGCCTGTGAACGCTAAAACCAGTCGCGACACCTGGTTAGGAAACCCCAAGATCTTTCTTCGCGCCTACAGAAGTTTTCATTGGGACTCAGTACTAACTCAAAGTAACAAAACACTAGTCACGGAAAAACACGTTAATTTTATCGCGGCAAATCTCGAACCATTAGGTCCCCCATCTTTTCTTCGATCGAATTTTCACTTTAAATTGATATTAATAGAAAACTATAATGATGTAGTCCCTCCCATAAATTGGAGTTACCGGAATTTTTAAATAGAATCTGGATAGTGGAAAAAGTTCAATAGTTTTGCATAGTGTAGTCTGAAACTACTAATGTAATGTCTACTGTGTTGCCTCAGAGTTTCCAGCAGCAGTTTCCATGAAAAGACAAAAGTAAATTTCCACAGTTTAATGAGTACCTATTAAACAGTAGGTACTTATTAATGTGTGGAAATCTACTTTTCATCGAAATTTACTTTCGTCTTTTCATTCTCACCAGTATGGATATTGAATATTTCCACCAAGTTACACCCGAAACTCTTTCATAAACTGGTAATTTTCTAACGCAGTTATATCATGTAGCACATGTTTCACAGGAGAGTTAGCACCATATCATAAATGTATATTCATTACACTATCCCAAGGTATCGTAGCTATTTTCATCAGTTTCAGGAGTTACCCACAACAATTTCTTTTGCTGGTGGGAACAAAGCCGACATTTACCAATAGTTGTATTGAAAAGTGCAATCGTGATGAAATTTATCTCTAGAACGTCAAGAGCCCCAATTTTGGGTCATATGGTTAAATCAACATGAAGAGGAACCATTTTCCAGCAGAACTAGAAATTGTATTAGCAGTTATGACCGATGCATGTTGTCTCCAATATCTGTCACCATGTCTGCAACATGTTGTCTCCATTACTCAGCTCATTCAGTTTTTACCCACAATACTCTTCACTATATGATCTCTCTCGATTTGATCTAGGCAGAAAAAGAATTGTCTAAGTTGTTACCATGAAATTTTATGATTATTAGCAGGGCTACCAGAGACAAGATTATGAAATTTCAGGACTTATCCAGATTTTCCAAGAAAAATTTTCATTTTTCCCAGTGAAAGTAACAGTTGTTAGGTGAGTACTTCTAAAGAAGGTGCAAGAACTGGAGCACATGCACCATGAAGGAACAATTCACAGCAAACAGAGTGCCACCCCTATCGCTCTGAGGAATAAAGCAGTAGTCCTGAAGGCAGGTTATTCTTAGGTCTTATCCACAATGAGGGAAATTCAAACAGAGTAATTTGGTGGACTCCAAGTCAATGAATTACCAGCTGCTAGTCTGCACCCCAAATGCTATTCATATTTCCATAATGGAGGCACATTAGATAATCTTCAATGCATTTGAAGAGTTTTACTTACCTCTCTTGTTCCTGACACACTTGGAGGCAACATAAATGGCTAACTACCAAACAAGATCTCAATGTCTTGTTCAGACAAGGAGCTTAAAATCCTTAACTCACAAACCAGAGCCAAACAGTGCCAAAATTGGCACTCCTCTCTTCTGGAAAAGAATTATTTTTGACATGGAGAAGCAAATTTCCAGGCTAATTGCTCTTTTCCCACATCTTTTCAAGGCCTCCAGCCACCCCATACTAAGATAATAAAAAGGAAATGAAGAAGCAACAACTAGGTAAAGAGGGGAAAATTTCCCACTAAAATACAGAAGTAAAAAAGAGATCAGTATAATCATTCATATAAGGATCCACCGACAGAATCTCATTAGTCCTAAAATAGGACAGCATAATGATCACATTAAAGCCAAAGTTACAAGTAAGAGGTGAACTAGGAAATGCCACTGAAATGATAACACTGAAAAGCAAAGGTGTCAACTAGGTTTCTGGCCAAACATGCAATCAAAGTAATATTGCAGAAACCTAGACTGTCCAAACCAAGATTGATGAGCATTACAGCATAATCAGACTGGGACACCTCCAGCTTTCTGCAATTGCTGAAAATGCCGCCATAATACAGAGAATAAGAGTATCCTGGCAAAGGCAAGATATTTCAAAAATTGGCTTATCACAGACACCAACAAAATATGGAAAGCACTCAAACTGCATCAACTAAGATTGAGGACAGAATGTCAGGGATGCATAGATTCCCATATTAATAATAGGATCCCATGTCTCACTACCTAAACTTAATTCTAGTCAACTCCTTTCAACTCCACCCTCAACATTTCGTAATTTCCTGATCTGCCAAGTTGCTTAGGATTGCATATTTCTCACCAGCATCAGAATATTATTCAACGGATAAAATCCAATATTATTTATATATACACACAGCATTTCTCAGCAAAATTTTTTTCAAGAGCCAGCATTAGAACAATTTTCAAACTTATTTCCTTACATTTTGCACTAACTGCAGATACTATGCAAATTTTTGCTCATGGAAAACTCAGGTTTGATTACAGAACATTCATATTAACTTCCATATGAAATGCATTAAATGTTTCTCTCTCTTGCTTCCAGGCCATACTCCTCTAGCAAGATTAAATTAGAAATAATCCACACACAAACTTCAAAGAAGTGTCATAACAAAGGAAATAAAATACACTTTCTAATTTTGGCATTAAATATTGTTTTTTATATATAATTTCAAGAAATTTTGTAAATTACTCCATCATTCAGAGCCTTTTTCTAGGTCTCCTAAAGTTACCCCTTGCATTCATGAAAAATGCATGGAGGAAAACCCCCAAAAATAATATCTGGAGAAATCAAATGTATCACCAACAGACCTTAAAAGATATACTTCAGTATATTTCCATGAATTTTTTTCTAAAAACGTGATTGTAACAGACAACTACAAGTATAAATGATGAAAAAAGCCTTCCCACACAAGGCAATCTATCATCAAACATATCCATCAGATAAAATCTCTGTCCGTATCTCCCAAACAGAAGAGATGTCACATCACCTCCGAAATTTTGTCTCTGTCACAGTCCACTTGGGTTTAGTGAACTGATTTCTCATCTTCCTCTCGTTTCTTTTCTGTTTGGATAAACCCTTGACATCACCATCCTGCTTTAATTTCTTCCTCTTAATCCAAGGAGCTACACTTTTCTTCCTTTTAACAGCACCAGATGGCATAGCTGAGAAGAGTTCTGTAAAAAAGGCAGAAAATTACACAGCACTCTGGTGGAGAAAGTTTATGTTGTCTGAGACTTTTTAACCCAGTTAGGGACTTGCATGCAGAGTATATGTTTGAAATATGGGTTTTAGACATGGATACAAGCATGGGTAGAAGAATTACAGGTGTAATAGCATGACATGAGCAATAAACTTGGGGGTGGAATGCCGAGTATGGGTTGAAGCCATGGCTTCTGTAAGAGGAGGGCTTTTGTAATGGGGAGAAGCGGTAGGCTATTTCGAATCTAACAAGGAAGAAGTTCAATGCACTGTTCCCAGACACGCTACTAGTGTCGAAAGTTAATGACATAGTTTGCTGTTTACCTACTGGATGTAGATACAGTAAGGGTGGGTCAGGGGCAGGTGGGGGCAGTCTTCCGAAACTCTGTCGAGTACTCCTGAAAAGACAGATGGGAGGAGTGTTTCATGTGTATGGCAGTGCAAGGATGTCACAGCAAAAAGGAATTGGCGGGGCCCATTTCAGACAGCACATTAAGGATAATCCATTGCATACTCACTCTTTGGATGAAGGAAGGTACGTCGAATTTTTCACTAGCACAATATTTAAGCAAATTACTTAACGTTTTTTTAATAAATTAAAATGCTTGATCGTTTTGTTAAGAGTTAGCCTGAGTGAATGTTTTGAGAGCGAGACCAAAAAACTAATGCACGAGTAAACTGCAGTTACTGACGAACATTTCAGTTGCTTTTCCTTTATCTTTTATTACTATATTTTTATTAAATTTATTTACTGACATCTGGGTATTAAAATGTGCATTTAAAGTGATATCCTGCGTTGTATTCCAAACATTTGGATTGGCCATTTTGTTGTTTCTTTCCTTCCAAGGCAGACCCTGCAGCGCATTTCCAGGAATTACTGGGGGCAATAAACTTCACGTGTACCCTTTTTGCCCACGCCAACACTGTCCCTCGCCGGCCGGCCGCCAGGGCATGCCGTGGGGACAGTGGTAGCTCACTGCAAGGAAGGCTCATTGCGATTGGAGGTAGGAGTCCCATCCTTTCGCGCTACGTCAGGGTCATCATACTACTCGAGAATTCATCAAAAATATCATCTTGTAACATCTTGTAACGCCTTTGGTGATTACTGTTTCCTAGGGTATCATCATAATTTATACCGCAGAATTAGTCCGGGTATTGTAAAAATGCTATGGTTGTGCTTTCTATTATCCTTGTCAAGCGTTGAATTTATGATTTCATGTCAATAAAAATGTGAAAGTGCCTAATTTTTTGCCTTATTATTAAACCTAAGGAACTTTCTCGTTGATCCCAAAAATGTATTGCACTTTTCACTTTGGTGTAACGTATGTTGTACTGTTTTCTTTTGTGAGATTTTGGATAAATTGAAATTGGATGGAGTAAAGAAAAGCAGGGACCAGGGGTGGCAGGGAAATTCAAAGTTCCATGTGGTGCTACCTGGCAGCCCAAATTTGAACTTTTTGTACCTCTCACAGACTAAAGTGCCTCTGGGAACAGAGCGTTGAACTTCTAACCAAAGGCAAATAGCCTACCATGAATTCAACACGCAGATGCCCAGGCCTGGTTGAAGCTCACCAACATGATGCAGGAGAAATATGAGGACACAGGATGTGAATGCGATATGGGTGTGGGACACAGGTGTCAGACTGGGATGCAAGGGCAGGATGTGAATGAAGGATTCCAGAGCAGGATGCAGGTGATGGATTAACACTGTGAGAGAGAGAGAGCTGGGTGTAGGACGTCAGAGCAATTAACGAAATAAGAGCATGGACACACTCAAGTGCATAAACCATAAGCGGTAGGCCATGTGTAGTCAAGTTCTCCATCTGTTGCCATCGCCCCATGGCATAACCAGTGTGGAGAATCATGGGGCCTTATTCTGAATCTGGGTCGCTATATGAAGCTCGTGCTATTCCAAGGCTCAGAACAGTGCGGATCGGTATTCTGAACGGAGGTGGGCAATATATTGCCCAGTTCAGAGTCGCTATAATAAAGCCCGCCCCTTCCTGTATGACAACTTCTTCAGTCATATTCAACTTAAAATTCAGCAGCCAATGAGATGCAAGCTTGTGGTTATTTCTCTCTCCCTTTGATGAAATATTATTTCCCGATTGTAATTTTGGACTTTTTTCAACTCATAAATACATTAAATTATAACTACAATAGTCCTTACGTATTATGAGCTGTAAAATATGCATTAATGCACAAAGTCATATATTCTAATAAATGAATGACAAAATTAATGTTGTGGAACGGTGAATGTAAACATCAAGGTAAACATGCAAGCGTGAGTCCATTGATGGTGTGAGATTTGCATTAAAATTTATGTTTTTTAAATGTTAATTATGCCTGCTATCCTTATGATTAAATAACATATTAAGTGATCCTTTCCTGCGTCAGCTTTGGGAAAGCAGTGTCCCTTATTGAATACCTTTCGTAGCATCGACGTATGCACTTTATCCGCACGCACTGTTTTACGTGCAAAAGTGTCAGTTTTCCTTCGATATAGGACTACCAGTATTGCAATGTACATTATACCACTCAGTGATAATGTTTTGTGTTGGCAGTAATGGGCTGGGAAGTCTCAACAGTCTTACTGCATATTGTTAAAGCTTATAACGGGATGACCACTAGACCTCAATGAGAGCGAGAGGTGGGCATAGAAGTTTTTATCTTCGGCCTCATTTAGAATGGGAGAGAAACTAATACACTGCATTTTTGACTTTAAGAGATTGGCTATTTATTAAATTCCAAAAGTGTTTGTATTTGATGACACTATATGATTCATATGACATTACGGGTAATGTTATTTTTCGTGACTTTCATACGTTTCGCAGGGCTTCACTGTACTTGTTACGTGTTGTTTTTACTCACCGTTATCATTAAAATACGTGGTTAACACAGCAAGTTCATCTGAATTGGAGTACTCCTTGAAATTCAACCCTAGTGTATTTATTGTGCGTACATACGTGCTTGTAAATATCTAACATATAGCCGAGATCCAAGAATTGTAGCTATTTACTTATATGATTAGCGATTTTATACTTGCCCCTTGCAAGCAAATTTCATTAGAGTATGAAATAATTACTTTTAAAAGTGATATTATCCAGTGGTCAGAGGAAAATAATAGATTTAGCTAATTTTTTGTATAACATGCATCTAATTGGCATATAAACGATTGTGATCTCAATTACATATAATTATGGCGCCAAAGAAGCCATTTTGGGTCCTTAATTAATTGAAAGTTTTTCTTTTAAACACTGAAAAATGCTTTAAATCATTACGAAATGCAGATATTTTGCCGAGTGCATGAGAAATAGCTGTCGCTATTCAGAATTGCCCAGTCTCTGTGACCGCGCTATACGATTGCGATCCAGCCGGTTGCCATTCACCGTTCAGAATACCAAATTGCGACCGCGCTTTAAATTTCGACTTCCGGTGGCCATTATAAATATTCAGAATACCGAATAGCGACTGGGTTGTAATTACCATGGAAACAGCGTGCTGGGTCGAAATTCTGGCATATAGCACGGTAACAATTCCGTTCAGAATAAGGCTCATGGTAAGGGACTGTTGAAATAAATTCCTTACGTCAGGCTTATGCTTGGCTTGGTCTAAGGTCATAACTAAACAATCCTGGGTGCTAACAGATGAATACCATCAGTTTTGTGACCCCTAAATTGTAGAAAACCTCTTTCTACACAACTGAAACATTTTTCTATTTTTTCTCAATTCTTAACAAGGTCAAAAATGTAATGAAAACCCTTTCCGGCTTCCAAACCAGCTTTGGTGACACGTGAATTGCTTCAAATACAACTATTATAAGGGTGTTCCTTGACACAATGATTTCCTAATTTGCAAGTTCCTTTCTTCAGGACTGAGACAATGAATGTAAATAATTATGGTTGGCAGGTTAAGACTACCTCTTTAGCACACTATACAGAGGACCTAGATTAAAATTTGTCCTAGAAAAACAACAGCCAAAGTGGTAAATTTAATGATAGACATCTGTCAATACTTAATTTCCTCATTGGAAAACTTACCATACATAATATTTTATGGGAACATATTAGTAAAAATGTTGACAAAGCATAACGGTACCCACATCAAGAACTTTCACCTCAATGTTCGCAAATTACATATTGCCATGCTATCAAAATTGTATGAGTGTATCCGTAGTGACATTAAAAGTAAGACAGGTGCTAAAAATTAGCCATGGGGAAACCTGCCAAGAAAAGGGAAATACTGATGGTCAAGAGGCATAATCTCCTCTGAGTAGTGGATATAAACCCACATACAGGCAGGTTGAAAATATGGAAAAAATTAAAGCTCCACCAACAACATTAAAGCAGATTCATAAAAAAACAAAATCAAGCATTCAGCTTAGCATGAAAAAATAACAGAATAAGAGAATGAGGCAGTGAAGTTGGTAAGTAGGATGACAAACTGCTGAAGTGATTAAACATGTACCCTCATCTACAGTGCCATCAGATGGTGTATTGAGATAAGAAAAGGTCTAGCATAAAATTGACATAAGGAACTTTAAACCCTTCCCAGATGGGTTAAATGGTTGGAAAAACACAATTGGATAGTTCACAGGTACTTTTGAGGCAAGACAGCCAGAGTGGAAGTCAGGCATGGAAAGATGTCATCATTCCTACTACCATTCAAGACAACAGCCTAAATAACATTTTAAAGCCACTGAGACAGGCTTATTTTT
Organism: Ceriagrion tenellum; assembly: GCA_963169105.1. Classification (NCBI taxonomy): domain Eukaryota; kingdom Metazoa; phylum Arthropoda; class Insecta; order Odonata; family Coenagrionidae; genus Ceriagrion; species Ceriagrion tenellum. Next base: position 12,854,167 of record OY720638.1, read on the forward strand.
CAATCTTCTCCCAAACAAGACATTTGCTTATAGAGGGGATAAGTGTCATTTGGAGCACATTGGGCAAGGATAGGCTCTCAGTATTCTAATTCTGGAACGAAAGTAGAATGGAAAAACTGATACTGTTAGTGATGAGGAAATATAAATATATGCTTAAAAAATGCCTTAAAAAATTTCCTTGTATGTTTCAATTCAACTCAAATGCCTGGGTGACCACGGCAATAGACAAGTTCATGAGGGCACGAGATGCCTAGATGAGTAGAAAAAATTTTAAAATTGTGTTACTCATTGCTTAAGTGCGAGCACACCAGATTGACTCTGCATTTCAAGAAATTATTCGATAATTAATTTCTTTTTATTTACTTCCACTATCCCAAACACAGCACGACTGGCCTTTTACATCAGGTGCAATATCAACAACAACAGACAACACCCCCCACGTCCCAAGTGGTGAAAACTCTACTCTGGCAGGACTTGAACCTGCAAACCTCAAATTAGTAGATGATTACCACCACGGCCAACTAAGATCAAGTTGCTCGACCCAATTGTGTTTCAGCAATGTTCTTTCCTCTTAACTGCTGGAGTGTCCTCCTCATTATCAAGACAACATAAAACCACAATTACATTAAAGAAGCAGTCAAATTTCATTCTTTCTTCTTTTTATCTTTAAGATGATGATGATAAAGTTTATGTGCAAAGAGAAGGTAATGAAGAATATCACAACAGAAAAGACAAAACAGAACAGGAAGCGAAATCTGTTACAACTTACAGTAGTAGAAGTCATGCAAACTGTACGACAGTTCGTTGGCTGTGATGAAGACTATGAATGTGTAATAAATGCTCTCATAAAATTGGATTCAAACATCAAGAAATTGGGGCTAAATGAGAAAAACCTAAGAGCCTTTAAGAGATCCATCCCTGCTGATAAGTATTTTCATTAAATTGTATATTTTTGTTTCACATAGCAATTGAAAACACATTTAGGGTTCCATTACGGCAGTTACAATTCATCAAGTAAGTGCCACATGTGCACTGAAAACTGGACAATTTGGTTCAGGTGCTCATTTTGTTCATTTGTTTAATAATTCATGCAATAATTGTAACAGAGATGATATTTGTAAAGCTATGACTATTGGTGTGAAGCATATGCCTCGCAGATTCTTCTACCCTCAATTAGTCCTTTGTGAAAGCATCTTTTAATTCACCATATGAGGTCTGTTCAACAATTAATTAAACTTTTTTATTGCGTAGTTAAATATTAAACCTCATTGAAGAGAGAAACAAGAATAGAAGGAAAGATTTTGGAGAGTACAAAAAGTTAAAGAACCAAATTACACAAAAATGTCAGGACGAAAAAGAAAAATGGATGAAAGAAAGAAGTGAAGACATTGAAGAGGATTTGATGAGGGGGAGATTGGACAAGGCATACACAAAAATCAAGACCCTGCAACCCAAACAAAAAACTAAATCGAATGTTATAAAAGACAAAAAGGGAAATATACTTTTTGCAAATGAAAATGTTGGTGAAAGATGGAATGAGTACCTAGAGGAGTTGTACAATGGAATAAATATACAGAATAGCAATGAATATATTGGAGAAAGACACAAACATAGACAGATTAGGCCCTTCAATATCCCTCGAAGAATTTAATTTTACTCTGAAAAATTTGAAAGACAATAAAGCAGCAGGACTAGATAATATACCTGGAAAGGCATTGAAGCAATTGGGAGAGAAGGCTAAGGAAGGGCTGTTGAAGGTGATTGGTGAATGTTATGAAACAGGGAATATACATGGGGATTTTACGAAGAGCAAAACAATTACAATCCCTAAGACAGGGATGAAAACAAATGCTCAAACTATATATGTAACCATTTCCATTCTTTCTCACACATCAAAAATTCTACTGAATATAATGAAAAACCGGCTGAAAGGGAAAATCGAACAACATTTGGGAGAAGACCAGTTTGGATTGAGGGCAGGAAAAGGAACCGGAGAAGCAATTTAAGCATTACGACAAATTTCAGAGAGAAGGATAGAAATAAATGGAAAGACATATGTGGCCTTTATAGACCTGGAAAAGGCCTTTGATTACGTGGACTGGAGACTTCTCTTTTATCAATTGACGAAAATTGATCTAGATTGGAAAGATAGAAGAGTAATTTTGAATCTGTACAAGTCTCAGAAAACAGGAATAGAGATAAATGGATGCAGAAAAGAGGCCAAAATAAGAAAAGGAGTAAGACAAGGATGCCCTCTATCACGCTATCTATTTAACATATTCATAGATGAAGCAATTGAAAGGATAAAAGAAAAGACCAAGGGAATTAAAGTGAACGGGAAAAGCATCCACAGTATCCGCTATGCGGATGATATAGCAGTAATTGCCGACTCCGAAAAGGACATGAATAAAATGATCCATACACTCTCCAAAATCTTAGAACAGTATAAGTTAAATATAAACAAGAAGAGGACCAAAATAATGGTAATAAGCAAGAGGAAGGAAAATGCCATAACGAATATTAAATAAGGACATGAAATTCTGGAACGACTCCTTCTGCTACCTAGGGAGTATATTATAAACAATGATAATACATGTGACACTGACATTAGGAGAAGAATAGCCTTGGATAAACAAGCGTTCCAAAACAAGAAGAACTTATTACTTAATACCCACATCAGTTTGGAGACTCGGAAAAAGTTCATTAAAATATTTGTTTGGAGCATTTTTTTATATGGATGCGAAATGTGGACAATCAGGAAAATGGAAAGAATCAGGCTTGAAGCAATGGAAATGTTGACCTGGAGAAAACTAACAAAAACAAGGTGGGGAGATAGAAAAAGCAATCAACAGGTGCTAGAAGAAGTAAATGAAAACAGATGCCTTTTAAAAACAATTGGACAAAGGAGAGCAAAACTGATTGGACATGTAATGAGGAATAATCAGTTCCTGACCAACATATTTGAAGGCAAAGTGGTGGGGAAGAAAACAAGAGGTCGACCCAGGATAGCATACTTAAAGAGCGTTGCATGTGAGATGGTAATGACATCATACGCCCAGCTTAAAGAAACAGCGAAGAACAGGGACACGTGGCTGTTACGACAAGGCACTGCCTTTAGAGCATGATGATGACTGCGTAGTTATGGATAGTCTTTGCAATGTCCCATTGGCTACACCACATTCTTCACTACCCCCTAAGTAACCATGGGTTACCATTTGCCAACATTTTTTTAGCTTCTGTAGTATAGCTGTATAAGTGAAATGTGTATTGGTTGCTATGGTGATTTTCGCAATGACCAAGTTTCAGGACCAACGTTGCAGCAAGAAATTTTGTGTGTAACTTTAGAAATCTTGTATGGAAGCCTTAGCCTTCAACCTTTTGAAGGAGGCTAACAGAGATAATTACCTCTGTCATTCAAAGTGTTTTTAACACATTCACTGTGGGCACCGCCAATAGGTGGCATTTCGTGCCTTCCTAAGGAATGGCCGCCGCCTTTTGGCGTCTTGAAACACTGGTGTATTAAATTGCACTTTTTTCGTGTCTGCTCATCACGGCTGTCCCCTGAATTCTACCTGGTCCTTACATTGTATTAGCTTCTAAACTTTGAAAACCATTCCTGAAAGTCATCATTGTGTGCCTCAGAAATAAATTTGAATGCAGTTTCTTATTCACACTCAGAGTAATTTGATTCAGACTATTAATTCCACATTCATACACTTTTTCCTTGTATTATATTTTCTCAAATGTATTTATACAAACTTGCAAATCATTATCTTCATACAGATAAAGAAAATCCTTACTATGGAGCAAACCAACATTTCGCCTTCTGTAGACACTTTTTGCCTATTCACATTGTACAATGCATCTATATTTTTTGTACTTTTGCTAGAATGCCATTCAAAGCATGTACTTATATAAAAGGGAAACTGCAATCTTGTCTGCATAACTACTCATCATTTTCACTGGCTTACACGTATTAAGACTGCTCCTAGCCCATCACAGTATTCAGACTCCAGTTTGACGATTTTTGGAGCTTACACAACAGAACATTACTGCGAAGACGCAGCAAACATAAGGTAAGTAAAATTTTGAAAATTAATTTATTATTTCTTTATTTATATATTCTTTATAATATAATAATAAAATATACTGTTTATTCATAAAATTAATGAACTTCAATTTCTTATTTCTATACCGTTGCTGATTAAGGTCCCATTATTTTTTGCAGGATAAGGAAGTTACCTTGAAAATACCATTCACTTATTTAAATAAATTCAAGTATACTTTAGATAAAACTTGGAAACAGCCCAATAGGTATGTGAGATTTTACTTCAAAAATATTTCTGATTCCAATGTAGACTGCAAGAATGAGAAACAATATACCCTTTTTCCCTATTTTAATGATTGTAGAAATCATGGAAACTAAATTACCTCCTTCAAGAAAGCGAACAAGGAGAGCACTTCATCGCCCCGTGTCTCGTATCACCGATAAGGACATCGCTCGGTTCGTTCCTGATGGCGACCTCATAATGTTCCTGATGGCGACCCTAAACCAAGTGATTCACTTAACAAAATCCACCCTCTTTTGAATCTTATCCAGACTAATATGACATAAGTGTACTATCGTAACAAAGAGCTTAGATGAATCTATGGCTCTTTGGAGGGGAAGATTATATTTCTGGCAGTATATAAAAAACAAGCGGCATAAATACAAAATTAAATTGTACATGCTAAGGGAATCAAATGGGCTTGTTTTGAATTGCTTGGTTTACACAGGTTCGAAGGATCCAAATGTTTGGGAAGTTGGTCACTCAGAAAAAGTTGTGCATTCACTTCTATCTGATTTATACCAATCTATACCAATGTTGGGCATGCTGTGTATTTGGACAACTTCTATAACAGCCATAAATTGTTGCGACAACTGCTGGAAAAGAAAATATATTCCACGGGAACTCGCCAAAACACTAGGAAAGACAACCCTCATGATGTTATACATAAAAAATTGACAAAAGGAGAAATTGTGGCACGGTATACAAAAGACTGAATATGCATTGTCAAATGGAAGGACAGAAGAGAAGTTCTAATGATTTCCTCAGAACTTTAATGGAGAGATGAAAGAAGTAACAAACACAAGAGGAAAGATTTCGAAAAAACTAAGCTTTGTAGCTGAATACAACAAATTTATGGGGGAACAGATAGGGCGGACCAGATTTTGTCTTATTATCCAGGGAAGAGAAGAAGTGGTATCTCAAATTTGGGATACACATGTTTCAAATACTTCTTAACAACTTGCAAATACTACATGATGAATTTAGTAGGAACGCATTAGTCTTCAGAATTTTCATAAGAGTGTAATTGCCAATCTAATTTTCAAAAACAAACCAGCAGGAATGCCAGCTCAAGTCTAGCGAAAGGAAAAGATCCATTTACCATTTCAAATTCAAACAGAAAAGGGTTCCAGAGCGCAAAGAAAAAGATACTGCAACTGCTCAACAAAAGGGATATGAAAAGACGTCGTCACGTACTGATGTGGACTATGTCTAGAACAGTGTTTTATAGTGTACCTTAACTACAAATCAGGCCACTCATTAGGTAAATATATTGCAAATGCCAGGCTTGCAAATATTTTTCGAATTGCTGTTTAATTTGACAATAAAAAATGTTAATTCTATTCAAAGGGGAAATATATTTCTGTTGAATTGTTGAATAAATATGAAGTTACAAAACTCATAACTGTGTGATTATTTTGAATTAACTCATCCTTTTATTTTAATTAAAATAGATTTTTAAATTTAATAAATGTTTGCTATTACGTACGCACGATCGTGAGTTCAATAAATAAAATTGCTACGTGAGAGTAGAGCATGCTTGCCGACGTTAGCAGGGTAGGAAACATCACAAAGAGCGGGTCGCCTCCGATAGACAGCATAGTCATGACCTAAGGAATTGTGGGTAAAATTGTTGACAAAAATTGATCATAGACAGGGAATAAAATACTAAAATATTATAGGAAAACAAAAAAAGAAAATGTACCAATATTTGCTAATTTTCCTTTTTGAAAATTATCATGCGGATCGGGCAGCGGAGATAATGTTTAAAAAATTTATGGGCAGCAGAGATAATGTATGGTTAAACAATAAGATTCAGCAAAACATTTAGTGTCAAATTGGTTTATATAATATAACGATTGGTAAACAAAAGAAAAATATTCCCGGTCCTAAGGGAAGCCATGGCATGTGTGATCGCACCAAATGTGTTAATGGTTTACCCAATTTCAAATTGGTAGTCAACAAGTTCAAAATGACCATCAAGCAGGAAGACCTTCAAAGTCACCTGATGGCAGTAACACTCCAACCATAACCAACTGACAATTATTACATCAATAAGATGAAGTTACTCTCCCATGCCAAAATATGAAATTAAATAATGGATCTGTTGGAAGCCAACCATCGTCTGACGGCCAGAGAACTTACTATCAAGTTCAAAATCTAGATTAGGTCATATCGTGATATTTTGACCAAAAAATTGAACATGCATTGGGTCACAGCAAAGTTTGCACCTCATTGAGTAACAGCCAAGCAGAACAACCTTCCTCCAAGATGAACTTGCACCCACCACTCAGGTTTATCAATATGAGAGTTTTGCATAAAAAAGTATGACTGTCCTCCTCCAACCTATATATGTACATGCCCCACCTGTCCCCTTCTTTTAATTTCCATAATGAAAATCGGTGCTTCAAGAACATTGTTTTGACAACACTGACGAAATGAGAATTCTGCACAGTAAACATAGGTGATACCCATGGAAGCATTCCATAACAGTATAGTGAAGTGAAAACTCCACAGGAATAAGTTTATCGACAGAAAAGGAGGGGACTTTGAAGGATGTAAGAGCCAATAAATTATAAGTACAAAAAAATCAACTTTTTCAAAAATTCCCATTGTTTTAAGACCTTGTACATGCTATTTTTTAATAATCATAATAATTAATTATTTATTGCACATTATAATATGCCATGGCATGTTCTTTTCATGAGAGGCTAAGCATTTTTTCAATAGGATCCATGAAACGAAATGTCATTTTGCAATATACATCACAAGCTATCAAAGTTATGACTGTAATGAGTGTCAAGTATGAAAGTCTCCATCCAATAAACATGCAACTTACATCGACCATGGTATTTTTCCTTACAAATCAGACCCTGTCTTGAGGGTTCTTCCAGTTACAATGCTCTTACTTTCTAGTCCCTTCAAAACCCTGATAACTGAAGTGAACTATAGCCCATCCAGATAGAACCTCAAAATGTAGACCCTTTGGCATCTATGGTTAAGAATGCCCAGTGCCAATCCCAGATTCCACTCCTTCCCTCTTCCATTTCCCCATCAATCTTGTACAAACCATTTGATCCAGCCATCCTCAATAGCCAAAATACCCTTAGTTGTTGGTTGCCACACCAAACAAATACCAACTGACAATTATTACATCAATACGATGAGATAACTCTCCCATGCCACAGTACAATATAATGAAGTGATGTCAATTGTGCAATTTAGAAATACCAGCAGCTAAAAAAAATGTATTGTCATTCTCGTATTTATGCAAACGATTCCATTCAAGTAAAGGGATTGTGGATCAACAGAGCAACCTTAAATTAAAAGGGACACCTACAGTTCTCAAAAAATCAATCATTATGTTGAATTAATATCTCATCAGATTACATACTATAAAATCGCATACAATAAAGATTGAAGTACTATAACAGCTCTAAAACAAATACAGTCAAAAAATCCAAACTTCCATAAAACCCCTAAGGTTTAGATATGTTGTATTAGATTCTAACGGCATTTGAATCAAAATTAATTTTGCAGTAATTTGACAAATTTCAGAATTGCTACCCGAGGCTAGAAAATGGGCTCTTATACCCAGTCAGGTAAGAAATAGAATTTCGATAGCAATGAAAGAAGTTTATTATCATGGAAACTCGCTTTTATACTCCCAGAATTACAGTTTTCCCTTGATTTACGACGTTTTCCTGAGGCACCAACAATTTCTGCATCCTTGTCATGCAATCTTATCCCACTCTTGGCACCTAAAAATGTTGTAATGTCCCACGATTTACTACAACTGATGAAGAGCAAGATGGCGGCCAGTACCCTGAAGGCATAACAACTGTCCAAGATCACTGCATAAGGACGCGACTCTTGATGCGCTTTCAACCGTCTTTTGCTAAAATTACTGTCGCAGGTTAATAGCATTCCAGAACCCTCCGATAGGTGGCTCAGTTACCAACTGGATCCTTGTTGATAACAAGTAGTGCATTATAGTGAAGGTAGTCCGCAGTGTTAATGTGCAGAAAAACGACGAAAATTGAAATTTATGTCCCCAATTTCAGGGACTTTATGAATTGAAGTTGTGTATTTTTATTTTAGCAGTTGACCTGCATCTTCTACAATTCAATTTCACATTTGATCGTTTGTTTATAATGGGTAACCAGTTGTTTTATTAGACTTACATTAATTTTCTAAGGGCTCCAATTAAAGAAATTAAGTGCCTGATGTGTTTTTTTCAACTTCTAAAGGAATATTTTGCTGGTTCCCCATTGAGGTAAGAGATAGACCAAGCTAATGGAGCCAAATGATTCTAGACGATTAGTTCGCTGTGTCAATTTAAGTAATGACATTCATGGCGAGATAGGGCACAATAACCTTGTTTTTATGTCTAGCCCGCTGGAAGCACAAACTTGCGAAGATTCTATTCACAAGTTTGACCAACCACATCAGCTGATTTCGCACGCATCAGCTGATTTCGCTAGCGGAGGTTTCGAAATACGTAAATCGGCATCGAATAACCGGAAATGAACCAGCTTTCGTATTAATTGCATTAATTATTATTTCAATGCACTCTGTTCCCTTATCTTACATCATAAATTAGAAAATTTAGGGTGGAATTCGGTATACGAATCCACCAATCACATCACCTAACACTGTATGCCTTCAGTGTCATTTATTTCGCAACGCTCTCGAGAGATTTCTCGTCGATGGCTCGGTACCTTAGGTACATAAATCTACTATCCAATACCTTAAAGTATTACTTGCAGTATAAATCATCCTACTGGCGGATAAAAAGGAGACGTAAATACACGTATAGTTTGCCCAGAGACGTCTGCTATAAGGATCAATTACTTAAACAGCGCAGCCTGTACACAAAAGTGGAACTTCATTTCTTTCGCTTCCATTGGCAACCGAGTCGAGATGGGAGTTTTCCATCCTTATGCAGTGTTCTTGCAACTGACAACCATGTGGGAGCAAAAATTGTGCGACCCTGTGTTTGAAGCCAATTATAAAGAGAATGCCTGGGCCGATTGCAATGAAACAAACATCCACAGACAATCTGCTTTTTTTTCCATTGAATAATTGTAATAATTCTTTTATTGCAGTCACAATATTGTGACTGGGGTGACAAAGAAAGCAGAGCCCATTTTTTGAGTCTCCAGCAGAAATTCCAGGGTTTTGCTGGATTACTGCAATATTAATTTTGCTTCAATTGCCATCAGAATTTACATACATACATACAGACCCATCACACCGTTCCCTTACGGGGTAGGCACAGTCAAAATGTTTCACTCATTTATACATAATTGTACACCTAGCCATCAGAATTTAACGTTATATTTTTCAGCCTTTGTCAGTAATTTCTGAAAGTTTTGATTTTTTTACCTTCTTTGTCAAAGAACTATTGTTAATATTCCTGAACAACTTAATTCCCATTCACAAGGGTCGTTGGGACCAGAGAGTGACACAGTGTTGAATTCAGTATCACTATCCCAGTACTTCTGGAAACATGAGGGCAACAGAATCATTGATAGTGGCTTTAATTTATATCATTTTTAGCAAGGATAGTGGCTTTAATTTATATCATTTTTAGCAAGGATAGTGTGCTTATTCTGTGGAGTGTGCTTTGAAAGTCTGCAGCATACCAATTAAGTTCCAGAAAATAAAAATGACAACAACAATTATACATGATAGTAGGTGGATGTCCTGTCACTACAAACCACTACACACAAATAATAAGCATTTCCACTAATTCCAATGAGTGAAAATACCTTCCATGTAGTTAGAATAAAAACATTCTTCTTTTGTCGATGCCCCATTTCAGTCAATTCCCACGTATCATATTCAAGTCATGTAAATGGTGAGAACTTCCTCATTCCCATGGGCATCTCTGGCACCAGGAATGGCATAGCCCATTCCAGATGCCAGCAGTAAGAAATGCAGATGATGGATGCCAATACAGAATACCCATTGATGCCATGTTCAGAATTCATTTGAACAAATCAAATTACACCTTACAGCCAGGGAAATGAAATAGCAATACCAAAAATCAATGCTGCTGTCAGATTATACCACAAAGTGCTATTTTCCCTCTACAAGGGTCACCTCATCTGATTGTATTTTCTTGACAATTCCTCAATAATGAATAGAACATTTTCTAATGCATATATTGGGTTAAGTATGATAACATAAATGCACAATGAGTTACAACAAGGCTCTTAGCAACACTGCTAGTAAAATTATCTAAAAACCATAAATATCATAATTCTGGAGCACATAGGGTCTTGAACTTTTGAATTAGAGATTTTCTACTGTGCTAGAACGCCATAATAAAACGTCAACCAAGCCCACCACGTAGACTTAGGGTTTCGTACTCCACAATGATCACATACCTTTGCTAGGTTCTTCCCCAACTTCACGCCTATACCAATCAGCATCATCATCTACATCATCTTTCCCAGCAGCAAAGACTTCCTCTGAAGCTTTCTTCATGAGAATATCAGTCTCTAACTTCTTCATACCTTTCAGCGACCTTTGTTTATGTTCTTCTTTGAGGCGTTCCTTCTTCAATTTATTCGCCTCCTGAATTTTCTTCCTCTTAGCTTTGATTAACCTGTATTTAAGATTAATGAAGAAAAATATTGAAGACCATGAATTGTTCCGCTTCCACATGTCAAGCAAGATAAGAAAAAAATAACATAGCTTACGTTTTTTCCATTCTTCGTTTCATGATCAATCTCTTTTCCTCTTCTGTCTTCACTATCAGTTCATGGAATAGAACTTCCCCAGTCAACAGACCCTCTTCCACCTTGATGAGCTGAGGATGTCATTAAATATTAACACATTAAAAGTTACGTTTACACAATATTCTAATCTTGCAATTAAAAACTTCTCCATTTACAGGAAACCACAGCATTATCCTCCCTACAATATGCAGCCTTGCATTCTAACACACTACGACAAGATTGCATTCCTCCTGGAACTATATTCCAGAGGGAAAGTAGTCCCCAAAATGGTACTATGGTTGGGGACTCTGAGAGGGGTTCATTAGTCAGAATGGACATACGCAAAGCATTTCCATTCTTAAGTTACATCGAAGCTATAAATAAAAGTTATTTCATAAACAAAACATAATGCTGAACAGCTATAAATTTTATCCTACATAAACAATCACTGCATTCAAATGCAATTTGATTAGTCAGTAAAAAATAATAAAAATTAAATAAAAACATATAATTGCCATTATTAACATCCATACCAACATATTGGCTGCTTCCAAAGCACAACAGTCGTCACCCACGAGACAAGAAAATGTAACAGACACACCATTTCACAATAGAACCGCTGGGGTTTTCGAACCTCAAAAACCACGGTTGGGAGAGAAATGTCCCATCGGTGTTCCGACTATTCCTATGTCTGTTAATTGTCTCATTACTTCAAAAAAGAATACTTTCCCTGCAGGAGAGTTTCCAGTTGAGGGTGAAATTATTTTTTTGCATCATTTAGACACAAATAATAATTGATGGATCAGATATAAAAAAAATAAAATATTGCTTTACTCGAAACTAAAAATAATGAGCATAGTATCTCGTTTCTAACACATTATGTGTAAATATCTGCAAATAGCAATTCATAAGGAAACAGTTTTCACTTCAGTGAAGTGCATACTAGTAATTGTACAAAAAAGAGAAAGCAATACTTGAACTCTCAATAGGTAAAGGAGGGTCTCTTGATTGTTCCACCTCATTTGAGGAACCATATCCCCTGACATTTCGCTTTGCCCGGTGGAATACCCGAGAGACCTTTCTTCACCAGATACACCGGGGATACCTAAGATCTTTATGAGTAAGTAATTATGCTTCTTGCTGATACCTATTTAGCTCTATTATTACATTGAGGATTGCAAGATGCACTAACATAAGAAATCCAGCCATCGTATTTTTCTTACTGGTATAGTGTGTGATGCACAATTATGATGACTTTTTCCTCCTTCACAAGATTTACATTCCTGGCGGTGGAAACGCTGACTAATGTCATTCAATATATCTATGTTACCGGGTGTTACACTGATCTTAGTTTCTACTTCTTTACCACCTCCTCTGAGATTATCAGTAGAAAATTTCTCCTTGTATTTTTGTCATTTGTAAGTTATTTATCATGATACAATGATACTTGCCAAGTCTAGAATACTGTAAAATCTATAGACAAGTCTACTTCTTCCACCAGCTTTCACTGCACCAGGAACATACATGTTTTGGCAGTTTGAAATAAGTCTACTCCATGTCTATGATATCATGGCACACTTGTCATGTGCCAAATGCTACAAGCGAGTTGATTTGACATAAAATCTTGGAACATCATTATTTCCCTGAACTGATCACGTGACATCACAGATTTTTTAAATGGTACTCATGGTTCTCATTTCTCAAACCACAGAATATCCACCTCTATCCTTTTGCATTCAGTGTCACTCCTCACATGCAGCAGAGAGAGAGAATCACATCGAGCTCACTCATTCAAATGGATTTCATCATAGACCAATCACAGTTTACCAACATCTTATGAGCCTCTGTTTCAGTGCATTTCTGCAGGCCTTTTTGAGTATGTTTATCCAAGGCATAAAGCCAGGATAGGGACCACGATTTTCCCAGGTAATATTCATCTATCTACACTTTTCAGCAGATTTGACATTTGTAGAAGCTAATTTAATCTATGTTTCATTGGAAGCATCAATCTGTGTAAAATTCCTGCATATTAAGGTATTCTCGATAACCTGATCCTCGCAGTCTTTCTTCAGCATGCAATTTGCTTCTGGGCCACCTGAAATCTGTCCATTGCAATGAACATCGCTGCCCTCTATATTGTATAGGTCCTGGTCTTGTAGAACGCCACAGGAACTTATACCTCGAACTCTCTAATAAGGCCTATACTCAGAACAGCCACAAGGACTTATATGATGAGACGCATGACGACCAGCATACAGTTTCCATCTTCGCCTTCTGATTTATATTCCTGAAGATCATTTAGCGAAGCCATGATTGTGTTGAGAATAAAGCTGCACTTGATATATGGTCTACTTGGAGGAAAATCCCTATACTTATGTCTCTATATCATCCAGAGACTGCTTCGGTATGTCTAGATGCAGATAGTAGACAAAAAATGCAACCCAACGAGTGGAGTGGTAGAAAGAGACAAATTTGACCACTGTGAAATCATATGTCGATTTGTATTGCATGCCTTACAAACAAGGTGTGAATATCAGATGCCAGACCTGGATATTGTCACTAATAAGATTTCTATTCGGTCAAAAGTATTAGCATTGAAAGAATTGGAGAGGGGACTCTGATGATACTTCTTATAACCTCAAAAAAACAACTTGGATATAATGCATTTTGTGACTTTGTAACACAGAAAATATTCATTAAATTTTTAAAAAATACACAAACATTGTGTTAATGTTATCTAAAATGTGATAAAGAATTTTTCTGAAAGATTCATAAAAGAGATATAGAAAAAAATTTTGCCCTGGAATAATGTAATAAAGGGACACAGGGAAGATTGGCCATTGAAGAATGCTTTGGTTGAAATTTCCTTTTCATCCAACATGTCAACCATACCCAATAGATTGAATATCCTTCTAATGAATGAACTTCTATCTATCAGCAACATTGTTCAAAATTAATAGTGTGAAATGTGTGTTGGATGATTTTATGCATGTTATGGCATTAGTTCTTTACAGTTTCATATGCTGATAAGTAATGTGTCTATCAGGTGAAATGAAATGTAAGCAATCTGGTGAAGACCTTTAACAAAACATCCCAAGTTGCACAGATGACACAAACATTTTTTTGACTCAATTTCCAAACATTTTTTGATTCAATTTCATCTCCCTTTTCCTGAGTTATGAGAAACTAAGCAATGGATATTAGGTGAGGGTATGGCAATGTGAATCTCATTCTCCATGGTTTGAAACATGAGAAAGAAAGACACAGGCTGGTAATAAAGGGATTAGTGAGGTCCTTATCAATTATCATTACAACTTGATATTCTTGTAACACATCAAGCTCCCATTTTAAATAAGCATGCCTGTGTTTACGAATTACTGCGTAATGAAAAATTCACGTAGCAGGCCATTTATTATAGCTTCTTAACTCTCCTAGATATTAGTGACAGCAAAAGAAAAGCCCAAAATAGACACTTCTGGACTGACAATGATTATTTGGAAGCAATAACTGATTTACCTGAAAAGACATCCTTGGTCCTAATTCCATAACCCTAATGGCTGATTGATTTGCTGGCATATTTCCCCTGGATGGAACTTTCTGCGGCAAAACAACATGACTATTTGGATCATCCTCAGCCTCACTCTCCGAGAGTAAAGCAGACCTTGAAAATAGAGCATAAGGAGCAAACTGATAGTATACTTTTCACAATGAGCAATGTTAATCACAATACAATCTAAACAACCCCACCAACTTTTTCTATGAGTAACAATAGTAATATTGTAATAAGTGAAACTTAGTATCTTCCACAATTTTATTATAAAGAGTACCACAAGTTTCAGGTAACTGAAGATAGCATAGCTGAGGAAACTAGTTGTACTCTACATAATAAAACTGTGGAAGATACTAAGTTTGATTTATTACAATGTCGACCTTCCACCATGTCAAATCTTAAACTTTAGAGGTAACCATAACTTCAGACCAAAGGCAGGTTACATTGGTGAAAATACAATAGAGAGAGGGCCATCAAGCAAATAGAAGAAAGATGCTCAGATGATTAAATGAAAGAGTTTACACAAACATGGCTATTGTATTTTATATAGTTTTCAGGCTCCCAATACAGGGTCTCAAATTCATACTGAGTACGTAAGCTGAGAGCTTAAGCCACTTTGCTGTTCTGCAGCCACAGCTTAAGTAATCAGCATGAATTTGAGACACAGTATAGGAGCCTGAAAACTACACAAAATAAATTAGCCATAATACTTGTGAAAATAAAAACTAGTGGAGAGAGAAATACGGCAATTGGAAGGAATGAGAAAGGAGTTATAATATTGGTAGTATCAGGCGTAACTTGGTGGAATCTGTTAACATTGTAATGATAACACTTGACTTTGTTATTCCACATATCTTTATTTTCTATGACCCGGGTTTCGATGTACGACGTCATCTTCAGGTCAAGACTCTAAAAATTCATCACATACATATACAAAAACACAACTCAGATAGGGGCGGTGATACGGGAGGGGTGAGGATGTAAGACGGAAGTATGTTTGGGAGAGGGCCAGAGGTTAAGTGTGGAGGAGGGGGTAGGGGAGGGAAGGGAACCAGGCATTGGAAGAAGGAAAGGGTAGAGGAGACGAAGGGAATCCCATTGGATACACTTACTTGGGTATTGAAAGTAGGAAGGGAAAGGAAGAACTCTGTAGGACAACATGACCAATCGAAGGTGAAGGGAGAGGGTGAGGTGGAGGGGAGGGAACCTCAATGGACAAACGAATGGGAAGGAGGAGAAGAAGGGAACCCAATAGGATACACTGAAGTAAGGAGGGGGAAAGCTCTATACTGACACACAAACACTGACACCAATCAAAGGTGAAGGGAGAAGGAGAGGGGAGGGGAAGGAAGGAAGCTTAAGGAGGGATGGGCAGTTTGAGGGGGTGGGGTAGTGGGAGGTTTAGAAGGGAGGAGTGGGAGGTGTACTAAGGGATTCAGGACAAATTTTCCACTAGTGGCTACACGAAGTTTATTGTAGCCTCCTAAAAAAAGTTACCGTAATTTTCTATATATAGTATACATTTTTTTATTCATTTATTAAAAATTCGTCAAAGAAGTAAAAAGCATATTATAAACAGTTACAAACACGGAGGCCACTTTGCGCTTCTTAGGCACCATAACACCTCTGGGGAAGACAGCAAGATGCGATATGCCTCTGGATGGCTCAAGGTCCCAGCAGGCAATTATAACTGAAACCTCTCAGACCCGATGTTCAAGTAAAATGATTTATTCATGGCAAATTTCAACCCTTTATGTGCAAGCATCCATGCCAGTGACTTTGTACCACATCATTTGCCAATGCAGTGATTGGAAAATTGTCAATTTGCTGCTATATACACGACAATAATGGATTTATCCACCACGACAGTAGCCTTATTAGCACGACTATCGTCTCATGTGCTACAATGTAGACTTGAGGAGTGAACATCTAGAATCCTTTTCAAATATCCGTGGAGCCAACTGAGTCTCTCCTGTCCTTCCCAATCACCCACGCATGGAATGTTACAAAGAGGCGGTTTTTGGTTTAGTATTTGTTAATGTAAGTATTTCATTGTCACTTTAAAATTTTCCATATCCATTCCATACAAAGTCTTAAGAGGATACATGGCATCGTCCACCACTCTCTCTCTCTCTCCTCACCCCACATCCCTTGTGTCGAATGCCCCACCTCCTGCCACGACGCAGCCCAATGAAACTGCCCAAACACCGTGGCATACCAAATGGACGTACGTACAGACAGACATAGCACTTTATACATAGGATTTGAGATAATGACTATTCATCCCATCTCTAGTAAAAATAACACATAAAAATGCAGAATTTTTTTTTAAAGTTACCCACCAAAAGGAGATAAGTTTACTCCATAGGATGGCAATTTCTCAAACACATAGTCAAAATTTCAAAATATTGCATACCTGGCAACCTTTAAATGTCCTATGCTAATACATGGGAAAGATAAAGCCAAAAGAGCCTATATTTAAATGACAATGTGGGATGTACGTTAGATGCCGAAATTTCTCTCTCATTCTTCACCCGATCAGGTTCTCCATCACCGTTTGATGGTCCACTCAGGCATCGGACTCAGGATGGTTGAGACTCAACAGCGAGGGGGATGATGCAGGAGTCGAGCATTGAAACATCAACCAGTATGGAGAATATGACCCAGAGGAGAATCCCCCATACAAGAATTCCTGCACTACAACCTCCAGATTGACTGGCAAGGAAGTAATTATGCCACCATTGGGGATGGATATTTGGATATAGGTAATCAATATTTATGCAAGTATACACATACTCACACCCTGGATGATGAAAAACATACCCAGGCAAGACCCCATCATACAGAGTTTTAGTAGGTATTGGCTTCACCCTGACACAATCACCAATTAATAAGAATGAGAATTGGTAGCAAAAAGGGCAGCAACAATTAGAATGCAGCTGGGAACCTCATCGTCTAAGCAAGGTAGTTTTATAAACACTTGGTTGAGGACCAGTCAGAGTTTCAATCGATGTCATTCAGCCACTTGTCATTGTCTCAAGACCCAAAATAATTTTAAAGTGACAATGAAATACTTACATTAACAAATACTAAACCATAAAGAGCAGAAGCAAAAAAAACTTGAAAACAAGAGCAGAGGCACACTCACTTTGTAAAAAACTCAGACATGTCTTCAAATCTTGATAGATTGGGCACCTTACTCTGCACCATTTTCTTCACACTCTTAGAAATACCCTTGGGGACAACTTTGATGGCATAGTGGCGAAAATCAACCATCTTTGAGGCTGGATTGTAGTTCAAAAGGACACAACGCCTAATGTCACCTAGATTCACCTGCAAAATAAACACATTAATGAAGACCCATCATTATTATATGGTAAGGTTCTACAGCAAGCAGTAAAAGAGTTCAAACAATATATACGTTCCTCAACAAATGACTCAACTAAAATCTTGGTAACTTAGTAGTGGAATGATTCCACCAAACTAAGTCTAAAGTTGGGATGTTTATTAATGACATCATACAAAGAATGAAACTGAAAACCCTAATATTATGCATTTAAGTGATGATAACCACCCTGCAATGCCCAGTACTTCACAAACCATAAGATGAATCATTTTATTCATCTAATGAACCAATTTCTGTTGATACTGCTTCCTCCTAGGGCTTCACATGCATGAAATAACAACAGCACTCTCTTAAGAGTTTTTCATCCTGATTTGCAACATTCATACCTATAACATAAATTCTGGTAACTTAAAGTCATATCTAGAAAAAAAACACAAAAAAGGCATTTATACTTCTATATAAATGTTTGTGGCAGCATGACCCACCGGTGGTCGTGTCTGCCATAAGAAGAAAGGTATTTTCTATCCACATATGCCCATGAGGGAGAAATGCAACTTCTGTTTTTGCCCACATAGATGTTTTATTGATGACATAGCGATTTTTTTCAGGTGAAGAAAGTTATTAAGAAAATAATGGGCTGGGGATGAATACATTCAGTTTACTCTGCATTTCTACATTAATTATTACAATTACTTATATTTACTACCTTAGAAATCTAAATTCAGCAAAAATCTGGAACAGACTCAAATCAGGAACTTCTAGAAATACATATTCCATGTAATGCAAATTGCCTACTCTTCATTCACATGGACAAACTGACACACTGAGACGACAAACAACACAAAAAAAACAATGAGCAGTGAAATAAACAGGCAAAGGTTGCATGAAAGAGGCTATTAATATTTAACAGAGTCAAAAAATTCATTTTGAATATTCTATTTGATGTACATAAACTTCCACACTATGGAATTAGAGAAGAATGGTTTTAATGAAGAAGAAGCCAGAGATTTATCAATTATTCTTGGAAATATTAGACATGGGTTTTATTAAAACAGTCACATTGTTGGGCGTCCATCACATTCCTCACAAAATGTATTACAGTGAAACCTCAATCTAACACTTTTGAAGGGACCACCTAAAAAAGTGAAAATTTGAGGAAAGTGTAAAATAGGGGAAATTAAGATTATATTTAACTGATCATGCCATAATTATAAATTTTGTATCCCATCTAATACGTACATATTTAAATACAATAAAGGTAAATTCATATATATATTCAATTTATATTATTAACCATTCAACCCAAGAAATTCGTTTCTTTTTTTAAGAGCACTCGTCTGATATAATTCATGTTGCACTTTGTTGCATGCTTCAACCACATTGTCCTCATTATCAAATTTACAAATATGCTTCTTTACAGTGTTTAGTCCTTTGAGGGCATTTATGAAAGATATTTTTGCCTCTTCTACTTCATCCTCCTCTGAGTTCTTCTTGATGAGACAACTGTTCACTGAAAATTTGTTCCACAGTCTGGACCTCACACACAGTCACTGGACTGTAACACTTCACATAGTCCTCAAAACTGACTTCATTACTCTGCAAGGAGTTCCAGTCATTTTCTTCACTTACACTTAACTTTACATTACTATCATCCAGCTCCCGGCAACTCCCTTTCCTTACTGTAGTGGCTCAGCTCTCCCTTATTGTCCGATTAGTTCCTGCCTTAGTTGCTGGCGCTACTTGTGCAGTCGCTTGACAAAAGCCTGATGACATCCCAGAAAGGAAGCTTCAGTACCCTAGGGCATTTTGGTCTTACATGAGGGAGGTTCAAGGGAATAAACGTAACAGTAACGTCACTGAGAAACAGTCAAGGAGAAAAAGTTAGCGATGGATTAGAAAAAGCAAATATCCTTAACACATTTATTCTAAGTGTCTACACTTCATGCCCTCAGAATAACGCCACTACATTACCTTGCTTACACAAAAATCCAATGCAGTCTTTCATTATTTCTTGTTGCGGCATAGAAAGTCACCTAAAATCCAATAACCCAAAGAAATCATCTGGTCCCGATGAAATTCCAACCAGAGTTGATAAAAAATTAGAGTAAGAAATAGCACCATACTTGAAAATTATATATGAAAAATCTCTACCAGAACATCATGTCCCTTACAACTGGAAAATCGTGAACGTTACTCCTATTTAATAAGAGTGGCAATAAGCAAGACCCCAGTAATTATAGACCTAAATCCCTCACATCCATCTCCTGCAAAGTATTAGAACATACAATCGTCAGCACAATTATGAGGTATTTAGATAGTCAGAACTCGTTAATTCAAAACCAACATGGATTTCAAAAAGGCAGGTCCTGTGAAACCCAGCTAGCCCTTTTTCAACGTGACTTCTTTCCTCAGGAGAAAGGCTCACCCAGGTAGACGCGACATTTTTAGATTTCAAAAAAGCCTTCGATAAAGTTCCACATTCAAAATTAATTGTTAAGCTAAAAGCCTATGGAATACATCACGATATAATATGCTGGATTGAAGATTTCATTAGAAACCGCAAACAGATGGTAGTTCTAGATGGCGTTAGTTCAGATACAGCTAAAGTCACATTCCCCCCAGAGAAGTGTCATTGGTCCTTTATTATTCCTTTGTAAATTAATGATATCACCACCGTTATTACGAGTAAAATTTGTCTTTTCGCAGACGACGCAGTATTGTAAAGGGATATTAACACAGAGTCTGATTGAATTGCGCTGAAGAAAGACCTAGAAGCTATAAGCGGATAGTACAACTCTGGGCAGTTAGAATTAAAGTTTAATAAATGCGTTGTCTTGAATTTTTTGAGGAAGAGTAGCTTAACTAACGAGATGCACACAATCAAGCCGAACTAATAAATGTAGTCAGTAAAGTACTTAGGAGTGACCCTAAATCAGGACTTGTCATGTGGGAAGCATATATGAGAATTTGTGGACAGGCAGGTGATAAATTACGATTTATTAAAAGAATACTAGGATAGTGTGACGAGAAGGTAAAGGAGCGATGTTATTTTTCTCTTGTGAGACCCCACTTAGAGTACGCCGCTAGTAAATGGGACCCTTACGAAGTAGAACTAGTTTCAGATATAGATCAAATACAGTGGAGGGCAGCTAGATTTGTTAAAAATTGTTATGATAAACATAGTAGTGTTGCAAAATTGTTGGGGGAATTAGGGTGGGAACCTCTATCCGATCGAAGGGAGAAATATAGGTTAAATCTTTTATGAAAGTTTGATGTAGACTATTTTTTACCAGGCGTTCAAAATATTTTGCTAGAGCCACAACAAAGTGTTCAATCTGCAGTGCAGCATTCTCCACCCCTGTAGGATATTCCCTGATCAGCATCAAGACAAGGGGTGGTGTTGTACATCCCAATATAAAACTATTTTACTTAATTCGGGCACTGGAGGATTCATTTAGAAAGTATGGGAAAAATTTACATGTTTTCGAACTACTTCTAAGTTAGGTGCTTGAAAGAAAAGACCTGTCCTTCCATGTGCCCAGCACAGTGAGGAGATGATTGGAGCAATAATCAGAATTTTTGTTAATATTAGGATGACACAAATGGCGCATTTATAGAATGCTTCATCAGCAAAAGATTATGTTGTGGTACATTTGCCATGTCATAAATTGCAAAATATTAAATATAAATTTTTAAAGTTAATTTGTTCCTATTTATTAGGAACCTAATCAGTGTACTGTTTCACATGTTGCAATGTGGATGACATTAGAAAAGACTGTATTTCAGGATTCGCCATATGGAATGGTTTGCAGCCAATGCAGGGTTAGTTCCTCCTTTTTGTTTGTGAATGTATGTACTGACCTGAGGTGTAACATCAGAGGTCAATCAGGTCTCCAGGAGGGGCAAGTTGTAGCATTTAAACGTTGCTAGCAATTGCGATGTGGCCTGAGAATACACCCTAACATTGTGTTGGTGAAGAATATGGTATGCCTAAATAGCCATAAAAGATGCCTGATCACAGTTACGATTCAATTTCTACGCAATTCCAGATAGGAAACTAGCTCAGAAAAATAGCCAGCTACTCTGCTTTGGCATTTGCCCAATAATTCCAGACAGGCTCGAAAGCAGCTTCCTGAGATAAGGATGGCAAGACTACAAATTTGGAAGACCAAAATTCAGTACATTTTGCAAATTCCGAAATTCCTTCATGAGGGGAAGTCCAGGAAAATGAAGACTGTTGGCAGGGCTTCTGTCTTCTGCTGCCTCCCATGCCCCCTCTCATCTGGTCATGTGACCACTTTGACACCCCCCTCCTGACCACCTCATACTTCCCATTTCTCTCCCAAACTGAAATTCATCTCGGGAGGGAACAGAACAGAGGGGGGAGGGAACAGAACAGAGGGGGGAGGGAACAGAACAGAGGGAAGAGGGAACAATGCACTTCCCCTACCAACACCTCTTCACCCATTTCCCTAAAATTTATTACCTGTGAGAATGATAGGTTACTGTTAAAGGAGATACCTTCACCTTCACTAAAGGATCATATGACAGACTCAAAAAGATCTTTAAACCCACAAAACCAAGGGGAGTGTTGCTTGGTGTGCGTTTCTTTCAATGGTGTGTCCGGCACAGTACTGACATACCCTAGTAAATTGCTGATAGTAGTAGTGATTAAAACTCACCATAATCATAAACCTTTACATAGTTTACTTATTCTCTTGTTCTAATTTGAATTGAAATTGTTCGATTGAGAATCATAATATTCATTGTAGCCACACACTAACAGGAGTGAGGGAGTGATGTGGAGTCTTTACCTTTAAAAAGAGATATAAATATGGCTTTATGTTGTCAGGAAGGGCGGTAATATCAGTTTTGGGAATGACCCACCGCCACCATAACTACCAAGTAGTATAAGCAAGTACAAGAGTATGAGGCTCTATGCATGGACTAGCAAGGGTGCCCGATGCGTTACATTATGGGCAGTAACCAAACATAGAAAATTCACACAGAGTATTCGTAAATCTAGACATCGGAAAATAGATACGTACTAAAGAAAAATTGTACAATTATGATCTTGAATGTCTTCATTGAAATTAATTTCAACAACACCTTGATATAAGGAAATAGGAATACCTGCAACGCAATTGGCTGAGCATGATACATCATAGCACCGCCATGCCACCACAAAGAGATGCACTTTTACTTCAACAACTGCATATTTAATGACAAACATCTTTCTGGGGCAACAATGACACACAACAAATGTATAATAAGGAATACATACCTTCGAGAGGCTAATCGATGGGAACATGTTCTGGAAAGTGGTCACCATTAGCTTCAAATGTTGTCCCTCTCCGGAAAAGCCATTGAGCACGACAAGGGGAGAATTTCCAAATAATCGATCAAAGACATACTGCCTTTTCATCCTCGATACGACATCGCGAGCCAGGGAATAATTATGGACTCGAAATGTCAAAGTTGGTCCTCGAGGAAACCGTGCTACACGAAGATATGTGCTCAACTGGGTGCGGGTGAACAAAATGTGATGGGTAACATGAAGTAAGCCGGCAACGGATTGGAAGTCCTTGATGGTATTCTTCCGTCTAACCTGTAATTAATTAACAGATAACTATGTTACATTTCACGCAGTCAATGTTTATGCACAATAATAAGTGTTTAACATTCAACAACAATAGAGTTGATTATAGACTTTCTTCATTGAGTTAGTCATATTTACCTTCAAAGATGATGCTGTAAATGGATGCATTACTTTCCTGAAGTCTTTTGTTAATTCCTTAAGGTAACGACCCACGTTGCCACTGTGTAATACGAATGAGTGAGGAGCATTCTTCAATTCTTCGGGCTCTACAGAAGTTAACTGCTTATTTCTTTTGGCCGCACGCCCCTAGGTAATAAATGAATTTTATACCACCAACTTACCTCAACAATTATCAGGAGTTAATGATAATTCACAGAAAAATCGTTTCACTCACTTTTCTTTTCCTTCGAGGCATGGTGCCGTCTGTTCAAAATATACTCCCCCAGAACACGTGCTGAAAAACACAACAGAGAAACAGTCACGCCTCGTTCAGAATACATTCAAGGAAGGGAACCTTCCCTGGCTTGCGGAATTTACATCTCAACTGTTTCGGTCATGGAATCAGCACCTACTCCAAAAACCAACGTTGCCTAACCGCTTGGCTACGCCAAAAAAGGAAGGAATTTCAAATTTAAGCGGAACCCGAACTCACATCATGGTCCAGTAAATGTCTTTCTGATAAATTAACATTTTTCCAATATATGCTGCAACAAACAACTGAGAAAGTATTTTGAGGGCTAATGCGCTAATGGAGCTAGCAGGTCGCGCGGCCGGTTTGAATTGTTGCCGAGCCGAAACCCACGTTCCAGTTTTGCCTCGCATTGAAGCGGATGGATCTTGTTCCAATGAGAAGAGAGGGGAAGAGCTACTCTTACAGTGACCTTGAATGCTGCGGAAAAGGGAAATGAAGGGGAAAAAAAGGGAAAATCTGTTGAGACAGCACTCCATTATCTAGTCTGTAGGATTGAGGGTGTGGGAGCATGGGATGTATGGTTTGGGGGCTTGTGCGAATTTCCACAGAGAAAAAAAATCATCCTCCTTGACCGGGATTCGAACCCGGATCCCTCTATTTCTGACCGAGTGCTTTAGCCAGTTAAGCTGCGGATTTTTGTGACGTTTATGTGACTAGATGTTCTCGACTGCCGGACATACAATGAAACAATCAGTCGTTACTGAGCTCCGTGGCTAGTCCCGGATAGCTTGATATTTGTTTAGGGGCTTGTCTAGATATCGAAGGAGCCTTCAACAACACTTAGTTCAACCAAATCTGCATGGTAGCTATTTTAGAGGCACAGCATCCATGCCCACATTGTAAACTGGATTTGACATATGCTAGAGCTGATAACTGTAAGGGCTGTCTTGAGAGAGACTTCAATGAAGGTGTCTTGACTCTGTAACTCAAGGCTGACCTTAGGGCTGAGTTCTGCCACCACTCCTACGGAATATGGTGGTTAGCAGTCTCATTTCAAACTTAACCCTTCCACGCCTAGCATCAGCTATAGCCGACGTGAATTTTCCTATGCAAACGAACAAATATCAGCTCTGGCTGACAGAGAAAAACCAACGCAAAAGACCTAATGTCGGGTATAGCCGATGCAAGGGAAGGGAAGTGATCGATATGGGAGCAATAATCCCAGGTATGCAGTAAACCCTTGTGACCCAGCTTAGGGACAGCTCAGACCTTGGCAAGTGAGCTTGACCCTCCACATCATTAGTAGCCCTCCTTGCTGCATGAATTTGCAGCTAATTTATTGTATTTGCAATGGTTTTTCGAGGCAATTATTTTTTTCACTCTACAAAATTTTTAACTTAATGAAGTGAATAATTTGTTTGCTGTTGAGTCTTAGCAAATTTCAAACAAAATTCTAGTGCTGATAGTGACGGCGTTCTTGTGCAGAACTCTCAATAGTTTGAGCTCTAAATTTGTTAATATTAATGCTAGAATTTAATTTAAAATTGTAAAATGCTCAGAATAACATTAGAAATTCATTTAAAGGTATAAGTTTTTGAAGTATACAGCAAAGAATTATTTAAAAGAAACAACATTAATGCAACAAACTTACAGTGGCCTCATGCTGAGAGAGGGGCTGCTGAGGGTTGGGGGTTGAGCAGAGTGCCCGGGGGAAGGGCGCAGTGTCCCACTGAGTGGGGTTCCAAAATGGGCAAAAGGCATACCCGAGCAATTCATCGCCATGAGAGAGCTTCGTTGAGAGGAGTACTGAAAATTCTCATGCTACTCGTAGCAGGGAAAGCATTTCCCTTCGAGAGACTTCAGTGCAAAAGGGTTAAACAAGACTGGTGCATACACTCAAGGATATGCAGATGATGTAGTTTTACTCACCACCTGTAAATACTTTGATAGAGCCTCCTGACTCATGAAAAAAGCCCTGAGCAAGACAGTGGGATGGTGTGATGATACAGGGTTGACTGTTGACTTGTAAAAGACCAATCTTATTCTGATCACCAATAAAAGGAACAAACAAGGCCTTCAACTCCCCTCATTGCAAGGTAAAGTTCACTAGTCACAGCCTTCACCAATGGTTAAGTACCTAGGAGTCATCTTTGACTCCAAGCTCAACTGGAAAGAACATCTTGAGACAAAAACAATGAAAGCCTGCACCTCCCAGTGGACGTGCCAGAGGGCCCTCAGCAAACATGGGGACTTCAACCAAAAGCCATATATTGGCTATACACTGCATTAGTGAAACCTAGCCTTCAATACTTCCCTTTTGTATGGTGGAAAGGTACAAGGCAAAAAGTTGCCAGGGACAGAGTAAACCACTTGCAGAGGGTGGCCTGCTTGGGCATCACAAGGGCTGAGAACTACCCTAACCCTGGCATTGAATCTTACGCCACTCTTATGTGGAAGCGGAAACTCAGGCAAGGATGGTGGCTTGTTTTAAATGTTTAGGACAGTGGAACAACAAGGAAAGTATCACTGGTCACAGACGTGTGGATGGAGCTTAGAAAGTGCAACCCTATCACTGAATGGGATCTGATGCAATAATAGCAAATTAAATCCATTCATCCCAACTTTTCAAGATCCCATGCCCAAATAGGAAATAGTGAGCCAAATAGGAAGGGCAAGAATTTCATGCAGGAGCCTACATGTGGTACATGGATGGCTCCAGGAAGGAAGGAAGAGCAGGAGCTGGGATCTATTGCGAAAAGCTATCTAGGAGCCTTTCAATTCATCTATGGCAACACACCACAATATTTCAAGCAGAGGTCTATGCCCTTATGTAGCTAAAGAAGCTGGACCGCACGACAGACCAATACACATATGCACCGATAGTCAAGCAGCCTTAAAAACCCTCACCTCTCCCTGGTGCAAATCACAGCTGCTGCAGGAGTGTGGATAAGTACCCAACACAATAGGCAAATGCGGCAAAGTGGAACTTATCTGGGTACCTGGAAACATACATATAACCAGAAATGAGACAGCTGATGAACTAGCAAAAACAGGATCCAACAGCAATCCCATTGGTCCTGAACTCATCATACCCGTTGCACCTAGCCCTAGTTTCAAGAAGGCTCTTATTAAACAGGAATCAAATACAAATGGTAATGGGATTCCTTATGGGACATTGTGAGGTGATGAGACATCTTTATCTCCTGAAGGTTACATTTTCTCCCACGTACAGGTAGTGGATGCAGCCATTTCCCATATTCTCTGCGATGTCCAGCAATACCTGGGACTCTGGGCTCTCCATTTTTGGAACCCAATGAAGTTAGTGAAACCTGTAAGGGACCTGCTCACCTTTAGCAAGGCACTCGGACTATGGATAACCACCGATATGGATAACCAGCGATAGCTGGCACAATGGACCACAGTCTAAGTGCCTTAGGGACTCAGATTTTAGGGTAAACACAGCTAATTACAATGTAGTACATACTTCTTCATTGCATGAATGGTAAGAATGATAGTATGTAGAGGGTATAAGGTGAAATCATTGAACAGGGGACATATTTGAGTACCTAGGTTGAATGCTCATAAGTTTTAAGGGATATCCAGAGAGGTTATGAAACACACAAATGGCAGAAGGGAAATTGTAGGCAGTATGTGGAGCATATTTAGGGATGAGTGTTTGTCTAGGGAAACCATAAGTTTACCGGTTAATTCTCCTTCCTATATTATCATATGGCAGTGAAACCTGGGTCGGTAATGATAAGCATAAGAAGGTTAAATACGGAAGGAATAGGGATTTGTTTGCAGCAAAAGTAGGTGGGATGAGGTTGTCAATAAGTGGGTCATAATAGAATATGGGTTGGAAGCTCCACTAATGGACATAAAAGAAAGGAGTGTGCTTCACTGGTTTTGCAATGAGAGAATGGATGACAGTTAAATGACAAAACAGATACATGCAAGATAATACAGAGAAAGACACAAAAGGAAGGAGTAGACCGCAAAAGCAATGGGTGGATGTGAAGGCAGAATGTAGAGAAGGAATACATGCATTCTTAAGGATAAGTATGTATGAAGCAATGCATTTGTGTTAGAAGAGCAAAAGCAGAATATAAGGATATGGCAATCCAGAGGAAATTACTTTTAATACTAAATTAATCCAGAGTCCGTTTTCTAGGCCTAACAGAAATAACTAAGTTCTCATTCCTACTCCAAAGGGAATGGTGTGATGGGCACGAATGTTGCTTTCAGGGCGAATTTGGCAAACACCAGCAAGGAATGGGAGAAATGCAGTAGGCACATGTATACAGGATGGTAGGAGTGCTAATTTCAAGCAAGAAGACAACATTAGGGCTGCCCAGACACATTTTGGGGTCTGGGGCAACACTCGCTGTTCCCTCCCTCCCTAATTCTCCTGCCCAGAAAATGTTCTCTTTTTCAGGGCTCCCTAAGAGTGGGGGCATGGGCCCAATCTCCCCTTCTCACTTGGCGGCCCTCCTCAATGTCAGTTTGTATGTCTGGATGCAACTATTATTCTCAATTTCCAATTAGTTCATATAGCAGAGTTCAAAATTTCATTTATAGAAGCAAGAACCTTTTTACACAAAAATAGGGCACTGTTACAATAGAAAACTTTTTTTTTACTTTGAAAATTGGATCGCAATACTAAAATGTTACCATACATACATAAGTTTTATTTATAGCATGACAAAGCATGCTTATACTCAGAAAATGGCCCATGACAGAGAGCACACTGTGAGGAAGTTCTTCACAGAAAGGCACCTGTAAGATTGGAATCCTGGGGTTTAAGAAAACTCAATTACTAAGTTTTGACAGATTTTATAAAGATCTTAAATTTCATTTTATTATCATTAATATTACAAAATTAAATTTTATTGAAAGCAGCAACATCAACAGATTGAACTAAATCCTCAAATCCCTGTATATCTTCTGTCAGGAGATCAACTGATATTTTCTCATCTTCAACCACACACATGATCTGCAGCTTTTGGATGCCATAAGCCAGTGGAACTAATTTTGCTGTAAAATCAGAAGATATATAGAATAAGAAATTAACTTAAAAGAAGAAAAATTGAATGAATATGGGCAATTTTCATTTTAAATAATCTCATTTAAATTATACTTCAACATTTAGAAATCTATACTCACAGGCACCCCATACAAGGCCATCCTTCTCAATAGACCTAACTTTCTCTTCCATCTGTTTCATATCAGTTTCATCATCCCAAGGTTTAACATCTAACACAATACTAGACTTAGCAATAAGGGCAGGTTTTTTAGATTTCTTTGCAGCATATTCTTTAAGCCTTTCTTCCCTTATCTTGGCTGCCTCAGCATCCTGTAACAGTAATGATTTAGAAATTAGGCACTGTCACAGTATAAACAGTCATTTCCTACAATTCAAGACAATAATTAATATCAACCAGTACTACATTGCTAAAATAATTTTACCATAAAAAGAAAGATAGAGCTGTTCAGGCTTAGTTCAAATATAAGGAAGGCGATGGCAGTCAAATTAAAACAACCAGAATGCAACTGAAACATAAGACTTTTCATAGTAGGGGAGCCAAAAATGGTCGAGTATAACACCAAAGTTGATTTGACAAAAAACCCACAGCTGAATAGGCTTGCAAAGCTGCAGCCAGATGCTTCAGTCTCTGTGCACCATGTTTTCAGCATCCTTTGTGCAATATGGCTCCATTTTATTGGGGCTGTATTTTTACTACCAGCATAGACTTGATTTCATATGATGAATGCAAAAGAATGATTACAGACAGACTGCTGGGGTTACACCTAAGGTTAGAGAATCTCAAAAGTTAGCTGAACTGATTGAGCAACCTAGGACACCTTTTTAAAATGGAAACATAAGGTAATTATGAATTTATTTAATGAATAAACAACTGTTATCACTGCCTGAAAATGTTAAATGAAATTAGTAAACAATCGGTAAAAAGATAAAAGCAAGCAATTTATGAAAGTTCATGCAAGTGGGACTTTGCCGTTATGTGACCCAGAAGAAAAGGTGGCAGCCATCAATATGTAAAATGCAGAACTTGCACGTCGCTTCCCACTTTCCAAGAAGGCCTCATCCTATATTTACACAGATCAAAAATACTCAACTGCACCTACATATGTTTTCGACACCTAACCTTTAGGTAGCTTTTAAACCTGTGCATTGAATTAATGGCTGGCCCACAATTATCTACATATATTTTGAGTCTCCAAATTACGATAATCACATAAAAAGAATTATGAGACCATAAGTTATCACAAGGTAAAAACTCAAGTCTGATTAATGATAGTATCAGGTGGTAAAATGTTTCTATTCCCCACTTTGCCAATCCTCGAATGCCTTCACCATTTGTATGACCGCCAAATTCCAAATCTTTAGGTATTAAGATAGAGGAACTTGAACGCAGCAAATGAGTTCCACATCACTGGAATTTAAATGCCTCTATGAACTGGAAAAATACAATCCACAGACTATGAGGAGCTATGACGCACTCAGTGATGTCAAGAAGAAAGGCCATGAATGCAGCTGATACCCTTCGAATGGATCCCCTGGTGAGGCCAAACATTTAGTGCCATATTTTCAGTCAGGTCACAGGAATGGTTTAAGATATCATTTTATTAAACCACAAAACGATTTGATGAACAAAATTTACAGAGCACCAGAGCGAGATTAGAATAGGCTATTTTCCCATCTCCTGCTCATGCACGTGTACATGAATTCCAGCAATTCATTGCATTACACAATGAAAATTTCAATGTGAGTGCACACATCAAATATTACAATCAAGTGCCTCACGTAAAATGGCCCTCTGGGTAGGCTGGGAACAAATTTGCCAGCAACTAATTAAAAGAGTTGAAAAAGCTACAGTGAAAACCATGTCTGCCCATATTTTGACCACCACTCACCCAATGTGTTAAACTTACCCACACACAGCAAACAAACCTTATGGCATGGAGAGGAGGTAGAAATGTAGTGGGGGAAGTGAAGATATCGGATGAAGGGGATGAGAGGGAGGAAATGAGAGTGGGAGTGTGGCAGGGGAACCAAACTACTTCATAAAATAAGCTGAAATGTAAGGCTATAATTGATGTGACTAATAGGGACCCAATATCTGAATAGGCTAAGAATTAAACCAAGTCGCCTGGGATAGATGGAATTAATGGCAAACTATTAAATTTTGTGATTGATAAAACAGCTCCCACTCTTTCACATTTATTTAATAAAAGTCTTACAGCTGGAATTTTCCCCAATGCTTTGAAAAAGGCTGTGGTAACACTCATTCTAAAAAAAGGAGAGTCTCAATGTAAAAAATTATAGGCCCAATTATTTTTTCCAAAACTTGTTTCAGTTAGATTGGTAAAATTCCTGGAGAATACAAACTTTTTTTAGCAAGTCAGTTTGGTTTCTTATCCGGTAAAAGCAAAGATGCCCTGAAAAATTTCATGGGTAGTGTATATAATTCCATTAACTCAAATACACACACGTCTGGCCTCTGGGTTGATATTTCTAAGGCATATGATATGCTAGATCATAATATCCTGTTGTTTAAACTGTTCTCTTCAGGAGTACGTGGTATTCCATTTGAGAGCTATCAAAGCTATCTGAAAAACAAGTCTCAATGCGTTGCTACAAATCAAAGTTACAATGAATTTAAACCAATTAATTTGGGTGTGACACAGGGGTAGCTGCTAGGCCCAATACTATTTTTGGTGAACATTAACAATTTGTGTAACTACAGTATTAAAGGCAGAGTTACTACCTTTGCTGATGATCTTGCATTGCGCTATGTCTGCTCAACTTGGCACTCTTTAAAAAAAATAAATGCAATGTGAGTTAAACTATATGTGAGTATGTTTTTTTCACAACAAATTAAAAATTAATGCTCAGAAAATAAAGTTCATGTGTTTTGATGTTTGCAACAGTTTTCATGATGAATGGACTTTATTGTATTAGGAGATAAAGTGTAACTCCAATACTTGTAAATATTGTGTATCAGTGATGAGAGTTGATTCTATTAAATACTAGAGAGTAACCTTAGACCACAACCTCAAGTGGCAGCATCATCTACAATCTGTTAGGAAATATTTACTGCATTGTATGGCAAAATTTTATCATATCAGCAACAGATGTAACTTAAGACCTTTTAAACATATTTTATAATGCATTAGTACACTCCAAGCTCAGCCACGGCATTACTATCTGGGGTGGTGCTTATTACAATTCAATACAGTCAGCCTACTTGGCTCAAAAGAGCATCATCCGGATGATCTCCAGAAATAGCACATGTCACTCCAGCTTTCCCTTAGTTTGCAGCCCAAAGGCGCTCCCCCAAGACATTTTTACATTTATAAGGTACTACAAACATTCTTCTTGAGAAGTGGTAACACTTCTACCTGGTTTGATAAACTACATATTGGAGGTGGCCGTAGAAATATGCTGTTTCCTCTACAAGAGGTTTGCCTATCTACATTTAAAAGATGTTATGTTCACATTGGACCAAAACAATACACTATGTTATCACCTACTCTAAAATGCCATAAAATGAGTTTACATTCTTAAAAAAACTCAAAGAATGGCTGCTTGCTCTTGAATATTTAGACTGTTTTGGGGTGAAAGAAAAATAAATGTTTTTTTTCTTCAATTTTGTAAGAGAGATTATATCTTGTTTTTGAATTTTTTAGGCTATTCATTGTTCAATTCTTGAATCTGGTATATTTATCTAAATTTCATGATCAGTTGTACTTTATATCAATCATACTACCAATGTGTATTGTCTTGCATTTGGGCACTCATGTCATGATGGTAGCTTCCCACAGGAAGTCCTTGAAGCTACCTGAAGCTCATTTGTAAAAATTCATGTTTGTACACCAAAAACTGAGCAATAAAAAATATCTCTCAATAAACCTCAAGGTCTTTGAGAGCAGAGTAAAAATGGGACAACAGCAGAAGTGAGCAATTACATAGGCTCCACACTGAACAATCTTTCAGAGGACTAAAGTCTCATAGCTGATTTCAAAATTGTCCACTGCTAGAGCCAGTAAGGTGATTACAGAAAATCTGCTGTTACACACTGCTGAGGTCTGGAATGCCAGAGAACTTCGACCCCAACGACTACATATCTTCAGGCGAAGACCTCAATGTCGGCGTTATCAGGGAGCTACCGAAAGTATGAGAAACTTGTATTTCAGATTCATTTCACTCAACCTGTCCCTTGTTCGAATCTTTCTATCCAATCCAAATGAGAGAAAATAGTCACATGATTGGGCTTCGGAAGCAGAAGACAAGAAAGGGAAGTCAAGTCGAGGAAGAATACACTAATACAAATTTTTAAATATATTATGATATTTAACTTTCTGACTTAAATTATCTCGATTGCATTGTATATGGAAAAACTGCGATGCATAATCATAGTATATGAATGAGAATAGTGGTGGGCAGATGGTTAATTTGAGGTGTTTACCTATAGAATTAATGATTTTACCTTTGATTAGGCACAATAAGTTAGTATTATTAGTTCCAACCTACCATTCTACGTGATGTGAAATGTAACACAAGATGATGAGGATGCTTATTAATGTCTCAATGCTCTCTTAAAGATCTTAGAAACATAGATATAGCCTAAATTGCAAACAAGAGGATGATGTTGTTGAGAGGCTGGCAGGATCAGAGGGTATATCTAGCATGAAATGTAATATCTTTCAAGATTACACCATCCTCATTAACTGAAAAGCGTTCCTGGTATATTACTCAAGGTTACAATATCATCATAGGCATGACATTCACGGAATTTATACTTTGCTCACGAGCAAATTGTCAGATTTGAGCTATTTAACATACTTACCATTGTACCTACCAAGGTAACATTGAATCAAAAAGTCAAAAACTTCTGTTGACCAATATCATAAGGAGATGGTGGAATTATAACAAGAAGACCAGAGTAGCTTGCCACTAAGAAATTTCATTGTGACCAGCTAAACCAAAGTTAACAACAAAAATTGAATACACATTCACAGTAGTGAACCCAATTGGCTCTAATTACTATACTTCACTTATTTCAATAACTCAAATTCACCTATTTCAACTACTGAATTTACCTCAAACAAGGGATACAGATAGCACGATTCCGTAATATTACATAATTAAAAGTCTGCATAGAATTTTATCACTTCCTAAGCTTTCATCAAGTTTTACCTTATTGCCTTTTCAGAAAACACTATACCCAAAGAAATATTTCATCAAAAGTATCCAAAGAATCACCGGAACACCGAGAAAGAAATAGCAGTCACATCACTTGGCTATTCACAAATCACTTCCAAGTATATCACGTCATAAACATGATTTTGAAGTTAAAAATTTCAACACGCACTAAGCTGGCACACTGCTAAAGAACACAACACGACTACGACAGAATCTCTCCAGAACTAAAAAAATAACACAACAAAACACTAATGTAAATAAAATTATCTCCAGGGAACTTTGTTAATTTGCAAATGCCATCCAAAGAGACCACTGAGATGTGTACTTCATGATAACTGTTCACCTGACAATTACATCCTTTAATTTTAGCCGAATATTAAAAATCACATAATTTTAAAAAAATTTGACAAGCACACTGCCGACTCTTGCCATCATTAGCATGTAGGAGTAACATCGTGGCGTGCAAAAATTCATCTCCACAGCAGACTGAATATTCGAGGCGACGTCTCCAAGAAATTGTAAAATTTATCAAAATAAAAATTTTCCACTGAAATGCCTCGAATGACAGTCTCCCAGAGTAGCAATTACAGACAACTTCTGATGTTAGAATGCGAAATATCAGGCCACTGGCACAAAAAAACCATATAATCATACTACCAAACAACAAGGTGTTGTGGAAGACTGGGTCCCTAGCCTGTGGTATATAACATCCCATTTGCGACATCATGCAGCGACCATTCAAAGTTCCGTAATCGTTCCGAGCGGTTCACAACACGGCTGGCGTTGTGCACCGCCGGCGAAGAGATAACATCCAATCCATAATCGTGGCCAACAATATGCCTCTCGTCGGACATTCAGTAACATCTATTTAGGGATGTTATGAGTTCCGTAATCGCCCTGTAGGAACATTTGCTAGAGCCGTACAAATGTGAGAAGATTGAACATCCACCGATATATTGTGTAGATATACACAAAGGCTACTGTTCAACTGACTCAACTGGAAAACTTCACCCCCAAACCTATTACCTACGATAAATTGGAAACAGCCTTTTTGTTTCAAATTTCAAGAGCTTTTATAGCAGAAAGTGTGTAACTAATTATCTGGAAGTAATTATTATTAACAGACCATCAAGGCACCAATTAGAAAGTATGTAATACAAATGAAAACAAATCTCTACAATATTTTAAGTTGAATATTAGATTTTCTGCCATTGATGCCATCAGATACTGCCAACATCAAAATCGTGTAGCATCAAGCTACAACGGTTTTTAACTCAATGGCCCATAGGATATGCACATTATGTGCATCATAATTAAGATAATATTGTTTTACATTCACTCCATTGGTAGTCACAGATATAAAAATTTTCTCAGATGTTGAAACTCCACACAGTACAACTTGAGACCAATGAATATCTTATGGACTGAAGTTCTTTTTTAGCTACAAGAAAACCAGAGATAATGCACACTACAGATTAGGTCTTGCACACATTTTTAGACGATATATGAATAGTATAAAATGGGATGCTAACATCATGAAAATGATGACAACTGACTAGCTCTGGAAATATGATGATGTAGATAACAGCTTTAGTCTCATGGCTCCATGATGCACAGTGACTAAGGAAAAGTAGGTATATAAATTGAACAGAAAAAAGTAGTTTCAAAAGATGCATATTTCATACATGAAGCTTTTTTCAAACTCAATTTTGAACTCAATTTTTATTAAAATTTAGTCTTAATCAATGGCCCAGCTTGTAGTTATGACTTCAAATGGACACATGGTGCCCCATCACTTATAAAATTAACATCTTTCTCTAACCCCTAATATGGTTCAATATCAATTTTAAAAAGTTGTATGTGGATTGAATATGAAACAAAATTGCGTAGATTTTCTCAATTTACGGTTTATATGCTAATCAACAAGATATTGGCACTGACATATCTATGGCAGATCTCAGGCATTTGGACATCCATTACAACATAACACGGGTATATCTTATATAGAGAGATAGATGACAATATGAAAATCTAAATTCCCAACGTGGGATAATTACCTCTTCCTCATCAGAACCAAACAAATCCAAGTCGTCGTCGTCATCCTTTGCAGCTGGCTTAGGTGGCTCCGGCTTACTTGGTGTTTGCACAGCCTTTTTCGGTCCTGGGAAGTTCTTAATTTCATTTCCAAAGGACTTAATATGGTTGTACCACCTTAAGGCATGAGGATTTGCACTTGTTGGAGGCTTTGTGATGGCTGCAAAATGGCTAGCATCAGACTGTGATGGCACGTACCTATTGACGACAGAATTACCATATAAACACACTGCCATAATTTAAAAAGACAGGTAATAAATGAGCTAACACACCTGGGTTGTACAATGATCTATTGACATCACACAATGTTTAAAATGTTGCCAAGGTGCATTCACCTGCCTCATGATGTTCCTATTAAGGATGTCAATCAATTACATCAAAAAAGGCAATCGGACAAAAGAGGAACTTGAGAAAGAGAGCACCATCTAGGGCAAGTAACTTCTCACATCACATGCATGCATCTTATATCAAACCCCCAAATCAATACCACGCCAAGGATTGCTGAGACAAAGTGAACACATCTCAAAAGTAGTAGAGTATTGCTCATTGAAAAAAACTGCATATTTAGGGGGTATGATGCAGCCGCTACTTCAGACACAAACTAGAAGTGGACCAATGCTCACAAAAACTACATTTAATCATACTCGATTCAACTCAGTCGATGATTCTACTTGATGGACCCACTTCAGAGAACGCTCATCTATGATGGCAAAAAACACATTATTCACAAATGACACCACAGCATTAAACAAACATTTCCGGATAAGAAACGATTCCGCTGATTAACTATCACTTTCTCACACTGAACTGAACTTCGTTAGCACTTTAACTAGTTGATAGGTTACACATTGTATTTATTTCCGATGGAAATTGACATCTCCAGATACCAAACACTTTATATCTGCGAAATGCACGGTGGAGTTCAATGGCAGAACACATTTGGCATTCAAACGTACAACAAAATTTTTACGCATTAACATTCGTCTTAAAGTAAGGGGATACAAGACAGTTGCAGGGCACCGGCTGTCGACAAATTCTACGACACGTGGTACACCAAATCCCTTAAGGAATCATATGAATCCCTTACCCTTCCACATAGCTGTGGTCAGCGAGGTAGGCATCCAACGATTT
Organism: Ceriagrion tenellum; assembly: GCA_963169105.1. Lineage (NCBI taxonomy): Eukaryota > Metazoa > Arthropoda > Insecta > Odonata > Coenagrionidae > Ceriagrion > Ceriagrion tenellum. Next base: position 12,891,580 of record OY720638.1, read on the forward strand.
AATATCTCCGAGAATCATAATGACAGAATGAGACGTTATCACCGTAATTTACTTATACTGATGCCGTTCTTCTCAGCCACAAGTGCAACGGGCCTAGTGAGAGACCGAAGAGGGAGATGGGAAGGAAGGGGGTAGGTGTAGCATGCGGTAGCATGGACCACTCAGTCCATTAGTCTTTTCTCAGCATGTGTCATAATAAACCGAGAAATAAAAAAGGTAAAAATTATCCAAAATCAATGGTTTCTCCTTCATTCTGATTCAAAAATACTTGTTAAACATATATCTGCTAAGTATTAGCACGTATATTAGTATTGAAAGTATATTAGAATACATTCCACAACTCGAGACAGAATTCACATCGATTTAAACGCTCCTAAGGCAGCTTGACGAACTATTTTGAAAATAACAACGAAATATTTTGAGAAACTCCATGAAGTAATAAGAATGTATATTCTAGAACACACATGAGTCATCTGGCGGAGAAATAGTCATAGTTGTTAAATTTCAAAAATATTGACATGAGGCATAACTTTTTACCGTATTCTCCTACAAGTTTGAATACTTCATCCAGAATCCACTTTTACTACTTCCTATATTTTTATTAACCACTTGCTTTGTTATTGGATCGGTCGAGCATTTCGTATTCATGAATTCGACACACAAGCGCTAAAATACCATGAAATCCTTTCTTTAAATATCTTTTCATTGAAAGTAGTTACTCAATGCTGCACTTGCAGCGTTGATAGCTGCCGAAAAATCTCAGCTGATTTGCGGAGTGTGGTGTCTGGAAGACCCCGTGAGCCTAGGGGGAGACTTACGACTCCACTGTGGGAACATTGCAGGTAACTGAGCAATTTTGTTATTGACCTGTATTATAAATTATATCGGATCCTTTCCTTGATTCATTATCCCGCAAGCATGCTAACCTGCTATCGTTACTCGGTACGAAAATGTGACCCATATCTGCTGCTGAAACTCTAAACTGAAACATAACCAAATCAAGATGATAATTATGCTTAAAAGTACTGGATAATTTCGGAACTTATTAATAGGACAGTTACATAATTTTTATTTTGAAGCCTTCCTTCTTCCGCGGTCATTTCAAGGGCCATTTATTAACGGCGTAATTGTCGTTGACGCCCGTATTGCACCCTTAGTGTTATTGATTGATAGTTCAATACGCAGCCGAGAATTCAAGTTGCCGGCCGTGTACTGAAACAGTTAATATTTTGGGTGACTAGTATTATAGTAGTATTTTGTTCACAGTTCAAGTTTCTCAGCATTTATCTCGAGTGACCACTTATATCAATTTTCTAGCCAAGATGTTAAGGGTCCCTTTGGCCAGGGCCCTATGTTCGCCCGTAGCTCGGGCCAACATCCCTGCTGCAACCAGAGGAACAGCAGGCCAAGCTCCTGAGAAAGTTGAAGTATTTATTGATGACAAGAGTGTACTGGTGGAGCCTGGCACTACTGTGCTGCAGGTATTCAGTGTGTGGTTTCTCATGATTGTAAAGGGTGCTCCTTTATTCTGAAGCTATACTTTTCCACTACTACTTTATTGTTTCAGGCTGCTGCAATGGTTGGTGTAGAAATTCCAAGGTTCTGTTATCATGAACGATTAGCTGTTGCAGGGAATTGTCGAATGTGTTTGGTGGAAGTGGAGAAAGTGCCCAAGGTACGAATTAAATATGCACATTTATGATCATTAGGCTTATCTAATGAATTATAAGTATGAATGTACTGTAAAAAGTATAGTAATTCACAATTGAAAATAATGAGTTCTCTAAGGAACATCATGGAATGAAATTGGGTCAACCCAAAGCTTTGAGTGGGTGATTCTTAAATTTATATGGTAGGGTTAAGTACGGGAAAAATATTGATGGTTGTGTTCATGTGGGCCAGAAATCTGTTTAAAGTACTTAGATAGGGGGTTTAGAAGTATGGGAGTTTCAAGACAACTGTCTAGAGACAAATGTGGGGGTTGCTGGCTGGCTGTATTGCCTGATTTTTTGCCCTTCATTGTCATTTCTTCCAAAAGGACATCAGGTGTTGAGCTATATATTAATATGATAATGGATGGGAAGTCTGTTATGAATCATTAATTTTTTAACTTCTCGTAAACTGTGGTAGCAGTCTGTCTCGGTGTGTGGTGTGGAGAATTTATAAATTATAAGTGCCAAATTTAGCTCATCCTTTGTTGTTGCTACATATATTCTGTGGAAATTGTAATATTGTTAATGGTGTGGTGTTATGACTTTACTAGTTAATGCAAATGTGACTTAGATAAAGCACTCATTTTGTTTCTAACACTATGCTTTGTCCAGGTCTTCCTTTTCAACATGAATTTGGGACTTCAACAATCATTGTATCAAGTAATTTAGCCAGTGGACATGAAACTACTGACAAATAATGTGTAAAATAATGTAAGGCAAAACCCTTTTCCATTTGGGCATCAATCATTTTCAGTGCATATTGATTGAACCAGAATCAGTGGCCGGAACAAAATGTTTTCTTTTCTGTGGAAAATGAATCCCCTCGAAATTCTTAAATCAGAATAAAATGGATCTTTTGTGCAGTTTATTTCTATTCCCCGTTTCCTCATTTTCAAGTTCAGTCACAGCCCACCAGATTGTAATCAAGGTTTTCAAGTGCTACCCAGTTGGTAAAGGACATATAAATGCACACTTGATCTCTCAGAAACTACTCATCCTGTCTTCCACCATCCTCATGAGAATTTTTGTCGCTACCATTGTCAGATTACAGGAACTCCATTTATTGAGTGAAGAAGTGTTGTTTAGACCTGTTACATGTGATGTCCTATTCTCTTAAATTTTACGGGTGTTGATTAATTGTCAGTTCAGTGCAAGGAAAATCATAAGACTTGTATGAAAAATATTTTAAATTGCTTGGAAGAAGTGGACAGCAAAGTGTACATAGTATAAGTTCTAAAATATGTTAGCTGTTGAAAGTGCTTTGTCAGTGTCAGACCTTAGTGTTTGACATGAACTCTCCAATTCAGAGCATGATCTCTCATTTTCAAAGTAGGGCATATGTGTCTCAGATCTACAAATCCCAGTGTTGAGTGGTTTGGCAAAGGTAGAAATGGAGCAAAAATAAGACTACATTAAAATGCTAAAGGGTTTTTTTTAGTTGGCCTTGGTCATTGAAGCAATCTTAGAAATTTGGTATGTCACGGGTACTCGGTCGGTAGCCATCCCCTTCAGTGATGTTTGCTTCACCCCTCTCCTCTGGTACCACCCTGAGGTACCCTGGGGGAGTTTATTATTTGTGGAGTTTAGGTGGTCATGTCGGAGCAGAGAGTTCACTTGGAATTCACTCTGAGCTTGCTTTGGCCTTTGATCCTCTTGGGCTTCCACTTGACTCTGAAGCTCTTTGCAGTTTTTTGGACTCTGAACTGAATGGTTGAAGTGATTTACATCAATGAGTTGTTTCAGACAAAACAGGAAGGGATAATTTATATAAAGTTCATTTCAAATCCAATTCCCACTTTGTTATAAAGATTTGACTAGTCTTATCTACATGGCATAGTGCGGACTTCCCCATATGTAATTCATATCCCATTTTGGATTCTTCTCGGTCGTAAGCAACTCTGCAGCCATGTCTCTATTACTAAACCAATTCTAATTCAAAATGCGCTGTAAATATGTGGGCAGAGCCACCTCTTTGTTTCTTGCCCTTCAAACTCTCTAGTCCTGGAAAAACTGATTGCCTTAATCTCAATTCTGCCTGATGTACACATCATACCTTTCATACTGTCTGAAGTGTAAATATAGTCGATTGATGTTCCTTGGGTGGGTGGTCACCTCTTGTGTGATCATCTGAAAATCTAACTGGGTTTATCTGTGGCCTGCCTGCATCTATTTTCTCCAAGTATTATGTGTTATATAATTTTAAAATTGGAGAATTCTATTCAGGTTGAGCCATTCATGAACTAAACAATATTTAAAGGCCTCATTGTTGGAAAAAGAGTTAATACACCAATTATTGTAGCAAGATGGAGATTAACTCTTTACATTACGTTTAACAAAGAAGTTTTGTGTATTCCATCAATGACTACTAACTTTTCGGGTGCTACTGAATAAATTCCTTGAGTATTGAAAATTAGTCAGAGATTCTCTGACTTTCATCGAAACCTGTCTTCACTGGTAGAATGATTAAAACAAAAACATACTGTCACTAACTACATTGGTTTTTCTTGCTGTTTCCTCATAATAATGATGTTGAAATGCTTTTGCCAGTTATAAATTTGTCTCCCTAAACCAATGAAAGATTTATTTAAACTTTCCATTTTGATATCAATTATTTTATTTATTATACATTTAATTTATCTGGTATATGATAAGAATAATGCACTATTAGTTTTATTATGCATTTTTTTATCCAAGTCTCTCAGGTTGTTGTGTACTCCTAAATTTATTGTTCTCGAAGCACCCAATCTGACATGGTGAGGTAAGACCAGTGTGGTGGCTGGCCTCAGACTTGAGTTGTATTTTGTCATCCAGTCAAGTTTTGCAGTGGAGATAACTGGGCAAGGTTACCTTTGTCAATTAAGCAGTTATAAAACCTAAGTATTGACGCTGCCACTTAATGTTTAAAATTCATTGGATTGAGCTATGTTTGCCATCACCACGTGGGTTTCAATCAATAACTTTTTTTTTCAGCCTGTTGCTGCATGTGCAATGCCTGTCATGAAAGGCTGGAGAATCAAGACTAACTCCGAAATGACACGTAAAGCTCGTGAAGGTATTATGGAGTTCCTCTTGGTCAACCATCCACTTGATTGTCCCATCTGTGATCAAGGAGGGGAATGTGACCTTCAGGACCAGAGTATGGCCTTTGGAAGTGATCGATCCAGATTCACTGACATCAATTTCTCTGGAAAGAGGTTTGATATCATTCTTTGATGCATATTTGTGTTGAATAATGGCTGAAGTAATTAGTAAATTGTTTAATAACTATACTACAATTGAGAAATTTTGACCATGAGCCTTTATAATCGTTGAATAGTTTTCACTGTAGAAATTAAGATTCCTCAGTCCTTATTTGCATTCACCCTTCTATGATATGGCAGGGTTCTATCTTAGTAACTAACAGCGGTAGATAAGTGTGCTTGTTTTCATGGAAGTCAGGAACTCTGATAATAATGTAAAGTGTTTAAAATAGTTGTAGCTATCATATATTATCTGTCATTGGCCTTTTCTTACTTCCTTGCATTTATGCTTGTTGCATATCAGCGTAGAAAAATGCCAACCATTTGAATGGAAATCATTGTTCTCAAAGATAATAATTTTTCTTCTGAAGACCAGCAGTCTAACATCGGACTAGTTATAAAAGTACATCTATGACCATATATAGCCAGGGATGATAAACAAAACTGGAACCAGGCATATTGTTTCGATCCAGAATGAACTATAAGCTTCCTTTTTTAATATAGTTTCAATTCAGAATGAAACTTAATGCCTGGCTTGACTTTAGTTTCATGAACAGAACGGAATTAGAATTTTGAACAAAATATTACATTCTGGAAGCATTCCTATTTCTGAATAGTTTCATTTCTAGTGAAGTGGGGGATAGAGTTTTTTTTTGGCACTCATTGTTGTGTCCTACTCGTGGCTCATCTCATGGAATCGTTGACCTCTATACGGTATCATACTTGCACAACAACAGAAAATACAATGGGAACCCTTACGGTATACATACAAAGTAAGCTTGGGAACAGTGCAAGAATGGAACTCTTGGAATTTCAGAACAGTGAACATTTTACGTGTCACAACCACAGATAACTTATTGGCCTTAGCATCAGGAGTGCGTAATGACTATAAGAAATGTAAAATATAATAATTTCAGGGATGGGATTTCTTTTATGAATCCTCATAATTGGAGTAATAGATATTATGGGATATATTCAAATAATTTTTTTAGCTGTAAATCATTAATTTCTTTTATAATATCATGATTTCACGATATCAATGAATCACATCTTTTGCCTGTTTCGTAATTTATGTAGAACTCTAAATGTCTAAAGTGCACTCCTTGCCCACTTGCTTGAGGTAGACATAGAAAATTTAAGTAATAATCCCCCATATACAAGTTCATTGTGTTTGAAAATAATCTTAGTTTTGAACTGGTGGCGGTGGGGTAAAGGCTTTGCCTGCTAACCCAAGGGTCGCGGGTTCGAGTCCTGCCTGTGTAGAATATCATCTGCCCAGGACATGGGTGTGTGTGTTCGTCTATTGTTAATGTTAAAACACCCGATGTAAATGGCCTTTGTTGTGCTGTTTTCGGGGTTGTGAGTATAGATAAATAAATAAAAACTCTTACCTACTGTGAGGGAAAAGAGATTTATTACCCCAATACTTTTATCCTGTAGTGTCTTTTAAGTTTCTTTAGTCAGAAGTGTCCACTCTTCCCTAGGAGGAGAGGGTGTCCCCGATCTCAACCTGCCCCCCCCCCCCTCCCCCCACCTTCCCCCCACTGGCTGGGATTCCCTGGTTTAGGTTTGGTGGTCAGTCTTGTTGGGCTATTCACCAAAAACATTAGGGATTTACTGGTGGATGAGCTGAGTGTGTCAATGTAGAGGTCATGGACCCAATTGAAGAGGTTTAGAAGGGTGCATAGTGGATGGGTTACAAAAAAGCAGGAGAAAAGTGGTCTTGGCACAGATTCCAAGCGTTTGAGGACACAATGGCACTGACTGGTGCAGAGGGATGGAGGTCTCTTCCGAAGAAGGGGGGGAGATAGAAAAAACCTTGACCACTTATAACTTGTTAATCCGATTGGCAGCAGCCAAGGAGAAGGTCGTACTTGCTCTCCCAGGGATGAAGGTCAGCATCGACCAGTTGTTTTCACACCTGAAATGTATTTCCTTAGACTGCACAGCTGCTTTACCTCTGGACTAGATGGTGGTATAATGCTGGTGCATTGAAATAGCAGTTTTGTCAGTATATAACAAAGCAGTCTAGTATTATTAGTTTTTCACTGTTTATCTAGTTCATTATGCCTACAGAAATATATTTTGCCATGTATGTTCTCATTATGCTAAGAAGATTATAGGTAATACTCATGTACACTTTGCATGGATAATATGATATAATAACAGTGTGTTACAATCTCATTTTTGTAGGTAAATGACAAGGTTGTCTGGCATTATTGTTTTTCGGTGTTTATTATGTATGTATTGATTCTGCTTGCTGAGCTTGATTTAATCATGTATATTTTCATTATGCTACAAATGTATATGACACCATTCCCATTCATAGCTATGGCTCCTATTACGATTGTTCCAAAAAGTTTCATTTTCTTGAAATAACTAATTTAAAATAAACTGCAAAAAGAAGGGAAAGTGGGTGTGTTATACACTAGGGTAAAATTGCTATCAGCAGGTAAGTGAGTGGAAACAGTACCAAAGATTAAGGACAAGAGGTAGAATATTAATCGAGCAGGAAGATATTCAAGGAAGATGGCGTTAATATGTGGAGAAGCTATATGACAGCGATAGTAGACCAACAAATTTAGACATAGAGGAGGAGGGAAGCCTAGGTGAATTTTAGCTCTGGCGAATGATTCTCGACAGTGAAATAGAAAAAGTATTGAAAGAGATGAAGGCAAGAAAAGCTGCAGAAGTGGATAACATACCTTTGGAGCTGCTAAAGAGTTTAGGAAATGAAGGTAGGCTAGCTTTCTTTGAACTTATACGTAGGATCTACGGGGAAGGAGTATGGCCAGAGGACTTTGTGAAAACAGTCTTGATTCATATCCTGAAAAAGAAGAATGCATCAGAATGCGAGAACTATAGAACAATCAGTTTGAATTCTCACGCAGCCAGTTTTACTTTGAAAAATCAATAGAACAATCAATCAATAGGAGGTTGGAGAGTAGGGCCAAAAACTACTTGGGTGATGACCAGTTTGGGTTCCAGGAGGGAAGGTCAATTTGGGATGTGATAGCAGTGATGAGAATGCTTATAGAGAGAAACAGAATATAATCAGGACGTTTTCACGTGCTTCATTAATTTTGAAAAAGCTTTGGGCAGGGTAAATTAGAATAAACAAACAGAAATACTCGGGAAAATGGGAATAGATTAGTAAGACAGGACACTAATCTGAAACTTACATATGACCCAAAGGGCACAGGTGAGGTTGGCTGATGGTGAATCAGGATGGGCAAGTATAGGTCGTGGGGTAAGACAAGGGTGCGCGTTGTTGCCATTGATTTTTAGCATTTATGCTGTGGAAATGGTAAGACAGGCATGGGAAGAACTTTAGGTCGGAATCAAAGCTGGAGGGCATCTGATAAAATCAATTAGATTCGTGGACGATCAGGCATTGGGTAGTGGATCTTTGAAAGGACTGCAAGATTTGATAAATGCTTTAGAGATGCAGTGCGGGATATTTGGAATGAAGATAAACCAAAAAAAATAAAAATAATGAATTTCTGTAGGACAAAGAAAGCTATGCTGGTGATTAAAGTTGGAGCATATAACTCAAGCAAGCAGAGCAATTTAATTACTTAGGCACTACGCTACATCTACATCTAATTAATACCCTGCGAGCCACCACATGGGTGTGTGGCAGGGGGTGTTAGGTCACCAGCCGTATAAAGGTGTAAGTTTTGGAGATGAAATAGTGGCATGTATTATAGGAGTATATTTAGTGGGAGCTCAATTTCTATTGTGGTTGCTTATTGTTCGCGGAAAGAAGAAGTTTTGTCACTATCTGTTTGGCAGTGTATCTCTCTTTATTTTATCCCATCTGTCAGACCTAGAGATGTAGTGAGGAGTCATGATATTATTCACTATGTCGTTCTGAAAAATATCAGTTCTGAACTTATCAAGCAACCTAAGCGTAGCATGTATCCTCCGAGTCTCTAGGGGCTCCCACCTTAATCCCTCTAGAAGTTGTGAGAAACTATATGTACGCTCGTAGCAGTTTTTAGCAAAGCACGCTGCTTTCCTTTGTATTTTATTAATTTTTTGGTTAAATCTTTATGACAAGGGTCCCAAATGCTCATGGCGTATTCGAGATGTGGCCTAACCAGAGCGAAGTAGTATCTCTCTTTGACTTTTTCATCTGAGGACCTTCCTATTATATGCTTAACAAAACCTAGTGTATTTAATGCTGCAACACACATGTTCTGTATGTGTAATCCCCACAATATATCAGAAGTAAAGGTTATTCCGAGATATTTTACGGTATCTGAAGATTTTATGTTTACTCCACCCACAGCATACGCATGGCATTTTTGTGATGACTTTCGCAGGAAGTGAACTGTGGTGCATTTGCTGATATTTAATTCTAACCCCCACTCCTGGCTCCACGAATGAACGTTGTTAAGGTCCGATGACAGACCTACAATGTCCTCGTCTTCGCTCATTTCACGGTAGATAACTGCATCGTCTGCAAATAATCTTAATTTACTGCTAACTCTAGAAATTTGATCATTAATATAAATAATGAATAAAAGAGGGCAGATCACGCTTCCTTGGGGAACACCAGATGTGAATTCGACCATATCAGAACTAAAACCATCAATAACTACTTTCTGTCTTTGATCACTGAGAAAGTCACTTATCCAATTCACTCTTTTTCTATTAACTCCGCATGGTTGCAGTATGTATATGAGTTTTTTGTGAGGAACCTTGTCGAATGCCTTCTTGAAATCAAGGAATATCATGCAAGCTGTGCTTTGCAGGAACTGCCCTTACGGAAGCCGTGCCTGTGACTGTGATGTAAGAAGTTACGATTATCCAGGAATGCCATAATACATAATACTGATGACAACGTGTGCAAGTATCTTGCGTAAAAGTGATGTTAGTAATATACTTCAGTAATTTCCTGGGTTACTTTTATTTCCTTTTTTAAATAACGCAGTGACGTTGGCTTAGTGAATACACTTTTAAGTAGTGGTATAATAAATTGGCCTTGTTGATGTTGTTGGTGACCACTTTGCCGTTTTTATCCAGTAAACACTACTGTTGAAGATTCGCCGTGGAGCTCTCTTGCGTAAGACCGGAATGACTTGGGATTTTCCTCTGTTAATTCACCGAGGATTTTTTTCGTGAAGTTTAGTAGAGTAGCGCGCATTATTTTCTTCGTTTTTGAGAATTGAGCAAAGTATATTTCTCTTGCCGCAAGCTCCGTTGTTTTGTTATTTAGTAGAATTTTTATATACGCTGTACGCTAGAGGGAAACGGGCATAGTAGCAAAGACTTACAGAAGAGAATAGTGCTAGCTAAGGAGGCATTTAGCAAAAGAAGGGAGCTGATGATGGGGACATTGGGTAAGAGAAGGTAATGAGAAGAAGAGGCTGGTGAAGATGCGTAGTATTGTATGGTGCAGAAACGTGGACCCCGAGAAAGGAGGACGAGAATAGACTGCAGGCATTTGAGATATAGGTGTGGAGGAGGATGGAGAAGGTTAGGTAGACGGAAAGGAAGACTAACAAGGAAGTGCTTGAGATGGTGGGCGAGGAAAGGAGACTTCTGAATGAAATCCGGGATAGGCGGGGTAGAAAGGTGTTATAAAGGGCGATGGATTGCTCAAGAGTGTGATAGAGGGAAGGATGTTGGGCAAGCGGTGAAGGGGAAGAAATAGAATAGGTTTCATGGACAGGATGAAGAAGGGTAGATTGTATGCTGAGGCAAAGTAGGATATACTACTGGAGGGGCATGGGCCCCTGAATGGGTTGAGGACCGGATGGAGATTCTCTGACATTCTGCAAAACTTACCTTAACCGGTAGAATACTTTAATAACAAATAATTTAAAATAAATGCTCAACCATAGAAACAATGTGAAATATCATTATGATATTTCACATTGTTTCTAGTTTTTGTGCAATCCTGACACTAAGGTTAGTAAGGTAATGCCGAGACACATAAGATGTTAGCTGTTCGGATATCTGAGAGTTTCATTTTTGCCCTGTTTCAAGATTAATCTGTTGGTATGTCATAAGGGGATCTATTTTTTATGCTGCTGCTCTGCTAGTGTGTGAAGGGATGGTTATCAACTGTTCCCTGAGATCAACCCTGAGTAGGCGGTCCAAAATGCCTCCTTACCTGTTCAGGGATTTTATTCTTCCTGCATGGAACACAATTTTTCCTTAAGCTATTATTTTTCCCCTTAAATTGCATTGAAAGTGCTGGTTTCTTTCCATCGTCTTCTATTCTGACCAAACATGATGAAACACCTTCACTAGCACCCCAAACTACACCTAAAGTGGCATATGTGGCTGCAAGGGATTTTGAAAAGTCAGTGTACACTTATAAAATTCCTCAGAACAAAATTCTGAACCATAGGGGGATAGCAGGAACGAAAATTTTCCTAGCCTGAACTAAAATTGGAACAGTTCCTTCTTTGTTCCTTTGAGGTTTGTTCCTAATATTTTCAACATATTCTGGAACAACTTTCATTGCATGCGTACTTTTGCTTTGGATCCGAGAACCAAAATTTTATCTGAACCCGCTCTGAACCATTCCGAAACCATGAATTAAGTTTCGTTCATCATCCTTGGTTTCAACCACCTTACCATGCTATCAGGATAGAAGTCACTGGGAAGTTAATGTTAAAACTCAATACTCATTACAATACAATTAAGTAGATCATAAAGGGTGAGAGTATATATTTAGGGACTGTTTGAGTGATGGTCTAAGTGATATAGTGTGTGTGTTACAACTTCCTCTCTTTTTACTTGTGAATTTTTCTTTGTTTCTGGTGTGGAATTAAATCCACTTGACTTGCTCTGCAAAGCAAACGCTGCTAACATCTAGTCATTAATGTAGGAGTTTGGGAACTTTATAGCTCAGGGTTTTGGATGAAATTAGGGACTTTAAGAGTTGTGTTTGTGGTGTGTCAATTATCAGTGGATGGGGGGAGTAGGAGCACAAGGAGTTATTTTTGGGAAATGCTTGGCATTGGTCTCTTTGTAAGCCTCCATTTGGTAAGTCAAATATGTTTCCTGTCCTATGTATACACATGTACAATATTTCTGTCCTTGTAGGAAGTAACCTCCCAAGTTTACCTTTAGCAAAGATATCCATCTATATCCCATTAAGAGTCACTCTCTCAAGTACCAGCACAAATACCAAAGAAATTTATCTTAAAAAAATTAAATAACATATATGATGCCTTAAGCCCGCTTCACACTATTGTAGATGTTTTGAGTTAGGAACGTTGAATTAGATGTCTTGAATACTTAAAGGGCATTCAAGACCTTTCAAGATGGTCATTCAAGAATAGTTGTTCATTAGTTCATGAATGGACTTGAATGGTCTTTCACACCATTTAATAAAGATGGAATGTGCTTTGAAGGCAATTTTCAAATTTAAACAGTGACTAGCAGAAAGCGCCTAAGAAGTAGGGCTCTACACTCTCTAGGTATGTCAGGCATTTCTTAATGTTTCACTAAGTTCAGTCCAGCATTGAATAGCATAATTAATATTGAGGTTGGCAAAGTAGCTAGAGTGACCTTTTGCATTGGAGTAGCGGTAGTAGCCATACATGTCGAGGCTAGAAGAAGAAATCTTTGAAGGATTTGGGCTCAGGAATGGCTGTGATGGAGGCATACTACTAGTACTATGCGCTTGCTATACTGCAAATTGGAAACTGAGTTATTTGCCAACTTTTGAAGGACAAACAGTCAAAATTATAGAAAGATCCTGCAGCTAGTCTACCCCATAATATCACAGAAAGACAACATCTTAAGACTGTTTCTTTAAGACATTTCTGCAAAACACAAGTTAGCGAATTCTCTGTGGTTTTTAGTAACTAGGTATTTCTATTGCATACTGCGAACAAGGGATCCTATATCCTATGATTGTAGTCACTGAGACTGTTTGCCAACAAAACAGTCCAAAATTAGGTAGAGAAATAACTTATTTGGCTAAACTCATCATTACTAATAATGAAAATATTTTGTAAGTTGTAGAAATATAATTTAGACAATGGCAAAAAAATTTGCCTATTAGGATTGAACTGGTGACATCAGTGCAGGAAGGCATGGATGCTATCCACCAGGTGAGTCGTTAGGCTGAAGGGGAGGAAATGAGGGTAGTATTCCTAATTTTTGAAGTGGCATCCACAAGTTTTTGTGTCTGTTGCCCATTCCAGTAATTTTGGTTCAAAATATTCTTTATATTTCTTCTGAGGGTCTTCTTTGAACTCCAACACAACTATTATTTTCATAAATCCAGTCAGGCTTCATATTTGGGCAGGAAACTAGCACAGAAATGGTAAATGATCATAAGTATGCTGACAATGTCTCTTTCTTGCCTGAAGAGTCTGTGAGCAATATTTGTCAATTAAATTCTCAGTTTGCTAAAAATTAATGATTCATAAATATTAAGTACAAAAGCAATAGTTTTTAGAAATGAAGTAATGATATTAAAGCAACAAAATACACCAATGATAGTTATCCCAAATACTAGGTGATAGATTGTCCTTGTGTTCCTTTCTTTGCTTGAAATATTGTATCAGTAATGCATACCATGATACACCTCATGCAGCTTATGTATGCCTTTGATAATATAAAGCACAGTAACGCATAAATTTTCAAAAGTGTGTATGTCACATTAAGTGGTTATTTTATTATTAAGGAATAGTATGACATATGAGGTCTGTATGGTACTTACTCTCTATGTCGGCAATGGTGCATTCAGCAGACTGAAATCCAACCGCATTGGTCTACACTGTTCAAGACCATACATGATTCAAGAAAAGATATAACTGTTTAAGATGAAATAGGTGGTAAGTGAGCCTTTGAAGAGCATTCAAGACAAGATGTCTGCCATCATGACTTTTCAACTGATGTCATGCCCATTCAAGAAAAGTTAATCAAGTAGTCTTGAATGGAGATTGACGTGAATTTGATGGTGTGAAACAGGCTTTACCTATTGTCACAAAATCATCTAATACATTTAGTATGTTTAAGAGAAAGCAAAGTAAAATGAGTGAATTATTTTGTTATTAACTGTAAGCCTTTGTACCAAATTGCATTTTTTTGTAATTAACTTTAATAATAATGATAATAATTAATTATCAGATGACCATGTGAGGGATCCTATGTCTTCAATAATGTTGCTTACTCTATGGAAAATAAGTAATTACAAGAGAAAAATGTTATCTTGTAGGGCTGTAGAGGACAAGGATATCGGTCCATTGATCAAGACTATAATGACCAGATGCATCCATTGCACTAGGTGTATTAGATTTGCATCTGAAGTTGCAGGCATTGATGATCTGGGGACCACAGGGCGTGGAAATGACATGCAGGTAATTGAAAAATTATTTTTTGTAGTATATGATAATCATTGGATGACATGCTGGAGCTTCAGACTATTAACAGAAAGTCTCTGGCTGAAATCTAGAAGAGACCTCTTTGGAGACATTAGTTAAGTCTATTGATTTTCTGAGTATCTGACACTACTGATTTTGAGAAACCACTACTGTTCCCATCAAAATAATATATACGTGGCCTTTGACTCATTCCACATGATTACTGAGCATGCTTGAGAAGGTGCATTATATCAGACTATTGTCAGTGGTGTTAAGTTAAAGAACACCCAAAGTGAGAATATTAGGAAGTTATTTCTGTTGCATGATAACCTAATTGTAATAACAAGATGGAAAAATGACGAATGCATTGTGAACTGGGTACCTATGGTTTTTGTCATCTACAGAATGTCTGGGAACATATCCACTCTGGACTTTAAGGTTCTAAGGGTTTTTTTCATGTGGGTTTATGTCTCTGCATCATAGTTTTATTATATTTTGGCCTGTTGCTTTGCATCATTCTATGCATTAGGCATATTGTTGATCAGGAAACCTTACATCGTAAAACCACAGAACTGGCAAAGCTCATTAAATGTTGGAAAATCACTTTTTTATCTTATGTTTATTTTTGTGAAACCTGAGTAATATGTGTTAATGGTTTATCTTCAGGTGGGAACTTATGTGGAAAAGATGTTCCTGTCAGAATTGTCAGGAAATATCATTGATTTATGTCCTGTTGGTGCACTAACATCGAAACCATATGCTTTCACGGCACGCCCCTGGGAGACACGCAGAACTGACAGTGTTGATGTTCTTGATGCTGTGGGGAGTAATATTGTGGTCACCACGCGCACTGGAGAAGTCCTTCGCATCCTCCCTCGATTGAATGAGGTGATTATGTGTAAATGAAATATAAAATTTGCTTCTCATTTGTTTATAGTGCACTGAAGTCATTCATGACATGTTGGTCATGGAATCTGGTAGATTTATTATGACGGTTGTCTCACAAATTGTTTCATGTCATGCAACAAGTTTTTTATTGTGTGTGACATGAATGAAAACTTTAATTCACAAAATGTTTCTGATTGAAGTTAAATACTGTCATCTGGTGCATTTTCTGTAAATGAATGATTGCCTAATTACATATTTCAGTTAGATTTAAAAGTTCAATACATTTTGAATGTAATAGGAATAGTGTTGTTGTTGGAAGTATGTACTTGAAAACATGAGAATGAACCAAAAAATTATAGGGATTTTGTCCCTGTTTTGTTAATTGTATTTTAAGCTGTTTCAGAGAGGAAAATATATGGCATACAATTTGGTGGATTTGCCCTCATATATAGAAAAAAATCTCTTATTTTCAATGATTGCAAAATATCAGAAACCAGACTACTTTTGAGATCTTGCCCAAAAAAATGCCAGCCATTTTCATCCAGGGCTATGCACTCTAAAGAGAAGTTATTGATAAAATTAAGAATAATTGACTCAGATCTTGTCAGAAGTTTGAAATGGTGTAGTTCATATGCTTTCTCAACTGTTCTTGAAAATAGATCAGTAACTCACTGCAGTAAATTTTATAGAAGTGCAAATACAATCTTCAGTTGTGAAGGTGTTATCAGCCTATGGCATGAAAACAATGAATGAAGTAAGCTTTTTAATTTTGTGTTAATTACCGACAATTTTGGTTGTTCAAAATAAAGTGTTTGCATCATTTATGTTACAATATTTACCTCATGCTTCTTACAGTAGGGTTGATGGAATAGTAAAATTTGATTATGGTGTCATTATGATGAGGGAAAAATCCCGCTCAAAGTACCTTCACCTCTTTGCTGAAGGAGTATTTTTGTCTCATATGCAGTGAGAAGGTGGTCATGCCCATGATTGCCACGATGAGGCATACTTGTCACTCAAAGTGAAAGGATGAAATACTTTATCAGTATATAGACCAATGTGGATGTGCTCTGTCATGAGTAACGCTCAAATTAACTGACAGAGTCTGATGTGCTTAGCAAAATCTAAGCTCTCTTGACATAATCAGTTTGGCTCTCTCATCTTGTGGTTGAAGTCAGGCACAAAACTGGGTATTAGTGTGCCCTGAACTCAGAATTGGTTCATTGAAAAACATGTAGTGTGATTGCTCACCCTAATGTGATTAATTTTTCAGGAGGTAAATGAGGAGTGGCTTTCAGACAAATCTAGGTTTGCTTGTGATGGCCTCAAGAGGCAAAGGTTAATTGCCCCTCATTTGAAGAATTCAAAGGGAGAGTTGGTGCCAGTGGAGTGGGAGGATGCCCTTGTGACTGTGGCGAAAGCCATGAAGAGCACTCCTGGGGACAAAGTTGCTGCAATAGCTGGCGGTCTCGTCGATGCTGAGGTGAGGAAAAGAACTGCTCAAGTATTTACTACTTTCCAAAATAAAGAATGCTTCGTGCAGGCCCTAGTTGTAGTGTTAAAATAAGTATTGCTTGTGATAGGCTATTTATTAAAAAGGATATTTCACAGGTAATGAGTGAGAAGACAGTATAAAAATGCAATTAGTGGAATATGTGAACCTGAAATGCCTAATACAGATGGATACAGTTTAAGGTTCATTTTTTAAAGTCAAAAATATAGTATTTGCTACTTAAAAAGCAGTATTAGTGATGGGTTCTGTAATTTTCTCATTTACTCGACAGGCTTTGGTATCATTGAAAGACTTGCTGAACCGCATGGGCTCTGAATCTTTGTGCACTGAAGAGACATTCCCAATGACTGGCTCTGGCACTGACCTCCGTTCCAGCTATCTCCTTAACAGCAAAATTTCAGGTGGAGTGTCTCCCAATATCTTCATTTGAATGTAAATAGTGTTAATGTGGTTTTTGTTTGTACATTTGAATCACTATATCCAAAAATTTCATGTGTAATGCCATCAAAAAGTGTCAACAGTTTTCATCAAAATGAAGCGTGTACATAATAAATGTTCGTTTTATCCAATTCCAGGACATACAAATTTTATCTTACCAACACACTTATGAATACTGTTTTTCTCTTCAGGTGTTGAAGAAGCAGATTTTATGCTTATTATTGGGTCAAATCCTCGATATGAAGCTCCCTTGTTCAATTCTAGAATAAGGAAGGCCTATCTGCATAATGAACTTCAAGTTGCTTTAGTTGGTCCAGAACTGGATCTAACTTATTCATACGAGGTAAAATGTTATGAATAATTTTCAAGGAAAATAATTTCTTTAACACGTTCCCTGTGGGGTTGGTCAAAGCCCTACCCCTCACAGTGCGGCATGGCCCACCGGTGGGTCACAGTCCTTCTTGATTCCTACTCTCACAATACTCCATGCAAGTTAGGATAATTCAATGAATTTAATGGCAGCATTGCTTGTTGGATATGCGTGACCCACCAGTGAGCCACACCGTAGTGAACATGTTAATTTATATGTATCTTTTCTTTTAGACTCATTTGTTCTTTACCATTTGCAAACAATGTTAAATATTTGCATCTAGTTGGTTGAATTTTTTGTCATTTGTCATTTTTCAATAATTCAGAAACTTATTTTGATGTCAACTTCTAGCACATAGGCGATCAACCTGATGTCCTCAAGCAACTGGCTGATGGTAAACATCCGGTTGCAAAGAAATTAGCCGCTGCTAAGAAGCCAATGGTAGTTCTTGGTTCTGGAATGCTTCAACGAGCAGATGGACCATACATACTCTCCCTTGTACAGCGAATTGCTAAGTCTGCCTCTGGGGTAAGTACGTATGTATCAGGTTTTGGCTGTGTTACCTCATAAATGAATCCTATCATTTTCCCCAACATATGACTCCTCCTTGTGCCCTGTATGTGTGAAGCCCAAAAGTTGTGAGTTCAAGTCTACTTGTAATCATGGTGGTTGGGCTCTTCCTAGGAATATGGCAGTAGGTTACACAGTTTGATGTAATCTTCTTTATCATTCTGGGCCCCATTGTTGCCACTATTTATGTCAATATAAAAGAGTCAGACATATTGAAATTCTTAAGTTGTCATCGCTAAGTAGTGGCCTTAATACTGAGAAAGAAGGCACTGTTTGTTTTAGTGGATCAAATAGTTGATTTGGTCAGTGATGTGCTCACCCAGGACCAAAGTTATCCTATTTTTTCAGATTGAGATTTAATCCAAAGGCAAAGTGCAGCCCACACAGTTAGTTGCATAGATCACCAGGGTAGTTAAAAGAAGAGCAAAATTGGGTCTCAGCTTAGTTTGTTGCATCTACTATTAAAATTTAGCTTGCCTTCCACTTTGTCTCAAATGACTCAATTGGAAAAACCCACGTAGAGTTTGACCATTAGCATTCTTGGCAACCTAGATACATATTTGGTTTTGAGTTAATTATAAGAAATGAAAGCATTTATGTGACTATTCTCATATTGAGTGACATTTAGTATTCTTAAATTATTTGATGATGGAAATACTGAAAAAGTCCTTTTTCTCCTATTGGCTTTCCTTTTCCAATATTTTCTTTATTTTAATAACTCAAAATGTGAAGGAGGTGCTACACAATGTTATTAAGAAAATTATCAAGTTGTTAATGTGCCCAATATTTGTTTAGAGGAGGTATGTGAAGGAGCTTGTATTGGCCCCAGAATGTCTCTTGCTCAGATAATTTGTATCCATCTTCATTCACAGGCACCTGCTGACTGGAAGGTTTTGAACATCCTGCATCGGGTGGCATCTCAAGTGGCTGCTTTGGATTTGGGCTACAAGGCAGGTGTTTCTGCAATTCGTGATAATCCTCCCAAGTTGTTGTACCTTCTTGGAGCAGATGAAAATGTCATCTCAAGGGATGATCTGCCTAAGGATTGCTTTATCATCTATCAAGGTAATATTTCACACATTGGTAATTTACAGTAAAACTTTACCATGCCAATGTGATGGAAGTGATGCTAATTGATACCATCTATTTCAATGGTGTAAGATACTCCATCCTTGTGGTATGGTGCCACATTAAGGTACTTGTTCTTTGTTTCCCATGAAATCTGTCTCTCTTGAGATAGCACTGATGAAATTTCATGACTCGGTAGTGATTATCTTGATTTGATCGACCATTCAATTTTGACCAGTTCCACTTTTAAAACACCAACTCTGCTCCAGTCTTGTTCTAAATTACACGCATGAGGTGTTGGAGCATCGAGTGAAGTGAAATTGTTTATTTCAGTTAGCAAATGGTAAATTAGGTGAAACATTCTTTTCTCCAGGTATTATGTTCTTCAAAAAATATTTTGCCTGGAGATCCTAATGGGAAACTATTTAACCTCTTTTGAGAGGAACAATTAATTTTCCTATTAGTTTTGGCATCTTTTTTATGACTGGATCCCCTTCCTGGCACCAAACCTACCATTTATCTGGTCTTGGGACTGGCACCTTATGCAGCTGGCTTGCAGTGCAGCCCACATAGCTAGTTGCATAGATCACCCAGGGTAGTTACAAGAAAAGCAAAATTGGGTCTCAGTGCTAATGGTCAACCCTCTCGGTGACTGGAAAGGATCATCAGAGGAAGGCCATGCTTGAAGACTGAGATCTGTAATGAACAATTTGGGTTTATTCAAGGAAGAGAGATGTGATATTTGTTGTGAGACTATTGATGGAGAGATTCAGAGAAGTGCAGTATGGCATTCTTTGTCCTCACGAAAGCCTATGATGAGACCCCTGGCAAGAGGTATTGAGAGGTATGAGAGAGAAGGAAGTTCCAGAAAAGTATGAGGATAGTGAAGGGGATGTTTGAAAGAGCAGTGACCCAAGTGAGGAGCAGTGTAGGCAGGACAAAAGGATTCCCAGTTAGAGAGGGACTACACCTGGAACATTCCTCAGCCCATATATCCTTGATTTGGACATGGATGTCATTGTGAAGAGTGTAAAGAATTCAACACCCTTGAGCATATTATTTGCAGATGGTATCATCCTCTATGAACGGACCCAGGAGAAACTAGAGGTGAAGGTTGAGGATTAGAGGAAGGCAATAGATGAGAGGGGAATTAAGATCAGCAGGTTAAAAGCAATATATGATGACAAAGAATGTAGAAGTGCTGTAAAGCTTAAGGAGGAAAACTGCCAAAGGAGAGGAAGATCAAGTCCCTTGATTCAAATGTACAGAGTGATGAAGGATTGGAAATCGAAATACCACACCAGATAAATTGAGGATGGCTGAACTGGAGAAAAATCAGTGGAGTACTGTGTGTTAATTCTCACTCACTCACGGTGCCTAAGAAAATCCTCTCAATGGTGAATTATCTTCTTAGGGGGGGTGGAGCAAATAATTGCCATGAAACTAATTGTCAAAACTTTTCTAGGAATCGGGTTGGTGTGGTGGTGAAAGTATTTCCATCTAGAGAGCCTGAGCACAAATCCCAAAAGAAGGGGAAAGTTTTTGTTGCAATTCATATCCCTACTTAATGTACCAACTAACCAATCAGTTAAAAAGCACCGTACAGACTCCAAAAGATGCAGGTCATTGTCTCCAATGCTCAACTGACCAAGCTGCACTTTTCTCGTGCATTTACTTGTTCATTCCATTATTTTGATTAGTTTCTCCATAAATTTTTACTTTGATTGATAAATCAAAATTGTATCGCATTTATTACTTGCCTGTACTCTTTCTCTTGGTTGAACCTTTGGTGAGCGAGAGTGGATAAGAAAATTAAGTTCGATAAGAATGATTTATTCCGAAGGTAAGAAATGGCGGGTCCTAAGTTCATTAACAATTGCATCATGGGTCTTGTTTATTTACGTTGTTCGCCTGGTGATCTCCGCCAGCTCCCTCAGGTCGATCTCTCTCTCGTGGCACCCCAACCAGCTATCAGCAGACAGTCGCCACAAACTTAATGTTTATCATTAGTACATTCACGCTCTTCATGACATTTCGTGGAAGCCACTTAGAATAATGTATCGCATTTGTTTCTGCAGACAGAAAAAAACATTGGAAGGAATCCTGCCTTGGAGAACATTTTCTCCCATCTGATGTTATGTCCATACTGAGAAACAATCTGCTGTAACATGTAGAAGAATTTCATTGTAATATCAGTGGTATCACAATGCGTTCTTTGTTAAAATTTAGTTAGGCCCTCAGCGTACTTACAACAATTCTATGTCAGGTGTATGCACGACACTGCAATGAAAACAGTTAGAATCAAAAATTTATTATCTAAGAAAAGATATCATTCTCTTGATATCACTTTGGGAAAAATGTCACAAATATTATGTATTGCATTCATGTCACTTTAATAAATCGAAAGAAAGTCACAAAAAACACAGCGAAACACAAAGTAATACACATTGGTAGTATAATACAAAGGAATGTAAAAGAAGAGGTTTAATGAAGAGCCCTCCTAGGCCAACAAATGTGTAGACTCAAGTATCATCCATGCTGTGGTATTATGCTTGTAGCTGCATGAGAGAGTCGTAATCCATTTAAAACTGGTAGGCCGTGCATACTTTCCAATCACCATCGGTTTTATTTTATCAGACCCGTCCATATTGGCACATAGGAGCAATGTCAAATGCTCTTTGCTTCTTTTGCCACCTTTCCTTCATCCAGCCTTCGGAGCACTTGAAGTTCTCGATTTTCAACCTATCACTAAAATATTTGTCATTTGCCTATAGCATTGGCCCACTCATTGGAGTTCCTGCAGATTGAAGTTGGCAAAACCACTCGAAAAAAGCTGCTTCCAACTCTTCGTGATCCGCATTCCTCAGGTGCTTTTGCTGTAATGGTCTGCCCTCCCACACCACGGCAAACTTAATCTTCTCTTTATTTTTACAATTGTAAAGAGTGAAGAGAAGGATGGATTGTCTCCTGCCCACTTCACTCTTTGACACTACGCCACTTTCCCATTGCTCTATTATTTTCATTTTCTCGCTTAGACTAGGTGTTTTACGTTTTTGGGCCATGGTGTCTAATCTTTGAAAAGCTCTCAACTCACTGACGTGTGAGTGTGCTCTCGGCCACCCAGGGAACAAAAGATGATCAAATGTTTGCAACTGCTAATACTATAGTATTTCCACCATAATTAACAATTAACTAATTGGACAGCAATTTACAACGTGCAGTTGATACTTAACACTTCATATTAATTGTATTTCTAACAGGTTGCAAGCAATTGCAGATGTTGGCCACTCATGGTATATGTTTACCGCTGATGGAAACTCTCGCAATGGCCAGTGCCTACGCCAAAAGGGCCGTGTAAAAACCATATTTTTTTTACAAATAATAATCATAAGGTCAATTGACGGTGCCCCTGCAAGCTCTTGTATTGGCAGGGGTCTCAGAATAGGCCCTACTCACACTAATGCGGTTCCACTGTACTTTTTAATAATTGTTGCTATTAACCTTTTTACTTCAGGTCACCATGGAGATTCTGGTGCAGCAATGGCTGATGCTGTACTTCCAGGGGCTGCTTATACAGAGAAGCAGGCAACATATGTGAATACTGAAGGACGTGCACAGCAGACATTAACTGCAATTACCCCACCTGGAATGGCTCGTGCTGATTGGAAGATCCTTCGAGCTCTTTCTGAAGTAAGATAAGTTGCTGTACAACATTCCACCTCTGCATTATTTTTCCCATAGCTTTGCTGTTGCTAAAATATATCTGTGAAAATTACTTATGAATATGTTGTTGATTTACAAAAGAGTATGGTATTATCGAATATAATTAAAGAGGAAAGGTTTTTATGAGTGGTGTTGGAGACATTTTGATGTTCGACAGCCTGAGAATTTCTGATAAAATTCTTTCTCAAATTAAGATTTGCTGGAGCAGCCTACTAATTTTAATGAATTTATTAATATGCCGTGCAATTTAATATTTATTATTTTTGTTTACACTCCATATGTGTATTTTGGCTGGACTTCGGGATTGGGTTAATTTGAAAGGGGTTCTAGCTTGCAGTTTTGGCTCTCTTAGTTTTTAACAATTTCAATTTGGGCTTCTTGTGGCTTTTCTCCAATCCAAATGGGCACATTAAGTGTTTTTAAGCAATATTTCTTCAATCATGATATTTTGCCTGGCAGGAACTTCTTTGTTAACCTTCAAATGCCGAAAGCGCCTGTAAGGAGATGGAAAGAAAGCTCCACTCATTGTCGAAGTGCCTGTTTAGGCACAGTAACTTTAGATGGGTCTAACTCCATTTTTTTATTTAGGGACATGAAATTTACCTTTTAATGGAAATATGCCTTTCTAATGGATTGACACTTGTTTTGATTCTTTTATTTGCCCTCTTTTTTATTATTTGGAGTGATAAATGATTGCGTGCAATGCTTAAAATTCCCATGTCTAAACTTTGTGGCAAGTCAACTTCAGTTGCAACCTAAATCTGTCATTTGCTTGTATATTTCCATCATTCATTCCATTATCATTTCTAATGTTCATTGTTAATGAACGATTACAGTAGAATCCTGATTTAAAATATTTCAGGGGGACAAAAGTTTAAACAGTAAATGAGGACCTACCATTTCTTTTGAGGTTTTCGAGTCTGTAATAAGCTAGGACAGTTGTTCATGAATAAAAAGGATAATTTAAAATCTTTAAAAGGTGTAACAAACAATAATAAAAATTATCATCAACTTAATGTGCTCTTCCTAAAATAGGTTGGGAAACACACACTATAGGAACAACTATAAAAATGAAATTGAAATTAAATATGATAAACAATTGAGGATGATATTTTAAGAAAATTATTTTAGTAATTACCTTATAAACCTTACAAAATTAGGAGCTGATACAGAGCATCTGTAAAAAATTGAATATGATATGATTAATTTGGTGATCTCCTGAGCTATCATGGAAATTTTCTAAAGTCTAAAGTTTTTTAATTTCAAGAGGAAAAGCTACATTAAAATGGTGCAGGAAAATTGAATAAAAACTTAAAAACTCTCATCAAAGGATTTAGCGTTAAAAACACCTGACCAGTCTTGGGAGCTGAGAGTTGTTCGATAGTATGACATATTTAGATCAGAGAAATTTCTAGTTGGATATGTTTTAAGTTTAGGTGTTACAAAAAAGCTGAGCGTAGAAATGATAGGCAAGTGATCAGAGATTCGCTCATCAATAACCCTAGTGCTAACATCCTTGAGGTCAACATTGGTAAGAATATTATCAATCAAAATTTGAGTGGAATGAGTTACTCTGGTTGGCATAAAATTAGTTACTTCAATATTAAAAGCTGCAATGGTATTGAGGAAGCCAATTTTGTCATTTGTCTCTTCAAGTAGGTTACAGTTGAAATCGCCTGTAATAATTATTTTGGAAAACCTCTTAAAATTGTGTATCTCCTCAATCAAAAGGTAGAATTTATCCAAAAACACCCGGAAATCAGTCTGAGGCGATCGATATACTGACGGAATAATGACATGTGTCTCGTCTTTATTTATTTCCGTGACACAATATTCGAAAAGCCTGTCTTCAGCTCTCGGCAAACGCAAACACTTAAGGGGGATATAATTAAGAGATTCATGAATAAATATCAGAACTCCTCTACTTTTACAAGTTCTACAGCAAACAAGATCGACGATACGGTATCCTGGAAGATTTATAGAATATATTTCAGCACTTTTTAACCAATGTTCGTTCAAACAAACAACATCAGGTTTATGTTCACATATGAGCACTTCCAGTTCCAACAGTTTGTTTCGCAAGCATTGCACGTTAAGGTGTAACACTTGCAACTTCACAGCCAATAACCCGGTGGGGACTTCTGGATTGCCTTCTGAAAAAAATACTATCTATCTGTCTATCAACACATTTTCAGCCCATACGTCCGGGTTAGTGAGAAGATCACCAATTTCGGCATTCACAGAAACCCGGAAGGAGGCATATTTATCATCCCTTACTTTGAGTTTCTCTACTTCCAAGTCATTGCATGTTACCTTAGGAATTTTGCCCACAATAAATTTTGACAGGGCATCAACAGTCGTCTCAGGAAGAAGCCTCCACACATGCAAATGCATCCTATGGGGAACTCCGGCTAAGGCACTGTCTTTAGCGGACTGCGTACCGATGGGCAGTAGGGCTCTTCTCCGACATGTTGATTTCATCTCGATGAAGCTATCACAATCAGTGGAAGAAGACGTTTCACTCATCACCTGAACATTTCCCGATTATCCACTGGTGTCCTCTCTCCTACGACGTTGCCCTTCGATTCAGTGATGGGAGGCTTTGCGAAAGACACACGTTTTGCCACATTATCGGACTTTGAAACAATTGTTTGCTGTTGCGGTAAATCATACTCCACTCGAATCATAGGTGAATTTCTGGATTCTGGCATGATGAATGAGTCGACAGCTGATTCAGGATTCACTCGGATTTGACCTATAAAATTCGCCAACTTGTTTGCGTAAGACATCAGCAGATTTGCTGACTCTTAATTCACTCTTCAATGTAAATATTTCAGTTTTCTGAGATTCGATCATCTCCAGGCAACTGGTAATTTTGAACTGTAGGTCTAAAATTATCTTGAACATGTCTTCTTGCCGGGTTTGAATCCTGTCCAGTGAGTCACATGGCGAAAACGGTTGAGACGAGCAATTTTTGCACCAATAGTGCAAATTTTCGCTTTGAATTATGGAATTAGCTACCGACTTAGTAACGCCAACACAACTGGCATGATAATATACATTGCAACCGGAATCACACCGCAATAATCCTGGGAGCACACATGGGAACAACATGGGCAGACCTGTTTATCGTCCACCATCTTGAACATAGGATCCGATACATTGTTTTAGTGCAGAATTAATAGGGGCCTCAAAAAATAAATGTTAAATGCAAATAAATGCTAAAGGCGAAGATGTAAATTCCAGATCCGACTGTATTTGCTTCTTGCTCTCAGTGTAAGCCAGTCGAACCATCATATATGGAAGTAGCTCTACCTTTGACGTCTCCCTGTGATCTGATTTTTGTTCCAAGGAAATGCTGTCCAGAGGGGGCAATCATTCTATTGAGGTATTTGAATGCTTACAAATGGAGAGCCTTTTGGAAGGGGCACAGGTTCCTTGAAGGCTATTGCCCCAGCCCCTCATCAGTGGGAAGGGATTTGGCAAAAACCAAGAACCTTCTTGAGCTCACCCCTGCCAGGCAATGGCCATATTGGCAATGAAGGAGGCATGAGTGCAAGGTGCACTTCTTTGATTCACCATCATATTTCTAGTCTATACTAAGGGTAGACTGACTCCAAACTTCATTCACTCTCAGTTTTTGTCGAATATACTTTAGTGGCAGTGTTTGTCTGCCAGATATCCAGCATTCAGAATTTTGGTGAGAAACAGAGATATTTCATGTGAGAATCATGGCCAGGATATTGTAATTATCCACTACCCATGCCATCTTAATGGCATTGATTTATTATCATAGCCATGGCTCCTAAGTGGAAATATTTTGAGGTATAGATTGAGCAGTAAGTTTTTTTTGGACTTCGACTCTGAAGATGTAGAGTCTGAGGCCTCATCAGAGGATGACAGTGTTGATCATCCTGCATTGGAAAAAGAGGCGGGAACTTCTAAGCATCACTTTCCTCAACAGCCACATGCTTTTTGTCTTGTGGGGGCCTAATAACTCATCGGGGATTTTCTGCTGGCTATCAACAAACAGTATGTCAAGGATGGGGATGGGGGCCCATTCACCAGGGTTCACCAAGGGAGAGACCCAGCAGCAGACCACTGTGCCACTTGGGAGGCCATGGATAATAAGCACTGGTCTGTGAGAGAGAGCCAGCAAAGGTGCTGAGTGTGCTCACAAAAGGGATTATATACCCATACCATTAGTAAAATGAGTTCAAAGTAGGGTTATGCATGTAAAACTGTTTTGAGGAGTACCTCAGTAAAATTGAAAGCAATGTTAAGTTAATATTAGATGTTTTTTGTGTTATTGAATTGCATATATTCTATAAATCCAGTTTCATAATGAATCTTTGCCTGCCAAAGTGAAAAAATTGATTTACTCTAAATGGTTCCCATAAAGAAGCATCTACAGGTCTTAAAATTTGACCAAGGCGACAAATTAATAATAAAATGAACCAGGTCTATAGCAAAGTAATGCTTTTTATTTAAACCTGTCAGCATTCTTTATTAGTTTTGGAGATGTTATTGTTAATTGCCTTAGGAACGGGAAAAATTTAAAGAGCCAGATTTAATTCTTGCTGTGAAGGGCAACTCTAAGACATTTAAGTCTGGCATTTAAAGGGCTATGGCTAGGAAATGTGACTGATTGTAGAACATTAGAGTGTTATATTCCTGAGGGAAATTTAGTATATTTTTTAGGAATCCCTTTAATAACAAATGGGTTTCATTGCTTATAATCACAGCTTCTAGTGAAATATGCAATGTGAGTAATTCTGTTGTGGAAATCAGTGGGTATTGTTCTTAGGTGGTCGATGTTCAGACTATTTGCATTGCATCCAAAAGTGATGTCTCCTGACAGATATCCTAATTATTCCCCATTATTACCTGTTGTCAAGACTTGAATAAAATTCCATTTTCATTGCCTTTAGGTAATTGGCCACAGGCTTCCTTATGACACTTTGCAAGAAGTGAGGCAGAGGTTGGAGGAGGTATCTCCCAACCTCACCAGGTATGGAACAGTTGAAGATGCTAACTACTTCAATGAAGCTAGTGAACTTTTCAAGGTAAGGATCAAATCAATAGTGTTGAATCAAAGTTTGAATGTGTTTACTTTTCAATATAAAAACTTCCAAGATGTCTATATTTTTTTAAATTATCAAGAAACAATTGAGGTATTGTTAATAACTAAGATGTTTTGGTTATGATTCTCATTTTGTGGTAGAAATTAAGTGTTAGATAAGTGAGAAACTTTTCGACCAATGTATTCCAATTCTTCCCTGCATGTTTGCACTCACAAGAATTGTAAGTGTTCTTACAATTGCAAGAAATAACATGAAAGATTTTCATGGATAGTACTTATAAATCTGGGTAGTATTTTGGAGGATACAATTAGAAAACCTTGAAATCATGGACAGTACTTATGAATCTGGTTAGAATTTTGGAGGATAAAATTAGAAAACCTTGAAATCATGGCCAGTACACGTAAATCTGGGATAATGGGTTTAGTGGTAGGGATATAAGAAGTGGAATTGCCATGGCTAAGGAAGCAGTTTCAAGGAGTAGGAAATTGATGAGGGGAGTGGGGGAGTCTGAGTAGAGACTTAAAGAAAAGGCTGGTGAGAACCCTTTTGTGGAGCTGTACGAGTCGTAGACTTGGTCATTGCAAAAGGGGGAAGGATGGATGTAGACTTGAGGCATTTGAGATGCGGGTGTGGGGAGAAGGATGGGAATAATGAGCTGGGTTGCAAAAAGAATAAGAGAGGAGGTATTGGATATGGTTGGAGGGGAGGGTCATCTTGGGGAAGAGATGGATGGAGGATGTATGGAAACGAGAGGGAATGCTGAAGAGGGTGATCGAGGCAAGAACACTAGGGAAGCATGGAAGAAGAAGGAAGAGGGTAGGAATTCTGGGTGAAATAAGTAGAGGGAGAGGAATTCTATGGGGATTGAATTGTGGGCCATTCATAGGAGTGAAAATGGAAAGTTATGCCTGAAATTAGGGCAATAGGATAATTACTGTCCAAAAATCTATCAATCAGCTGGCAGAATACTTAAATGAAAGCAAAGTTGACTAATGGTGGCCAGGAATCAGACTACCTCTTTGTTCAGCTGTTTTCAAACATAGCTGGTACATTTTTTGTTAAAATGATTTCTTTGCAACTGCTGATTCAATTGACATTACATTATGATAATCCACATATGGTGTTATCCTTTCTTATTTCCTTACAACCCGCTGGAAAAGTTGTTTCTTTATTGGTAACTGCTTTTCTCCTATTTATTATATGTTTAGATGAACGCGCGATACCATACCCTGTATGGTGAAGAATCATGTACATATTTGAGATTCAAGCTCTCCACTACTGTAGCCAGCATATTTATCCATAAAATTGTGTAAATTACAAAATTATACTGTTAGTTTTTTCATTTCTCGTGTTACAGGAAACTGTTTTCTTCTGGATGCTTGGAGCATTGCCTGTCAATAAATTTGATCATTTGTTTTCAGATGGTGGAAGGAAACCTTAGTCCATCACCAGTAGATGTAAAGTATAAGGGATTGGAAGACTTCTTCATGACTGACACAATCAGTAGAGCTTCCCCAACCATGGCCAAATGTGTCCAAGCAGTGAAGAAACAGAAGGAGTCTCCCTACTAACTACCATTCAGTGACCCCCACTGAGTTTGTACAGTGTAGCAATTTAATGAAATACAATGTAAATGGACTGAAGGTTTCTTTGAGTTTTAATGTATTTATGCCTTCAAAATACATTTCATGCCACTGAAATCATTCTGCATTATGTTGCACCTCGTCCAGCCATTGCTTAAGTTCACCACTGAATGAATGAAAGCCAACCATTTGAATTAATTTTAAGAAATCATGTTGGCTTGGAAAACAGTGTGTACATTTGAAATTATCCATTAACTTAAGTTTCTCAGGTTGCCGAATAATGAATTTTGAGTATTGGAGGAAGTTGGAGGAGAATTCAATGAACAAGAAATAAAGATTTTTAGATACATATTTTAGACTTATTGTTAATTTAACAGTTCCTCTTTTTAAATATGTATTAATTTGTCAGCGAGATATATTTTTAATGTATTCCTTGGTTTTAAAAGAAATTATATTATTTTGAGTCAATTTTTACCAATGAAATAGCACATACACAAAAGATTGAAGTGTAACTAATATTATGTTATACGAATATCACAAATAACATGCTGTCCTGTTACCTTAGGAAAATCAGGAGACTGAGCTCTCATTGAAAACTCAATGAAAATTTAACAAATAGGGTGAGAGTCCGAGAAATTGGCTGTCAATGATTTTTAGGAAGGTACCAATCTTACATGCCACTGTTAACCATCCTGACGTCAATTTTTATCATTTTGTAAATAAAGAAATATTATCAAATTTAATACACAAGATGACATGGGTGCACCTTATTTCTTTGGCAATCTCATAACTCAGGAGAAAGGTGTATATTGTTGTAAAGAGGGAGCTCTTGGGTATCAACTGACTACAACTATCATTCACAAATTCTTTCAGGAAAGTGTGAAATAATGTCAATGCTAATTTAGCGGCTTATATTTGTAGTTCCTCTTCCCTTGAACTGTAATCTTTAAGCAGGGTGAAGGCTTGAGCATTCAAATGACCCTTATGCCAGTGGAAGCTCCCAACTATCAGTTTTCCTGAACATGAAAGGAAATCATAGAGAATTGAATCCTGGCAACTACAGGGCTCAGCCCACAAGTTTGAGTATTATACCTGACAGCCAAGGAACCATGGCCTCAAGCAGGTAGACATCATTGCATAAAGTCCTTGTGCAGCTACAACAATAGGTTAAACATTCACTTGATGTAATGAGAAGACAAAGAAGTGGACAGCAGTCTTAGTAACTAAGAAAGAGGACAATAATGAGGGTAGGGTGGAAGAGGTGAATAATATGGTGAGTACTATACATGCGTGAAATTGAGGAAAGAATAATACACCTAATGGTTGAAGGTGTAAATTTGTGGAATGTTACTGCAGACATGATGAAAAAGAAAAATCTCTTAGTATATTCCACACTTAAAACTTTTATTCCCGACCTAGGTTTCAATTGCCTTGCAGATTTGAAAATGATTGCAAGGCAATCGAAACCTAGGTCAGGAATAAAAGTTTTAAGTGTGGAATATACTAAGAGATTTTTCTTTTTCATCATGCCTAAGAATAATATGTAGGTAGCTTTTCTGGGGTCGTGGAGGTAAGATGGAGGGATTGCTTCATGGTAATTTAAGTTCGGAAATGAGAGTCAATATGATATAGCAATGATATTGAATGCAAATGGAATTGAGGACAAGAGTAGTTAACAATGAGCAGGGGAGAAACAGAATACATGAGGCTGAAATGAAGGCACATCCAACTAGTGTTGTAGTTGCAAAGGTATACATGCCATAGACCATAAGGAGGAAGAGGTAAATTGCTTGAATGATCTACTAGAGAAAAGAGAGAAGTCTCAGGTAAGAAAAAGTTATAAATGGCAGGGGATTGAAATGTTGTAGTAGTGGAAATGAAGGATGGGAAATGGGAGAGTATGGGTGAGGGACAAGATATGACTGGTGAGAAGGCCGTTGAATACTGTTGGAGAAATAAATAAGGAGCACCAAACACTTGGGTAAAACATTATCTAAGACATATTTATAGAAAATACTTGGAGTTAACAAAGACATGGTCAGGCAGAGGTTTAGGAGCAGGTTCAAGAACAAAGGCTGCTTTCTAGTATCAAATGCAGGCACGGATTATAATTTAAAGCTTATGAAATGCCATGTTTGATTCAAAAGATTACAGAAAAGTAGGAGAAAGAAGGGCTTGAACAAGGAAGCATTAAAAGGGATGAGAAGGAGGTAAAGGAAATGGGAATATTAGTGGGAAGATGGGGGAGAATAAAACCAGGAATAGTAATAGCGGCAGAGTAAACTGCTACATCTATGGAAAAAAAGGATTCAGAAGCCATGGGTCACAAAAGAAACGGAAATGGAGGCAATAAGGAGGTGGAAAAATGTTGGTGTACTATATGTGTAACTGAAAATGTTCAAGGGTGGGAAGAGAGGGCAAACAATACCAAGAGTTAGGAACAAAACAGGGAAAATATTGATCTTTTATGGAGATATCCATTATAGGGGGAGGGAATAAGTGTAAGAGCCATGTCACAGAGGTAATAGACCTGCAATGTTAGATATGGAAGAATGGTAGAAAAGGATAACCTTAGACTGGATATACGCCACGATAAAGTTGGGAAGGTATTGTAACAGTCCCAGCCACCTGGATAAAAAGGCCAGGAAAACACATACAAATATGTACATGCTCCCTCCCTCAAGAGATGCACATACCCAACCAGGGCCACCTGTCATGTAAATTCAAAAAAAGGGCCTACCAACTTAAGGCCAATAAGGCAGGTGGTCCCTGATCACGTTAAAATCTTGTATTTTTGGCTTTACCTCCTGGGTGTCATTAGGTAGCAAGGCAAGGAAGGAATTAAGCAGCTTCCCACTTCTCAACCCACTGGATAGTAATGATTAATCTGAATCACACAATAATTCAATTTCACCATGGAACATGTATTCACTTTTGGCTGAGACTTAAATCTCACATACATAATTTTAAACTGAGTGATCAATGTAGCAGGCAAAAAACATATCAAAGAAAGAAAAGAAATCTTACTCGCTAATGAAAGATGTGGATAATGAAATATTCATGTGAATCAAAAATATTGATGGAATTGATGGGCATATGAGAAATATACAATTGATAGTATAAGATTGAGGTAGAGATTACACACTTGGCAAAATACACGGGAAGTAATGAATAGTCCTTTCCTTTTCTGATTCATAACTTCTTATTTAGGTACTAATTTGCATGCAGAGTTTCACCTCTACATGCCGTCTATGCCCATGCTCCAGGAATGTCACTGAGGGTGCTTGGGGAGCAATTAATGAATTGGGGGCTTGTCAGGCAGCAATGACCTTACATGATCGCAGGATTTGAGTACATCTTCAGTGAGTGAGGTGGGCCCTCCTGCATCTGGCACACTGTTCTCCCTGATGTTAGGGGATGGCAACGGACGCTGGCATAACAACTGATGGGCTCCTTACTTGGACCTCAGAATCCCGGGGGGGCAGGTCCTCCTCGGGACGAAGCACTGATAATGGAGGTGTAGATATATAAATAGATTGAATTTCAGTGGAGGTCCCCCAAGGAGGACCTGAGGCACCTAGACCTATTGGTCCTTTGTACTGAACACCTTGTTTGTATCACCCAAAGAGACTGATAGCCTTGCTGAAGGCCAGCATGTCCTCTATGGGGATACCCATAACTTGAGCTGGTTCCAGAAAGGGAGATCCCAGGAGCCTAATTCTAGTCCTCATCAGGGCCAGACAGTCACAGAGAACATGAGATGTTGTCTCATCCTCTTCTTCGCACCATCTGCATCTGGCAGAGTCCACGAGCTTCAGAAGATGGAGGTGCCTCATGATGTGATAGTGTCCGGTTAAGAGTCCCACTATCGTACATAGTTGACTTCTGTTTAGCAAAACGAGTCTTCTTGCCAGTCCCGGTTTGGGTCCTTCAATCAGGAGCTTGGCTTGTCTGAGCCCCTGTATGTCCTGCCAGATCTCAGAATGACGGGCAAGGCCCCACTTCTTGATCTCTATTGTCCCTGTTGAGGGTGCAATAGGGATGAAAGGCTCAGGTCCCATCAGTGTGTGGTTTGAGCCTTCTTTAGCAAGTTGATCTGCTATAAAATTTCCAGTTATGCCCATGTATCCTGGGACCCAGAAGAGTTCTAACTTTCCAAGACTATTCAGTGAATTGAGCATGTTGCGACATTCAGGAAGTAGTCTTGACTTGCACCATGGTGACACCAGGGCCTTTAGGGCGGCTTGGTTGTCGGTGCATATGTGAATTGGTCTGCCTTTAAGACTTGTTTCCTTTACGGCATGGGCACAGGTCAGCAGAGCATAGACCTCTGCCTGAAAGACCGTTGCGTATGCTCCCTACGAGATGGCAAGCCTTTTGTGTGGGCGCCGACAATAAATGCCAGCCCTTGCTTTCCCTTCCTTCCTGGAGCCATCGGTAAACCATGATTGGGCCCCATTATGGAGGTCTATGTCCCCTTCCTTTGCCCACCACTCCCTTTCCAGGAAGTGGATTTTGAAAAGTGGGGGTGAATCGATGAGTGAAGCTGTTGTTGTGTCTGTGTCCATCTCAAAGATAGAGCTGAGCTCCAGCCATATTTTCCTGTGTCCGAATAGGTTTCCCCTGTAGTTCTACTGCCCCAGTCTCTTGAGATGATATGCTGCTGCCCTGGACTGGGTCTCAACTTCCACGTTCAGTGGAGCAAGACCCAGTAGGGTTTGCAGAGCCAAAGTGGGGGTAGTCTTCATTGCTCCTGAGATGCCCATGCAGGCCATTCTTTGCATGTGGTTGAGTTTTTTCTTGGCAGTACATTGCCTTGTTTTCCTCCACCATACTATTGAGCAGTGTAGAAAGCTGGGTTTCTCTACTACAGAGTAGATCCAACTGATCACCTTTGGTTGAAGTCCCCAGGTTTTGCCTAGAGCACTCCTGCATGTCCATAGGTAGGCACATGCTTTCTTGGTTTTCTCCTCAAGGTGTGCTCCCCAGTTGAGTTTGGAGTCCAGGAGAACTCCCAGGTACTTTACTGTTGTTGAAGGTTGTAGGAGCCTTCCTTGTAGTGAAGGAAGTATGGTTCCTTCTCTTTTCCCCTTATTGGTAAACAATGCGAGTTTCGTTTTTCCTGGGTTCACAGTCAGCCCTGTCTCATTGCACCAGCCCATCGTTTTATCCAGGGCTTTCTGCATAAGTGTCGAAATGGTATCGAGGTACTTGCAAGTGATAAGAATCACTACATCATCTGCGTACCCCTGGGTGTAGGCTCCAGTCATATTCAATGTTGAAATAAGGCCGTCGACCACCATGTTCCATAACAGTGGGGAAAGAACCCCCCTGAGGGCATCCATGAGTCACGGCCACCTCCATAGTACTCTCCCTTAGATGCCAGGTCTTCTGGCTGCAAGGCAGATTTGATCAAAGGATGTGTTGTTAAAGGCTCCTTCCACATAGAGGAAAGTGCCCAAACCGTACATCCCATGTTCCAGTACCCCTTATACCCTGGTAACGAGATTATGGAGTGCTGTCTCAACTGATTTGCCTTTTTGATAGGCATGTTGGTTCAGGTGTAAGGGATTTTCCTTTAATAGTCCTTCCCTAATGTGCCTGTCCACTATTTTCTCCAGTGCTTTCAGCATGAAGGATATAAGGGTTATGCCATGGAAGGAGTCAGATTTGGTA
This sequence comes from Ceriagrion tenellum, assembly GCA_963169105.1. Lineage (NCBI taxonomy): Eukaryota > Metazoa > Arthropoda > Insecta > Odonata > Coenagrionidae > Ceriagrion > Ceriagrion tenellum. The sequence continues at coordinate 12,926,782 of OY720638.1, forward strand.
TAGTCTGTCTTTCCTGGTTTGGGTATGAAGATGACTTTAGTGATCCTCCAGATTTTTGGGGACGTACCTGTATGCCAGGCAGGATTGAAAGATTCTGACAATTGGTAACAGTACCAGATTCTATCCCTCTTGCAGAAGTGCAGGGAAGACACCGTCTTTGCCAGCAGATTTGTAAGGGCTAAAACTTGTTGTTGCCCATTGTGTAGCATTATATGTAATGATGCTGGAGGCCAATCTCCATTCTGTCCTGGCTGGATGGCTAGGAGGCCTCCTTTGGCACATCTCAACCTCCATAGAGCCTGGAAAATTGGTCTCCAGCATAAACTTTAGTGCTTCTTTGTCTGATGACGTGAATTCACGAGAGGGAAGCAGAAGAGACCCTACCCCTGCTTCTGGGTCCTTTGCAATGATCTTATGAAATCTTGCAATCTGTGGAACATCTTCCATGCTCTTGCAGAAGTTCTTCCAAGATTCTCTTTTGGAGCGCTTAATTGTCGCTCTGTATCTCTGCTGGGCTGCTCTATAGTTATCCCAGTCCCTAGTCAAAGTAGTTCTCTTCACTTTGTTGAAGAGTTTTCTGGTCTCCTTTCGGAGATTCTCTAATTCCGTGCCCCACCAGGGTAATTTGGTATTTCTTTGAACCTGGGGGGCTATCATCCCTGAGATTGTGGAATCAAGTATTTGTGTACATGATTCCACAATCCTAGTATCAAGCCCAGATTGACAAGGGAATGTTAGGAAAACTTGCATGGTCCATGTATGTCAAGCACTGTTGTTATGTGGGTAACCAGCGTCAGGGATTTGGTTATTCAACATTTGTTCTCCTGTGCCAGAGACCTCTTCACGGCTATGTGACCTTTATGCCTTTATTGTGCATCAATTATATATCCTCAAAGGGGTGTGAGTGGGTGTTGAGTTTTCTTGAAATTTTTCTTTATTCTGGATATTACAGGTAGTCACTACTCCCTTGTCCTTTGACCATTGTTCCTATTGAGATTGTTCTCCCAAAAGATTCTTGTCTTGGAAATCCAAAAACATTGATACAATATCAATGTGGACAATGGTTAAAGGAGAAGCGAGTCGTGGCAACCCATTATATCCAGAATGAAGAATGATTTCCCTAATAAGAAATCCCAGATGCAGGTTATCCAAAAAACAAAATCGCTTGACTAGGGAATTTTGGTTAAACATTTTCAAAATACATCATGTGTGTCATTGATGCTCTTCTTAGTGAAATTTCCTAGTTTTGTTGCTGAATATATCTTTATAGCCTTTTATTGGCATTCATATTATTTACCTTCACTTTTTATTCTGCACCAGGAAGCATCATGTGTGTTACCATTTTTTTATTATTTGGGCCTACATGCTTATTGGAATTCATTCTCCTACAGAATATGAATTATAATTTTTGTTTCTGGGCTTTTGAGGTTTGTGCCTGATGATTTTAAGCAGCCTAGAAATTTTCACCAAGGCCCATTGTGTTTGATGGGCTAGGTAATGAGTATAAGTGGTTGCTAAATGTTGACATCATTAAAATGCCCTCATCACCCAGTGTGGTTGTTTGTTGAGAGTTTAAGTTCGTGGCTGTTGCTGTAATTAAATATCTGGTAAGTTAACACTCTTAGGGACCATCTCCAATTTTCACTGTGAGGACTGTGTGCAGGTTAATTTTTGTATGTAGTATTGAAATTCATGCTGTGAGCCACGTAGTAATAAGTGGTGCAGTTAGGAAAGAGTTTGTTTCATGTGGAAATGGAATGGGTTGCCATGGGAAGTACATAGAACTGGCGGTTGCTGGTGCCACGCCATTGATTATCATATTTAAGGGGTCTTCCCTTTTGTCTTGAGAGCCAATCAGAGGTGCTAATGCATTTCAAGGAAATACCTCCCTGCCGTAGTGGACATTTCTTCATCCAATATCCATGCAATCCTCACGCTATGGCCCCGCCATATCCTTGTTTCAGGGTATGTGCTTTCCTCTGCCAGGAAACAGCATCCATATTATTAACGGAGAAACGTCTGGGATTTGAGGGATATGCTTCGCCTTGTGCTTGCAGGGTTGGCTTTGTTGATGCTGTTGGTGACTACTTTGCCATTCGTGTCCAATGAAGACTCTACTGTGAAAGATTTGCCCTGAAGCTTTCTCAAGACCAGAATGACTTGGGGTTTTCATCTAGTATTTCACCTAGGATTTTTTTTTCTTGAAGTTTCGTCGAATAGTGCACATCATTTTCTTTATTTTTGAGCATTGAGCAACAAATTTCTCTCGCCACAAGTTCCATTGTTTTCTTACAAAACTTCAAAATTTTTAAATAGATTGTGAAGTTGCCATTGTCTCCTGAGCTCCCGCCTTACTTGGTAGTTGTACCAATGAGGTTCTTTACTCTCCCATTTGAATTTGTATGGACCATATTCATCGATTCCTTTATGTAGTGTTTCCAAAGCAGCAGTTTCAATTTCAAGCCATTATATTTAGGGAGAAGTAATCCACACTAATATAATGCAAATTAGAAGCAAAAGCTATGATATTCTCTAAGCATGTGTGCCGCAACAAAGGAAATTATATCACATCACATGCACTCCTCCAATTGCAAAACTCTTGTTTGGCTTTTCTCAAATTCCAGTGGATAGGGATAGCATAAATTCCATTGTCTTGGGCATGACTTCGTGGAATTTGCTCAACATTGTACATGAAAAGTATAACTTAGTTATTCCACATAGATTTATTGACAGAACAACCTAGGTTTTGACGAAGCTCATCATCATCAGGTACAGTATTACAAGAAGACATAGAATGTCTATGATTTCTATGTCTTCTTGTAATACTGTACCTGATGATGAGCTTCGTCAAAACCTAGGTCGTTCTGTCAATAAATCTATGTGGAATAACTAAGTTATACTTTTCATTTTCAATGTTCACATAAATAATTTACATCACTCCATTTTGCGAACCCGAGATAGTTTTAAAGTTTCAATTAACAGCACAGCTTCCTACTAATATCTTCATACAAGGACCTTTTCTCTCTGAACAGATATTTCCATAATAACTCACTCTCTCATCTCACCTTCGGGTAAAATTGCTTGAGACAAACTTCGCCATTCACACAATGAGATCAAACTGACATTAACTCTTAGCATTTACACGATTCCCCTTTTTAAGGGTTCAATAAAGCATGGTTATTCACAAAGCTCTCTGGCAAAACCCCTGATTGAAAACCTATACATAAATCTCATGAGGAATCATGGTAAAAACACCTTTCAAAGATAAATGAGATATCAATCTTGTCATGAATTCCAATTGAAGGCAATGGCAATCATAAATGATGCCTTGATATAGGATATATGTGAAGGGTATGGAAACAGAGAATTTCAAGAGAACATGGGGATTTCGCAATTTTCACATAAAATTTCCCCAAAAGAAGCAAATGCACTAGTCAATACAAAGAATGAGACATCTGAGCATTCTGAAAATATTGTGAGAATTTTTATAAAATCCTTAAAAATGCACCTAATTTCCTTCACCCTGATCTCAACCACTACAAAACTCTCATCACCTAACCTTTTCCACTATTCTCAAACCCATAATTTACAGAACTGTTACTTTATGCCATTCTGCATGCTTTACAGAACTAGGGAATTCATTATATAATCTCAAGTATTAAAAGTCTGTTCCACATAAATTGGTGCTTCTGACCACAAGGAAAGGCATTAGAAAATGTGTGGAAGATATAGTATGATGGAGGAGAGGAGCCCAGAAATATCCTTAGAGAACATACATAGGTGCATTTTAAAGACATGGCTTGAAGGGAACCAGGAGAAACTTCAATTTTCAAACTTGATTGATCTATTTTCAAACTTTTTTAGACTCTAAATGAAAAAATCACCAACATTATTATAAGTTAAGACTCCCTGAGCTTGGTTTCCATTAGAAACATTGACAGAAACAATTTTTCCAAGGCATCTGGAAAACGGAGGAAAAAACATGAAGACTTAAATGAAAAAACAATAAATTGAAAATATAACTTCCATTTGCAGAATATGACTACAACAGCAAACATCTCTTCAAGAGAACAACAGTCAAATAGAAATGCTCATGCAATACTATCCTTTTTCTGTACATCAATAAGCTATAAAAGATTAACAAAACGAACACAACAATTTTATAATGGTGGTTGATTACAAAAGAGAAGCCATTTTCACCTGTGAAATATAATTACAGCAACTGACCACTCTTCAGTGTTGGTAATCTCCTTCTATAGTACCAAATGGCAGTGGTATTCTTCTATGTCCATCATATGAACAATGAATTATGCCTCCATTCCCTCTATTTATACTAATACCAACTACATATATTTACACTCTGTTCCAGCTCCCTTGAGATCACTCGGCACTTGACTCAAACATTTTCACTAACATTCACATCAAACATACATCCACAGCAAGATTTGTCATCTAAGAGTATGATATACCAATGTATTACAGCCTAAAATACAAACACCAACAATATCTGCATCAGATCAGGAGCAAAACTTATGAGTTATGAGAATAAGTGATACCTGGTCTATGAAATTGGTCTTAGTGAAATAAAGGCACTGTAACCCTGAATAATCAGGCACAAAGAAACTTCCAAATCTCGGTAAAAAACTAGGAGAATTCAAGGAGAAATATGTGATGAGTTGTAAATGTATCTACATACAAAATGCATTTGGACAGCTGTCTTTTAAAGCACTGTAGCAAAACCCTGACTTCACTTATACTACCAAGTAGAGTGGTATATTTCTGAGTTACAGAAGTGGAACAGAGTGTAAAAAAATAGGAAACAGTATGCACATATTTCTTGTGCTTATACAGCTGAGACTGACAACATTTTTAATTATATAAATTAAATTAGACAACTTACACATTATCAACAACATTTTTACAAATTTGTTTCTTAGGAACAAAAGTAATCAAAACTGTTGGTTTTAAGTCAGGTTCACTTGCTGCTACATAAAATTTGAACTTCAAATTTTAAGTATCACATTATAGGGACAATACATCATTTGGGACATACTATTGCCAAGGCATAAAGGGGGTGAGGCATAAGCATTACTCAAAGAGAGAATGTAACTAAAAAAAACCAGCAAAATAAAAGCAGAGCAGCATCTGCACGAGGATTACAGTTCTTTTTTCCATAAAATCCTTTGGTTATAAGCAGCTCTCTCCTAATATCCCAAATAAAAGTAATGAAGAAGGAGAGGTATAATAAAAATATAACTTAATGAGTATTAAGTTCATTATTGTTCTTATAAGTTAAGGTATTTTTCAAAATGATAGAATAAAAAAATATGGCACAGAAAATAGATATTTTTTATATGAATGGCAGGGAAGAGTAAAGGAAATCCTTTATCAAAGAAAATAATACAACCTAAGCATTGTAAACAACCCACTGTGCACATTTCAGGAGCACAAGGTCATCTATAATACTTGGAAAACCCAGGATAAAAATATATGCATAAAAGCTAGTGACATTGATGAAGTACCCTATTCATCAAGGCACAAGGAATGCGGGACAGCAATGAAATCTACCCAAATATTGAAGAAGAACCTCACAATAAGTATTGTCAACACCCCTACAAATCCCTAAGTGAAAACTTCATCAGCACCTCAAATTCTTGCCATTTTCAGAGTCCACTTCCTTTACCAGAAGTGTCCCCTAAGATATGAAGACGATACCACAGGTTCATTTGTTCTAAAAATATGAAGGTTAAGACAGTGTGAGGCCCCAATCTGGCATAGTAAGGAGTAAATCCCTTCCAGAGAGCAAATATCCCTTCTCTTTGGACCACCTTGATCAGCACGTCAGCAGCACCAGTATATTCAGGCTTCCCATTGATCATTTTCATGTTCTGCACCCTGTTGGGAAAGATGGAAAACAGAATTTTAATTCATAATTAAGTATTAACCCACTCCAAAGATTACCAGTACATCACAACTCTTAAGTCAACAACTACCTTGTTTTTGCAATATCAACAGGCATGGATGCTGCAGTAGTTACAAGTCCAGATATCATGCTGGCTACAAAATGACACATTACATTGTCTCGGAAGTAACCTGTAATTATAAATAACATTTCAAGTACACTCAGCAATATATAGTAAATATATTCAAAACAACAAATGTCTCTATTTTCATACTCAATATAGGAAGTAAGGAAAAATTTAGGAAGCCAGGGAATGCTCTTCACATTTTTACAGAAAATATTTACAATCACCAAAAATTGTCTCAAATTACTTTTTATGCAAACTTCCTGTATTATACAAAAATTCCACATTACAACACTGACTACATATAAATTTAATACAGAAAAAGTAGTACCATTCATGATGATTAATTTAATCAGCAGAAAGATCTCAACCCAATAATATTAACCCCCACAGTATAGGTATGACACAGGGCTTTCTTGGGCCAAAATGCCTCAAGCATGGAAACTGCAGTACTTTTTGATAGACTTTTAATCCCCTGGATGGCTGAGGAATTATCTCTAAACCCCTCCCTCCCAGATTCCACGCCTTAACCCTCCCTCATGCACCACACCCAATGTGGTAGACATCCTCCGATGCAATCTCTGTGAGACCTTCTACATCGGATTGACTTCCGGCACTCTCAAACTCTGATTAAACCACCACCGATCCTCTTGTAACCCCTCCTCCCCGCATGCCTCTCTCCGTTTCCCCACCAATGCCTCCTCCCATTACCTTAAGTATGATAAATTTTTTTAAAGTGGGCATCTTTGCCTCCCCACTAGATCTTAAAAACATCGAACAATCACGCATTTTGCTCTTCCATGCCCTCTCCTTTCAGGGATTCAACCGAGCACTCTAATCCCCTTCTCCACCCCATCTCCCTAATCTCTCCTCCTGAGTAACTCTTCCAGTGGCAGTCAGGCAAACTTCCACCTCTGAAGAAGACCACAGATGTGGTTGGATATGCACGTTCTTTGTCAAGATAGAGAACTTGTTGCCAAAAAAGTTCAACGGATATCCATCGTGCCACGTGCAACGGACACTAATCATGCCATCAAGTGGCGAATTCAGCAAACCATTATTCTTCCATCAATGCATGCACCAGCTGAATGATTATTCCAAAAGCTCTCGAAAACTTATTACCTATTTTTAGCATAGAGTGGCCACTCAATATACACTTACTCGGTGGTAAAATTGAGAGTCTACAGTAATTTCATTTGAAAAATACTTAACTTTGCTTAAGTGTTAAGTTTATACTTGTGATGAAGTGCATTAATTCTGTTGATGTGTTGAAGGTGCAATTTTGCTACCCTCATTTCAATGGTGGCAAAGCTGAGGCGAAAGCCTTAGAACTATTTCATCACATGATTCTGCTACACTTTTGCCCATCATATCCACTTGTAAAGAATTTATTTAAGTTGAAGGAATGCAATATGTTCATGGCTATACAGTAGCTTATATTTTGAGTATATCCTAGGGATGAAAAAAAAATATTATTCCTATGTCAAGAGTAGACAAAATAACTGGAGCAATAAGCAGTGAAAACCAGCAATATGTGATAAATTGATATTTAAAAACTTATAAACAAAGAAATATTGCCTGAAAGGAGGAGGAAAGGAGAAAGAATGAAAAGCCATAAGAGAGTAAGCAAATAAGAGGAAAATAAGAAAAAAATGAATGTATTAGGTTATTTAACGTGGCCATTAGAAAGCCAAAATCAAGAATTAAAAAAGTAGGGGGTTTATACCACATGCATCATTGCGTCACCAGCCCACTGGCCAAAATAAAAGCTAAATTAGTAAAAGAATTGCATACAGTGTTCCCTTAAAGCTGAGAAATTTGTGTAAACAATGGCCAAGGTTTAAATGGCAATTCACATGCCTGATATGTACTAATTTAACCAGAAAACATTGTCCAAACAGGTTCCCGTTGTTAACTCAGAGCTTCCCTCCCCAGAGTAAAGAGTAAAAAGGAAGCAGCCATTTTCAGATTAAATTGGAATACCTGGACCCCTAAGACATTTTGTAGCTTTAAAATAATTTGAAAACCATAAGTCACTCCTCTTCAATCACCAATTAAAATGTCAATCGACCCTCATCCCATTTGCTTGCCTCATTAAATAGCCAAGATTCATCTTCTCTGGTTTCCACCTACCAACCATGGTATAAGGAACTACTAGTAACAATGGTATGAATATGAGTCCTCCCCACATTTAGCATTCATGATCATTCATTCAATAGTCAGTATGCTGGTAGTGAGCACAGTATCTGTCAGAGACCACTAGAGAGCATATTAGCAATGAAAAGCTTGATACCCCTTTAATACTAAGGGCAGACTGAGAAACTGGAAAATGTGCACTTAACTAAAGAATATGGCAGAAGATACAAGACGTTAACTTCTTTTTGCACTGCAATACATCACTCTTTATGCACTATGAATCATTCACCATATCAAATGCTAACCCTGGAAGCAATATGATGGTTTTGCTATTTCCAATAAAATTATACATCGGCCTCATCAATTTATGGTACCTCGGCTAAACTTCATCATTTTGAGCTGCTCATCATGCCCTACTCATTATATAAATTCCACAGCATATGCAGTGTTCTACATTCATTCCAAGTTATAAAAAATAAGGCTTCAAAGTAATTATACCTTGATAAGAGAAACATGAAAATTATTCTTAAGAAAGCCGAACCTGAATTTAGCAAGACTTGTTTTGCTTGTGAATAAGATGCAAGCTGTGCTGCATTAACCACCATGGCACGGCCCATGGTTGGGATTGCACCTCTCCACAGCGTAAATAACCCTTCTTCACGGACAATTCTAACTAATGCATTGCCCACATGTTTATACCCTCTTCTCTCAGCAGGGGGCAAACGGCCATCGGCTGTCATCCGGATTAAGGCAACCTATCAAAATGAGACAAGAGTGAAAAATCAACATTATATCAAATTAAAATTATATAAAGTTATATAAAATAATTATATAAAATTATATAAATTATAAAAAGAGAACAAGTTTTTTCTATCCATAATTTGACATTAAAATTACATACGCATTCCATTAAAAACTTAGAGCATAGATGAACAGATTAAATAATTCTAAATTAATTGGATCAGCTAATAAAAAATTTTATGAAAATGTTATTAATTGCAAAATGAGCAAGGACAGCAGAAAAAAATATTTATGTTCCCATCCAAAACATTAAGTAAATATGTGTATGGCAATGGGAAAATAAGGATGAGCACATGCCTTTAGATGTTAAGCGGAGATGCACAAGGATGTTGAGCTTGGAGGTAAACAAGGAATTAATTGGAGGGAATACTTATTCACTTTTATTTGGTGTCATATAAACCTGATTTGAACTTATTCCCTAGAGACTATGCACTATAATTGCATACCAGACATCTACCATGAAGGAGCAAACAATTTTCACACCTCAAAACATAAAAGTCAACCAACAAAACTATGGATGAGGTTCACAAATCTTACTTCATCAATTGAATTCCACCACTCAGCCATAGAGTAGACCCACCTTAGCAAGCACACATGCCCTTTATTCGGCATCAGAGCTCCACCCTCCCACTCATTTAAGCCCCATCATGGTATGATACCACGGTCAACTAATTATATATGTATCAGTTTTTCTAAATATTTGTTGTACACTCCAAAAATTTAAACTTGGAAATGGATTCTCTATATTTTGCTGCACATTATCATTTAAAAAATGAATTTCTAGCACTCATAAAACAGAGCTCTCATCACTTATACTACTTCAATGGCACAAATATGAACATCCAGTTCATACTAAAACTTGAATTCCATTTAAAAACTCTAAGTGAGATAATAGGAACTAAAATTATAGTTTAAACTTTTGGAGGGTACAACAAATTAAAGTTTAAAAAAACCACAGCGAATGCAACCAGTAGACCAATGACTTCTTTGCAGGAGGCTGCACATGGGTTGGAGGGTGAAGTCCATGGATGAGGAAAGGGACTTGCTTCTAACTAACTTGGGTATGAATGGCATACCCATATGATTCGTCGTCACCAGAGAGCTTAACACATTGGTGTAGAGGGAATGCTCATGCCTCATCTACAAACTGCCCTTCAAACCACCACATGGATGTGTGGCATGCGTTAGGACACCACATATATAGAGGTGTTAAGGATAATGTTTTGGGAGGTGAAATGGTGAAGTGCATTTTGGGAGTGTATTGAGTGGAGCTCAGTTTTTATTATAGAGTGGAAGGAATGAATGAAGAAGGATGGATTTCTGTACCTATCTCTTCGACAATGTATCTTTCTTATTTTATTGCTTGGGTCCAATCTACAGATTTCGGGTGGCGTCAAAATGACTCTCTATGCATTGATTTGATACACACCTATAATGAATTTCTCCAGCAAATTAAGCCCAGCCTATAGACTCCAAGTCTCTAGTGGCTCCCAACCTAATCCCTATGAAAGTAGAGAAACACTATATGTATGCTTGTAGCAGTTTTAACAAAGCGCGCAGCTTTCCTTTGTATTTTACTTATTTTTGGGTTACATCTTTCCCTCCAGTGCCCCAAATGCTCACAGAGTATTTGAGGTGTGGCCAAACCAGAGTGAAGGAGCACCTCTCTTTCATTTTTTTATTTGAGGACCTCTCCAATTTACGCTTGATAAATCCTAGTTTCTTTAAGGCTGTGCCACATATGTTTTGTATGTGTGTTCCCCATGATATGTCAGTGGTTAAGGTAATTCCCAGGTATCTGACTACCTGAAGACTTTATGTTCACTCCACCAACATGGCAGAAATAGCTTTGGTGTGATGACTTCCACTAGAAGGGTACTGTGGTACATTAACTAAGATTTAGTCTCAGCCCTCACTGATGGTATCACAAATAAACATGCTTCAGGCCCAATGATAGAACTTCAACATCTGCAACTTTGTTAATTTCATGGCAGATGTCCACATCATCTGCAAATAACCTTAGTTTACCACTAATTCAAGAACTAAGGTCATTCATAATGAATAAAAGGGAGTCGATCATACTTTCTTGTGACACACCAGAAATCACTAATCAAGTCAGAGCTAACACTGTCAATAACTACTTTTTTTGTAATCACTTAGAATGTAAGTTTTGTGAAGGAACCTAGTCAATTGCTTTCTTGAAATCAAATAACATTGTGTTGACTCGCTTATAATAACTGGGGAAGCACTTCCTTTTGCAAAGCTCTGCCAGGAAAGAGTTAACATCAACTCAAAGATTAGGCTGCATCATCTTTTAGGTATAATCCACCACACATTACAAAACCAGCATAGAGTATTTGCAAGAAACACTACGGACAACAAGAAAGAAAAGACTCTCTCTGTGATGATAAAGTACACCTGATATTAATATATGATTTTTTAATCATTACTATTAACATTTAAAATATAATTTAAATAATATGATTTGAATTTTGGCAATATTATTCAGTCAAAAGCACAAATAACATTGTACTTTCTACAGTTTTTTAAAACTACTATACACATTCAGGCTTCAATAGAAAACTGTAACTGAAACAAAAATGATTAACAGATTCAGCATCAAGAGGAGAGAAGTCATCTCTAAAAAATCATTTGACAACAGCATTTGCCTCAATTGCCAGCCAGGTGCAAGTGAGCCAGTAACACTGCCAAAGCAACCAGTATATCAAATCATTAGAGCAATGAGTATTATCTTTCACACACCTCAGTGCCAAGGCTTAACATTTAAACATAGAACTACCAGAGCTGTAATTAGCGAGGGGTCCAAGAGAGAGAGAGAGAATAATCTGTGCATGATTGAATATGCAGAGAAAAGATTCAAGAGCTCCACTCCAGCACTGCAAGAAGTATTGGAGCAGGGCTCCAAACTGCTTGAACTGAATTCAAGCCCTGCTCAGTGCCGAGGGAGAGCAAGGGATGGTGTAAACAAGGTGGGGGGAGGAGGGAAAGATGATGATGTGTTGTACGCCCAGAGCCCTTGATGCATTAGAAAACATCGTTAGGGAGCAACTAGAAATACTAAGGGGAATGGCAAGGGCATATACCTTTGGCTGTTCACATTTTGAATCATGAAAATATCCTGAAAAAGACCAAAATACCACCTTTGTTTTCAAGAAGAATACAGGGTTCAAATCAAAACTATGCCAAACATCCAATGGGAACAGAGCAAGGATTAAGGATAAATTGCACCAGGCAAACCCTTAACACAGCCTGGTTACACTCAGCTTGGACCTATATGGTCTCATGAGTGTAGGCATGAATGAACAGGATCAGAAAAGGGCTCATTTCATGGCCATGCATGAACTTTACAGGTTTATGCATCACATAAGCTAGGCTTTCAACAACAAAGTTCACAATTCAACGATTAGCCAGTCACAGTAAGCACCAATTCCAGTCTTTTTTTACGCATATGAGACATTCACCCAACACGGATTGAGCAGCAAATAAAGAGGAAACAAGGGGTGATCCTCAATAACTACACAACAATGCATGTTGTATCCATGATAAAATACAACACAACAATAGTAATATCCACACTTTAAAACACATATTATCCACACACATTAAAGTGTGGATATTACTATCGTTGTGTTATATTTTATCATGGATATATCGCATTTCCACCAAGTAAAGCCTGAAACGATTTCATACGTAATGCATGTTGCATTGAAATTAATGCCAGTGGATCTCAAAGCTGACAAGCAAAAGTATTTGGTGACAGTTCAACTGCATCATTGATATTGAATTAGAAGTATTCCAAGGAGTTGTTTGTTTGGGTATCGAGACTATGATGCACACTGATGGTCCTTCCATGATGATGGCAAGCAATACTCAGTTATATAGGTATAATAAATTCTCAGGCTTCAGTTGGTGGAACAACATTGCGATGGTTTGTAATTAAACTCACTTAGTAATATTCCACAATGGCTTTAATTACTCCGACCTAGGTTTCGACTCAAGTTTCGGCTCAAGGTTATTATCAAGGTAATGACCTTGATAATAACCTTGATAACCTAGATAATAACCTTGATAATGACTTAGCTTGAGTCGAAACCTAGGTCAGAGTAATAAAAACCATTGTGGAATATTACTATGTGAGTTTAATTACAAAGCATCACAATACTCATTGTCAGTTAATTTGCAACATACATATACTTCATTACTTTCAAAATAGTCAAATAAGGTTAGAACATATTCAGGATTTGAAAATATCACAGTGGCCCAGCAGGTATATTGGGTTGGCTGAGCGCATCACAGACTCTCAACTGATTGATGCTAAAGCTGAAAGTCAAACATGGCATCCAAGCATGACAGCAGGGTGCATAGGCTGCAAAAGTGTATGACAAGGACATCATACTGGAGAAGGATATGCAGGTTCTGATGGGAACAGTGGTGAAGTTGAACAGGCGGCAGATGAATTAGATGGTCATGATGGCGCAACTTGACATAAATCTATGTTACTACACAGCAGGTCAGCAGACATGTTCGAGCAAATGCTGCATGAGTAAGTCCCAGGCCTATGCCTCATACCAAGAAAAAATATACAAGACAACAGGGTTATCTTTTGGTGCCTTTTTTTTGATAAGGTGATCTTTGGTCATAAAAAATGCACTGAAATAGAGGCACGTTGGCACATCAGAAATGAGAATTGTTCTTTAGTACAAAAAAGTCATAGGACCATAAGCTTGTGGTGTCTAGAGCTAGCAAAATGTTCTGGTTCTCCATTTGCGGCCACAGTCTTGGGCATTACAAATTAGTAAAGCTACAATGGCAAGGGACATGAAGGGACAAAAGTAGCATGTCACTATCGTGAGAACTAAGCATCCTTTGATTCATGTGGACTAATATGAAAATAACTCCAGAGACAGTAAAAACGTACATTCCAACTAAGTACAGAGTGGATGTCATTGATACGAAGGCTAAACTGAGCTCTGTGGAAGGGATCTCTAGAAGGTGACCTGCTCATAGTTTATACATTACTCTCACCTTAAAAGAAATCAGTGCTCATGTCATATACAAAAGTGTTACTGGTAGCCACATCACACAAGGAGAATATCTGAACAAATTGTCAGATGTGCCTACTCCCAAGTTTAGATGTTCCATGTTCTATACACCGAAAAGTGAATATTCAAAATCAGATGCTGCTAATGAGATGAAAAACAGACAAAATGACACCTTAGTCAACTATGTCAACATTGTAAAAATAACCAGTCCAAAAGTGCAAAAGAAGCAACAAATCACTGTGAAGCAAATGCAGTACCAAAACCAATTTTGCTGGTGAAAAATGCTCAGAGTAATGTCAGTGAGAACATTCGCAGGAACACTTCGCTATCTATGCTATGCACAGAAAAATTCCTCCGCCACTCAAAAGATCTATCATCTTGTGTTACCTTTTGATAATTAAAAGTTTCGACTCCATAATGGCGATGCATTATGCACTACAGACTAAGCAGTCTGCCTATTAAGGCAATTTTGACAAAAAATGCTCAGAAGTAGGTGAAAAGAACAAATATATTTAAAGCTTCACTTATTAAACCAAAAGAAAAATTATTGCTGACTGAAATGGTTGAAGAAAATGTAAACCCTTCATGATTTCATTATGTTAATTTAAATAACTCAAGCAATTTGAAAATCTCAAAATAGCCAAAATAGCTGTCTGTTGTTCTCATAAGTGCCTAAGTCCAGTCATTCTAGTGTTAAAAGGGTGGATGTTGAGCATTGAGTTCACATAGTGATGTGCCTTGACCACTTTCTACAGTATTTACAAACTTTTCAGCAATGATGGTCAATTAGTTCCCTGTGGTTCGGCAGTAGACAAATTTTCCAACAGAGAGCATTCCACTTGTAGTTGACAGCGGAGAGGCCTTGTGGAGAGTGCTGTAGTCAAATTAATACTAATCATTCTCAACTCAACATTTTTCATAGAAGGATATCTTAATAAATATTAAATAATTGATACTGAATCAAATACAAATAATAGTTTACTGATACAAAGAGTAATGTGTAGCTTAACCTACAAGCTTTAAGCTCAAGAAGTTCATCTTTTGTTGACAACAGTCTGAAGAATAAAAAATCATAGATGATACCTAACTTATGGAATGACAAAAATTATTGCTCTTGGTAACACCTGGCCTTCTGGAGATATTTCATTGGAAATGAATAACCAATAATGCCCATACTCCCAACCAAGTGTGAAATACTCAAACAGGTTGAGCCCTTAAGGATGAGGAATAAGAAATTTATAATTCACATTGGATTGAACAAGTTGAACCAATGGGATGTTACCAATGACACCTCCAAGATGGTCAAAGGCATTCAAGAAATTGCATTTGCTGGAGGAAGAGCTTGAAACGAGGATGGTGATATAATATCCAGCTCCAAAGTGACACAAGAAGTATAGAAAAGAAGTAAGAAATACAGTGGGAAGGGACCAAATTACTCAGGCGTACGCAAGGTTATTCAGAGTGCCTCGTCAAAGAAGCCATTAAGATCTGTTTACAACCTTAAAACATCAACAGAAATGCTGGTTTCCAATTAAGCAACACCTGGAGACCAATCATCAACACCCTTCAATACATTAGGGAAGGCAGGAAAACATGCATACCCCATAGCCAATCAGATGGCAACTGACCCAAAGGAATGAGTATATATACCAGTCAAAATTGAGAAGAAGGCATTCAGAGCCCCTGAAGATGGAGAGCAAGTCCCTCTCTGAAATGTCGGGACCTATGGACCTGCTTACCAGGTGGAACACCCGAGAAACATTTATCCAGTGAAATCAATTGATTAATACTTGAATATACAGCAAAACTTCCTTGAACTCATGGGTTACATTCTGCAGTAATGCCACATGGTACGAATCCTTGTTAGAAGAAGCAGAAGTATAATGGAAATACAAGGGCTGTGTAGCACAATCGATAAAAAATAGGCCTCCAAGGTAACCTTTTCCACAATTATGACATTGTTGTGCACATTTCTCTGGGAAAAGACCTAGTAACGATGTATACAGTATCTTCACATGCAAAGTAAATATTTTATTATCCAGTAGATAGAAAATTTAAGACGTCCCCATAACTTTACATTGACCCAACTCATACATGCTTAGTTCCTCCTCACAACCTGGAAATGAGAATGGAAACTTTCCGTCACTCAAAACAATTAATACATACAAGAAAAGCATCCTAAAACTTTTTGCCATCTTACTACAAATGAAAAAAAAAGAAGAAGTCCCAGGGAGAGTGTTAACTTTAATTGGAAAACGATCTAAAAACATGTGGACTAGTTTTTCTTATTACTAATTCACTTTGTAACAGACTAGAGATAGTAGGCTAGCCTACCACATGCTTCAATCATAATATCCAAGGCATTCCACAGCACTATCCATCTAGTCTAGGGATAGGGATATGGAGAAGAAGAATAGAGGTTTCCAGGGGAAAATCATGCTTAATTTGTATTCTTAAATGATGAATCTTGCTAGGTGTCGAGCACCCTGAATTCCCCTAGTCAATAACTGACCCAATTTTGTCAGAGGTGAATATTGAGTCTTGACAGAATGAGAACATTGTGCTGAACTTCTTATACCCAGCATGAGAGGCAGCCATGATCCGGTATGCATTATATCACAAAACATTAATCAATAAAAATGGGCTTCTTGAATACTTGCAGAGTGATTGACATCACAAATCAAGGATGCTACACTGACTACTCATTACTTTTCAAAGTACACAGTATTAAAATTACGATGATGCAACACTGTTTGTTGCAATGCAGTACTCAAGAATGCATCCAATTTTGGCTTTGGAATAATGAAGGAAATTGATTCCATTAGGGTGGGTAGGTAGGGTAGCATTCCAAGCTGATGTCTACATCTACATACTACCCCGCGAGCCACCGCAAAAGTGTGGCAGGGGGTGGTAGGTCACCAGCCGTGTAAAGATGTAAAAGTTTTTGAGGTGAAAGGGGGACATGTACCATGGGAGTGTATTTGGAGGAGCTAAGTTTTTATTGTGGTCACTTATTATGCACAGAAATAACGAGCTTTTGTACCTATCTGTTTGGCAATGTTACTCTCTTATTTCATCGCTTCTGTCAGACCTAGAAATGTAGTGAGGCATCACGATAATATTTTCAGTTTCGCTCTGAAACACACCAGTCCTGAATATCTCAAGCAGCCTAAGCCTAGCGTGTAGCCTCTGAGTCTCTAGGGGCTCCCACTTTAATGCCTCTAACAGTTGTGTAACACTATATGTTTGCTCGTAGCAGTTTTTAACGAAGCATGCTGCTTTTCTTTGTAAATTGTTAACGTTTTGGTTAAATCTATTTGACCAGGGTACCAAATGCTCATGGCATATTCGAGGTGTGGCCTAACCAGAGCGAAGTAGCATCTCTCTTTTACTTTTTCATCCAAGGAACTTCCAATTATAAGCTTAACAAAACATAGTTTCTTTAATGCTGTGCCACATATGTTTTGTATGTGTGTTCCCCACGATATATCTGAAGTTAAGGTAATTCCAAGATATTTTACTGTATTTGAAGATTTAATGTTTACTCAACCCATGGTGTAGGTGACTTCTGTGCCACACGCCCATGCGGCAGCTCGCGTGGGGTAGTATGTAGATGTAGACATCAGCTTCACACTAATGGAATCAATTCCCTTCAATTTTCCAAAGCCAAGTCAAAATTGGAAGCATCCTTGAGTACTGCATTGCAACACACAATGTCAGGTCAATTCACCTACTGAGTAAGAAAATTACTACAGTAGGAACTCCAAATTACAAAATTTTGATTTTTTGAAGCAAAATCTTCTGTCCAGACCAAGAGGGTATATAAATGCATGTAACAGTATGTGATATTAAGAAATAACAAAGTTTTGAAATTACGAACCTCGGTTCTTGGTCCCAACGTGAAAAAGTTTCTCGTTTATATGAATGATGAAGGGTCACAGCAGCGTTTTTTAGGCGCTCCTTGTCAGAGTGAAGAAATTGATCATTGTTGCCGCATACATTGTGCATTATGTGACTTAAATGAACGATAATACATTTTTCAATGCTGCAGTAGTAAGGACGACTTTTAATCAAAGGCATATTAGTTCATAAAACATGTCACCAAATCGGACGAATTTATTTGTTATCATGAGTCCAGAGTTACAGACAAGTAAAAAAACGTGAATTAATCGAATACAAATATACTCGCCCACTGGAGACCAATTGCTACTACCAGACTTTTACTCTCATGATCCCTGGCACTTTTTCATACTTGTTTTTCCCAAACATAAATCCATGATGAGTACTCCTATTACAGAAATCATTTGCAGTGCATGTGTGCATAAAAAGACTTACAAGTTTGGAGATGATGCCATGGCATTCAAGCGGTAAATTCAGTAGTGCATATCACCCGAGGAAGCTTTTTTCTCACAATTTCAGACTGATTACACTCAACTTGCTCCATGGCATAATAATTCTGGCTGGCAATAGTTATCATCGAAAGACTCAGGTTTAATTAACCATCCTAATTGAAACTTTTGCTGAAGTCATCAAGCAAGGCATTACCCTTTCCTTCTTCCGTCACCAACAGCCAAGAAAACCATAGAAAATACGAGTTCGCTTGGTTCATACGACCACTGAGTTTGATGCACGTTAATTCGACTAGTTCTGGGTGCATGTGCAATCAATGGGAAAAAACGCTCAAGCACCCATATAAATTTATATTGGAAAATGTTGTACCCTCTTCCCCTTCGCCCCAACCCAGTGATCAAATAAATATCCTGAAAGAGAGCTCAGCTGCATTCCTGCAGATTGATGAAGAGTCTGATAAGTGTTTTGTAGCTTAGTCCTTATTAGAGATATTTATAAGAAGAGGATTAGTGGAACCATCCTATGAGACACCAAAAGTCACGCAGTTGGAGAGGGAGCAAAAAGCCTCATCAGCATCCTAGCCCAATTGGAGGGGCTTTCATTTTTTCCTTTGGTTATCGGATGCTATCCCCCGAAAGACATCCAATGTGGGGGCCAGTTGATACCTAGCCAGTGCGGAAGCAAGATACGAGTAGGCCGACATCTTTGGGTAGGGGTGTTGAGGAAAGGAGTTCCGAGAGTTATAATGGTCATGGGCAAGGAACTATCAAAACTAAAGAGAAAGAGAAGTGGAATATCGTTGGAGGAGAAGGTGAAAATGATTCAAATAGTTGTATCATATGAGTAAAGTAAAAATGCCGTGGCAGAAAAGTTTGAGGTGTCATTGTCAACGCTTTCCACAATCGTTGCCAACTGCGCTAAAATTCTAGTGAAAGTGGAGGAGGGGGTATCACCTAAAGGAAAAATTTATGCGGAGCTAAGTTCACTGAAATTGAAAATGAACTTTACCACTTCTTCTGCAAGTGTCATGAGCAGAAAGTGGCCCGATCATTCAACAGAAGGGGGAAGAAATTCCTGTAGGCCAGAAAATCGAAGAATTCAAATGATCCATTGGCTGGCTGAGCAATTTTGAATCCCGATTCAACATTGTGTCGTAGAAGATATATGGAGAAGGGAGTCATGGAGTGAGGTATCCTCAAAAACAATTATTAATTAATTATCCTAAAAAGCGACAGGATTCCCTTTCCCAGCACCTGATTATCCTGTTCCTGAGATTAGTCTCAGTCAAACTACCTTAATAGTGAATGAATTCCTGTTAGTGCTATAAAAGAATATTTATTTGACAATTTTAATGTTTTGGAAGAGGTACAGTATGAAATGCCTATTCTATTGAGATAAGAGGTTTGCCAAGTGATTTCCAAAATTACTTGTCGTAAGTTGGCAGTTCATTGGCTGCAATCAGAAGCATTTTTTTGTCAATGGATAATGATCTCCAAGCTTGTGTAAGTCGAATGCTACAGCCAGCGACGGAAGAGCCTGTGGCAGGGCTAAGTAAGGAAAGCAGTGATGAAAACTAAAATGACAAAGTCCTGATCTCTCCCAAAAAGAACAAAGTTTCACTTACTCTTAATACATTACATCGATTCCAAATTATTAACGATGTCAACTCCCTGTTCAGTTTACAAGTATCCTAATTAGAGGCCATTGTGGAAGCGACTATGGAGCACAGCAAAGTGCAAAAACAAATATGAGATTTATGTTAAAGAAGTGATTCTGCCGGCAGAAGAACTGAAGTACTTTTATAATAAACATTCATTTGTATTTCCTCTTGACTTATTATTCACTGACTCCCTATTCTGATATTGTTGGAATGGATCAGAAATTAAGGAAATGCGAAATGGAAATGCCAACCCATTCCCATATTCTTTTTCCCTACCAGGAAAATTCACCCAGCTTTACATCTCCGCAGCTTCAAAACCTCGCCTTACTCATCACCATCACCTTTCTTTCCCACTATCAGCGAACTTATCAAACGCTTCCTTTCCTTCCCACACTGGTCATATTTCTCCCTCAAGTGACCCTCTGTGCTCTCCTATCCCCATTCCCTGCTCAAGCCCACCCGCTCTATGGATGGGCACGAGCCATCCCTCTCACACCGAAGCCTCCCGTGCCGGCCCTCCAGAAGATCAGGCCCCTTCATATCCCCCCCTCCTCCCACCCGCTCAATACTAGGTTAGGATGCTATGTCCCCAGCTGACTCTGCAGACCCCCCATACCAACTCTTGGGTAAATACGCGTATCCGACGCTCACCCTCGTTTGTTTCTGTGTGTTCTTCTTTTGACCACGCTCTTTTTGAGCGATTTCTCCCAGAAGTTGGGCCCGTCTGTGTGTTGTGAGTGAGTGATTTGAGTGTGTGTGTGTGCGATTGTGGTAATAACCAGGCATCCTTAGTAGGGTCCCATTAGCCCTATGAAGGATATCAGGTTATAACCCAGGCATCCTTATCAGGGTCCCATTAGCCCTCGAAAAGGATCCCAAACTGGGTTGAGTGTGTGTGTCTGTGTTGGTCACTGGCGAGGAAGTAACATTCCCGTAAACCATCACAGGAGGGTATTCTGGTGGAGAGGCTGTGGTTGGTCCCTGCTGTGGAATCTCCTTTCACGCAAAACAACACAGTAAGTGAATTTTGTGGTACATGTTTGACGAGTGGTGCCATTTTTACGGCTATTGGAGAATTTTATTTTTATCCAACTCTTGGGTACTTTACGAAGTCCTGGCCTGACCTGGAGCTGCAATGCTCAGATGAAAATCTCCTTGTAGTAGTAAGCAGAGGAAAAACGATAAGCAAAAATATCCCACTTTTTAATTCAATATCAAATCTTTATATGAAGTCTGAGATTTAATGATTTAAAAGCAGGTGACCCAATCTGAACAGAACCACAACTGAATCTTTCGCACAGTAGAGTGAAAAACGAAAATTATTGATTTGTAATGTTAGCATCATTAGTAGCTGATTAAGTGTAAAAGGAACTATCTCACCTTCACTGTTGAAGTGTGTGGATTGTACAATATACTTTTGAAAGAAGATACACATTTAGCTGGACTCCTCTAGAGGCTCTTCTTACAACTACATCATCTTGCAAATAACTACGCACTAATAAGCTGAATCCAAGGGAGAATAATGATTGTTATTTCACGAAATTAATAGGCATGTAATTTTTTGTACAAAATACATAACATGCATACATGGCATAGAATCCGCGAGAGAATCTTGTCACTGTCTTAGCTTAATATAGGTACATATATGTACTATGCCTGACATGGAGCATATGATCATCTTCTAATGAAAATATATTCGTCTAAGTTCTATATTCGGACCAAATTATCACGCAAGTCACACACTACCTTAGTGTATGCATAAATCAATACTACTGGTATCACAATACATCGCTCCGGCCAGAGTAATGAGTTCTCTAGTTAAGAAATGACAGAAAAATTCGCTGTGAAGCTTCCTAGGCATAGTTCAAACTGTACGAAAATTTTGCAAAGACACTTGATTGCCTAATCTCTTACTCATTGAAGAAAAAAAAACAAAAAGGTACTTTTTTAGATGTAGATTTCTGCGTGGCATGGATAGAGGTTGATTCTTCTGATTTTCGGGATTTCTGCTGCGAAAAGATGGAATGATGCGGCGGAAATTCCAAAAATCAGAAGCGTCGACCTCCTACAAGTTAGCCGTGTTCAACTTTATGTACCCTATTGGCATGAATAAAAATTTAAATTAACCTTGATAAATTATAACTTCGTTAATCATGCGATTATGTCGCAACAGTACATCGTAATTTAAGGAAACAAAAAAAAATAGCATCATCGCGATTCTCTTGAAAGATACTCGTTCATATGAAATTAGATATTAAGAAGTGCCGATTTTTTCGCTCCCATCAACTTCGTAATTTAGAGTTTTTACTGTAATTGAAAAGTACAGTGAATCTCCACAGTGAAATAAAATCAAAATTTATGGTTGGTGACTGTTATACCATCAGGTTTTGGTTAGGTAGGAAAAAATATTATAGCCACAGCATAAATTTGAATCACATACTGCATTTGGTGAAGTTTCAAACATGTTTAGAAACTGAGTAAATTCTAACCAGAATCATGGGAAGCCAGATTTAGGGAAGTTTCACTGTACATACACACGTGTAGTAGACTTTTATTCACCGTTTGGAAGGACAAGGCAGTGGAATGACTTGTGAGAAGACAAACTGTGGATGTTTGCAGCAGCTTTGTAAAGAAGTGAACATTGTATCACATTGGGGTAATCAATCAACTGAATCCATTTTCAGCCATACATACTTGATTAGGGTTAATACAGGTCATTAGCAAGCGACCATACACCGTGGTTTTCCACAAAGCTAAGTGATCATTGTAAGAGTTATGCAAAGGAGCCAATTTTGGCAGATAGGCAGGAGATTTTACAACAGATGCAGCAGGCCTCACATTTCTGAGACCAGAGAGGCTGTTGTATGCCAATCTCCTACCAAAGAGCTTGAAAAGACCATGTAACTCCATGAAGTTGATGGCAGCTTGCTTGCTACAATGTAATTTCCATTGATGAGACCAATGTTTCTAAATAGGATATCAGCTATTTCCAAGAGTCATATTGATCAAGTCTAAGGGTATTTACACAATATATGACAACTAATGTTTTCTCGGCACTGGCATGTCTACTTTCAATTTCTTGATTAGTATCCCAAATTTTATCATGACTAATCCACATGATTTGCCACAAAGGAGAAGCCACTTGGGTATAATGTAAAAGTGAACTAATAAATGGAAGTTTCAAATCTTCTCTCTCTCTTGCTTTAAATGTATTATAATTTATTGTGTCAATCAAATTGTGGTTTTTCTGTGATTTTTTGCTGTGTGAACTTAAAAACCTCATTGGTAATGAAAAATAAGAATAAATACAGAGCAATTACTTCCTGAGATCCATATTGCCCTTCAGCATGCCAAAGGCAACTTGCATGGAGTACTAGAATGCTGAAGTGAAAAGTGATGGAGAAAGCTTTATTTTCCAATTAATCCATTCTAAAAGAGGAGATGCTAATCAAATCAAAAGTTAAGTGTGGTTTAACTTTTATTATACAGGAAATGATCCATTTACCATTCAATTATCTACAGCGAATAAAGAGTACATTCGTTTAGTAATCCAGTTTCAACTGGTAGAGAGATTATATGTATCATAAAAATTAGTTACTTAGTTACTCGTGCCCCCTTATTCTGAGAGATATTTTTGGGACCGCAAATTACATGAAGGGCATGGGAACTTATTTGTGATCATGACCAGGCATGAGCATACTGAAAAGCACATTGACAAAGAAAAAAGGCAAGAACTGCAAGGTGAATGTAGCTTCTCCTCACTAAAGCAGATAGAGAAAATGTAACTAAAGCATAAAAAATTACAAAATAGGTAGTTTAAAAAAATTGATGGCTTCAGTTAGCCACCAACTTGAACTAACTTTATAAAGGCCATGACGAATCAGAGAATTCAGTCAACCCCTTGCTTTTCATAGGCTGTAGAAATTTGCAGGCAAACATGTGAAACCCTAGAAACAGAACTTTGAATTATCGATTATATTCAAAGAAAATTATAACATGACCAAGGATGAACTCCTAAATTGCACTTCAGAAGTCAGCAGTTCAGAAATAACTTAAGCTGAAGGCTAAATTACTGGGATAGACATAAGTAATTAATGCAATTTTAATAGAAGATGGAGACATGTTGGTTCAGCAGATAAAAGTTATGAGAAAATGGAACAAAATAGTCCTGTCATTTTTTAGTTTACACTTTCAAATTAACGCTATATTCTTAATACCAATACGCTCAACAAAGGAGGGTGCTACCACCTTTTATGAAGTGCACAGGAAAGAGAGTAGGCACCTGAAACATGCATCAAAATGTTCATTTGATCGATCACTGAGTCCCAGATACACCTAATCATGAACTACTAGGCCCTTGGCTGCAATGCTTGGGGCAGTAGTATAAACATCAGTAGCGCGAAAGATGATGCTCATAATAATTCTTTCACGGACTTGAAGCAAATAAGGTGCAATCAGAAAACTTATCCATATCAGGCTATTTACAATTAATTAAAAGACCGGGATTTTACTCATTAAGCCACATACTGCTGCAAGACACCATATGCTTTTTCTCACTCCATCATCATGAATTAAAAAATGCAATTACATTTTTATTATTAATTTAGTTTTTTACACTCCTTTAAATGTTTTAGTCCAATAATACTGACTACTTGTATCTAATATAAAGGAACGCTAACAAAGTTGCTATATAACCTTGTGTACCACGTGCACCTGAGTGAGATGTGTACCCTGCTTTTATAAGCCTTATTTTTTTTAAATCGCCATCCCATTAGTGATACTCCCTCATAATTTAAGCAGCATTTATCTTAGGCAAGGTGGGGGACAGAGGTAAGTATATTTGCTTTTAGGCAGCTCAAACACTTTTTTAATGTTTTTTCCACAATAAATTGATTTAAGTACACAATTTTTATTCAAATCAAACAAACCCAACCTCTCTGTGATGTTTAGTTAGTGACTGAGTGCAGACTGACACAAAGCTCTCCAATTTTGAGTATCTTATTCTGCCTCCAACAAACTAAATTTCAATCTGCTAGTCTTATGCCACCTCTTACAGTGATGTGCAAATTGACACATGCAGTGAATATGGTGATTTTTTTTGCTCTTTCAAACTGTAAATAATTTTTGCAGATTTCATTTAGCCATAAGCAGAGATGAGCAAGACCTTGTGGAATTCCTAAACATAACATGCAATTTTTTAAAGTGAAAGCCATGTAAAAGCAATCAAAAATAACGAAACATCAATGTCAAAATCTGGAATATAATCAAACAAAAACTCAACACATACTAAGTGCACATAATTTCTAGAGATGTGTGTGTGGTGTGACTGTGGTCTTGAGCAGCAAGCAATTGAACAATACAATCCTTCGACTGACTTGATCTGAGTGTCAAGGAATCCAGCTGCTTTAAGGGTTTCTTGGAAAGTCAGAGAGATAGGGAACCTGTGTACCCTCCTTTTCAACTATGATTTCAGGGAATAATGGTGTGCGTGGTTCGTGAGTTTATCCAGTATATGAAAGAGGCAACGTTCATGTAGCAAGAAAAGCCACTCATCTCTCCAATCAGCTAAATGCAGTAGATTTTCCAGTAAAATCTATGCACATAGTATGAGTATTTTTCGCCTCCATATTTATTCATTAAGTGAAATAAAACACCTCTGATCCAATATTCAGTCACTATGATCTGCTTATTCACCACATAGATGCTTTTAACTGGTCCTTTGGATTGTTTTGCACTAATGCCTAAATTCATGGTTTCTATCTGTGACTGCTAAAACAAGCTTACTATTGACCTAAAATATATAGAATTTTCTGGGATATCATTCACCAGACAGGGGCTCTTAACTTTTCAGTTCACATCTTCATCTCATACTGAAAGCTCAGAGTCTTAGAATTTCCCGAGTTTTGTCTCAGAGTTCTAATTCCAGTGATAATGGTAGACAAAAAAAGAGTGAAAGCCTTCTATTGAGATGAAGTGTTTAAAAAAAACCCAGTGTGTTTGCTGATGAAATCCTAACTTATGTGATCAGGGCATGCTGGTCACTGAAATAGGCTGGTAGTTTGAATTGCCTCACACTCTGGTAGATAAAAGAGCGAAAGCTAAAGTCAGATTTTAAGTAAAAAGAAAGAAGAAAATTCTATAAAATTAACAGTGATGCAGAATAACATGGACTTATTGCTGATATAGAGGAACTCTTAATTCTTTGGGCCGAGAATCAAACAGCCTGACTCACAGTTATCCATGACAATGACTAAAGGTTTATTTAAAGACATCAAAGAAAGTCATGGTGAAGGCTATCAGTGGGACTTTTTTCAGGCAAGTTGAGTCTAGTTTAAAAATTGTAAAACCCAATTCAATTTGCATAATATTAGAGTGCAAGGGGAGTCAGCAAATCCCAGCAACCTGGTCACTTGGGATTTCCTGAAGACATTAATAGGCATAATTGACAAGGGAGACTACTGCTCAGAGCAAATCCTAAATGCTGAGGAGACAGGCCTCCATTGGGAAAATACCATCTGGGATGTTTAAAGTCAAGGAAACAAAATCATTGCCAGGATTAAATACTGCTAAGGATAGATTAATTTTATTGCAAGGGTAAATTGCTGCTAGAAGGTTTAAGCTGAAACCAATGGTTGTATATCAGAGTGGTGATATGCAACATTAAAAGGAATTGATGAATATTTTCATAATTTGGAGAAATAATTCAAAATTTTGTATAACCGCAACGCTCTCTGGGAATTGATTTTCTTAAAATAGCATCCCTGCTGTCCAATGATAGCCTACGGTCAAAACTCAAAGCATTGTTCATTTAGAACAATACAACAAGCCATAAACAGGCACTACTGATGCTAATGCTTGCTTACATAACAGGGCTGGGATAAATAATTTCTTAAAACTAGGTGAGACAACCATAACTTCACCATTTGAAGAACTTAAGTATTTTGTATTTCAAATATGTACATATTTGAGGCATTTTAAGTATTTTAAAACACTTGAAAATTGATACTTGAGCCCGAATGGGAGTTCGTGAATTTGGTACTATTGATTCTCAGTTGACAAAAAGTAAATTAATTTTAATTCTGAATTATGGAATTATCCAACTATGGTAAAATCTAAAAAGAAAATTTTGACAAATGCTGGAAAATAGTGGTGGACTTCTTCCATAGCAACAGAGGCGAGTATGGTGCAGAACTTCAGAAGAGTAGCACACCCCTTCAGAACTGAAGCTCAAAGATCTCCAAAAGCCCCTTTTACAAAGACATTTCATGGACATCAAAAGAGAAGAATTTTTATTCCACTTGTATGCATATCAACAATTTTGTCCATCTATCTGTAAAACTTAATTTGAATTTTCTGGTGATCACTCAACAATAGCTATTTGAAAAACATTTTCAAGTCGTAATATTAACAAATTAGAAATCACAGTTCAGTACTGCATTCATTTTGCTAACTCTGTGATCACTCATCTGCAGTAAATTCATGGAGATAATTAGCTTATCTGAAATAATCAGTATTCAAAATTACTGGTGTCACTCAATACCGTAGCGGAATGTCCTTTTGCATGCCAACAATCTCTTTTCTGCTTACAAAGATATCATTCCTTGACAGTTCAACCACATCACAACACCCATTATCCCAGAGTGTGATGAAACGTGGTGAATTTCTTCCTTTTAAGGACTTAAGCAATCATGCTATTTTTTTTGCTCCATCTCAATCAGTTTAGGTTTCACCGCCTGTTCAAAGTTTCCGGACCATTGCAGTTTGTATCAATCATACAGAGGAAGCTATTTGCTTTCTCAGAAAATTTGTTTTCTAAGACAATAATTTATATCTTCCTGGTATACCAACCGATGCAGATGAAACATTTAATGAGTTCATGGTAATATGAGAAAAACATTAGCTAAGCCAACAAGTACCTACTTGTGGCCAAGAAAAAAAATCCCGAAATGTTATTTGGAAAAATTTTCAGAAAAAGAAAGTTACATGCTAAGTGGAATATCTTTGAATGGGAAAAGGATAATAAAATTTTTTCACATTTCTGTTCCTAAAGACATGCTCTACCATCTGGTGAAAAATTGATAGGGTTTTCACTCCTTTATTATATTTTCTCACTTCATAATTTTTTCACTAGCTCATTTCCTCATGAATTTCTACATAAGGTGTCCTGTGATCTTTAACAAAAAATATAAAACTTCAATTAAAAATCACTTTGTGTTGTAACTACAGAACTAAGTGGGATGATTTCTTTTAAGGGATGTGCGAAACCATGACTTACACATGGTGAATCTTTCACGAAAAATACTCTCAAAATAAAACTAAATGAAAAGGACAATGGTAAACACGAAGCTTAAATGACCAACACGAGGAAGTTGATGACATGAGATTGATTCCACTACATTGATGAACAACTCCAATCACAAATACAAAGTGTGAATGATGATTGACTAAATTTTTCATTGCATGATATTGGATATTCTCCAATGAATGCGCAGGGATTGCCCAGATATACACAAATCTTCTTGCAACAAGAAATTCAATGGGTACATCTTGTTTTTCACAAAAGATTGTACTAAGTGTTCTAACCTTAACATGACTGAACAAATGTTTACCAGTGGTAGGTTAAAGGATGACAGGAGAGACCATTTTCACTTTCGGGGGCTTGGTCCAAACACATGAAGAAAATGTGATTCTTTTTTATATTGCTAGCTCAAAGATGATCCTATTGGAGTTTGAATCATTCTACTTCGATGCCATGATATTTGTTCCCTGAAGTCACTACAGCAGTGACCAGAAACACAATTCATTAGGCATAGAGTTTTAGCCAGAGATGTGAATGAATACTACATTCCAGATTTACTTCAATTATGCTCAGTATTCCTAAAGACTTGCACCACACATGAGCTTCAATCTGAGCTAGATTTATTTGACTATTTTTTTTATTCTTTATGATCACCAGACTGCATCCAAATTCAAAATGAATTGTAAATTTTAATCATGGATGGACATTGTAAAATACTTTGATATGCAACTGAAAGATTTTCACTCTTCTCTTCAATGAACAAACCGAGAACATGGCAAATAACTTCACATAGAAATGTTTATTAGCCACCCCATTACGGTATTCTGCTTTAAAAAAAGAACTCTGGTGACTGAGAATAACATCTAAGTACCCTTTAAAACTAATTATTTTGTGAGGGTGGTAGGTACCCTTATGGTCACCTACATTTTCTCCGGGTGTACATTAAAAGTGATGGAAAGGACACTAATTAGGAGAGCAAAATCAGTTTAGTGTGGGATGCATCAGCATAGTACAGAGCTAGGCAAAACAGAAGAAGAGGGTGTTGGAATAGTATTATTTACCATAAAATCCAAAATCAACCATTATATTTAATAGATTGAATTCCAAGCAATCATGGTGCAAAATAACATGGGCAGTCAATAAAATAATCAATGACAAAGTCATCAAAAGCACCAAGGTCTCTCAGCTCAAAGACTGAGGAAATCCAGTGATTCAAGATACGACAATAAACAAAACTAGGGATGAGTCGATTCCACTTTTTTTAAATTTCGATCCTTTCAAATCGATTCCCGATTCTCAATTCCGATTCAGTTGATTCTTATTCCTAATAAGAGGTGGGATATTGATATACCAGTAGCGTATGACTATTATTTAAATTCAAGTATTGGCTGAAATAAAATAACAAGGACAATTAAGTCGCTCAAAGTGTATATTTGTCAACAAATAGAAAATATATCCTCAACTCATTGAGGTAGATAAAAAGTACAAATTGATAGAATACACCCTAAATTACTGAGACAAATATGATGTGATAAATGAATTTTGATTTGATATTTATCTATCTGGAATTGATGGAATTGACTTTAGGCGATTTATTCTCAATACCGATTCTAATCCTGAGAATCAGTGGAATCGAGAATAGACATTTGGATTCGACTCATCCTTAAACAAAACAGATTAAATTTCCAGTCCAGGAAAATAAGAATTGGTGGCTAAAATTTAGCCATGTCACTCATTGTAAGATCTGAGTCTGATGATTTGATAAACGATATTATCGGGTTCGATCGAGCAAAGGATGCATGGGAAGAGTGGGATCAACTGTGCAACAGGAATACCGAGTATGATGCTATGGTGAAATTCCGTGAGTTAAACGGTGTGATTAAGTCCTCTGAAATGCCCATGTCTGAGTACATCAATAAATTGACTAACATGAACAATGCATTGGAGCAGAATCAGCTCAAACTGGACGATAAGAAACTAGCTTCCCTGATTCTAACGGGACTACCCGAGGAATATGAAATTAAGGTTAAGACCCTGGTCGCGGCTAACAAGATAACGGTTGCAGACGTAAAGCATATGTTATTAGAAGTTGAAGAAGAAAAATTAGCCAAACAAGGAATATCTGCTCTACATCAAGCATACCAAGTTGCCAAGGGATATAACCAGAGTAAGAAAAAATCACGGAATGCTGGGAAGAAGAAGCATGAGTCATCAACCAAAATGGAGGTACAAAATTCCAGTAGTGAGAAACTCAACTTCATGTTTTGGTGTTATGCTTGGAGGGGTGAAGGTCTCTACGCATATACCTTCCTGAAGAAGAAAGAAGTTCAAGAAAATGGAAGCCACGAACTTAGGAAGGGAGCAATAACCACTAGGGAGCACGTAGTAATATGTGCCAAAAAGAAAATTCAGTTCAGCTTTGGAATGTGGATACTGGATGGAGGAGCATCCGACCACACGATGAGCAATAAGGAACTATTCAAGGAATTAAATCCCTACTCTGGCGCTGTACGAATAGGAGATGGTACACCATTGAAGATAGAGGGCATTGGAAGCATACTGATCCAGATGTCAGACGACTGTGGTGGTAAAGATATTGAGCTTCAAGGAGTGTTATATGTGCCAGACTTACAAGGAAACCTTATATCGCAAGGGCAAATCAAAGAGAAGGGACTTGAGTTTAGGTCCAAAAGTGGAGCAAACAGATGCTTGCAAAATGGGCAACTAGTATTCCAGGCATTCAGGATTGGAAGGCTGTATTATGTGACAACAATTGCAGTTCCAACGCTTGGTGAAGCAAGAGGAGCTTACGAAGAGAGCAAGAAACAGGTTAGAAAAGTCAGTCGTGAGACATGGCACAGCAGATTGGGGCACCCGTGTGACCAAATCCTAGTCAAGATGAATCACCTGCTTGACCAACCTCAGGAAGAAAGAACAGTTGGAGAGACCCCATGCGCCCCGTGCATTCAATGCAGGATGAAGCGTGCAAGTTTTCCCACCGAAAAAATATTGAAGTTGGAGGGTGCATTGGAGAGAGTCCACTCAGATGTAATGGGTCCAATCAAACCACCATCTTTGAGAGGCAAGCGTTTCATTGGGACTTTAGTGGACGAAGGCACAAAACATGTGACAGTTGTTGCCATAGCCAGGAAGAGTGACTGCTTGCGAGAGTTCAAGAACTACAAGGAGAAAAGTGAGACTTTCCATGGGAGAAAAATAAAGGAGTTTCAGTCAGACCAATGAGTTGAATATGTGAGTGTTACTTTCAAGTCATTGCTCAATGAAAATGGAATTTTGCATTGCATTTTGGAAGTACACACACCCAAGCAGATCGGGATGGCTGAATGCTTAAACCTAACTCTATGCGATGTTATACGGTGCCTCTTAATGGCGGCAGGTATGCCAGCTTATTTTTGGGGAGAAGCCCTGCAGACTGCAGTTTACCTGAGGAACCTGAGGCCATCCAGATCTAAGAACTTTGAGGCCCCTTTGGAGTGCTGGTTGGGGAGAAAGTTATTGAAGAGCGACATAGAACATCTTAGGGTGTTCGGGTGTCAATCTTGGGGATGGATTCCACATGAAGACCGAGATGGCAAGTTGGGGCCGAGGGCAAGGGAGTGTGTGCTCCTTGGATTCCCAGAAGGCATCAAAGGGTACCACCTCTGGGATATCAAGCAAAGGAAGGTGATCATAAGTAGAGATGTGATCTTCTATGAGCATATATTCCCCTTCAAATCCAAGGATCCCAGTCAAGAAAACCGAGAAGAAGTGCCCTGCATTTTCCAGGTTGAGGGAGAGATACCATTCCTCGGAGGAACATCGTTACAGGGCGGGGCATCATTCCAGGTGCCTGTCAAGGCACCAGCCCAGGGATAGGAGTCATCCCAAGCACTGGTCCAGGGAGAGGAGACATCCAGGGCATCAGTCCTTGGGAAGGAGCCTTTCCAGGGAGAGGTGCCAGCCCAGGGAGAGGCGACATTCCAGGGAGAGGTGCCAGCCCAGGGAGAGGCGACATTCCAGGGGGAGGAGCCATTCCAGGCACCAGTCCAGGGAGGGATGCCGGTCCAGGGAGAGGCGACATTCCAGGGGGAGGAGCCATTCCAGGGAGGGATGCTGGTCCAGGGAGAGGTGACATCCCAGGCACCATTCCAGGGGAAGGAGCCATTCCAGGAACCAGTCCAGGGAGGGGTACCAGGCCAGG
Source organism: Ceriagrion tenellum (assembly GCA_963169105.1). Lineage (NCBI taxonomy): Eukaryota > Metazoa > Arthropoda > Insecta > Odonata > Coenagrionidae > Ceriagrion > Ceriagrion tenellum. The sequence continues at coordinate 12,959,318 of OY720638.1, forward strand.
AAGAGGAGTTATTCCGGGCGCTAGTCCAGGGAGAAGGGCTGGCCCAAGGAGAGGTTCCAGACGTTGGGAAAATTCAACAAGAAATCCAGGGAGGGGCGCCACCCAGGTATTGAAAAAGATAACCGGTCCCAAAGGCAGCTTGTACTTTGCCCTGCTGCCTGATGGCTAATACATCACGAGAGAGTACAACCCCAGGTGTGCCAATGAGTGTGGAGGAGGCACTCAGTGGTTCTGATGCACATCATTGGAGAGTTGCCATGCAGACTGAATTGAATAATATGATGAAACAGGACACTTGGAAGGTGGTATCTCGTCCAGAGCATTCTAATGTTGTAGGGAGTAAGTGGGTATTCACTATCAAACGAGTGAATGGAAGGGTGGTAAGATACAAGGCTCGCCTTGTGGCGAGAGGTTTTAGTCAAATTGAAGGAGTTAATTATTTTGATACTTTCAGCCCTGTGGTGCAAAGAAAAACTCTAAAGTTATCAATGTCCTTAGCCATTGAAAATAACTGGGAAATTGATCACTGTGATGTTACTGGTGCTTATTTAAATAGTGTTTTAGATGTTCCAATTTTTATGGAACAAGCACCAGGTTTTCCAAGTGCAAATCCCTTACTATTTGTGTATGAATTGAAGAAGAGTGTGTATGGGTTGAGACAAGCTGGGAGAAATTGGAATCATCACTTAGACAATCTATTAACTGAGTATGGTATGTCCAAATGTGTTCAGGACCCATGTGATTACTCAAAGGTGGGTTTAATTGTTGCAGTTTATGTGGATTATTTCCTCTTAATTGGAGTAAGGGAGGTTGTAGACCAGATAAAGGAATTCTTGTACAGTAAATTAGATGTGAAAGATTTGGGACCTGTGACAAATTTCTTATCCATTCAAATCCAAAGGCCTACCCAGGACACTCTAATCTTAAGTCAAAAGTCCTACATTGAGGAGATCTTACAGGAGTTTTCCATGACTGACTGTCGCGGACTAAGTACCCCACAGAGATGGGCTCTACCAGTCTTAAAAGGGATGAATGAGCTGAGGAGTTTTGTGAAGCCAAATATAGGTGGTGTGTGGGCATGCTCCTGTATGTTGCAGGCATGACCAGAGTTGATATTGCAAATGCAGTGCATTTTGTAAGTCAGTATTGTCATAATCCCTTAGTCACAGATTGGAAAAATGTTATTCCTGTCATTCAGTATTTAAAGGCAACCAAAGATTATTGTTTGTGTTTCTCGAAGTCAGGACAAAGTTTAAGGGTTTATGTTGATGCAGATTTTGCAAACAAGGATGATTCAGTGTCAATCTCAGGTTATGTTTTTATTTTATCCAAAGCTGCAGTATTTTGGCATAGTAAGAAACAGAGGGTGGATGTAGCTTCATCCTCAACCTTTGCAGAGTACGTGGCAATGTATGAGTGTTCTACTGATTTTGTGTGGCTCAAGGAGTTTCTGAAGGAAATACATCAGGAGAATTTTGTATCAGAGCCGTGTAAGATATATGCTGACAATATGGGTGCCATGAGTATTGCTAAGTCAGAAGCAATTTCAGACCAGACTAAACACATCAGGGTGAAATACCATTATGTTAGAAATCTAGTTAAACAGGGGGAGATAACTTTTGAGTATGTGAATACAACTACTTATGTTGCTGATCTTTTGACCAAACTCTTGCCTGGTGCACGTACCAAAGAGTTTGCTCATTCCCTGGGTATATTATAGTTCTAAGTGAATGTTTCATTTGGAGAATAAAAAAAAGTTTTTTATCAACATAAATGTATCCTAAGTTTTCTAGTTTCAGTTTTTGGTATTTGTGTTACATTGTGCTATGATCCTTGAGTAAAGTGTTCACCTAGATATAATGTTGTGTTGAATTTGGGGGAGAGGTATTGTAAGTTGGTATATTCAAAATATCAACACACCATTTTTTGTTTTTGTTCCTCTGTATGGTGCTGCCCTCTGGGGACCCTTTTGTTAGTTCCTCTCACTGAATAAAGAAGGCGGCAGTTCTCGAGTAAAAGCGTAACGGGTAATACGTGTGATTTACAGCAACCCCTTCCACTGGCTTAACGGTTTGAATAGGTTAGAGAAGGATATTTATTCAATCCGACGACAACATTAACAAGCAATACCACCCACCAGTGGCATTAAAACTCCCCCATAATTTAAAACATACTAGAGTAACTATTTATCATCTTCATAAAAAATCAAGGAATGCTATTTTAGCTAAAAAGATTATTCGCAACCAGGAGTTATAATATACAGGCTAACTTTGTGATTTCTCCATTCACTTGCCGCAGATATTCACTATATTGTGCATAACTGCTTTAAGACAAGTAAATGATGATCGATCCTGCATAAAAGTAGTCAAGTGAAGTGCCTAAATGATCTCAAGATCACTCTCACAACACACAAAACCATTTTCAGAAAGACATTGCACCATACAATGCTAGGCATGCCCATCATGACAAAGTCCATTACCCTCTCAAGAATGCAACATATGACATGAACCAGAAAGTATCAGATCTTGGGATACCTTTGGCTCCTGAAGATGCATTCAGCAAATCAAGACCTCAGCCACAAAACCTCAACATCAAGCTGAGTGTTACATTTTTACAGACAAATACCAGATGAAAATTATCTTTGCCAATAAGAAAGATCTAGTTTTTTCCCTGCCTATGATATGAGTTCAGTCTTCACAATTTTTCCACCTGAAAAGGAAAGGGGCTGCCAACAATTGACAACTGACTCTGTTATTGCCATCCTTGAGTCAACTTCGGAAACATAGGCAGTCCATTACCTGAAATGAAAAACTTGTGAATACTTCACTCAGCTAAGTAGTAACTTGAATTATGACCTTAATTTCCATTTTAACTCTCTTTCCAGAGGTCAAACAGAAAATAATTGAACAAAGGTACTCTCCATGTGGATCCGTCCATGTTATGTTAGCAAACCTCAAAAACACCAAAGTAATGACAAAAATATATATCCCACAAAAAATAACCTCACTTGAATTTACCTAAGTGAGTAATATTAACTAATGACTGAAAACTCTATGAAATACATTTCTCTAGCTGCCTGTTCATCACCTCAGCGGGTGTTCCAACAAATGCTCCAGTCATTCCTGCTGCCATTCCCAGAACTGCTTTCATGAGGAAGCCAGGTGGTGCTCCATCCTTCCTGTGCATTTACAAAAGAACTTTTAATGCACTACCCATGATGCCACTGGGTCCAAATTCATGACTAAATTCCTTTAGTGACATGAAAAACACAAGTAAAATATTTAACTGATGAAACATACATACCCAGCAAATTTCTCAAATAACCATGTATATATTCCAAGTCGTGTTGTGGTATATGTTGCCTGACGCAAAAGGCCAGCTGAAAGCCCATTATAAAGGGCAAAAACACCCTCTTTTTGGATAATTCCCCTAAAGGCATGGAAGCTGGTTTTGTATTCTTTGGCTTTGCCCCCCACTCCACTCAACTGCATTCGGTTTTTAATGAGATCCAATGGCTGAACAAAACATGTAGCTGCCATCCTGAAATTTGGGATGAACAATTATTTTTGGATTGATATTCAGCAATACGTATAACTCACAAGATATTATCACACAATAATTTCCGAAGTTAAAAATACTGCTTTAGTTAATACTAGCTCTACAAAACAGGGGATAATCAAAAATATTTTTCCTTACAAAGCCAAGTTATTTTAACATACTGAATTAATAGTATATAGATTTATTCACAATTAAAAAAAGACACCAATGAAAAAAGTAGGTATTATGATAGCAACAATTAAATATGTTAAAATGAAACTAAACAAAGTTTGTAATAGCTGAAATTAAACAAAGGAGAAACCACAGGATGATCAAGGTCCATTTCAAAGAGATTGGCTGATGTAACCTCGAACCACTCTCCCAATCAGTGTCTTAAGATCTGTTCAAACTATACCTACATTTACATGGGTTTATGCATGGACACTTACAAGAACACATGTTCATAATTAGAAAAAAGGGTATGCTGTGGACATGCACTCAAACATTAGCAAAACTTATTGTGTTCGAGCTAAGCAATTTTGAGGGACTTTTGGCCAACATGCATACATTATTCCGATTTCAATATCATTCCGCACTTATATGCTCATTCACAGAACGTAAATAATTATCCACATGATTACAACACATCGATTAATTCACATCTTTCAATAGTCAATCTTTCAACTAATTACTCAATGATAAATACTTTGGCTGAATTGGAGACTAATTTGGTCCAAGACACAATCATTGCAATGCAAAGAGATCTTGATTTCCACTCCATTTCTTAGACAACATGGAAAACTTAAAATTGACAAAATATCTTAATCCTTTCAGAGCCAGTCTCCATGAGTGGGTACTTGCGAAAAATACCAGGAATTTTTCATGAAAATGTACCTCTTCAGTTAAAAATTTATAAAAAAATAATTGACAATATTTTAAGACCTCACTTTTCCCAAACTCATTGGATATATAATGTCATTATGCTGTTTCTACTGATTTTTTATCAAAGAAAAAACATTCAGATTTACATTTATTTGTAAAATTGGCTCATAGATTGGCCTGTGGCATTTTTCAGATACACCAAGAGCTGAAGACATTGACACTAAAAAGTTAACAAATTTAAATTTGGAAAAATAATATCTGTAGTGTTTCACAGCACTTCATCAAAATTTCTTGACAAACAGGTCATTGAGTACTCCTAAAACAGGAAACCATGAAGTAGGTAGCCAAACTACGACCACGTCTAAGTATATACAAGCAGGCTTGTCAACCAAAATATCACATCATTGATAGAAAAAGGTAAATGACAATAAAAAATGGCAGAATTGCAGCAACACCAGTACAGGGAAAAAGTATTGGACACGCGCACACAATTGTGAACCATAAGTCCCATACAAAATCCGAGTGGGAGAAGAAAGATCATCCACAGCAGTTCTTCAGTAAACTTGTACTACAAGAGTAGCAAGTACAGATATTATTTAATTGGCATGAAAATGCAGTTACCCCGAGCATTGCAAGTGTCACTATGGCAGTGCAACTATAAATCAGCCATTCCATGTGATGTTTTGGAAATTTCTCAAGTTTATTCTGTTCAGCCTGGTTCCTTCATGACTTAGCTATGTAACCATATACCAACGTGGTCAATTGCTATATCGGTACTGTTTACATTTTCTCACCATTCACTTTCAAATTCCACGTTCTCTTTTTCATCAGTATAAGTACACAATTTACAAACTCTTATAGAAAGAACACCTCATCACTTTCAGATTGTTGCTGCAATGTTCCACTAAAGTTTGAAGATTGAATTTTGTGTTGAGGGACTGACCTCTTCCTAATCAGTCCAATTTCATTTTTAATCTCAGGGAGACCTCCGTCATTTATATGAAGTTGAATATCAAAGTTGGAGAGAGCCAACTTTTTAAACTAGGAAAAGAAGTAAGCTCATGCATTTATGAGGCAATTTTACTTTAGGATGGGTACATCATGGAAACCTTATCTGTTCAAAGACACTTTTTTCATACTAGTAAGGCTCAGTGTTTGACAGGGAAGTTTATAATTCACTAAGTTAAAAATGCGACGATGGAATTCGGTGGCCCATTGCTATAGCAGACAACAATAGGCAGGAAGGCTTCACGTCCACGCTCGGGGCTGGAATAGAATATTTACTGCGAAACAAGAGTTGTGTGGATTCACGGTAACCAGATGATCTTGTGAAAGCATTGGTCAGATAGAGAACGGAGGATGCCACTAACTCTAGTAGTTGCAAGCCATTGGAATAGTTAGTAAGCTGGCTTCGGCCTTTCTAATCAAATCTACCTTCAAGTTAATCGTCGTGTGCTCATGGGTTCGTAGAGAAATCACAATTACATTCTGTCCTCCACTACACCTTTTAAGATGAGGTTATGTCCACTTTCCAAAGAAAAACATGAAGGCAACACTAGTATTAGTTCTCTCCACAGCTTTTCCTTTAAAGTCACCAGAATGCTTTTCCTTCACAACTTATATAACAGATTTACATATACCATATTTACGCAATTGCATAAAATATACCACCACAAAGCGTTAGCTAAGTAAGATAAACTATGATAAATATAAACAAAGACGAGATACTGAACGACAACACTAGTACTATGAATAATGTTAACTGCAGCAGATGACGACTCCATTTTGCCCAATATTGGTAAGTACAACAGATTTCACAAATATGGTAGAAAATTCGAAAGTTAATCAGCACTCATATTGCAAGGAGCATATTTTTAAGCGTCAAAAGTGGAACTATCAACAACATACTCATGTCTTACAATTCTGAATGAACTGTGTATACTAATTATTTTGAATATCACAAAAGGTCATACTATAACAAAGTACGTTTCGCTGATGAAAAAATAAAATACTTAATCAAGGGCGCACCTCAGTTCTGGTGAACCCATCAGTGTAATTAACTAAGGCAGCAATCTTAAATCATTTTATTACGTCCCTGAATTTAGTATACGTGCATTTACACGTAATTCTATGTTTAATAAGCTAACCACTAAAAAAATCACCAGATAAAAAATTAAACCTTAACCTTGACATATTAACATTGGGCAAAAAATAAACAGGCTGTAAAAAATGAGGCTGAACATATTAATGATAAGTTAAATCAATACTTACCCAGCAGTTCCTCCGAATAGGAACTTGATAGGCTTGGGTATAACTTTGGCATTGTCTGACATTATTTACAATTTCCTTAATGTATTGCACGAACAGTTTCAAACTCCCCTTTCAACCAGTTCCTCAGACCGCTCTACCTTCAATAAGCTTCGCGAATCTTCAGTCAACTGTTACAACTACGGCAGTATCAATTAATGATTAAACAGAAATCGTAGCCAGAACTCTTCTAATATTTGATATAAATAAATCATAAATATTTTATAATGGAAGAAAATACTTTATATTAATGCATATATTAAAATAAAAAATATTTTTATTGCCACTTTGATCTTAAACCTTCTCTTCGCGACCTTCTGCAAGGTGAGTGGATGTGGGTGTATTTACAAGACCAATTATATTTAATTTTCGGATAAATAATGAGACAGTTTCTTGTTAACTCGCACTGTGATCTTTACATCTTACGTTATTGGTTCGTTTGGGGAAGTATCGATTTGTACTTTCACTCATGTTGATGTGCGTATAGGTAGTTGTTAGTGAAAGTGTTTTTCCACTTGATGATTTAGTCCCTTTTGCAGTAGTTTTGGTTTGTAACGAGAGGTAATCTTGATGAAGTTTCAGTATATTTGTTGTTTTGATAGCAGAATCGGCAAACGTCACTTCTCGTGAGCGGGCAATTATTATTCCGGCTCAGTAATAGTAGCATCATTCGGCGTTTGGTCTTGCTCATAGTAACGCCGAAAACGGTACCGATTGCGTTGATGTGTATTCTTAAATTAAATTACTTTGTAAAGTGTTGTTAGGGAACATTACTCTCAACGGTTGAAATTGGTGAGAGATTGGAAGATGTCTGTTTACAACTTGCGCCAGTGGCAATTTGAAATTTATGAACGGAATAGGCATGAGCTTTAGCGCGAAGTTTAATTTTTTTAATCTCGGAAAGTCACGATGGAGCAGAATCAGCCGTCTCGTGCGGTGGAATAAAGTCATATTTACAAGGGGTGGTGCATTTCCGTGAATACAAACGTTTGGTGAAACTTGATCTATTTGTATTCTATTCATCTGAAATTAATATCCCGCATCCTGTTTATAGAACGCGTGTAGAATGTTTGTCAAATGAGTTGAATACGATTCCGGTCGGAAGGAGAATGATCATGTTTATCAAGTGAAGGCCATAGAAACTTGCCGGCGTCTTTTAGCATTGATTACCATGAATTTCGATTGCCCATGGTGAGCACTTAGTTTAAACCCCACCTTTTGCAATTGTTATGTGATGCTGGAAGTTCCAGGTTCAGTTCTCGTGCGTGAATATGTGCAATCTTTCGTATCTGAAGAACAGTGGTACTTTGGCCATCGGTATCAATCTGAGGAAACGATAGAATCTTCAAGTATCTGCTTGTTCCCTCTGTTACTCGATCTAATCCTGAATTTCACGTCCGCTATTTAAGTTCCCGATTTTTAAGTTCTTAGATCATTAAAATTTCTTGATGCTAGATTTAGTTTCAATGGGATGAACGATTCATTTTTCGAGCAGTGGGATATTTTATGCGCATTTTTCATCCCACCTGTAACATCGGTCACGGAATTGGTGATCATGTTCATTTTAACTAGTTCTCAATTCCTCTTTCGCGATTTATATTGGCCTAGCTGTGTAGCAAACTGAGCTGGAGGCTCGTTGTCTCAGCTTTACTTATGATAAGCGTTTTTTCAGCCACGCATACTAATCGGAATGGTGTCTTTTTCAGTTATATATTTCCGTAGGTTCAATAAAAGGCCAAAGAGTATGAGGTAATTCTTTAAAAAAATTGCAGCACATAAATTCAAGCTTTGACGATTTTTATCAATTCTGTCGTGTCCGCGGAGGAACGAAATCTGAGGGTTGTGTGCGGAGTGCAGTGGTGGTAATAAGGTAATAGGCCAGTCACGGCTGTGGTTTCGTGGTTTTGGTGTAGGTATATACATAGCCGTGAGGTAGGTTTACAGATTTCATTTGTATGTCTGTTTTATGAAATCTATATTCTTCAGGATGACACTTTTAAACGGGGTACGGTATTGCTCATGTGGGTACCGGAACAGATACGGGAACAAATACTCCGGATTGTTATAATTTGCCCTCATAATAGTTTCAATTTTTATTGCATGTGCCCATTCATACTCTTAGGTGAATTCCAACGTTGGCTGAAAAAACTACAGAAGGGTTAGGTTCAATTCTGTCCTCGGTATTTATCTACTCGTGCAATCAATGCCACTTGTCTTCAGGTGTTACCATATGATAATGGCTTTGCAGGCCAGGCATTTCATAGTGTCACGGTAGGCAGGCGAGAGAGGTTTGATGATGAACTTGGCTGTCAAATTAATCTTTATTATATGTTACCATTAGAACTCCCATTCAAGTGAAAATTGCTTGAAGTAATAAAAATATTACAATGGTGGAGAAAGAACTTTTAGGTTTACATGGCAGTAACATTCTCCGAGTTCGAAGCTCATTCCTCGTTGATAGTGTTAATTTAACAGCACTGATCCATTAAGATTGAAATGTATTCCTCGCTCTGGTGCTTGAATTTTCTTTTACGACATCAGGGTGAGGTATGAAAAAGTCGTTGATCGCTTTCTCTTCTAAACCTAGAATGGCTGTGTCAAGTTCTCTGTCCAGTATCGATAGACTTTCTGCGGTTTCTTGACAACTTATATCCAACGAAGATAATGTAGCGTACTTAAGACTCAAAATAAAATGGTCGTTAAAGACTCAGTTAACTTGCAATAGAATCATTTCTATTTCTTCATTCTCGTCGTATGCTTTGTAACATTCAATCCTGAAGCATTCATCGTTATTTCTTCTTTCATTGCGATTTTGTATTTTGAACGTTCAGAATATAGCTATCTTAGCGCGTCATTCACTTAGTAATTCTGTAACATTTTTTACAATCGAGTAGCGGGATATACCACGTTATACGCAACCCGCCTAGCTCAAAGTTGTGGGTGGCATACACATAGGGATAAAGCTTTCTTTTGAAAATAAGCGTAATTCAAGCACGAAGGCCAAGGCGATGTAGTTTACTCCATTAGCACTATTTTTTGTGAAATATCATCTGGATCATTTTACGTGCCCTCAGTCTCACTCCTGTTCCAATCTTTAACCATTTAAAATGGTTAAGCCTGTGATGAATTAGCCATGAAGAAGTTCGTAAAATTGTTGCCAGTAATTCTGGAACTTTAAGCGTGAGAATGCGAGTATCTACTACGCATTTCAGGCATCGTGATAGGTGTCATAGTTGAAATTTCGTGTCATGGAACATTTTGTCCTTTCCTTTTTAACGACTGCTAAGGTCAATAGGTTGAGGACATTATATCATCGGAATGACCCTTCCTTGATGAGTATACTCATTAAAAGTTATCCAGCGTGTTTTCAGAGCGCCATGGTCTAAAATATTTTCCCCTAACCGTGATTGATTTTAAAGGAATTCCTCCTTTTAAAGTTTCCTTAAATAAATATTATTTGTTTTTTTGTTCATTTGCTACTATCGTCAGATTATTACGTTATTATGAATAATTCTTTAACGTCGTGATAATTTGTCGTTTAGTGTCTTTATTTTGCTCCGACTGAGACCCTCTCATGGCTGAGACAGAATTTTGGCACCGGAGGACAAGGTCAAAGGGTCACCTTCGGAAATCTTTGAATTCCTTCTTACAGATGCAATACACCCTTAGGGTCTCGTGATGGGCTATTTATAATTTGTCCTACGGCTAAGATTTACGAGAAGGAGAGACTTAGTTATAATTTTTTCCTCTTAGTGCTCAATAAAATCGCACGGTTGCCGCCAGCCTAGGTTAGCAATTAGTAATTTTCAAATTTCTCTTTCGGCAAGTTTTTGTCAAAGCGAGAAAGAAATTTCAGGTGTTACAGAAAATGGGGACCCAATAATTTTTATATGAAGTTCGTTAATACTTAACCGAGGGCAGTCTAGGTAGATGTTAACGCGCAGTTGCTTATCCTCGATCAGCTTCAACGTGTTCTCGTCATTCTGTTTAAACATCAGTGTAGAGGTTAAACAAATGGCGTGTGATTATTATCCATTTAGGATACCGAAATTCCTCCCCTAATATTTTTTTATAAAGTAATTTTTTGCATTTATTTAGTTATTTTCGTGAACCCCAACTCGTTGTTACATGGAACATGCCAGGACTTATTAGAAATTGTTATTTCTTTTTCAACATTACCGGAATGAATAATTGTAACCTTATAGAGGTCTCCGCGGTACGAAGTGAACGAGAGACTGAACAAAATCGCTATTTTTGGTCGCGTCTCACTTCGGACTAGGATGGATTATTAGCGTTTACCTTGATTATAGCTTATACGTTTTATTGAGTAACTGTAGAATTGCTGGGTTTTCCATAGTTTTACGAAGTTAGGAAATTTTTCTCCCTCGTATTGGGTACTGTATTAGTGTATAAAATGAGTGACCTCTTGTATTTTGAAGGACCTGTTATGTTGAGGAAAGTTAAGAACACTTTCTCCTCGTTCGAGAAATGCGCCGTGATTCAATAAATCAACTAATTGCATCAACAGAAATTGTTAGTTTTTATCTGTGGTTTTCGGGAATGTCTCGGCTATTTTATTTATTTGTCTTCATTGTTTTAAGTACGAAAGCGATTATTGTATCGGGGCACGTGAGTCGATAACCTTAAGAAATTCGTCCGCGCATGACGTCGACGAGAAGGGGTGGGGTATGATGACGTCCCACCGCTAGGGGCTCTTCCTTCCCCTCGTATGCCCTTCAAGTGACACCAGCGACCGACCATCACTGCTTCGCGGGCATCCAAGCAGGAAGGTCCTACATTGACAGCTCTCCTCTACTTCTCTCACTTGTAAGTCCTGGGACTCTGAATCCGACTTCTAAGTTATTGGCGTCCACGAAACTCTTCGATTCGTTTTATTCAATGAAAGATAGCGCAAACGTTCGGGATGGCTTCTATTTTCTCTCGCGAATATTTTCCATCGTCTCATTTTAGCGCTTTAATCTTCTATTGAACCTGTCTTTTTCACCGAGGAAAGTATACTATCACCAAGGAAACGATCAAATCCCTACGTGAGAGAGTTCGCGCATGGGATCCCGTTTGACCTTGGCCGACCTTCGTCTATCTGCATTGTTTCCATTCCCTTGTTATTGCATTTAATGAATGAAATGTTGTACTGTTTGTTTTTAAAAGTAGTTCTGTGTTAATTTCCTTATCGCAGGAGTACCATTTCTCTACAAAACCACCAAAAACTATGGCTGCAATTGGAATCAACGGATTCGGCCGCATCGGTCGTCTTGTCCTCCGTGCCGCAATTAGCAAGAAATGCAAAGTTAGTCCGATGGATTTTTAATTATTAATCCTCTTGCAGTGGGCAACCGTTCGGTAATTAATAGTCTGTGCTATTTTTTTCCAGGTTTTAGCCGTGAATGATCCATTCATCACACCAGACTACATGGTGTACCTCTTCACTCATGACTCCACCCATGGCAAATTTGATGGAGAGGTTACTCATGATGACAAATCCATTACCGTTAATGGTGAGTGTTTCAAAAAATTGTTTATACCTCCACTTAATTAAAATTTCTCTAATACCCGTCGGAAATCTTCACATGACAGTGTGATGAGTAGTGAAAGATTTTGTAAGTCTCAAATGTTAACAAACCTATCCAGCAAGGAATCTTGATTTGGTCCTTTATTGTGGATAGGGAATGTGATGATATTTTTGTAGGTTAATAAATATTGTAAGGTACTTTTTGTGCTATCTGGTTATTGTGAGGTCTTGTTTGGTTTGAATGAAGCCTGTTCTGTAATCAGTTTTGGTAGCTTGTTTCAATTGTAGATGTAGGGTTGTCACTATGAAGTTACTACACCATTCCAATGTTAATTACTCATGGTTGACCTTTGAAAGGTCATGCATAAACTCGAAGGTATTTACTTCAGTGGAATGGAGTAAAATACTTGTTTGCCTCATAATCATCAGGAGAAATTCTTACTCAGACTTTCACAGTTATTAGTTGGGCTGGTGCCTTTGATAGTTTTGATTGGCCTGGGTATTCGATTAAGTTGTGATAGCATCTGTCCTACTGCTTGAAGTCAATAATAATCCTTAGCCTGGCATCATTCTTTTATAATCCATTAATTTGATGTCTCAATATGAGGGTTATTTGGGTTGTGAATTGTTTGACCCTTAATTACCCTTTCATGCACATTGACAGTCACAGAGGCTAGTTCTAAAGTTGCTGTATGACCTTAGACCTATCTTATTCTTATGCTTACTTAGTGATAGTGTTTGACTGGGGCACTACCAGCTCCCAATCAATGGCATCAACTATATGAAAGTTCAGGATAGTCTCTTGCACTGTATATTTGAAATCGAGGCATTAAGATGGTAGGAGAAGAATTAATTGGTTGAATTTCACACCAAGAGAGGGCAAAGGGTTCTCTGTTGAAGGTATAGGCTATTTGTGCCAAGTTCATGCCAAAGTTTGGGAAGATGGTTGTATTTAAATTTTTTTTTAAACAAAGAGCTTACAGTATTATGTTGAAGCTGATCTAATCAATTTTTACATCACTGTTTGTGAAGCCGAGTCATTGAGATGCGGTTTTAATGTTTAATACATAGACAAACATGGCTTGCTAGATAATTTTAAGATCTCCTACTTTCCCAACAATCCTTGAAGATGATTTCATAAGAATATTTCAATTATATAGTCAACCATAGATTTGTTGGCATAGATGGGAGAACCTGACCTTGTGTAAAACCTGAGAAGAATCTATATTCTGCGTTAGTGTCCAAATTTCGTCAAATATAGCTAAATTGGCTTATAAATATTTATGAAGGAAAAGAATTAATCTTTTTGACTAATCTCTCTATAAAATGAGGTGATGTAATCTGTGCATTTTTAAGGGAATATATAATTCCTAAGTGAGTGAAGAGAATATGGCATCGGGTAAATGTTCAGGCTCCTAATATCAAAAAAGTTTGCAGCAGTCATTGTCGAACCCAGCATTTGGCTAATCCATTTAACTAATTAAAATAGTAATTTTGTGCTCTCTGGGAATTCTTTTTGTAAAGATTAACGAGTGGGCTCCAGAGGTAAACATCTAAAAAGGAGACTGATATTAGTGCTTTCCGAAAGTTAAATTGTGGTCGGAAAGGGAACTTTTCCTATTAATAAAAGACTTAAATCATGATCCAATGTTTCTATGACGAATGCCCTAGGTCATTTGATGGTCATGTCCTCTTAGCATTAGTGTACTATGAGAAATTGAAACATCTCTGATATTTAGCCTGCCAAGCTAATGCAAGGGAATTACAAAGTAACCACCCAGTATCCCTCTCATCCTAAGGACTTCATTTTTTTGGATTATCATCCCACCCTGCTTTGTAGGAGTTCAGCTAATTCTGTATTTTTCCCTGCCCAAATGTATCGGAGTTGCTCCTAGTGTGTTGAACTGTAAAAATCTAGAAGTTTGTCTGAGGCGTGGATAATGGATGTTGCTATTTTTGTTCACATTCTAGAACGTTATTTTAACTGTGCCACCATGGTGGTCACTGCTCATGTTTTCCTGCAAATGGGTACAGTCATCACCCAACTCAGTGTTTATTTGGAGTAAGTCTCAATAGTACACCCCCAGTTGACATTTTCAGAGTGATGTGTAATGCCATCATGAAAGTCCTTGAAGAGAGCCTTGGTTTGTAACTTACTGCCAATCATTTCTCCTCACTGTGGAACACTTGTTCTCTACCTTGAATGATTATATTGGAACATTTTTTCTTATTATTTTTACTTTTCCTTTTACGTCATCTGATAGTGCCAACTATCTGAAGCAGTCATTCAATCTCGAGAGCTACACTATTATAACGTTTGTTTGGTATCGTGTGCTAACGAAACCTAATTCTTTGACTTTTTCTTATGGAAATTCGAATCAAAAATAAAACAGAAGCCAGTCAAAATTTTAAAATATATGCTCCACAATTATAAATGGTGGAATGTATATGGACTTGACCTTATTTAATTTGAAGTCCTCTGATTCTTCATCTGTTGAATTTATTATGAGGGTGGTGGAATGGAATGGTTTAATTTGCTTTGTCTATGTGACAATGAAAGATCACTGACAAAATTTATTTGGATTTTCTTATATTTTCTGTTATTTTATCCAGGCATGGTTATCAAAGTATTCATGGAGCGTGATCCAAAGAACATTCCTTGGGGATCTGCTGGTGTGGAGTATGTGGTTGAATCAACTGGTGTATTCACTACTATTGACAAGGCTTCTGTAAGTGTATTTAAAGTTATAAATTATTTTGATTCTTGTATGAGATCAATGTGGTGAGGATATACATACCCAAAAATTTGGGTGATTGGTTTTGTATGGAACATTGTTCATGTGGTAATTTATATGTAGGTGTACTGCATACTCTTTTTAGCCTTAATGTTGAAGGTTAGCCGGGTTTTTCACCGGGTCAGACTCTCCATCTTAGCTGACATTTTGATGTAAGAGTCATCCATAGTCATCAGGGCATGAGGACAACTCGTACATCAAAATGTCGGCCAAGATGGAGTTTGAACCGGTGGAAAACCTAAATAACCTTCAACATCAAAATATGTGGGGAAAGCCCTAATATTTTTTTAGACTTGCTTAATGGAATAAAGGAAAGATCGACCTCAAATTAATAACATTAGAAGTATAGCGTTCAGAATTTTCAAGGTGGTAATCAAGTATCTCTAGACAGTAACTTGGTATTATGTATCTTCAAAAGTAAGGTAGTGAAAGTGGTGTATGGGTGAGTGATTGAAAAGTTATGTTTGGTGAAAATATTGAAGGCGGAATAAGATAGTTGTTAATTTTCCTGCAGACCATGTTATGTAAAGAATAGGTAGTTATATTGGAACACAGGTGTTCAGAAAAACTTAGGGACTGCTGGCCACTTGCGCTAGGTGCATATCATTTTTATATTGTTATAAAACTATTTTTGTTTAAAGCCAGGATTGGTTAGGATTATCAAGTGGTGTGTAATCAGAAGTGCTTGAGTTAGCTTTATTTGGGATGCATATTCCAGATAATGATTTTCTATGCATAAGTACAGCTATTTTCTGATATTTCTGTGATAACAGAGTGGTTGAAAGTATTTTATAAATGTATTTATATTTATACTCCTTAGTTGCTAAGTCCAGTCAATCTTTGTGCATCAAAATGTGATCATTTCGTAGAAAAGGAGTTTTTAGTAGAAAATCTTTAGATTTTCATACTATTTTTGTTGTATCCATCTTTATAACAAATTACCTCTTGTTGACGAAGACTTTCTCTGGTCAGAGTTGATGTTGATGGCTGCCACTGCACCATCACACCACTAACCTAAAACAGTTAATTCATTGGGACAATATGAGGTCCATTACACTGCTCCTCTTTAAGAAAAAGGGAAGGAGCCACTCAAAAGGTAACCTACAATTAATCATGAAAAGGCCTGGTTGTAGGCACTCTAAGGGCAATAGTTCAAGGTTGGGGTTGTCTTATGGTGGGTGAAGCCACCTCTCTTTAATTGGTGCAAAGGTAGGATACTTCCATCTAGTGGAGCTTTTTTCTGTGTAGAAGTTTTCGAAAGTGTTCATTAACATGACATTTCACTCTTTTCTTGGAACAATGCAAATATTTGGAGAATTGGATTTATTGATTTAGATTGAAATGAAAGTTCATTTCCTTGTTATGGCTGATGTCCTAAAAACCCCTCCACACATCCGTGACAAAAACACACATCCATGACAGCTCATAGACTAGAATGTAGTTGTAAATTTTGTAGCATGAGTGGTTCAAGTCTTTCACCTCTATTCTCAATGTAGTGGTAAGCAGAAGCATTACTGTTCTCATGTTAGTAATCAATATTTTGAGAGGACTATCATTACAATTATGGTGGTTCTTTTCATGGTTCAAATGGTAATCTGTGGAACTGAATTTTTGAAATTGCTTCTAGTTCTATGAAATTTGTTAAGTATGTTAAAAGTGAGCTACCTGTATAATTTGATCATGGTAAACTTCTCAGTGGTGACTTGTGCTTTCTTCTCTTTTGCAGGCCCATTTTCAGGGAGGTGCTAAGAAGGTGGTTATCTCTGCCCCAAGTGCTGACGCACCAATGTTTGTGCTTGGTGTGAACCATGAGTCCTATCAGTCATCAATGAATGTGGTGTCTAATGCATCTTGCACCACCAACTGTCTGGCACCTCTTGCTAAGGTTATCCATGACAACTTTGGAATTGTGGAAGGCCTAATGACCACTGTTCATGCTATGACAGCAACACAGAAGGTTGTTGATGGACCCTCTGGAAAGGCATGTACCATTTTTGCAGTTCTCATTGCCTGAAATGATAATCAAGACTTCTCATGCTATGTGCAACTGGAAATACCTTCATTGTTATGATGCATAATAGATTCTATGCATTTTCATGGTGGTAGAGCTCATGAAGAATTTTATTTGGATAAAAATTTTTAATGTCATTTTATTGATGAGCATGAGTAGTTGCCCTGTCAGTTATCCCAGTGGATATGAACATATGATTGGAGAGAGGTGATTTTAGGTAAAGTCAAAGTGGAGATGGAGACAGTGACATGCAGCTCTGGCTACATTTTTATTGGCTTCATATGGCTAAGTATTTGGTCTCTTCTTTACTTTATCTGAGAGCTCCTCTAATATTGTGAGTGTGAAAAAGGTGAAAGGTTTCTAAGTGTGGGTGATCATTTTATGGCATCATAAAATGAATATCCTAACTTGAATCAGTCCTTTTCATCATGTTATTTCTTTGTGTGGTTTAACGAAAGCAGTGTCATTTAAGCCTAGAGTGTTCTGACACTTTTGGAGATGAGGAACTTGGATTGCTAGCTCCATAAAATCACTATAATGCTCAGTACCAAATCCACAGGAGGTAAATTTTATTCCCGAGAAGATTTTGGTCTGTTTAACACAAAGTTTATTTCTAGCTGTGGCGTGATGGCCGCGGAGCAGCACAAAACATCATTCCTGCTAGCACTGGTGCTGCTAAGGCTGTCGGCAAAGTTATCCCTGCACTTAATGGAAAGCTTACAGGCATGGCCTTCAGAGTTCCAGTGCACAATGTATCAGTTGTTGACCTCACTGTGAGGTATGTATACTTAAGTTGATATGAAAAGTTGAAGTATTATGCTATGAAGTCCAGTGGCACTTATGTTCTTTCTATTGTGCTTTTACAACTCCCTTTATTTCAAATGTAGGCTTGAAAAGGAGGCATCGTATGATGAAATTAAGGCCAAGGTAAAGGAGGCAGCAAATGGACCTCTTCATGGCATTTTGGCATACTCAGAAGATGACCTTGTTTCTTCTGATCTTATTGGCAATCAGAACTCATCCATATTTGATGCTAAGGCTGGAATTGCTCTCAACAGCCGCTTTATTAAGCTTATTACTTGGTGAGTGATTTTGTGATTGAAATTTTGTCATAAATGCAATTTCACATTTACATTTCAATTCATTTTCTTTTGTAGGTATGACAATGAGTTCGGCTACTCCCAGCGTGTCATAGATCTTCTCAACTACATGAACAAGGTTGATCATGCCTAAATTGAGTTCATCATAATCCTTATTGTATTTAAAGCAAAAACTGTTAAAAGTCATTGGAAATGCAGTTTTTAATTTGGCATGTTGAAAAAAAATTCTCTTCAGCTTGTGTAACCTTACAAAATTGATGTCTTGTAGTGTAAAATGAGTAAAGATGAGCCTTTCTGTGTATTATTTTGTTGATTTCATTCAGCTATACAAGATTACTCTGAGGTGAAATATGAATTGGGAGTGTGCAGTGGTCAAGTCAGAACACTTATTCAAAATAAGAAAAGTTTTATCTAATTAGCACTTTCATTGGCTGGGGTGCTCCATTTTCTAATTTTGGCTTTATGAGACAAATCTGGTGATTTTTACATGATAGACTCTATGCTATCCACTGTTGACTGTGGCACCCTGGTTATTGGAATTCGTGTTGCATATTTAAAATATTGGCAAAGGCACCATCACCATGTCTTCATTTGCATTTACAAAAGAATTTATCCACTGTCAGAACATTGGATTGGGAAGACTTTTTAGGAGAAGCTACCTGGTAGTTCTGTGCAATTGTATCACATGCTTAGTAAAAGACAAGAGGCTTTTGTAGCAGTGGATTTTTTTCTTCTCTATTTAATGCGTGTGTATAAAGTACTACACCTTTTTTGATTGTGCATTTGTAATTGATAATTATCAGTTGTTGAAAAAGTTAAAAACAATCCAAGCAATAAACTTGAGGGTGAAACATACTGCAATCTCTCCCATTAATTCTTACCTTGATATTTTGAAGTTAGATGACATGCTGTGCTGATGTGAATTTATGATTGTATCAGTGTAGCCATTTGAAATGATTAATAGGTACAAAGTCGTACTCGGGATTGTTTCAACATCCCATTTACTTTAAATTACATCTGTGAGGATTTCTTTAGTGGTGTATTAAGGAATTTATAATTAAAATGCACAAAAATAGTGATGTAAATTGAAATGTGTTTATCATCTTCCATCGAGTCCTATTCAACGCGACTTCGTATAGGTTTTAAGAGGGAATGAAGCATTCTCTGGCTGAAGCCAGTTGAGACTATTCCTTTTGCCAGAAACTCAACATCCTGACTTGGTAAACATGTAACTACTCTAAATGCAGTAGGGAATGTTAGTTTTCTGTCTTGGACAATAAAAAGTGAAGGTCTTCATGGTGTTTATTTTGCCCTTTGCGCAGAGTCCTCAACAGTCCATGGGAGACAGTGAAATGAAAAATACATTATTCTGGTAAGATGTAATTCATATTCTAAATGCCTGTACTTGCTAATTAGCCTCCAGAAGCAAGGCAGTCCTAATTTGGCAAGAAGTACGTATCTGGAGGAGCATTTCCATCAGGGTTATATGGCCCCTTTAACTCATTGTGAGTCACCTCACTGCTATTTTACTTCATCTCAACGTCCATGCATCATGGAAGCCCCTATTTAAGTCATTCTTTTCAAGGAGTTCAAATTCATTGGCATCTCTTTTTTCCGAGTCCACTTCTCTAATTCCTTTGCTGAAAGAAACATTCCTTCATTTTCTGGGTTAATAGGGCAAAACATTTATGTTTGCCCCATTTTTCCATCTCTTTTTTTTAGAATAGCTTAACCAAGAGATGCATGAGGGGGGCTTTCAAAGCAAGGTCCAAATTTCAAGAGCAGTTGGAAAATCGTATGTCCTTCAGAGTATGCCTTTGATCATATTTCATGATCTGATAATTTACTTCTATCAACTTGATCGTAAACAAGAAAAAGACTAGGTGCAGCAAAAATTATTGGCACTCACTCATAGAAAGCATGTGAGAGGTGTAGGATATATAGGGGCTGAATGCCCCTAAAGATGTCAGTAGAGGAGGTCCTTCGTTACTTCTACTGACTCGGTGATGCTCCACTCACTGGCATCTGACTTTCAAGTGCTGGTAAGTTTCAGTATGCCTATAACTGTAGAGTAAGTACTAATTAAAGGTTTCATGAATCAGTAGCTGCCTCATTTATACTACTCGACAATGTTCACTTCACCCAGTATGTTAAATGTGGCTAGGGTCCATTATTTGCTACTCCCTTATCTGAACCACACGGGTGTGACGTTCCTCCCTCTGTAAAGTGATTGGAAGAAAACGAGGCTTCTACTGGTGAAGTTTTGTTTCCTCTTATATATTGTCGCTCTGCCAGGGATGTATTCTACCTATGAAAATCTCCCATATACTCACCAAATGCTATCTACTACTTGGCTGGTCATATGTGCTTAATACCTTAGCATATATTCATTGGATGCAAGGCTATCTCCTTGATTATGTAAAAATGTGCTACACATGCAAGAAAGTGGATCTCTTCCTTCTCATCAAATATTCATGAACAACTATTGTGGGCATACACTGATGGGCACGAGAATTAGGTATTTACTTGTTTGTGGAAATAGCATCTAAATTCTCATATTTGTTTGCCTTTATTTAGCGAGTCAATTATTAACTGGTGCATCTAAATGTATTAGTTGGTGCCTGAAATACTACTATTTTTGAGAAACTTACACTTGCAGCCTGTACCTGAAGGGGCTAGCGACTTCATTCCCATTTTAGCTAATTCCCTCTTTCCTAGGGATAAGGGTGTGCATCTTATAGTTGGGCAACAGTCTTTGAGAAATCTGTCTACCTTATCCATCACACAGTCCTTGCCAAAGTAAAAATCATTGTCTGCACTATATCAAAATGTTGAGCTCCATAGCCTGTTTGTACCAATTATGAAATACCTGTTGAGTACTTTAGTGTACATGGTGGGGATTTTCAAAGGTTTTCATTCCATAAAAATAAAGAAGCAACAAAACTACCCATATGTTGTGTAAGTTTGTCCATCATTGAATTTGCAATCATCGTTAGCTGTTCAATCCTAAAATTGGTTGATGGCAGCCCTTCAACCTTCTTTATCTAATGATAGTTCCCTTACTTTCTGGCAGCTCTTCCTAATGATTAAGGGCTGCATCTTCTAGAGAGGCTAGTATGGTAGTTTTGAGTTGTCTTTCACATGGCAGTACCTCTGTCGATTCCATAAACTTCACTCTCACCTGAAGCTGTGACTGTTGATACCTGATCAATCTTCTTGATCAGCACCATCAATAGGTACCTTCCACTGAGACTGCTCCCTCTCAGTAGCAGAGTCTAGATGGGCATGTAAAAGATGGTTCCCACAGTCAGGAAAATATTTTCCACCACTTGGTCATGCACCTGCAACCTTCAGAATGGGTCTCGAACACCCTACCACTGGTCCACCACAGCCCCAATAATTGGCAATAAAAATGCAGATACCATATCCCTGCAAGTAAAATTATTGATGCAACAGGCATGTATAGGCATAGTATATGCTTGAGGATGAGCTTGGTCATGCCATTCATAGCAGTTTTGTGAACTAGCTATAATTAATGACACTATATGAGGTAAAGAGGACTATGTAGGAATGATGAATTGGGTAAAGTTCGAGACAATGGAAAGAATAAAGGAATGCCAGAATAATTAGGATGGATGAAGGGCCTTTCTAATCACAATAGATGGGCCAACAAGAAATATTCAAGGACATAATTGCATTGCTTATGCCATCAAAGTTCTCAATTCGGCTGAAACCCATGAGCACTTGATTGAAATAATTAATGCATATAGTGTATAATTCCAACATGCCTCCCTTAAAGAAACGCCATGGCATGCAATTTGGTTACAGTACATAAAGTCAGGCAACCTACTGCCATGCCGGAGATCTGACTGCCCATGTGACTTACATGCTGTAGTATATATCGTGAGTTTTGTTCTATTATGTGCATTTATGATTGTCACTCGTTTGAGAAAATAGAGCGTGACTCCACCATCTTGGTGGCAGTCTTCCTCCTGCCTCCGAATGTGTTGTACGTATTGAATAGCTCACGATTGGCGACAAGGATGCCAGCATTGATGGAGAAGTCCATCCAGGAGGATGAGAGTTGGGATGCCTATGAAGAGCGGCTACACCAGTACTTTAGTGTTAACAATTTAAAGGAGGAGGAGGCTCATAGGGAGAAAAGGAAAGCCGTTTTATTATTGTCAATGGAGGAAATGGCATCCTGATGAATTTGTGTGTGCCGGAGAAGCCTTCCAGCTTCAAGCACAAAAACTTATGCCAGCTATTAAGGAAGCATTTTACCCCAAAACAATCAGTGATCACTGAAACACACAAGTTTCATCAACAAGTGAAGGGAAGACGAGTTCTGTGAGAGTTCACCACAGAGCTGAGAAATGCATCACGAGGGTGCAATTTTGGCATCTTCCTTGATCGAGCAATGAGGGACCAATTTATTCTGGAACTCCAAGACAGGGATATCGTTCGTGCCTTGTACCTGGAAAGCGAGGAGCTGGTTTTTGAAAAGGCAGTGGAGATAGCAGCGGCATGGGAAAAAGCTACCATGAATGCCGTAGCGTGCAGCCTTTTCCCACCTTTGGAGGATATCGAGGCAGGAACCAGTGCCTACGGGGTTGGCCTCAATTACGTAAATGATGAGACCGCATGGGAGACGCGGGGCCAGCCATAGGAGCACGTGGTTCGTCGTGTCGCCGTTCAAGGGAACAGAAGGTGGCCAAAATGGAATCCTCAAAATCCAGCGGCATTGCGAGGAAATATTACTGGAGTGTGCTATAACTGCAGATGGAAGGGCCATGCAAGGGAGGAATGTCATTTTAAAAACACAAAATACGACATTTGTCACCTTACAGGGCACCTCAAGGCAATGTGTAATCGAGGTCGTTTCGGTGAGTACCGGGAAGTTTTCCATTACAAGCCTTTTGTTGAAAGCATTGGTGGCATTTGGACGTATTTGGATGGTGATGTGTTGGAAAATCAAGGTAGAGAAAGGGAACATAAGGCAAACTTGGAGTAGTACCCAGCTTTATTAAATTTAAAATCTGGTTTTTAACTCTCTTAGTGCTGATTCCTGCCAGCGGTTCTAGCAAGAAATGCGGAGGGTAACTTAATGAAATGTAGCACTCTAGGAAAATAAATATTATAAAGTTTTTGTTTAAAATATCCATACGTGGCTTTGCTTATTGTGTATACATTTAATTAGGTAATAATAAAAAAAAACACTTATACATCATGCAAACAGTAATTGTTATTATATTTGTGCACTAAAGTTAAACAATTTTTTGCCTATGAGCCGATATATCGGCCCTCCGCACTTTTTTCCCGAGAAGCCAAAGCTGATATATCAGCCCGCCGCACTAAGAGGTTTAAAGTCTGCTCTGGAAGTTAATGGTTAAAGTTGATGACATGGAGATAGATACAGGGTCTACCATTTCAGCAGTATCAGAGGAGTGCTACAAAAGAATTTTTTTAAATTCTCCTATGGAAAGCACTGGCGTGAAGTTGAGATCTTATTCTAACACTTGCATAAAGCCGCTGGGTATAATCTGGGTTCATGCCCAGTTTCAGGGAGGGTCACCCAAGTTACCCCTTTTCGTAGTGAGAAATGGTGGTCCACCCATCTTGGGCAGGGATTGGTCGAAAACTTCACCTAGGGGTGGTGGGGTCTGATTTGTCGTTAGAGGGAGTATTAGAGAAGTTTGTCACATTATGGGATGGAGGCTTAGCGACCTTTAGTAAGGGCAAAGTTACCCTAAGTTTAAAGAAAGGTATCAAACCTATGTATTGTGCACCCAGGGCCTTGGCATTTGCTCTCAAAAACCGGGTGGATGAAGAACTGGATGGATTGGTTAATTTGGGGATTTTTTATCCAATAGAGTTCAGTGCTTGGGCAACCCCTATTGTCCCGGTTGCAAAGAGTGATGGAAGAGTTAGAATTTGTGGGGATTTTAAGATTACCCTTAATCCAAACCTGGAATTCGAGAGATATCCCTTGCCTTGTGTGGAGGAAATTTTTTGTAAATTGTGGGGAGGAGAAAAATTCTCCACAATCGATTTGTCTCAAGCTTTTCAGCAGTTAGTATTAGAGGACAAATCCCAGGAGTATTAGAGAAGTTTGTCACATTATGGGATGGAGGCTTAGCGACCTTTAGTAAGGGAAAAGTTACCCTAAGTTTAAAGAAAGGTATCAAACCTATGTATTGTGCACCCAGGGCAGGATCTTTGTACTATAAACACTCATAGGGGTTTGTTCCATTATGCTAGATTGCCATTTGGAGTGGCGTCCGCCCCAGCCATTTTCCAGAGAATCATGGATCAAACCATGCAGGGGCTGGAAGGAGCTGCTTCCATCCAGGGTGAAATAATCATAAATGTGAAGAATGATGAGGAACATTTGAAAAATTTAAAAGAGTGCTGAATAAATTAACTGAGTTGGGATTCAGAGTTAACAAAGGAAAATGCAGGATTATGCAAGAATCGATAGAGTTTCTGGATCACCAAATAGATAAAGAAGGACTTCATCCCACTGATTCCAGAATTGAGGTCATCACCAAGTCCCCAATTCCCAAGAATGTGTCTCAGTTGAGAGCCTTCTTGGGGTTGGTAGAATATTATTCACAGTTTCTACCAAGGTTAGCATCTGAATCGGCTCCTTCAGTAGGAGTCTGATTTTGTGTGGACAAGGGAGTGTGATGAGGCTTTCAAAATGGTGAAGGTATCAATTGTTTCTGGCAGAGTATTGGCACATTACAATCCGTATCTTCCTGTGACCTTGGAGTGTGATGCTTCCCCCTTTGGCCTTGGGGCAGTTTTAATTCACCATTTTGCGAATGGACAGGAAAGGTCCATTGCCTTTGCATCAAGGTCCCTTAGTAAAGCTGAGAGAAACTACTCTCAAATTGATCAAGAGGCTTTAGCAATACTGTCTGGGGTTCAAAAGTTTAACCAATGTATATTTGGCAGGCAGTTTATTCTGTGAACTGACCATAAGCCATTATTGTATATTTTTGGGGAAAAAAAAGGAATTCCACAAATGGCTGCTTATAGGTTGCAGCATTGGGCCATAAGTTTACAAGGGTATGATTTTCAAATCTGGTACATTAGAGCTGCAGATAATTGAGTGGATGATGGTTTTTCAAGGCTACCCTTAAATGGAGATGAAGGAGAAGTGAAAGATTTCTCATATATTGAGTTAGGTGAAAGGGAGTTTCTCCCAGTAAATGCAAGAGGTATTTGCCAAGAGACACAAAGGGACCTTTTGTTGAGTAGAGTGCTAGATTTTTGTATGTTTGGATGGTCAACCAAACTTGACGTAGAATTCAAACCTTTCATGCATAGGAAGAATGAGTTGACTGGAGCAGGGATGCATAATGTGGGGTAATAGGGTGATTGTCCTAGAAAAATTAAGAATCTTGGTCTTGAGGGAATTGCATGCAGGCCATCAGGGTATAGTTAATATGAAATCTTTGGCTAGGTCTTACCTTTGGTGGTCAAAATTGGATTAAGCCCTAGAGTCTTTAGTGGGATCATGTGAGTCTTGTGCTGTGAATAAACCCTTACCTGTTCAAGCCCCCCTGAAGTGCTGGGATAAGCCTGAAAGACCTTGCGTCTGTGTGCACATAGATTTGGCCAGTCCATTTTTAAATAAAATCTTAGTAGTGGTGGATAGTTCAACCAAATGGCCTGAGGTGGTTCAGTTAAAGAAGGTTGGAACTGAGGAAATTATTAATTGTTTACAGGAAGGGTTTGCCACATTTAGGCTGCCCGAACAAATTGTTAGTGATAATGGTTCACCATTTACTTCAGGAGAGTTTAAAAAATTTGATAAATTGAATGGAATATTTCATTCATTTTCCCCTCCCTACCATCTAGCCACAAATGGGGCTGCGGAAAATTTGATAAAATGTTTTAAAAACAAGATAAAAACCTTATTACACTCAGGGGTTCCAGTGCACATTGCCATACCCCAATACTTGTTTAATTATAGGATAAGTCCCCACACTGTTACAGGAGAAGCGCTCAGCAAATTAATGTTTGGTCACACTCTCAGGTCTCAGCTGACCCTCCTCAAACCATTTCTGAGTCAGGCTGTGGCTCTAAAACAGAGACTTCAGAGAGAAAATGGTGGAAATGTATTGAGGAACTTTCAGGTGGGTGACACAGTGTGGGCCATAGCTTACTATAGACGTAGCACGAAGGACTGGGTGCAGGCTACAGTGAAGACTGTACTGGGATGAATCAAGTTAGTCTTGTAATAATTTCAGAAGGGTATAAGTGGGTCGTGTTCTTGGAACTCAGTGTTTTCATGTCAGGATTGCCAGTTGGCATAAGACAAACATGATTTTTCATAAAGATGTATAGATTAGTAAGTAAGATAAAAATATACTCTTATATCTTTGGATTCCTCCTTGGAACACTTCATTTTGTGATTATGGAAACAGCTAAAGGACAGGAGTAGTTTAAATGTCTTGTGAAGGACATGGCATAAATGTAACCCAGAGGCATACCCATGCACCCGTAATTGGCCCATATCTCAAAATTTTTGTGTGGTATTGAGCCGCAATCTACCCAACCAACCTCCCTTTTGCAACCAGCAGGAATTGCTGCTTATATAATGAAGCAAAATTTTAATTATGCATTTGCAAGCCATCATATACATAAATAAAATAACTTCACTGGGTCCCCACACTTCCCTAAAACTGTGGGGTATTAATCATCATTAAACCATAAGTTTTTACTAGAACATTTCTAACATTTTATTCATTTTCTCTTGTGAAAATAAAAGGTGCGTAATATGTGAAAAAAGTGTGCAGAAAATGTTCATGCTGGTCTTTGCACACTCTTTGCTCTTTTTCTGTTCACTTTTTTCTGAATATTACCATGCAGTCTTAACACATTTCTTGCACATTTTTCATTCTCACCTCTTGCACACTCTTGTCACTGTTTATCAATAAGCACTCTTTATTCACTGCCACTATGTCTTTATATGATTGTGAACAATGGTATTAAACTGTCCAAATTATGATGATTATTGATAAACCACCCCTTATTTCCATTTGTAAGAGGGATTACAATTCTTGGTAAACCACATTGTTATCACATTTTAATAATAGTAATTATGTTGTTGTAGACCTTCATTACCCTTTCTATTTCCTATTTGTATCCTTTAATTTCATTCTGTGTTCCTTTCCACACTTGCACATTTTAGTCACACTTTAGGAATGCTATCCACACTTTTTGCACACTTACGTGCACTCCATTCACACACTTTCAGCACACTTCCTTCACACTTTTTCCCACTTTAGGTGTTCCAAATCACACTTTTGTCGTTGTTTTCATGTTTTTAATAGTTTTCATGCTTTAGTACACAGTCACACTTTTTGCACACTTTAGTCACTTCATTCACATTTCTTAACATTTTATTGTACACTTTTCTCACACTTCATGCACATTTTATTTTCACCAGGGTCTCCTTAAGTGTAAGATGGTGTATATATACCTGCTTCGGGGCTGTTCTGCACCTTTTGTCACCCTCAACAAACATTGTCTCCCATCGACAGTAACAAGTCAAAAACCTTAAATTTCTGTACAGTTGATAGTTTTAGTGATATTGACTGGTAAGCACTCGCTCTAAGTCTGTTTATTATCAACCTCTACAACCCCAGTTAAGCCGCTTCAGTTGTATATTTGTACCCACAACCACTTGCTCAGATAAATAAAATCATTAATTCAATCAATCATGGCAATAAAGGTACCTACAGGGGAAACAACATTTGTGATGGGTGAGGGTTTATTTAGATAATTTGTAGTGCTGAATATTGAGTGCAAAATACTATATAAAATGCATCCTGGACCTGTTTACAAATAGCATAGCGAATTTATGATGAATCAAAAATACATGTATCAGTTATCCCCAGCCATGTGGTCAGTGATGTTGTTACAGTTATAGATGCCCTACCTCTGAGAGATTCACAGTCCTACTTAATTATTTCAGCATAGTTTGGAAATTTAGTTAGGTTTTTTATTTGTAAATAATAAACAAATTGTATTTTTTAAATATTAAAATGCATCTATGATACTTTTAAGATTTATTTCATTTGGTAGCTTATGTTCTATTGATTACGTAGAATGATTCCACAGAATTTATTTGCAATTCATTATAATTGTGCATGCTTGGGGTATTTGATGGTTTTACTCTTTCTAGTGATAAAAAATTGTTCCAATTCTTTTGCGCCTCAAATGCCACTTGAGGCAGACCACCACCATCTGGCCACCTCTGACTATGCCACTACATGATGGACCTTAGCTCAGTACCAGGGATGTCAAATGGTGGCAGAAACTGTCGTCTATGACAATGGAAACATGCAGAAGAGAACCTGAAAAGCCTTTACTGCCATGTGAACGTCTATGCGGAAGCCTTCAAGTTGAATGTCAAATGGTGGTTCGGAAAGGTATGATTTTGTCTTCAGGTAAATTAATATTGAAGTTAAAATTGGGATCAACTAGATCTCATGCAAGGTAATAGTGCTGTTGACATACACTGATTTGGCTTGGATAGAAATGGCAAGTGAACTATTTTTTGACCATCTTAAGACTTAAAAAAAGGCATCATCAGCCATCATTGATTCTTGGTTGTGTGACTAAAGTCTCCAAACAGCATGCTTACTGATTTGCTGCATAGCTAACAGTCAACTGCACTAGAATCTTGGATGAGGTCTAAGTTTTGCTTAGTTAAGAGTAGCAGATTGAACATGCAAGCGATAGGCATTGGCAAGATATGTGCTGGCTTTTTTTTAACAAAGCCTTCAGCCCAGAGTAACTGGCAGTGATTTGACCTAATGGTAGTAGAAATCAATGAACTACACAAACAAAAAGTGAGCTGAAACATGATTTCAGAAATCTTATAATACTTATTGAAGAACATAATCTTATAATTAGATAATATACAGGATATTACGTTTTTCCTCTTTGTTGTCGATGAATAACTTAAATGTTTGTGCTTGCTGTTGCACTTGATTGAGTCTTCTGAGAAATACATTTAGATTTTTTTTTGAAAATTGACGTTTTCATAAAACAATTGGAGTTCAAATGATCCATTTTCCAGGATTTTAATTACATCGCACATTAATAATATGAAGGTACATTTTCGTCTTGGAAACTAACGAATTAGCATTTGATGATGAGATAAGAAGAATTTGTGTCACCCACTCATTTCAGCATTACCTGCGCCTGCTGCCAAATAGGATTTTGCATACCCTTGATAAGTCATTTCCTTCATTAAATAAGCAGCATTTCCTATTGAATGCAAAAGGGAGGTTGGTTGGGTATTTTGGGGGATCGGGTTGGTGTGGTGGCTAGAGTACTCGCCTACCACACGGGCAGCCAGGGTTCAAATCCCTGCAGTGGTGGATGTTTTTCAGAGGAAACCCGATCCCTACTTGAGTGTCTCGTGGAGGGCACTTCAAGTAGAGTACCCTGTCTGTCAGATGAGATGTTAAACCGTGGTCCCCTTGGCACCTTTCGTTAAGAGCAGGCTAATGCCGAAGCCGGGTTATCTATCCACTCTTCCTCCCTTACCTATCCCCTATGGTGAAAATGAACTTAGCCGTCGGTCGCCTCCCCAAATATCCAATCCTTGGGTATATTGTGGCTCAATGGCTCATAACAATTTGAGATATGAGCCACGTAAGGGGGATGCCTCTGGGTTACATTTATGCCATGTCCTTCACAAGACATTTAACCTATTCCTGCCCTTTAGCTGTTTCCATAATCACAAAATGAAGTGTTCCAAGGAGGAATCCCAAGATATAAGAGTATATTTTTATCGTACTGGCTAATCTATACATCTTTATGAAAAATCAGGTTTGTCTTATGCCAACTGGCAATCCTGACATGAAAACATTGAGTTCCAAGAACACGACCCACTCATACCCTTCAGGAATTATTACAAGACTAACTTGATTCATGCTTACAAATAAGGCCAATAATGTTTCACTATGGATCTGATACACCAACGTGATTAACAGTTTTTGCACCATAATATTTAAGTACTAGGGACTAAACTGTAACTGAGGTCCCATTAGTAATACAGCATAAAATACTAGAAAAATATATCCATTTCAAACCTAAATACGGCAAATTCAACTGACAGTATTATTTGTGTCTATTAGAGATGGGGAATATTAGCCCAAGAACTTTCATTATATGTAGCACAAATTAGTTGGAAATGTAGACAGTATAATGCTTAGTGTTAACACAGTCATGTTAAGGATAATTAATATAGAACATGTGAGGAAATAGTAATGGCAAGGTACGCTATATTGAGGGAAAACATCACAAAAAATTGCATAAAATAACTATAAAAACTAAGGTTGTGTGTCAGTACTTTCTTCCAGCTTTGGAGTTTCAATTCTACCCCATTGAGCACGCAAGGCTGAGAGAAAAAAAATTGACTCAGTTACATTTTTTGAAAATTTCAATAAATGTAACTGAAAAAATATTAACCGTATAACTTCCACATTAAGCAGTAACAAAGACCGAGTTGTTAATACAAATACTCTCCAAACACATTTCTCGATTAGGGATAGAATGACTCAAGCTAAGTCAGTACCCAGCTAAAGGGCGAGAATGCAAATAGATTGGAAAACAGAGTTATATAGAGCATTACGCATTACATCCCAAAGTATCATTCTTCTCTCGGAACTAGTTTGACTATCAATACTCTGCAGGGAACGGCTTTAGGCCGAAGTCGAGAGAAATTGGTAAAAGAACACAGCTCCCAAAATAAAACGTGCTAACGAATAATCGATTCACTAATCCAAATTAGGGACAGCGAATTCGGTGAAACGCCGTAACACAAGCATTCAACTTTGTAATCAGATGTAGAAAGGAAGCCAAAAAATAATTATTTTCAAGATAGCCCACTTTTCAGTCCATCATAAAAGAGCATTTCCTTAGAGTAAAAATGAATCACATAAAAATGGGAACTTTGAATACCTATTGGGGAAATATGAAAGCCAATCACGGGAAATACGTATACTGAATGCAGTCTTCAGGCTGTCAGTCAGGCTTCTTGGGCATAATAAGATTGGAATGTCACAAAAACACATTATACTACTTCCATTTTCTTTTTAGTGTTCTTGAGCAAGTCTTAATGTAGACTAAAGGCTAGGATAATAAACAAGAATACGGAAAACAACTGATTACTACTGGCAGGCCCACTATTGATCTTGGCGGCTTTCTTCTTGCGCTCAAGCTTATTACGTTACTCAGCTACTTGGCCTGCTAAAACGCCGTCCCTGCCATCTTTCCCTGCCTATTCGAAACACTACATTTACTTCACCCTCGTCAGCCGTCACATTCAGTCGGAGCATTGCTGTCGTTCCTGAGTTCGGGGTCATTTAAGTTCTATGTAGCTTGCAATTTCCATCGGTACTGGAATACCAACGACCAAAGAAGATTGCAATGAAAGATACTTGCCGTCTTTTGAGCTCAAGTAAGTCATTTTATTACTTTTTAAATGTATTCTTTCAGGAACAGTGCATTTAGATGGAATATCGTCTGCTATTGACGACCCTCGTAGAGTCGTCGTTAAACTATATGCGGAATTAATGTTTTATGAGTTAAATCGATGGAATAAATGGGTTTCTGTTATTTAATAATTATTTGTTAAAAGTATCGTGCGGTTATTATACCTGTGACAGGCTCCCTTCCTTTCATATATGCAATACTAGTCCTCTACGATGTTGGTATCTGCGTTATTATGGTAGCTGCTTCCCGAGTAAGTAATTGTGCAACATGAACGCATTTTGCTCATTATAAAGGTGATGATGCTTTTAAAAGTCTTGCTGTATTTTTCGGCTATGCATTCAGTTCATCTGGCGAACACCGAGCTTATGCATATAGAGTTGCCCATATTTCTATGCCTAATCGTTTGAGTGAAGCGACCCCTTTCCTCTGTTCTGCATGTTATAATTTTAAAGAAGAGTGTTCTTCCGTGTTAAAAATTTTGCTTCTTATGTTTACTAATGGTTAGCATTTTTTAAGCTTTTCTGAATAGTATTTAAGTTAGTGGTATATGTGATTTTTACGGAAAAAGATAAACTAAAACGTTAATTTAATTTTTATGGCGGTTGCTTCTTAAATGAACCTAGAGCAGCTTTAGGTATAATGTTCAAATGGTCATTTGCATACACGATTTGTTATAATAGGCGCGAATCCTTAGGTTGTAATTTCATAATTCAAATATCACTTTGGCAATCGATAGTAGCGACAGTAAGTTCTAATAATTATGGTGGTTCATTCAAGTCATGAGAATGTAATAGTTTAATATTTGTATAGAAGATACAGTTTCAAACATATTATGAGTAAGTACACTAAGTGAGTGTATCTGTCACTAGTAGGACGAGGAGCTTTAAGTATATAATATTTAATTAAATTTTACAACTCCTGTCTCGGGTATTACCGAACAGAGTTAGCTTATTTTTAGCTGAGCCATGATGTGTTATCAATGGTTATAAATGACACGCATGCTTCCTCTTGAATTATGTGAATTAAAAATCAAGTATCTGTGAGGGTTACGGGTTATCTTAATGAAAATGTCGTTTCGCCCCATGGTACTGGAGGGTAATTTGGAAAAAATTCTGTGCTTCCTATTGCTGATCTCTCAATTCGTTACCGTGATGATGCTTGGCATCGAAGCTAACCGGTAAGGTTATGGATTTTGCGCTAGGTTACGGTGCGATATGACCTCAGTCGATGGAGTTGGTGAGGTGGTTAAATCACTTGATTCCCATCGTGGAGGGCCAAGGTTCGAGTCGAGGTTTAGGCCTTGTCGATGGATTTTCAGTGGAATTTTAATCCTTTAGGTGCTATGCGGAAAGCACTTCAAGTGCAGCACTCCATCCGTCGAATACCGGCGATATTAAACTGGGCCCGGTGCCTTTGTAGTTGAGAATTGGCAAATGCCGACTCCAAGTTTCTTTCCAGCCTTTCTTCACTCCTCGAATGATCATTTCCTCTTCAACCTGCCCCTCCTCTCCTAAATGGTGCAGATGACTCCAAGTTGTCGGGGGCCTCTCCAATTCGCCCAGCATTGACCTCGGCCGGAACCCTGTAATTGCACTAGCGTTATAGTGTTGTGTATTCAATGTTTCTTGCTTTTAATTTTGACGATAGCGAACAAATATCTCATAGTTTTTCAATTGCGAAGATTTCATAGAATTCTGGCGAGAACCCTAGATATTACAACTCAGGAATTTTTAAAAATCTCTCTGAGCCAGCCAGTTTGATCCTTATTTCGCCTATGACACTTGCAATTGACTCATTTACTCTTACAGTAATTTGTTCATGAGACCATGGTCAGTTATGTAGACATATGTGTACCCTGCTCTATTATTTTCCTCTGTTCATTATGACATGTTAGTATTGTTTGCTTTGAACATTTTGCTTTATGTATTCACTCGGGTCGCTCAGAAATTTATTCGCAATTGATAAATCATGGTAAAACGAAACATCCAGTAAAATGTCATATAGTATGGTATTCAATTCATCTTAGAATGAGTGGTTTATTTATCCTGTTTGAAAACAACATAATTTATCTATTGTTTATTATTTCTCCCCATTTCACGGACGACCGACCGTGGTTCCGACTTAAAGACGGCATGCCGTGTTGGAACCATGGTTCTACGAAATTGTATGAGATTTACGAAGCTATTTGATACAAGACGAATAACTGTGGCTTTCAAGTTACGCCACGATGTCTTCATCGTATACATTCTTCACGATTGACATATCATTGAAATTTCGGAACACCTGAGCCCGATTTAAAGCTATCCCTTAAAAATATTTCAAGACTCCTCGGTGGCCCTCACAGCTCTTCGAAATCGATCGCCTTATTGATCTGAAGTGATGCCTCCTCGAAAGAGTGACTTTCTTCGGTCGCGGGGGCGAGAGAAATGGCAAAAGCTTTTGCGAGACCGTGGATGGAGAAAGAGAGACTTGCACGAGTTTTAAGTTATTAATCCCTCTCGCCGTTACATTCGCCCCCGTATGTACACGCGTATATACTCATTTCGATCCTCGCGCCTCCGGGAGCAGCTCCCCCCCCTCCCCACGGTGCCGCGCTTCCGAGCCACGCTTCCTGCCTTTGAGCGTGACTCGTACGAGGAAGACCACCACGAGCGGGGGGAAGGGGCGGGGAGTGACGTCGAGCCGGATTGCGCGCACGGTGACCGGCGACGGAGGCCGCTGAACCCGGGTGTCGCTCTCGACTTCACCGAGCGTCGAATGCGCGGTTCACGCGTGCTCCCTCCTCCCAGGGAGAGAGGCACGGCAGGTTGGTCTGTATCCGTCCCGAAAATTCGGAGGGAACGATCGCTGGCTCCATTGTCCTCACCAGCGGTATATGTGCCCATTAACGTCGTGAAACCCCTTATGGAATTCGGTGTGCGGGTACCCCAGCACCTTTACTTACCGCGAATGAATGTGAGCGAGTGTCTCTGGTTTGTCCGCTAAACACAACTAAAAGCGTTTTAAGGGCATAGTGAAGATCTGATGCCGCTACTGAATATCGGTTCTAATTCATTGCCCTATAAAGGGACTTTCAACTTCATGGGTCGATAAGATTTCCAAAAGCCCTCTGCAAGTGTCAATTCAATGCACTTAAGGTGCTATAAGATCTTTCAATGGGGGGTCACTAGAATAATGGACCTCTTCTCCGGAATATGCCTGCTAAGTATGAACTGCATAAGATAAGTGCTTACAAATTGCGTCAATGAGCTGCGAGGCAACAAGTTTGTGCACCGAATGCGAATCAAGAACAATAAAAAAAATGCATTCATGATTTTGCCCTAGTAAAAATCCAAGAAATGTAGAGACTTGAAATAACTACAAAAATAATAAACTTTGCTCACATTGTGAGAGATTGTTCGTCTTCTATTGGTTTTATTACTACCACTCAAAATGTGATTGATCTGAAGCTTCATACGTCTGACTGCGAATGCCTTAAATGCAAAGGAATTTCTATTTTTGGATTCGACTGAACACCAATTCGCGACTGGCGAAAAGCGGAACGCAACCGCTGTTCGAATCGTCTGGAGTCGAAGGGGGGGGGGGGGGTCAGTGATGATATTTAGGGTCTCTTACCCATGACATGTATCTAGCGTCGTCATATTTAGGTCTACTCTTGGTGAATAATAGTTTGCGTTTCTAGTCGATGCAATACGAGGATTGAATGCCATTATTGTGTCAATAGATACTTAAATATGAGAGGTGGGAATATATTTTGAAAACATGTTTTTTGACGACGTTTAGAAGTAACTTATACCATCCTAGATGGAATTTAATTCAGTCTCATACATTTTTGTTACTGCTTGAGACTGGACCTGCTGGTCCTCGTGGGCATATAAACTGCCTCTGATATCTTAAAATATAGAAAACACTCAGAAATGGCTATGGAAGACTTAAACATTGAGAGCATGGGCATCATGGAGGATTGTGGAGCTGCGAGCACGAGTCGGCTCATAGTCTCTAATTATACTCAAAATTCCCTACTTCTCATTGATTTATGAAGCCTTATCTTAGTGGCCGAAGCTTGGAAAGAATTGACCTCATTTTGAGCATAATTTCGAAAAGCATCCGTTATGAGTTTCGAGGTAAAAGAAGTTAGAAACGGTATGGACATTTAGTAGAGCCATACATTTCTCCGTTGCTAATATTAAACAAGTAATAAATAGGCTTAGCCCACCATTTCATTGCCAGACTTCATAGTTCACGAGCTTTAAAATGTAGTTGGCTTGCAAGCCAGAGTGATTACCCATCGATTTTTCGGCTATGCGTAGAAGAGTGCATATCTCTCACGGTGTCGGATAGATTCCTACTCGATCATACGTATTTGAGCCTTCGTCGTTCTAGGTGAAAATGAGGAAATTCTTACCAGCGTTTTATCATGCAGTTCCCTTAGACATTATGCAGCTGGAAGAGTATCCTCAGTGTTTAAAGCGGAATATTCAGTGTAGCATTTTGTAAATTTTACCGAACAACGTGCTTCGAGCTTTGTGCTTCTTACTCCTTAATGTGGCTCATGTACTTCGGGATTTCGGACCCTCTCTTCGAAATTCAAGGAAATGGATACAATTTTGAAACTTGCGATGCTCCGTGTAGATTTTGTCACTGCGTAATTGTGCGACATCTGCCGAGAATTTCCGAGCAAAGGGGTGTAATATCCTCGTCGCGGCAAAATTTTAATGTCCTCGAAGTCCTTCTGAGGTTTCTGTCTGAACTGCTTCTGTGTTTTGAATTTCTTACCAGTTATATTTCAATGACATCAAAAACGGGAACAAAACTTTGTGCATGACGTTCTACGTCGCACAGTTGGCTTGAAATTAAAAAATGGCGGCAAAAGCCCCGAAAATGCCTCCTTTCATTCCAGGTTAAATTTGTATGGTCACTCTCCATTGATTGCTGCATGCGGTTTTGGCCTGATATTGTTCATAGTTCTCACTCGTTAGCAATGAGAATCGGCGCTAAGTTGTAAAATTTTGCTTACTACGTCCGCTTTCCAGTTAATCGAAAAACAGCCCATTTCAAGTTGCTTCAGAGCCTCTTGGAGTAGGCTATTGGATCCAAATTCTGCCTACGTTCCCTACTTAACAGTGTTCTCTACTTTATGGTGGACACGGTATTCAATCTGGTTTCGGACATTAATAAGTGGAATAATTCATTATACATCATTATACGAGACTTTGTAAATATCGCGAGTATCATGAAGAGTCCGAGATGATTCCGAAGAGAACATTTGCGTCAGATCGCGACACCAAAAAGAAGATCGAACTTCAGATCGTGCGCCTCTGTTCGGCTCCGCCTGCCGCTGTAGCTAGGCCTTCAGTGACTCGCTAGTGGCATATGATAATCGTAAAGGCGATTTAAATGTTTTCCTTTTCCGTCTATCTACGATGTCCAACGTAGATTAGAACGCCGCGTCGTTAGTTTGCTATTTATTCTAAATTTTTCGATATAAATTCTTTTGTTATGAGTTCAGACCACGTCGAAAATGAGAAGGATTTGACTTGCAAAAATGAAAACAGTGCATTTTGCGGCATAAATAACGTTGTGCGTTAAGTAAATTTAATTTTACCAAAAAAGTTGCACTTCTTTAGACGTAAATCTGTGGTGATTTGCCTAAATGCTGTTTTCTTTATTCAGGCTAGAGTTTACCGGCTCTGGTATTAATTACACGTGATAATAGTGCATTAGTAAAATTATTTCTCATCTATGGTCGTTCACATCTGTAAACTTACATTGGTGACAAGAGATGAACGAAAATCAATGTATTATTATTTTAGTTGTCGGAGTCTTGTAAGTGCTCTCTCAGCCAGAATATTATGGGGAAGCCGTGCTTAAAGAATTCAACTTGGACTTTTCCAAAGATTTTATCTAAGTAGTGCAACGCGTCACACCGACTTACGGCATCATCATGTACAAGTTGTATTCTTTAAGTTTGGATGCTAATAACTTCCACGAAGTTAAGTCTGAAATTGTCAAGTGGGAAGGGGAAGTTCTTGCGCTTTGGCGAGCCGTATCTGGCAGATTTCGGATTGTTGTTTGTATTGGTTTATTTGGCCTTAAGTACTCGTAAATATTTCGTCCAAGGCATATTAAATCCGTCATCGTAGATTTCTGTGGAAATGCAACAGGTGCAACATTTCAGGGAATGTCGCGGAGCAGTGTCGTGTTCGCGTCACGGGCGCCAGCGGTCTATAAAGCAAACACACCACGGGATGAATGAATTACATCGTAGAATAAGTTGAAGTATTTCTAACATCGGGTCGCTCTTGGTGAATTGTGGAAAAGAATACCATATTTAAAGAGGCGATGTGACGACTATGATATGCCAGTCTCAAGCTTTTTGCCATAGCGGTATGTCAGAGCGAACATCTTTGAGTCACAGCTGAGCTGAGATGCCCCAAGAGATTCAGGCATTAATTACAGGCACAAACACTTGATGTTTTGGTGTGGATTAGTCGATTCACGGCTGTCCAATGCATCCACGGGGAACCAATGAGCGGGTGGAATGTTTGCGTCGCAGATTATGGATTGTAGTAAACGACGACAACTTTCCGCGGGTACTGTATTAGAAAGTGAGGTGATTTAAGCAGTGGAAAAATGTTTTATTTAAAAACTATTTCCTCCGAACGTGAGGATCTACGCTCGTAAGTTCGTACCGAACCAGATTACTGGTCTCTTTAGTGCCGAAGAAATATTTTGAAAACTTCCGCCGCTTCGACGTGAAAGTTTGTTTTTCAAGATCTGAAGTTTTTCCTCAATACATCCGCGAGAAACCACGTTTCAAGTCGAAAAATGAAATATCGAGATGTTAAGTTCCCATATTTGACTGATATCGGGATTATTTCATTCGAACAGTTTTCAATAATGCCGTGGAAACTTATAATAAACGTGTTTTGTAGAAGCTAAATTATTTGAACCGAATGGCATCTATTCATCTCGTAGACCGAGCGCGGAGTATTCACAGTGTGAGGGTTCACGAGTTGTTATAAACTTGTGGATATTACTCAAACTCGATGTTTTTCGGTAAAATTTAGCGAATGTATAATCAAAATCATGGATAAATTGATATAAAGATTTTTACTCTTGATAAGCAACATTAGAAATGTACTCATGATAACTTGCTTACTCTTTCTGACGATTGGGAGATGTTAGAATGAGTCTCTTTCTTCCCCCTCGTTTAACTTATTAACGAGACGATCTACTTCCGTCTGTTTATATTCTTAAATTTTGATGGAACATATGAAATCTGTGTGAGATCCTCAACGCTCGCGGCGTGTGTTGGGCAAGCAATTAGAGGGTTAGTTGACTCGAAAGAACCTCTCGCATTCGGATGTTTGCGAGAGTCATTACATAAGCTAGTTTGGAAAATACGTTTAGTCTACATTGTTATGTTTATGTTATTGCTTTTGACAGACTTTAGAAGAAGGAGAGTTTCTGCTTGAGATTAGCCATGGAATGAATATGTTGCGACGTGACTAGGGAATAGATCAGGGAAGCAGTATGGTGAAACATTGGGAATGTTCCATTCTGGGTTTTGGGAAATAAGGTAATTGAAAGAATCGCATGGTGATGGGATACGAGATTCTGCCGAATCTTCGGGAAGCTGAAATAATGCTCAGGTTGCCACCGCTAATAATATTTAATAGGTTTAATGGGATAACCTGCTATACACAGACGAATTGTCCAATCCATGGAATCCGGGAAAATATCTTAAAGGAAGGAGCGTATGTACAATCTGAAGCAGAAAACGAAATTTGGATGTTTTAGTTGAAGTATGAACTAAAGAGGGATCAGTTCGATTCAACCGTCGAATTGGAACGCTTTAAAGTGATCAGGAGCGAAACAAATTCCTAAATAGTGGTTTAGATCATGAGGGTTTATAGTGCAGTTCAACGAGAGTGATCACACTATTTCTGATTACGTTTAATTTATAATCTTAATGGGAGATTGAAAGGCCACAAACCAACCCGAGATACCG
This sequence comes from Ceriagrion tenellum, assembly GCA_963169105.1. NCBI lineage: Eukaryota > Metazoa > Arthropoda > Insecta > Odonata > Coenagrionidae > Ceriagrion > Ceriagrion tenellum. Next base: position 12,999,021 of record OY720638.1, read on the forward strand.
ATGGGGGAAGCTACCTTCTCTTTGATTGAGTCCTCTAGAGACAAGGATAGAATGAGAATGGATGTTAAAACATGTAGTGGGTGCCAAAGAAGGTAAAGGAAGGACGCAAATGAACATTGTTACCGATACGAACAAGTTTTTTGGTTATCATCGAAGCTAATAAAGTTGGCCAGCTTTTCTTTCTTCCTAATTTGATTACAGTAAGAATTGCCCACCATCTACTTATACGAGCCATGTAGAAAATCCGTCAACATAACAAGTTATGGAAACCTTTTATTGGGTTATTTTTAGAAAGTACTTCAACCAATTTCTTTTTTGCATATGTGCGTGTATGTGGCGGAGGGGTAAAGCCCTCGCCAGCTAAGCTGAGGATCGCAAGTTCGAGTCTCGCCTGGGTGGGTTTTTCACCACCCAGGGAATGGATGTATGTCAAGTTCTGTTAGTCCGGGCCCTGGAAAACCTGAGGACAGGCTTATCAGCCTATTGGGATTCCAGGGACATACGGGCCAACAGAATCGTCCGGCAAGCAAAAACAAATGTGGTGAATGGGGAATAGTAAGCAGGTACAAATTTTAAGTTACACCTAATCTACCAACACGCTAATTTGACTAATTAAATCAGATTTTACCCGCGGTGCTATCTTTAAAGGGCGGATTAAAAGGGTGAAGTTTTCTCTTTCTTCTCTCTCCACTTTATTACTCTCTTAAACGTTCCCTCTCTTTTCAAAACATCCTCCACCCATCTCTTCTGCCTCCTCCGAACGTAGGCCATTTGTTTCCTCTCCTCCAACCATATCCAATACCTCCTCCTCGCCACCTAGCTCACCCTCTCTAACCTTTTCCACACCCACATCTCAAACGCCTCAGGTCTATGTACATCCTCCCTTCGGAATGACCAAGTCTCTACTCAGATCATCCTCATCTTTTCCCTCCTCTATGAAAATGCTTCTTTAACCACAGCGATTTTACATCCTATGTCCCTACCACAAAACCCATTCTCCTCCAAAATACTTCCCACTCGACTTGCTCTATTTTGTGCCCTCCCACTTACGTATTCAGATCCGCCGTCTTTCTTCGAGAGCATCTCATCATCTTCGTCCTCTTATGGTTTATCTTTATCTTATACCTCTCGCACAGCGCCTATAACGCATTCATCATTGGCTGTAACTCCTTGGTTGACTGACAAACCAACGCTTGATCTTCTTCAAATCTCACCTACTTTATCAGATCCCCTCCTACCTTTCTTCCTACCTCCATCTCTTCCCTCACCTCCCTTGCCATTTGCTCTGAATACACGTTAAAAAGCAGCGACGACGACATTGGGAATCCCTGTGGCACTCCCCGTCCTATCATGGCCCAATCAAATTCTTCATCGGCTACCCTTACCGTTCCTTTGGTTCGTGTAAAGATTCCGGATGAGACATCTGTCTCTTCAATGGAACTCTAATTTCTTCATCACTTCCATTTTCATCGCCCAGTCCACCCTATCAAACGCCATATTGAAATCTACAAAGCAAGCAAATAAATCCTGGCCATATTTTAAGTTTCTTTTTTGTAGCGTCCGCATCATTCTTATAGCGTCCCACTTTCCCGTCCCTCTCCTAAATCCAAACTGGCCGTCAACCAGGAATTCGTAAGCCTTGCTTCCCACCCTTCGAATTATAATTCGAACGAGTACTTAGGCTACGTGGGATGTTATTATGTTATAGTCTTCCGTTCTGGCCAATGCTCTTTAGTAACTCTGCCGGCACGTTATCTATTCCCACCGCCTTCTTTTTTTTCATGCCTCGTTGTGCTCTTTCAATTTCACTGTCAAGGATACCTGGTCCGATGCCATCTCTGTCGATTTCGCCCTCCCTTTCTGTTTCCAACCATCTGAGGCTTTTATCCTTGCCATAGAGCTCTTCGACGCATTCCTTCCACCTCCCCGGGATATCTTTTGGCCCTAAGCTCACCTTTCCTGTCTTGTCTGTTATTGCTGCAATTCCGCTTCCCTTGCTTCCGTCCGTTAATTGCTTTACTTTCCTATTCAGAGCGTCTGATCTTCCCTCATACTGAAATCTTCCTTAAAAATGGATCGATTCTCTCCACCATGCTTCTCTTGCTTTCTTTGATTTTCTTCGGAGCCCATTATTGAGTTCCCTGTATTTCCTCTTGCCAAGCTCTGAGTTTACGATCCTCCATTTCCTACTCTCCTGTATCTCCATTATCATTCCCTTCGTGAACCACGATTTTCTAATTTTTGCTGAACTACTACACCTACCATTGCAGTCTCCGCCTTCACAATTCCATTTCTTAAACTTCCTCGTTCATCCTCCACTGATCTCACTCCACGATCTGCTCCTATGATTTTATCAACTTTCTATTGATACTTCTCCTTCATTGTCCCAGTCAATGCCTCTGTGTTCCATTTTCGCACCCCTTAATCCTTTACTTTTATATTTTTGACTTTCACGTGACATTTCTTCACTAGTAAGTTGTGATCTGTGTCTGCATCGGCCCCTGGATATGTATGCCAGTTTTAGCACTATTCCTGAATTAGTGCCTCATCATAATATAGTCTATCTGGAACCTATCTGTGTCTCCCGTCTTCTTCCATGTGTACCTGCGTTGAAAGTGATGCCTGAACCATGTATTAGTGATCATTAGATTATCCTAAACTCGCCAGCTTTCTCGCCTCGGTCATTTCTCCTTCCTAGTCCGTAACCGCCCACTTCCTGCCAATCTCCTTCTTCACCCTCCACATCGTTCCAATCCCCAAGCTCCAGCCCTGGAAGCAAGGAGCTACCAGCTCCTTGCTTCCAGGTTTTCTATCAATTATTTCCTCCACTGACTCAATCTACCTCTTCCTCTCTATGATTCGTGGTAAGCATATAGATCTGCATTATGACTAAGTACGTTGGGTCTGCCTTTAGCACTAGGTCTGTTATCCTATGACTCACCTGTTCTGCGTACACTACACTCCTACCAAGTTTCCTATTCATAACGAGTTCAAATCCACGCTGAATTTCATCCCCTCCTCTATAGGTATATGACTCTATAGTCATTGCTCCAACAGTCCCCGTCATCTTTCCATCTTACTTCGCTTAGGGCCATGATGTCAACACCCACCTTCTCCATTTCTTTCTTCATATGCTTAAACTTTCCCGCACTTAGCATAGTCCTAACATTCCACGTGCCTAATCTGATGGTTACGTTATTAGGTATTAGTATTATGAATGTGGTTATAGCCATACGGCCACTGTTAGGCCGCCGACCGATCCAGCAGTCTCCCTACCTTGGGGCCGTCCCGTTCCATTTAGACGGAGCTCTGCCCAGTTCTCGGCTGGCCTCTTAGCGGGTGTCTTCCTTTTCGATTTCTGCAACAGAGTCATGTTAGCTTTGCTCGACCTAAATCTCTTCGTCATGGAGGTCCAAATTTTTTGTTCTAGCCTTTTACTCTTCCTCATTTGAAGCGTCATCTTGTGGACCCTTGCCCTAAGACGTCATTCGATCGTCACTTAATAGAACACTTGCTGGGTTCTTTCCGCCCCTGGCGGGTCGTTAAGTAAATATTTATATTTGTTAACACTAATAGTCGTAACAAGCATTGACTCCCCCCAGCCACCTCTGAATGTTTACTGAAGGGTGTCGATCGATTTGTGATTGGCTCTCGGAATTACAAACGAGCTGGCAATTTCGCTTAGAGCCGCCCGTGCTGATTTGGCTTTCGAATTTCATCGTAGCTCGTACAGAGAAATCCTTCTGTACAACTGCTCGTAAAGAGCTGCAAAAGAAATTTCATTTTATCCTCACATTCATTACTTGTAAGTAACTTCTGCCTTATGAGGCTCTTACATAGGTTGTCCGCAGAAAACCTTCGTCGACCAATCCATATGTTGTAATTTCAGATTTTAGCGAATGAGGCTTACGATATGGACAGAAGTTCACTGATCTATTGACAGTCAGGTCAAAACTGACAACTCTGTCAATTCAATATTCACCTCATAGGTTACAGCAAAATCTTCTCTGCAATCTGCGCCGACAGCTTCCCCCACCTTTCCAACCGACTTCCATTCATGTTGATCTCGTCTCTCTCAACTTTTGTTCTCTCTTCATTCATGGGGTCTTCATCTCGCCACAGAAGATCCATCGTAATGCTAAGCTTCCCATTTTCCTTCTGGATGGCAGTTCCAGTTTAAGGTGGGCGTCATGCTCGTTAATGGCGGCCCACCCGTTCTCCCCCTAGTGGCGTATGTGGATGGCGTCATCTTGATGAGTTTCTTACGCCTGCACACAAAACTAGATTAATTATATTTGCTCGAGTCCAAGAAATTTATGAAATTTAAGGATGTTTCGTATAGTGGTCATTAGGGCCCCCAGTTTCGAGTTTTTGTATATACATAAGGCGCGGAAGACGAGCGGAACGCGCGGCACTCGGCAACTCGAGCCGTGACGCACAGTGGGCTGAAATCGAATAAAGCTGGCCAAAACCCTATGTAGACGTCGTCTTTGCAGGTAAATTAAGATGTCACGAAACCTTTTTGGTACGATTTGAAGCATAAGGTCATCGTGGGGGTCAACGAGAGCAAAAAATAAAAGAAACAAAAATGAGGGTTACATACACCCAGGGGTACGTAAAAATTATACCGCAAGGATGTCAATGAAAAGAAACGAATATTTAGTCGATTCTAAATCGTTTGAGGACATCATTTTTTCATCTCCGCTTCTGTGCTCATACGCAAGAAGATTTTTGACTTCCTCCGGTATGTTCCTGGTCGCCCTGCGAGATTCTCCCGAAGAATGAGAAATGAAGGGATCTGCTGTTAGGAGTAAGCGATGGAAAAGGAAAATTCATGGACAATGCGGAATATTTTCCCTGAGTGTTGTTCCCGATATCTTCTTATGACCTTGTTTCGCGCCTCCAAGGCCTCCTCATAGAGCTGAACAATTAGGAGAATTGGATTTCTGACCACTTCTGCTCCATGAATTAATACTTTATGCACTGTTTGTGAAATATAATACCATGGATATAGATGGTCATACAATTTTGTCTTATCTTGGCAATATTATGAGAAAACCTCGTCATTGGTTTTCAGCTCACTTGACATTGCTTTCAAAATTATCGAGAAGCGAGTAATGAGTTCTTCGGAAATCCGTGGAAAACAAAATTGCATAAGACATGAATTCGATAGGTGACACTTAGTTTTATAAGGCGAATTTGATGACATCACCAAATAGAAGGTAAAGAGTTTAGTCCAAGCCAATGCAAATGAAATGGACCTTAAATGGATAGGAATACTTTTTAAGGAAAAGACGGTCCTATTTCAAACTTTGGAACGGTATTTCTCGGTGGCACACGCACCATACACCTCTGGCATAACATTTCTAGAGACGGTTATATTGAACGCTTGCCAGAAATTTCCGCGGAGAGCTCGGGGTTATAGAAATAGCATCTCGCTATTTGCCGTCATTGGTCGCTCCAAATCCTGTTTTAGGCAAATCCACAACGATGCCCATTCTGAAGCGGAAAGCCTGTTGTACAGTCTATTTTCTCATTTCCATTGTTAATTTACTTTCATTTTCTGTCTTTTTCCGTGTTATGTTAGTACTCATGTGAGGTAGATATACTCAGGAGATATTTTAACACTGCTGGAGGCAATTTTATTTCCTGTTTCAACCAATTCATATGCTTTTTTCTAAATCTGTTGTCTATTCCTGTACATTGATCCCACTCCCGGAAATATTGGTGAAAAATCTTTCTGAATGAAGGCCACAAGCAAACTTATTACTTTTCCATCTCCCCTCCAGTGGAGTTTCATGAGCAAAAACTCTAACACGGTCTATTTATTTTGGTCCATCGACTCTCCTCTTCTCTCTAACGGAACACTATGTAAATATTGGCGGGTCACTGAATTCGTACCCATAACTCAGCAGAGACTCGACGCTCTTTAGTACTTACCTCGAACAATCAAAACAAAAACGCCCGACGCTCAGCGACAAATTAACGGCACAATTCGAACCAATAGCAGATCGGCAGTATTTTCGGAAAACCGAATGTTAGAATTGTAGCAGATGGTCTTTGCACAGGTTGCAAGACAGAAAATATATCTGGGCGCAGGGAGACGCCGCCTCAGACCAAGGGTCCCACAGGAGCCTTCGTATCGTTAGGTTTAATGCCGTACAGGTGTTTCGTGACATGATCTTTGCTCCTGGGATTAGAGCGAAGTGTTAAAATCTTTAGGGCTCTAACATTCCAGAACGCCACGGAAAGAATGTGTCGGAAACAAAATGCGCTCGCTAGTTGGGGAATACCGGAATCTCTAGCAGAAACGGAAATATCCTATTTCCCTACCGTGCGCGTCACGCTGGGCGAAGACGAGAACCACCCTACTTTGTTTTGAGCTATCGCGCAAAAAAGGAAATGGTGCGAGTAGGTGCAAGATTTTTCTTTACCATCACATAGTATAGACTTTAACCTAACTCCTGGTATAAATATCACAGGAGCGTCAAGCGGCGGCGAGTACTTTTATCCCTGCCATAACAAAAATTTGAGCCAAAAATAGTAATATATTAAATAAAGCGTAAAATTGCTAAATAACGGTGATTTATCAAAATATTTACCTCTTCATATCTAAGATGATATTTATGAGAAATATTTTCAAAAAGATCTACTTCTCTACTGTATTCCATCACCATTGGAACAAACTTAGAAAGTGTTCGCTAAAGTCGCAGATTCCAGATTTTGTGAATTTTTATTATTTTTGACGAGCTGTAAAAATTTAACGAACCGCTATGTTGCAAAATTATCTGCGGATTTATGTTTTTTCTATTCCCGATTCGAAATTAAAAAGTCGCTAATTGAGGTTTAGGCCAGCTTTTTTCGATTTCAGCCCACCGTGTGACGCACGCAACCGCGCGGATCCTCGCTTTGTGCTTCCGAAGCTGACCGAGTGAACGCGGCGACCAAGAGACGGGTGGATTGCGGCCAATGACCGGCAGACGCGGCGGCGCGAGCCCCTAATTCCGATTCCGGTCCTGAATGCATCTTCCTACCTATAGTACGAGGCGCATCCATAAAGTAAGTTTCCCTATTTAAAAAAAATGAAATCATAGCTACATGAAAAACTTTATTGGCAACAGGTACAGCAATGTTTCCGCTATTTTTCAAAATGGCCACTACCAGAATTGAGACACTTGTCGTATCGTGGGATAAACTTTTGTATTCCTGTGTCGTAGAAGTCTGCCGCCTGTGAATGGAACCAGCGTGTGACAGACGTCTTCAGCTCTTCGTCGTTGTCAAAACACTGACCGGAGGACAGGAATTTCTTGAGGCGCAAGAAAAAATGAAAATCGCTGGGACCAAGATCAGGACTGCATGGTGGATGATGAAACAGCTCCCAGCCGAACATGTTCGTCCACATACGGCTCGGTGCTCAGCCACTTTTCTGCTGGACGACTATCACACGCTGGTTCCATTCACAGGCGGCAGACTTCTACGACACAGGAATACAAAAGTTGATCCCACAATACAAGTGTCTCAATTCTGGTGGTGGCTATGTCGAAAAATTGCTGAAACATTGCTGTACCCGTTTCCAATAAAGTTTTTCATGTAGCTATGTTTTCTTTTTTTTTTAATAGGAAAACTTACTTTCTGTATGCGCCTCGTATACACATCTTCGTGATTTCGGTGTGGAATGATTCATACCTCCCTCCCCCCCAATAGTAACGTCCCCTTTCTCCATGCGCGCTGCTCTCGAGCCAATTACCTCGCAATTATGCACGCCTCTCTGTCCTTGTAGATTTGTCTTTAATGGCATGCGTTCCACTCAACTCCTAAGCAACGAATGTTCTCTTCCTGACTACGTCACCTCCTAGGTCGCTGAACCCGACGGCGGAGTCTCATTTCATCCCTAAAAATTAGTACGTCCTTATCGTATGTTAGTTTTTTATCCTTCCCGATCTTGCTCTTTCCCGAGGACCTTTTTTGGGCTATTCTTCGCCAATTGAATCATTTTTGCGTCGAATTTGCGCCTTGTATTCTCGTGGTTCTGGGCATTTTTGCTTGCTTATCATGATCTTCGGCATCTCAAGTTCTTTTTCCTTTCATCCCAAAGTGACGTCTCACTCATAGGTTCAAAGTATGCGTGTATCGCTGCTAATATTATTTTATATGGTCGAATTCAGGACTTCACTTTTTTCCTATCGCTTGTCTCATTCATAACATAGTTGATGAGTTACGCGACTCATACACCGCCTCACGCAGTAACCATCACATTCCTGGAATAACCGTACAACTCGAGAGTTAAAATATTTAAGTGTCGCCTCGTTTTTTTTTTTCTTTTCAAGAGGCCGGTATGCATGTCACATTGATCTACTTCGCCGAAACAACTGGATGAATTGCTTTCTTTAAAAAAAAATCCTTTGCGCGATCGCCGCTCCGCTAATTACGAGTATCATCAGCACGAAAGTTTACGCGCGCGGAAACGGTGCCTCTAACCTTGCACGCTGCCACCCCATTGACATCGATGCATCAATCTCTTTTGAATCTTTCAGACATGTTGAGATGCAAAGTATTGTCATTTCACAATATTGCTGATCTCCTCGATTCAATCTGACGACTTTGGCGTTTAAGAAGCGTTCGTTATCCCTCTGCCAGAAGCCAATCGTGCCACAGCCACGCGCACTTACCTCACCCATGACTTCTCTAGCCTCGCTCACCTTTCTTGGCCATGCAAGAATGCTACTTCGCGGTCTAGCGTCGTCACGGTCATTACCTGAGAGTCGAGCTCGAGTTAGAAAAACTTGAAGAAACACACAAAAGAGCTTAAGTCTATTAAAATTAGCCGTACTGGCTTACTAAAAGAGGGCCAATGTAGCTTCGATAAGGATGTAATGGGTTTGGTAGTTACATATAATGATATTGATTGAGAATTTTGGGCAAAAAGGAATCGGTAGCTGAGTATTTTGTAAAAGTTGACTAAAAACGTTCATGCGCGAATTGTGGAAATGTACTGAAGCGCTCGCACTATGTCACAAAGAATACGGACTTCTACGTATCTGCTGTAATTCAGGCTAATATTGTTTCAATTTCCAGCTAATTTCCATCGTCACTGCATTAGAATTGCTGGTTTTAACTTCAATACAAGGTGTACTCGGATAGCGACGATAATTGGAAAAGTATTTGAGTAAATTAAGTCGTAGGCAAAAAAACTGAAAAAGTTTAGGGCAAGGGGACGATTTTTCAGAGGTGGGAGGAGGAATTTGCTTGGCAATATATCTTTTGGTTGAGAGTGAGGGGAGGAAGGGGAGTGGGTGGAAGTTATACAAGGAGCAGATGAATCACCGATTGCAGAACTAGGGTGGAATGATGGTTAACATGGTGGCTCTAACTGACTTGCGTTCACGCTCTTTCCCGTTTACCGTAGTAGAGATGCTGATGACCTCCGGTGAAGAGTAATGCCAGGTCCCCACTAGCGCTTTAAAGTCTACCTTAAGTGAGCAGCCACTTTATCGCCGTTATGTTGAGGTAATCCTCTCACATCAAGTGACCTTCCATTTGAACAATACACCCTATTTAGAGGGCGCGTAGTGAATTGTTCCCAAGAAATATATCGTTAAGCGCAATGACGTGTACTTTTCTACTTGCTGTTACTTGATACAGACTGAAATTGAAGATTTTCAAATTCATTGCTGTCTTAATAACAAGACAGTAATCTGTGAAAGTCCGAACACATATACTCGAAGAAAGTTAATTCTCAAATCCTAGTACTCATTATTTTTTATTATGTTCTACGTTTCTGTAAATTTTTCATGAAACGAGAAGCTTTTCCATATTCATAATATTTTATTTATAGCCCGCGCGTGATTTTTTGCATTTGTGGGATTAAAACAAGATCATCAAGTTATATGTGACTCTCTTAACACGAACACTTAACATTTTAAACTTCGAATTCTGTGATATGTGATGAATTTTTTCAGTGCCTATCCCTTTATATATATAATTGACATTGTGTCAGTGGAGTGCTGCGTGCACCTATACTCACCGACGGATCATTTGTTGAATGTGTAAACCGCAAACCCTTGACTTTTTATGTTGAGCTCTGATAGATAATTCAGGAATACTAAAACATTCCCCTTTAATATTGTCTTTAAAGCGGAGAATTCTATGGGAAAAAAATCAATACCTCGAAGAATACTAGTATTATTTATACTTGAGCTGCGCTGTTGCACACACAGTGGCATATAGGTCCTTCAAGACCTCCTCCCTTCTCTCAAGCTTGCCAGGATAATCCTCAGTTTTTCATTTTTGTTTTTGGCTATCATTTCTGAGCGATCTTGGCCCTGCAGCCTATATAAAGGTCGCGTAAATTGCTTACGGAGCGAACATCCCACACTTAAAGTAGCTCGGGTGTGAGTGAGCCTGTGGTGTAGACCCGATACAAGGAGTCGCCAAAATACAAAATCGAAGCACGTTTCGTACAGGCGTAGTTACCATCGGCGCACAGACAAGCGGAAGAAGAAAACGCTGAATGTATGAGACGGGTATTCCTTGAAATTTAGCGACTACCATGAATAAATAAATTGGAGCATACATGCAAAGCCACAACCTAGCATTAATACGATATATTGCAGCGTGAGGACACGGTTTATTCAAATTTGATATCTGTCTAGAATGTCAATTTCCTCTATATATAAATGCAGTGATGAAATTGACGTTCGATTTGAATTTGAAGTGCAGCAATGCTTGCAATTCATGAATGGACTTGGTAGCGCGGAAGTCCAGAGGTACTTCAATTTCGTCTTCACTTGAATTCTGCCGTCTATCTACTTTACTCTATTTTCTGACACGTATTCTTACAATCCTTCTCATCCGTCTTACAATCTTTCTCATTTCAAATGCCAGTCAATGGTCAATAGTTACAGCGCTTGGTACTCCATCATGGGCAAGACGTTCAATATGGTTTGCGCAACTTTTTTATTGGAAGGCTTTGTAAGTGCGTACCTGATATGGGTGTATATTCTTAAAAAATCCCCTTTCGCAGTACGTTCTCTTAATGTTCTGGCTTCAACTAAAATATTTATGCGACTCCTATATTATTCAGAATTTGCGTACTCAACTTAATCAAAGAGGATGTATATTGAACTTGTTTATGCGATCCTGCTGATATTTTTAATGTGAAATATTTCCATGTGAACGAGCATCGGCGGAGAGATTAGGAAAGATACTTTTTGCTGATGCTGTGCCGTTAGGTAGCTCTGTAATATCGTCTTTATATGGTCTCTCAGTTGGTTGTGGGGCATTACCTCAAATGAAATGAGTCCAGCTTTGTGCACTTTCACTGCACCGTATGCAGTTTTTTCTTTCAGTTGTATTTAAACTGATGCTTTGGTAATATTATTGTACAAGCTGACGAAAGTCTCGTAGCATGCTTATTACTAGAGGTTAGGATGTGCTACAAAACTGTTGTTTCTTGTCAATCACGAGTCTCAATCAGCCTCTAGAGTGTGCTTTTTTACTTTTTGGAGTAAATTGTCATGATGAATTTCTTTTGCCAGCACTAATTCACGGAAACTTTGATTTGATTAAGAAGTAAACTCGGTGGATTCAATCGTAGCTACGTAGAAATTCATTTTTAATGTTGAAAAAATTGATTAGGGTTTTCCACTGAAATTTATTGCAATACTACTAGTTTCAAGGCTTAGGCATCACTGAAGGCACCTGAAGATGACGCCTGTGCGTTGAAACTAGTAGTAACTCAGTGAAATTCTGCGGAAAATGTCTAGTGCTCTTATTCATCATTGATTCTTGTTAATGTTCAGTCACTGGATTTAACGATTTTTATGTCACCAGATATCTCACCCGTATCCTATCAGTTTTCGCAGCTTTCTTGATATGTTTATAAATCCGACTCCAAATTTCGCACTCATGGAGAAATGCACCTCGGTGGCAAAAGGCTCCTGGTCAATGTGTCAAACTCTACCCTTTCAGGTTGCCGTCGCTGGGGTATCATGCATGAGTGCGTATTGTGATAAAAGTTGCCTTCGTGCCCCGTTGCCGTAGACGGTGGAAGAGGACGGTTATTATTTCATTGTGGCTGTCGGGCGGCTGGCCAAGGCGGTTCGGATTTCTGAGGCACTTGCCGGCAGGCAGCAGAATTCGAAATGTCAGGGAGTTTCTTTGCCCTTCACTCATTCGCGGCGATCAATTCTATGACATTTTCCTTTCCCAGTGAATATCAAGACTAAAACACAAGTTTCATTTTCAAAACGGTCTCAGAAGTAATATGTTGTGCGTGAAAGAAGTGGTGTTCATGTTTTTGGCGATTGAATTTTCTCTCTGCCACCCTGAACATTAGCAATAATGGGTCGTAGGAGATCGTAGGATGAGTAATTCTGTTCAATTTTCTTTTAACGATACTTACATTCCTTGCCCATTTTTTAGTTCATAAGTAAGCAGTGCGGTTCCCAGTAGTTGACAATTAACTGCACATTTCGATTCTCTACCAGCGTGTAAGGGATTTCTCGGGTTCCTGTGGCCACAATTCCTTGAGGTTTACTCCATGGGGATGAATTTGATTGAACTCTTCAATTTTTAGTGCTTATTTTCTGGTATTATTTTCATTTTCGTATAATTGGGGTATATTTTCACGCCCGTAATGCTTTGATGAACACTATGCTCATTTTTGAAACGCAAATCAAACAATCGCTGACAATAATCGCAATCGATCGACATATCGAAGTCCGGAGCAAATTTTCTACTTCATCTTTCACTGGGTTTTTCAATCACGCTGCATTTCAGTTTCCTCTAGTGTTACTCATCCTATGATCCGTAAACATTCCTCCGGGATACAGATAATTTTTCGCCCTTTTTACTTTTCGTATAATCTATCGAAATTCTGTGCTACTCATTTCATTGACCCGGCTTTGACGACGCTGAAGTAATGTCCTCGACGACCAATCTAAGTGTCACGCGTTCGAGACCCGTCTGGATGGTTTTTCTCTCCCCGAATGGCATAATTTTAGGCGGTCGTCTGCTGTTGCCTCGATAGAAAGGCCCGGAGACTGTTTTCGGGGGTAAATATGAGTAAAAGATGAATGTTTCCACGGTAATGCAGTTTCCTGTCATGTGAATAATTTCATGGACGTCTGTGAACCTACTATTGTCTTCTCGATTGCTCCTTGGTCGCTGCCAAGCACATCGCATGCCGCCATTATCGGCCTCTCACTATTGATTGACACTTGTTAATTTCATATCACCGCGAACCGCCATATTCTGTCCCACTTACCGATCATTCATCATCAACTTGAGTGTTTTCACCTTGTCATCATTGAACATGAGGCAATTCAAATTGTGATTTAAAGTTTCGATTTTATTGGGTCTTTAAGTGGCAGTGTACCAGATTTTTAGGCACGTGACTGCGTACATACCACTTTGACGTAAATATTTCATATCTACGTCAACAATTGGGACTAATGGTAGTTGGGCCTGATCAGCGGTTTTCGGGAACTAATGGCGTACGTAGCCTATGTAGGGCTAAATCCTCTTCTAAATGATAACTCCTGGGCACTACATGATGAAACGGGCCCAATACTTTGCAATGGACCGTATGATTGCATCCACCCATTAATAATGCCAGCTGGTCCTACGTAATTACAGACGGGCGTAAATGATTACGTATTATAGTGTGTTGCTGTAGTTGGCAGTCAGCCTTCAGTAATGCTAGCCGGTCTGAATAGGCTGACCGGCCAGTATTATTGAATCCTCTACTTTCATTCGAGGAAGTCAATGCGGGTTTTCCACCGGGTCAGGTTGTCCATGTCTGCCGACGTTTCGATGACCGAGTTGCTCATCGTCTTCAGGGCATGTCAATTTTCGGAAGTGGTCCACATTATATAGGGTCCATTTGGCGCGTCAGCCTGGGCAGGTGTCACCTGATTGGCTGGATTTTTCCCGCCTTTTTTCTCGGGCTTCTCGGATGCTTCTCAGTACTGGCTTCCAAGAATTACTGAGTGAGTATCCCGCGTCTCGGTTCATAGTTGTTTCTCTCATCCTGATTTCGATCGCTTCCCTCGTCAGCCTTTGCCAAAACTTGTCGATGCGGGAAAGAACTTTCGTTTCTTCCCAGCAGATGACATGGTTTCGGGAGATGCTGTGTTCGGCCACGGCGGACTTTTCCGGTTGGCAGAGTCTGAAGTGCCGTTGGTGTTCTTTGATGTGCCGTTGGTGTTCTTCGGGTGGTCGAATTCCGGCCTCGAGCGCATCCACAACTCTTTTCAATACGGGGTCTTTCCTCTGTCTTTCCCCCACGCTTTCACTGGGCGCCTCAAGCACCGCGTCACTTTCCCCTGAACTCGGATCCTCCTTCCCCCAGCCGCTCTGTTTACACACGGAACGAGATAATTCATCAGCATTCCCATGCTTTTTTCCCGGCCGGTGCACCACAGTAAAATCGTATTCCGCCAATTGCTCCAGCCAGCGAGCGACCTGCCCTTACGGTTCTCGGTATGATCTTAACCATTGGAGGGAATTATGATCGGTGCGAATCACAAAATGCTTTCCTAGCAGGTGTTGTTTAAAGTGGCGGGTTGAATTTACTACAGCCAACAGTTCCCACCGTGTCACACAATCTCTTTTCTGCCCGCGAGAGCGTCCTGCTAAAATAAGCCACGACCCTTTCCTCTTCCTCCTGTTTTTGGCTTAGAACAGCACCAATGCCCATCCCGCTCGCGTCATAGTCTAAAGTAAACTCACAATCCATTCGCGGGAGTGTCAAAATGGGTGCACTTATCAACTTGCGCTTTAACGTCTGGAAGGCGTCTTCACATTCGGCACTCAATTTATAAAGGGCATGCTTCTCGGTCAATCTGTGAAGGGGGTGAGCAATGTGGGCAAAATCCTTGATGAAGCTCCTGTAATAAAACACCGTTCCAAGGAACGCCCTAAGCTCCTCCAGGGATGCGGGGGACCGCCGAGTGATCGCGGCAGTTTTCCCTGGATCCGTTGCAACGCCCCTCTCGGACACACTGTGGCCTAAAAATGCCACAGTTGGCTTCATGAGTTGGCATTTCTCAGGCTTAACTTTTAGTCCTGCCTTCCGCGGAAGTACCAACACATCTTCCAAGGTGATCTTTAAAATCCCTTCCGAAAATTATTACGTCATCCAAATACACCAATCAGGACCTACACTGAGCACCCGCAAGTACCAGGTCCATTAGTCTTTGGAATGTTGTACAATCCTTAAGGCAGCACCTTAAATTGGTAGAGACCATCACCGGTGGTAAAGGCGGTCTTTTTCCGATCGCTTTCCGCAACCTCGCACAGCCAGTATCCTGACGCCATATCGATCGTGGAGAATGATGTGGCGCCGGATAGTGAGTCAAGAATATCATCCATGCGCGGGAGGGGATAAGCGTCTTTACGCGTCACGGAATTCAGACGCCTATAATCAACACAAAATCTCGTTGATCTGTCCTTCTTCACAAGAACTACAGGCGAACTCCAAGGAGATGACGATTTTTCGATTATATCATCCCTCATCATCTCCCGTATGGTGTGTTGCACTTCCTCCCGTTTGTGTATCGGCAACCTCCGAGGTGTTCATCCATCCTAAGTTCCTCCTTTTCCGCTTTACTTATCGAGGCACTGTCCAAGTCAAAGAGAGAGGATGCAGGGGGTAAGTACACGCTTTCTAAATTAAAAATTGAATGGTCCACTTTTTCTGTATCACACTCCGTAAGCACGCCCATTATCGTGTCTTTATAGAGAGTCACTGTCTCTTCCGTTGTATTGAGAGAAAGCATAGGCACCACCAACTCTTCACTTCGTGAAGATTGCGCGCCCCGAACACGCCATACCGCTGTACAAATTTCGGATTTTGCTCTATTGCTCCTAATATTCCCTTGAGCCCCTCATCAATACTAAATAAACACCCCATTACTATTTCTATACTATTATTACTATATCTCTTGTTGAATGCAACTCTTTGTGTTCTGCAGATGGATACTAGGCTCGGTGGTTGTTATAATACAAGCCCTTTATAATTACATATTCCTTTGTTGTCCGTCTTTTGTTAGTCTTACCCTAGGCATCCCTTATGAAGTACTCTTTTCCGGGTCAATCTACGGTTTTGAAGAGAACGCCACCTCACTGTTTTTCAGCATCGTTTGGAACATGCTTTGGTGGATCTATCGTAAGCCGACTTCCCACGGTAAAAATATTGACAAAAATTTGACAAAATGGGTTTGAGGGTCAGGTTACTGGCAGAATTAGGAGGAAATATTATTTGATTGATGAGTTGATTGATAAACTGGAATTCAGTAACATTTTCCTCAAATTCCACCAATCACTCGGGTCTCAAATATGTTTCTCAAATTTTGCTGAACGTTTTGACCATTGGCCATCGACTATAGAATGATAATATCTTGTGTGCTACGTGATGGGTTTTAAGCATGTGTTTTTCCACGGAAACAAATCGCGACTCTAGCTTACGAGTAGTGATTTTTTTTAATATTACGGTTTATCAAAAGTTGTAGTTTTTTAAGTTTTGTACTTACCGTAACAGAGACAAGAAGTAATTAATAGAGTTGATGTTTTTTTGTAATTCTATCACTCGATTTGTTCGAGATAAAAATTAAAGTTTTTTGGATTTTGAAAGAACCGTGATTACGAAAAAAACATCGGATGTGAAAAATGGGTATAGTACGCCCTAAAGTTTCCATTTCATAGGTAAGTTATTTTAAGGAATAGTTAACGTATTGCAGAAAGTATTCAGATCTTTCATGTAGTGACTTCAAAACTACTCTCATCTCGCTGACTACCGTATTTAATGGATGATAAAGTTTGGTAGTTAAAATCAGCACTAAAATATTAATTCAACTCGATCAAAAAAATTCCTCATTTGAGCCAATATTTGCTACTGCATATTTAAAGAAAAAAATTAATACCAGGCAACCATCATCTTTAATCTACCCGGTGGCTTTGTATGTGATTTGTAAGAGCATGGTCGATTGTAATCAACTTACAACAACTTCCCTCGGAGCATGATTTTGAAATGTGACAACCATCATCAACCCATCCACAATTAAAAATTTGTCGGGGAAGTTAGATATTATGAGCCGATGTTTCTTGCTTAGAGATGGCTGTGAAATATTATTTTCAGATACACATAATGTTGCAATCATATTTGGTTTTATCTCGATCAGATGAAGGAAACAGAAAGCCTCCTCCTAATTGAGTCTCCTCCTTTGCCAAGGGCTGTTGGAAAGTGGTTGGTCACCAGAGATCTTGAAACAGCCGGCGAAGTCCGCAAAAAAACATGACGCTCAAGCCATGATGTGGCTAATAGTTTGCTACTGGTCATTATCATGCACGACGATACTTAGGGTAAGTATCCTCTCATTCTCACTTCCTAATAAGGGTCTCGTTTCATTTGCCTCAGTCTTGATTCTCGTCTCATTTTCAAAATAATATATTCATTATTTGATGGAAGAACAGTTAGCCTTTATAACAGATAGTGAGCTGACTTGGAAAAAATGCAAGACTTACCCTAGACATTACCAAGATTTAAAAAAATAACAATTGGGAGAATTTTGAAATTATCATCGGCAATATAACTAAAATATCCATCAACTTCTCATTAAAATGTGAAAATAAAAATAAATGATTTCGTGGTCGGTTAGTTCAATGAAACAATCGCATATAAAGTTGCGATATGAAAATAATTTACTTTTTTCTTAAAAAGTCGAAAAAAAAGCGATTTGGATTATAGTTTTCAAGGATCATGTGACCTTTTTACTTTTTTTTACAAAATGTGTAATTTTTGGGGCAAAATTTTGCATCCACTTTTGAGTTCCGGTTAGACCAAATTCCAGTGTACTCGTCATTAATCATCATGAATGCAGTTCGTGAAAAGTCTTTCTGTAAGACCTAACATTGTGCTGTTCCTACAGTGTGGAACAAAATAGTAATTGGAACTTTAAAATATATACATTTTAGGTAATCTTTCAAAATTTTAGTAGCGCATTTCAAAATGTTTGTGTCTTTTATGTTAAATTATTTACTTTACGCTTCTTACTACTCACAAAAAGAGAAGTATTAGGCGTAATATGGTGAAATATCATCATAATGAATAACAGAAATGGCAATTTTCCGCTTTGATAAAATTTAATTCGACCATGGTTTCGATGTATCACATCATCGTCAGACTGGACGATATGTGGAAAGAAATATCGGAGTGGAATATTGCCATCTCTGTTATTCGTTACTTCTTTCTACTCGTCAAATATATAATATTTTGAAATAAAAATTGAATATATTCCCTTTTATGACCAAAGAAAAATCTCGCTCTGACTGCCCAAAGGAAATCTTCGCATCATTCTTCGGTTCATCAAGAGACATTCACGAATGAGATTTGTTGAATGCTTCCCTTCACTCTCGCATTTTCCTCCTTGTATTGTTTTCCCTGATTACCCTCCTCCTTATCTGGTTCACATGTTTATCCATCTGTTCGTGCTGTCCTTATATGTGTCCTTTCCGTTGCTTTATGTACTCTCCGGATGACTAGTACAAATCGTTCTGTTATTTATCATGAAGTTTTAATTATTCGATAATATCAATCATTAAATGAGTTTATATGTTGCCCAATAATTTCATTAGTCACTCTGCTCATCGTCGTAATGCTTCTTACTCAAATAATGCGGGAGAGAAAAAAGTTGAAGTGAATTATTCGCGAAAGCCCTGACTTTATTGGTCAGTAGTGAGATTGTTAACTTGTTGAAAATATTTTTCCTACGCGTAATTGATCTATGAAATAATTTTTATGAGGTCATTTTGTGATTCAAACAATTCAATGACTATGTGATTGTGTTCTGGCATGTGCGCCCTTTCATTGCAGTGCTTGAACTTTTAACCTCGGATCCTCACTGCTTTGAGGAGAGGGAATTGGATCGCCAATTGTGATGTGAAAGACGATTGGAGGCAGTGAAATCAATAGTGGGACATACAAATCGAAAACGATTAGTACCCTCTCCAGCTGGTCGTATTTCACAAACATCAAACGAATTCCTTTTAATATGCTTCCTTATATTTCCAATACAGAGTTTTTGTTCGATAAATAAAACGTTTTATTGCGCTTCATCCGGAAAATTGGTGTCGGAATTTCTAATCACTGAGGTACTACACGTGCACGGAAAGTTATTCACTCGACTCCAAATGGGATGGAATTTATCCATTTTCTAATTTGAGTAGTACGTCGCAGCGCACATTGAGCGTGCAGCAGGATTGCTAATTTTCGCCGAATACTTCGTTTTCCGTTTTTATTCCTCCGAAAAATGTTTGGATACTCGGTGAGTGGCTTCGGATCTGTAGCGACCGGAAAGCAATAATTCAGTGGTTTATAAACTCTGGTGCTCGCAACATCTCTGTGGCAGTCCTCTTATACTTTTTAAAACTTCTCGAAATCGTCACATGACGGAAAAGATAATTTTTGTCCTCCTCATAATTGAAGTGTGTATGCATGCACCTCACAGACGAATTGATTTGTACGTTGAAACAGGTTTTGAATTGTAATGGTTGTTATTCACTGAGAAAAAATAATTTATGGAATTGAAAGTTAATCGTTTATTGTATGTGTCGATTCCCTTAAATCTTACCCTCTCCGATGTTATATGCGCCATAAATGTATCAAACGCATTTAAAAGATGTGCATTAAATGGTCTGGATTTGCAAAAACATACAATTTAAAAGTTATGACATTGGTTTCATTCATTCATTAAAGCTTCACTCCTCTTCCAATACGGCTATGATATCCGTACTCAGGAAAAGGGAGACTTGAAGGGTAACATTTTGTGGTAATTTTTCGGAGTGTCAGTGAGAATGCTTCGGCGATAGCGGACGTCCAACACCCAGTCACGTCAGTGTGTTACTGCCGATTCGGATTCACCATTTTTGGTGAATATAAAAAGTGAAATTGAACATGCAACTCCATAGGTACATTTTTACCGAACAAACTTTTTTGCCATGTCTTCTTAGAGGTATCCTCATTCCTCGGGTTACTGATGACGGTGCAGTATTCAATATGGTGCCTTAACTCTTGGAGACGGATACTCTTGCGGAACAATTTTTCATCTAAATCTACGAAATACCGTACAAGCCACCACTAAAGTGTGTGGCACGGAGTGATTCCACACCAGGCATGCAGCACTCATCCCAGCTGAAATCAGAAACGCGCACGCTCGCCCGGATGCCAGGCGTAGGCCAAAAGCAGTAAGGATGACAATACGCGGTCAGACCATAAACTAGGAGAGTGATGCGTTAACGAACACGCTACCATGTAGTATTCTATTTACAATTTCTGGTTTGATCAAAGTACTGGCTATTATTATTAATGCAGCTAATGAATAGTAATACAAGTCACTAAGTCATGCACGAGCTATATCTTGCCTGATATTCCATGCGAGGTTAGTAGCTAATAATGATGTTCAGACATTTCGACATTACGTCTACATAATACCCCGCGAGCCGCCGTATGGGCGTGCGGCAGGGGGTGTTAGGTCACTAGCCGTGAAAAGGTGTAAGTTTTTTTGGAGATGAAATGGTGACATGTATTTTAGGAGTGTATTTAGTGGAGCTCAGTTTTTATTGTGGTCGCTTATTGTTCGCGGAAAGAACGAGTTTTTGTACCTATCTGTTCGGCAGTGTATCCCTCTTATTTTATCGCATCTGTCAGACCTAGAGATGTAGTGCGGAGTCATGATAATATTCTCTATGTCGCTCTGAAAAATATCAGTTCTGACTTTATTAAGCAACCTAAGCCTAGCGTGTAGCCTCCGAGTCTTTAGAGGCTCCCACCTTAATCCCTCTAAAAGTTGTGAGACACTATGTGTACGCTCGTAGCAGTTTTTAACGAAGCGTGCTGCTTTTTTTGTATTTTAATTATTTTTTTGGTTAAATCAATTTGACCAGGGTCCCAAATGCTCGCGGCGTATTTGAGGTGTGGCCTAACCAGACATTTAGCACTAGCGCAAAACCTGCTATACCCTGTGAGGGTCAAAGTTTCCTAGAAATGATCCATCACAATTATTATGGTCTCTTATTTTACTTGGAAAAAATGGCATTTTAAATATATTGCTTCTACAGTCTATTTCGTTGATTTTATGCCAGTGATCATTTCTAACATAATAGTTTGTCTCTTCCAGAATATGTTGAACATCCGGCAAAAATAGTGTACATGAAACTTTCGTAAAAGATTTTATCTATATGCTTTCCTTCGATCAGATAGAGTTTCCCATCCTAAATTCCTCAAAAATTCAGTAACACTACTATACTTATCGTAGCAATTTTTCAAAAATCTAGCCGTTCTCCACTGTATTCGATCAATATCTGAAACTAGACCTACTTCGTAAAGGTCTCAGATACTAGCGGCGTACTCCGAGTGAGGTCTCACGAGAGGAAAATAACATCGCTTTTCGACCCTCAAGTGATTCCCCTCTAACACAAGGACATGACGAACTGTTGTCATTGCAGCTTTTTGCGATCGCTCACTTGGGCAGGTTCACTATGGGAGACGACTGACTGATATAGAAGGTCATTTGTACAATGAATGAGAGGTGGATGCGACAATAAGGGAAGTGTTTTAATGAGAGTTGTGAACTTGGACAAAAACCTCGCGTCGGCTTCAACCTACTTGAAATGGAAGGCGCCGAGGGCTCCACTGGTTAACGTCGCATCGGACGAACAGAGTGCGACTCTTAAAGCTCTCTCCCCTGCTAAAAAAATTCCTTAGAAGCTTTTCTGTAGAACGTAAGGAATTCTACATAAAATGCCTCTTTTTCTTAAGAACTAGTTCCTTTTCTAAGGATCTGTACGGAACATCAGAGCCTAACTCAACAGAACATATGTTCTGTAGAGTTATTTTCCGCAGAGCAAAATAACTCCTTGCAAGCTGTTCTGTAGAACTTCTGCAACTCAACGGAAATGGGTGAGGTTTCCGTTGACCCAGTTCCTTTTCTAAGGACCTATATGGAGAGTCGTAGGAGAATTCCACAGAACGTCCTATGGAATTCTGCAGAACGTCCTCAGGTGTTCTGCAGAACGTCCTCAGGTGTTCTGCAGAACATTCCAAGGTATTATGCGGAACGTCGTAGCGAATTCGGTAAAATGGTGTCTCAATACTTTAAGGAATATCTACAGAACTTTTTAAGAAATTATGTAGAAGTATTTATAAGGAAGCTATACAGAATTTTTTATCAGGGTCCGCATAGTAGTCAAGTAGCATCCGCTTTACTGTCTCAGCCACTGCCAGAATTAAAACCCGGACGCTTGGGATTGAAATTCAGCTCCCCTACTACTGTACTAACCTGACTCTCAACAGTTCCAGGTTAGAGAAATCAAAACACCAAGTCTAATTTGTCGTTATCATGCATTCATGGTTCTTTCCTCGCGTACATTCCGCTGCATTGGCGGTTGGTGGCCGGAGGTGTGGGTTAAAGGATAGGAGGGGATCGCTTGCATCCACAAAGAACGTTGAAGATAGGAGGATGCATTTCTCGAATACCGGTATTTTTTTACCAGTTGGTGGCTGGAGGTGTGGGTTAAAGAATAGGAGGGGATCGCTTGCATCCACAAAGAACGTTGAAGATAGGAGGATGCATTTCTCGAATACCGGTATTTTTTGTCCGTACACTTTCCGGGACGGTGGCTCAAGGTCGTGAACGTAATTGCTCCTCCATTCATGTGGAAATCCTGCTTATCCGTATACGTCGCCCTCCATCTTCCGACTAGAAATCATATTAAATGCTCGACTGGCTTTTCTGCGGAATAATTGGGCAAATGATATTTTTGGTATAGGAAGGAAAACTATGCCAGTGATGTTTTGAGTCCGCCAAGTATAGGGAAATGCCACTTACTCCTTCCTACGCATCTTCGCCGTTGCGGCGCGACCTATACTGATATCATAGAAATGTGGATTTTGTGTCATATTTGATTTGATGAAACTGCAGAGAAATTGTTCGCTCCAATGCAAAGATAAAAGTTTAATGAACGAGTTTAGTTTAACCGAATGGCAGAAAAACAACGGGACCTATTTCGACTCTGAAAAGGCAATGGTACTTATACATAATTAAGAAATGAACTGCGATATTTAACAAAAATAATTACTTTTTGCCCACTATTTTTGTGAGAATGCTCTGTATTTTATTATTGAGAACTCAGAATAAGGTTGAAAGTATTTAATTCAAAATAATATCGCTGTTTTAGGATTTTAAAACTAACTTTTATATCGTCCTTTATAGTTCTGCGTCCTAAAGTACTTCTTATTAGCATCTGTAGGGTACACGTCAATTATTTAATGGTCAATTTTTAGTTTTCTCATTCGGAATGACTATTAAAAAAAACTGAATTATGGTCCATATAGATGAGTCTGGATATATTTTTCTATGCGTATTTCTATAATTATTGAAATAATTCGCCTGTTTTCATAATTATGTAAGAAATAGTAATTAGTGCATAATTGGATGGAGATATGGGTGAAAATAAGATGATTGATCACTATTCTTTGGACACGAAACAAACGGACACTTGGAATAAGGTGTATCAATCGAGACCAGAGACTCTGGTCAGACAAATTCCAGCTCCACCCTTGACAGCTTTTTTATATTCGTGATAGTCTCTCCACAATGTATAGGGAGAAATATATCGCTAGAGATGGAGATTGCTCCATCAGTATGTAGAAATTGATTGATGGACTGTTTTTGATAACTTGCATAATGTTAATATTTATAATGTTAGTCTTCAATGAGTAGGGTCTTCTTAATTGCCATCTTGGTAAATGGGATTTGTAGGTGGCAATTTAAGGCTCCGAGTGGTGCGCGTTTGTTTCAAGATTAAGTATTGCGGTTTCATTGGGCAAGATTCTTGATCATTAAAGTGAGATTTTCATCCGGGACAGGAGCTTTATATATTTTTCCTTTTCGGTGCTGCTTACCCTATCCCATCCATGATTTTTCATTTATGATCGTAAATAGTCTTTTGTGGTTCGTCCTCTGAGCTGGGTTTTGTAGTGAACTTGCTTACGACGACTTGGTTAAATATTCCGACCGGAAATTCGTTTACCATAGTTTTATTATTTAAATTGTAAGAAAGCTCTTGGTTTAACTGCGCTACTTCGTTACAATTTAGCCAATTAAGCGAATGTGTAGTTAATATTGGTGAAATAGTCGAACCTCCAGTATTTACGATCCTCCCATTATTTCGAAGCAGTTCTCTCCAATCCCGTTGTTTATTGCTATTCATCCAGCGTCTCATCTATATTTGTAGCCCTGTGCTACTTCAGATCATACCTGGGGTTGTAAATTTTCTTTAGATACCGAGATTAGGGTAGCATTATAGGAGCATTCCTCTGTTCTCGCTCCACTATTCTTCTTCTTTTTCCTTCCCGGGTTAGGCTTTCAGCCTGTTCCAGCTTCACATCACCATCTCAACCTTGACCTCCCAACACTCCTTTTCCCTAATGGCTTCTATTCCAAAGCCTGCTTTGGAAACCTCTCTTTAGGCATTCGCTGTACATGCTCTTTCCACTTATTTTGGCACTCCACCAACCTATCTGATATTGCCCGAACACCTAGTTTCTCTCTAATAGATGTACTCCTTAATCTATCTCTTCCTGTACACCCCTTCCCTGCTCGAAGGAATTTCATTTCAGATGACTCTATTTGTTTCAGCTCTTTTTGTTTTGTTGTCCAACATTCTGTCCCATGCAACATGATAGGGGCTGCCATCACCTTATAGGAACTTAATTTGGCTTTCTTTTCTTGTTTTCCCTTTTAAAGTTCTTCTTATTGTCCTACTTATCCTGTGAAAATTGTTTCTTTTACTTTTGATATCTTTATCATCTTCATAAGTTATATCACATCCTAAATATTGGAAGTGGGATACCTGTTCGAGTATTTTATCTTCTAAAACAATTTTTGTTCTTATTGGATTGTTTCCTAAGAATGCCATTGTTTTTGTTTTTGCTATTGAAATTTTTTTGTTATATATTTTACTCAATTGATGTCATTTGTGAACCGCCAATTGTAGTCTATCTTCTCTATCTTGAATAATAACCTGGTCGTCAGCAAATAGCAATGTGTTTAAATAGTCAGAGGATCCCAATTCTATGTCTGGCCTCACATTATCTGGCTCCACTATTCAAGGAATCGATTCGACGCCATCTTTTCTAGTGTGTGGCTTCAGCGAGATTTCATAATGGAGATCTCATCCTCATTTTATTTTTCGATTCCTGCTGCTGTACGAAGCATGATGTAAGCATGGTAACACGAGGCGCTTAAGTGGCGCTAAATTATTATTTTATACGACCAGAATTCTCAGTGAAAATAAAAATATAAATGTTTAAGTCTTCGTCTCGATTCAAATTTTTTCACGTCGTTCGGTGGAAACGCCGTCGCAACAGAAGTTTTTTTGCGATTCCGTAATACCTACCGTGGTGAGAAATTGATATATTTTTACAGTTGAGAATTAATGCAAAATCCATGCTGTTGAATATCTGACGATATCATGGCGTTAGATATTCCTTATTTTGAAAAAAATAAAGTCTCTCCGAAGTACATACGCCCACAATTTCCATGGAAAACGGTTTCTATTTTTGCAAATATCTCTAAAGGTTGTGCGAAAAGTAGCTAATATTTTATCACCCTTGGAAAGTTGAGATGCTGTCTTGAAAATGAGGGCATATTCATCGAATTATGCGAGAAATGACGTCTCCCTCAAACTCCCCTAAATGGACGCGTACGATGGCAACTTGGGGCACTTACCTCTTCCCGGGATGGCCGCTCTCAGGAGGAGCCGTGGTTCTCCTCCTCCTTCCCGCACGCGCTCGAAGCAATAAATGGGGCGATCCAATTTGCATCGGGTGGAAAAGGGGGAGGGGGCGAAAGCTTTAATTTGTTCGCAAACCACGCGCCACCACACACTCGCCGAGTGTTATGCGATGAGGTGCGTGGAAATTTGAAACGGCGTTCATGTAAAAAAAAAGCCCATCTGAAGTCGCCTTCGCTTGGCGTCCCTCCCCCTCGGGGGGGGAGGGACGCCAAGATGGAGGGTGAGAGGGGAAGGAAGGAAGTCTGGAAGGCTCCCCTCCGCCTCGGGGGGCGGGGAGGAAGACGGGAATAGGAAGGAGGACGAGAGGAGTGAGAAAGACAGCGTCCCCCCCGTCCTGCTCTCGGCCTTCGCAACTGCGGTTCCGGGCCGCAGAAAAGGCGCTCGGAAGGGCTAAGTGAGGAGGACCGGGTATGGAACCTCTGAACTCTGGCCAATGGTTCGATACCCAGTTCAGGCCGTGTATTTCTCGCGGCAACTTCCGCGTATTCCATTACCGTAGTTCGGAAGCAATAAGTGTAGGTCGATAAGTAAAATCCAACATTTTCTTCACGCTTAAGGTAGTTTGAGCGAAATATTATTTTACCTATAAATCAATGACTTTGGTTTCATTTTAAAGAAAAATATCTCACCCTTCCAATGACGCCACAAATTCAACTCCTTACCACATTACTTTCCTAGGTATTTGCCAAAACATACCAGCCCTTTCACATGGGAAATGATACGTGTATGCACTCCAGAGAGACATTATTTACAAAATGAGGAATATCTAACTCTTACATTTCGTAAAAAACTAACAGCGTGTAGTTTGGATGTTTTCTCAACTATATTTGAAAATTAATCATATTGTTACTACAGTAAATTCTTCGGGATATGAAATAGCCCTCCATTTTGAAGGAGTTTCAAACGTACCGCGAGAAAAAAAGTCAAGTTAAAGACATATTTTGTTATTTTCATTTAATAACTTACCATTTTTGTCATATATTATATATATTATTGCTAAACACTATATTATTGCACCATTAATAATTCAATATTAAATTCATGTGTCCTACAGCTGGTGAAATTAAAACGTTTAATTTGAATATGGTCTCTATTATGACTAGGGAACAGTCTCGCTCGGACTACCTTAAAGAGAAGGACTATGTAGGTTTTGGTTTCATTTTTGGTTCTAGTGTGTTTGTAGTTTTTTATTTCGTCTTCAGCTCCTCTCCGGCCAATAATATGTTATTTTTTTGTTCAGATTTGGTTTTACGTCTTGATTAATATTTTTTTAATGCAAAGTACCCGCGATATTTTTTTCAGAATAAGAGTACCCTTTAGAGTTATGTAAAAGTAAAGGACATGGGTGAACTTAAATTTGCGTTAAGTTTTGATTCATAATTGTTCCCACTAGCCATGGATTTAAATTTTGTATTTTATTTTATTTGAATGAGGGAATGAATAGTGCTCAAGGATCACATGAGTGTGGAGTCATTTGAAATTGAAAGGGTTGAAGTGAAATAATGTCACTTTTCACCACATACACAGCTACAGTACTGATAAACTTAATGGTTGAAGGCGTAATTTTTTGGAATGCTACCGCAGACATGACGGAAAAGAAAAATCTCTTAGTATATTCCACGCTTAAACTTTTATTCCCGACCTAGGTTTTGATTGCCTTGCAATCATTTGACCTTTGAAAATGATTGCAAGGCAGTCGAAACCTAGGTAGGAAATAAAAGTTTTAAGTGTGGAATACACTGAGATTTTTATTTTTAGTCATGTCTCAAGTACTGATATAGGATTCAACCTCTTTTATTGTATTCCTCTTCCCACTTTCGTTCTAATCCATGATCGACCGCGAGGTAACACAGTCTAGTCATCTTGAATCCTCCGAAATCGTCACGAGAATTCGGGAGCCTGGGTGGCGTCGTGGTCTGCATATTGGATATGTTTCGGTTTAGCGTGGCGTATATGAAAAGTGACGAGGAGACCGCATCCGTGCGAACCACGCGTCGGATGAGATTATTTTCCTGGGGCTGATGTCCTGATAATTCTAACTACTAGGGATGGAAGTAGCGCTGACAAATTTCTACCACCGCTCGAATTTTAACTCAGGTCTTCGGGTCCTTATCTTACGTTCATATTTTCCTAACCGTTATTCTATCACCATGTATGTGAAATTCTTTGAAATTATGAAAGACCAGTTCTTGCACTCATTGTGCAATTTTTTTCATTTATGAAGTAGAAACTGAACAAATTGTTGTAAAACGAGGAAAAACGTCCGTTGGCTCACTATATTGCCTCAATGTGAAATTATCAATGTGTCAAAACTATCTAAAATTGTCAGTGTCTCAAAATGAGTCCTCAGATCCGTTCTACCTTAAGGAAGCAGTGAAAACCAGTAGTGGATTCTCGCCTGAGTGTTGCAGTGAAAAGGAAAATGGAAATGGTGTGCAGTGATGCTGCCTGCCGGGGTAGAGAGCACCCTCATCCACCTAATTTGGTTTGGCTAATCTAACCTATGGCCTATGCAATCGTGCCCACGACCTTTCATTTACCGTCTTCGTATGCCACATTTCCTCGTATATTTCAGGTGGCTGGAGCGGAAATCGTGAGTCATTTAGTGCACATTTTAATTACTTATCAAGTAAGTCGGAAAATACTTTTTGGACCACACTTCACTCAACTACATCTGTTTATGCGGTGGAAATAACCATACATGGTACCTACAGTATGAATGGTGCATTAAGTATATTTATAAATATACATATGGATCATTCCACGTCAGATCAGCAGTGAGTTGACCCTTGGTGTCTCCGATTAGAACCAAAATTTTTATGCTGTAGCTTTCGAAGTTTCTCCTCGGCTGACAGTGAGTTCAAAAGTTCATGAAGTTGACAAAACTGCTAAGTTTAGGTAGTACGGTGTCGCTAATTGCAGTAACGTGTCTCCATTTTTTGTTACATTATATAATAAAAATATTGATGAAGTAGAAATGAAATCATCTTAAAATTTGTGTATAAAGTATTGCAATAGCATTTACACGGACCAAAATATAAATTCTCAAAGTACAGCGGCACATCATTTTAACGCCAACCTTCGTGACAAACGAGGGCGTAGTCCAATCTTTGAAGTTAAATATCTCCGTTGTTAATGAACTGCCCACGACCAAACTTGTTTCAGAGGTAAGACAAAAAACTAATGTGTCAAACTAGAAAAAAATTTAAAAATAAAATGGCTGTATTTTTGTTATTAAAATTTAAACACTTTCAATACCATTTAGTTTATTTACAAAAATGATAACACGCTGTTGCTGTGCATTCTTTTACAAACAAAATTGGACGTCAACCGTTTCTATTTTCTATTTTCGTTTAGGAGATATAGCAAAAAGAAAATAGGTCCAAGCGCAAAATGGTCGAAACTTTGATCGTCTCTAGATCTGCCAACATTTTTTTTCCAAAAACGCTTCTGCACTTTTTCATTCAACGTCAGTTGGAACCCACACAAAACCTTTGGTTCGAATCGGAGACACCAAGGGTCAACTCACTGCAGATCTGACGAGGAATGACCCATATATCATAATGAAAGGGTCGTTATGACTTGGGTTTGCGTAGCGGAATTCAAAATTTAAGCTAAAACCATGCGTAAATACGTGATTTTTTTTATAATTGTTTCTCGGGTGTTGCACAGTGTAAGAGAGTCCAAAGGTCCCGACGTTTCCGAAATCGACTTGATCTCCGAAACGTCGGGAATTTTGGATCCTCTTACCCCGTGCAACACCCGAGAAACATTAATCCAACATACGGCTGGAAAACGTGTTTTTTACTTTGCTTGATACATCGATATTCGTTTGCGACCATTAGAATAACATGAAACATGTTACTTCGCGTTTATTGGAACATCTGTACGCATGGAATCGAATTATTTCGAAGTACGTGTCGGGTGCCATTAGGCTACCTGTTAAAATAGTATGAAATTGCCAAGAACCACGTAAGTAACGCGCAGTTTTTCTTTTGTGTCTATTAACGTTACTAAAAAGTACCTACACAGGCATATTTTCTCGCCAATCTGTACGTAAGCGAAAATCACTCCAACGACCTCGAAGGAAATTAATGAATTCTGCATTTGTTTGAAAAGGTCGTGGAGAAATTTGCCCCCGAATTTCTCGCGTCCGTCCACGGCGTGGCGTTCCCATCGCCATGGAGAGGTGCGCTCGTAGTGTGCGCTCGTGACGTGCGATCGGCGCGGGTTGTGCCTCCGCGGGGGCGTCTAGTTTTGGGGGGGCGCACAACGGGGGGAGGGAAGTGGGCGGTCGTCTCCTCTCGGCGTTGCGAAGACGGGGGGTGCGAGAAACCCACTCCCCCCGTGTCATCCATCGCCCGCCGAGGCGAACTTTTTCCTTGCCGGTCGGGTAACAGATGCTCGTTAAAGTAATTATTCATTGGCGGAAATCAGGTTACACGGAAATAGAGTGCTCTGGTCGTGGTATCGTATTACGCCGTAATTATTCATGCAGTTTTGGTGAAGGAAGAATGTTTGAACATTACCTTAAGCATTTCCGAGCATGAGCCTCCATTTGTTGCACAATGGTCGCGGAGTTCTCAGCGGAAGTCGATTCTAAGTAGGTCGAAGTGAGAAATCCTGCCCGGTAAGTGTATAGGTCTTGTTAGAAATACTAAATGTGAAGCTAAAAATCTCCTCTATGAGGATTACGATTTGATGGGTCTTCAAAAATCCTATTTTGTTCGTAATTTCGGAGAATTGATGGCGGCAAGTGCTCATAATGAACTGAATGCGGTGTAATGAGTTGGAATGCGCGAGAATTCTCATCTTTACTGCCAAGGACGTATTTGTTTGTGGACCAAGCATTTCAAAACTGTGCTATTTTCTTTAAATTTAAATGTGACAGTATTTCCGTTCAAAATGCTTTGACAGCTACGTTTGTTTCTGTCTTACCGCCAGCCACTTGCAGTCGGGGCAAGAGAGATGAAGTGAGCGAGCAACCAATTAAAGCTGAGCCAATCCCAACGAAAAGTGCGTGCAAACATTTTAAGAAGCTGTAATCATAATCTCCATACATAACTTTATCTAACAGCCTCGATAAATTTTCAGGTTATTGATGGAAGCATGTATAAAACTTCTGAGACTGAAAAAATGAATGTACAATTATTAAGACGTCGTTGCTTTCCTTATTATTCACTTATTAATGGAGGAGTCTCTACGGCATTACTTATAATTTCTTTTATTCCTACTATTGTTTTAAGATTAAGGCAGTATTCTCCACTTTTCTCTCTATTCCTAATAGTTACTTTCTTCCTTTAGCCGATCGCTGGGCTCTTCAAACAAAAATCCGCCGCACCTGTGTATAAATCAGTTGATCAGTATAAATCAATGACGGGGTATGTAAGATCGGCGAAGAGTTTACCATAGCCTAAGGAAATATACGGACTGTTCAGTGTGTGGCCGTTGAAGCGTTGTCCGTCATTTCGTTCCGATCCTACTTCAGAGAGATTCCTACTCGGTAGCGTAGCAAGCTGAGTGTATCTGCATGTACTTGCTGCCGGGCAGTTCGGTCCGACCAGCAGCATTCACCGGAAGGTCCTCCGGAGTCCGCCAGATCGAAAACCCTGGCGGACAGCATTAAGAACTAATCACTGCCTTATATAAGTCGATACATATAATCAAACGAAGTGCATGGAATACGTGAGAAATTATGTAGATGACGGTAAATGAGCCTCACGGAAACTAATTTGAAAAAATGTGAAACTTTAATCTTAAAGAAATTATGAGCCATCGAATAATCGTCTGTAGTGGTCATCAATCCACGGATTGTTAGGAAAGACCCGTCGGGTTTTCCACTGCGCTTAATTCTCCAGTTTTGCGGACGCTTCGATGTGCAAGTCGCCCATCGTCATCAGGGCAATGATGACGATTGGCGAGTGGTCCATCGAAACATTGGTAGAGATGAAGAGTTCGACCTAGTGGAAAACCCTTCACTAACATCATACGCCGGGAAAGGATCATCTCTCTCTTAAATCTACGGATTGGTTTTCTGCGGCTCTCCATTCTATTCTCCTTCCAGCTAACGGCTTTATTTCATCTTTAGTTTCTCTCAACGTCTCTAAGAATGTGACGATCCTCGTAGTGTTATCGTCAACGTTGGCCTGATTTTGAGTCTTCCAAATGCCCTGCGGGCTGCGGCCGTATGTCTGGTTACATATTTTTCGCCCCAGTTCCGACATTTCCCGAGAGTCGTACCTTCGCGAGGCCATCAACTTCCCATGGGTCGTGTGGAGGCTACGGGGGTCTATCGCCTCAGCCACGCCATTGTCCCCTCGTCACCACGTCCCTCGCGCCAGCCGCTCACAGTTCAATTCCCGTCGGCGAGTCGTCTGGAGGCAGTCAGCTCCTAAAGTGAGCCTTATGGATCACTTAACTTGCTGGGGGGCCATGGAGTTCGGTGAACGTTTTCCGGGATATAGTTGTGTCATGTGATGGTATTATTTTGCATCTACTTTGAGTTTTTGGGACTTAACGTTTTTATTTAATGCCCTATTCCCTTCCTCCCAATCGGGGAAATAGCTGTGACGTTTTCGGTGTCGAGGTTTATAAAATTAGCTCATGCATGCCTATCGTATTAGCTCGTGAGTAAGGGTGCTGTGTTACTTCCTCCCTTTAGACACCGCTGGAGCAGAAGTAATAATTTTAAATTATTATCGGCAGTTTTTCTGGCTTCCGTGATAAAATGTAAGAAGACTATTATTTGGATCTCGAGCCTTTTATCTCTGATTTTATTGATTTTTAAATGCTTTAATAACATCCTCTTATCGCGAAAGGCTTTGAAGACTGGACAATATATTGCCCGAGAATCTATTCTTTTGAGACTCCACGTCTGGTCTCTCGGAGCTCTTAATTGATTGAAATTCCTTCCCTATGTAAATCTACTCATATGACAAAAGAAAATCAGAGAACTTGGCTTTGAATGATGAATATATAATTATTAGAAAAGGAGAGCTAAATTTTGCATGATTGAACATTTTTTAATGATCATTCTCTACAGTAAAAGTTATTTTTTGGAGAGGTAAAAACCCATCTTTAATGGGTAAGTAATTCATTCATGGGAAAAAATGGTTTTATCATGGGTTGAAAATCTTTCTTCTAGAGAGATTTATTCGCAAATCAACGGATTTATTAGAGATTTTCATTGATCAAACGTTGTTAAGTTAGTATTTACTGGTTAGCCTTGAAGTCGATAATTTTGCTCTAATTTTCCCATTCATGCGGAGTGGAAAATGGTTAGCGGTGCAAAATAAATTTCAAAGTTACGAATGTAATCACGGTACTTCAAGTTGTTACATTTCTCTTATTCTCATAACTGTCACGAGAGAGGATTTTTCTTTCGTTTTATTTTCTTATGAATTAACATTTTTTGTATGCATGTATAGGGAGGAAATGTGAGAATTTGTGTACCTACCCTTGGGGAGTCATGTTTAAATGTTTTACTAAGTTATATTTTCGCGCTGGTGAATACACTGCCATTGTCATGCTGTAGAAATTCAACTTCATGCTGTTGCCCTTTTGGATAAATGGTGATATTACTGATAGTGTTCAACTTTCAAATTTGAGTAAAATGGTGTAGTTTTGTAATTTTCGAATCATCTTTAAGGCGAGTCGAATGGGAAAAACAATTTCCCAGGAATATTATTACAAAATGACCATGAAAAGCACCTAACAGAGTGAAGCAGAGTCCCATTTATTTTGTGGGTTAAAATATATATTCGTGCTTTGCAATCTTCCGTTGAAATGCTTATCTCTTCCTCTTTATGTCGCTGTTAAGTTTGCAAGTAATTAATGTTTTTGCATAATTTCCCCAAATACCCGTCCCTGAAGTGATGGATAATTTGCCCTCTATTATCAAGAACTTTAATCCGTTGCGTTGTTGGAATAGATAGCAGATTCTTCTAATCCATTGTGATCAGTTTCGATCATTATGGATGGAATAATAATTTATTTTTATTGTATTTTATTGAAATAGTAATAGTCCACGTACAGCAAAATTTCCAATTTAAAGTGTACTTGAAACAAACACAAAAGACACAAATTAACATTAATAACAGGAAAAAACAGAAACAATAACAACAACAAAGAAACTTGACAGACAAATCTGGAGTAGGCGTTCACGTTTGTTTCAGTCTAGGTGCGCTTTTTATTTTTGGATAGATGTGTGGAGGCCAAGTTGATAAAGTTTTTTGGTGAGAGGGAAAAGGGATCGATGTCAGAGGGAAGTGAATTTATCAGGGTGGAGAGACGGAATAAAAGCGAGCGTTTTATTAATGATAATCTTGGAGCTGCGATATGTAGTAGTGAGTTGGTTCTTGTAGGGCGCGACGGTACTCTGATGTTGACGAATGAGGTAAGTTCGGGACTGTCAAAGGAAGAAGTAAGGGTATTGTAAATTAATTTTAAATCCGATATTTTAATATGTACATTTATATACAGTTTTTTCGGTCCACCGCTGACCATCCACAGTTCGAAGATAACTTCTTTACTCTCCCGTGAAATTCGCTGCGATGGCAGGAAGTGATAGCCCACCAGACATAAAAAATGGATGGTACTATGGAAAGGAATCGGGGGAATAAAAGGGATTTTTAGCGGTGTCAATTTTTTTTGCTGAGTTGGTGCCTCTATCTGCTCGGATTGTAGTCGTCAAGGATGTACTGGAAGAAAGAACTCTTGAACCTCTTTGATGGTGAATGTCTCCTTATTTTTTCCTTTTCTCTGGTCTCTCATTCGTCGCGTCAGTCCGTCGAAAAAGAGAGGAAGCCTAACGCTGGAAAGAGCTCCGAAGAGATCCGATTTCATCCTGCGTAAATGCCTCTCCTCGATCCTAATGCGACTCCAAGCATCACATTTTTGCTCCGAAGATAGCCGACCCCATTCTGTTATTTGGGTCAACAGTTGTTATCCCTTCCCTTAGGGATTGTTACAATGAGCACACTATGATGGAGTATGCAATTACATGTGCTACCATTATCTAAGATGATTCTGAGATGATCGCACGTCGTTAACCTTACGTTCCAATGTAAATGGCCAGTATAATCACATATTTTTGAATTCTATTTTTCTCCAATCTCGGTGTAAACTTTAGCCTCGTTTTTTGTTCTATTGAGCATGGAAAATATTTTTTCTAATAGTTTTTTGATTCTCAAGTCCTTCCTTTGGAGTGCTTCTTGCAGAGCGGAGTTATGAAACTACTGCCATCGTTGAAAAATAATTCGAGATTAATTCCAATTGTTGATTGTCTCAATCCCAAAGAATATCGCAGTTTACGGAATCGATTCCATTATTTGGTTAAGTTTACCTATTTCTGTCTCATATGCTCCGTGGCAGTCCAAAATTTCTGCCAAAACTTTCTGAGATATATCCATCGAGATTTCTCTAATTCTTGATATTTTCGATTGATTGCGTGTTAATGTGCTAATTTGTTTGTCTTTTAAGGATAGAACCCTTTTTTTCCCGATTTCGCTCTAAATACCGATTTCCCCAAATACCCTGAATACATCTTGAGGGCGTCCTTGGGATATCCCATCCCCGCAAGTGTACAAATAACGTACTTTTTTCCGATTTCTCATTTTTGTGTATTTCAACGGCAAATTTCTATATGAAGGATAAACATTTTAAAAAATTCATTACAGTGATCATTTTTATAAAAAAGAGGACTTATAGTAAATATATGAATAAGGATATAATGAGGAAAATAAGAATTTCAAGGAGAAAACACCTGAAAATGATGATATTAAATTTTAATTACACTAAGATGCATGATTACCACTAGAGGAAAGTAAAAAAATATAAACCCCTATAATTTTAAATCAGAGTTACTGACAAATCCGTAAATATTTTATTTAGAGAAAAGTAAAGTCGGAATATTCATTTTTTAAAACTTTATATTTTTTTAAATCATGTATAAATATTGGCAAAGATTCAAAGGAGAGTTAGGAGACAAGGGCAGAAATGACTTCATGGTTTTTATGAACCTGTGACATTGCTCCCAAATTGATTTGGGATTGGTCGATTTCTTATTAATCGATATCTCAATAAATCACGAAGAATGGCGGCACAAAAGTTCATTATGAAAGGACGGCATTGTTGTCGATATCTCCAATTTCTGGCTAGGACACCGTCGAGAGAGCATCCAGAGCAGACGAAGGCCACCGACATATTATCCTTGAAATATCGTCTGGCATCGAAAGCTGACCCGAAGCTCATCGCAACGAGGAGTGTAATCGATTTGGAGGCAGGGCTGAGGAAACTTACCAAGGGGCCGATCGCCAGGGCGGACCGGCATCACTGATAGGGCACCCTTACTCCGTAGGAATGTCACCCCACATGGAGTGATACGGACGTCACTCCTGAGTAGAGAGAAAAGCGTCACCTACGATGAGATGTTTTCCAGGTGTATTAGCGTCGAGAGAGGTTCAGTTACTTAGAACGGTTGAGCGGCCCGAGCCACGGTAGCCAATCTTACGTAGCCACTTCCCGAATGGGTCACTCCTACCGGAGAATAACGACCCGAGGTTCCGACCCGGAGAGAATGGCACTCGGTCTGGAGATCGGGCGTCTGGAAGGCATCGGCTGGTACTCTCAAGATCCCCTAGGCCGCCCCCGACGCACGCGTCTATGCCATAAAATTACACACCTGGTCATTGCACGTCGATGCACTTGTCAGCAGGCCAGGGACCGTTTACAGAATACCACCACACGCAGACACAGCAGGGATGAAGTAATCCATAACTCAGTTTTCATATGCCACCAGGCTGTTACCGGTTTCCTGCGGGAAAGTGGTCCAATAGGTACACTGGGGTGGAGGAATGGGTTAGAAAGGCTATTTGATGGCCACAGCACCACAAGGCTAATCGCGACACCCGGTTGCAAAATATATATTTTTTTCATGGGATTCTTTAAAGGAATAGAAATTCTACTTAATCACTTTCGTTGGTTTAAGCCTTCTCCAGGCGACGAAATCGGAAATCAATCAATGGGACTGTTTCAATACTATTGTTATTCTCGCAAGGCCTTAGTTCACTAGTTCACTACATATTCGGGATATTTTACTATATGTCCCGAGGGTATGAAGTTCTCCTAAATAATAGTTTTAGGAACTGTAGGTTATTATTTGTATAGCATATTTCATGATCATTTGCCACATTAATTTTATGTAATTGTTTTACGAGTATGTTCCTTAAACTTGTCAGCATTACGTTTGCATTTTTTTATTCTTTAGTCTTAATAAGACATATTGTTATAGTATATTGATTTTGCTGTCATTTTTTTAGTCTATTATTATAGATAAAGCATGAGTCTTTAAATTTCCTTGTTAACCTCTTGTCTTCCTATTTTGAGGCTTTATATCCGTTAAATTGCTTGGAGAATTCGTATTTTTACTATCAAACTAGATTACACAATGCAATTCTTTCATCATAAAAGTCATTAAACTTCTGCACTGTGATTACTGGGAGGACAAGAGGGTCAGATACAACTATCCGATTCATATTAAACTCTCCGTTTTTAAGTAATTCGTTGTGTTTCTTACATCACTTGTAATTGAGTTGCCTTTCTTTCAGTAAAGGTTTATTTTTCTCGGTAATCTTGCGATAAATTCCCAAAAACTTTTGGACAGCAGCTATGAAAAAAATTGGGTAGAGTTTTTATTTTGCTGTCCCACTTTCTCTCTGATAACGTTTCGTATCTGCTTCTTGCTTCTGATAAGTAAAAATGGTAGTATTATAGTGATAACACTTAACTTTGTTATTCCACATATCATTATTTTCTGCTACCCGGGTCTCGTCGTTCGGCGTCATCTTCTGGTAAAGACTCTACAAATCCATGACATAAATGTACAAAAACACAACTCAGATGCGGCGGTGGGGCGATGCGGCAGATGGGGTGATGCGGGAGGGGCATCTGAGTTGTGGATTTGTAGAGTCTTGACCTGAAGATGACGTCGAACGTCGAAACCCGGGTCGTAGAAAATAATGATATGTGGAATAACAAATTTAAGTGTTATCATTATAATGTTAATAGATTCCACAAATTTACGCCTGATACTACAAATTATACCAAAAATAGTAGTTAATCGCATTCCTACCTCTAAAAATTTGTACAACGGGTCATTGCATAGTTATCGTTTCTTCTAAATGCGTTTCAAGTAAAATCATTTCCTAAATTAAATTTTTTTTTTATGAATGCAAGTTCATTACCCTTAAGTACTTTTTATAAGCTTGTAATCTTCCTTCTGGCCTTAAATTTTTGTCGTGAGTACAAAAAATTATAGAATATGGACATAAAGATGGGTCTATTTATTTGCCTATTATTTCACTTTGTGCTCCCTCGGGGAAAACTTACAACCCTCTCAATTGTTTGAGAGGGTTTATGTTTTCATCTTTTGCACAATTCGGCATCCATACGAAGGCGCTGGGGGCTAAACCGGTCTGAATCATAATGGGGAGGGAAAAACGGAAGTTTTTCCCAATAAAATATTAACTCATCGTAAAATTCAAAACGTTAAGGTAAAACATTAAACATCTTACAAAACGCTTTGAAAGTCGCCGTTTTTAAAGTGAAAAATGAGTTAATACCGTTAAGAAAAACAATCGTCAAACGTGCGCCACAAAGGAAACATGATGTCGAGATTCAATTCGTCGAAATAATGAAGGCATTATTATCAGACCTTCTCTCGCCTGATCAGCGATCAGATAAGAGCCTAGACGCTAATCCACCGTAAGAAATAATTACCCGTCGAGAATGTGTAACCATTGCACTGAATTAATTACTCTTGGGTCGGATGCGCCCCGATGGAATCGGTCCCTTAGCACTTGAAATGAATAACTTATTAGGCACTTGTACGAACTTACGAGGTATAACATGCTCGATTCATGGAATTGATAATTGTGATTGCGACTTAGAAATGAGTTTATGTATGCAAAGAAGCAACTATTCGTACAACGCTTTTCGACGATTATATCGTTATCATCAGGTACAGACCGCTTGTTGACCACCGCAGGAGAAATAAATTAGAAGTTAATAACGCTTGGTTTAAACACCATCATAGGAGGAGGTACGCATGGAAAATGCCGAGAGACACTGTGAGATATCAATTTTACTACATCATGGTTAGGCAAAGATTCAAAAACAGTGTGAAGAACTCGTGGAGCTATCCAGGGGCTGATGCTGACTCGGATCTTAATTTACTAATGATGAATTGTGAGTTTAGATTAAAAAGCTTAATAAGTGTAGGAGGATGAAGAGGTGGAACTTGGAAGCGTTGAAAGGGGAAAAAAGGCGGGAATACCAATAAATGGTGGAAAGGAACATAGGCGAAGACAAGGAAAAAGGTACAATCGAGGAAAAATGGCAGAATATAAAAACAGTCATTGTATTAGTGGCCGAGAAAACCATATGCGCAGTAGAAACGAGGAGGTAAAAGAAGCAGTGCCTCACGGAAGAAATGATCAGGAAAATGGAGGAGAGAAGGAATTGGAAAAACGTCAACACCGACGTAGGTAAGGCTCGCATAAATACAAGGAGTTAAATAATCAACAGCGGCGAATAACCAATCGGGCGAAGCAAAATTGGTGGAAAAGGCAATGCGAGGATATGGAGAAGATGCAAAAAGAAGGGGAAGTGGGTGCGTTATACGCTAGAGTAAAATTGCTGTCGGGAGGAAAGAGAGGTCAAACGGTGCCAAAGATTAAAGATAGAAGAGGTATAATATTAATCGAACAGGAAGATATTCAAGATCGGTGGAAAGAATACGTGGAGGAGTTATATTACAGCGATAGTAGACCAGGTAATTAATATATAGGAAATGAGGGAACACTAGGTGACGATAACCTCGGGCCAATGATTCTCGACAGTGAAATAGGGAGATGAAGGCACGAAATGAGGCAAGAAATGAAGGCACGAAAAGCTATAGGAGTAGATGACATACCTTCGGAGCTGCTTAAGAATTTAGGAAATCAAGGTAGGTAAGCTTTTTTCGAGCTTATACGTTGGATCTATGAGGAAGGAGTATGCCTAGAGGACTCCGGGAAAACATTCCTTATTCCTATCCCAAATAAGAAGAATGCATCAGAATGCGAGAACTGCATATAAAACAATCAGTTTTGATTTTACGCGCAGCCCAAATTTTACTTCGAAAAATTAATAGAAGGTTGGAGAGTAAGGCCAAACTTGAGCGCCGATCAATTTGGGTTCCGGAAGGGAAGGTCAACTCAAGATGCGAATGCGCTGATGAGAACACTTGCAGAAAGAAACATTGAGTATAACCAGGACGTTTTCGCATGCTTTATTGATTTTGAAAACGCTTTTAACAGGGTAAATTGAATAAGCTAACGAAGATACTCGGGAAAATGGGAATAGATTGGCGAGACAGAAGACTAATCCGAAACTTATATTTGACGCTAAGGGCGAAGGTGACGGTGGCTGACGGTGAATCGGGTGGCTAACTATAACTCGTGGGGTGAGACAAGGGTGCTCGTTGTCGCCATTGATTTTCAACATTTATGCTGAGGAAATGGTAAGGCAGGCATGGGAAGAACTTGAGGTGGGAATTAAAGTATGAGGGCATCTGATAAAGTCGGCTAGATTCGCAGACGATCAGGCGCTGGTTAGTGGAACTTCGAAGGGACTGCAAGGCTTGATAGATGCTTTAGAGATAGAGTGCGGGATAATCGGAATGAAGTTTAACCATTAGAAAACAAAAGTAATGAGATTCTCTAGGAAACAGAAAGCGAGGCTGGTGGTTACAGTTGGAGGACATAAACTCGAGCAAGTAGAGCAATTTAATTACTTAGGTAGTACGTGGGAGGAAAACGGACATAGTAGCAAAGATATATGGAAGAGAATAGCGCTAGCTAAGGAAGCGTTTAGTAATAGAAGGGAGCTGATGATGGGGACATCGGGTAAGGATGTGAAGAAGAGGCTGGTGTAGAGCTTGATATGGAGCCTAGCG
This sequence comes from Ceriagrion tenellum, assembly GCA_963169105.1. Taxonomy (NCBI): domain Eukaryota; kingdom Metazoa; phylum Arthropoda; class Insecta; order Odonata; family Coenagrionidae; genus Ceriagrion; species Ceriagrion tenellum. The sequence goes on from OY720638.1 coordinate 13,039,873, forward strand.
TTATGTGGTGCAGAAACGTGAACCATCAGAAAGGAGGACAAGAATAGGTTGCAGGCATTTGAGACGTGGGTGTGGAGAAGGATGGAGAAGGTGAGGTGGACGGAGAGGAAGACTAACGAGGAAGTGCTTGAGATGGTGGGCGAGGAAAGGAAACTTCTGTATGAAACTCGAGATCCGCAGATCTCGAGTTTCATACAGATCGGCTCCAGAAAGTGTAGAAAACCGAGAGGAGATTCTCTGAAATTCAGCAAAACCTACCTTAACCGGTAAAATACTTTAATAGGAAAAAAAGGATAAGATAGGAAATCCTGACAGGTTGTGACCGTATTTGGTCGAAACTATTGATAACCCCATTGTATCGTCACTGGTTTAATTCGACTATGTAGCCCATAATTTGTTGTCAATAACACTTAGCATTCTTCAATTCGATGACAAATGTGAGCACGCATTATTGTGCATGGCTTTATAAAACGTGACTATCCATCGACCTGAGCGATGCTAATGGAGTTGTCGCTGATATGCCCATATATAATAAGACGTAGTACAATCCAAGATGAGTAACGATGTACTTCTATCTTCAGTGAATTTTAATAGTTAAAAATGGCATTATTCAACTTACCATAATTATATTTTCCATGAAAAACTAGTTATTGTGCAAATGCGAAAGAAAGTTACGGCAATTCATGGATTACATAGAACTAAATGTTAATTACTAATAATTGGTGATGATTATTGCGTTATTGTGTTCTGTACCGGATTCTGTTTACACCAATTTACAGAGATATTAGGCGAATTCAGCCAGATTTATGTGAATTTGCGGTTAATTATTAAAAATATATATACAAATATACCAGTTGACCGATAATGTTGAGTAGCTACTACCGGTTAGGTACGAGTAGTACTTGAAAATGCTCGTCAGTTAAAAACCAGTACTTTTTTAGGAAGTGTCCATGCTTACGCTATGGTTCTCTCTTAATTCTTCGTTTGTTCTCCAAAATGCCCGGGAACAAGGGCATATTTCTTGTGGTAACCGGTATTAGCCCTGCGCAGCTCGCGAGAACCTCCTATAAAATTCAGCATAAACAAGAATACTCACGAAAAGTTATTAATTTTCCACATAAAAAATTGTCAGGTATATGCGTACATAATTTGGTGATCATCTAACTCTAATTTGTGAATGGCTAGAACTTCGTGGATTTGGCACTGGTTGAGAAATTCCTGAAGTTTACAGCTAGTGTTGCCGCGAGACGAGACGAGACTTGAGCCAGTCTCGTTTTCTGAACTCGGGTATCGTCTCGAGTCTCGTCTCGTGAACCCCAGTCTCGTCTCGTTCTCGAGTCTTGGACGAGACTATCGTCTCGTCTCATTTCCCCCAAAAATTAAGTGCCACAAAAAGCCCAGTTTCCCTTGCGTACGCAATCGCTGAATCAATGATTTTAATCATACTCAATGAACACACTAGAAATATGAAGTATAAAATTGGTGAAAGATGGCTATATAGTCACAATGTTAGTACCGAAAAATCCACAGGAGGTTAAAAATTGTAACTGAAAAAAATTATTTAATTGGTTAAGGAAAGAATAAAAATTTTTGCTTCTAAAAGTAGTTAAATGATTTTCAGGCTTAAAACTTAAATCGAGATAAGTTTTATGCGTTTTCTATGCTTTCTCATTGTCAATGCAGCCCGTGAGAACAATCTTTCCGCTGGAACAGATGTAGCGAGAATGCTAAGGAAGTCTCTCCCCATTTTTACCAGCACTGGAAAAGTTGGCTCATTTGCCTTCCTCCAAGCCAATCTGTTTACATTTCTAGGTGATCTCGGCTGTTGAAGATAGTCTTCAAGTCCTTTCCTACATTCTTCATACTGGAATGACTGACTTGGAGTAAAGTCATAAAAACCATTATCTAAAAACAAGAAAGGGGCGGAAACTGTATTAAAAAGTAAAAAAATGTAAATAATAGTTCAGACTCCTATAATACATGTCACCATTTCACCTCCCAAAAACTTATATCTTTACACGACTGGTGTTCTAACACCCCCTCCCACACGCTCATGCGGTGGCTCGCAGGGTATTATGTAAATGTAGATATTAATTTAATTGTTTCTGATCTGTATGATAAATATAGTTAAGATAAGTGAACTTAATCGACAAGAGGTAAATAAAGGGAAAAGTTAATTCGAAAGAACATACCTCTCAATACTGGGTCGTGCCTGCTTATACAGTAAATACACATCCAGCAGGTTGTCCTTATCACTTTATACCATAGCAGACCCATCAAGATTCTCTTGATCCATCGATTGAGCGGACTGCATTCGAGTGGAATACTTATCGAGATACACTTTGAACATTTCTTCAAATTTCAATAGGGAATTGTCCTGATTCCTTTTTCCCCATGGCGTCATGGAAAAATCTTCACATTAATGACGAGGATCAAATATTAATAACGCACGACAATGCTTTAACATCTTGTCCCGATTAGCTTGATAGGCAAGCAACAGCTTTTCACCATCTTCATTTCTTCCATCTTGTTTTCAAGTATTTCTCCCATTTTTTCTAGCTTAGCCAACAATAAGTTGGATGGGACGATAACGAGTGGAAGGGTAACGTAATTTTCTCCTTCTAATTTATTCATCAGAACTTGTAAGTTTTCTTTTAAACTGTGCACATTTTCAAGCAGTGCCCATCCCGATCTACTGATTTTGAGGCGTTTCAAGTCACTGATACTTTCGCATATGATTGAAATTCCTCTCTTGTCAAGCGCTGTTTCAATAATATCGTCCATTGAATTCCACCTAGTTGGAATATCTATTACATGGTTCAGTGATGGTTCCCCTGCAGCTTTGCAAGTGCTATGGAATTTATTTCGTAACTGCTCGTTATTTTATTTTTAAAAATAAAGATCTTATTTGGGCAATTGAAGTTATATTTTCTTCTTCAAATTCGAAATCTTCGTAATCACTGTTAATTAATAAAAGCTGGTATTCTGAAACCTCGTCCTCCAGAGACAAAATTCTCAAAAGATCTTGCACTGTAAGGTTAAGTGTATGGGCTATGCATCCAAAATGCTGATCAGTGCTATCAAAACTTGGTGGCATCTTGCCAAGTTCCTCCATGAATTTAGTAATTGCGGAGGAGTTATCAACGGTAACTCCTTGCAGCTCGTGCTCAAGCTCAAAGTATTTTAGGGTATTCATAAAAACTTAAGCAATATCCCTTCCTGTTTGGTTAACAATGGATAGAACGAAGTAAATAACAAGAGGTTGGTACTCCCACTTCTCAAATATGAAATGAGCCGTGATTCCGTAGTACGATTTTCCAGCTGTGGATGCCCAGTAGGGTGGTCCAAAAATAGGCAGTGTTTTCAAATTTTTCACGCCGCCCCCCAATTCGATGACAAATGATTAGAAAACTATTTTTGCAAATATATCATCTCAATACGACCAGTAGAAGCCGTGCCCCACGCATTTTAAATTTTGGCATTAACGCCTTTAGAACTCATATTTTGCAAAAATAGTTTTCTCGTCATTTGTCATCGAATTGGGGGACGGCGTGAAAAATTTGAAAACATTGCCTATTTTTGGACCACCCAAATGTCCAGCCATCGATGGTGTAAGACAGGTTGGTTTTATTTTGTTTCAGCAACTACAACACCGCCTGCATCCTATTATAATAGTCAATTACCATCTGCCGCAAATTTGTCCTATTAGGAAATGGTACGATGGGATTCAACGTCTTGAAAACGTTTTGAGTATCATTATCATTAATAATCCGGAAAGGATGTATTTCTGTGCTGTCCAGTCAGCTATTGTATTTCCGAAGTCATTATTTTCATCATCATTCTGAACTCAAAATAAAAACTCCCTCTTATATCATTTTGTTTCGATAATAAGAAAATTTTGCACACTAATTGTTCTTTATAGTACGAGACAATCGTTGAGAGGCATTTAGTAAAGAGAGACTTGAGATACATGGAAATTGATTGAAATCTACTGGATGTTTGAAAATGATTGATTTAGACTTAATGTTTATCGCTTTAATGAGGTAGGAATCACACAAAAAAGGGATAACTTGCGACATAGCTGCATAAATGCAGCGAATCGTGAAAACCATAGTTTTTTCTCTGCCACCAAAGCATCGTAGTAGTTAAAGTGGACAGTCTACAGACAGATTTTTTCGTGAGGTACCCTTTAAGAATGGACTGAACATAGCTAAAATGGAGTACATGTAAGGTGTTTGTGTAAAAAGTAGGATGAATGGAGCTAGAATGAGTGGCTGATGAGTAAATCTTGGTTAGATGCTCCAGTAGTGGACTTTTCGATTGAATGGAATTTTGGTTAGAAAAATAATAGCAAATGAAAACAATTACAGAAAAAATTAAGCCAATGGTAGTCATACTTTTTTCTCGTGTCATTCTCCTCACAATTCAATGGCATTATGCCAAACATCCTCACTAACTTGGAAGATATGTCATGCAGGAAGAGGTAGGTACGTAGTGATTTCAATTGTCATCCATCCGTTCGCCGAGGTGATGTGCAATGCGTAATACGAAATTACGGCATCCTTGTTTCTATGTAGGTAAGCTATAAGCAGGATTGCAAGTGCCGCTGGGCGGTACTTTGCACAATATACGAGTATAATCCATGATATTTTGTCGTAGAAGTGAGCGCTGAAAGTTACTGCTTTAGAAAATAGAACATTATTTGCTGGACAAGTTTTCCAAGGTATTCATAGTAGTTAATAAGGAAAAGTGGTAATCCAGTAACACTCCCTTACTTGGCTCAAGAAGTCACGCTCATACCATCAGAAATAGTAGTATCAGCAAAAAATAATTTGTAATAGTTAACTAATTTATTGCAGAGTTATCATTGAATTATATTTCAAATTTAATACTTTAGGAAAATATGAGATTGATTTCGTATTAGCAGAAGACCGTAGTTATAGGGATAATGTTAAACTAAGCACAAATTAATCACTTGTATCTGTGTTTCGAGACTTTCGAGAGTCTCGTGGAAGTGGTATCGTTTCGTCTCGTCTCGTCAAAAGGCGGTCTCGTCTTGCGTCTCGTCTCGAAAACAAGACGAGTCGAGAAAGTCTAGAGTCTCGCGGCAACATTATTCACCGCACTCAGTTGAACATTAGTGTTTAAGACTGTCGTTTTATCATTGCCGCAAATATGCAATTAGAACCATGCCCGTGGTGATTTAAGGCTTAAGAACGTATTGTGAATGAAAAGTCCGTTTTCACAAAACAAGCCTCGGAGGGTCAAAAGAGTCCAACAAAATTTCCGAAAAAGTAATTAAAAATACCTTTACGTGACGAAATCCGCCAACATATGTCGTTACAGCCACGAAAGTCAGAATTAAAAAAACTCGGTGGACGTTTCCCACGCTCAAGTTATTTATGTCCGCTCATTACCCTTCCGTATTACATTAGAGTCGGCGTACTACCTTAGTTTTGGATCATCCAAAGTTGCCTCGGGTTATATTACCTCGGATAATCAACTGCCATGTAAATACCGTTCTTTTATCGCGAAGATATCCTTTGTCAAGTTAGCCGACATTTGGATGTCCCTGAAACGTCCCGTTTCTGTCCGCTGGAAATGTCTGAGGCACATCACAACATCCCAGAAAGGTATCTCAGTAATGTCCGCAGGGCGTCGTTGTGCCGCGTGTGTGACATTTTTGTGGGTTAACACCTAAATTTGTCTTTATTTTTCAGATGCGTGTCTTTATCGTCGCACGTCCTTCCTATTTACGATATGATACCCTCTTCTCCATGCCAAATCGTTGTGTCACCCCAATGGCCGAGACCCATTATGTATTTCCCATAGAGCTTTCCTCGTTGCAATGACTTCCTTCGCCTGTTGTGCAAGAGTGTGACTCAAGAGATGCGGACCAAAGAGCGCCCTCCACCTGGCAAAGGTCGATAGTGGCCGAGAGTTCTCACACACTTCACTCGACACCACTTTTTCCTCCAGTAGAGAACGACAGAATTCAGCTTCGCCCCTCGTCCGCCCCTCGAGCTCACCGATGAGCCGTTTGTCCCCTCGGAGCACGCTCTCCGTCCTTGAGGGAAATGAACACCGCGTTAGGCAACTCCTCATGCTCTTTTACTCTCCTCCCTCTCTCATCCCGTGTCGCAGTGCTCCCGTCTTCCTTTCAACTCACCGCTTCGTCCCTTGTCTCTCTTATTCGTTGGGCACTCTGGAGAGCCCTCATCTGTCCCACGTGCGAGTATCATTCAATTTCCGTTGACGTTGAGGAAGGATAATGAAACATTTTGAAGGTAACAAGCTGTATCAATGTTGAACTATCCTAGTCCGGTTGTATAATTTTATAGATACTTAATTTAAAGATGTAGAATTTGTTTAGTAAGTTTCGGCATTCCGCGATTGCGTGCAGGATAGCCTTGTTCCCATTTCGGGCCTTTTTTTACCAGTACGTTGACCTCTTCGAATTCGGATGGTTAAAAATTGGCCGAATCAGTGAAATGCATATAGGTGATTTTTGTTTGGGGTCGATTTTGTTCTTCCTCAATCGCATTGTTATTCTAATAGAACCTGATGACAATTTCCAAATGCTCTAATTTCGTGCCATGCCATACCACTTAATTGTTACGGTTTCACTTGGCGTGATCAATTTTAGAAGTTATTCGGATACTTCCACAATCATTGAATTTATTCATTAGGGGAATTGAATTCTTATTTGTAGGAGTTAAGTTTGGAAAGAACAAATTGGAACCTGCCAAATGTGTATTACTTCGAAAATGAATTTCTCCTCTCTCATCATGACTCTCTAGGTATACGTGGGTAAAGTTCCCTTAGAAACTTCTTTAAACCGCTTCTCTTTTGTATTTTATTTATACAAAATGTGGTGAGCGGCTAGCTTTATAGGAAGAGCCATATTATTTTGTTCATATTTATATTTTTCTCCCTAAAACTAATAAGGTATTGAACTATTTTCAAAGAATCACTGAAGTCCACGGAGGTATAACTTATTCACCTCGATTGGGAATCGAACCCGGATCGCTCGACACCGCGGTGAGTGCATTTTCTAGCTAAGCTACTGAGGCTTCGTTTCTCTGGATTTTGGACGGATTAAACGTGACTGGAGTGGAAATCGTGGGTCGCTGAATGTCCATTTCAATAATTTCTCTAAGTCTGGGCACTCATTTCATTTGAATGCATCTGTATATACGTTGGAACTCTCCTAACCGGCAGTGATGAAAATGATACGAGAACTATATTTTTTAATTTTCCTTAGGTAAAGCACGTTATGACGATAGTTTTCGGCGCAGTATTCGAAGTTGTGGCGGAAGCAAATTGAGATATGCTTTTTTCGAATATTGGACTCAGCGTGACAATTCTGTATTTACTAGCGACAATTATAATTATAAGAAATGTATTATTTCGCGTATAGGAGAATAACATGTACACATGTGATCAAATCATTAAGAAATGTATGAATGAATGAAACTTAATTTATGCTCTGGGGTAACCCAATAAAGCAAGTAAACTATACAATTTTCATGTTCTGCTCAAAAAACATAATACACATATTAGGAAAGGAAAAGTTAATTTACATAACAGTGCATATTACAGTAATATTTATAGTTAGACATAAAGTAAGTTTCTACAAATTTATTTATGAGTTTTTAAATAACAAAATAATTTGACTTTAAATGATTGAAGGGATGAAGAAGACTTGACATGGGAGGGTAGGCTTCCAGGGGCTTCGAAATTTGGAAGCTGGGTGAGGAAGGCATTGAAGTAGATATTGGTACGGGCTTGGGGAATGCGAAGGAAGGTAGGGTCAGATCGGGTTAATATTTGGGAAAGTGTTTTTCTGGGGGTAAATAGATCGTAGAGTTAGGCAGGATTCCGATTATGGAAGAGGTTGAAAAGAAAAGACCCCAAAAATTATTTCCTTCGGGAACCGAGAGGTAACCGATTTAGTTCAGCATAAAATTTTGACACTTGTTCATCTCTGCTCAAGTCAAATATAAATCTAACACAACAGTTTATAAGTCGCCGGAGACGCTTATCAAGAACATTATTTAAATTGCTGTAAATCAATACCCAGTAATCCAAACTGGAAAGATAAGACAAGTAACCAGCAGAACTCTAGAGGAAACAGGAAGATTGTTCATTTGCAGCTTTAAAAGATAAAGAATCTTATTTCCCTTATTACAAATTTCCAAGACATTCTGAACCCATGGCAAATTGCATGAGAGGGTGGGTCCAAGGTACCGCTGTCTTATTAATCCGAACAATTGTTGTACGAACTCATACAGAGGGGAGGCAATCGTAATCAATGCTGTTTAAAAGTCTTTTATTACCAAAAATAGTATCTTGAGTTTTGTTTGTGTTTAACTGGAGGTAGTTTATTTTAGCCCAGTCGCAAACAGAACGGATATCAGCGTTAATTGCGTCAATACAATATGGAAGATCATCTAGAGTGGAATGAATATAAATTTGCTAGTCATCTGCATACAGCATGTATTTAGAATGTTTGATACTTTTGACCAGATCAAGAGTGTATAAATCAAACAAATAAGGTCCGAGAACAGAGCCTTGAGGGACACCGCATGAGACTGGGAGCCAGGAGGATATCTCGTCGCCGGAACCCTTACCTGCTTGACTCCTACCATGTCATATATTATATGCCAGAAGGATACGAGTTAAAATATCATTGAGTTACCTAAAAACCAAATCGTAATGGTGCAAACGTTTCGTGATTATTTGTTGATATCACAACTGAGAACGCGTATGGAAAGTTTCACGCAAGTATTAATCTAAGAAAATAAGAGAGTTCGATTCCCGGTCAAGGCGAAACATTTTTCCTCTCTGGAATTTCGCACTGTGGTGCGTGCATGCGGTGACTCTGTAATAGTAATATCGTGGTTAGTCCCGGTCTCCTCAATATGTGTTTCTAATAATTGCCACGGCTGAAATCTTAACCCGTACTTAGGATGCCATTTCGATAACGCTGAAGTGAATCTGGGGCATTATAGGTAAAACCTTAAAATTTCCAGCGCTTATTATAATGGAGGGATCGCTGGTTTAATTCTGCCACAACCGGCCTAAGCATTCTAAAAGCGAACCGTAGTACCTCCTCAAAAGTCATCACTTTCAACGGAAGTAGCATTGCCGTAAATAATGCGCGCCTACATGTTTCTTCACGTGAATATTGTGTCGTAAATTTCCTCCAGTTGTGACTTGACGACGCAGCCACTTCAAGGGGGGAAAGCGGTGTGCCCTTTGAACGAGCGCACAAGGTCAATCTCGCGCCGAGCGAGCCTCAAGTCCTCGGCCAATGAATTGCGCGGATCTTGCGGGCAAGGGCACGATCCGGGACCACTCGCAGCCTTGTGGCGTCGTTCTCTCGCCTCCTCTGATGAACTCACGGCGAGAATCTTTAATATTACTGGAGTGTTTTACTTTGTATTACTGGAGTGTATGAGTCCATCAATCAGCATTTATTACAGATTCAAAAATATTGTTTTATCACTATCGATTGACCGTGCACAACATTCGTGCACAATATTCGTCGAATCTTGAAACTTATTAGACTGCGATTCTTAATATGCACGTTACACTGTCGAATATCCCTCTGTAAACATATGTAGCAGTGTAAGCTAAATAGCTAATGGGTAATAGTTGGCTTGTCGGTATGATTTCACTAGACTTGACTTGAGAGGACTAGACAAGTTGGATGGTGAAAAATATCTCGAGCCCTTTTGGCCGAGAGTATTGTTGATGTGTTCAGCTTCGAAAAATGATACATTTCCTACATTGTCTGTTGCCATGGTGATTCACTGACTGCAATCCCTGGAAAAGTCTTTGCTTATTCTTTTCCTAAAAACAGATTCAAATTGTTTCAATTTTTGGATTTCCATAACTCATACAATTTTAGTTTTTTTAATTATCCATGTGCATAGAAGTTTGCCTGATTCGAGTACAAATTATTCTTTTTTTTTTCTTTTTTTTTTCTTTTTTTTCTTTTTTTTTCAGCCCGAAAGTGTTGCATATTATTTATTTTTTTGTCACAAATTTTTATTTATGATCAATTGTTGCCATACCTTTTTCCCAATTGTAGAAGTGATGCCACAATGTAAAACAATGCCAAAAGCCAGCGTCTTGGTCTTTTTGGACCCCATTATTTCTACTGATATTTATTTCTGTTTACTATTTTGTTATATTTATATTACGTGTTATTAACTAATGCGCTGTATTACTCCGGAAAAATCTTTGTCATCGATCACAGCTATTGCGTTGTTTGGTCACTTTAACTTGGCCTAAAAAGTAACACTATCAACAAGTGTTTTAAAGGGCACACTGACTCTCGTTTTTCTATATTTATACTTTATGGGAATCGTTGACGGTAGTTTGTCTTGTATATAGTTGGTCGTAGCAGCTAAACTAGTAATGCAGAACTCAAGTGTAAAATGCACCAATTCACCAAGAATTCAGTCTGTCTGATACTTCTAATTTTGTATACACTTTAACTAACTTTTCTCATTTTGTCATGAGCTATTTCAAAACCCTTGAAGTAAAAGAAATCACTCTTCCATTATTACTATGGCACCCAATTATTTCTCGCCTCTACAGTTAGTCGCCATGTTCTAACATCCCAATTTGAGACTGTCGAATTAAGTGGTTGCTTCTCCATTAATTCTCATAGATGATTTTCTCTCATACTTTATCTCATAGCAGACCAAATATCGCCATCACCCGTCAGTGAGTTCTAGGAAGTTCTTTATGCCACCGAATGCTTGTTCCTCACAAACTATGGAGAGGTTGAGAAGATCCTTGTATGGGAAAGGAATTTTATTCGAAGTATGCAAGGCCCTCACCAAAAGTCTTGCGGCAAATGTCGATTGAGTCCAAATGTCGAACTCTTTTCTAAATTCAGAAAGTTGTCACTTCCTATGAGAAAACGTCGTCTTAAGTTTTACGACCACATTTTTAGATTTCCTCAAGCCTGAATATCTCATAAAAATCTTTCCTTACGTTATCGTGCCTTGAAAATGCACTAGTCCGTGGGTAAATGCCGTGAAAGCGGACATGGCCGGAGCTTCTCAGGTGATGATTCTGCGAAGGAACTACTTCAGGACTTGGTACGCGAGATAAAGGGCATCCCCGAAAAAGAAAGAAAAGAGAACTGGTGCTCTAAGGACTAAAGAACGGAAAGCCGCCTTCTCAGTCAAAATGAGGAAATACTGAATATCCAGAAAGTCTGAAAAGTTTGATGTGGTCCTAGAAACGACATTGAAAAAAAAAAAAGATTTTTTTCTGCTGGCTTATATTGGAAGTAATGTTGACGGCCACAAAGTCTTTGTGAAATAACTATTAGTGTAGAGCATATGGAGGCTTATTAGTGGAAAGAGTATTATGATGTATTTTGCAATTGCCTTTCATCTTTCAACGTTCCGCAGAAGTCTTTGTCGTCACTCTTTCTCTGACTATCTTTATTACGTAAATTTCTAGGGATATTGTATTAATACTAGCGTATCGATCAATTGGTTTCGCATTGCAAGGTGACGTTACTGAATAAAGGAAATGCATCGCCTTATGGATCTACCGGATTCTATTAGTGTGTTCATCATATTATTTTTTAATCTTGCAATTTTTGCGACGAATTGCAACGACGGAGACAAAACGAATTGGCTCGGTTGCAGGTTGGACCCTCATCGACCCCAAGTCCATCTGAGCTTGGGAATAGGTAGTTTTTTTATTGTACAATAGGGTCACGGATCAATTATCACGCGGATTTGTTGACCAGATTGCTACAACGTGATCTCCGTCCTTAGTTATAATAATTACGAAAAACGTATCGCTGTTCATTCGAATTCATTGAGATGGGGATTATAAAATCTTTTGAATGCATCAGAATCCTGAGGTGATTAATGACGTCACAGAATATAGAACACCAAAGCACTTCCTAAGTCTGGCAAATCTACTGCGCTGTCGAATTATGAGCAGCGCGAAAATCAAATTCTATTGAAATAGTAGTGCTTTGGTGAGTGATATCGTTGGATGTACCGTATAAAGCCCACAAATATGGTTAGACCTCTTTTTTTAGTTATTTTTTCATTCAAACTTTCCACAAATAGTGCCTTTAAATTTAGTAAAACCTTTTTTGGGAAAAGAGTATCGTCTCAGAAACTATTTGCTAGACCTCCGGATGTGTTTCTCTGCGTGCTACCGCTCATTCTCGCGAATACAAAACATTTTCCATTGAATGCTTTAGATGGACTCTCTCTGGATTCCAAGTTCTGATCTCCGAGTGGTTTTAAAGGTGAAATCTCTATAATATTTATCCCTTGGGTAGACAAACTTTGATGCGAAAAATATAATTTCTAGCTGTCTAAACGGATTCCATATTTTGAGCGTAGATCTATCAGAACCAGTATTTAATATGATTGCTGGAAAAATTTTGCCTGGTGACTATTTTGGCGAATTTTCGAACTTTCATGAAAATTTTCTCCAAGTACGTTTACTTTACGTTTCGTAGTTGATACCAAGCAATTCATTGCTTATTTACGGGAGTTCAGAATTAATAGACGTAAACAAATTGCCGTCTTGCAAGGCTTGAATTTCCTTTTCTCCATTTCTCAAATGGTAGAGTTTACAACGGAATTAAAGCCATCCTACGGACAATTATGCCTTTATATGTTCTTACAATATAATGCTTTGCACTCGGAAAGGCAATTTATTGAATAAATCGCTAATTATAAAAGTTATTTACACTCCAAAAATAAGTGATTTCGGAAGGTTCAGGCTGAAACCTTGCTACAGAAGGTCAAGGCCATTTAGGATTCTGGGAAACTATGGTCATTTAAGATGAGACAGCCTTGATATATTCTTTTAAGAACTCTCGCAGCAACTTGGCCACGGTCGTAACCTCAACATTACGTCGTATCGAACCTAGCACTTTGAATGTTTCTTGAACAGAGCACGACAATATGGAATATACCCGTGTTGCTTGCTAGCGTGCACGGCCTTGGCAATATCGGTGTCCATGTTCAAACCCCTCTCTGGTCGAATATTTGTATGCTGAATTTCCACTCATCGTTGCTTAGTACTGAATAGATTTACGTGACTGCGTTCCGTATGGTTTGATGTAGATTAAGGTGGCTGGAGTGGTAATCGTCGGTGATTGAATGTACATTTTAATAATATTTGAGTAAGTCGAAAAAATATTCTTGGACCAAATTTCACTGGAGTGCATCTGTTTATGCGTTGGAACTCATCAAACGTGAAATATTGGAAATGGTGAAAGAGTTATCATTTGCGGTTCTTTTCGTTACTTAATGCATAGTAATACTAGAATTTTCGACACAGCATTCGAAATTTTGATCAAAATACATTTTTTTCCGATAATTAGACTCAGTTCGACATCTTTTTATTTATTATAATTGTACAAAATAATGAAAGCTATGCTATTTCTCATTGAGAAGAAAATCTGTTCATATGTAATCAAATTATCACGAAATAAATGCCATGTAACATTTATTATTTGTTATGTAAAATTTTCTTACTATTTTAATCGACTGTTGAATGTTTGATATTTTGTCAGGGAGTTAGGGGGTCGTTGATTGTTATTGGGGGATTGTTGAGAATTTGAGGGAGAGGGTCGGAGGTGTAAAGGCGATCGCTCCAAAAGGAGTTGTCTTAAAAAGATTTAGTCATTGCAAAATCAAGAATCAATTGAGTAAACAAAGGTCCGACGTTACAGACGTGGACGCAAACCCTCTTCTGGCGACGCGGATGAAATTTTCATCGCAGGATTGAAACTCAGAAGGCCGTGGATCGTGAGAAGACGCAGGGGCAGTACTGAGCGGCGTGAAACGGAATCGGGGAGCGACGTCCTTTTGAGAACGGGCCATTTGTATCAACGGACCACTTGCCGGTTCAGGGAAGTTGTCTAGAGGCGGCATTTGCTGCATGAAGTGTTGCGGGAAGGTGCGACATCGCGTGTCGGAGTTCGAGTACGAGCCTTATTTGAGGAACTGCGAGATGAGACGTCTTGGTTTTCTCCGTCGGTGGCTGGAAGACGAGTTGCCGTTGATCGTGTTGGTGTGGCGCTTTGCTGCGGAATAAGTGAGTGCCTTATGCAGAATGGTGGAGTGGAGCATTCTGGGTGCTGTTCCTGACTCCCACATAAAAGAGTGTTGTTCGGCAATAGATTTATGAAAAAATATCCTAATAATGTCGTATTTGGCTTGATCTACCAAAGATCAAACTTTGCACCAAACTTTGTGCAAAATCGATGATGAGGTAGGAGCAGACGTGGAGAAGGAAGCTAGAGTCGTAGAGCAAAAACAAGCTTTGAATAGTAAAAATGATGACGAAGAATTTGTTAAAGAGATGCTGAAGTTTTTGACGGAAGAGAAAAGACTGGAACGAGAACGGGAGGCTGAAGGGAAAAGATTAGAACGAGAAGCAGAAGAGTAAATATTAGAACGAGAAGATGCTGAAAGACGGAGAAGATTTCAGTTAGAACTGCTGAAAATTTTCCAAGCAAACTTGAACGGCTGGTGCGACGGACTGGAAAGGGAAACCGCTCAGAGTGTATCACCGAAATAGACTTAACCCGGCATAGGGATACATTTGACCCTCAAGGGGAAAATATTAGTTTATACTTTGAATATTTTGGAAGGCATGCCGATAGGGCGGGTGTCCCGGAACACCTACTAGTATATTATTTGACGGAGTTTCTACCAAACGAGATCAATGATATACATTCCTTGGAATATCTTCAATGGTTTGCGAGCTCACTTTGTGGAATTTAGATTTCGTATTGAGATGAAATAAGAACACCTTGTATAATCCACATAAAACTTCAATGGTATGAATGGTTTCAACACTTTAGTGTCATTCTCAAGGGACTATACAATTCGTTTTTTTATATTTTAGCCCGTATTTATATTTTATGTCGGAAGGGGGGGGGGAGATTGGGGTTGAGGAAAGTACGACCAAGGATGAAGGTTAAGGGTGAAGCATCGACCTGGAGGTGGACGTAACCAAAGATTTTTTGGAAGGAGGGGGGGACAGGAACTCGGTAGAGGGAAGAGTGATGTAATGGTACCAAGTCATTTAACAATTCGAAACCAAACTGCTTAGCGTGCGTCATCATTTCAAAGTTCTCAATAAAATCCAGTTTGGCACCTTTGTCAACAACATGTAAAACATTCACTTTAAAATCAGACTCATGATTAAAATTTGCTAAATGATTGGCGAAAACAGATTTGTTGTCACAATTGATAAAAGAATTAAATTTTCTTTTGCCCTTGCACTGTAGCTTCGTCACGTGTGTCCCACATAAAAACAATTGCAGCCCTGTGTATCCCACTTCAAAATATATACACAACTTTTTTCTTCAGTGCTAAATTTGCCTTTGGAATTAAAAAATAAACGACCAAGAGTTGAACAATTATAAAAGCATACATAAACATCGGTTCGTCTCAATATGTTACGGATTTTACTATACATATTTTTCAGGAACGGTACTTTTTTTCGTTTGGTTTCTGAGGGAGTAATTGGGGTAAGGCAGGTTGACATTGTAATTGAAATTTTCCGTTGTTTTTTGGTAAGTAATTTGTCTATGAGGGAGGCCTCATATCCATTTATTATAGCTATTGGTTTAATCGTGGTTAGTTCTCTGTCAAATTCGACCTCTGTCAAGGGAATGGATAGCATTCGGTACAGAAGCGAATGGAAAGCAGCTAATTTGTGAGAAATGTGGTGGTTTGAGTCGTTGGGGATAATGACATCCATCAACGTGTCCTTCCTATAGATGGCAGAGTGATGTTTCTTATCCTTGAGGGAAATCGTCAAATCTAAAATATTTAATTCTCTATTACCAACTTCCACCGAGAAATATATATGGGTGATGGGAGTTCAGAATACTTAAAAACTGGTCTAATTGTCTGAGGCTACCCGTCCATAGACACACCACATTGTTCTCATATCTAAAATAATAAATTACATTCTTAAGGATCGGGTTTGTGGAACCTAAGAGTTTAGATTCTGTACTGTCCATGAAGATGTCAGCCAAGATCGGTGAACGTGGAGAACCCATCACCAAACCATGGGTGTTGGCGTATATCGAGCCATTAAACCTGAAATAATTTTGATTAATGCACAGGGTCAAAAGTTTCTCTACTTCTCTAAATTGGTAAAAAACCAAACCGGTATGATTTCGTTTTTTTTTTCAATTTTATCCCTAGGTATATTTTTTTAATAACGCGTATACAAATTTGCACGCGAATCTGTGCATGGACAAAAATCGCTTCCACCACCAAAGTGTTTACGGGCTGCTCTACGGCGTGAGAATGCCGTCTCGTGTCCCCAGCGGCATGCCCACGTTCTATCCGACATCGTTCCAGAATGTTTGGCATTTTTGAGGCGAGGCGGTTGGATTTATAGTCTTCTCTACAATTTGGGCGGTTGTAAGTCCGTGAGTAATGAGATGAATGCGATGGAGATGCGACCGTCTCTGCTCCGTCGTTCTCGGTGAGGGCCCGGAGTGCGGATCAAACTGCAGCCATTTGTGGGTTGTGTTATTCAAAGGAAATGTGATCTTGGTAAGGTCTTTAAGAATAGTCAACTTTCCTCAATTAGCCGAGAATCTATGGTGGAGCCGATCTATGTCTACATGCGTGGCAAGATTGCGACCGCTAATGCATGTGTGAACACAAAGCTCATTCTCACATAGACGCGGGCGCTGCACCATCCAGTGCCCGCAGCTGTGCAAGCACCTAAAAAGCCGTGTCCATACGACTAAAATTGCGTGCCCCTATTCGGTTCGTGACTGGGATCAATGAACCTTGGCTACGAAGATCGGCAAAAGTTGTTGATCTCATTTAAGCCCCAGAAAATGTTAGATCTTCCGTGTACATATCTCTCTCTATTGTTTTTGCGTGACTGCCAAAAGCTTCATTCAGTGTTGCAACGAATGGTGGTGTGCACAGTTACAATGCTAGGGCCTCCATATGTTGAAGGATACCTCTTCCATAGATAAACCTCAATGTATTTTGTGTGAAAACATTTGCTTTACGTTGAGATTCGGGGACATTTCTAGATTGTTAGTTGCAATATATAAACTACGTCAATATCTTGTTCACACGTGGAACATGTTATTCTTCTGATGAATTTATACCCATTTCCAGAAATTATCGATTGTCTTGTTATTTGCAAGTTTATATTTACATTGGATCTGCTGTATTCACGTTTTCATGTTCTGGTGCTAGTAGGTTACAAATTATTTTAGTTTCGTTCATGCCAGTGGATATTTTACTAAAGACTACCCGCTGATCTTATTTTACGAAGAGACGAATCATTTTGATACGGATGTATGGTGTTTAAATCAGGCCGCTCAGGTGGTGTGAGCACAGTCATTGAACGCATTGATAGACAATCAATACGATGTCTGTCCTCGTGCGGAATTCCATTGAGGAAAAGTCATTCGCCTCGACCGGGACTCGAACTCAGAACCCTCGATGTCGCGCCGAGTGCTTTCTTCAGTTGAGCAACCGAGGTTACCTCCTCTCCCATAAATTTTCTGGCCTTTAATGGAACAAATATCGCCGGGTTAGCGTTAAATCGTATGGTTCTGCAGCCGATTATCTCGTTTTTCAAAAAAATTTTCAATAAAACCATAATGGTGATGCTAACCCTTTAACCCTTTGTGCGTCATGCTCTTGCATTATCTGCCACAAACAATGCAGGAAATCTTTACATTGATGATGTAAATAAGATTTAATTGGTGAGAACGATCGTTTCTTTTAATTGAAAGATGTTTTTATTGTTCATTTGTGAACATTTTTACATATGTTAAACTATGGAGAATAGGTTTTTACATAATTTTGTTCTATTGCTCATTAAATTGGAATAAAATATCCTGTATTTAATATTTTCCTTTTTAGTTTTCAACTTTATTTTTTCTAAGTGTTTAAATGTGATTTTCTTCCCTTAGGGTAGCGGTTAAGTAGTTGAAGTCCTGGGTGAAACTTGTACTAAACTTCGTTAAGGTATGTAGCATTTGAATTTGTTGTGATAATTTGAAAATAATTTTAGGTGAAGCCGATTGTGATGGCTACATTTGATGGCTACATTTTTTAATTGTTCGCCTAACTGCGAATATCTTATTTGCTGTAGTTGATAATGTTGGTTAGTTTAATAAGATTGGTCCTGTGGTTTTCAATTGAGAATTGCGTTTCCCTTACGGTAGTAGGATAATTAAGTTAAGGTACGATGGCAGAGACATGGGAAGTATTGAGCAAAACTCAATATTTTCAAGAAGAAACAAGTGGGACCAAGTATATGTGCTGTCAATCAGTAGTGTTAATCTTTTCTATGCCTGTTTCTTATTATTTCGTTTCCATTTTTCGTGCCTTTTTTGTGAAAGTTAAATAAACATCGGTGTTAATACGTTTTCAAGTAACATATCATTGTCTTTTGGGAAATGCTTGCCGATTTTGGTGTCATGCTTAAGGAAATTGTGTAAAAATGAAGCTGCTAGGAGATATATTTGCATCATAGTGCATGGTAGCATCCTTTTCTCGATTTTGAAAACGTGCATTGCATCCACGTAAACGAGGCAAACTGATGAGCAAAATTTCATATTCTTTTGAGGAATGACACAACACCCTTTGAAGATTTTTGCAGTGAACACCTCAAGTGCAAGATTCATTAAATTAGGAATACGTGTATCCGCGGAAAGTGTGAAGAAAAACAGCAGCAGGTGAATAATATTTTGCGTAAGTAAAGGGAGCCTTTTAACCAGTGCAAACGGTGCGAGCTGCACTCCGAATGCTCCTTTTCACTTTGTTCCAGCGTTCTGCTCTTTAAAATAAGGAAATATCTTGGTCATCATTGCAAATTCATGACTCAAGAGCAAATATTTCAACCGTTATTAGGTTCTGTGCACTCTTTTCTCCGTCGATGCTAGTTGACGAGTTTTTAAAATCCTATTTCTCAATTACTATTCCGACCGAGCTAAGCGTTTGAGAAATTGGCTCGTCACCCCTTTTTTATTTCAACTGTGTGGAAAGAAAAAAAACAACCTTGGTTCCTTACGAAGTCTGAGTAGAGTGGTGGCCTGAGGCCCGGCTAGCCAATGATCTGTGATGTACGTGGAATTTTTTCTCATGGCTATTGTTACGTATTTCACGGCCGTAGTTTTCTTATGAGAAAGGCCTTCAACATATGTGCTCAGTTTTATTTCACGTAAATGCTGCTGCTGTGTGCTGCCTAGTGTTAGTGACATGACTTTGACGCCTCCCGGTGGAAGCCCATTGGCGTCCTGTCCCGTAAAACGCGTGCTCGTCGAGATAGCCTATCCCCTCATCCCACGCTCATCTTTGTATTTCGAAGTTAGTGGCTTGGCAGAATAATTCGGCAGCATCAAATCAATTCCGAAGTCGGAAATAGACTCACTCGTCGATGTTCCGCTCAGTTTAAGTCTTTCGAGGAACCGTTTTAGAGCGCTCTGGAAGTGAGTCCTCTGTGTTTGCGTGATTTCTTTCTCTCTGGGGACACAAATGGAACTATTGCGTGATTTTGTACCCATTCAAAAAACTTAAAGTGACCTCCGGCTAGGGTTCCCTTCGACAATGTCCGCCGCCGTGGTCGGACACTCGTTTGTGCTCGAGTAAAATCCGTCCCGCCATGGATTTGGCAGCGCCGAATGTCCTTTCCCTTTGTGTGTGTGTGTGTGGAAAGAGCAGCCGGCTCAATAGATTGCCATCATTTTTGTATTTGATTAATTTGATCAATAAGCAAGTATATATTGAAATAGCGTAACGTACCTGACTATGAATTATTACGAATTGTTCCAGATCTATAGTGTTTTAGAGTCATAGAAATTCTCTTCTTTATAGGGCTGGATAAAAATACTGGGAGCCATTTTATTTGAGCATAAATATATGCTCTTGAGCAATTTCAAAAGACTGGTACGTGTTTAACAGCTTGGTTTTCGTGTTTTTTTTTCTCTTTCCCCATGGAAATATAGCACCCATTTAACGGTTTCTTCAAACGCAATATTTGGTGTCATATTCCTACTTTTTTTCGCCCTCTACGTACTTTATGCCTGTCTATAATCGGAATTTCCTCATTAATGTTTATGCCAAAATATTCTTTACAATCAACGAATGGGGCCGAAGCAAGATCTGCTGCAGCTCTGTCAGAAACCTGACGTCTATCACAAATTCTTGCCAATGTATTCAATTTTTATTCTTGAATTTATTGTCCTTTTCACTGAACTAGTATTAGTATCTTCTTTTCCGAAATCAATATTTTCTCTTCCTTCAACTTCGTTATTAGGTATCATCCAGCTTATGTCCGTAGAATTTGTAATGTCCCAGGATGGTTTCTTCTTTAGAGATGAAGAAGAGTCCAACTCATTGTTCGTTGGTCTTTTAACTATCGTCGTTGGGGAATTTTGTAAACGAGTGGATCTTTGATCAAATTAAAATTGTTGAAGTTTTTCAGGTATTTTAGAATTTTCAGGACAAGAGCAATCTTTGTCGGAGTTACACTTGCAAAGAGCTAAGACGAAGAGCTTGTTGATAGATTCTTTGAAATCTTCTCTGTCTCTTTTTAGTTTTTTCCAAAATTGTGTGCACTTAATCGTTTTTTAAGCTCATTAAAATTTTTATAGTGCTTATAAATCAAAATTCTAATTCCATTACTGCCTACTGTGGGGATTGTGGTTTTATGCTACACTTAAACTAAAACTGTAGCAACTTTTGCAATAATTTTAGACATGGTAGGATCAAACATATTTTTTGACTTCTTTGCCAACCTCAAATGCTCAACATACCCAATCACATTCTTAATCGTGGGTAACATACTACCTGGAAGATCTATGGCAGCTATATTCCCGATATCAATGAATTGAATTATGCTGGGGTCATCCTGTGAAAATACAAAATACCCTTCAATTCTTGATCTTTTCAAAATAATTCAAATTTCGTACACTTTTAAAATTAAAATTCAATGAATAATCACTATTTTTAATGTAAGTTGATTTTCACCACCCAATACGTATAGCACCGATTATGGAGGATTAGTTATGGTTGTACAAATGAATTCAAACTTCTCTTTCCGCCAATGTTTCGCAGATGCACGTCCGCATCCTCTTGGCTGGAGATAACATCAGGCTGAGTACAGTCCAAAAACAATAAGCCTGATATCCATCTCAAGCCCAGTGGATGCGGACATCTGCGATCATCATACATCTGCGAAACGCCAGAAAGAGAATTTTGAATTCATTTGTACAGCAGTAACCAATCCTCCATAATTGCTTCTCATAGTTATTACTATTGAAAGTTATGGCAACTTACCTTAGTAAGAGAGACCTCTCTCCAGTTGAAAAATGTGTGTGATCAATGAAATATCTTCAAACTCCTGTAGGGTATAATGACTTTGATAAATAAAAAATAATAGCTGTCACTCAGCGACTTGGAATATTGACTCAATAAGTTAAGAACTCAGATTATATTACTAACTCTGATAGTAAATTACTCCATAGCAACCACCAAATAAAGTCTTCACGACGCTTAGAGAGAAAAAATGGAAGATTATCACCTAAAATGATGGGGATCCGGGTTCGATTCCTGGTCATTACATATTTTTTATTTCATTGTCATTTTTATATAATTACTAGCTGAATTACCAGGCGTTGCTCGAGATCATGCATCCTTCGTAACTCATCTTATAAGAGGATTCACTATCAACAATATACATGTAAAATTTCCAAACATTGCATTTAACAAATGATGCGGTACGAAGTTATTCGCTCGGGTGCATATACACCAGGGTTGAAATTCGCTATGAAAAAATCATTTGACTGATTTGTAAAATACAAATAATTATGATGTTTATTCCATTTAGGAGTTATCAATAATGACTATGATGATTATTTTTGTTTATGTATTTGGTTGTCAAGAAAAATGCGTAAAAGAAAATCAATGAAAAAGGTGAGAAACTTCATTCTTTCGGATATCTGATCAAATAAATTGCTAGCTCTTGAGTGAAAGTAGTTTTAAAAAGCATAAAAAATAAACCGCTGCACAAAATCCAATGCTTAGCATTCCTAATCTGCTTTACTAAGCGAAATGAATTTTGAATGCATTATAGAAAGAAGTCTGGTTGTCAAGCGAATATGGTATTGTTGATTTCAGAGATAAATGTTCGTTTTTGCAGCTAAAAACGCGATTTTCAGACAATTACGAAGTGAAAAAGATAATTGATTGAAAAAATTAAAACCTTAGAATGTATAGCTCTCGGGTTTCCAACCGGGTGATGGTGGTTTGTGGCACCCACAGGATAGCCTTAAATCTTAAATTAAATCCATCATTCTTTCAGCCATTTGATAAAAAATTTCAACCCTCTATCTTGACTGGAAGTAATTTTAAAAATTAAAAAATGAAACCACTGCACATAGTCCAATACGTAGTGTAAACTACCAAAGGGCCCCTTTTTGGGACCTTTTGGGGCCCTTAGATCTTTTTAAAATAGCCTGCAATTTTCCTCCTGCCTATAACTATTAGTGTGTAAAATTTCAGCACGATGGGAATAAAACTGTAGATTTGTATAAAAGACAGACACACCGACAAACATTCTTCTTTATACGTATAGACAAGTAAATGGGTGCTTGCAGTTTGCAAGCAAGAGGGGGAGTGTTTATATGATGATACTCTTTCAATAACGAAAAATGAGGTATGGATACCAGACAGTTCTAGTAAAAATCATATTATTTCTCATCCAGTTATTAACGTATTCTCAAAATACTATTATCAGTATACTGAAACGAACGTGACACCAATGCAAGTTCATCATAACCTTATTGGACGGTATAAAAGACGCCCTGGTACGTTAGATATTCCATTTCACTGCGACAATGGGAATATCTATCCATAGCAACGAAAATGAAGAAATTTCTAACACCCCAGATAAAAGTTAAAAACTTTCAGTTTAACGGTAGGTAGGGAGAAATCAATTGCTAGAAAAAGATTTTTAAAACATTCAGCCTCGTATTTGTGAAGGAATCAGTCTTGTAGCTCAATTCTTTCATATTTTAATGAACGAATTAAAAAAGGTCTACACTAAAATTTTTCATTTTTCACATTTAATTCCATTTAAAGCTATCGATTGCAATAACTCGAAGCCTAATCGACTTTTTTAAGTTTTCCAATTTTTTCCCAACTCGACACACAATTATAACCCTCCCCTGAAAATTTCATCCACCTAGCTCGTTTAGAAATGCCCAGGAATTTTGATGAATGAGTCAGTCAGTCAGTTTTGTAGCTTTATCTATATCAGTAATCAATTAATTTGTTTGAAATTTTTCGTTTTTACTGTAAAATATTTTATGTTAGCAGACACGGGCGTCAAAATAACGGAATATTTAACTGCTTGGTGCAACCTTGAAACCTTCTCCGATCTGGAATTACGCGATTGCGTATTAATGTACTTGTAATTTGCTAACTTTCGAGGAGTGAATCGGTTTTGTATTCACATTAATAAAAAATCGCTCCGTCCTAATTTATACATATATATATATATATATATATAATATACAACTTCGTCACAGGGTGACACTAAACATAAAACATATAAAAAGGAAACTCACGAGTTTAAAATTTTCGGTGAGTCGCCCGCACCTTCATCAGTGATGAAGGTGCGGGCGACTCACCGAAAATTTTAAACTCGTGAGTTTCCTTTTTATATGTTTTATGTTTAGTGTCACCCTGTGACGAAGTTGTATATTGTTTGCCACGTTCGTGGAATCTTCGCAAGAACTTTATATATATATATATATATATATATATATATATATATATATATATATATATATATATATATATATACATATATGCTAGCAACTAGACGTTGAGATTGGGAATGGATAGAAAGATAATACACGCAATAATTGAGTGCCGACATTCTATGGAAAAGATAATCATCTAAATTGACAATGATTTGGCCTGGAAGTTTGTTTTCATTAGCGAAATAGAGGAATTAAGATTTATTTACTGCAAGCTTGGAAAGTTATGACCACACCAGAAGCAGCAGAAAGATGAGAATCCTTATCATTATTAACAGATAGGTCTTCGATGTCGCCAATGTGATGTAAGCGTATGGCACTGGAGCCTCACCGGGCACAGATGGTAGAATGTTTGATATTACATTGATGTATGTGCTCGGGATATGGGAGCGGGATCAGTTCTGGTGACTGATTATGGATGAGATAAGAAGAAATCATCCAAAACAGAGGCAGCGTTATCTTAGCCCGCTGCAGCTTTTCCAGGGGAATAGTGTGCTTTAAAACATCACTGAAACTTACCATGACTTTGAATTCCATCATGATGCTTTATAAGTATTTTGATTTTATTTCTGCCTTAAGCTTTATCCTTGGTTGATGCTTGCATTTTTAGTAGCTTGTAAAATCTGACGATACCTTTTCTTTATTTCGAGGTATATGTTCCTTTCTATTTACTGTATCATATTTACTGAACTAAAAATAAGCCAACTCCCGTAATGGAACAGTTATTTGAGCAGTTTCGTCAGAAACCCAAATTTACAGCTGATTGCATGGTGAACTTTTAACTGTTGATATTTTTTTGTTTCTTGGGTGGAAATAGGCGGATTAAATAAGAGTGTTATGACAAGATTCATTTATTCACCTCTTTGCTCTTTTAGGTGAATGGAATAGACTCAGTCATAGTTTCTAAGATAGAAGATGGGGGAAACACTCGTCTGGTGCCACAGGCAATGAACACTTTTGGTCAGATTTTAAGATGGTGGTATCTTTTAAAGGAAACAACGTAACCATACATGAGAAGAAATTTATTGTTCAAATCAGTTCATGTTTTAAAAGCTCAGCCTGTCCACCTGGTCCGCAGATCGAGGTTTTGGGGGAAAATGCTTCCGATCTATTGGGATTCTCTCAGTGATCTTTCATGCTTAATGTGAAGGAGTTATATTTCATCCATAAAGAACAGTGGTAAATCCAACTTTATGGTATCAGTATCGCAATGATAAACATTTTAAGCTTTGGGATTCAGTTCAACTCGTTTGTGATCCGAAGATAAATGGCGGCATCAATGATTTATGGTTGATATCTTCAAAAGACTCGCCTTAAGAGCTGTCATTTAATCTGTCACTGACAGAACATGGCGACACAGTGATATTCTATTCGCTATCCTAAATTTCCCTCGCTGATCCCTTCCCTTAAGAAATAATTATCTTCCATTCTGGTCTCTACCTTGAGAACCATTCGCACTTTGATTCCTGCTGAGTCTTTGGGGTATTTTTGTGTTTGTGTGTCTGTCTTCGATAATACACCTGATAAACTACTTTCTAGCCAGTGAACAAGGTGTCGCCTCGAGTAGGTATATCCGGCGTCGTAATAGTTAGGTAATTTCCCAGCTTTCTGTGAATAACTACCCTCCCTCTCATTTGGTAACTTCAATAACTGGTTTGTGCGAAGGCTTCCACGGTACTCTTATGATAAAGGCTCAATTTTTGGGTATTTCATCACGTTTTTGCTTTTGATGATAGTAGTTTCAACACTTCGACCTGAAGACGTCTGATGGAGCGCAGGCGAAACTGAGGTCTTCAAAAAGCAACTACGCGGTGAATTACCAAATAATGCAGCTTAAATAACTGGTTATTAGAGATAAGGCTACACGGGCTTTATATTGCCACGAGCGAACAGAGTGTGTAATTCACCAGGTGGAGGGACGAAGTAAGGAGCCGCTCGAAACGCTACACGCTCGCCTTAAATTATTCATGTGCAATGCCATTTCGTTGAAATTGTCAATTACTTTTTCAGGAGAGACAAAAAATAATGAATTTTACTTACAAATTTTGTTTACTTGGTATTTATTTTTTTTATTAATTCCTTCCACTTGGAGTGCCACTGGCTGGACAATATTGCATGGTAACAAAAAAGTGGCATTTACAATCCTATTCTGAAGGTAAACGCATTTTGATGGAAATGAACTTTTCGAAGTTGTGACATTGCAGGCTTCTCCTATTTCCAATACGAATCACTCGATTTCCTGGGTGACGTGGAGGGTATTATTTAGATACCACTCTGGAACTGATGTAAGGGATGTCTTCTTAGTAGAGACACTTCAACGGGAAAGATACGCAACCGTACTGATATTTGCAAATATTCTCCCTTCCCATGCCCATTTATTAGCTACAGTAAAAAGTGGGTGATAATCCAGGTTACACCGTGAACACATAATTCTCCTTCTATTCCCATTCAAAATCCGTTTACCCTTTTCCACTCCTTTTCTATGGCCTGTGTTTTAACACCCCTAGCTACACATCCCTGCAGTCCTTACTCGCTTCCTTACTCGCTGGTTAGTATTTAGATGTGTCTTTCCCAACATTCGGGTGATGATTTGCAGCGAAAAGCATTCCCGTTTTCTGAATAAGTATTTATTTCCCCTGTGACGAAAATTTTTGTAAAGACTTGAGTATAAAGCTTCCCTTACGCTCTATGCCGACGATATAATTTCTATAGATTTCCTGCAAAGCCGACGGTAAAAAGCTTGTCGCGTTTCTTTGTTTTTCAATACTCTTAGTTTCAACGAACCTTATGTAATTTACCCCGTATGGAAAGTATTTTTCTTTCGATAAATACTGTAATCTCAGTGTGCCAAAGGTGCATTGATAAAAATCCCAGGCTAAAAGAACGTTTTCATTTAGGTCACTTGGTACTTGATTGGTTCTTGAAAATATTCCTCTGAGACATTAATCGTGTGTTAAGTGAAATATTCCTGTTCCACCTAGTTCATTTTTTTATTCATGTACCATTTCGAGCCCGTGTCCATTTATTGTATCTCTCAATGTATACAGTACATCTCAATTTTATTTTGGAACATGGACTAGTTCCATTGAATTTAAAATCGATGTTGATATGGATATCAATAAAATCAATGGTTGGCGAATTCACTTTGTGGAAATTTCGATTCATGTTAAGAATGAAACTACTTGGTTTTTTCCACCAATATATTTAACCATAAATCGGTTTATGGTTAAATATATTGGTGGAAAAAACCAAGTAGTTTCATTCTTAACATGAATGGATATCAATATCAAAAAAACTTCAGAATTTTAAACATTGCCTTATGTATATACAAGAAACGGTGAAAATTACGTACACGTTTTCTAAAATTGACTTAGGATCGAATTCTCGTCGATGGCATACATTATGAAAATATTTCGGCCTCTTATCTAAACTTGTCAATTTTTTGCCTCTAGCATGTAGAATCGAAGCGTCAAGGGTCATAGGCGGAGGCAATGTCCTCTCGAAAGTTTTAATGATGGAAAAGGCCTCTCTGCTTAACAATGAGGCTATAGCCTTGAATCGTATCGGGAGGCAGTATGTTTGAGCAAGATACTTCAGTGGTAATTTGGCATTAATGCCTGCTTTTTTGCTCAACAGTGATTACAGAAGCTTCTAGATAAGTTTTGTGAATCAACGGAGAGAATGGAATTGAAGGTAAATGCGTGAAAGACTAAAGAAGTAGTTTTTGATAAGGAGAATGGGGTGAATAACTGTATGATGAGGGCGAATGGTGGAGTAATTGAGCAGGTGGATGATTGTTTTGAACTTGGGAAAGATGTATGCGAAAGATGGAAGAATAGATGAGGAGATAAATAGACGTGCGAATGCTGGAAGGAAAGTGGTAGGTAGCATGTGGAGCATATCAAGGAATGAGTGCTTGTCTAAGGAAGCGAAAATTGCCGTGTACAAAAGTGTACTTCTTCCCACTTTGCTATAATGTAGTGAAACATGGGTATGTCAGGATAGACATAAGAGTAGACTAAACGCCGTGGGTATGAGTTATCTGAGGAGTATTTGCGGCAAAAGTAGGATGGATAGGGTCAGGAATGAGTGGGTCATGAATAAATGTGGGTTAAATGCTCCAGTAATGGACGTGTATAAAAAGGAGTGTTCTTCGTTGGTTTGGCCATGTTGAGAGAATGGATGAGAGTAGAATAACGAAACAGATATATGAGAGTAGAATGAATGGTGTGAGAGGAAGAGGTTGGCCGAGAAAGTTGTGGTTGAATGTGGTTGAGGAAATTCTTAGGAGGAGGAATATTAGGAGTCTTAAAAACAGGAGGGCGTGTATGAAACAGTGTATGGGGGTAAATGAGACAAAAGAGGTTTGCAAGGATAGGTCAGTATGGAGGAAATTATTGAAGCAGAGTTAGGTGTACAATAATGTATTAATGAGTGAAACATTTTGACTGTGTCTACCCCGAAAGGGAACGGCGTGATGGGTATGGATGTATGTATGTATGT
Organism: Ceriagrion tenellum; assembly: GCA_963169105.1. Taxonomy (NCBI): domain Eukaryota; kingdom Metazoa; phylum Arthropoda; class Insecta; order Odonata; family Coenagrionidae; genus Ceriagrion; species Ceriagrion tenellum. Next base: position 13,068,215 of record OY720638.1, read on the forward strand.
TTTTGCACTTCGAGCTCTTTTAGCCAAAAGGGCCCTTGGGATCTTTCTGTGAGTGTTAAAAATTTTGTTAATTAAGTTTCCTCTGACCACGGGGCTGTCTTTCGGCTGATTCGTTTCCATCTATTCTAAAACATCAACGCTCAAATTATATGCACTCACGATGTCCTTTCCGGAGGCGATTGCTCTTTGCTGTCGCAGAGTTATTAGGATGAGTGTCTCAGCTTTTTCCTGAGTGGTTTGACGCCCTGAAAGCCCATCGGAGGCATTTTTTGTGAAAAATTCACTTGCCTTCGAACGGTCGTGAGTGATCAAACTCTCATGGAATGGCCGGAGTTACGGACATTCCTCTGAGCTGCGGGGCTGCCCCTGCGAGCATATGTTGACCATGGATAGTAATACACATGTCTCTGTATTGATGGGTAACGACCCTTCCTGTGTCTTCAAGCTAGGTCACACTAGGTCACTTACACTAGTGCAAACGTGGTCCTTCGTCACGATCTGCTGAATAATAGCCTCAACTCCGTTAACGGGCCCGCTTCACTTGGGAAATAGTATTTTCAACGAAACCTCTGAAAGAGAAAGTGGCGTTTTTTTATGCGCGACTGAAACCTGACTTAATTTTCGTTGTAGAGGAGCTCACTCGTAAACACTCGTGCCAGAATGCGTTTACTATTCATATGCATACCCAAATCAAGGAGACGGAAACGTAATACGCTCTTAGCTACAGATATAGTCATCAATGCCTGGAGAGAGATTAGCAACATTGGAGGTAGAAATTGCAATTATTTCCTCTCTAGAGCCATGCTTAACTCGTCGCGCGGAATGATAGCTCAGGTACTCAGTTAAGTTTTCAACGCCAAAAGCTGTCACTTGGGCGGCGTGGGATTGGCTTTAGCGAGTGCTAATCAGGTGGCCCCAAAGGCGCTCCAAGTTAACTTCTGCCCAATGAACCCATGAACGACTTCCTCCAATGTCTCGAATGTTGGAAATTCTTTGTTATTTGATAGGAAGGGCGGTTCGGTTAACCTATGGTTAGAACTTAGAACCACTGTGCCGGTTCGCTACGTTCGAATCCGGGAGAAATCCACTTGGGGGCATCTCACTAAGCCCAAGTTTTGTGGGCTCGAATATTTCTTGTCTTATCCTCGAGTAGGGAAAGGATAGAACCCGGAAGTGAGCCTTTTGCAGTCTGTTTTCGTACTTAGTGAGCGCTTCTGTCACTGATCTAACCAACCTTAGCATCGAAATGCGTTTTTTTGCGAGAATGAAAAGAGATGGAAATAGAATAAAAATTCTTTGCTTTTCTCGATGTGTACATTAGGTGAGAGACAACGATTTTTACTGGCGTCTGGGAATCTAAATTGACCTAACAAAAAGACTTGAGTTCCATAGTGTCATTTCAGAGGTTTCATATCATTGTTCACTGAGTGCCATTAGCGGTAGTATGAACAGTAAAATGAACTCAGTAGTTGCTCAAGCTCTTCTGATTCGCATTGGTTGAATTCCAATACGCCACTCTTGAAATTGTTTAGCCATGCCCGTATAGCATATCCCAATAATAGCAGAATTTGTCTTACACTCTGTGATTTCCAACTGGAGCGTTGAAAGAACAGTTCATTATAGAAATTACCATACTGGGCCTAAATGGAGTCCTGGGTTGGGGAGAATTGATTATTTGGTGGGGATAGGAAGAATTTGAGACATGGGAATAGAACAGGTGATGGCTGGAGATTTAATTCCGTATGCTTTGTAGCAAAGAATTAAAGAAAAGGTGGCGTTAACATTGAAAATCGTCCGTCTGAAGTGCAAGTTTAGTTATTGATGGCGTCTAGTTATTGGTGGTATTAACTCTGGTATGGTTAGTCACATTCGGTGTTCAACATGGAAGCGTGATCGACCCCCTTTTATTCATTATTTATACAAATGACCTAAGTTAGCTCTCTAATTAGCAGTAAACTAAGATTATTTGCAGAGGATGAGGTATTCTGCCGCGAAATTTGCGTGGACGCGGACTTATAAGTTCTATCATCGGACCTTAATAACGTTCATTCGTGGTGCCCAGAGTGGGAGCTAAAAGATGCAATGATGCATGCATCACAGTACATTTCTTGCATAATTCATCACACCAAAGCCATATCTACACTGAGATTGATGTTAATATAAAGTCTTTATATGATGTCAAATTCATTGGAGTTACCTTAACTTCGGTCTTATTGTTGTGGGAACACACATAAATGAGCTGTATAGCTTTTAAGAAACTAGGATTAATCAAGCGTATAATTGTAAGGTCCTCGGATGAAAAAGTAAAAGATAGATGCTACCGGGTTAGGCCACACCTCGAATACGCCGCGAGTATTTGGGACCCTGGACAGAAAGATTTAACCAGAATAATAAATAAAATACAACGGATAGCTGCGCGCTTCCTTAAATACTGCTACGAGCGGACATTGTGCGTTTCTCAGGTTACAGAGGGACCAGGTTGGGAACCGCTAGAGACTCGGAGGCTACAGGCTAGGCTTAGCTTTCTTGAGAAATTCAGAACTAGTGTGTTTCAAAGCATAGCATGAGAAATAGAGAATAGCAGTGAGAATAACGCCACACTACATTCTTAGGTCCGACACAAGAGATAAAACAAGAGAGATATATTGCCGAACAGATACGTACAAAAATTCGTTCTTTCCACCCACAGTAAGTGGCCATAATAAAAACGGAGCTCCACTTAAACCACACTACTAAATACACTTCACCATTTCACTTCCCAAAACCTTATCCTGTACACAGCAAATGTCCTAACACCCCCCTCCATTCGCCCATTCGGCGGCTGGCAGGGTAGTATGTAGATATAGATAGATGTAGAAGTTCCGCAACACCGCTGTTATCCTATGGAATAACTTAGAAAGCTGGGAACTCGCCCTCACACTGCGGTCACTCAAAGCAATAGCCCGGAATTCCCGCGGTGCCTGGCTAAGTACCCTGCCATGTGTCACTAGTGCCTTATGGTGTATTATCCCATTGGTAGACGAGAGGAGGAGAGTTAGGAAACGAGCTCACTCAACTATGCCATAGGTATTCAGTCAAACCAGTTGACTGTTTCTGCCTAGAGAAACGGAGCGGAGAAGGAACCAGAGAAAAATAAGTACCTATGCATTAATAATATCTGTCAGTGTGCATTACATATATGAATGTTTATCTTCATAGCTGATGGCAAAATCCATCCCACTGTGGTTCTCAGCCAATTGCCCAATTCCTTTCTTTCTCTATAGTTCAGAATGTCGTACCGAATACCCAATATAAATTACTAAATTATATTTAATCACCCGAATTTAAATAACGCGGATGCTTAAAATTGTTAATTATTTTGCGACATTCGATAAACTTTATTGGACGCCACTAAATACATTAACGAAAGCACACTAAAAAAGGTTTTACCTTATCTAAGGAACATCACCTATTCCTGAACAAAGGTCCCAATTCCCCCTGAAACTCCGTAAACTCTCCCCAGGGAGGAATTCTCCACTGGGTGAGGACTCCTTCCGAGCGTCTTTTATCACTTTCCCTCGCATATATCGCAGAGAATGAATGAAAGCCAAAAAGGTATGAACGTATGGTATGGAAGGTATGAAAGGTATGAGTGTTGGCTCGTCAGCGACTGTCTGGAAGTGTAGAGTGTAAAGTTCACCGCAGCTGAGTATCGAAAAGGAGTGTGCACAGCATGGGAACGTCTCCCTTGAGCAGACGGTGGAAATGCCGAGTCCGTTGTAGGCATGCAATCGGATTCCGCTCTCACGCTTGTTAACGGAGGCCATTTTCTCTCGGCCCACACGACGGTCCCTTCGCCGGACTTCGAGCATGAACGCAACGGCGTGGGTCAGCATGAATTTAAAAAAATAGCCATTTTAAATGCACCGTAAAAGGAATTCTGATTTCTTCGGTGAGATCCCTGAACCTCCGCGAAGTTAAGCATGCAGATTAGTCGATGAATATTTTTAATAATGGAACCGACGGCAGCTTACTTGGTTAGCGACTTGGGAAAGGAGGGATCAGATTTTTTTGTTGACTTTGATTAATGGCATTAAAAACTTTTTTCCGAGGCGTCACGCCACCTCTCTATCTCTCTTTCATAAGCCTGTGTAAGTAATCAAAGAGTGTAATTTTCAGGAAAATTAGAGCAGAAAGATAGAATGATGTTTGCATAATTTGTTGGAGGAGGTTTTCTTCTATGACGACCACAGTTTAAAAAAAACATTAGCCGGCCTCGTGGCACGGCTTACCACCTGCCAGTCCGCGAGAGCAAACGAGCGATTTTCAGTCCCTTCCACTCGGGAATGGAGAAATGAGGGCACGAATTCCGGGTTGATGATAACACCTTGCGAGTTCTTTGGCTGCCCCGTCTCCCGAGCAGATATGGCGGGAAAGCACGTGGTGGGTGGGGGGGCGGGTCGGGGGGTGGAGGGAAGCGTGACGGGGGCGAGGGAGGAGGCGGAGGGAGCCTAGAGGCGGAACGCTCCCGGGATAAGTCGTATTTATACATTCCCTCGATAACCTATCGAGAATCGCCACAGTCAATCGGTGGTTGATTTACAGCGGGAAGTCGCCGCGGCGCTGGAAATGGGAGCGGCGAGATAAGGAGGACGCGAGGAGCGGGTGATTGACAGCGGAGGTGAGTTTTGCGCCTAAATTGCGAGCCCCGGAAAGAGAGCTGCGCCGACAGACTTCCGTTTCCGTCGCCTTCGGAGAGTACGAAAATGTCTCGTAGCCTTTTGGAAATAATGACCAAGATTTGCCTCGTCTGAATCTCATGACTGGCGCCGAGCCGGGGGGAAGGAGTGGGGGTGCGCGGTAAACAGATCAGAGGATTTAAGATCCGAGGCTTTCCTGTCGTGTGATGTTATGCCGAAGAGGATTAAATGAGATGAGAGGATGGGTGGAAGCACAGTCTGAGAGATGGTGGCAAACGATATTTTTGGACCTGAGAGCATTCATAACCTTAATTAATTTTTTTCCTTTAATTTTATGTTCATGTAATATGGCGTAGTCAGAAATTTTCGGTGATAACTTGTGGCATTTCTGCTTTATGATTGCTAAAAAAAAACCTCCCACAGAAGCACACCTCCGTGTCCCCACGGCTTTTACTCCTCGCCCTTCTCCTACACCGTCTGCTTTTTGTTCTCCTCCCCCACTTCCCCATTTTCTCAACAATTTTTTTTCAAAACCTAATGCTCTCAGTTAAATTTTATGGCCAAATTAACTTTCCATAAAACCAATCCTATTAGCCGATGATTCCCCTCACTCTTCAATGATCTAGTTCGTAACCCTTTACCTCAAAAACTCTTACAGAGTATACAATAAGGAACTCTCTCGCTCAGTTTTTACCTGAAGATGATGCGGTAAAATCGATACATAGGTTATAATTTAATTTTTATTTATTTGTGGAAAATTGCATTCCTTATGAGTTGCATTCCTTTATTGAATATGGCTTTTTGGATAAGGACATAGACTGCTGAGTATACGTTCTCCTCCCACCTTCAACATTTCGCTTTGTAATTAGATTAAATGCTGGCGAACAATTGTCCACGTATTAAAGTGATGAAAAAGATTCCCATAATGTGGATATTCTGGATCTTCGGCTTTAGTAATGCAATGAACCTACTTGGTATTTCTTGCTCTGCATTTCATAAATATTATTGCGCTGGTACACGCTCGATAGTTGAAGTCTTTCTCTTTAGGAGTCAAAGGGAATATCAAATTTATGGTTTGTGATCTAAAGTAAGGAAGAGAGCTCTGCGCCACTGTTTTTATTTTGGGGTAAATTTTTATGTTCCCTAAACAGCAATCAACTGTCGGCACAACGTCCACGATTTGTGTATCGCGCTTCCCTCGCCGATATTGTGAATCGGTCGACGGGCCCGCAAATTTTTTCACTAATTTTTGTGACCTTTCGCAACTTCTCGCGACGTGAATCCCGTCCTTTGATCACGAATGGGGAAAAAGCTTAGCCATGTAATTTACTCTCTCGTGCCGAAAAATCTTCTCCCACTCCCATTCAAAGTGGTGAAATGGGAAATGACGTGATTTGCATACGTTGTAATCCACCGCCAATGAACGGCTTTCATTAGTCACACTTTTTACGCGCACCTGCGAATCCGTGGGATCGCTCATCGCCGTGAGCTCGTCTCTCGCTGGGCCGCGCTGGTGGGCGCCCCTGGCCCCTGTATTGCCATATATTAACTACGAAGTGGAGTCGTCGCATGCCTCCATCTTCGGGCACACCATTAATGTGTGTGTAATAGTATAGGCGAAAGGAACGTGGTGAGTTAGTTTTTTTTACGGAAAGGTAGGAGAAATAGGTTGTTTTTCTGAACCCAACTGTTCCAACTGCATCCAGAAAGGGTGTCATGTTTTTATTTTCCCTCGAAATCTCGAGAGAAGAGAAAAATGGCTTCAAATGTACGCTGTATTCCACTCTTTGTAAGGTAGGGTTTAGGTTATTTAAGTGAATTGCGCTTTAATATAATGTCATTGTTGATTAGCTTATTTCATATTTTATGGTTTTAATTGGTGGGTGATAGCTATTTTCTCGAAAATATCAACCGTTGCCAGTCACTTGAACGTGGTAAGTATTACAGAACCAGTGTGTATCGTCAAACCTGCTAGCTGTTCCCTGTTGCTAGTTTTACGTATGTTTCAAGGTTAAAGTGATGGTTTTTAACTTTCGGAGATAGTTTTATTTTCCCTAATTTTAACCAGTGCTAGTTACTCCCTCGTGGCATCACAGGACCAGGGCAAACATGAATATATTTATTTCGCGAGTCGCTCAAAGTTTTAAGGTAGAACCTCTACTACAAGTACCTCACGATAACATGCCTTGATATTTTAATATGTTATAGAGAAATCATTTCTTCGTCAATCTGTGAAAAAATAATTGGGGGTAATCGGCCATTTAACGATAATTACAGGATTTGAAAATTGTAAATTTCAGCCTCGAATTACATTGCTCTTATGGAGGAATGGTGACGTCTCTCTCTTAAACATTTTTTTTCTTGATATTTTCCCCGAAAAGGCTATCTCAAAAACTACTATATTGTGACTAAATAATCAACGGATGAAATATGTGTTTTTCAAGTATCGACCATTTAAGACAATTATTTATGATTGAAAAACGATGAAGTGTCCAACTTCCGTTCTATAGCCACCATATTGAAACAAGTTTGGCAACGATGCTAGGGGAAGAATCAAAACAAACCGGCGCAGTACCTCCGTCATCCTTGCCTCACGTCACGATTGCAGACGATTTATGCTACGATGTGTATCCAGTATTATATTCCCTGTTAGTACTGGTTACTCAAGCAATAGCTAAGTGCGCTCAAATTTTGTTAGACATGGCAGTTATCATACCCGGAATATTATAGATCCCTGAAAATAGTAGACGTCGCTGTATACGCGACAAATACGCTCTTTATTGCTACTTACGAGGGTTTATATGTTCTTCAAAGGACTGTTGTCAATATTTCAATGTGTATTTCGAAATATAAGGTCATCGTTTTCACCTTGCAGAATATAATACTTTGTTTTGAATACAAATTTATGATCGTCCACATAATATATTTCATCAACCATGTAATTGAGAATATAATTCGATAATATGATTTGTACTGATATGAACGAGACACGTATTGTTAATAGGTACCAATAAGTTTGGAAATACAATATCCCAATCCTGCTCATTGATCGAATACCCATGAAATCTCCGACAGAATAAACAAGTTTGTCTGGGGTAGTTTAATTGCTCTGGTAAGCAAACTATATAATTATTCTAGTTCCTTCGGAAATGAGTTTTTAGCAGTATATATATTTTATGATGTCCCACTTATTATGCCAGATAATTGGTAGTTAATTTATCTGATTGGTCATGACTCCCACGATTATTCACTGATAGGGGCTAATCCATATCAACGTTTGACACCTATGTTTCAGGGCTCCCACTTACAGATATGTTGGATATGAGTATTAAGTTTCATTTAAATATACTACTATTTTTAAATGTTCAGTCATCTATTTTGATATTTCCCATGCTAAAAATGTCTACTGGTTACAGTAGGATTTTTCTAGTGTTTCCCACTGAACTCTATTTTATTCTAACTGCTCTCTATTGTCATCATGGGTACAATAGCCTACTGACTTCTACTGGTTACAATAAACCAATTGTACTCTACTGTTCAGGGGGAAAATATAGACGTTAATTCACACATATAGCTGCAGTTGTTGTTGCTGCAACTGTCGTCCAATGAGAATTTTTATCATAATATAATATGCACGTGCATAATAATTTTATCTGTATTACTACAATAGACCAACTGTGGCCAGTAGGAAACAGTAAGAATACAGTATATCTACTGTAAACAGTAGAAAACGGTATGATTCCAGTAACCTACTGAAAACAGTAGGGTATTCCAAAAAGCCTTTAGGTTGCTGTAAACAGTAGGCGAGATTTTCAGCAGGGTTCCTCCTAATAAATAGTCAAAACGTCGGGAAAAAGTAAATGATATAATTTGAACAATTTACCTATCCTCCAGAGAAAAACAAATACCATTAACAAAATGATGGACTTGCCTGATTTCCCAGAAGTATTTGCAATATGCAATACATCCGCTACAGTGAAAGAGAAATTCTCAGCAAAGTCTTGTGGAATTATGATCTCATGTATACATGCAATATTGCTATGTAATCTAAATAAATGACACCGTTTTGGGCCTACACTACCTACCACTAAGCAGCATGACCTCTGCAAATTGTACATTTCTCAAACTCCAAGGGCAGGGTAACAAAAAAAGTAGATGATACATTGGCTGAGTTGCTCTAACACTTGAAGAAAGAGACATTCTAGTTAACTTCACTACCTACCTGATAACAAGGATAAGTCATACATTTGGCCAAAACATTCTGATGAGTGTTGTATACCCTCAACAGGCGTGTTGATGTCAGTACCATTTCCAAAGACTATCACAGGAAGACTTTACATCTTGTCTGACAGCAATGTTATGGCTTGAAGCAAGTCTATAAACCCAATATGTGTACTCGCATACTTAGAAAGAAATACACAACATACATTTCAACAGACATTTATTTCTGCAACAATTTTAGCAATTTTAGAAATTATTACTTTGTTTTTGTTAACTTCAAGGTATTAAACAAATTATGTAGGCCTTCATCACCATCACATTTCCATGTATTCACTAATTAATGAAGACCAATTCCCTTCTCTGCCAACCTGTTTGTCATGTATGATGACACACCCTTTAAAGATTTCAATGTTGGGACTAACTCTCTTTTCCTCTTGTTCTTCTCCTGCCTCCTCACAAATGACTGCAGAGTGAAACTGTATTGTGAAAACATAGCTTCACTGACGCATAATTTCTCACATATTTTCTTTAAAGTCAGTGCATCTGAGTGAGCATTATGCCCATAATTGGAAAAGTCTCCGAGAACTTCTTTGACCAAAGCACTGAATAACACTCCGTACAAATCATCTGCTTGGCCAAGGAAGGCACGTCAACGATTCGGCATCCTTCAATAGGTGAGCACGAAGGGTTGATTGGAAAGTCACTTACAGCAACATTCCGTTTCCTTAGGTTTTCCAAGCTATTAGCCTTACATTTAGACACAAATTTACCCTTAAAACGAACTGATGAAGCCATTACTTTTGCTCTCGAATGGAATTAGCGATTCAAAAAGCCAAATTACATTGCCCAAGAGAGATGAGTTATAAAAACAACCGCACTCTAAAGTAATAGAGGAAGTATAACAGGTAACTACCACACAAAATGCCGTATTGTAAAATTGAAGCTATATGCTTGAAAAATAATATCAAAGGCAATGAAACTCAACGAGGTAACGCAAACGAACAAGGTTGTCTACCGCAGTGGAACACGGGTTTCTTTACAGTGTTGTCAAGTTTATCGCCAGTAAATGTGTCTAATAAACTTGTTTTAATTACATTTCTATGGAAAGAGCAAATGCGATTTTTAGTTCTGTTATTTTATTTGATCCCTATTTTTATTATAATTGCAATTATATTGTCGTTAATGAGAAAACTTGAAAGTTCCTCTGAGATATGACGTCAATATTAAAGCCTTTCTTAATATCACTGAATTACTTCATTTGGAAGAAAACTCATGTTCAATATAACCAAGTTGAATAGTTGAAAATTATTTATTATTATTATTAATAACATCGTGAGCAATTTCATCTTGTTCCAGCCTAGTTAATTTTTCTTATGAAAGCAGTACTTCGAAGCGCTGGTTCTACCTTAACAAAAACATAATAATGTACCGAATTTTATGTGCACAATGAATCAATGTTTGAATGGTTTCAATGTTTGCAATACTCGTTTTATGGTCAGAAACAGTCCGACGTTGTATCATTACGCTTATTTTCAAATGTAAGTGCGGCCAAACGAAATATCCCTTGACCAAAGTTTATAAACATATTTTTTGATGCTGCAAATTGTCCTTGTGCTCATATGAAGCTGTTAACCCCATATGGTAATTTTATCGTTAGCATTTATGAAGAATAGCCTTATTACCGGAGAATATGCATCTTAGATGGTAACCTCGAATGTTTACACCGTACTTAAAGAAATCCTTTAATGGATAAATTAGGGAGAATATTGCGGTTTCGAGCAGAGGAGCCTTCTCAACCTTCAAGCCTTCTCGTGTTGAGAGCAGGGATGTTAAACGAAACTAAAGTCATGGTTCCGGAACTATTCAGAGTGGGTCCAGATATAGTTTTGGTTCGCGGAACCGAACCAGAAGTAGGAACGAAAATCTCGGAACGGAAAAAGGTTCCGGAACGAAAGTGGAACGAAAATATTTTGAACGAAAACTCATAGGAACGAAAGAGGAACCGTTCCGATTTCGGTTCGGGCTAGGAAAAGTTTCGTTTCAACTGAGTGGGTAATCCAGAAGACTCTGCCCCGGGCCAGCGCCCAAAAGGGCTAGTCGTTCCGAACAGAGTCCTCTAAACTGCATTCTCAACACTACTCCCACATCATGTGGAGTCATCGCATGCACTCTTACTATGCGAATTATGAAGTCCACCATCTTCGGTTTGCTCTCCCCATGTAGTCTTATGGGGACAAGTGCAGAAATATTTATTTTCGGAGGTTTATGAGTAGTGTGAAGCACTTCGGTTGAGCATACGTTGTTGAGATGTTGTCTAGAACTTGTAGGAACATTATAATAACAATTCAACCCATGACAACTATGGAAACGGCGGAGTTAAAGGATATCATGACGAAATAATACGCAGCGTGAAGGGTGATGTTAGAACGCTTCTCTTGACAGGAAAATCATAATATTCGCTACCATATCACCGAATTTGAGTATCAAACATATACAATCAACGAAAACTCGCTCTATATCATAAACAGAAATAACTATAATGTTAGTGGCGTCTCCGTAGGCATTTTTGTGAAAACTATCCAATCGGACATTTACCCAGCGAGTTTTGATGAATGATGTACTCAAGTAAATCATCTCATAGATAAGGATCCTACTTAAAATAACATCGGGTATTAAATTGCCGGCACTCACTGCAAAATAGAGATTTACGAGCGTTACGAGCTCTTGTGCTATGGAATTGCGAGTTTGTGTACCATTCGAAGCGCAACTCTCGAATTTTTTGGAACAACCCAAATAACGTGTGATTACACTAATATGACCCTTATTACTGTGGTTAAAGTAGTTGTCTTATTTGCCATGATAATGATTCACAAATAATTATCGTAAGTTTGCCTAATTTTCCATGAAATTATTTCACAACAATCTTATAACATACAAGAGACCGTGAGTAGAGTCAACTTATAAAGTCTACTTGCAAATTGGCTATGAAACAAGGGTGATATAGCAGCGATTTCAGCTGTATAATTCTTAGTTCCTTGTCAATACATCCAAAAATAAAATTCAGAAAATAAAACCATTAATACCATGCTTTAGGATGCACTGAATGTACACCAATTTCAACATTTACTTACTTAAAATATTAGCGGAACAATTTTAATGTGCAAAATGATAGTTGTATCATCATTTAGTATCCGATAAGCGCTACATGCAGACAACATTATTCATTAAGCCTTGATAGTTGACGATGTCTTCACCGAAAACCACCTACAATCAGCAACTCAGCGCATACGAGAGGCCTTTGAAACAGTGTAATTCCACAGACCAATTATGCTTCCCCACAGCTAGACTAGTTTTTTTCATCCAGTATGTTCTCCACAACCACCCGCGAGAGTTAGGTCACAGACACATCCGGATGGATTACCTGTAAAAAATAAATATCTTCAGGTTCAGGACCGTATACATATTCGTAGTGATAGTACACATTTATAAAATTTGGCTCTTTTTGGAAGAAAAATGAATAAGTGAGTTTACTAGCGTAAAACTACAATTCAATAGGGACAAGAAGCTAAGTATTACGTGAATCTTGTTTGTTTAATCACAATCTTTCGCTCAATCGAATCAAACAAAAGTCGCCCCAAAAACCTAACCGGAAGGCTCCTGTGAGGCCAAATTTAAACGTCCCATCCGACGGATGGAGTACTTGAAGTGATATCGCAACCAAGCAAGGGTTTATGTTCCATTGAAAAAATCTGCCACTGCTGGGATTCGAAACCAGGGTCTCGGGATAGGAAGACCATTACATAGTCCTCTTAGAAATCCAATCACTTGGACCTCTTTTTTTCAAGAACAGTTGAATTGGGTGGTGTCGCCGCGCGCAAAACGAAACATCTTGCATGAAATGGTTTTGAGATTCGGGAATATTTGCATGCTTGAACCCTTGCCGGCAGCCTCTTTCTCCGATAAGGCACACGCGCGGGTGCGTCGCGGGAAACACTGGAGAATCCTCTCGCATGAGTAAGTAAACATTTTAGATTACACAATGGTTTGCTTTCGGAAAAATTCAGTATTCCATGCTATTAGGAGATGCAGGAGTTTTGTTATATTTTACGCTAAACTAAGAATGGCGATTCGGTCGATGAATCTGCTAAACCACTGGGCGTGATGTTGAGGGACCTGGGATGTAGTGTTGATCAAAGAGGATGATTTTTTCCTCCATGCAAGTTTTACGCCGGGCGTGAGGAGTCCTCTTTCAATCCAATTCACTCACGACTTTCAAAGTTTACTTAGGGTGGGATGCCGATAGACTAAATAGATTTTAACCTCTTTTCCCAATTTGAATTGGCTGTCGAAGTATATTTCTGAGAATTATGGTTACAAAATAAATACAAAAGTCACTGATGCACTTGGAAGATGAGAGATCCTTATTTTCGATATTTATTGTTATGATGACATGGCGAAGAACATTTTTGCCTTCCATTTGTTTGCTATCTAAAAATATTTGTATGGTGAACTGCAGTCATTAAAAATCTTTTGCTCCCGTTTTTATAATTCAAACTCTGGGAAAAATGGGCTGTAGTTTTCTTACTATAGCATTTCCTCTTGAAATCTTTATTGGTATTGCTAATTGCTTTCTGAAGTGATGAGCCTACTTTGTTGGATCTACAAGTGACAGAAAGGGCACGTTTTTCTAACTTTCCTAAATTTCATTTGAAATTAGATAAGAGAATTTGCTTGTATCCATGAAAATCCCTTCAAGGTATCCCGGGGTGGCGCGTCAGCATTTTTCTTCTGGATATGTGTGGAAGCTGAAGAAGTTTAATACTATCACGCCCACACCCAATTACGAAGAATTTCACTCGGGAGACTAAATATATGGAGTAATGCGTAAATGCTTTATAGGGTCTCATCTGAAGTTATCTGCCTCTGGTTTCCCGATCTATCCATTTGTGATGGCTCAGTGCTCCCTCCTCAATCCGTTGACAATCCAATTATTTTCCTCCAGAAAGAGGCGATGTAAATTTTATGATAGCCTTTCTCATTATGTGGAGCTTATATTGGATTGAAGAAAGATCTAAGGCTTTCCCGGCGTATGCAGTCGTTGAAGGTTATTCGGGCTTCCCACCGGGTCAAACTCTCCATCTCGGCCGACGTTTCGATGAACGAGTCCTCCATCGTCATCCGGGCATCATGCCCTGATGACGATGGACGACTCGTTCATCGAAACGTCAGCCGAGATGGAGAGTTTGACCCGGAGGGAAGGCCGAATAACCTTCACGGATTATATTGGATAGATCTCCCAAAAAGAAGTGATCAAGTCCATTTATGTAATTTAATGCGAAAGAGACTAATTAGCTGCCAAAAATCAGATTATTTCCCCCTCCCCTCAATGAGTAACGACGGCGACTCATCTAGTGATTTAGGAAGTACCTATTTTGTTGAGTCCACTCCTAGAATTCCGCCTTCGATTGCATGGCATCGACGTGAATACCTTAATTAGAACTCACCTGTCAGCTGCACATCTTGAATCGGTCCTCACCCAGGAGCAAGCATTCGAAAAACACCGTGCGTGATTCACTTGGTTTGTCAATAGGAATAACTACTCATTCGGTTAATAGTGACTTCCGATGACGTATAGAATGGGACTCGGAAGCGACTTCTTCGCGGCTTATTATTCCTGTTTTCGAAGGAAACTCGACCGGAGTAGACTGCATTGTGTCCTTATCATGAATAAGAAATACCATTCGCGCCTGTAACTTTTGAATTAAATTTGGATTGTCGTCAGAGTGTTTTAATGCACCGGTGAATTAATCCGTTTCTCTAAACTGAGGAAGCTCATACTTACCCGCTGGCCTTTTTACGCGTACTCATATGTGTATATATACTTCATTAAACCCAAAAAATACCCGTAAGGATTTTGGCTCGGTGAAAATTGGGTAGTATTGGATTTAATTGATCGCAGTTTGATTTAATGGGGTGGATAAAATTTATTAATTCCTATAGTGGGAAGACGAGAGTCAACGTGGGGTAGTATTGTTATGAAATTAAAAATCGCGGAAGAGGAAAGTAAACACGGAACAGATGAAATATCGGATACTTGTGGTTGAAATAAAATAGCACTCAACAGATTCCGATGTAGTCCAAGTGTGCATGCTTGCAAATAGACATCTGTGGGAAGATATGGATAGGGTTTTCGAACTAATAGAAGAGATGATTAGAGAAGTCCTTCGGAAGAATAACCTAGGAGTGATACGCTTGTGCTGAAAAACTCCTTCACGCGAGCTGAGTGATCCTAAAACACACAGCATCTACATCAGGGTCATCTAAGCATATGTTCTTTAATCTATGTACCAAGTGAGTAATTTAATGGGCTCTACTATCCTCTCAATACCTTCATTTATGTGGTGGTGTAAGGCCGTGCAGGCTCAATGCAACCTGAAAGGCATCACTTTTAAAATGGAATAATCCCCATCTTGGGATTGTGAAAGTCGTATTCACTTTGCTTTCTTTCTCAAGTTCCTCTTGAATCTATCCTATCTTGAGATATTATTTGGAAATGCATTTTCCCGATCTCAGTTAATCTAATGCAATCTAAGAATATAGGATAAACATTTATAACCCATACTCTTAACATTTCGAAATTAAACTACGTGCAGCTTAGAGCCATCCTTCTTTCGTATCCATGGATATGTAGGATATGTCAAAGCCTCGCGGGTACGACTTTTAGTGTCCATATAAATCATTCCCTTAATTACTGCAGAGTTAGGGTATTTTTCTCCCGTGGGGCGTCATTTTCCTGCACGACGTAAAGGTTTGTGATTCATGTCCTTCCCGAGACGATATCAACTACACCTCCAGCCGCTCGTGCGAAAAGCGTTTAAGGTTCATATCCTCCTCGGGTGTATTATCTGAGAATTCCTTTCGAGTTCATCCTTTTCACGATACATGACGGAAACTTCCACCCTCGGCGCTACAGCATGAGTATTTCATGGAGTGCTTCATATCTACAGCACCGTAATCTGTTGCTATTCGCATGCAAAGCGCATCCCATTCAAAATGATCTCCTTTAAATATCAGCTTCTTTCAGCTCCTATTAGCGACCTACGAACTTCACATTCTGGCTACAATATTATCTCAGTACCATATTAAAATATGGCTGAAGCTTTCGGTATCGAGGAATACCGTTGAAATACCTAAATAATTCGTAAGTTGTAAAGATGTGGGATAGGAATGCGCTAGATTGGGTGCCTTTGAGGGAAACTAATTATGTGCTTAAGTGTCGACTTAAAGTGATGATATTTATCACAGAAAGCCATTCGAATAGGGAGATTTTAATTCCATTAAAATTTCATCTGCTCGACCTACAAAACTCCAAAAGCTGGCTTTCATACTGTTTTCGACTGAGTTAATGTTACCATGTATTATGAGCACTTAATTACAGGTGACTTCTATAACAAACTCAACTCTATTTCTTTGGTATCAATTTCAATCGGCGAGTATTTTCAACCCAACCCTAACATCCTTTCTCTAGAACCTACGAACACCGCCAAGGCTTCACCTCCTGACGCTGAATTAGGTAAATGCGAAGTAAATGTAAAACAATGACTTATAGACCGTTCTAAGGCCTTGGAATTTTCTTAAGCGACTTAACATTACAGACTATACCGTCGGAACTTCAAATGTCTAAAATTCCTCAAGTGATTACTACAAAGTACTATACAACTTCTGTGCTCTTACTTGACGATCCATTGATTTTCCTGAACATATAGAGAAAAGGCTCCAGAGCCAGGTCGGCTGCTAATAGGTTTAGCTTTTGAGCAAATATGCTCTGGGAAAATGTAATCGTATCTCAAAACCCAATGCACTGCGACTTATTGCGATAATTGCACCAGCAATGGCTCTGAGTGATAGAACACTTCGTTTTTGTCGTAGAAACAAAGATGTTGATTTAAAATAGAAATATAGGAAAGTTGGCTTAAGAAAATAATCTCTCAGAAATAATAATAAACCGCTTGAGGAACACTAAATTTTAACAGCGCTACTCAACTGCTATGTATATAAATTGTGCACTACTTAGTAGACTTAAAATAAGATGATGTGCAAACATAAACCTCAGTTTTGGTATTAGTTGTACTTTTCCACCACTTTAATTTATTGATTAATTAAAATAATACATCTCATCCACCGAATTCCAAATCTAAAAGTTATCCAACCCAGCGACGCTACCTGTTTGTGGCGGCAGTCATCGGTAGTAACTTCTCGAGATGTAAGTCTATCCTCATCACCCCGTTGTAAGTGCTTCCCTGCATTCGGTGGATTAAATCTAAGGCGCGAGTCTTTGACAGAAATCGGACTGGCTCCATTAATACCAATTCCACTGATCTTGCCTAACATCCTGATTATTTTTCATCCGTTTTCATCTCATCATTCTCAAAATCATTCGAAGTAAGCCCGGATCAACCAGATCCAAAAGAGACGAACCATATCGACGGGAAAGAATTACGCTGTCATTCATCCCAATCATATCCGATCATCGAAAGTAACTCATCCATGATCAATTAAGATATTTTATGTGAAACAGTGACATATTGTTTTGTTGTGGAATTGGCCGTGGACTCGGAACCACTACTGCATCAAGAAAATGGATGAAATAAGACGATCAGTGGACTAAATACTTAATTAAATTATTAATAATTCCGTTGCTTCTATGCTTTTGCCAATCCCTCGATTCACTACGTTGATGTACCCATTCGTTTTGGGAGGACGGGTTTTCTGTATTGGTTAAAAAATTAATTTTACTCCTCTTATATCGCCCCTCGGGCCTCAATAGCTTTTATGTACAATAACGATTTTCCATCCATGCTCACGTGCGATCTACAAATGATCTAAAAATTTGCCTACGATCAACGAATAAACTTACATTTTCTGTCAACACCCGAAGCATGGCTATATGTAGCACTAGTTGTGCATTTGCATTGCCTCTTTTTCTTTCTAATTAGGCATACAAATACAAAGCAGATACATTTACACGTACAAAATAAATAAAAGACAATGATTTTTTGTGTATTAAATTAAATTTGAAAATATTTATTCAACTGCTTTGGGATAAATAATATTTTTGGTCTTACCTACCTCTGAAAAAAACCAATTAATTTCGTCCGCTGAATTCCTCGTACCTACACATGAATTCGTAACGCACAAATGATGGCATGAGTATCCATTCCATGCCATGCCTGCGGTTTCCAAATAAATAAAATATTCTATTATTGAAGTAGAGCAAAAATTGAAGATTTTAGAGCTTTAAAATCCAATTTTAGGAAAAACGAAGCGTGTACGAAAATCGAATGGAAGAATTCAGAAAAAGAAAAACAAAAAGATCCCAGCACCAAATCTTATTCTACGTACAAATAAATCACGTATCTTCTAACACAATTATGTCTCACTGATATGATTCTGATGCACGCGACTTTATGTCACACTGATATGATTCTGATGCACGTTATTGAGCAACTCGTTGACGGTCTGCTTCGTCGCTTGCTTGTCGTTCCTCGCTTGTTTGAGGAGCTCGCGCGCCAGCATTCATTTGCTGAAACGACTCGCGCTCCACGTATCGTATATAATGCATGGATTTTACAGTGGATTTTTTAATTCAGAAACCTTCGCTCTCAGCACAACAACTCAGCAAATTGCTATCGTAATATGATGAATGGTATTGGAACGCATAGAAGACGAACACACAAATAGTCATTTTTGTATATTAGATAGCATAACAATGTTAGTTTTGTAAACAAACGTCTGAAAAATCTTGATGGTTCGATTGCAATCGATTCCATAGACATGAAATCTATCAAGTCACGAACAGTAGTAATAGGATACCCAATAATTAAAGCTTAAAAAAATACTGCTGCATAATCGATATATTCCCGGGTCATATTGTAAATTTTTTAATTATCAAGGCCTGAGGCTAAAATCACCACAATTTAAATCGCCTTTTTAAGTCTCATTTTCAAGGCTTGGATTTCATTTCATGCTTTAAGTACAAATTAATTAATGTCCCATTTAATTTTACCGAACTTCAGGATAGCTAGTTTCGCATGCCTAAACATCGTTCATGTGCTTTCCATTACGCAACAAAGTACACCAAATGCGCTCCTTCCTTTCATCCGTCTCGATTCCAACACTTCCCCTCGCGAGAAATCGTTTGTCCTCTGTGGTCGCTCGAGTTGACACTAACACAGACAGGCGGCTTTCTCTCGCCAGTTCCCAAATTGGGTATCCGCCATGTGAGCAAGTGTAGGCGAAAGGGTTTGAAGCATCCACTCTCACTTTCGTCTTCGTAAAGCGCGTCACGAAAGCATCAATTTCCTCGGAATGGATAGAGTTTCAAAGGGGAATTTCGCTCCGATAATAGGGCCGCGAATTTCCGCAGGCAACTCACTTGCATCCGATCTATGAGAGTCACGACACCGAACGAACAGGGGTAATATCCTTGTGGTGATTTACTTCGCGTTGATGAAATTATGATATCGTGCTGATCGCTTCGACACCTCTTTTCTATAAACGTGGAATCGCGGGCGATATTCGGAATGTGACTGTGTGAGAGACGCAGCCGCACATTTCACATGAACTCCTTGGCTTTTGAGGGTAGCGTTTAAGGTAGTGCGGGCGAGATAGTTCCCTATTCATAATAGAGACCATATTCGATATGTACGTTTTAATTTCACCAACTGTGAGACATACAAATTAAATGTTGCTTTATTAATGGTGCAATAAAATAGTTTTACGTGACAGAAATTGTAAGTAATCAAATGAAAATATCTAATAAGTCTTTAACTTGACTTATTTTTCTTCACGCGGTACGTTTGAAACTTCATCTAAACGGAAGGTCGATTGTGATCCCGAAGAATTTACTGCGGTGACAATATGACTAGTTTTCAAATATAGTTGAGAAAACACAAACTACACACTGTTTATTTTTTGACGAGATCTAAGTGTAGGAAATGACGCATTTTAAATATAATGTCTCTCTGGAGTGCATACACTTACCATTTCCTGTGTGAAAAGGCTGGTATTTTGTGGCAAATATCTTGAAAAGTAATTTGGTAAGGGGTTGAATTTTTTGTTTCAATGGAAGAGTAGTATATTTTTCTATAAAATGAGACCAAATCGTTGATTTCTAGGTAAAATGATATTTCGCTCGAACGACCTTAATCGGCCGTTGAGTTACTTGAGGTAGTTTTTCGGCGTGCTCCTTGTCCTAGTTTCTTAGAATTTATGGATTGCCTTATAAGTGGTGAACAATGCAATTTCCCGATTGTCGGCGCTTTTGGGTGGCTTTTCGCGCGACGTCACTGACATCTTAGTTACAGCGATCAACAGCCATTACCAAATTGCTAGAAGGGAAGTAGGTGGTTCGCGGTCGCTAAGATTTTACTTTAAGGTGGACAAGTAACTCCGACTGAAAATCTTAACGGATTTAAAGATAAGAGAGATGGTAGGGTGAAGTAGTGGTTGTACTGTTGCCCCCTGCAACAACTCTGCGCGAAAAGCGAAAGAAGAAGGAAAGCCACTTTCTTTAAATGAGCTCGCGTCGTGTAAAATATATCCGATTTGAAGAGCAAATCGGTCGGATACTGAATGAATCGGCGAAGCATTAAAATATAGAGCGAGTTGAAAAGTATATTTGCGTTTTTTTATTCATTTTGATGCGCCTAAAATATTTTCTCGTAACATTTGCTTGTGGATGATATCTTCCACGAAGGATATGATTTCTGTAAATTAAGATGCAAATAGTAAAGAATTTTACTGAGTACTAAGTTCGTAAATATCCAAATTTGCCTAAGATGTGGATTTTATAAATGTAAAAGGAATGGCAAATGGAATCCTGGAAAAAGTTACATCTGCTCAAATCACTTTTAGCCTAATGACTATTTGCCTGACTTTAGGGCAGAATTGTCGGATCTTCCTGTACGACTGAATTTAGCTGTGGATGCTGTTTCAAGCTGAAAATAGCCAGTGGAATGTGGTAATTCCTGCACAGGTGCAGTATTAAGAAAAGAGAGAGACTCCAAGGTTTGTAATTTACTTTAATGTCAAAACCTGGCACACATGAAATTCACACAAAATGTTGGTAGACAGCTTAATGGAATATGATCCAGGTACAGATGAAGTGATTGGACTTCACTTACAGTTGGTATTTTCTACCTACATTGCCCCGTGTCAACGTTCCGGAAACAGTCTCACTCGTTCCATCTTCCATCCGGACCTAGAGGTTCTGAACAATGGCTTATTATACACATTGTTTTACCGCCGGGCTTTATGGTATATATGGCCTTACATGAAATTGTACTTGGATTTCCATCTCTTAATTTTCAATCTAACTTACAAATAACCGTTTTTGCCTCAAATCCACGCATCTAAATGAGGTATTTCGCTTTTTACATCAGTCACGCGATGTTCTACGCAAAAAGTTTGTCCGGTGCACAAAAATGGCCGCTGGTCGCCATTTTTGTGTACTTCTGTTCTCTTTTCGGCGTTCGGTTCCTGTTCGCATCGTTTTTATGCATCCCAGCGAAATGAACCAAAAAATGTCCATCGTGTCATTAGTTTCAAAGCTGGTTTTGGTATTACCCTTATAGCGTGGCTAATTTTGTTCTCGAATCATTTATTTCTACCGTTCAAATAATGCTGTGAGTTGAAGAAAAGACATTTTAAAAAATTCGGCTCAATTAGTTAACGTGTAGAGGTAGCTCAAGAGGCTTAAATGAAATGCGAACAGTCCTTGTGCTTATTAGTCTACAATGGAACGACGGTTCTCATCGTTGCTTTTGAGCTTGCAGACACTGTTTCCTGAAGATTATGTAGGAAAGATAGAACACTTGCAGCACTTCACAAATCAAAGACACTTTTTTTGTAGGGAATGTGAGGTTCTACAGATCTAGGGACGCCGATTATGTACTCAGCACCAGAAGTACGCGTCGTCACAGAATTCCTTGTTCAAACAAAAAAGAGAAAAAAAACTTGACTCCGGATTATCACTACACACTGTTCGACGTCGGCTACGCCATCATTACTGGACTCCTGTAAGGGTTGAATCTGTTTGTGTGTCACTGGCAGTCTGTAAGTGTGACGCAGTGGATATTGCTCCCTCGACTCTAGCTCGGAAAGGCGCGAGGGCGGCGTAGAGCCAAGAAGGGTGCTCAAGGAATCAGCTGAACGGGAGTGCGGCCCGCGAGCACCCGGAATTATTTTATAAATCGGAAACGGTTGCACATACGCGAATATGTTGTGAAAATTGGACCTGATAAGACCGCAACTTGGCGCGCTACCCCTAGAAATGATGTTTATCTCCTTCAATCGGAAAAATTGAATGTCATGGCATTTATACCTCTTGAGTGACCTCTAAATGTTAATTAATCGAGCCGATGTTTTAGGATATGCTTTCCCTACACCACAGAACTATTTGAGAGGTTGAAATCGTAAATCCGAGGAAAAACAACGACTCACACTATGTCACCCTGCGTCTATAACATCGTTTATTCCGTTCCGATGAACTATTTACGAAGACTTGGGAATTCTCGAGCCTAGACAATTACGGAATTTGGAAGTCACAATCCTGGAATATTTTTGAAATAGCCATTTATAAGTCTACATTTGTCTAAGATGTCCAGGTCGTCTACATCGTCGTGGAAGTTGAGTTGTTCAGTGGCAGGGCCCCTGGTAAATGATTGTTGGCTATATTTTAAAGACGTGTCCACGTTAGGAAGAGCATGGTGCTCCGCAGCGCGAAAGTGTCACTCGTGTCGCCCAGTGTGGCGGGGAGGGAGGGGGAGTGAGGGACGGGGTGGCGGGAGGAAGTGGTGAGCGTCGCGTGTCGCCTCCCGCGATTTCTCCGTCGCACGCGAAACTGCTTGGGCCGTCGAGCTGGAATTCCGATCGAAGGTACGAGACACGAATCCCAAGGCGTGTTTCGACCCTCGCAATTTACTCAATTGAACGTGATGACTGTATTTTGGATCGATCTGGATTGATTTGTCGGGTAATGACATGTCTCCGTTCCTCGATTCTCCCCGCGGTGAAGAAATCGTCCCGCGAGTTTTGCAAGATTCTTGCCTACTCACTTCCATTTTGAAGAGTTACTCATTCTACGGATATCGCTCATTTAAGATAGTTAAGAGATTAAGTTAAGGACTTTAGTCAGGGAAAAGAAGCATGAAGTGAATACTTTAGGGACATATAAAAATTTTGTCTTGTACGACTGAACTTCTCAGTAATTAATTATATTATTAGTCGTTAACTAAATGTGCAATTTGAGAGTTTATGTGACTAATTGTTTCTCTCCCCATACTTAAAATGTATTCACTACCGAAGGTTCATTATGTGGTCTCATTAAAATATTACGGTGGGCAATCAATTTATTTATAAATGTAAATGTAGAGCCATGCGATCTAATCACTGTTACATTTCTGACGCTAGTTGTACGCCAAAACTTCGTTAAAAAATAATATCTCTCCGGGTAGCATAGCTGTAACATATCCTGTGGTAAACGGACTTTATTTTTGGATAAATATTCAGCAAAGTACTGAATGAGTGGCTGCTGTTTTAGGGTCATTTAGAAGATGAAATGTTTTTCACTACAATTAGGTCTTAGTAATTGATTTTATATGTCGTTATATCTCGCCAAAACTGCTTTCAATCGTAATATTAATCCATTCTGCTGAAGGAAAATTTTGGATCCTTGGATAGCTTTTGATTGCGTTCCGCAAGGACCCGGCTGCTTCGAGGGCATTTCCTTTTCCAGCAATCAGAAACTTACTAGGGTTAACAGCTTGCGAGCGCATTAGTTCTGTGACCCGGTAGCCGACGATTGGAGCGCAGTGCTAACGAAAGAAATGGAACTCCAAATGTGATTTACATTCGGATTTTCATTCCCATAAAGATTCAAATCCAATTGGGATATTATCGGTGTGCGTCTTATTGTGCTGTTCAGTCGAGTGATCGTTGTCACGTATGTCTGCCGGTGGGCCAAGGGGAGCCAAGGGAGGGAGGGGGGGCGCTGTTGGGTGCCGACCGGAAGCTCGGAAGACGTCGCAGTTGGTGAAGGGAGTTGTGTGGGGAGGGGGGGGGGACAGGAAGGGGGAGCAGGAGACGAGATTGCGAGAGGTATAGGGACGCGGAGGAGATTGAGTGCCTATTCCAAGAGTTGTTACTGGTTTCGAGCTTTGATCGGGTTTTCTTTAATTTAATGCTTTCTTTGATATTCGAGTTATTCGGGTTCACGGTGACGTTCCATTCACATGACTAGACTTCGAAGCTGGTATATCATATGCTTGTGGAAATAGCACCGGTTGGCGCCAACTCTTGTGACCCTGGTAGTCCACGATTTAGTCAAAATTGGAGGCATTATTTGCTGGCTTCTGTAAATAGTGGAACGGAAAGGGAGTTTTTATAAGGGAAACCAAAAAGTAGAGCAAGCATCGAAGAACTGAAAGATCTCTTTACTGCATCTATACGCCAGTTTTGCTAAAACAAGTATAAAAATAGCTCTGGGTGAAATGCTGAAGACTAGCATGATTAAACCTGTCACAATTTCTTCAGTAGCCGCAAGAGTTTATTTACGCTGAAGTTGTGACGGTAGGACGTTGGTTGGAGAGAGGAGAGGAGAAAAAAATGTCAGTTAAAATCGCCGTAGGAACTATCATTCGAGTCCAGTAGTGTGACTGGGGTATAAACGCCATTAGTGTTCAACTACTGCTTTGCTCCTCGCCCGTTTGTTGTTTGAACCTCGGGCAGGGTTTGGGGGGGGGGGCGTGGAGGAAGGGCGTTTAGAATTATACATGAACATGACTGTCTGCATAAAATATAAATGAATCATGCTGTGAATACAATAATGTCGAACAAGCTCCCTAATACAAATATTGATGAATATTTGTAGACCTATAAGACGTGTAGAACTTCCTGAAAATATTTACTCTCAATTTATTTTATTTTTTGAATTGTTTTTAGGGCTTATAGTTTCATTTTTATCATCTCTGTGTTGTAATCTGTACCATTTCTCTTTTCTATAGCGGTTAAATATTTTCTGAGGTTTCAGCTGTTTGGACCTGTTATTTAACCATGATAAATAATATAATATCGTGTATTTTGTGTATTGTAAAACTTTTTCAAATCCAAAGGTATAATAAGGAAAGCTTACAGAAAAACAATCACTTTGGATTTCACAGTTTGTCGGCCAATCATATGGGAAAACAATACCGGATTATTCTGTTCGTGTAGAATTCAATTAACCTTTAGCGCTGAGAAGTCTCATATGGTGTCGAATTAACAGAGAATCGATGCGAACACATCGCTGCGTGTACTCTCCGTGAAAAAACGCTCTCTTTGCTGAAAATTGTTTTGGATTCATCGCTAAAAGTCTTCAGTAAACAATGAAAACAAATTCTCGACCGATTCCGGAGGTGGGATATGATTAATTCAGCCTTCTAGTTGTACATAAATGCATACCCCGCGTGCCATTTGGACTTTGGAGGATGCCTTTATAACTTCATATTGTTACAGCGTTTAATGCAGTTTTGGCAGTACAAGGAAAAAATGGATGACCTCGACAAGAGAACAATTCTTGTATTTCAGAGTTTTGGGTTGTAAATGGTTAGGTTTGGGTTTCATTCCTGCAACGGTTGGTATAATAAAGGGAATAAGATATGAAAATGCTTCTTAATTTGAATCAAAAGTAAATATTGTTGCAGATTGTTATCCACGACTACGATAGCGCAGGGCTTTCTCCAGTTCGCTGATTTTCGCATTCTTAATGGAAATGTGCACAAATAATTTTTTTATATTCGTGTCGTTTGTGCTCATCCAACTTTATGATCTTGTTCCTTTTGCGAATTTTCTTTATTGAATGTCTGATGTAAAAGTTTCCTGTGAGGAGTCGTCTTATTTAGATCGTGTACTTCCTCCCGCCAGTGGTTTCGGAGTGCGGCTCATTTCCAGTCTGCTCCCCGGCCCACTCTTGCAGAGGCTGTCAGTCGGGGCGGGAACACGATCGTCATTTGTGGGGCCTCCCGTGACCCGCGGGCCCCTCGGGAGTAGTGCGCTCCGCCAACTAGTGTGCTTCAAGCCCCCTTTGCGCGGTGCATCATATTCCTCGTCCGTGGTGGCGGAGGGTGGATGGATTCGGGAGCCGCGCCGCCGAGGCGGCGAAGACGCTGATTCATCGCGTAGCGTCGTCGTCGGTATTTTTTTTTTCAGCCGTTTGTCGCCGCTTCCCTGCCCACGCGTTGCTATGGCCGATGAAAGACTTCTACTTGATTACCGCCGACCCATGAATTTTATTTTTCCAAGCCGCGGCACGGAGTATCTCCAGATAGCAGAAATTTATGCTTATGCCTTAAAGAGCGCTAAAAACTACTATCCGGAGAAGTGCTAAAATATTACCATTTTTTTCGCGTCACAATGGTTTCGTAGGACTCCTGATAATTATGCGCAGTTTCTTATTTATACCTGTGGTGTTCCATTTTGTGTGTTTCATTATAACACAGCTTTACCTTCCCCTGCAAAGAAAAATGCTCTTGAACTGGGTTTTAATGAGTGAGTATCATATTTAATGGACGTAAAGAATGTCAGTGTTTCTCAGGATGCACTCATAAGATGAGGCGAGCAGGCGATAGATTACAGTGCAAAGTAAATGAATTACTACACAAAAATATAAAGGTGAGCGTATTCGTTATATTTAATAGCTTGCCTTGGATTTACTCTATTTTTGATTGTTGCTGATCTCCTTAAATGATATCAATTTTTTTAGAAAATATTCTCTGTGAAAATTGAAATTTTCTGCGTCGGTAGTACTTTGGAACTGTAGCGGTCATACGAGAAGAAAATGCTGTTGGCAATTTTTATATTCATGGTAATTAAAAGGTAAGCTTTTGCCACCTGTCTGTTTATTGGAACGAGATGGCCTTTAAAATAGCTACTTTAATCTTTAAGTTTAGCTTGATGCGCATGCACTAATTACCCTTCATGCTCTTTACCGACATCTAGTTAATGTTGATTAGCCAATGGAAATTTTCCAGATAAATGCAAACGCGGCTGAATAGTTTTGTGATGTTTTTCATTATATGCGAATTTCTGTAATGAAATGCGAATTGCTACTTTACCAGCTGCGCAACCTAGGTGAACATTGCTCTATATGACTTCTATAGCTTCCAAGCGAAGTGTTAATTGAGAAGGAAGACTTCATATCATCGAAATATGAAGTGGAAATTCAATGCTTCCTTTCATATGTCATGCTATTACTATTTCGAAGCTCACTTCACATTTTTGTGCTTGTTATTCACACATGGCCCTGAAGAGCTTTTACAAATTGAGAGCCTAGTTAATGAAACTATATTTTGGATTAACCTCAACAGTTTCAACATTGTGTAAAACCAATGTCACCTCGAAATGCATGAACGACTTCGAACGCAGTCACGCGCTTCAGTGTCTAAAGGTACACAGAAGGGATGGATCATCGTGCCCGTGCGCGTGACTGCTTGCCAAGTCATTTGTATGTATATTCATTTCGACGTGATATTGGTGAAAAGTGTTTACTGCCATGAAGCAGCACGCTTCGATAAAAACTGCTACGAGCGAACATATAGTGTCTCACAACTTTTAGAGGGATTAAGGTGGGAGCCCCTATGGACTCAGAGGCTACTCGCTGGTCTTAAGTTGCTAGGGAAATTTAGAACTGATGTATTTCAGAGCGACACAGAGAATATTATCATGGCGCCTCCTTAACCCTTTCCGGTCCCGTCCGGACGCAGGAAAGCGACGTGATTTCCGTTGGAATCGTGTCGCTTTCCTGCCTCGAGCGTCGATTTTTTCAAATGACTTTCATTAATTCATAAATTTATTTTATCTCACCACAAATTTTCACCTAACGTGGATTACATCATCTTCTACACGAAAAACATATGAAAAAATCGATGCTCGACTCAGGAAAACGACTCAAGAAAGGGTTAAATCCCTAGGTCTGACAGGAGCGATAAAATAAGAGAGATACACTGCCAAACAGATTGGTACATAAACTCGTTCCTTCCGCGCACATTAAGCGACCACAAAAAAACTGAGCTCCACTAAATACACTCCCATAATACGTATCACCATTTCACCTCCCAAAACCTTTCATGTTTACACGGCTGGTGTCCTAACACCCCCTGCCACACGCCCATGCGTCGGCTTGCAGGGTATTATGTAGATGTAGAATGCTGTTCGATTACGAACCGATTATTTGCGTCTCTGGGGTCGCCAATGCCACTCCGTGCATGAACAGGCCAACGAACAATGAGTGGCGGGGCCGAGGGAGGAGAGGGCAAGATCGTCCTGCAGACGATCAATCAGCGTCTCGTGCCTCTTTTCATTGCGACGTGTATCGTCGGCGCGGACATCGGACTGCGCGCCGCCACGCGTCTGTGACTTTCGGCCGTTTGTGCTGCAGCCCCCGACCTCCTGCGCCACCATGCTCTGCTCGTCTCTTTCACCCACCACGCTGCACCGATCCTTCGTTTGGACAATCTGGCGGGAACAGGCTCATGTTAGCACACGCTAGTCACGGCTGAGCGCTCTTGTCTCCGTCGCCGGAAGATTTTCAAAATGATGGGTGACTACTTTTAGCAAAAGCAGGAGAAAGAGGTCTAAAAATGTGTCGAGGGTTTTTTATACGCTCAGGCTTAAGCGATTTACGTTTACCTCCCACAACTGAGTATTTTACCGTTTTCTTGATGAATACGTTATTGCTCTCTCTCGTTTAATATGGGCATATTAGTAAAACAGTGTACGATTTAGTATGAATTTTGTTCGACGTCCAGCTAGGATAGTAAAATACACTACGATTAGTAGGTTGTCAAGTAGCAAAGCGTAAAAATTGATGTATAGGTTCGCGAGTGTGAACTAAAGCATACGGAATAGTTCTCATATGTGGGGAGGATGTGATGAACGATTGGGTTATTAGTAGAAGTTGGAAGAATTGTTGAACTAAAGCAGCATCCAGTGAGAAATAAAAGTAATAAGAGGTACTTAAGGCAGTAGGACTCCGGGAAAGATTACTTAAAACTCGAATGCGGATTTGTTTTGTTCACCTGCGTAGTCGCGTAGTGGGAAGAGGATGAGAGTAGAGCGGAGAATTTCAGAGAAGGTGTGTGAGGACTGGACGGGATGGTGTGGAGCTGGGTCTGGATGGTGTGGAGCTGGGTCTGGATGGTGTGG
This sequence comes from Ceriagrion tenellum, assembly GCA_963169105.1. Classification (NCBI taxonomy): domain Eukaryota; kingdom Metazoa; phylum Arthropoda; class Insecta; order Odonata; family Coenagrionidae; genus Ceriagrion; species Ceriagrion tenellum. Next base: position 13,097,356 of record OY720638.1, read on the forward strand.
AGCTGGGACGGGATGATTTTGAGCTGGGTCTGGATGGTGTGGAGCTGGGACGGGATGGTGTGGAGCTGGGACGGGATGGTGTGGAGCTGGGACGGGATGATGTGGAGCTGGGTCTGGATGGTGTGGAGCTGGGACGGGATGATGTGGAGCTGGGTCTGGATGGTGTGGAGCTGGGACGGGATGGCGTGGAGCGAGCGATTGGGAGGAGGAAGACGGGAGATAACGTGAGTGCTGGGGAAGGCTAGGATCGGGAGGTGGTGGAGGGCAGGAGAAAGGGTGGCGGTACAGTACCGTGCGATGTTTTTTTTTAATTTCATGCCACCAAAAAATATTGTATCCGAGGGGTATGCAACTCTGAGAAATGGTGTACACTTGTTGGGAAATGATCGCGAAATGGACAGAAATGGATAGAAGTGGACAGAAACAGATAGAAATTGACAGGAATTGACAGAAATGGATAGAAATTGACATAAATGGACATAAATGGACAGAAATTGATAGAAATGGATAGAAATGGACAGAAATGGACAGAAATGGTCGGAAATTGTCAGAAATGGACAGAAATTGTTAGAAATCCTTAGGAATGGCTGAAATGGAAATGCGATGTACAGTTGTTTTTGAAGTTGCTTACCCCTCGATTGTATCGTAATTTTGTACTTCAACACCTAAGAGAAAAACATTTTACCATTAGGTGACTTATTCCGAATACCAATGTTTTAAAGAATGAATCTTCGAGCATTGACTCGAGTTGGGCGCACATGATGCAACATTGTTGCTTAATTAAATTGAGCGCTGTCCTTAATTCGTCTGATAACTTTGGGGTAACTCTCCTGACGGCTACTTGGAACTCAGTTGTGCAGTCAAATTGGTCCTAAATGATAAAGAAAATGTTGGAACAAAATAATATCGTCATTTTATTCTGCACCGCACCTAAAAGAATATTTTGCACCATTCTCCCACCCCCTGTGTGGAGGAAAATAATGAGAGTATTTAATACGGCGTGGATATGGGAGAAAGAATGGGACTAAGTGACTTCTGATCCCTATCTCCTTCACTTTTGGCTGATAAAATTGTCATGAAGGTAAGCAGTGTCGGAAATATGGCGTCGGAAATTAAGAACTAATAATTCACGTGTTGTTTGATTTTGAAGCAGCACTACGCAGCATCCGTAAAACCATCCACCGGTAGCTTCCGAGTATTATTTAAAATCACCGTCTTGATTAAAAGTTATCACACGAGGTGGATTGTCCGCGAGAGACCGCCGTGTATTGTATCGCCTATAAACAGGGGCCAAAAAGGGGCGCGTTTAAAAACCTGCAGCTACTTTGGTGGCATACTTTTTAAAAACACACTGAATACAATGACGATGGTTTGTAGCCATTAGTGCACTACGATGCTAATAAGGTCTCATCAAGGAATACATGAATCCGGACGGAAGAGTGTTAGAAGAACCTGGCTAAGGCACTAGCTGAGGGCTAACGGGCTCAGTTAGTGTAGGGAAGACCGAGCTCTAGGAGTAGAATAGTGGAAGGAGGGGGTAATGGGCAGGTACTGTCCTACCTTTCTCCATTGGAAAAGCGTTCATGACAGTTCCCTCGCCGGATAAGTAATAGCTAATTTTCAGTTAATTTGGAAATTGATAATTGGATGACTGTTATTGCTTTGTAATCAAATTCAAGAAAATCTTAAGAGCCGCCATTGGTAATTGAGATCTCATGGCACTGACTCATCTGGATTAGTTCGCGGTTGTTAAATTCTAACAGGAAAGGGTTTACTCAAAGTGACACGTTTCGCCCGTTCCACGGGATTTTTAATTCTACTATCCGTGTCTACTCTCTAAGTCATCTTCCGGCACAAGTAAATGAGGTATTGACGTTGAAGATGACACTATGAGCCGAAACGTGTGGTAGAATTGAAAATCTGTTGAGGAAAAGTTCGAATTATGTTTGATTAACTATGGATTCCTTCCACCACATCACTCCTGAACTTGTTGAGTCATGGTGGGGTTAGTGCCCTTGAATCAGCTCTCTGATTCGGCTGTCGTGCCAATAGTGTGGCAATAGCTTGATGGTTTGGTCCAATGGGTCTTCCTTCTGTTGAAATGGAATGGTACCACTTAAGGGATGTTGATGCTTGGGTAGAAATCGTCAGTTTCCTGACATGATGAATATTCGGCCTGGTGAAACTGAAAAGCAAGCTTCGGAAACACCTATGTCATTTTATCCGTGGCAAATGCTTCGGTGATGCCCATTGAGGAGGGTTTTGGGGTGAGTGGCGTCCCCGATGGAAGTCGAAGTCGGGGCCTAACGCGCGGCCGCTCTCTGAGCACCAGACGCCACCCCTGCCGGCATTCCCCTTTCGCATCGCCGGCTCATCCGCGAGAGGCGGGTGACTCCTTTCTCTGCTGAAGCGAACTGGAGCTGGACCGCGGAAAAATCCGCGAGTGGTCGCAACTTGCCAAAGCCCGGTCTCGACTTTCCCCGTGTGCTATGGAATTCCTGAAGTGGAATGGCGAAGAATATTAATAATTGTTGGGATCGAGACTAGGTCGATTAATTTTAATTTTTTTTCAGTCTGACTGAAATTACTCGTTTGAAATGGTTTTATGTGCTACGAACATCAATTGCAATTGTCACGGTAAATTAACCTCTCTCTGGAAAGTGGTGACAAGGGGTCGTGTCCCTTATTCGAAAATATTTCGCTAGGAACACGATATCACGTGGCTTCAGAGTAACTTACAGGCTGCTTTGTCAAAATCTCGATGATTTATCGCGATTTTACCTTACAGAATGCAGCCTATTATTTTACCATCATATTTTGGATTTTCTGCTTTCGATGATGAATGGCGACGAGGGAGACATTTCTATGGTGACTTGTGACCTTGATCTGTCTAGTGGGACGGGCGGATGAAGGCGGGCGGAATGTATCGCTGTCCCTACCGCGGCGGAAACCCCAAAAGCGGAAGCTTCGTCCAAACGACCCCCGCGGAAGCCTTCAACGTAACTATTATATTACGTTAACAGGATTTCATTCTGTGCTATTAAGCTAGCGACTTAGTGGCAAGAAGTTGCGACTATTTTAAGTCTTGGGTGTTGGAGTATAAAGTTTAACAGCAAGTGACAAACGTAACATATTTTCTGGTAAAATCTTTATTTGGTGACCAAGCTAGCGACTTCAAGCATTTTTACGTTTTAAAACTTAATCCTTGTAACTTAAGTTACATATTTTATCTTTATACATTCTTAAAACTTATTCTTATTGCTTATAACAACTTAATGTAATACTAATTTTTGTTTGTCTGTTGAAGACTTGCTACCATGACACAACGAAGAGATCCGTGGAGAGATACCTGGATTTAAAACATTGAGCCGGTTATTTAACTTTTCGAAATTCCTAAGTGTTTTTAAGAATTCGTAATAATATCTGTAAAACGGAATAAGCTTACTTTGGTAAAAATGGAACGAAAAAGCATCGAAAAAAAATTTCAAAAATCAATAAAATGCTAATATCAATTACACCTTTCAAAAATCCCCGAAAAGCTAAAGCATGCACTAATTACTCTTCGTGTATAATTATCACGGTTTTTTTTCTTCTCGTGGTCGTTATCGCCATTGACAAGGCTAGCCGCTTTGGAAGGTCAATGCTCATAGTTACTCTTCTGAGTTTCTTTGCTGTTGAATTCGAGATTATAATATTTTAGGTGTAAACTATATGTGGTGGATCCCATCTAGCGATAAAACTAGTTACGTCATATCTTTTTCTTCTTGCTGCAAATTAGTGACGCTTTACTTGAATTTAGCGACCGAATTGAATAGTGAGTTTACGGTACTGATTGCATGGTATTATACTTCTACATTAGAATAAAATTCACCGCAGAGTTATCTGTAGTGTACGGGAATGATGTGGTTCGAAGATATCGCACCATTAGGTTGCTCTGTCCGTTAAAGGTGTTGGTCCATCCTACTCCGTGGGCTATGGTTCGAATCCCGGCATCGGCATTCAAGTAGAATTCCGACCCATTTCCGGGAGATAAACGGTTAAACTATCCGTCTGTTACCACTTACGACGCGAAACTCCTTTGGCGCTCTTCTGACGAGCATGGTCGATGCACGAGCGATCCGCCCCTTTTCCACCTCTGCCCCCACTCCTACCACAATGGAGCACGTGACATCCGCCGTCGGTCCACTGCTGCTGCCGCTGTCATTCATAGCGGCGGGGGAGCACTGACTGAGCAGTGTACATTAATGGACGAGGGTGAAAGAGGGGAAAGGAGAGCGAATTATGATGTGGAAGTTTTTCCATTGAGCCGGCGGCAACAGATTAAGGTGCGCAGCCAATGGCATCGGAAGCATTGGAAATAAGTGGCGAAATAAAGAGTGGAGAAAGTATATAAATCGACGGAAGAAGTATTTTCCCTTCCATTAAGAATGCCCGACTAGCTGGATGCTACGAAGCAACCGTTTAATGCGTATTACGTACCGTCTTTAGCAAAGAAACAATCCCCCGATTTTTTAGAAAGTAAAAATATTCTGGTAACAAATTCATCTCTGCAGCTGTAACCAATGACTTCATATTATTAGTAGAATATATCCACAAATAGGGAGTTATTTGCCGTTCACCATTCACAATTAGCAAATTAGAGTATGAATGTCAAGGTAAGAAATAATTCGCATAACCCAATTTCGGACGTAATTTTATGTATGATATGTAATTTTATGATGGATGTAATTTTAGGGCTACATGTCCCATTGTCCGCGTTACAGGTTCTACCAGCATTATCATTTGTGTATTCTCCCAGCTGATTGGTAGGTTTTTTGACAGTACTTATTTTAAGGCACTAATTTTTAGGATATCGTTCCATTTTCCCTCCTATGGGTGATCCACCATTAGACCCCTTTTACATTCCTCATTTCGTCTCCCTCTTCTTATTTCGTCCAGAACACTATCCTTTTCCTTCCTCGTCCGCGCATACCCAGTGTTCTCCCCTCTATTGCCCTCTTCACAATCCATACTCTTTACAGTACATACAGTACACAATACATCCATCTCATCACCAGCATGATAACAGTTTATGATGTCCACGCTCTACACACACGCCTCAGAGCCCTCGTGGTATTTTTGACCACCGGTCGAACAAGAGGCTCCCTCGATCCCTACGCGAAAACAATTCTGGGAGCTTCATTGACCGGGCGCGGCGCAGTTGGCGTTGAATGCGTTTCAAAGGCTTCGGCTACACGTAAGCCATCCTCGCCGAGCCGGCCGAGCGCGCGTAATCTGGCGACATCCTGCTACAAGTGCCGTCACTCTCCCGGCGCCCACGCACGTCGAGTGACATCATACACGCTCACTTTCCGTGCGTCCCTTTCCGCCCCTCCCCGCGACCACCCTCACACAAAGCCCTCCCGCTCGCCAGACCCGAGCACGGCCCGCGCAGATTGAATTCGGCGTGCGACGTTTCGACGTCAATGACGTTGGGTGTGCGTTCACTCTCGCGGCGGCCGCGTGCACGTGGCCTACACGTCCGTGCCACGTATCCATTCCCGGGACTCCCACCTATGTCGCATTCCTGTTCCCACCCGCGCCGCTCCGTCCGAGAACCCGTGTTTCTCGAGGGAATATTTTCAATATGGGATGCTTTCTCCCTCGTCGATCGCTACTCTCGGGTTGAAGAGAGATTTCCCGTCTCAAGAGGGACCGTAATCGATTTTAATTAAAAGTTAAATCAACGGTGAGAAGTGTGGAGACAATATTATAATATTAACGACACAAAGGCTTTTTGGATTGGATATTTGGGGAGGCGACCTACGGCTAAGGTCATTTGCGCCATGGGGAATAGGTTAGGGAGGAAGGGTGGATGGAAACCCGGCGTCGGCATTAGCCTGCTCTTAGCGAAAGAGGACCACGGCTTAACGTCTCCTCCGACAGGCGGAGTACTGTACTTGAAGTGCCCTCCACAAGATATTCAAGTAAGGATCGGGTACCCTCTGACACAAAAGTTTTTTTATGGCCGAAAGTGTTAGTAGTAAACTAAGAAAACTTATGTATTTATTGTTGAGTATTTGAATCAACCAAACTTTTACTTTCCGTTCGTATTAATATCTCAAGTTTTTTTTACAAGTTGAGTAAAAGAATTACGGTGAAAATAATTTATTCAATGAAAAATGAATGAGAAAAAATCGATTTATATCGTAAGGAAAACCTCAGCATTAACTAACACAAATATTACGAGAATTTTTAAAGCTTTCGAAATTAAAACAATAATGATGCAAGAGACGAAGTGCCCCTATTATATTTATCTAGGTTCTGGACTGAGTAAGAAGATAGTGGACAAGGTGAACCCAGGTAGTAGAAATCAAGAAAGCCAAAATTTGAAGAAAAAGAGGTAATCTGGAAATTGACTGCTTAACATAGGGAGACGATCCTGCAATCCTAGGTGAAAACTTGGAAAATCCAACAAAATTGATTAATATTTTAAAGGAATTAGCGCATAAATTAGGGCTGGAAATATTTTATTGGGAAAAATGAGAAAAGTACAGACATGAAAATGATCCGAAATATTAGTTTGTAACAAAAACTAAGTGATGGGAAAATTTTTAATTGAAAGGTATCAAGCCTTTAAATAATCCTTTTTCATATTCCGATGGATACTGTACAGGCTTCGGGAATAATTAGGCTGATGGTGCACTCGTGAATTCTTGTTCGTCGAGTCTGATCTACCGTAACCATTCCGAATGTGAATTAAGAGAGCATTAAATTGCGCCTCCATCATCCTTATATGGGGTCATAGTCCTCTCTCGGGAGTTCATCTATAACCAGGCTTAGTACCTCTCGACCTCTCGTCCTCCTCTCCATCCTCGGTCTTGTCGTGGATCCGCAATAGGCACATTGTGGCTGCGGTCGCTAAAATTACATCCTTTCGGTCTAACACTAGTAGCTTGACTTTCCTCGATTAAGGGTATATTAACGATGCTAAAATCAACTTAGTACCTGCAAAGATGCACTACTTTATGGTGTAACCGGATGTAAGCAAACCGCTTCTACCATACTACACCTACCGTCGATGGTTGATACCAATGACATACGATCGAAACAGCTGCGTTGGTCGGAAATTTTCCGTGAATCGATATTAACTATCGAGATGCATACTAATGCGCGTCAATTTCGGCATAGGAAATTACCAGAATTAAACTCACCGTGTATTGCGGGGTCTTTTAATGTCATCATTAAAATTCATTCGCGAATTAATGCTTGATTGATCATTCGCATGATGATTCACCATGTAAAGCGGCTTAAACAGTATTCGACATTTAAACGAGACCAAAAAACTCAGTTGACGTTGATAATTCAGATGAAGAAAGACTTAAAGGAAATAAACTTACCTGAGAAAGAAATAGGTAACAACATTGAATTCATGTAAAAAATGTATAGCCTGCATCGTTTCCAGGGGAAGGTAAAAAAGAACAGAGAAGGGATATGGACAGAATGAAGAAAAGGGCTACAGAGAGAAATGGCGAAAAAACAAAGATAGGATAGAAAGAATGGAAGTATGATAACAATGTTTTATGTGGTCTATGTATGGCCAAAACCAAAGACCCAAGGATTGACGAAACATACAATTTCATCCCGTCACATGCTAATGCGATCTGCGCGTCGTAGTTGGAGTGCTAAGCCGTGCCTTATTCCATGGAAAACGGATTCTATTTTGTGCCAAATATTTTGAAAGGTTGTATTGTGGTAAGTAGGTGATATTTTGGTAGGATTAGACCTTTTTCTCTCTAGCGAGGCGGAGGAATACTAAATGTGGTGATATGTTGCTTAGACTACCCGAGCCGACTGACGCATGGACGTCGGGAACGTTTCCATTTCCTTTCGGACCGCGCGTGTGGCCCGGCGTCACGACGCGTCGCACCTACAACGGACGGGAAATATGTTCATTCGGGAAACATTGAAGTGACGCAGAGTAATGTGGGTGGCTGAAAAAATGAGCCACTTTCAATAAAAGAACATAAAAGCAGTGAAAATGTTCGGTGTAAACTCAAAAGAGCTTTCAATTCGGTGTAATTTTTTAGCCTCGCTCGACAAAAAATGCCTTGGTATCCTCAAGAAGTGGTGATTTCATTATAACTTGCCCCTGGATGTGACAAAATATTGAGCGTGCAAGGAGAGTTATATTAAGAAACACAAACTTTTCTATTGGCTGCCTGTACGTAGAATGCTGAGGAAGTAATAAAAGCGACATGTGGAGCGATAGTGCGCTGCAAATGAAATTTAAGCGAAATGTTCCGGATGAAATTTACGATCAGCATTCTGCCTCGTGCCGGAAGTGCTCTCTTATGACGCTTTCAATAAAGCAGCTGTTTAGTCAAGAGTTCGACGCTTTGCACTGGGAGAGGATATTGCGAGCTGCCACTCGAGCGAAAGCTTCAAGGGAGCCACATCGTGCCGAGATCATGAGCGAGTGCTCCAAGTGCGAAATGAAACGCAAGGCATGGAACCTCGAGGGGTCCCCCGTCCATTGCGTCGCGTGGTGGGGAAGATACACTCCTTGTTAGGAACCGAGGGTTATGCGGAACACCTGGTTTAGTGAGCTTATGGGAAACTTGGAAAGTCAAACCGTGGGATTATGAATTCGCAACTGTGGGACCGGGTTTACCTCCCTAGGTGCTCAGCTCACTGAAGTCCTGCCAACGTTATAAGGTGTTGGTGAGTTCCGATTTATGGTCTGATGCTAGTGGACGATGTTATCTGCTCTAGCAACGTCAAGTCTGGTGCATCATGGTTATTTTATATATGCCCATTTTACCTAATTAAAACTGTCCGTGGCAAAATGTCTACTGTCATTGAGTTGCTGTAGTATTAAATCTGGAATAAGCGCTGAGAACGACACCATGAACGTACGAAATGTCCTACTCATTTGTTCGATAGTTGAAATGTCACATTTTTTCTCTGATTTCTCCTGTATTAAAAATGCCCACTTCCTCTGCGGGGATTGACATAATTGCAAACGACGTGGATCTCTAACAAATGAGCACAAGTGACTCAATTCCCGTTCCCAGTTGAGGACGAGTCGCTTTGGCGACACAGATGCGGTTTACAGTTGAACGGAACTTGGAGAGCGGGACCAGGAGAACCATACTTAATGGAGGATCTTGTTAATGGAGACATATGCTTTCCACCTTAAAATATGAGCTCTATCATTTCCTTTCCCTAAGTATACACGGGTATCTAATACTTTAACATAAAGCTTCGCTCCAGGTATGCATAAATTCTGTGTTGAGATTTTGTAAGGTTGGGGTTGGGTCCGTGTCCATGGGAGCGGTGAAGGGTACTAGGTTGGTTGCCTTCTAGGCGAGCGGCACTTTGTCCGTCGAAAAGGAAACCATAAATTTGCCATCTACTCTGAACTTACTCGTAAATGTTATCCGTGCTTCCTTTGAGCACGCTATCATTAAAAAACTACGAAAGCTGCGTTCCACTCGTCTACACCTGGAATATGGTTGATAATCAATTTATTAATTACCCACTAAGCTGAGAAGCTGTAAATTGAAACTAAGCTTAACTCTGTTAAGTTAAATTTTAAAGACGTAAACTTTTCTTACTCTGGAAAAAATAGCAAACCATTCCACAAATTCCTCATGTTAGAGAATACGTTTCCATTTTTGGCGACTTCTCTCGGCAGGATCGCGTGTGTGAGCTGCCGTGACAGTGAAAGGTACCGAAAAGGTCATCGATTTCACTAGTCTTCTTGACAGCGGCTTCTAAAAGAGTGAACTGTTGTTGCGAAATTGCAAATTGTTATAACATTCCAAAATAACATTCATGGTAACGGAGATCCTAAAAGAAGGTGAGTTATTAAACGCCACCGAGATAAATCAACGGAAACTCGTAAGTAATAATAGTTTAAAAACATATCTGTGAAATTTGAAAAATTCAATGGTTAAATTGATTTTTACGGCGTTTACTGCCCAGTGATGTCAAAATCAAACATGACGGCGTACCTTTTTCAGCGTCGAATTACGTATTTTAAATGCGTTTTATATTTAGGTAATCGTTTGAAATACTACCTCTGATCTTCATCAGTATTTCATTTTTAACTTGAACTTTGTATCGCAGCAATAAAAAAGACTTGTTTCTTCTCAATCAACATGAAGTGAAGAATGTTACAAGGGACTTTATGAATGAAGAGGAAATATCAAATTATAGTGGTAGCCAACGGCTATGGGGTAGAATTATTTTTTCTCTTTTGTACTTTTATAGTAATTAACCCCCTCTTCTGACAAAATGCACTCCATAATATTTTAATTACCCGCAGCCCAAGGTAAAGCCGTGCTGTATTCGTATCAAAGGCTTAGGTTCAATTATAAATAAGCTTCTGGAAGACCTCGCTCCGTTGTATGCTTTTCATAGCAGCCGTAACGCGAGGGAAATTTCCTTTTAAAGAGAGCATCTATTGTTTTTAGAACCACCAAAAGCTCCCTTATGAGCTCTTAGTAGATCAGCGCCATTTTCTTGCAATTTTCCTTCCCGAATGGCTCGGAGGATTCATGTAACTGGTTTTTAATGAATCACGGTTTAATGAACTAATGCCGAAGATTTTCTATAAGATAACGGCGTATTTCTTTTAAAAAATCTTTGAAAAAGTGCGATCTGTTGCGCGCTCCCTTGCCTTACAAAGTAAATGAAATTCTTTTAGCATAAACACAACGCGCAAAAGCTGCGTTGTCGTTAGCTAGGGCGCTGACCTACGGTTAAAAACCACTTTTGTTGATTAATTTATCTCATTAACTTTACTATTTGTAGTTAATATCATGATAGGACTCGAGATAGTTACCTGGGTGGACCGTTTCCGGGAATGGAGGATATCAGTGACTTATAGGGACATCAGGAATATCCTGTCTCCAGAGCACGGACTTAGATATTACCAAAAATGAGAGTGAGGCTAGCAGTTCAGGTCAGTTTATTAGTTCTATAGAGCATAGCATATTGAAATATACTTGCCTATTATTCCCATCCTAAACTTGTATGCATCATTATTTCAGATTTTGAGTAATTCTGTGGCAAAAGGGCTTCTGTTTTATAAGGACTGTGCTGAGGAGCTGAAGGATTGTGGTCCTACGGCAAACTTTTGTGTGAAAATGAATGCATTATTTGATTCATTGAACCGCCGGTTGCCATCCGAGGGCCTAGTTCCGAATTATAGCGATTTCAAGGTTAGGATCTATGTGCAGTGCCATAGTTTTACGTATGAAAGTTATTATGGTGTGTTTCAGGAAATATAATCTCTTTCCCTTATTTTAATAATTACGTTCGTATAGGTTCTGGAGGAGTCATTAAAGTGGCTGAATGCTTGGGAGGAGAAGGCAAGCAAAGGGACAGTAACGAAGGAACACTTCTTTTCAAACACTGTAGAGTCATTAAGATTGACCATTGTTCCTGCAATGGATATCACTCAGTGTTTGGTGGAAAAGTATGGTTTCAGTTATGTACTCACTGGGAAAATTGACCAAGATGATCTTGAGGTGCGAATTTCTACAGAGAAAAAAATCATCCGCCTTGACCGGGATTCGAACCCGGATCCCTTGATTTCCGGTCGTGTGCTTTAGCCAGTTAAACTACCGAGGATTTCTCTTCCTCTGTGGATTTTTGTGAACTTTACGGGACTAGATGTCCTCGACTACCGGACATACAATGCAACAAACAGTCGCTACAGAGCGCTTAGCGCCACTGCCCACGAGGAAAGATCTGGAAAGAAAAGAAAAGTGGAACTCCGTAGCTAGTCCCGAATAGCTCGAAATTTGCTCTTGAGGTACTGGTCATATGTTCCATTATATAAAAATTATTAATTGGTGTTGTTACTTAAGGAGTCCTGGCTAAAAAAATATTTTTTAACAATGGATCAGGGAAAATATCTAATTTTTCATCTTTGTTAACTTATTCCAGAGGTTCTTCGGGACTATACGGCAGGCAGGAAGATTTAATGATCAATCGGGCACCCCAACATTTCTCCAGCTGTACAGAATGTTGTCCTCCTATAGTGTGCTAAAACCCCCTAAGGCAGAGAATTGCTCAATTCCTTCCGATATACCTGAATTTCCCCCAATATCAGTGAAAGAGTTGAGTGAGATTTATAAAACTCCAGGAGATAAGAAAGTGATTGATGAGAAGGCAAAACTGGATATGGCAGTCGATGTTGTAGGCTAAGAAATAAATGCCAAAAAAGTCTAAGTTGTGCAACAAATATTGTCGACCGCCACAGTTTCTGAAGTAAACTGTTTATTAAATTAAATTAAAAGCTTATTAAATGAGAGTGACTACGTTCTGTTCCGGATATATAAATTCGGCAAAATTTTACAAATTTATGTTAAATCTCTGCACGAGGTTCGATGCTAATACGTTCTCCACTCGTTAATGCTCCCCTCAAGTGACCGACGTTCTGATGTTGTTGGTAATGTTTGAGTAGCTGTTTTCAAATACTGTCTCTTAATATATTTCTAAGGTAGGTCCCACAATAATTTTAAACTTTCCTGTATCGCTGATACGTACTTATTAACGCGTCATTTCGGGGCCAGTTCCGTGTTGTGTTGCAGTGAGTTGGACATGAATGTTTCGGGACATCTGTTGTCTAGAGCTAGCAGTACGGTGGTTGGGCCTTTAATATATCTACTAATTTTGGCTTAATCACGGTCTCAATATTGAATTTTAAGGGCATAATTTGGGTTTTCTCCCGTTAAGTGTTCCGTCAAAATGACGATCTTGGGTGAAGCAGACGATAAGTGGTCCAGCGGTTTTAGGGTTGGTAAGTAAACGAGTAGGTAGTATTTTGCTTTGTCATGCTCTACTTTAGGTCTCATTGCTCTGATTTCGATTTTCATAGTATTTTAAAATTGTACTTCATCCTAATCCTGAAATATCAAGTCAACTCTACGCCGATGTACTGAAAATCTCATTCCCAACTGCGACTACTAGCAGAAGGTGAAATGCTAGGGCGAGTAACTGTGCTGCCACCTGTGGTGTGAAACCTTGTTAAAGCGACATTGTTTTGCATGGCCGGTATAGGGCAGTTGCAGTGGGCTGCTCCAGAGGGAAACACTCTACTAAGTGAATGGCTCAGTGGACTGTGTGTCCAAGTGTAACTGTCAAGGTGGTACTGGGACTAGGCTTATCCACCAAAAATGATATACTTTTGAATCCGGCCGCGTGGAATGCGTGGCTGGCTCTCGTTGGAGAGAGTTTAGAAAATATGTGCAGTGGCGGAAGAAATTAACGCAAAATTTGTATCGGCCAGAATGCGGCATTATCGGAAACTATTCGGAGCAGAACAAGCTTCGAAAGACTGGCAACACTGAGGAAGACATTGTCAACAGCAAAAATTTGAAATCCGCAATGTAACTTACTTAAGCCAGAGCCCAGAACTTACTCATCAATCGCCTCTTTTTCGAGCTCACTTCATAATCATTCGCACATTCTGTCGCTGTGTATCGTACTATTTATGCCAGCATATTTCTTATGTCGAATTTTATCATTTTTAGAGAAACGTTAAAAAAAATATTTTCTAACCCACCCTACTCCGAAATACGCTGAAATCTTTATCTGCCACGACTAAAGGATAATTATTGTTGTCGACATTCCGAGGACCTTTATAAATTACGCGCCTCTTTCACCAAAATTATAAAAATCGAGCTTTGTCCGTAACAAATGTTGATACAAAAAAGGTATTAATTAAAAGAAGTATTGTCTGCGGAAAGTAATGTTTCACGATTTACATTTTGTGAATAGGAAAAGTTCCGATTTCAAAATGGAGATTTATTTATGAATCGCTCATGACCCAATATAAACGAGTCCTCATTTTGCCAGGAGAGGAATTAGACTATGAGAACTGACCTAAAATATCTTTTCATGAATTAATAATAAAGCTACTCGAATCGATACCGAGTAATTTCGGCATATTTTTCGACTTTCTTTCATCTTATCACGGGGAATTCTGTGACCAGATGTTCACTGTGAAGCTTATTTAGCAAATTTGGAGCATACAAATGAACATTCAGAAAAAAAATAACCCAAATAAGGTAAAGTTATGGGTAAACAACCATTTGACGTTTGACTTCGTAATATTTTCTTATATTTAGTTGTTATGACTTAGTCGCACATATAAAAAAGCCTCTAAAAAGACTTTTTCAGTATGCTGGGAAATGTCATGGATGAAATAAATTACTAGCTAACGGTCAATGTTGCAGCAGTCAGAAGTCTTTGACAAGTAATAGAGTGGTCTGTGTTCTATTTTCAACCTAGTATAATGAGTTTTTATATAAATTTTATCATATTTGGGATATGAATAACTGTAATGTGTCGTTGCAATAACTGGCTAATGACCTGAAATTTTATAAATACCAAAGTGATAACATTCGTCATGTAAAAATCTTTTAACTTGTCCAGGATTCGAATTTGGATCTCAAAAATGTCTTGGCCCGGGGTGGGATCACGGTACTTTCCTTCTCGTGTGGTCGTTATAGCCATCCACAAGGCTAGCCGCTTTGGAAGGGCAATGCTCCTAGTTAATTTCCTGGAAACGCACTCCATTGCTATGAAGCATCTGATTTTCAAAATTACGATCACGTTTTTGCTATCATGAGCGCAATTGACTTATCGCACTTATCCCGGAGGACTTTCCACCGAGCCGACACATTTTTTGCTGTAAAACAATTATATTACCAAAAATGCGTCAACACATGAAAGCTTTGAGAATCAACGGAAATAAAAGTTGTTCTTACCTTCCACTCCAATGGATACTTCTATCTCCCTCCACGCCTTCTCCCTTAGGTTTCTATCCCTATATCGATAGTCCTTATAATTGCACGGTACGTGTACCTCTCTCGAATTTCGGAGATGACCATCTCATCCATGGAACCTACACTTCGCCGGTCGGCCATGTATGTGATTCTACGCGTTCCACGCGTCGAAAGTTGAAGGGTTCATAGTATAAAAAATATAAATAAAATAAATAAAAATATCTATTGGGAGTTGGAATATTCCGATTCTGATTGGCTGTCTCAGTGTTGTCAAGTTGTCCAAGGAAAAGCGATTTCAAACAGTTTCCACGCACGCCGAATTCAGACACCAATAAGTTTTGCGTAAATTCTTCCCACCACTGTACATTAAATAATATCTATGTTGGCTTAGCGCTTAACTTTTTTTAGGTGTGTAATTATAATGAAAAATGTCACGCGATGTGAACGCCCCCCTCCCCACCCTCCCAGCTCATCGCCCGTCTGGCAGTCGGATTCCCGCGTGTCGAGCTGCCCTCTGGCGATCACCGCGTGCGAATCCCTTCCCCGGCCTCGCCTCGCGACCTCGGCGACAAGTCGCGCGCCTACGGTTGTTTTGTCGCCCTTCTTTCCCTTTCACTCTCGCCGCTATTTCAAGGCCCCTCCCACCTCCCGTCCAGTTTTCCGCGTGCAGCGTCTAAGCAAGCGGCCGCGCAATAAGCCCCTGGCGCGGAGTGCAAACCACGCGACGCAAAGACACGCCGAGGGCGGAATCCTCGTTCGCACCGTGCTCCGCATCACTACCGCCGATCGGTGGTCGACGAGGGAAGCGACTGATTAAGGGGGAGGACAAAGGCGTTGGTAGGTTGGGAATTTTGGGTATTCGAACTCCTCTAAAAATGTGACAGTTTTTTACAAAATGAAGTGATTACATATACGTTGTATTCTTTTTACCCGAAAAAATCTATCGAATTATGCCTTTGCAATCGGATGACCGTTTCAAAATGCATCTTGCTGGTTGAAATAAAAAAAATCGGGGCCAGCAGTTGAAAACAGCCCCAAAATGTTTTCCTAGCTTCGCCTTTGGTGGTGTAGAGGCGGAGATAGTGGTATCGAGGCGGTGGTATGCCACCCCGCCGCCACCGGAACGGACGAATCCTTCGAGCGCCGTTGCATCTCTTGGACGTGTTCACAAAAAATAAGTAATCTACCAGTCCGTAGGTTTTTTTTTAGTTAGGCTGAACCTTAATTTAAATTTTCATGTTTCCGTTTCTGCGTTCCCGCACACTTCTTCACCATCACTGAAGACATGTTATGGGGGAAACACATCAGGGAAATAACTAGTGTAGCAAATCGTAGATTAGGATTCGTAAAAAGTGTTCTAGGCAGATGCGATGAGAGAGTACGACAAAGAAGCTATTTTACACTTGTCAGGCCTCATTTAGAATATGCCGCTAGTATATGGGATCCGTACGAGGAAGGTATGATAAAAGAATTAGAGCGTGTGCAAAGGAGATCCGCTAGATTTGTTAAAGGCCGTTATGATAATTGTTTAAGTTGTACGAGCTTAATAGAAGAACTAAAATGGGAATTACTATCAGATCGCAGGTTAAAATTTAGGTTAAACCTTTTAAGTAAATTCGAAACCGATTTCTTCACATATGACGTTTGATATATATTAAGAACCCCTGCGTATTATGCTAGGTTTGATCAGATTAACAAGATTAGAGAGAGAGATTGTCGTACCAATAGATTTAAAATGTCATTTTTCCCGCGTACCATAGGAGAGAACAATAGGCAGCGTAGCAAAGGGATAGGTAGGTGAAATATAGTTAGAGTAGTCTGTAGTGCATGATGCATGTAATAGCAACCAATAATCCCTTTCTTATTATGTAGAGACTAACCATCTAGCTGCATGCGACCCTATTATCTAGCATGTATCCATTAAATATCCGAGGTGCATGTCAATAGTACATGTTTGGTGATCTTCACCCCCTGCCACACACCCTCATGGTGGCTCGCCGGGTATTACGTAGACGTAGACGAACCCAGCTCCCTCGCTCCCGGAGACATCACTAAGCCTCTGGTATATGCCTTCCACTCGGCTCCAAACCATCGAACCCCGATCCATCCTTGGTACCAAGCTGCATATCGTGAGCCTCATATTGCGACTCGACCCTCCGTGAATATGGCGGAACTCGGAGAATAGATCTCTCATAGAGTCTAAAATCTCCTCTGATCCCCGACCCACAACGTCATTGGTCCCAACATGGACCACTACATGCAACCTAGAGTATTTCGTGCCCTTGACTGCCGACTTCATCGCCTTCGTCACCTATGCCACCTCTCCTTCTGGTATACACCAGGAGGTGACCCGTACGTCGTCTCCTACCCTCCGGGCCTTACCCCGCAGTGGGGCTACTATACGACGGACATTAGAACTACCTATGAGTACTATTCCCTCGCTTCCCTCTCGTCTCCCACTCGGCAACCCACCTCCCAGCTCTATTTCCGATGTCTCAGTCTCCGCCAGAACATCGAATCTACTGCTCACTGGGATCGGCTCAGCCTCCGCCCTTGCCGATCCTCGTTTTCGGAGGGTGACCCCCTGTGAGCAATGTCGGATGAGACGTTAAACCGTGGTCTCCTTGGCGCCTTTCGTTAAGAGCAGGCTAATGCCGACGCCGGGTTTCTATCCACCCTTCCTCCGTTACCTACTCCCTATGCAAATGATCTTAGCCGTCGGTCGCCTCCCCAAATATCCAATCCTTTTTATCTCATCATTGGTCTAACCCCGTAAATGCTGGCACAGTGTCTCAACTTCTATATTCCCTGTTATTTCCCCTCCGCTAGGCACGTATTTGGCATACAGGCGGCATTTATTTGTCTGATGTTAAATCTTCTCAGGTTTCCGTCCAGGTGTTGCTCCATCTTCTCCTTTCCCGACATTTCGATGAAAGATTTTATCATCGCCATCAGGGCCGTTGATCAAATCCTACATTTATTTATCTGTTCATCATATTTTATCGTTTATATTGAAGTGCTTAAATCAGTTGCTGGTCAAGTCGTTATGAAATCGTGAATTTCTGATCTTAAAAGATAGTGGAAACTGATGCAGGCGAGTTAGTGTTTAAAGTGGTATCGACGAAGAAAATATGCTTGGAAGCTAATGAATATTGTATGCTTGTTTATCGTGAAGAATATACTCGTTCATAAATGTAAAATAGAATTGTAATATTGAGTGCTTATAAAAGATATTATTGAATAACACGGAACATTTTTTGTATCTTATGTCGTAAATGTAAAGGACAGTATCGATACAGCCTGCCAATTGGTCAACCATGTAACCACGTTTCGCTACAGAATAATGGGATAGCTATTCTTTTCGGAATCTTAATAATCTATAACCTTTAAATGGAATCGAGGCATTATATTCGATATGATGTCGGAGGAAAACATGAAGGTAATCGCTAGCCGGGTGCCTCTGGTGCAGTTTTTTTCCTCAAGTAATGGAATTGGGTTTCCAATATTTGTGTTATTAATATTAAAATGATGAGAAAATAATTCAAGATGATGAGCTATAGTGAAAATTGTATCGTGCACGGAGTAAAGAATAACCGGCCGGTATATGTAAACGTTTTGGTGAAGCTAGGTTCGCAAAGTTAGTTTCCCGTAACCGGTTCCTCTCGAAATGGAATCTAAACTCATCCAATTGTCAGAGTTGATACGGTTATCAGGTTGACTAGGTTTCAAGAGACATAGGAAATGGGCAATATCATTCGGTGCGAGTCGGTTGTGGAGTTGTTTCACGCTACGCTAAATACCGTTAGCAAGTGACTACGATTGAAGCGCGTGGGGCTCTCGAGTACGGAGAGCAACTCTGACAATGAATCAGACAGTATGATGGGTAGCGATGATGGTGTGTGGACGAGGTGGGTGGGGTTGGGTTGGAGATTGGGGGTGAGGAGACGAGCCCCCCCTGCCCTCTAATCCCCGTGAATTTGGCCCAGGAAATCAAATCCACCCCGAAGAATCCCCGATTGACCCGCACGGAGTCACTGCATGGGTGTGAGTTCCGCAGTCATTTCCGTATCCCCCTAGCCTATGCGGCTTCAGCATCAGTTCATTACGTGCGTGCTGTGCTTGGTTTTGACAGGGAATCGTCTCGGATAGGCTTGCATGGCTCCGTGCAGTATATTAAGCGAGATATCTCATTCTTCATGCGCTGTAATTTTAGCCTAGCCATTAAGCAAAAGGTCCCGCATTCTTTAATCATGCCAAATTATCATTGCTACATTAGAGATTTTTCCTAATACGAAGCCGTTTTTCCGTGGGATATGGCACGGATGTGGGCTCCAGAGATCCAAAGTTAACAACATAAGGAAGCTCTGAGTCACACATCTCGTCAGAGATGTAAATGTGTGCAGTGAGCTTGCTTTCTCAATTATTTTTGTAAATTACTTCCTTGCCATAATTTTCAAACAAAACCCCTTCAAAAATGTCTTCGGTAGTGGTGACATTTTCACCATTAAACAAGCTTCAGATAACATACATAACTTGAGGAAAATTGTGAGACGTTCATTCAATAAGCCAAAGTTTTTGCGCCAGTAATGGTACTATATTGACTTCCACCTTCTTAGAACCCCTAAAATTTTCAAACTAAATGTCATTAAAGCCTTCATGATGACTAGAGAATAATTTTGCTCCAACAACCTTGAATCTCAGCATGAGGAAATTGACTTATCGGTCCGAGTCATAGCCCATGAAAAATGAGTTGAATTTGTTTTCTGGAATGATTTGATGGCCAAGCACAGAATGGGTTTACGAATGGGCTTGTTTGGTGACGCATTAGTGCCAGTTGGTACATCAGGGTTTAGTTGCTCCTGTTGCTCCAGTACCAAAAATCCATACTCGTCAAGGGATTGGAATCCGAGACGTTTGGTTTGCCAGGCGGGTGCGCTGCCGAAAAGGCTACCCAGGCGGTGGATCTTTAACATGATTTTTATTGATCGTATTTTAGTTTGAACCCCTCGGTCTACCTTAAATACAGAAAGTCATTCCACCCACTACGATACTTCATCTTTTAATGCTATTCCGTCGTCTTTGCGCGCCTTGCATCACACTGAGTGACGAAACTTCTTGTGGGTTCTCCAGATCAACCAACTTGGCCATTTTTCCGTCGTTTCGCTCCGGCTCGCATACCGTTAAAATCTTCCTGATTTCATGCACGTTACTTAAAATTAAGTAGCCTCAGAATGCCCTACCTGTACCGCTAATGGTTGTTTGGAGAAAAATCCCAGTTTTATAACTTCTAAAAAGGATTTATAATTAATCGGAAAAATAATTAGAGAAATATTTTAACTTCTATAACATGGGGTTTTTGTGACGCAAAATTTTCAGTTTATCAAACGGGCTCTGCGTGCGGAATTAATTGTCGTATTAAACTTTATAGTAGAGAATCGATTTCAATAACGTGAGATTTTCCGTACGCATAATATTCAATTTTTCCAAAGGGTTTCGGTATGCGGTCATTATTTTCGTATATTAAAGAAGAAATTTATATTTTTTGCGAATTTAATGAATATTCCTCCTCTCATTGTATTTCTAGTAATTGATGGTTCCTTAATTACAAATCAAACCTTTCAGTTTTACGATGAAATTCAATTCAATATACTGTCATTATTAGCTTATCAATTATAGAACGACACAATGCGATTGCTTATTTTTTCGTTTTGTCTATCCAATTCTTGTGAATTATCTTTTTTTTGCAAAATAAGCCTTTATAATTTATAATGATTAAACGATCGACTATGCTTGTATACGATATCAACATCATTATGTTCAGGTTTAGCTTAAGAGAAATACCTCATGTTTCTTCATTTATTAATGAATGTCCATTTTTTCTGGAAACAACATATTGCTGTCATTTTGCAAAATTAAATTTTCTCTCAGGTAAATGATCATCCCCATCACATATCAAATTGAAAAAATATATGACCATATCCATTGGCAAAATATTCTTTTGAACGTTTTGAAAAGCACACCGGTTCATCTTCATTACTCGGAGCTAATGAATTTCACTAGTTTTCCCATGATATTAAAGATATCCTTCAGATGAGAATCGTGGATATGTTCGGCTGAGCCCAGGTGCGCGGAGCCATCGGTGCCGCGATATTCATTAAGTTTTCACCCGCATTCAGATGAGGAATGCTTGCGAATGGAGCTTCCGTGCTCCCTCCTCTTCTGCCTTCGCCTTTCGCACTCGCCCTCTGCGCAGACCCACCGCCTCGATTGCCGTCCCAAATGGACGGCGCGCGGCTACTGAGGCACAAGGATATGACGATAATTAGGGTTGGGTCGCGCCTTGAGAAAGGACGAGATGGTAAGTTTAAAGTGTACCCAAAATATAAGAGTTGCCCATGCAAGTTATGATTTATAAAGCTCCTTAATAAATTTCATATTTCCAGTCGAAATATATATAAATAAATATATGTATGTATTTGTTTGTGTGTGTATATTTATATATACATACATGCACACCAATCACGCCGTTCCCTTCCGGGGTAGGCAGAGCCACTAGGTTTCACTCATAAATACATATTTGTACACTTAACTCTGCTTCAATAATTTCCTCCATACTGACCTATCCTTGCAAACCTCTTTTGTCTCATTTACCCCCATACACTGCTTCATATACGCTTTCGTGTTTTTAAGACTCCTAATATTCCTCCTCCTGAGAATTTCCTCAACCACATTCAACCACAACTTTCTCGGCCTACCTCTTCCTCTCGCACCATTCATTCTACTCTCATATATCTGTTTCGTTATTCTACTCTCATCCATTCTCTCAACATGGCCAAACCAACGAAGCACACTCCTTTCATATATATATATATATATATATATAAGCCGGAAGTCAAACCAGTCAACTTTTTTCACTTGAAATCGGCCATCGTCTCACAAACGGGAGGGTGAAGATAAATGTATCATATGAAGTCAAATATCGGATGATTATCATAATTTTCGACTTAGACTTAGCCTAGAGGAAAAACTTGGGTAACATTCGTGGCGCTGTATTCAAGAAAAATAATGTTGACCTCAGGAATGTTTACCAGTCCAGTACCGGGCCGACCCGGCCCGCTTGCTCAGCCAGTCTGAGATGATCTCAGATCGATCTAAACTGGCGGGTCTGTGGCGCTCCTCGTTATTCTTTTGGTTTTAATTGAGAAACAAAATATAATCGTTATTATAATCGTTATTATTCAAGGTATGTGTTGTAACCAGTTGTTACAAGAGTTCAGTAATGGCAGGTGATGTGACATTGATGATATCATAGCATATCGCAATTCTACCTGTAATTGGGCAATTGTCCACTCGTTATGTGACAGAAAATTTTCAACTCTGCTTTTGTTTACACCTCAGGTCAGTCGTGCTTCAACTGATAGATCCGATTGTTTATGATCGTTATTTTCAGTCTTTTCGCGATCTGAGTTGGCCCGCTTTTTCAGATCGGTCCAAGTTCAGATCGATCGGAGTTTGATTGCTATACCAATTGGGAAACGCTTACCTCTGGTCAGCCAACTTCTCGAATACGCCAATAACATGTGATTGTATGAGTTGAGGATTATGAACGTGAAATAAAATATGAAGGAGAGCAGCAGAAAAATAAACAATAAAACCGTCACAGTCGAACAGATTAGTGACAAAGCGGATGGAAAAACTAACTTGTAGCCGCTTCAGACTCGGAGATTACACGCTAGACGAAGATTGATTGATAAATTCAGATCATGCGAGTTTCAGGATGACACTGAGGGTACAATGTCAAGCCTGCGCTACATTTCTATGACTGATATAAGTGATAAAATAAGAGAGATACACTGCCGAAATGAGAAGTGCAAAAATTAATTCTTTCCACGCATCATTAATAATTACAATAAAAATAAAGCGAGTCACTAAAGCACTGCGTTAACATACAAATCACTTTTTCCTTTTATTATTTCTACTACCCTAATTTCCCTTTTCCCTCGACATTCCTATGTTGGTGTCCTCAGTTGAACTCGTCACACTCCATGCATGCATGCAAATGCATGAAATGCAAAAAAATATGATTTGTCGCTAATTTATATTTCCACTGTGGAATTTGTGACTTTTTCATGAACTCTCTCATGAGTATATCTTTTTACCAAAGGGGTACAAAAGCTTCCTACTTTTCATGATAGCCAATTCTATTCCCTAATTCGTTCGTGAGTGAGTAACGTGAGTTTGTGAGGATGTTATCCAGCTGTTTTTACGACCAAGGGAGAACGGTTTTGTTAACTGAGAATCAGCAATAAAACTAGACTCGGTGCTGAAAGAGTGTTATTGAGTTCATTGGAAAAAGTTTTGGTTTGTTTCTCCACTCTCTTTAAAAAGAACTTTTACGTGCGCCAGTATCTAAATGTATCTAATCCTTGTGTAAAGAAGTGGGCCAAAAACAAAGGCTTGTTATGAAGCAGGTAATATTTGGATCTCTTTCACGTTGTACTTGGTTATATCCCCTGGGAAAAATAAACTAAATGATTAGAGGGACGTTCCCACCTAGTTGAACTCTTCGTAGGCTTAAGTGAAGTTCTGAAAATGCTCGAGTCGAGTCCTTCTAAGTAGCACCTCCCCCTCTCCACCAGATGTTAATGATCGTACAGTTAGTGTTCGAGAGACCGCTATTCAAAAGGAGATGTGAATACCTGAGGTTATCAGCCTCCATGTGGGAGGAGAAATTGCAATAATTGATCCGAGTGAAAGAAGCGGTGGCATGAGGTTCAACGAACTTAAACAACGCGCATGCAAAATGTCCAATTGTTACTTCGCACTCTTTCGCCATTCCGCCTCATTATGTCTTTTTCCTTTACTTTGAAGGCCTTAACGTTCTAAAACTTAGCTTATGTACGTTAGATTCGTGATTGGAGTCAAGATAACGAGCTTACCGCATAAAATTCAGCTGTATATCTTCTGATGGGAATCGATTTGTCGGGTTAATTAACATCCCAGCCGAGGTCCTCGACTCCAGTTCTGTGATCGTGTCTGTTACGAATTTTCAGATCAATTCCAATCTCTGTTTTTAGTACACTCCAAGCCTCATCCTCCGTGCAATTTCCAATTTTAGTGCTATTACATTAATAGCACATTGAAATTTCGTGATGAATCTACACAGTTCTGTGTGTTCTTCTGCTCCACGAGGGCATCGTTTTTAGAGTACATTGGAAATGTCTAATTGCTCTATTTTTCTTCTTGAAACCAAGTTAATTTTAAGTTTAAATTATCATAATACTTACATTGGAATTCGATTTTTTGACTCAATAAATATAATCTCTCAATCTGTGAGTACACGATGCATGTGCCGGCGCGAGTTGATACATGAACACATTCACCATTAAAATTGCATTTAGTAAACACCTAAACAAGCGCAAATGTATCAACGCCTGGTCATAAATAGCCCCGTTTTAATTTGAATCATTTGCCCATGCTTTTGTCCAGCCGTGTATTAGTGCGGGTACAGGCAACGTGTAAACAACCAGTATTGAAGATCTTTGTTTTGTGCGTAGCTTTAGACGGATTGGATATTTGGGGGAGGCGACCGACGGCTGAGGTCATTTGCGCCATAGGGGATAGGTAAGGGAGGAAGACTGGATAGAAACCCGCCGACGGCGTTAGCTTACTCCTAAAGAAAGGCGCCAATGGGACCACGGCTCAACGTCGCATCGGACGGACGGAGTGCTCTACTTGAAGTGCCCTTCACAAGACAATCGAGGTTCCTCTGAAAAACATCCGCCTCTACAGGGATTTGAACCCTGGACGCCCGTGTGGTCTAGCTACCACACCAACCCGATCCCCAGTTTGATGTGATTTGGATACCGAGACACCACGATTTTAAAGGGCCATTTTTGCAGTTTCCCCTCTCAAATTTCAACTGTCATTTTTCCCTCGAAAACTTGGCTTCGTAATTTGTTTATAAAACTGAATGGCAGTAAACATCGCGACGAAAATCAGGACGGCTCTAAGTAATCTGTTGTGAAGCGCTCTTTCCATTTCCTCGCTTGCATGGCGTCGTATCTATGGGACACGAAGCTGCTCAGAGACGAGAGCCTTTATCCGGAGTGGTCGTCGGAGGATTCGTCGTCTGAAGGTGATGGCTGATTCCGGTCCTCGGCGAAGGTCTCGTTTCCGACTATGGGACTCGGAACCTTTCCTCCCTTTCATATGTCTATCGAGCGGCGCGGGAAATTTGCGTCCGCCATTGAGCATTTCATTTTCTCTCGAGGGAAAACTCTTGATCCGTGCACCGTTTCTGCTAAGCACGTATGTATTTACAAACAGACTAATGGATTTTGGTTTCTCGCAAGGCGAATCAGTTTTGGGATGGAATAGGGAGGATTGATCTCGCGTGTGAGGTTCAATTGCAGATCTTGGTTGACATTTGCCATCGGCAAATATCTATGTATTATAATATAGAAAATTTCTGTTGATATGACATGTGGGTGACTTGTTGATATGGTCGATACTAATCGCAGATTTTTACGAAGATGTTACGTATCTTTAGGATCGTAGAATTTACCACTGGAGTGACAAATCGATATTTTTCGACGTAGTAAATATTTATCATTTTTATCCATGGAACTCGTATTATTGAGAAGATTCGATTATTTTTTCACTTCGGCAAAACGTAGCCCATCCCTCTGATATTGAAAAAAGCTAAGGCGCAAATTTATTGAATTGAAACGCATCAGTAAATGAATTAATGCTGTGTGAATTCCCCATGACGAAAATTCAGAGAACGTGTTCAATTGGTCCAATGATTTTATTTGAGCCGACAGTCAATATTCTTGCTTAAGTATTGCTCCACTGTAGCTGATGTTGCGATGTGAGTAGTTTAGTGATAACGTTTTGAGTGAGTGAGTAGTCGATATGAATTTTCTATCTATAGATGCAGACCATGTGTCAAAATGGACGATATTTTCCATAACATTCGTTGGCATGAATAATGGTTACTGATGTTTCTCAGCGTGGGAAGATTGATACAACTCGACGCATTCGTTGAGTAGGCAATACTCCTCGATACAGTCGATTATTTTCTTACATTTGCTATCAGTGGTGCGTTTGTAAATGTGTCGTCATAGAGTTTCTGGTGAGCAACCCATAAATCTGAGTATGATTGAAACGTGAAGAATATGAGTCCTAATTTGGTGTAGCAATCCGGAATTATCTAATTGCCTTCGGATAAGGAGAGAGAAGTATAAAATGCTTGCTTGCGTTAAGTTGTTGTAAAGTCGATATCAGAAATCTTCCGCAAAACAATGCTTAGATTTGTAGACATTAATTATTTTGGGCTCCCAATCATGGAGCACGTTCCTTTCTCGACCTGAAACTATGCAGTGGGCAGAAATTTGAGTATTTTGTTTTGACACACTTTGAAAAATCGACTTTTGGCGGAGGGGCCCCAGCTCTGACCCACTGGGCGTCCCATTCTCCTCTCTCCCCCCCCAACCTCTCCCCCCCTCCTCCGCACATCCTCGTCTCCGACCCACCGCCCACCTGCACCCTCTCATTCCATCCCCTGCCCCCATCCCACCGTCTCCGATCGCCTCCCCGCCCCACCGTGCGACATCGCCCCGTCGTCGGGAATACGCCGCTCCTTCCACAGGCCGAGGCGAGTTTTGAGCGGAACGAGGCGAAACGGTGGAATGGCGTTCAGTGCGAGCGGTCCCGATCGGTTGCCAGTTCACGATGCCCAATTTGTCCACGTTAGTGCGATCACGGTGGTTAATATAATATGTTTATTTGCCAAGGGATCAGTTACAGAAAGAAGTAATTATGACAGATATAAGGCACGTCAATAGAATAATACACAATATTAACAGGTACCAAGTTAACACAATAAGTTCATGCAGCGTATCATGGACAATAATAAATCTCAAAATAGCAACCAAATGTTATGAAATATTCACAAAAATAGAAACTATTAATAGATAACATATCATGGCACGGGATAGATAAAATATCACGGCTCATACACATTTACACAAAGTACATCAAAGCTGACCAGCATGTTCTCACATTTTTTCTTACGTTTATCAAAATATACAGTGCTCCTCCAACAATTAAAAACAATTTATCAGCACTTATGTGTCTCAAGAGATTGCTAAGTATGATAATTCTCAGAAAATATTTTAAACTGAGGAGGAGTTCATGGCAATAGTAAAGCAAGTATGTCTATGCATATATTAATCAAGATACTCTTTTACTGAGTAAAACATTTTCTGTAATAGGTGATTCTTTAGTGTGGACTTGAAGGAATTTATATTTCCTATTTGCTTTAGCTGGTGGTGCTTAAGGTGCAGCTTATCAAATAATTTTATGCCCATTTCTTTTAGTCCAGTTGGTTAAGATTTTGTTCTAAGGTTTTTATGATGAATATCGGTTACTCTCACTTCGGTATTAAAAATTCGATAATCCGTAAAATAACTCATAAGTTTCAAAAATTCTTTAAATTTTTAATGCTTCTTGGGGATTATGCGCATTTTTATGCATGCAATTAGTCCAAAATATTTCACTTGATTTTCTACTCATTTAAATATCCGTGACCGCTTTAGTTTCGCGATTAGCCTTACGAATACTCTTAAAATTTGATTTTTAGCTCTATATTTCCATTGCTATCCCAGCAGGTGGGCTGAATAGTGGAGTGGGAAGGCATAAAAATAGATCAGGTTGAATAGTTTATTTATCTAGATCGTATTTTTGGTGGAAAATTGCTTTAGTGGTCGGGGCATCATACGTGGAATTGCCCTTCTTCGATATAAATCCTAATTGATAGAGATATTACCAGCCAAACCCACTCAAGTCATTATGGCGCATAAATAGCGAATTGTAATTACTGAAATGCCGTAATGTACGCAGTCACTAAACCTCGATAAAACTTCGTACATACCCTAATCTAATTCGGCATGGTTGTTCCTGCACAAGTGAGGTTTAGCGAACTCAGATTATTTTGCTAAAATTAATTTGCCCTGAAATTAATTTGCCAATATAATTGCTGAAATAAATTGCTGTAGATAGATAATTTGCCTGGATTTCTTGCAAGTAAAAATTAAAACAGCATGTGCTGTTTAATTTGTCTTCTGAAAAACTTCGCAAATCTTTTTTGCCATTATGTTATATATAATTCTTACAGTAATGTTGTTTAAATAACTTGTGGCCCATCGGATTAGTGGATTTGTAGTAACTGACAAAAATAATTCCAATTGAAAACCAAAACACACCGTTTATGATCGAAGATGACTGTTCCCGGGCGTTGTGTCGCGATCGTCTTATTTTATCCAAATATTATCCACAGCCCATCCGGACAAACTTAAATCTTACGTTATAACGTAAAGATTTTAATTTAACCCTCAGGCTCTTTTTACACAAACCTCACTGCTGAGAAGACGAGATTATGTCATCTAATCCATCAACGAATTATGAATGTTTTAGAGAGGAGCGCATGCTTAATCGGTGGCCATTGTTGTCAATCAACCCTCAGTCGAAGTTGAGAGCCTTGGCTGATGGTAATTCCAGATGCCTCACTCTTGTCTGAGTCCTCTCACTGCCCAATGACATCATTCTACAACTGAGGATGGTAAAAATGAAAAAAATACGCCCGACCACTTAAAAACTTAGGAATGGGGAGAGTCTATATTCATAACATAGCCGAGCGTCGACAAAAATCTTGGTACCGAGAAAAACATACAGGAAACGAACAATGTAAACTAAGTGGCAAAAATATTAAAAAATCACATAGGAAATTATGAAAAAATCGTAGTTGCCTCGTAGATGAGGATTGTTCTCTCATTCTGTGCGTTATGAGGAAAGAATTCAAATTCATGGAAATCGTAATTTTTCCGCTGCCTCGGAAATTAGGATTACTCTTTTAGTCTCTTCATCATGAGGAAAGAATTAAAATTCGTGGAAGTGCCAATGCTCTTTTTTAGACAGATAGTTAATTTTACTCTTAAAGGAAACTCTTATTTTGTGCACTCTCTCTATGTCGAACAATTCGACCAAAAAACTATTCAGTGTTCTTTAGTAAAAACTTTAACTTGGCGAGTGGGATGAAATTGCATTCTCTCGTGTAAATATATGTATCTGAGTTGTTTACTTTATCCTAGTTCCAGGAAATCGCTTACTGTTACTTACGTAAGTTTTATTGGTGCGAATTTTGATTTTGTTTGAATCATTGGGAGAAAAGTAACTTGGTGAAAAATAAATTGTACTGAACCATAAGTTTCGAGAATCAAAATTACAAACAACTTGAATGGTTTGTGAGTTGATTTGTGGAATTTTGTTCTCATGCTCAAATGAAGGTGGTAGTTTCCGGCGTTACTTTATGGAATTTGCTAAAAGTTTTGAATGAATAGAGTAAACTTTGTTTTTCCACAATGAATTTAATGACTTACGATCACGGTTTCGACGATTAACGTCATCATCAGGTAACGTCACCGTCATTAACGTCACCTGATGATGACGTTAATCGCCGAAACCATGGTCGTAAGTCATTAAATTCACTGTGGAAAAACAAAGTTTATTCATTAAAAATGCTCAAATGAATAAACTTCTAATATTCCACATCTGGTTTTAATCATTTTCAATGTTTCCTCATGTCCACTTTCTCATTTGTTGACTTTCGAACTCAGGAAGGAGGGTCGAAGAAATAATGGCTGGGGTGAAGGGCAAGGGAGGTGAAGATAAGGAAAAATGTAGTCCCCCGTGAATATGACACGAAAGCGTTGAAACCGGTCGGTGTTGCATAAACTAAAGCAGTGTGGAATACTCTAATTGTATAAATTATTACGAGTGTGGGAAAATAGGGGAGGACGAGTGATAACGTGAGTACAGAAGATAAATCCATGTTCGCTACGTTGGTGATTTCTTTTGGTTGGTGTCTTGTGTTGTTAGATAACTTGATCTTAGTGACGTATTTGACCCATGATTTCTTTGGTGGAGTCGGCGGATTGCGAGTTGGGCTGCGTGGGGAGCACGTCGAGGCTCACAATTTTCTCAGCATCCCAACGAGCATCTGCTGTGGCGAAGCTCTCGACTGATTTCGCCGCGCAGACGATGGAGCTGATGGCATTCTCCTCACGCTGCTCCGTCCCGAAGCCTCCTCCATATTTCCAAATTGCTGAGGAGACGCACGATCGATAACGCCATGTTTCATTCTCCACGGATATTTCTCAAGAGAAGGTTTTCGGTATGCGATAGCCGATCCCATTCCATTTACCTCAGCCTTTGGCGGAGATCGAGTATTCCTCTTTGTCTCCGATTCAGTTTTGGTGTTAAAGATGAACATTTACCCCGATTATTGTTTAGTCAGTGATGTGCTTGTAATTAGATTTCATTCTGAAATTGGAGAGCTCTTTCCTTTGATAACATCTTACGCATACTCTTGATTCGTGATAGGGTAGCCAATAATTAGACAATGCTTGAGGGTGCCAGAGGCGAAATAAAGTATTTGTCGATTGAGTCCTCGGTGTTAGATGTGGTGCTCTGGCTTTTTAACTCATTATTTGTTTTAATTTCTCAACTCAATGCATTTCCCCTGCCCTCTCCTTTTTTTCTAAAAGGGTTGTTTTGAACTGAAAATTATGGTGTAAAACTTCAGTTACGACGATTGCCAAATGAAAAGATCTCCCGATTCTTCATTGATTTTTCTTATTAGATTAAAATGACGATCTTTTTGATTACACCTCGAATTAGATACAAGTTAAGGAATTCCTTGTAAAGCCTGTAGCTTTGTTACCTGGTTTTATCTTTCCCCTTGTAGAAATAATTTCAGAGTGGAGTATGAGTCAACGTCTGCGGAACTAAGAACTTAGGAATCTCGTTTGCCTTTATGTCATAGCATTGCTGGATGCCTTAGTCTTTCAGGGAATTCTCGTTTTTCGCAGTTTTAGGCTCATTTTATTTCTATTCGGCTCTACGTCAACGCTGAAATCACCGTCTAACTTAAAGTTACCGAAAGTTAAATGGGTAATTTTAATCCAATAAAAACGCAACTAATTTCCGCCTCATTTACAAATTTCTAAGCTGAAGAAATTTTGGCTTGGAAAAGGAAATGGTGACCTATCACAACCAAGTAATAATTTAAATGTAAACGTTCCCTTTGGGTGCCACTATCTAACTTGTCCCTCTTCATTGTTTTGGAAAATCTCCTCGTCGGAGAATATGGCGGCGTTCCAAAAGGCTTGATCCAAGATGATATTGTTTGCGGTGAACTCAAAACTGATGGCCCTCTTCTCTTCAGTCTATTTGGAATTCCGTACCAGACAATTGTATCGCAGGCCTTCTTCGTGCAGTCTATTGCTAACTGTATTTTAACTGCAACCTAATCCTAAGTCCCTTCGAAGAACTGGCATGAGAAAGACCATCCGTCGAGAGAGAATCGCTCATTGAGACGATCGCTGAGTCATCCTCGTCTCTATAGGTATAGCAGGGTGTTCAAGTCAAGTCAAAATATGTTTATTTCCTCACAAAACAATACAATATAACAAATAACAAAAACAAATGTGTGGACCCCGTTTTATGCTGGCGCCTCTTCAGGGTATAATACATTCACTGGAGTTTAATGTCACTGGTACGGGGAGGGGAGCTCTCTCCATTTCCAACTTCGTGAGAAAACGGTTGAGTAAGGTTACGGTTTAGATGCGAATACATAGCTTCCCGCAGTAAATCCACTTCAATGTAAGTGTTCTAACACTAACTAAGTCAAGAGCGCAGTCGGATTGTTCTACTTGACTTTCTATACATATCATAGTGTACCCAAAATTTCGTATAGTCACCAGAGATAGCCCAGGATAGCCAATGTACTTCGAGCTTCGACAGCCGACCTACACGAACCGCTAGCGTAGTGTGTCGCGATACTTGATGAAGTGACTACCTTTGACAAGTAAGACACGACAGAGTGGCAATGTTGACGTTCTCAGCGGAGTGTTTTCTTGCATGAGGAGGAGAGTATGCGGGTGTTGAACCACGATTATTATTGAGTGATCGGTCATTATTCGGTTATCGATATATCGATAATATCGATTATCGGTAATGGTAAGTTTATGCGGAAACTGAAAATCCTCTAGATGTTTACAAATTACAAACTATCGATAATATCGATTATCGGTAATGGTAAGTTTATGCGGAAACTGAAAATCCTCTGGATGTTTACAAATGGAGGGCTCTATTAACGTATAATGTTCCTTTCTTCATCTCAGCGTAAGTCATACCCTTCTTCTTGCCGTCCATGAAACCTATTCACTTTCTTCCCCTTCCGCCCAACATCCTCCCCTTCTTCACGGCATTGAGTAACCCTTCGCCCTCTTTCAGCCTCCTACCTTGCTTCCTCCTCGTCTCATTCAGTTGTTTCATTTCCCCAACCGTACCAAGCACCCCACCGTTCGCCTCCCTTTCCGTCCACCTCAACTTCTCCATCCTACTCCACACCCGCGTCTCATGAGCCTATTCTCGTCACCTTTCCTCAGAGGCCACTTTTCGGTTCCATACAACGCTACTCTCCATATTGAGGCCTTAACCAACCTTTTCTTTACAACCTTACGAAAGCGGTTACGAATCGAACCGTGTGTCATCCATTCCGGCATATCCCAGCAAATCGTCCTTCATTTAAAAGATCACTACCGCATGATTCCTCCCGTATTTTGAGTCGGAGGGATGCGGCTTTCCGACCTCAGGGTTTCGACAAACTATTCCGTCGTGCTGCGGCGCCGGTTTAGGAATCATTCTCTGCGGCAAAGCCGGGGAGACGGACGGTGAAAATCGTCCGTCTCCCCGGCTTTTCAAACATTTCAATTTTCAAAAGTATCACACATTGGCCCAAACATATTAAATTGGCACAAAGGAAAGGGCAAGTGCAATTAATGCTCATGAATTTTCGTGAAAAATGGGCTGCCATTTCGCATGTTCATTCTGGGAACAGTAGAACATGGTGCAAGACACAGACGTGGGACTCTTCATGCCTCTATCGGGTTCAAGTCCTTTATCTGCAATGGGTGACATGGTCAAGCACTGGTCTTCTTTCTTTATTGTCCAGGATTTCGATTGAATTTTTCTTGTTCTGCATTGCGGCTCACCCATTTATTTTTTGTTACTGCCTGGAAGATGAGGACATTCATGTGGGACTGCGTGTTCTGGGAAGGCCAACGTTATTTTATTACCTCCGTTCGAATTCATTTTAAATGGGCCTGAGTAGCACGAAATCAAGAAGCAGCGAAATATCGCGACTTGGTTTCCCAACTTTTATTAATTTTCAAGTAATTTCCGTTGCCCTGGTTTGCTGTCTCTTTAAAATTCGGAAGTCACGCGACGCTTTCATGAAAGCATATAAATTATACTATTATCACGCGAGACTGGTAGGAATGTCCAATGTTTGTTTGCCTGCGGGACATTCTCCGCTCTCGGCGTGGCTGCCCCCTCGGACCGTCGCGGGTCCTCTGATTATCAGTCTGGGCCCAGCGTTGGGAAGGGAATGGCGGTCCATGCATCCGAACGCGCTCATCTCGCAGCGAGACAGCCGTAGCAAGGGGGAGTTTTGGCGGTGACGTTCTGAGGGATCTCCGACGACGGCTGGGGTTATCGACGTCATTGTCGAGGCCCGTGAAGTCGTGGGTGACGCTGGTAGATTTGTATTTGTGGGTTAGTTCTGTGGATGGAGTGATGGGGGAGGAAAACACCGCGTCGACTGTAGTCTACTCTTAGTGATTGGTGGCGTGACAGCTCTACGTTCTTTCTGATGGTCGGAGCACTGCGAGTTAAGTTAATTTCTATACTCGAATGTTAAACTGCCGTTTTACCCTTGTAGTCGACTTAGAATAGCATGATGTATGCAATTTTAGCCTTGATCGTGGTTTTAAAGATTTAGTCTTAACCCTTAAAGTTAGTATGCTCCGCATTCGGAACTTACCTCAGGAGTAATCTCAACACATTTACCTTAGCCGATTGTCCTGAGTTCCTTAATTACCAAAATAATGAACAAATTTTTCAAAATACTATAACGAGTAATTAATGCTTTTGAATAAATTAAAGCTTTTGTATCCTCCATTGGTTACTTTTAAGAAGAAAAAATTCTTTTAAATAAAATCTTTTTGTCCACCCTGCTAAAAAATTCCTTAGAAGCTGTTCTGCAGAACGTAAGGAATTCTACAGAAATTGACTCTTTTTCTTCAGAACCAGTCCCTTTTCTAAGGATTTGTACAGAACATGAGAGCCTTACTCTACAGAACATGTGTTCTTTAGAGTTAATTTCTGCAGAGCGAAATAACTCCTTACAAACTGTTCTGTAGAACTTCAGCGACTCTACGGAAATATGTGAGGTTTCCGTTGACCCAGTTTCTTTTCTAAGGACCTATATGGAGAGTCGTAGGGAATTCCACAGAACGCCCTAAGGAATACTGCAGAACTTCCTAAGGTATTCTGTAGAACATCCTAAGGTATTCTGCAGAACGTCGTAAGGAATTCCGTAAAATGGCGTTTCAATGCTTTAAGGAATATCTACAGAACCTTTTAAGAAATTCAGTAGAAGTATTTATAAGGTAACTATACAGAATTTTTTAGCAGGGCATGAAGAGGTAAGAGGCAAAGTTGGACAATCAAATGCGCTACTGTGTCATATCAAACTCTGCCTATCCAATTGTCCAATCGCTTATTATAGAGGCGAGAGTTTCTAGTTCATTTTGAATCCCGAGGATCTTTACCAGAAATTAATATGATTTGCTGGTAATGCACTCGTACCGGCAACGAGAGATGCGGTATTCGAACTCAAGGTGGGTTATTATTTCATATAATCATCGCTGCATTTGGAATTTGCGGTAACTCTCTGCTACTGCAATGATTCAAACCCCGGTTCTCGGGATGGTAAGCAATCATTATTCCCATCTCGCCGACCCGGACCCCTGGGGCATAAGAATGGGAACGCCCACTTGGGAGCACCGACGGTTCAATACGATCTCATTCTTCTTCGTCTTCCGCGCGTACATTTACGTACAGTGAGTGTAAAAAGTATTCGTACAACTCCGCATTTTTTAGAAAATAATGACTTCCTCTTACTTATGGGCAGGTTTTTGCAATGAAAAAAATAATGCATTAAGTATTCAAGTAACTTTATAGATTCCATAAACAATATAAAAAGAAAATAATGTCATAAACTTTAAAAAAAATAGCAAACGAAAAATATTCGTTTTGAGACGCACAGAAATTATTCGTACGATCCCCATTTTCGCAGGTAAAATCGGCTCTCTTCCGTCTGCTAGTGACATTTTGAATGCAATTTCGCCTCGGACGTATCCCTTTCACTCTTCTCGCAACTCAGACGCTGACAGAACATCGTTCTGGATGCATCACACGGTCTCAGAATGGGTCGAAAGGGTCCAGAAACTACTGAAAGCGAACGAAGAGTTATCATCCGACTACACAACAAGACGTGGTCCCTCATAGGAATCGCAGATGCAGGTGGGAGGCCTAAGTCGACCGTGCGGTCAATAATTGATCGATTTTCTGCCACAAAAACTTTCAAAAACAAACCTAGAACATCTTCGTGTTGGATGGGAACTTTCAAGTGGGTCGGCCGCCGAACACCGAGCTACAGCCGCGGAACCTGATTACCACTGTAAAACATGGGGGCGGTTCAGTAATGGTGTGGGGAGAAATCTAAGGGGGTGGGAAATCTTCATTTCATTGATGGCAAGATAGATCATCTTATGTATTTTGCTATTTTGAAACAAAATTGCCTGCCAGTATCGAAAAATATGGGACTGGGTCTTTTCCAGCAGGACCACGACCCCAAGCATAAAGCCCGAAATACCCAGTTTTGGTTGTTGTACAACACTCCACAACGCTTAAAAACCTCTCCTTAGTCCCCTGATTTGAAACCCATTGAACATTTGTGGCAATATGACACACAAATGAGGAAAAGGGCACATTTCCATCGAGAGTTATTTAAAAAATGTTCTCGAGGAGGAATGGGAGAAAATACCCCCTCTTACTGCCCTGATTTGATGAAATAAATGCCCAATTGTACACAAGATGTCGTAGCCGCCAAGGGCAATCCAACAAAGTATTGACTGACCGAGAAATTTACGAGAGAAGCGGGTCGTACGAATACTTTCTGTGCGTCTCAAAACGAATATTTTTTGTTTTTTATTGTTTAACAAGTTTATCACATTGTTTTCTGTTTATATTGTTCAAGGGATCTATAAAGGTACTTGAATACTAAATGCACAATTTTTTTCATTGCAAAAACCTGCCCAGAAATATGAGAGAGTCGTTTTTTTTCTGAAAAATGTGGAGTCGTACGCATACTATTTACACTCACTGCATGGGCCCGGCAAGCCAATGGTTTGATTCGATTCTCAGTCCAGATGAATTCTTCCCCGAGGTTGTGTCTACGTATTTCATCACCGAACTCGGAAGAGGAGAATATTTGCATTTACCTCTCTTCTGTTTGATTACTCAATTTTTTCCTCAAATATCTTGTGCATGGTCCACGACGTTTGACTATTTGCCGCTGTATCTGAATAGTTCCACCAGTTCTAATTTTGCGCCCTCCTACTTTAGTATTTATTTTTAGCTTCCTTTTTCTTTACTCGTCTCCCTCAGCAAATCTTCCGGTGGACATTATGAATTAAAAATTAAGGACTTAACTCATCCTGGGAAGCTTTAGCGTAACGCGATGAGCTGCTTTCTTGGTACTTGTTTTATTTCATACCCAAGTTTCAATAGACGTTCTACGCCAAACTACAAGGCCAAAAATAAACATGATTCTCCACATTTTGCTTTTTTTATCGTAATTTAATGTCATATCTACCTCATTATGCTTAAGAACACATGTGAACACTCCGAAGTAAGTCGGTCGAGGATGGATCATTGTAGAAGCGAGGAGGATATGTCCCAGGTCGAGCAATATCTAAGCGACGCGCTTCGAGTTGAGTTTATTTCGCTCTCGCCGTCATGTAGCGATTGACGCCCGTCAAAATAGACGTCGCCCTCCTCGGGACGCCCGTTTTCTATTGCGGCCGCCGAAACAACTCGAGTGGAAATCGCGCGTGACAACGAAAAAGGAAGCCGGCGCTTCCCGAGGCGGGAGGGGAAGTGTATATTGACCGCTCAGCCACGGAAGACTGGTCAGATCGCGGAGGTGACCATCGCCATACAGTGGACTACGATTTCTGTACTAAATTTCTTCACCCCAGGGATTTTTAGTCTTTGGAAGCAGCTGAGTGCGCAAGCAGCGAGTGAGTTGGCGATATTTGTCGATGGTTCAACTTTGCAACCAAGCCTTCTAAAGCAAGGGTCTCTTTCAGTTCTGAATGGTGGCTAAAATCTCCGGTGGATAAAATATTTTCTCTTCAAAACCCCGAGCCAAGAGGATTCAAGATAGCCGTGAGGTTTATCTCGCATTAGAATTTAAGCCATCTTGTCGGTTTAAACAAGCTGTTTTCGTGTCCTCCCTATGTAGACTGTTTTTTATCGCCTTAGGTAAGGGTAGTAAAAGTTATTCGCCGAAAACTGTATGCCGTTCTCGGGGCTGGTGCCACAGTGGTGGCATCAGCACCATCATTCTTCTTTTTGACTCCCGAGCTGCACGGCACGAGGGACGCTTGACTTCCGCGGCGATCCGATGCGACCAGCGGTGCTGGGGGCGGCCTTATGCCGCCACACTCAAAGGCTCATTGGTACGATACACTCAAAGGCTCGGAAGTAGGTTAGCAATACGTGCTGAAACAGCGGAATTGTCCTGAATTTTTGCGTATCAAAAAGTGTTCTGGCTGAATTAAAAAAAAATCAACAATTGTCCAGACTTTTTTACTTAAGCTAGTCTAGAATTCTGTCACGTATTATTATATCGTTTACGATACATATTTGCATATTACCGATTTAACTACGCTGAACTCATTACATTAGTAATACATTGTATCATTGGAAAAACTCCAATCCTAATGATTCAGTATATTTTGTAAGGATCGTGACTTTACAGTATTATGATTATATTTTCGCTCAAAACCAGCCATGGACAAAATTTCCTGGCTTGAAATAGTGAGTTGTAAGTAATTGATCTCCACTATGGCCTTCACAATGATAACCTCTTTAAAGAAATTTTATCGATGACTCTTGAAGAAATACAAGTAATGACTAAGGATGCATAGTGTATATACTACATACATTAAAATGTCTCTGCTCTGCAGAAATATAAATATGAGTAGCTGTCATCCGCAATGTCTAGATTCCTCCGCACCTGAGGTTACGTGTCTGCATCTGAAATAGTTTTACGTGGAACCAATTAAGCAAAGAATTTTTCGTGCATTTCTAAATGCGTCCGTCAAGCTCACTTAACAAGGGACTCTCGCGCGTAGATTATTTGGTTTCAGATCCCAGTCATCCTTTAAGATAAGCCCGCTGGAGATACGATTTTTCGCTCATGCTTGGTGATAAAATTAGGAGCGCACTGGTGACGTGGCCTCGTCTTCTACACTGCACTTAGTGAATTCTCACTGCCTTGAATACTTGCCTCCTCCGT
Organism: Ceriagrion tenellum; assembly: GCA_963169105.1. Lineage (NCBI taxonomy): Eukaryota > Metazoa > Arthropoda > Insecta > Odonata > Coenagrionidae > Ceriagrion > Ceriagrion tenellum. Next base: position 13,135,699 of record OY720638.1, read on the forward strand.
AGAATTCGCCTCAGTTTCATGGACGTGCGATGCTGACAAGCTCGAGCAGAATTGTCAGCCCCCCTTGGATGAAAGCTCTTTCAAGGTTGCATGCAATTATGACGTCTTTGAATACTAGATAAATTTTTAAGGCAACACCTGGCCGATTTTTTCCTCGTCTCAAAATTCTCTCTCGTGTTGCTGGTGAAACCGAAAACTCGGTTCACATAAGGTGGCTCTGGCCTCAGGGTCACTCACTCCAGATTTGATGAAAACTAGCGTGTAGCATCTTTGAAGTGCGTTACGTAAACTGAGGTGAAAATTAATAGGGTTCCCTGGCTAGTTTTACGGTGATTCAACTTTGAAAGTGGATACTTTAACTTGGGCTCTTATGGAGATTTCTCAGGTGACAGCAGAAAAATATCAATTTGAACGAGAAATAATGTTCAATCTTTCCATTAAAACTGTTTATAAGAGGCGAAGAGCCCTGAAAAATTGATTTAAAATATAATAAAGGCATCTGGCATCCTATTTTTTTTAGTTATTAAGGAACTATTGCCGTATTGAAGTCAAAATGCGGTAGTTTGATGCAAATGGCGCTGCAGTCGGCGCCAAAGGCTTGACAAATGTGGTCATTTAAAATATGTTCGTGGAATTATCTCCATGTACCTTAATTTTGGGTTGGTTTCCCACTTCATCGGCGAAAGCAGGATTTTTTAAAACTGATATAATAGCAATGCGTAACTTAGTATTTGTCTTGACTCGCATAGTCAAGCCAGAGCCACCTTAAAGCGCTCAGGCATTCAGCGGCCACCCACCCACGCTGCCCTCCCTGTCGCCGACAAAGCGGCATATAGGGTACGGCGAGATATCGTTGCCAATTTAAAATTTAATTCCGGCGGAACTTTGGCAACCAATCCACTGAAAGTTCAGTCACTATATCAGGAGATTCTTTTTTCAAGCGGAGAGATGGTCAACACGGAGCGACGCTACTTTCCCCGTGTTCCGTGAGAGGGCAGCGCGGGCGGAGGGCTCGCGTCCGGCGGAGGCGGGCGACGGGCACCAAAAAGGCCGTTTTTACGCGTTGCACTTTTTGCACTGCCTGATGCGTGAAAGGTTGTACATCGAAAATTTCGTCGGACAAAGCGGAGAATCGCCAAAGTGACTCTGCATCTGCTTGAACGAGAGCTATGAAAATTGCCTCCGCTCTTGTCCGTGCCCACTGTCTCGCAATTTCATGCATCAAGCTGCGCCTTTAAATACCTCGAGTAACAAAGCCTTTAAGATAGTCCGAGCGAAAAATCATTTCCCTTGGAAATCAATGAATTTGGTCTCATTTTAATGAAAAATATCTCACCTTTCTAATGACACGAAAAATTTAACCTCATACCACATTACTTTCGGAGATATTTGCCAAAAAATACCAGCCCTTTTACATGGGAAACGGTACGTGTATGTACTCAAGAGAGATATTATTTACCAAATGAGGTATTTCTAACACTTAGATGTCGTAAAAAAAACTAACAGCGTGTAGTTTGTGTTTTCTCAACTATATTGGAAAATAAACCTTCCGCTGTAGGTTCTTGAGTATTACAAAAAACCTTCCGTTTTGAAGGAGTCTCAAACGCACCGCGCGAAAAAATGAGTCAAGTTAAAGACTTATTTAGATATTTTTATTTAATTACTTACAATTTCTGTCATAGAAAATTATATTATTGTTCCATTAATAATGCAATATTTAATTGATGTCTTACAGCTGGAGAAATTAAAACGTATAATTCGAATATGACATTATGACTAGGGAACTATCTCGCTCGGACTACCTTAAATACCTCGAGTAACAAAGCCTTTAGAGGGACGTGGTCCCGATGCGTCGCTTCCTTACTTCCTTTCCATCGCTATCCATCACCGTCGAAACGTAGCGAAAGCGCCGCCGTTGGCTGGAAAAAGAAAATTCCCGTGGGTGTTGGGGGAGGTGAGGGAATCCTGTTTGCTGGAGAGTCTGCTATTTTGGAACGAGAGGCATTAATCGCTGCGCACGTACCCTTACTGCCCCGCTCCTCGCCGCTCGCTTCTCCCTCCCGACTTTATTTTTGATGTAGAGAGCCCTTACGTCCCACTCACCCACGTTCGGCCGGGTAGAACTACGCCCCGGCGGCACAGATCAAAACTCGAGAAATAATCAGCCCACGCCTTTGCCTAATCTTTGTCCATAATGCTTATCGTATGCCCTTGGATGCCTGCGCCTTTCGAACGACAGCGGGCGGCCAACATTTTTTTTTCCGAAGTTTCGTAATTTTTTTTTCTTTTTCGAGAGCGGATGTCATGTCGAAAGGATTCTATTTTGATCTGTGGTGCGCGAGAGCGCTTCAAGTTCCCTTGGCCAGGCGATGGAGAGGAAGTTCGCGTCGGCGGCCCTGCGCCTCAGATGCACGGCTCTGTGCGACCGAGATCGGAAAAAAGTGTCGGGGCTGCTTTTGTCGTCCGGCTGGGAAGGCGTTTTTGGGGGGGGGGCAGATCCCGCGGGGGAGGGGCGCCGCGGCCCCCGCGCGTGGAATGTTTCACGCGCCCGCGGGACGTGATCCGGCCCCAGGCTTGGAGGGGCGGAGGTGTGGTCGAGTGCATCTCTATCACGAACAAAGGACGGCGAAGGCTCTTGTTCCGTCACTTCCGGTTTCGTGGGCTCTGGCGCAACAGCGAGACGGCTCACTTGTCGGTAAGAGTGACTCATGCAAGCGATGGCGTTTGCTGCGAGGTTAATTGACGAGCGATCATCCTCTGGCTGGCATTTGCCGAGTGGGCAATGGTTCAGCGATGGCGGGAAGTGAGACATCTCTGAGTTGCCCATCGCGTCGTCTTGAGCACTCAACCCCGAGATGGTAGCCGAGAAGATTCAACACTGATACGTGATTTTTTTAGTTATTGCGATCCGATTCTCTCCCGGAGAAATTGATCTCTCGTCTCGGCTTGGCTAGTATTTCGAGCGCAGAGATTGCTGTCTCAGCTAATTCACCGCGTACTGGGATTTCCGTTTACTCTGACTCTCTTAATTTTCGCTCTTAATCAAAATTCTCGAGATCCTTAGAAGAAATGTCCATCGCGAATGGGGGATCCAAGGATCGCACCGATCACGACCGCCACAAAGTGAAGGGGAAAAGCCATCTGGCCAGAGCGTGTCTTACTTTTCTTCCTTTTCCATCCATGATCTCTTTCCCTGCCTGGCGGTGGCTTGCAGATCTAATGATCTTGAGAAAGACCGCCCTCTTACGAGGAAGATTTTTACTATTTTGTTTGGAAGTAATTTAAAACAAAGAGAAGGAGAAAGAAGGGAAGGAGAAATAACTGAAATGATCCACTTTAACAAATGCAATTTCTGGTTTCCTTATTCGAGACAAGACTCTTCGTCGATCTAAATTGGAAGGCTTTTAGGTTGTAAAGTTGGAGAAATACACAACGTAATGTAAAATTTACTAAGTTATCGGGTAGGGTGTCTCATTTTTTTAAATTCCATCATCTCCTCTCCTGCTTGGCGGTGGCTTGTGGATCAAATAATCTAAAGAAGAACCTACTTTTTATTAAGAAGATTTCTGATATTCTGTATGGCAGAAATTGTAGTCAGTGAGGACGATGTTGGAGGGCGATAGCGAAGTATTTGAGGTTGGGAAATGCTTTTTTGTAATTGTTATTTTAATTTTCCTCATTTTTTACTACACTCTTTCTCCAAACCTCTACAATGCCTTTCAGATTATTATGTAGAAGTTAAAAAAATTCATTGAGTGATGCAAGATTACCATTAAATATCGCAGCCAGCATTTAATCACGACTATCCTCCCAGGCTGAAGGAGGTAGAAAGTATGATTACCATATTTACTTAATATACATATGTGTCTGCTGTATTCATCAACTATATTTATCTTTTATATTTACCAAATATATTTATCTACTGTGTTTATCTGTTAAGTCATTTTCTACCTATATTTACTGCTTCTAGATTTCATCGTGTTAGTGGAAAATTCTTCTTTCCTCAGCACATGTTTCAAAGAAAAGACACATCGCATTAAGGCCGCTTTACACGGTACATTTTATTGTACAAACGAATGTACGAATTCCTTCACAAAGGAAATTGTGCTGTGGCAAAAGCGGCAAATTGTATGATTGTCTGAATGACTTAACGGGAAATAGAACCTGCTCTAATTCCATTCAGTTTCTTGTACATTCTATGATACATTCGTTTGTGCAATAAAATGTACCGTGTAAAGCGGCCTTTAGGGTTTTTCCTGTGACGATCCTCAGCCTAATGGAAACTTTAGAGAATTAAAATTTTCATCCAATTTTATCTTGAAGTACTTGAATGGAATAATAGAATATTGAGTATGTATTTCCATTGATTCAAATGCGTTTAAAAATAAGTTTAGGTCATTTTATTCTGTAAAAACATCTTGAGTCCCGATTGTTTCATCCCCGGAAGAAATAGCTTCAGGACGAATTACAGCTCTGCACAGAACACTTGAATGTCTAATCGTAGAAATACCTTTCTAGCTTTTCAGTTATAAAGGTATGTGCGATGACATTCTTCTAAGGTAAATAAAGGTAAGTAATAGGAAAGTTTTTAAATATTTTGCAAAATACCAATCCAATTCAGAGCGTTTGATTAAAAGCCTTCGGAATATTTACATCATTGCTGGAGTTTCTGATTGATTTATTTCGAGTGAGATTCATAATTTTTAGTGAATGAGCCTTCCAGAGTCATGCAATTTCTGCGGCTGAATTTTTATTGGTGATACTGATTATCACGTTTGATGTGATGTTCAGTTATGTAAGCAAATAATATATGTCTTGATATCCAATAAAATCGTGTAGTTTTGTTGAAATGTGATCCCTTTTAGGTTTCTATGAATAGATTTTTAACGGACGGTAAAAGATTTTTTGCATTTAAAAAGAAGCAGTTAACCAAAGGTGCATACAATTTCTAATTTGGAGATCAGTATGAGTGTTGAGGTGCTTGTGTGTGCCACGCTATATTGTAAGTATGTGAGTAGACCATCCAACTATTTTTGCTTCAGCACAGTTTCACCGACTTTATTTAGATGAGTGCTCATGTAAAAAGTAAAAAAAAGCTCTTGTCTAAAGTAAAAATTAATCGCCATTACTAATGTTGGATGGCAGGAAAGTTCAATGCAGATGTTACCCATGTAGAAACTGCAATGATTTTGGTGGAATGTTATCGTATGCCTCTGTTTTTCTATGTGGAAATTGCTAAGCCATTGGATTGCGGACCTGGAATAATCAATCAATCGAAGAATTTGTTCAATCCGTGGTACTAAACATTGCATAGAAATAGCCTCACGTCACGCGCGGAACTTTTCCTTATAGTTGAATGCAAGGGCATAAAGAATGCGAAGGGTGGAATGAGATATCCGTTGAAGCTCCTTCGGTGTAAAAAAACAGTAGGGAGTTATTGATGTTTCTCCTATACATAATGTGTACAAATATTTCAGTGGATAAAGCAATTTACACTGATCTATGGATGACCCCTTCAGCAGTCTAATACACAGGCTGTATAGTTCAGCTAATCCCATGCGTATAGTCCAACTTTGCCGACGTCTTTTCAGGTAGAGACTTTAAAATGTCATCATCAATCCAAGCATCTAAATACGTGTTGAAGAAACATGACATTATGTTGAGTATATCACGAAAGAAAATCATCCATCACATTACCTCTTTCTGTTAACAAACAATTAATACTATAAATGCTATGTAACCAAGCAAGTAAGGAGATGGCATATTAGTCATTGAAAAAGTAACGTAAGTAACACCGATATGATGTGTAAACGAAAATACAATGGGCATAAATGATCTGGAACTATTACACCATCAATATTCCTGTCGCGTCTTATTTTTTTAATCTTATGCATTGCATGATAAGAGATAAACTCCTTGGGAATAGCCAAAGCCAACGACGAGTGTTCGACAGTTGGGGCAATAGATGTTTCCGGAAGGTGTTTTTAGGGGGTGAGATAGGAGAAATAATTAGTTTAGTCTCTTTTGAGACTGAGTATGAAACCGGCGTCATAACTCGCTGAATGTACTGAAGAACGAAGCTGTGAATCGGACGTTGGAGAGCGATACATCTCCAGGCTGTCCCTGTGACATTCCGTTTCATCCATTCTAGAAGGATAGAAATTTGTTTACTTACAAGTTATATCGGACTCACAGAATTTGAATACTTTTTTCTATCTTCCGTAAAATCCTACTGTTACACTGAGTTATTATAGAAGTCGTGAGGTTTTTTTTGCTATTAAACGCCTGAGCCGTTTTACTTAAGTTTGTCTTACAGAAATTATATCGTGGTAGGGATTAAAAGAGTCTCTTTAGCGCTTTTAAGGTGACTGGAGCGGTAAAGTTGAGACATCGAGTGCACATTTTAATAACTGTTCAATTTAGCCCAAAAATACTCTTGGAGTAAAAAATACTTTTCACTGAAAAATATTGCTTATGCGGAGGGAATAACCATCCCAAAATTAATATGAATGATTCAAGAATGATAATTTAAAAGTCTTGTCTTAATTAAAACATTACAATGGCATGGGTTTACGGCCCAAAATTCAAAATTTAAGCGCAAATCATTTTTAAAAACGTGTTTTTTTACTCAGCATCATACCTTGATATTTGTTAGTAACCATTACACTTATATCGAACGTATTATTTCCCTTTTGTGTGAAAATCTGTGCATAGAGAATCGAATTATTTCGAACTGTATGTAAACTTCCATAGGGCTACTTGTTAAAACTGTATTATGCTGCCAAGAAATCGGTGGCATGAAAATTTTCAACTTTTATGTATACGTATTATTGATAAGTACACGTATGCAAAGTATGGCGCTAGAGTACTTGGCTACCACCCGGGCGGTCAGGGTTCAAATCCCTGTAGTGGCGGATGTTTTTCAGAGGGAACCCGATCCCTACTTGAATGTCTTGTGGAGGGCACTTCAAGTACAGTTCTCCGTCTGTCGGATGAGACGTTAAACCGTGGTCCCCTTGGCGCCTTTCGTTAAGAGTAGGCTAATGCCGACGCCGGGTTTCTATCCACCCTTCCTCCCTTACCTGTCCCCTATGGCGCAAATGACCTTAGCCGTCGGTCACCTCCCCAAATATCCAATTCAATCCAATATCCAAAGTATTGCGCATATCTTTTAGAAAACGGAAATCGCTCCGTCCACCCGAACCTCGTTCCGCTCCGTGCTCGCCGCCTCTCGGGTTAATCTCTTTCCTCTCCTTGAACTCGATCGCCTTCGACTGCTGCGGAGGAGCTCACGTGGAACGACGAGTCCTTACTACGCAAGCGGATGTGTTTGCTCGACTCGCGTGCTACTTCGTCTCGATCTTCGGTCGCTCGAGAGTGGGAGTGAGTAAGAGCCTTCGCGTGGAACGGATTCATCTAAAAGAACTCTCTTCCTCGCAAACGAAGTGCAGGAAGGTATGGCACACGCAGGCAAACTCTCAGAGCGTAGTACACAACTGTCTTAGACGGCAAAACTTCCCTGGTGAGATCCAAACCCGCGATGCATGAGGGGAGGACCCATCCCCCTCTCCCCATATAGTATGGAGACGAACTTCGAGCTTCCATTTAAGAAGTAAGGAGTGCTCCTTCCATTTTAACGTAAATGTATTAGTCAATCTACAAACAATAAGTTCGAAAAATTTCTTTCAAGATATTTTTTTTCTATCTCTGGGAGTATGTAGTATTTCATTAGTTACTTCTAGTATGAAAAATGTGGTAGCCTTTTAATTGTATTTTTCCCAGCAATGCAAATGAGTGATGGATATTTGCACGTATATTAACATTAGACGAAGTATGAGAAAAAGGGGCGAAATGAATCTAAATGCACTCAGATGAATACGTGTAAGTCACGGAGAACCGTCAAGTTATGTTGCCAAATCCCGCTCGTGCCGAAGAGACCTTGATAACGGAAGCGATATTTTCTCTTTATCCTCATTTTCTGTGTTTTATTGAAATATTTTTGGAGATTGTTTGATGTGGAAAGAGACACTTGAACACACCGCCGATGATAATTTTTTTATTCCAATAAAAAGATGGCCATCCTGGGTGGTAAACGCGATAAATAATCCCTTTCGAGCTTTATCTGAGTTAAGGGTTTTGTTGATATTCGTTATTTCGGCTCTTAGAAAAACTAATGAGAAAACATAGAGTGGTTTACTAGTTTCCATCCGGAAAAACTCGTTGGAGTTCCGCCGAGCAAGGAGAAAAGTCTTGAGCATCAATACTGGTGTGTGAGAGATGAGGGTTGAAGAGCAGTCTTGAAAAGACAAAAGTAACGCGACTTTTCAGCGTTCGAAAACAAGGAATACGAAAACCATGAAGGTGGGATGGCATGAAGGGCGATTTTGGTAAATAGATCGTATCGCGGATAGACAGCGTGGGAAGCACCTGAAATTCGCGAGTCGCATTGGCGGAGGATGCGCCCGCGGAAAGACTGATGAATGGAGGAACTCTGATCTGGAGGGGTGGGGTGGGTGGAGAAAGTTTTGTCCGAATGTAAATTTGCATGGAACTTTTATGCCGCATTTTCATTAGTTATATGTGGTAAAAAATGCACCATTTTTGGCAATTTAATGTTATTTTATGTAGCCTTATGGCTCTCGACATATTTCGTATTGGATACTTCGATTACAAATGTACTGATTTTCTTCAAAATGCAAAATTAAACTTGTCTTATTATTATTATTTTTGCTGATAGAACTGATGGTGGCACGCCACATCCATTATTTTAAATAGACACATTTCAATATAATTTCGTCAGCATTTTGAATACCAATGTGAAAACTCGAGTCATTACATGCTTTCATCGAGGAAAACATTTTGATATATTGATTGCGTCATTCCCATTGCTGGTGGATTCCAACGCATAAGCAGATGAATCAAATGAAATGCGGTGCCAGTATTGTTTTCATCTCACTTGAAAAACTATGAAAGTGTGCACTCAATGGAAAAGCGTTCCAGGCGCCTTAAGGTAGTTTGAGCGAATTATAATTTTACTTATAAATCAATGAATTTGGTCTCATTTTAAAGAAAAATATCGCACCCTTCTAATGACACCAAAAATTCAACCCCTTACCACATTACTTTTGGAGAAATCTGCCAAAAAATACCAGACCTATTACATGGGAAATGGTAAATGTATGCACTCCAGAGAGACAATATTTACAAAATGAGGTATTTCTAGCACTTAGATGTCGTAAAAAAAACTAACAGCGTGTAGTTCGTATGTTTTCTCAACTATATTTGAAAATTAATCATATTGTCACCGCAATTTTTTCTTGGGTATCACATAAAAACCTTCCGTTTTGAAGGAGTTTCAAACGCACCGCGCGAAAAAAAATGAGTCAAGTTAATGCCTCATTTAGATATATTCATTTAATTACTGACAATTTGTATCACATAAAACTATATTATCGCACCATAAATAATGCAATATTTAATTGATGTGTCCTACAGCTGGTGAAGTTAAAACGTATAATTCGAATATGGTCTCTATGATGACTGGGGAACTATCTCGCTCGGACCACCTTAGATATTTGTGCACACTTGAGGGTGGAGCGTTGTGTCAACAGTTCGGTCTCTGCGGGAAGAGGACGGAGGGAGACGGAGAGTGGGATAGAAGGGGGAGGTGGGGTGTGCTGTGGGCGGGGCGAAGCGCGTGGACGAGCGGCCGCTTCCACGGACGGGGGGGCCTCGAGGGACGTGGGAACAAATGCCGGGGGTGATGGCGGTCGAGGAAGCGAGAGGACGGGGGGAGGGGGAGGGGGGTTCGGGGCGGATTGAAGGGGGCGTGGAGAGCGCGAGGAGGAAGACTCGATGCCGGGGATGCGGCGATTTTCCATCTGTTTTCAAGATGCCCCTCAGACGGATGCAATAAAGGTTTTTAGGCCCAGAAACCAATGCAACGGTGGATTGCGAATGAATATTTGTGGTGTGCAATAGTGAGCTTAAAGTGATCTTCATTTTTCGGGATCTACCAAGTATTTTTGTTGGATAGTGACCACAGTTTCGCTGACACTACTGTCAGCGTCTTCAAGTCGAAGATGCCGGTTCATGAGTTTGGCCCTCATAATATAGGACCTATTTCCCGGCTATTTTTGGTGCTGCTCTCTCACTGGTCCTTTTTCAGGATTCTCCTCCATGTATCGTCCAGGTGGTATCCTCTGTCTCTATTGAAGTTGCCGTCCGTCGGGTGGGTCGTTTAGCCGTGGTCCTCGAGGTGCCTTACGTCGAGAGCGAGCTAACGCCGACGCCGGGTTTCCCTTTACCCTTTTTCCATTTCCGACGTGACCCTTCCCTTACCCACACGTCTCCATCGGCGCAAATGACCTCAGTTGTCGGTCGCCTACCCAAATAACCAACCAACCGACGGCATAAAGTCGTACGATGGCTGACTCCCGCACCAAGGAGAGGGAAAAACATTAAAAGCTTTGTTAGCTTTCCCGAGCAGCCTTTCGTGCCTCGGAGCGGGACGACTACGTCCGTGAAAGAGGTTTTCCACTCCCACCTGTTTACCGAAGTGCGCTTGTTTCTTTTCATTTTGCCGCAACCAACGTATTCTCGCTCTTCAGCCTTCCCCTGACCTTGCAACTTTCAAATCCATGTTTCTCATTTCCCCTCCGGCTATTCATTGTTCTCGCCCATGGGAGTTACCGGATAATGAATACCTTTTCTCTCTGGAAGTACCGAATGAACGGCATCACAATGAAAATACTCCCGTGGTGTTGCTCGAGCGCTTTGTTTCTGGTGACTAATTTTACCTTATCGGAGAGTTCGAATAAACTTTATCTGTAAAGAGTTGCTAAGCATTTACGCTAATAATTTCAATTCTCACTGGCTATGATGATTCAGTTGGTTCTTAAACTACCGCATCTTTTATTGTGTTTTTATTTACCAATTTTATCCTTGTCCACGTTGCCTAATCTGTTTGTTTTCTTCTCTTTCCAGGTATGTTTCGATTCTTATTCTTCACGACGAGTCTTTCTAGGCTGTTGTGAGTAGAACTTTCATTATCCTTGAACCACATAATGCCATAAATACAGTGATCTAATCAATTTCAATTTTTTGTTAATCTTCGCCCGTTCATGAGCTAAATTACGTCGAAAGTATTATACATGCAAGGGCTAGTGAATGCTGAAATATTAAAGCGCTGTGAACCTGACATATCTCGTCTTTCTGCTGCAGGTAATTTAACGCTCCAGCTAACTCATTGCTTTATTGTTTTCCCGGTTTAACCCTCGAGTTTCCATTGTTTTACATAATTTTCATCGGAAAGGGATTGACCTCGCTAATTTTTCCACGCCATTTGTTTACGTGCTTTGAATCACATTCTAACTAATTTCCAGCAACTAGAGCTCTTGCTACTCGATTACATGTCCTGTTTTTCTTGCCTTTCACTTTCTCCCGGGACATTTATTTCCGTTACTCGACGTCATTCTCGCGATGAAGGACTTAATCATAGCTTCAGTTGTGACAAGTAGACCTCGAGTCGTGTTGACATGGCACGCGTGACTCGCCTCTTGCGTGGCAGGCGATTGACTCATTGACTTTACTTGTATATTTTTTCCACGAGTTCTAGAAATTTATCCGAAGTGATGTCACAGCGAGCGGTAAAATGGTGAATTAAAACAAAACCTTTCAATTGCAAAAATTGCCGCTTTCTAAGGAATAAATGGCATGCTGCATTTACTAAATCGTATTTCAAGAATATTTTCTTAGGTTTGGACATTGCGTGAAATTCTTTCCAGCTTGTTGATGCTGCAGGTAATTTAACGCTCCAGCTAACTCATTCCTTTAGCGTTTTCCCGGTTTAACCCTCGAGTTCAACCCATTTTCGCGTTTACCCTGCGTCTGCTTATATGATGAGTAATATGGTATGAAGTAAATTATTGAAAAAATATTCTCGCCTAATCACGCGTAAAAACACGTATAAATATGTCAAACAAACGATCGAGTTTCCGGCGAGAGAGCGCTGCATTGCCTAAAGCTCAATAACAAAATTGATAATGCTTTCTGCTCTGAAAAACTTCAAGAATGAAGTACTTGACTGATTATTTGATGAAAAACCAAAATTATTATGGTTCTGTGATATGGAATTCCGAGGTAAATTTTCACGGAGTAATTGATTGACAAAGTGCCTCATGGCAAAGCACCTAGTCGTTTACAGCATCAACAAAGCGAATGCTTTTAACTGCTTCTTTGGAAGAGTTTACGCAAATGACCAATATACGAGAACACAGATGCCCAGTCTCTGTAGAGCGTTCGGCGATATAGTTACATACCGCGAAATGATGATTAAACGAAATTTCGTTAATGTGAAATATAACAAGTCACCATGTCCGAAGGAAGCATCTGCAAGCGTGCTCGCGGAGCTGGACTACACATCTTACTTTTTGTAAGAACCGTATTAAATAAGTTATTTCCGGAAGGTAAAGTACTGTAAAACTTGAAAATACCTCATATCTTTGTATTTAAAAGTAGTTGTAAGCGAGACCCAGGCCTCTGTCTTGAGCATTGCTTCCATGCGAGGTTCTCGAGAACGTGATTGTTTGCCAGTAATATCATGAGCTTCCATGAAAATTAGAAAGTCTTCCACTGCAGTGTACATCTGTAGTAAGGCTTTCGGAAATTAAAATCATACGAAACTCAGCTGGGTCTCTTCTTCCACGAGTGAAAAATCATGTAAAAGGCAAAATCAAGATTATGCGTTGTCCTAAATTTCATGAAAACATATTACCAGAGTCGTACTAACTAATATTTGGTATAAAATCATGTGGAATCAACAAAAAAATTATAGCTACTTGTAATAATCTTCGTCTTTAGCTCCGTTGTGGTCTGGGTGATTTTTGGTGTTCCTCATGGAAGAGTCATCAGCCGCCTCTTATTCATTCAATCTTGGGTTATCAGCATAATTAGATTGCTTGCTGACGATGAGATCATCTAACGAGGAATTGCCTCAAATGCGCAACTCAGACGAAGATGCAAGGATTTATCGAGCCAATATTGGAAAGGCCCTTGGTTGAAAAGTGAGGAGAATAGTTGCTTCGCTCAAATTAGACCACAACTGGAGTATACGGCTACCATTTTGATCCCGCGAAGGAAGGAAATCAAATACACAGGAAATCCGAGTGAAGTGTCACACATCTGATGGAAGGTCTAGGTTGGCACTAGCTAGAAACTCCGATTTTACACGCAGGGCCAAGTTAACTTTAAAAACTCACATCACGCGAGCTTCCGGGTTAAAACGAAGGATATTACTTAATCCCAGCGCCGTATATCTAAAATTGAAAGAGGCTACAATGCGAGAGAGATGCATGGTCGAACCGATTTCTTCTTTCCACAAACCATTGATTGTTTCGACAAATCAGGGCGAAATACTTCGATAACACACCCTTCGATTCTGTCTTCTCGTGAATTTAGTTTAATGTGGAACGGCCATGTTTTATTTCCTCTCTGTCCCTTCTAGTGAAAAATTCCTACTACGTTAGTCGAAGTATCTAGCGTGACTTTGTACCACAATTGAGCGTGGGACATTCTCAAATAATAACCGCGTTATATGCCACACTTTGATAATGGCACACGTGCTGAAGCCATGGTGGTGATGAGTTGAAATGAAAGTGGGGAATGAAAGGTGGTTATTATTTAAGCATGTTTGAAATTCCTGCGAGCCAAACTTGGAACATTTCACATTTAAACTGTCAAATTAGTTCGCCCTCTTATTTTTCATCGTAGAATGTCTCGATACGCTCACTGACTCTTCAGCGCGCCTTATCAAAGACTATTTCCGAATGCCTTTTCTGCGCACGATTTTCGAAATCGATTCTCCAGAGGAAGATACTAGAATGAAGTTCGGCAGTGCAGAGCAGACCAATAATGTGCCAACTTCCCTTATTCGCAGTCACATCCCACGCATGATACATCGCAGAGGGGTAAATCATTCAAAGCCGGAAGATTGAGTCGAAGCGACGATTTCCGCTCGCGTTTCATCCAATGGGGTTAGAGAGAATTCACTTCTCTGCAGTAAAGAAATACGATGGTCACCGTGCAAATTCGTGTGATGAGCTCGAAGTGATCGATCGATGAGTAATTACCGTGTGTGCTGTCGTCAGAATTTCCTCAAATTCCCATCAACCTCTCCTATCCTCGGCGGCGGTGAGTTCACACTGCGCTCCTCGAGCGCAGGCGCGGGCTACTAAAGACGGCCGTGTCTTCGAAGGGCGCCACATACTGCTAATGGGTCACAGCAGAAAGGGAAATAGTGAGATGGCTGAAAAATAAAATATGAAATATTATATATTAGAGATAAGTCGATACCACTTTTTTTCGATTCCGATTCTTTCAAATGGGTTCCCGATTCTCGATTCCGATTCCTTCGATTCTTATTCCTAATAACAGGTGGGATATTGGTATACCAGTAGCGTACGACTATTACTTAAATTCAAGTATTGGCTGAAATAGAATAGCAAAAACAGTTAAGTCGCTCAAAAAGTATATTTATTAACAAATAGTAAATATATTCCCAGCTTATTGAGGCACATAAAAAGTACAACTTGATAGCCTACACCCAAAATTACTGAGAATAATATGATGTGATGAACGAAATTTGATTTGAATATTTATCTATCTGGAATCGATTCTTGATACAGATTCTGATCCTGAGAATCGGTGGAATCGAGAATCGACTTTTGGATTCGACACATTATACTCCTTATTATATATCAAGCTCTCAATAAAATTTCACAAATACCATTATATCTTTACTTAATTTGCGCATTAATCGCGAAAGGATGCGTGGATTCCTCCTTTGGAGCTTTTTATTTACTTATACATCAGTTCTTTAATTAATGGTTATTTCTATTTGTTTTTTTACGTCTCAGTTTCCTTTCCTCCAATCCTCATTTTCCGCTATGCAGTCGTGAATTTCCATCCCTTCCCGAATTTCTCTCCGCGCGTAGTTTTTGGTGAAAGCATCGAATGTATCCAATAATCAGTTTTTCTCCCTTCGACTTCGGACGGTTTTCCATACCATGTCGTCAAACATTTTAGTATCCCTTATAAAAATCCGTTTCACCCACCGAGCTCCCTTCTTGTGGACGTTCACTGGGTTTTTTTTATCAGTCCACTTAGTCGTGGCGTATACAATCGTGGATCTTACACTTTTCAGTTATGCGGATTCCTATATCGTTATTTTTTTTAATGGCGAAATGTTATATTGCATAGTCTATGACTCTATCGTTTTCCTCGTGCAGTTCCTGGCGCGGATCCTTTGGCCGCTGTGATCGCAATGTAGACGCATACGCTTCGCCTGCATTTTCATCCCCATTAAGTCTCATATGGGTTTTTCTTTCTTCTGACATATTTCGGTACTCTCCCTGAACTACTGAGAAAACTGGAGGAAATCATATATTTATATTCCTTGAAATGACTTATGGTCATTCTGGTCATAGCTATCCAGAAAATATGGTCCTCGTGAAAATTATTCTCAGCGATAGAACTCATGGATCAAACTTTACAGCGTTGCCTTTGTCCACAGGAACGCATGCTGAATAGACTCCATATCTAACTACCAGCATACAAAAGAGGTATTTTGCAACGTGCTTTCGAAACACTTGCGGAACTTAGTGACTCACAACTCAAACAGGAGAAATGGCGTATCAGATTTTTGTTTACCATTAGTCACCCATATGTTAGGACACTGAGGCTGAGTAAGACTCGAATTTCAGAATAGTATAGCGGGCATTTTTTGCATATTATTCGCGAGCAGCAACTTTCGCGCTCTCCACCGACGAGCGCATTAAATTTAATATTTTGCATTGCATATCGCACAATGACACTTCATGTTGCATGCCGCGTTATAGTTCATACCTTATGATAAGTATGATCCTTTTTTAGCCCATAATATGTTTTACATAACCCAAAGCGATATATCACATTGCCCGGAGTCACAAATTCGCGGTGTCATACCTTGGGAATATCGAATACTATTCATCGCAGAATAGATAAATATTAGACCTTTACATAATAGTAAGTGCTTCGACTTCTCACGTAATTTCGTGCGACAATACACCTACCTGGAAACTGACTAGAAAAAGGCACTTTGACAGTCGCTTTATCCTGCCCCCAGCCTGTCGCAAAGCTGGTTAATTTTGACTATAGAGGTATTGACGATAGCTGATCATGTGATCGAGCCAAATTGAAAATGAGAATTCACCAGAGTGGGAGATGAGATCTTCGCACCCAGCGCTGCGGGATACTGTGGCTGGCCGAAAAACGCTGAATAGTCTTATCGGAAGTATTGCGAATTGGAAAAAATAATTTTATTCCAAGACTCACCATTTTCAAACTATTCTAATCATAGGCGAAAGAAAATTACTTTGTCCAGCGGTCAGAGAATCCTCAGAGTGTTTGTGCTCTGCTCCACGTAACCTCCATAAATGTTCCCGGAGATTTCCTGGTCCAAAAAGTTTTAAACAGAACAAATTTTGGCTCCATTCTCGAAACTGAATGGTAATAATTCAATAGTAGATCCCATAATCGCAATAAATGACGATTTAGGTGCTAGAATGGCTGAAAGTACAAACATTTGAAACAGCTTTTATAAAAGAGTCTACAAAAATTTTGAAGCCCTTCTACTAAGAAATTGAACAAATGCAAGCAAATTTTTCATTTCTTGGAAATTTACAAAATCATAAAATGTAACGAACGCATTGAAAAAGTGATCTCGGTTCGCACTCGACGCATCTGAAATTTGCCTGCTCTTTCAACAGTGACTCGTAAAACAATCCTCGCTCCACTTCCAAAGTCAGACATCCGCCCAACTGGAATGTACACAGATTAAAATACGCAAACTGTTGCCCAAAGTTCATTTGGTTTTATCACTCTGACAGGCTTTCTTACACTCTAAATTATGGCACAAAAATACCTCGGTCATTTTTTACTCAACCCTCCGCCCATCAAATTTTGAAGCCCTTCTACTAACAAATTGAAGGAATGCAAACAGAGTTTTAATTTCTTGGAAATTTACAAAATCATAAAATGTTACGAACGCATTGAAAAAGTGATCTCGTTTCCCACTCGAGGCATCTGAAATCTGCCTACTCTGAGGGTGCTTCTCCTCGCTTCGCTTAGCTTTCCATCCCGAAAGTGTCACTCGGCTCGCTTTGCGAATTTCTTGTATTATCAATCGTAGGATTTTTGAGGCGGAAAAAGCCGCGTTGATATCATCGTGTTAGAGACGCAGTTCAACCAGCAGGGCAGAATATTTTGCCGGCTCTCATCTCGTCTCTCGCGGTGCTCTTCGTCGTCGGTGCAACGAAGCCTTCGCATGACGGAAGACTTTGAATCGCTCCTCTCTTTCGAATTTCTTTCGGAACATAGCTCTTCGAGAGATTGACGGGAGTGTGAGGAAATCTCGTATTATCGACCGTGGATCGTGGAGGTTGGGACGAGCGCTTCATGGGACTCTTTCCGATGGTAGGGACGTTGGCCAGCGCCGGTGTCTTCATTGCTGGCCGCACTTGTGAGCGCTCCCCCGCCTGTGTCAGTATTGGCCACGAAGTCGTCTCCTTGCCTCGCCACAAGCTGATTGAAGCTGATTTGAGCGAGGTTTTTTCTCCCGTGCCGCATATTAAGACCGTACTCGGATTTTATTTTAAATTTTTACCTTCATGTGATCGCACTCTTGGTGTTTGGACCGTAATTTAATTTTAGAATAAATTATTTTGAATGCATGCAATTGAGTTTGATGGTGATGATTGAAATATCCTTAAGCCGCCATATTCAGGTGCTTGGCAGTTGTTAAATCGTAAGAAAATCGATGACAGTCAGAACTACGTCGCGCGATCGCGAACTGGGGTCGATAAGGGGCAATCCCACGATGGTTTAGTAGACGTCAAAAGCATGAAGTAAATGTGGTAACAATAATGAAACAAAAACCAATTGTAATTGATAAACTTCTCAGTTATTTTCTAAACGTACATATTTGAGGCTTTTACACATGCTTTTCCCGCCGTACGCTGAAAATGCCTCGACAAACGAAGACTTTCTATACGATTTTATGGAAAGTATCGCGTTGTGTAATTTCTTTTTTTAAATACAATTGAGAAGACTTTCGAAATGAACTCCTTTGAAATTATAAATTAGTATTCAGAAGCAAAAACTTCCTCACATTTTAAGGTGTCTCTTTAAGAGCACAGCTGTAACAATTTCCATGGAAAATGGCTTTATTTTTTGACGTCAAAGATCTCAGAAGTTGTGCCGGCTGTGGTTTTTGTTTCTATTGTTAGGGTATTATTTTGGGACGATGATATATTGTTCTTTATGATTAAATCAGCTTCATTGTTTTTTTTTGCGCGGCGATACCTCACTCGATCCATCTTTCTCGGTAATGAAAATATGAGCATTGCTGTGTCGAACAGTTCAAAGATCTTGATTTGAAAAGTACGGACGATTGTCCTCGACCTGCGCCGACAACCGAGGCGATTGGGTGAAGATTTATAGCATTCAAATATTGCATTATTTTGTTAAGCTTTACAAATCATGGCGCTAAATGGCTCAAATTCGCGCACATGCCTGGCAATACATTTTTTCCCCGTAGAAGTATGTTTACTTGCTATCTTCCCCATGTACTGTATAGGCCTGTTTTGGCTGCGTTGTCCTTACTCTCTCCATCTAGAGGTATGGAACGGTATCAATGCCACCACCAAAGGAAAGAGGTGATCAATAACGTGAAAAGATAACAAAGTAAAGCCTGAAAATTTAACTTCTATCAGCTCCGTGGTTTCATCCGCCGGTGGCGACGCGTGCGTTGAGCGAGCTACCGTTTGTTTCTCTCTTACTCGCGGAGTGGCTGTGTTCCTCCGAGCCTTGCTGCGAATACTGCGGCCATTCGAATGAGGGAGGAAGGATTCGAGCGCAATATACTCCGCCCAAATGTTGATGATCACTCATTGGCTTGTTATTGATCGGGTCATAATTAAATGTCGAACCGGAAGTCGACGAATGGGATAACAAATCTGAGACTTAGATACAATAACAGCGTTTGTCTACTCACGCTTTTATTATAAAAATTTCTTTTCTAATTGGATTGGATTGGATTTTTGGGGAGGCGACCGATAGCTAAGGTCATTTGCCACAGGGGATAGGTAAGGGAGGAAGGGTGGATAGAAACCCGGCGTCGGCATTAGCCTGCTCTTAACGAAAGGCGCCAAGGGGGCCACGGTTTAACGTCTCATCCGACAGACGGAGTACTATACTTGAAGTGCCCTCCACAAGACGTTCAAGTAGAGATCGGCTTTCCTCTGAAAAACATCCTTCTCTGCAGGGATTTGAATTCTGGCCGCCCGTGTGGTAGGCGAGTACTCTAGCCACCACACCAACCCGATCCCCCTTACTCCAATTAATGCCCAATTGTGCTGAAATGGTGTAGGTGACATATCAAAACAAATGAAATGACATTCAAATCCCTTTCCCGTTTGATGTTAGAGTTGCACAAAATTATAAATTTGCCTCTCTATTTCTCAGAATTATTCAAATCTAACGATATTATTGCACCGAATTCCTCAATCATTCTTTTATCCCGGCACGAAATTTAGACGCTTACGCTCCTCAGCGCAGTTCACGCTTTTGAACGATCAATGACTTCATGTATGAATATACGTAGCGAATCGGTATACTTTACGCCGCATGTTCATCGTGCACAATATCCTTTGGTGTTACCTATTAAATCTATTTTTATGCATTTCGGTGCCAATGGTGTGGAAACTGGAACAATATATCCGACGAATGGCAATGGCTGCTGTCGCCACCCTTTCCTAGTCCTTAGGTCGTGAAATGTCTAGGTCTGACAGATCCGATAAAATAAGAGAGAAACTCTGCCGAACAGATAGGTACAAAAACTCGTTTTTCCCGCGCTCAATAAGCGACCACAATAAAAACTGAGCTCCTCTAAATGCACTCTCATAATACATACATGTCACCATTCCACCTCTAAAAATTTTACATATTTACACGGCTGGTGACCTACCAGCCCCTGCCACACAAAAACAGAAGAATCATTTAAAAGGAACACATCAAGTGCACCTTGTCTCTTAGCAATTTCAAAATTTTCTAAAAGAATATTACAAAGTATTTTATTTTCTCGCACCAGAATGTTATTCCACAAAGTAGAGCCTTCAACGGTTGAACTATAATGTTTCTGTGTCATAATACGAACTAAATCGTAATGAAGTTACATTTGATTGTTGAGTATTCCCCCTTTGTGACGTATTGATAACGGATAACGCATAAGTGTGTTATATATTAATTCATTCACCGAGTGAAATACAATTTTTATATTTTTAAGGATTCAGTAGGCGCTGAATCCGCCCTTTGAAACAAAGGTTCAAAATTACTATGGATCATTAAGGATCAAAAATACATATTTTTAAATCCCTGGGAATTATTTGTTTATGGCGCTCTACCGCTGGCTTATTCGCACCGCAGCCTTTCATGTGCACCCTTTTTACGGTGCAGTGTAACCCTTAATGCGCGCATTATCTCCCTCATACAGCGTGACGCCAATCCCCGCCACATGACGGGTAAACGAGCCTGAAACAAACCCTTTCGGGGTAAGCAACACCTCGCTCCACGCCGTCACTTCCTTACCCCGTAATCGCTCACAAAATCCCGAAATATTCAGCTCGTTTTCATAATCTTCGCTTAAATATTTTTTCGGAATGAGACGATGCTAATACGTCCTCCCATCGAAAACGGTCACATCGATTTACCGACAGTCTGAAGTATTGCAAATACAAAACTCATCCTCACAATTTATCTCAAGTATATGTAAAGTCTACATAACCTCACATTTAACGTCAAACAAAAATTTCAAATCTGGGCCTCCGTCGTACATCTTTCTTTCCCCTTAGTCGAATGAACGTGACGTAGTAAGTAAAAAGTTTGGCGATCTGTTAAATATTTCATTATTACGACACTGCAAATTATTGTATGAACATGCACTTATATTTGAGGCTCTATCCTTGAAATGGCACCGCATCAAACGTAGCGCAATGCCAATATGTACTACATTTGAAACGGATGGATGTTGACAAACTACGCTTGAGGTTTTGCTCATTGGTTGCTTGCACGTAGCAACCAGAATTGAATAGCGTCCAAAAAAAGAAATAAAATTCAGCATAGTGATGAATGAACTTTGGTGGTTTCATTGCTATCAAACCTCAATGGGAACTCCTTTTTCTGCCTTTTGAAGTTCCAATCGTAAAAAACGAAATCTATATCGAGTTGACACGTACATTTATTTCCGGAGGCCGGATGTAACGATCCTGGGAATCAACTGATTGTAGAATAAAATTTACACCTTTACCTTTTACACCTTTAGTCGTTCAAACCTGAACTATCTGGTGAGGAAAACAAAATGGCACCATACCATTTCAGGTTCTGAAGAACCTCAGCATATTTTTGCGCACGATGAAAAACAGTTATTCTGCAACTTTCAAGAGTATTGCTTGTCATATTTGAAATATATTTGAGGATTTGATTGTGACTATGAAAGTAGCGCTGCTAATCTAGAGTGAAAGGGGCATTGTTTTGTTATGTTTAATTTTAGTCGTTCAGATTGCTCAGTATTAACAACACAAATATCAAAATAATGAAAATACCACAGAATCACGATATGCAATCAAAATCAGATTACATGCTTGAAATGATTTATGACATCATGCTTGAAAAGCTTTTTTAAATAACTCTAACATTTTATTTAATACCCATAAAATAAAATTTAGTTAATAATAGTTATGAAATGCGCAGTTTCTTCAGTTGCAAGATACCGTCTACTTTCTAAATTTGACAGAATTTTTTTCTTTGTACAGCCGACAACCATTATGATCCTCCGTTCAAACCACCGTGTTGGTCTAAATTTTCTTCAGAGGATGAAATGGTCGAGTTAGTATTGTGGATAACATGGCGCGGAATAATCGTCCTTTTCATTTCATTTTCATTCGCCATTTTCTTTTTGCCTCTTACACTAAAATCAACTAACGCATAACGAATAATACCTCTCGATCTATCTAGTTCGACGGCTATGATAATTATTACCGAATATTCTTTTAAAATATTCGTTACAAAAATAATATGAAAACTCGTTTCACAGTTATTTGTGGATATTTAGAATATGTTTTGGTTTCGTATTCCTTCTCAGCAGATTCGTCCTCAATGTTTTTCCTACCATAATTGATGATTACCCTCGTGGAAAACTAAATCACGTCGTTTTTTGTATTGATAATGCATGACGTTGAAATGGCGTTATCGCGAATTGGCATCAAGTTGGTCATTCCAAGAATTGAAAAAAAAAGAATCGCCCATTTTCTCCGCTGCACATCTCCTGTAGGAAAGATGCCCCGGCATCATTGGAATTGTATATGCCTCCCTCTGCCCACTTCTCAATTACGAGCGTTTCTATTTTGCTTCATTTTCTGTGCGGGTCACCCGTGTAACCCTTAGCCTCATGTACTCTTTCCACAAACCTTTTCTAAGGAGCTTGAATAGGAGGAGTTTGCGTATCAGATTTCATGCAACTTGCCTTCATTATTCTAGTAATTGTTAAAGCTACGGAAGACGAGAGGTAGTATTTTTTATAGGTGGGTGGGCTTTTAGCGTATTGCAAGTTGTGGGAATACATTGGATGTAATGGGATTTAGGCAGATTACGAACAACATACTCCATGATCAAGAAACACTGGCGATAAAAAAAAGAATCACTTTATTCCAACGGTAATTGGGATACGCTTCTCTCCAGTCACTGAGTACGCAAGCGGAATTAAAGATTTAATTGAGGCGGAGGGGATTCGAGTTCACCTCTTGAAATCATTAGACATCTTTTAGCGGATTCGAGCACTCTAGTCAAATGAGGGCAACGTTTTCTCGGGATCTTAGCTTTAAGCTCATATTCCCTCGCATAGTTCGCGATTACAAGTACTCCGATGCTAAGCTCGGCAAGTATTTGCGGCAATGGAGATGGAAGGTAATAATACCTTCTATTCACTGAAAAGTATTCCTTTCACAAATGTGCTGCTGGGGTGACTTCCAATCACCTCCGACCACTCGGTGTAGAGGTTGGTTTACCGTGTAGGTCTGCGTGAACTGCAATCATAACCTCAGTTCCAACGCATTGGTGTTTACGAGGTTATTTAACATCGCGTGAAAGCGGTAAACTTGAACGTCAACTGTCAACCACGAAGTTCAATCAGTCTCTACATGCTTGTTCCCATCGCATGCGCAGTGCGTGTCTTGAATGTAGAAACTAATTTCCCACCTTTCTCTTCGAGCATTTTTCACGCGTTTCCACGGCTCTCGCACTAGTGATAATCGCCTCACATTTGTACACTATTGTTCAAATGGGCATAATTATTTCCCACCATTTTTCCCTCTGCGTGTAAATCACAATCCACGATAATAATTATCACAAATTTTTTCAGAGCAAACGGTTCAAGAAATCCTTATAGGAAGAGATATTCTGTGGGGAAAATTTAAAAAAATTAAAACATATGACTCAAAAGAGGAAATATGAGCATAATCTGCGAGTACTTCTCGGGATCTCCCAGACGCTACGCTAGCTTCTGCGGGCAACGCCGTATTTACGAGCGTGTGGTTTCAAGCGGCAAATGGGTCGAATGACTACCACTCGTAAAAGTGCGACAATAACCGCGAGGCCCACTTGAGTCGCATCCGAAAAGCGGCTCGGGTCTGCTAGCCGCACGCTCGCGAGGCTGCCGTGGACTGCTGTGCGCGGCAAGGAATCCACCTCGAGAGTTCCCGTGTAGCGGTCTCGCTCTGCAGGCTCGCGGCTTTGCGAGGAATCGACTGCGACTCGTGACTTTCGGGAGGTATCGTAGAACGATGTCAATCGCCAATGAAATCGCTAATTACGATAGTGCGATGCACTCCCGTTGGGGATGGGAGTATTGTAGTTGCTCCTATTTTTCGGTGGCTCTAGCCCTCTACATATTTTTAAATGCAGTCAAAGTAGCAGCACGAAAGGTTTCTGTAGGTTAGAGCTGTTTTCAACCGCTACTTTTCCTAATCACTCGGTAAACTTGGGATCGAATATCGCCACAGCGCAGGTGTTCCTTAGCGGTGTAGTATTCGTTTCATCCTAGTTAAAAACCTCTCTTACCATATGTCGCGTGAAAATTCTTTCGCATAAATATTCCTACTGCCTCCTAATAGTTCTACGTCCCTTAGAAAATTTCTTTTTCTCCGCAGTAGGTATCCTGTTTCTCAACGCATGTTCCGGTCTTTTTGCTGCATAACACGACTTAAAATGTATTGCACGGCTTTCAAAATTCATTCTCTATCTTCGTTCTACTTACCCCTATGCTTCTGAATTCATTTATCATGCAAGTACCGTATAATAAGATGATCTCCTGAAAATTTTTCAGCATTTAGCTTCCAAATAAAACTGTCAGAGATTTAATATGCAGCAAATTTAAATATTCAAATATCTGGAAATATTTATTCCATTGATATTACATCGATATTACATTGATTGATGCTTGGGGTGGTTTACCATAGATAATGTTGATCAGATGCCTTATAGTTGAAATGAGTGCTTGTTCATCTAGCATCTTTATATGGGATATTTATGTAGTCAGCTGTAGATAACTTTGGTTAAATTCTATATTTTTAACTTCCATCCGTCACGGCTCAACTACAGCACATTAGTTTAAAAATTGGCCAAGCGTTTTACTATTGATGAATTAAAGTTAGTGTTCACCCGAATGAGCGTGAAGTAGCCGACACAGCTACTCCTTATAAGTAGCTGAAGTGTAGTACTTTTTCAATTAGTTGCGAGTTGAGTAGCTGCTTCTCTTTTTGAGGTGGTACTTGCCTCAATTTTTTGTGCTTAGTTAACTCTGAATGAAATACGATGCAATTCCATAAATTGCGTTCTTAGCGACGTCAAAGGTGCATCGCTTTTAAACCCGTATAAAACCCGCACTACGTTGACGTCTAAATATGCTGGGGGTAGGAAATGAGGGGAAAGTTCCACTTCCGCTTCCTGCTGGCGTTCTTGTTGCGAATCCAGACCCAATGGGCGTAGGAGATGTGACCAAAGGACTCGACCTCCTCCACTTCTCCCGTCAAGGTCTCCACTGAATGGTGGCAAGATGTATGGGCGGTGGAGGAGCCGGCTACACGACTGTGAATCAGCTGACTGGCGCAGCGGCCGGTGTGCCGAGTCGCGGTCTCCGCCACCGGAGGAGCTGTGGATCCGACGGAGCCGCGCCGACGTGAGCTCGGACCCTGTGGCGGGAAACCTTAGCACTTTGAACGATCAGCGTTTTGAGTTCAGAAGTGTCGCGAGTTTTTTGTGAGCAATGACGGCCCTGCTCTCGACTCGCGGCCAATGTTAAAAGAGAGGGAATCGCGTAGGCTGTGGAAGTAAATAGGAATCAACCAAGGTTTCCTCTAATGAAGTCACCAATGGTTTTGGTAGTTGCGTATGCTTTTCCCGCTCGCAGAAATTTGCTACCGTCTATTGTGGTACGAGTGATTTATATTTAACAATCATGTCCTGGTCTCTTTCATATTTCCTTGGTTCCCGAATGCTGGCCAATGAGAAACCCAGCCTTAATGCCAAAGGAACCTCTGGCGGCTCTCAGCATTCTCTATTCACTTGCTCCTCGCCCGTGGGGGATAGTGGCAAATAATATTAAATTTATAAAAATTTATTCCGTATACTATGATGAAATTTCAGAAGATTTAGTCTAGGACTATTTCTAAAAATGCCTAGATTGCGAAAATATGATTTAATTTTTAGCCGTTTAGTGTAAGGCTAATTAGCGATTTCTCCTTTATTCAACCGTAAAGTTTACCCTGGACAGCTTTTATTCGTTACATAGCCGGGTAATTCTGTTCTGCAGCAAAAGTGTTTTTTAAGGAATTGGGTGAAACAAGTGTCACCTACGTATGATCAGGAAAGAATTAGGACTAACTGAAGTTATTATTCCATCGTTTTTTACTCTCTCGCATTTTAACTGAAAATGAATGAGAGCCTTTCTTGCTTACCTGTTTTAAGTGAAATGAAATCCGACCAAATCATGGTAACGGAAGGATCGGAAGGATGCAGTTTTGTCATCCCCGGAAAAGCCATCGTCAACGTTGATGCCGTTACTATGTTAGTAATTTGTAAGCCAATCGTTGCCTCCCCACCCAGTTTCTCGGCGTCGATGCAGCTATCCTTCTCGCTTACCGTCCTTACCCCATTACCTTCTTCCTCTTGAAATCCTCATTAGATTCACATCTCCCTTGGTTGTCTGTATCCCCTCTTCTTTCTTTTTCAGCTTCTAACCTTTCTAAACATCATTTCCCTTCAATTTAGGACTCCATACTCTCTGTTGAGGCCTAAAGCACAATTTTACGTATCCGTTCGCCCCTATCACATCTTCTAGCTCCTTCGATTCTCCTCCTCCAACTTCGTCCATGCTTTCCACTAGTGTTGCCGCTAGACTCGAGAAGAGACCGGGATCGGAAGTTCGAGACGAGACTACTGCCGTGAGACTCTCTGGAGTCTCGTGAGAAAGTGGTGAAGAGCTACGAATCAAACATTATTTGATACCACAAAAATTCTGTAATTTAAAAAAATTGTGGTTAGCATTGTATTTAAATTGGGACTTCGCGACTTTAATAACATTATAGTGGATTTTGTAAAGGCTTTACTCTCCTTGCGAAAATCAAATTTTTTTGCCGGATAACATCAATTCTGACACCACGAGTACGACTTCAAGAGCATTGCTAAGGAGTGCCTGAATCATAAGCTCTCTTTAGCTCATCACCGCAATTAAGACCTTGTATTACTTATTTTGCGAACGACTTAAATAGTGTAAAGATATTATTATGACTTCTAGAAGCATTTAGAGTGAGTAATGAGTCTGGAAGATGAAATACAGTGGCCTCGACCATCCGCTTCGTAGAGCGCCTGTATCACCAGCCAAAGATCGTGAGTTCGGTACACTCCGTGCCCCTAGATGGAATATTTGACCTAGATTTGTGTATTTATGTGTAAAAAAGCGAGATATCCTGCACGATAGTTGTTACTACAATGCCCGCCGATTCCGGGCTTGGATTCTATCTTGTAAGTGGCATTCAAGAGAATTAATAAATATGGCCTCTATCAAAGACTACCATAAAAAATGATATCGTCTTAAATTGGCCGTCGTGAACTACTTACCTTGTGAAAGTATGAATATTTGGCAATGGGTATTTTTTCTAATATTGGACTTTTTATACTTTTGGACTCCGTTAAATAACGTTCTTTGGGCTGGTTATTCATACGTCCCATGCTTATGTCATACACCGAGTTCGATAAACATGATCGCAAAGTCAAATATACGTTTTGAGGCAGCATATGCTGCTTGAAGTAGTTTGAGCGAAATATTATTTTACCTAGAAATAAATTAATTTTGTCTCATTTGAAAGAAAAATGTATCACCCTTCCATTGACACTAAAAATTCAACCCCTTACGGCATTACTTTCCCAGTTATTTGCCAGAAAAAACCAGCCCTTTTACATGGGAAATGGTACGTGTATGCACTCCAGAGAGACCTTATTTGATAAATGAAGAAGTTCTAACGCGTAGATCTCGTAAAAAAAATCAACGGGGTGAAGTTTGTGTGTTTTCTCAACGATTTTTGAAAATTAATTATACTGTCACCGCAGTAAATTCTTCGGGATCACAATAAACCTTCCGTTTTGATGGAGTTTCAAACGTACCACGTGAATAAAAAATGTGTCAAGTTAAAGCTTTATTTGGATATTTTCATTTGAATATTCACAATTCTGTCATGCCAAACTATATTATTGCACCCTTAATAATGCAATATTTAATTCGTGTCTCACAGCTGGTGAAATTAAAAGATATAATTCGAATATGGTTTCTATTATTATTACGGTACTATCTCCCTCACACTACCTTAATTGACCCTTACTTTTGAGCAAGAATAGCTGTAGATTAAAGTAGTATTAGCACTTTCGGGAAGAGTCACGGGTTATGATTACAGATTAAAAAGTAGAAGTAACTTGACTGAAATCTAGTATTAACTTTTAAAAATACCCTAAAACTGCATTCTAAATTGTTTCAATTGGTAGTTGATGCAATCGATTGCCGTATTTGATTATTTAAACAATATTTTCAAATTTCTTTCGACTAAATTTTCAGTGATAAGAAACCAAAAACGTGTCACCCTTAATAGCGGAGCTTAATAAAGGCTCATGTTTAGTAATTTCAACATTAGTTTGTTGACAGGCAGTTACGATCTTATTGACACTAAAAAGTTGCCAATATTTTTTTACCTATTTGATCAGTTGATTTTCCATAATTATTTTTCAATTGGTTTCATGAATGACCCGAGAATTGCCAATTATATAAAAAAATTACTGTTGCCGCTATTGTGTCTGGCTTCCTCTGCTTTTGTTCATCTGACAATTCTCTTCAACGTGTTAACATTGTTGTGTTATTTTCATTTAAATTTGATTTGTTCGTCGAAATTTCCAGAGACTACCGTTGGTATAGAGAATTATTTATTCGTTTATGTCTCTCACGGGTAGATATATGGACGAAAGACAAAATACGAATAAAGTTTTGCCATATTCATGGCAAGTCATTACTTGCATTGTGTTTGCTTTTGCTTATAACAATTTAAATTGTGGATCATTTTAAATTAATCCATAAGAATTCGTTACAAAGTTTTCAGAACTTCAGTTTTTATGGCGGAAATTTATGGTCAGTGTTTGGTAAAAGTAAACATACACGAGCCTGTCCCGCTTACTTCCCAAATTACCAATGGAAGAGTATTATAACTCTGAAAACTCGTATTTCTTAAAAAGAAATTACTGATACGGTGTAAGGTAAATTAAGAACTCAAAAGTTCTTGTGATGACTCATATCTGCTGATATAGAATAAATTATTTGAAGCCAAAACACTAATGCTGCATTAATAGCCTATTAATAACCTAAGATGTGCCTCATCCTAACCCTGGATCAAGGATGAGGCATTTGGTACGAAGTAATGAATATAGAGAATATGGAATTCTAGATAGTATATCCTTGGTTTTTTTCTGAAAGAAGTAGTTTTCCGTTGTCAATTATTCGAAATTACATCGAGATTTTTATCTGGGAAGTGAATGCGGGAAAGTTAGACATCGGAAGAAACTATGACCTCACTTATGCTGGCCTCTAAT
Organism: Ceriagrion tenellum; assembly: GCA_963169105.1. Classification (NCBI taxonomy): domain Eukaryota; kingdom Metazoa; phylum Arthropoda; class Insecta; order Odonata; family Coenagrionidae; genus Ceriagrion; species Ceriagrion tenellum. The sequence goes on from OY720638.1 coordinate 13,164,973, forward strand.
TCTAAAAAATAGAAAAAGCCTTACGGTTTTTTCTAATTTTTTCTGGCATTCTCGAACGAGATAGTGCGGCTGAAGAGGATAACTAAAGACAGCTTGAGGGCGTGGGTCAGAGTTTATTTCACTTTCGTTTACTTCAGCAAGCAGCCTTAGTAGGCCATGAGTGTAATTTCATAAATGCACTCCTAAGAGAAAGATATTGGGAAGAACTGGGTAGCATGGCGTGAAAAGAAAAGCAGAATAATATGGTTTTGAGTGGCCTTCTGAGAACAGGATCAAGGATGAGGCACATTGTGTTGCGGTTTTTCGCAATGAGTATTCCAAATATACGGCTACCTTGAAGGGTGTCGCTACGCACAGTACTTCGGGCATATTGAATTATTCCTGTGCCAGTTTCTCTCTTGGGCTAGTTATGCAAGATTTAAAAAAAAACATGTGCCATTAGAGCTACTAATGTTCTGCGAGACCTTTTTCTGTGCGCACGTGGAGTATTAATTGTTCTTTAGGAAGTTATGGCGTCCAAAGGAGTAATATGTTGAGAAAGTGAAGTGTTATGCAGAAGAAAAAGAAGAAACCAGGGTAGGGAAACCTCAAATCGGAGATAAGAGGTTCTTTTACTCCCCCAGCGTTTAATTTTCGTACGATATATCGAGTTCATTGCTATCAATCATTATCGCCGTGTAGCTCACGGTTATCCACTCACCCTCCAATGGGGAAAGCTGACGAATCCAACTTTTATATTTTTGAAGTAATAATAGCCTGTTTTTTATTTCGCCACTTTACTTGTGATTATTACCTTGGATTAACGCCACTATATAAATATTTAATTTTATAAATAAAATATTTTATATTATTTTCATACTTCAATTAAATTATTTATATTGGCCATCTTGGTTATTAGTAAAATTGCAAAATTCTTGCTATTATTATTTTAAAGAAATGTGTTGGCAATGCCGGGAGTGGGAATTGTTTTTTATCTTCTTCACCTTAGGTAGCACAAAAATATCTGTTCTGATATTAAAGAATTACTAATTTGTTGTTTTGAATGCGAGAAGAGACACGAGAGTCTCGTACGAGACTCGCGACTGAGATGAGAGTAAGGTTTCCGAGATAGAACTTGAGACGAGACCCGGGTTCGGAAAAAGGACACAACCCAGACGGGACGAGAATGAACCCCAGTCTCGTCTCGTCTCGTCTCGCGGCAGCACTACCCTCCACCATCCTTCACCTAAAGCTTAAAAGCGACTGCTTTCCATCCACCAAATCGAATTTTTAAAATGTATAAACTTACCGTCGGATACAAAAGCTGACCGATTTTTCATGTCACCAGCAACCTTCGCAATCCGATTGCAGTAATCCCGTCCGCCAACTAGCCCTCCGAGATGAAGTTTCACGTGAAACATAGTTCACTTTGTGCAGTCCAACCTATGCAGCGGATTGTTCGCGCGAATAGTCATGATCCCCTTCACTCCTATTGCGAATCAGCAACAAACGGTCTCCATGATCCCCACTTGCAGCACATCCTCACACTCTGGGAGAGAGACACATGCGGAAATTTTGTGACTGCGCTGCCTATTCAGGATGCTCGCCACCCATCCGTCAAAACGTTGCTTTTCGACGGGAGTCCGAACCGTAGACCCGGTAATTATATTAATGCTTACCTGTGAAGGTTTCGTTTTAATGTCCTATTTTGCATTGCTCTTCATATGCTGCTTCATAATAAATCACCAAGCCATTAAGTCATTTGATTCTCCCTCTCATTCTCGTTTCGTGGAAATGCTCCTTTTTTCTCCGTCCTAAGCCCAGTTACCCATTATTGTCACCTTTATCTTTGACCCTGCGCTCCTTTTTCTTCTGCGCATCTTTCCCTAGATATACAAATCTCCGTAAGGGTGCACTTCAGTGGTGAAGGCTTCACTTTGTGTAAACGCTTCGTAATTAAGAATCGACTGGATTATTTTCTCCATCGTTCATCCTCCCCTGGAAGTAAGCTCCTATGCATCCCATTTGGGGCATAAAGACGCAAATGGCTGTGACAAAATATATATGATCTAAATATTACTGCTGAAGAGATTATGACCGTGTACAGACCTTATAACGGTGCCCAAAGTTGTATGAGAATGTGTTCTGGAAGAGGGAAAAATCTTTTGCGGAGGGTCATACCATCGGCAGCACGTAGGCGTCTTTCCCTCCTCACCCATCCCACATCACTTGAATTATATGCCATAATTAGGCCGAGGAAACTCCAACCTTTCAACCGAACATGATTGTAATTGCTTTATAGTTGGTTGATTGATGTATACAGGTTCGAGAACAGCGCAGTACACGATGGCCAATAAAAGGCCACTCTTCCCTCGTCGCAATCAAATTATTTCCCTCGCCGTTTGGGGGCTCGGCCGACGGGAGGTGGGAGGATTGGGTAAGCGTTCTCCGCTACCCTCTTCATTGCGCCACAGCATCATTACGGCCTGGTTTTGTTTTGTCTGGTCTAAAACTTTTTCTGTGAGCTCTCTTATGTACGATAGATACGACGTCCAGGGGTAGTGCTCATGTTAGCCGGCTGAAACTCTTTCGTACTTTAAAAAACCTGAATGGTCTGTTAATATTACTGTAACGTGAATACCAAATCATGTAATAGTTGAATTTAACATGGATTAATTGCCAGGATAGCAGTATTTCTAACAGCTGAATGGGATTTACATGCTTGGTGAGTGATTTCCGACAAATGGACTCGACCCCTTATCCAGCGCTTACTTCAGCGAAGATAAAGGTAATGTTTAGTCATGTTTATTAACAATCTGCTCTAAAAATTATGCTATATTATTACACCATCAAGGAAGTAAAAATTACTTCTAAATTTCATTGCAAAAGACGATGACATATTGCTTTTGCTGGTAATATCAACGACCGAAGCGGGAACCGAGCGATATCTTTTCCTTACTTTATCGTAATGATATCCATCTCCGCGAAATCTGTCGTATTGGATGAAATATGAATGAGCAACCACAGACTGAAGAATTAATGTGCAGAACTGGCTTTAGGAATAACTTTTTTCAATGTCTTTTCATGTCCTTTCCAGCAAACGCTCGCGTCGCGCAGTAAATATAAGGGCTACTCAGCAGCAAGCATCTTGAGCGTTTTTTCGGTCTCGGCTGCTTTGACGGTCGTGGGAGGGGAAAAGATGTAGGCTAGGGCGTGCTTCATGAAATTGGTGGGTTTCATTCAATCACTCTGCTCACGTTAGATTATGGCTTGATTCTTGTTGGGATTCTCTCCTGCGCCCTCTCAAATACTTGTAATCAAGGGAATAGCCGTTATATTGCAACTTGCCTCGCTAGCGTACCATACGGGTAAGTCCTTTCGGGATTTCTGTCGCCGGGTCAAGGAATTAGGTGCTCTTCTGGCAGTCAGCGGTCGAAAAGTCCGTACTTGATATTCTCATACGGAACGAAGCCGAATTATTCGCTGAAAAAAAATCTTTTTCATGCCCTATCACGAATTAATTTATTTGAAAAAAAAAATGGTCATGGGTTTCTCAGTGGTATATTTTTTAATCAATAGCATAGCATTCCAATAGCGCACGAGTCCATGAATGGTCCCCGGCTGCCTACAGGAAATTCTGAACGCGCTCTATTATAAGATGTATTTCAATTGTACATTATTTTCTGTGAGCCCTATTTTATATCGATCCAAATGTATATAATATTTTCATACCTCTATCATTTTATCCTTGTTCCACAAATGAAAGGAATCGAAGAGAAATCAGAATTGTGGTTACACACTGTTCAAGGTGTAGGAGATGAAAAAATAATTTACCTCAGACCATCGAGAGTATACGTAGTGATATGGAACTCAAATTCGTAACGACCGACCGATTTCCAAGGCACAAGGTTAACGTGATCGTTCATGCCTCAAAACCGGTCGCTCGGCGATAATAAATTTGATTTCGATTTCAGAAGAGCTCTTTCCTTGTTCGCCTACGTGTTGAAATGTAACAACCCCTACTAATTCCAAGCAGCCGATGAATCCAATTTTTTACTGATACTCAGTGAAGCGGCATTCTTGCACTCTTTTCAAAGATAATTCCTTCAGGAAACTTCAGCAGGAGTTGCTGATTATACGTGTGTACGAAGTCCTCTCTTGCGTGTTCTTGCCACTCGGTCCTTAAGAATAGGACGCACTGAAATGAATTGTCATGGCATTCTTGGGTTAAATTCTTCATTTCTTGCAAGATTTGCGGAAGTATTTTTTTATAATTAGGCCGTAGCACTTGGTGGCAACAGCCTGGATACCAAAAATATACGACCATTCATGGCAATGCCGCTCATAATCTAGCTATGCAAAATAGTGCCTTCATCGGATACATAAAAAAATACATAGGTAAAAATATTAATTGATTCGCCGACCGCCGCTGAAAACCCTTTGGCCAGGTTACCCAGTATTGACGAGTTCGATTAATTACTCTGGCATATTTTTATAGTCTTTTTTATTTTGATTAGTTTTTATTTGTTTCCGGATAAAATTCATAAGTTTTACGGTGTGATGTTCTATTGCCATTCACGACTACAACGCAAGCAGATTGAGGCAGTAACTAAGCACTCCTATCTTACCTTAGTTTTACTTCCCAAATTTCAAGCAGATTGAGGCAGTAACAAAGCACTCCTATCTTACCTTAGTTTTACTTCCCAAATTTAAATTCCCTGTACTCTTCATTTTTATTGACAGTGTTCTAACAACCTTTGCCACGCGGCCTAATTCGTGCGGATAACAATATAAATGGACGAAGATGCCACTTGGAGCTTCAAAGCGTCTCCCTTGGAAAACGCCGCTGATTTCAGTCTGGGCGGTGAAATCCAAATTCCGCTTGTCTCTTTCTGGGAAGCTGCCAAATCCTCATTTCAAAGGTTTGAAGCATGGAAGGAATCCGTTTCTAGCGGAGGGACTCGCGCCGACGTGTTGTTGCCCAAAGAGACATGGAAATGGAAAGAAAAATGAAGATGTGGAATCCTCTGCTCATGCGTTGATTTTCCGGATACGAGGAAGATGGTGGAAGTGGCTCGGTAAAATGCTCGAAAAAGCGTGCGGTGGTATCATTAAGTCAGTGCCTCATCCGGCAGGCAGTGTAAGGTAGTGTGATTCTGAAATCACATCGTGCCGTGCGTCGGAACCTTGGCATGCCTCGCGCACTGCCCCCCCCCCCCCTCTCGCCCATTCATTGGCCGACCCCTCACTCCGTCCCTCCCCTCTCTCCCGCCCGCCCACTCCCCTCCCCTCCTCACAGCCGCGCGCCGCCGCCGTCAGTCGTTCTCGAGCGCCGCAGCCCGCCACTGTCACGCGCCACGCCGCTGCCGCTCAACACTCCCACTCACCGCCGCTGCTCTGTTGGCCTTCCCTGGAGTCGGACTTCCGCGCTTGGCCCCCGAGGACAGCCCGTGAGTTGAAAGGGCTTCGGCCCGCCTGGTCGACTCAGGACTGGCTGTTAGCGCGGACGTTATTGTAATTTGACGATTGCCGACAGTCGATAGTTTTAAAGGGACTGGTAGCGTAATCAGTTTGTTCACCTGTCGGCGGAATTCAATTTTCTTGACCTCATTCACGCATCGCTGAGCCATTTAAATGGAAAATTTGTTTCCGGAAGTTGTAATATTTTTTTCAAACTGAAGTAAAGATCGCGGTGCAAGTGGCTGGCTTGCCTCGAGTGTTGGCCGAGGCTCGCTTAGGCGGTGCGGTTTTGTGTTGTCAGCTCATCCGATGTCGCGTCGAGCCGTTGGGATGCCGCTTGACCGCGATGGCGGACGCTGCGCTTTGCTCGACATGCCCTGCGAGCCCGACAATTCGGGGAAAAGAATCTCTCAGGCCCTCAGATTAAGAACTTGGCGATGTTGATAAGTGAAAGTGCTTGCAGTGGCCACAGTTTGTCATGGACAATTGTTCTCTTGCCGTGCGGTGCAGTGTTTGAGAGCCTCACTGCCTGGGCACTCGAAATGGGAGGGGCATGGCGCCCAGTCCATGGGAGTCCGAAGGTTTAACGCGTGAAGGCATTCTTGTCGCTTTGGCATCTCGACGACGTTCATTTGGATTCGCTGCGTGTGTTCTTCTTCGTGTTCGCTTAAAATTCTCCGCGCAGCGTCGAAAAGGGCGACACGATAGCGCAGGAGCGAACAACTCCGCCGAAAAAATGTCATCACAGGAACCTTTTATTGTGTGGATAGTATGTACGAATTCCAACTTCCAAGGAAAGTGTGCCCTGCCTACGCTGTGGCGGAAAACGGGAATCTTTACTTTTGTTGTGCAGGTTGCGAATGCAACAGGATACACAGTTCAGCCAAATCAATACATTTGCATCTCAATTCCTGACTCGTTGTCTTCCTTTACATTTAAGAGAGACTCTAGGACACTTTTGTCGTTTATTTAAGTTCGTATTTTCCTAAACCGTCAAATTGCTCCATTGCTACCCTCGGTTATTATTTTTGTCTTATATTTTTGTTCCATATTTTCAGTTTTCCCTTACTGCTTAGTACTCGTTCAAATTCGATACGCCAACGCAAATCATCGAGCCGAACTGGAAGTAGATATAATTATACTGACACCTGTTGCAGAAAGACCGTACGACTAAGTGGGTTGATGTAAGGAAGGGATATGGTAAAATAGGTAAAAGCTCTTTCTAGTTTACAGTTTCTGAAGACGTGTGATTAATACAAGGATGCCCCTCATTCATTTCTTTAAAATTATCTTTATATAATTGACCTTGTTCCAAGGAATGCATTGTTCAATTATATTTTATCAATAAGGCATTTCGTGAGAAAGATATAAGGAGTTGTTGTTTCTGCTGGTGGTTGAGGCAACGTTTACGATGTTTTGACATAAGGAATCAGCAGCTCAGCGCTCTGGATCATTTCACCGGTAAAATTGACTCCAGTTTTTAGCGCGGCGCCCGGCAATTCAACGCTTTTCTAATTTCCATTGTACACCGGACATGTAATCGCTAAATTTGATGTATGCGTGAACGAGCATTTCAAATTGCGTCGTGTATAGCAGTGAATTGCAAGAACGCTTGCTCGAGTATATGAACGCGAGATGGAAAAATAGCCCCTGCTGTAATTCGATAATTTTTGTACGCCGTATTGAGAAAAATATGTAGTTTTAAATAGTGCAATAGCGTGCTCCATATTAAACGGGCTTAAATGTCAATTCCAGTCACTCCTCGAGCTAAATGGGCTCGCGTCTCCATTTCCTGCGCACGTTAGTCACACAAAATGATCGTCACTTCGGGCAGACAAGATCTATTAGCGCTTCATACGGGTTGACGCTCAATTCTGAGAACGTGTAGGCTATCCGAGGACGTCCCTTTAGAATTTACGGTTGCACTTTGCCACTCCGTGGCCAGTGTTTCACTTCCTCAACGAGTAGAATTTCTCCTGCAGTGATCTCGTCTTTCACGCCCTTAAGCCAAAAATCCTGGATTTAGGAGACCGAGGAAGGAAACATTTCAGTAGTCTAATCGTCAAGAGGAGTTAAGTTAGACGCATTGATGCTTAAAGCAGCTCTACACCAAAGTCTTCATCCAGATGTAGTAGTCCTTTTTTTCATATTCTTCGTAACATTTAGGCTTTGGAGAAATGCATTCTCAATACACAAAACGAATCCGTTAAATGCCGAAAATACGGATTTAACTTCATAAATAGCGGAAAATGTAATGCGTGCTAGTCCATGATTCCTGACTACACATTTTATTACTTAAAATTGTCAAAAACCCCAAATAAACGGAATGGGTGTCACGTGAAAATTTCACAAAGAATTCGATGATTCGTCAGCAATTTCCCAATGAACCATAGTTCATTATGCATTCTGTAATGATATTTGGTTCAATATGTGTAGTATTATGACACAATGCTCATATTACGTTGTGATACAAAGCGCGTATGGCAGCTGTAAATATGGTTTTTGATACTGAATGGCTACAACAGTAACGAAGAAAAAATTGAACTTGGGTGTATCTAGAGTATCTTTCAGTGGGTGGAATTGACCGATCTGTCGATAAACACTTCTAGGTTTCCTCTCAGTAAAAACAGTTTTAATAATGACAACGAGCCTGCTCAAGACGCGGAGCTACGTCGCAAGAGACAAGAGTGTCTAAAGTTAGCCCTACGCTGGAGAGGAAGTCCACTTGACACTCCTTTTTACAATTTAAATGGAGAGTTTGTAAAAAAAAGTTTCAAAGCCCAAGCACCAATTTTTTAATATTGACGCATTGTATTAACAGGTTTTAATTTTCGAATAGGAAACTAAAATATTGAATTATCCTGACTGGCGTGGCGTCACCGACTCTTGGTGGTTTAGTTCAAGGAGAAGTGTGATGGTGGTCGAGGCTTTCATCGGGAGCACTGTAGAGACTAGAGGTTTCCTCGTGAAGAATAGTCGCTGGAAATTCATCCGCCGCTGAACTCTAAACTCTTTGTCATAGGGAACAGTATCTAATATGCTTAAATGACTAAATTTCATGAGCGTGCTTGTGAACCCAAGGGGAAAGAATAAGAAAACGTAGCCAGCTGACCCTCAATTGACACTCCGCGGTGAGATGCGAAGGGCGGAGTGTCTTTATTACCGCTGGCGATAGTGACGGCCCGCTGCAGATGGAGAGACAATGCAGTGAAACAAGGTGACAGTCGCCTACGCGAAGCGTGACCTCATGGTAGCTAAGGCGTGCGTGGCAGGGGCCGACAAACGAGCGGAGAGAGGAATGATAAATCGTGGTAGACAAAGCTGCCGGCATCATTACATGGGTACAGATTTGCGTGAAAGGTTCCTTACGTCTCCGTGTGATAATTTTTTATTCAAGTGAAAACAGTGCATTATACCAATTATGTTTTATGGCTATATAAGTATTATATAACACGATGCCTTAAAGTCAATGAGATATATTTCGTAATGCTTCGGTTGCGAATGTACAGATTTTCCTGTAAACGCGAAATATTAAATCATGCTATTTAAATGGTTGATAATGAATATAACGGTGCCACGCCCTGAAAAGATTCGAAAAACTTATTTCAATATATTTTTCGTCGACTTCAGAATTCCGCGCCGAAAACTCATTCGTGATATGATTTAATTGTGGCAAAAGTGTCAAGTAAAATCTTGTATCATTTCTGTGACTCCATCCATATATGGTGAGTTCCTTGGCATAAATTAATGTACATAAATGAAACGTGGTCTTTGAATTTTGTTGTCTGACTGGAAAAATTAATTACATGTGTCCTAAATGACCCTCGATCTCCAATCCAGGCACCTTGAGAGGGCGGCAGTGTGACCACAGCGGGTCAAAACGGCAGCTTTTGCGATCTAAACTGGGCTGCATCAAAATACGCTAATTTTACTCTTTAATTCATTGAAGAAGCCCTTAAATACAATTTGATGAAGCATCATAGAGAACATTTTAGTTGACTTGAGTAACGTAGTGAAAATTTTGAAGTTGTTAAGGAAGGTTTGTGAACTTAGAACTGTGGTTGTCGAACCTGGCGACTGCCTTACTCCCCCACGCGGAGCTAGTTTGTAGGCCATGGATCTTTCCTCTTGTAAAGGGTCTTCTGTGCAACGAACTCTATGTTTCGCGATCTCTTATCTAGGTCTGTACTGCGACGGTGCGAAACAAAGAGGAAATACTCAACTCTTATTGGAGAAAGAAACGTGTGATTTGAATCTCGGGAAAGGTAAATGAAGCTATTCAGTTGATAATCTTGGAGGGGCTGCCCTCCATCAAGTCTGCTCTATCTTCCCAGCATTGCTCTGGTCTGCTGTGCTTAAGGAAGAGAAAATCTACGCTAAAATTAATTTAATTGGCATCTTTTCTCGCTGTTGCATAATTTAGGCAAATGGTTCGCACGGAGCCTGGCCTCTGAAGAACTTAAGCTTGTATATCAATCGTGACATATGCGAATAGCTTTCAATCTTCGGCGTCGTTTGTCGAGCACTCTTCGAGCTCTGTCAAAGAGCCGAAGTGGTTATCAACTGGAGGATTGCGTAAGTGGGACAAGCTTTTCGGGTGATGGGCGCTGCAGGCGCGTGGCATTCATGTATTCCGAGTCGAGGGCTGACTCATTTCACCAGGTAATTCACTTATTCCCGAGAATCTCTCGTAATCAGAAAAGCATAACCACTCAAATACTTATCAGGGAAGAGATTTTTGCCCGAAGTTAAACTCAGGGTCCATCTGTTTTTAACGTTGCAATTTATCCATTGCGTTGCCCTATTTTCTAGCAAAACAAGGAAAAAAATTACGTGTTACGATCACTCCGAGATGCGAAATGCAGCATCAACTCTATCCAGGAAAGAAATATAAAATGTCTCTCTCGCTTGAGTGCCTTGAAAATGGCGAGAGCTCCTTTCCAGAGCCTAAACGAGTGGATAGTATTCGAAAAACGATAAAAAGTGGAAAAAAGACTGGAAAGCCGCCTCAAATCCTCAAGTGTTACTTTCAATGTCAATCGTCCTTTTAGGGCAGAGACAGCCGAAACCACTCCGACGATGACGAGAGCAAGGAACGAGGGACCTTGAAGTGAAGTGGTGATGTAAACATTGGGGACGTGCGGAGACAAGCGGGAAAAATTAATGGAATGTCTTGACGCTGGGAGCCAGGTGCGGGATGATCTCTGGATGTCCTTGAGTCAGTGTCAGTCCTTCCCCCTAAGGGCTCCTCTTGGCCGCTCAGTTTTCTTTTTGGTGATTAGCACATGTTGTCGCTGTGGATAATCGCAGCAGGCCTTATAGTTCATTCGTAATACTATTCTATTTTCGAATATCTCATTAGAAATCAAATGTTTTTGGGTCTTCTCGCACAACGAGGCCTTAATTCACTGAGATTTATTTATCCACTTCCATGCACTGTAACGCTGAATCTTAACACAAAGCATTTAAAGTGTGTGCGTCTTATGTGGTCGTCATTACCTGGAATATATGCTAAATATTTGCAAGAATTAATCAAATACGCGTCAATTATGACCCTAATATCGATTTTGGAGTGGAATTAAAAACGTAAACTCTTTGAAACCTACTTTTTTCCTAATTTCAGTTACCTTTGGAAATATTTCACGGTGTAGTGCTGCTTACTACTTAAACTTTACTACTTAAACGCGTCACGCTAATGTGTGGGTACCACACATGATCTCAAACGATGCTTCGTTTTGCGGCGTCAAAACATAAGAACATGCAAGTGTGTTTATTATTTAAATATTGGCTAGTATCAGTAATAAGTTTTTTGTGCTCGTGGCTGCAAGAGCTGTTCCCGTTGTCTGGTTGATCCGGAACTCTATCCGCAATCAGTATTCCAAAAGTTCAACAGGTCTGTGCATATTCTTCTCCAGAAAATGTTCATTCGCCCAGCAAGAGTTCAAACTCTTGAACCGTACCTGTTTGAGCTGGCGAATGAGGTCCGATCCCTTGAAACTCGTCCCCCACCCCCGATCCACCCTCACCTCGTACTTCAGTGGAGAAAGATTTAGCTCTTCTGCCCCTGGGGCTGTTGAACTACGCCCTTTTATTCTATCGGCGTCATTAGTTGTACATACTTCTCGCCCGTCTTCAGTGGCTTTGTACGTTGGCAGAGGCCATTTTATCAGTGGATGTGTGAGGCTATTGTTTTGGGTGCTCAGACTGACGAGAGTGTCGTTACACTAAGCCGCAATCCAAGGATGAATGTAGTATCCTTATTCACGGCGGGATTCTAACTCAGGACCTTTGCGTTACTAAGTAGGCGCATTGCTCACTCTTAATGAACTCCGATGAAGAGAGAACCACCGAATTTATGTTCAGGAGTAGTGGTGGTGATGCAGTCAGTGGGGCAGAGCATTAAATGTGAGCCGTTGGCTGTAGTCGTAAAAATGCCTCGGTAAAGAAAGGTAAATTTTAAATTAAATTAGAGCCTAAACAAATGTCTCCAAATGCTTGTATTTGTGATTATATCTGGTTGATGGGACTAAGGTGCATTTTCTTAGAGTCTAAGAAAGGAGGAGACTAAGGTTCTTTAAAAAAACACTGGAGGTGGTGGTGTTAAAATGAACTTACACAAGCTGTTGACCTACGGATACTTGGACCGTGAGAGGCGAAACTGTTGATAATCGAATCTGAAACAAAGTCTACAACGTAATATGGATGGCAGAAAGCAACAGTAAAGGGTATGAAGAAATAAGCAGTTGTCCTGCAAGCACGTGTGAAAGAGGAAATCTTATATTAGTATAGGAGAGAGGCGAAATTTGGGTGTTTGTAGTATTTTGGTCTTACGTGCTTTGATGGTTTACGTCATTTCGCAATTGCCGTCTGCCCCGTGCAGACAAGAGCAACAGCACGCGAATGAGTCGGAGGATAACCCCTCAAAAATCGAGCCGAGCCAAAGGAAGTTTGGCTTCGGTACCTGATCTGGAACCGGTGTTTCCGTTTCTGTCATGTCAAGCCGTTTTCCGCGAAATTATGCGATTTACGTAAATAAAACATTATAAAACAAGTCCTTAGTAATATTCAGTAGGCCTTGATGTCATGAAGTTATTATTGTAGACACAAAGTTTTACTCAGACTCGAACGCCGTCAAGAGAAATAACGACCTGTTGCCGTAACTTCGTAAAACAATTCCACGCTCACAATTCACGTCGGCAGTCTCTTCGTTGAGTCTCGTTGCTAAGGAGAAGCTTCCGTTTTCAGATTACCCTGAAGGTCTTGTGACAGAAATCTCCGTGTGGGATCGTGAGTGCGCAGGGATCCAATTCCCTCGCAGTCGACAGCTGCGAAGAGGAAACAAGTCTCCACCTCTCACCGTTTTGGATCTCCGTCGATATCAGGGGCGTCGCGCTTTGCTCACGGTAGTCTTCCTACGCGTTCATTTTATATCCTTTTTCAATTCATTTTCCGCGAGACCTTTCACACTTAACTGATATACTGATCTTTTTGAGCATCAGACAAAATCTGAATGACAATCGCGTTTTCGCTCTCACGTGCGGAATTGAAAATGACAATTACGCCAGCGCTCGCGTTTTCGTCTTTCATTTAATGCGCAAGAGCTTTAAATTTGTTAAAGTAAAACCATTTAAAACGCGATCGTCGCCATTTAAAATTTGTCAGGTACTTTAAATCATTTGCAGGGGTGAGTTTTTAGGACAGTAGCAGCTAGACTTGCCCTTCGAGAGCGGTTTGTGTTTTGCATTGCCATAACGCCCACGTGAACGAAGGAGCCGTGATCCCACACCTTTGCCAAAAATTAATTGGACCGAACAAAAGAGCGTCATTCCTTGCTAAGTAATGGGGTGTAATCAGACGCATGTTCTTCCGAGGGATAACTCCTTAGTTTACTCGTTTGCCTTGTCTTACTATGGCGTTTTGCAATTATGTTCTCGAATGGATGCAGAGGACTTCGGGTTTTTGAGAGTTGGTCATTTAAATGGTTCCACTCTTTTATAACATTGTTGTGTATATGTTGAGGTTCGTCGGCTCTCTTTACGGCATTGAGAGCGAAGACGCCGCTGAAGTTGATCCCTACAAGAGGAGAGAAACGTCGGGGCGTAAAACGGAAGCACTTCCAGCGAGACTCAAAGCTTTCTCATCGTCAACATGTGAATGCGAAAGTCTTAAGTTCGACATATGGTCTAGTATTTCCGTGGTTACCATCAAAACTTCAAACTCCAGTGACATCCCGTAATAGAAAAAATGTAAAATTTGTAGCGGTACTGTTTAATCTGAACTCCTTACAATATTTATGAATTATTCTCTTCTTTGCGTAAGGCGCATCATAACTTATCTTTCTGCCAAATTTATTATTCTTGAAATTTCTGCAACAGTTGTATGCCTGTCGATTCCAAGAAAAGACTAGCTTATATCGGTGACTATTTTGGAAAATGTGGGCTAAAAAAATTAAATACGTTATTGGAGAAGTGGTGGAGACACGGCGGCACACGAGTTGACCGGGTCAAGATACGGCGGTTTGTGGTGATGGCCAATGATCGAGGTCGTTTGCACCTCCCGAGATGGGTGGGATAGTTATGTGGGGAATGGGGGAAGACTGGAGAGGGAATCGTGGCGTCGCTATTGGCTGGTTGTTGAAGAAAGAGTGCCAATGCTACTCTGGATGTCACGGTAAGCCGTGAACCCGATCCCAAGCGGAGAGCGATGTGCATCATTTTGCTTTTGGGGGAAGGGGAAGGAGCGGATGGGCGAGGGACGGCTCATTTGGTTCAGCCGGGACACCCACCACCGCTGGTCAAGGATGGCAGTGATGTACAGAGCAGTAGAAAATAATTGTGCGGCCAAGTATGGCTCAAAACACGGAAAAATATATTTTCTTAGGTACGCCACAGTCGAGGGTTGCCGCATGAGTTGAGCCCTAAATCGGTAGGAAAGCGCGCTTTAGTCATGTAAATCGCAGAACCTTTCATTACCGCCCTTACGTCTTTTTGCGTCACTTTAATTTTATGACACTACTTCGTTTGAGCCCTTCTTCAAGCTTTGAGTGGAAAAATATTGTTTGAAAATAGAGTAGTGCTTTATATTATTTTCAATGAAGGAATTCCAACTTGACAACCTATCTCCACCGTATTTAAATTGCGACAGTTTCCCTGCCTTTCTGATCTCCTGGAGGATATGAAAAATTCCAGATAGCTCCCATCTCTTAGGACGTAAACTGACGAGATTTCTTGCCAAATTTCACAAAAAAATTCATAGCCATATATTAACAATTAGCGCTGTTAAAAACGTAGTTTACTCAAATTCACCGGGTCAGCCGATTACTTGTAAATCTGTTCTAAAGATCGCCCAATGATGTCAGCTCCTTATGTTTCCAGTCTCCATATGACTGTCGGACAAAAAACGCGTGTTATTTCCGTTAAGTTGCCCAAACTGCGACTGGCGCCGGTGTTCAAATTTGGTTGCATTTTTAGTGCTCCAATCACCCAATCGGCGATGAATCGCCAAATCTGGCAAGCCTAACATAGTCTGAAGTCACTCTTATGAGTATTGGCCCATTAGTAATCCGAGTCCCATGTGGGACGCCTCCGTCAAGAGACTGATCATCCATTTGTTACGCCATGCGCCTTTTTATCTGGTTGGCGAAAATTTCAATTTTTTTCTGGAGTGAGCATTAAAAGAATTATTATCATTGGGCATTGTGAGCTACCTTACGGACTAATATTTTTTCTTAGATGCAGGTGCACCGAATCGTGATAAGATATTTTATCGTGCCAATGGTATGCAGTTAAGTACTAATTACTTCGGTGCAAAATCAATGCGCCGAGGGTAATTTTGGGGGTGCGAAATACCAAAAAAATGGCGGCCCGCCCTAGTGTGCAAACGTTGTCGGGGCGGGTGGGCGCGCGTAATCCCGTCACGTAATTGTCGCGCTCTCTCGTGCGCAAGGACCGTGTACGCGGGGAGGGCCGGGTCCTTATGCATCGACGTGTGCTGCTGCTCCCCTTACACGTGAGAGCACGTCTCGAAGCAATTTCTTTTCCATTTTACGCTCGGGTGGCGTCCTAATACCCGCCGACCGTGGCACGACCCCGCACGGCCTTGGGGAGCGCGGCGGGGCCCGCGCACCATTTGCATCACCTCGTCGGGGGAGTGGTTTGGTGCGCGCGGGCCGGGTTCGCGGCGTCCGGATAAGTGACGTAGCCGTGAGGTCCAGATCATCTCCTTGCCCCGATATTGGAATTATTTCGGTATAGGATACTCAAGGGAGGAGTTCTGTTTGGTATTTTCAGTAAAAATGTTGATAGCAGTTGTTCTGTTTTATGAATAATTTTCTAACAATTTTTTTTTATTTAGAAACAAAAAACCGTAGGAATGTCATTCTTTCAAAAGTTTCTTAATCTTTAAAAATCTGTAATCTCCCTGCAGTCGTAATTGATCTCTTATTTGCCTAAACACAATTTTATTCGTGATTGTTAAAATTTTTCTCCTGACACCTGCCTGCCTATACTATACACCTGACCCCGCGAAACAAAATCCCGGCTACGTCACTGACGCTGTGTGAGTGGGGGTTAGAATTAGATATTAGTAAATACACCACAGTTCACTTCCTGCGAAAGTCATCAAACGAATGCCATGCCTATACTGTGGGTGGAGTAAACATAAAATCTAAAATACAGTAAAATATCTTGTAATTGCCGTAACTTCAGATATATCGTGGGGAACACACAGACAAAACATTTGCGGCACAGCATTTGAGAAACTAGGTTTTGTTAAACGTATAATAGGAAGGTCCTCGGATAAAAAATTAAAACAGAGATGCTACTTCGCTCTAGTTAGGCCATACCTTGAATACGCCACGAGCATTTGGGACCCCGGTCATAAAGATTTAACCAAAAAAATTAATAAAATACAAAGAAAAGCAGCACGCTTCGTTAAAAACTGCTACGAACGAACATATAGTGTTTCACAGCTGCTAGAGGGATTTAGGTGGGAGCCCCTAGAGACTCGGAGGCTACACGCCACGCTTAGGCTCCTTGAGAAATTCAGAACTGGTGAGTTTCAGAACGACACAGAGAATATTATCATGACTCCTCACTACATTTCTAGGTCTGACAGATGCGGTAAAATAAGAGAGATGCACTGCCAACAGATAGGTACAAAAACTCGATCTTGCCGCGCATAATAAGCGACCACAATAAAAATGAGCTCCTCTAAATACACTCCCATAATACATGTCACCATTTCACCTTCCAAAAACTTATATCTTTACACGGCTGGTGACCTACCACCCCCTGCCACACGCCCATGCGGTGGCTCTCAGGGTAGTATGTAGATGTAGAACCCTAACAGTGACACTTGTCGATATATCGTTTCTCGCCTACCATATTTCGGAATGTCACTGACGATATATCGCTACTCTCTCCCAGGTCATCCTTCCAAAAGAACTCGACAAGTTTAAAATAGTCAATGCACTGAAATGTCAAAATTCGCACCATTTTGTCATATTGGGTACGTATTCCCTCGATTTGAGAAAATGGAAAAAAATTAATGTGGGTGTGATACAAAACTTCAAGGGTTTCCGTTTCAAGGAATAGAAGAAACGAAATGAAATCTGGTCGTAAGGGAGGAGGGGAAAGCAAAGCGGAAGGATGAGCTGTTGGATAACAAGAAAGAAAAGCGGAGAATAGGAACGAAAATGAATGCGTCGAGTAAATTAATGTGGTCCATGGACGGCAGAAATCGAGAGAGGAGGATGGATGTGAGTGTGAGTTCTTTGAAAATATTATGCGAAACATCGATAACTCCCCGTGGAATTTTTAAGGGTGTACCTGTACATATTTGAGGGTAGTAATTCAGGTTTAGGCTTCCCTTACTTTCGATAGTGGCGACTGTTTTTGACGGGTTGCTCAGGAGACACTCTTCCCCCGCTAAGTCTGCTGCGATGCCTCGCTCCGCGACGAAGTGTAGTTTTGTTTTTGAATAGGGTATTATTCCGTTTCCCTAAAGGCACACCACACCGTAAGTTCCCGTACGCTATTTGTTACTCTTTCTATGCCAGACGGGGATCGGGTTGGTGTGGTGGCTAGAGTATTGGCTAACCATGAGGACGGCCAGGGTTCAAATCCCTGCAGAGGAGGATGTTTTTAGAGGAAACCCGATCCCTACTTGAGTGTCTTGTGGAAGGCAGTTCAAGTGCAGTACTCCGTCTGTCGGATGAGACGTTAAACCGTGGTTCCCTTGGCGCCTTTCGTTAAGAGCAGGCTAGTGCCGACGCCGGGTTTCTATCCACCCTTTCTCCTTTACCTATCTCCTATAGCGCAAATGACCTCAGCCGTCGGTCGCCTCCCCAAAAGTCGAATCGAATCCAACCCAGACAAATCGATCCATTAAGAAAGTGCACTATTTTAACGCGTTACTATACTGTTTCTGGACAAGAACTTGACGCTTTTAGAGCCCAGATCTGCTGATCTCAATAATAATAGCCTTTCTCATTTGTAGTTCAAATTTTAGGTACCTTCCCCCTCAAGAGTTTTTCGAGGTGGGGTGTTCGACTCACTGAGTTGGCTACATCCTCTCCGTCAGGGCCGAGGCACGGTGGTGGAATATTTATTTTTTCGAATAGTCGCAGCGTTGCGATGCAATCCATATTTTAACCTGGAAAGTTTCTTATATTGTCTCCTTTGACGGAGTGCGACGTTTTTAAGCGTCAACTTGGACACAGACTCGGGAGCAACAGAGGTCGACGGAAGGGCCTAATGATTTTAAAGAAGCTAATTACTTTAATTTCTATTGTCAAATCTATTACGCGATGGCTCCACGTGGATAAAACAATTCAAAGAATCAAGGAAGTCTATCCTCCCCATTGTATTTTGTTGCATTTTCGAGAACTCGTCCCTTATCGCGAATGCTTTCGCAGCGGATAGACGGTGAAAGACTTCCGTGTTTATTTTCAGTTCTCCTCTTCGTTAGCATGTGGTAGGTACAGGTGAGTTGGGGAGGGAGCGGGAGAGGTTTTTTTGTGAGAGAAACAAGGCGGGCAGACACTCCCCCGCCGTCACCCCCTCCCGCCCCCCCGCCCCCAGCCCATCGACCTCCCCCCACCCCTTCCCTCTCTCGTCGCGGAGAGGGAGGGCGGGGGAGTAGGTCGGCGCGGTGACGGTGGAAGACAGTGACGACGCCGTGACGCACGACTCTAATCGGTTTACTGCTTTCTTCAAAGTCGTTGATAACGCCGTGGAGAATCATTTTCCGTTGCAGTCCCGGCCTCTCCCACTCCATTCAAAGGACACTGGATGAGTGTGCACCGTAACATTGCGAGGCATTGGTGATTCTGCTTTTATCCTGGTGCATCATTGCTCCAAGAAATACAGGATAGTGGCCGGGAGGCTCGGAAGCCCCGCTTTCGACATCACGGGAAACATTCCTCGTGAAAATTCATGGTGGAGGCTTTCCTCGTGAAATTAGTCGATCTTCTAAGATGAGAGGCCGTTAGGAAATTGCAAATTTGCTGAAACCGTCTTATTAAATTAGCACTTGTGCTTCCTGATTCGGAAATTTACTTGAGATTTTGTTTTTTTTTAATTTACGTATTTAAATTCGTTAAATCTTAAATCTCCGGTAAGTTGCTTGAAGGGTTAGGGCGGCATTGGTGGGAGGGAGACAGGGGGGGGGGGTCGAGAGGGCGAGGAGCCATAGTGAGAAGGGCGGGGAAAGGGAGTGTGGGCCAGTGTTTCGATGAGCGTCCGTAAGTGATGATTAAACGTAATGTTGGCTCTACTTCTAGCCTGTGCGTCTTTTTTTGTCACTGTATGATTTGTCGATGTAAAATGAGTACGGGATGATATCCACGATATAAATGGCTTTTGAGTCTTTCTTGGAAGTTGTTTTAAATGCCATACCCTATGCCATACCCTAGGCTATCCGGGATGTCCAGCAAAATCCCGTCAAAGATAGCGAAGGCTGGATATTATAAGGGCATCAGAGTAAGCTTCTCTGGATTTGAATTTCAGGTTCGTTGTCGAGCACTCTCCGCAGGGGCTTGCCATGTCGTCGAGGTACAGAAGCTACATAATTTTTACAATTTTCATTGATTTTAAAGCTCAAGTCAGTCATAGAGGCGAAATCAATTTGACGAGAACTCATTATCAATATGAAATGAATTTTCTTTCAGATGGTCAATTAGCCTTCCTCCCCTAGGGAAAAGGCCCGTGATAGCATAACAGGATTAGAGCATTCTTTAGTTCATTACGCATGGCCTGTTGGAAGAAGTGACGGCCGTACGCTGTCAGAAACGGCCTTTCGATATAATATCTTGATTTGCCTGCCTTCGCCTTGCTACCATGAAGGGACACTATCTGGGCGAATCAGAGGTATATTTCATCGAGTTTTCTTCTTGCTCGAGGCGTTTTTAATTTGAGTTGAATGAATTGAGTTCAAGTGTCCAGTCTTCGTTTCGCCGATCGAGCGGTGACTTTGACCTGGTGGACGTGGGCGAGTGCTTCCGCGGCTCTCCTATTTTGTTTCCCCCCGATCCGCCTCGCGCGTCCCACGCGGCCGCTGGCTGCGGAGTGATCCGCGGCGACCGTGCACACCGCAAAGGTAGTCGGGAAACGAGTCCCGAGGGATTCGTTGCCGGCTTAGGCCTCAAAGTCTTCATCCACCGGGAAACCTTACCAATGGCGGTTACTTACTTACTGACGTTATTAAACTTTGGGATGTCGTGTGAGCTCGCGGGCATCGAGTGGGGCCTCTAAAATGCAGCCGCATGGAGTAAAAGCGAGATTAATAATTAGATAAGGGCCGGACGTGGTGATGACGTGCCCGAGGCTCTGGTCGCGTCTCTGGACTAGCGACGCCGACTGCGTGCACCGTGAGAGAGACGAGCGATATAATTTGGCTGGTGAAATGGAATCCCCGCGAGCACCTCCGGGTGCGTCAGGGCGTACGCTGACCATCCGCGCATTTTCTAGCCCTGACCCTGGGTGAGCGCAGTTACCTGGAAACTCAATCTCGCTAATTGGGTATGCATGCTCACGTGGCGGAAAAAATGGGGAAAACATGTCCTCTAGTCGTGATCTAAATTGTGGACACGTGGAGTGCCAAAGTAATAGAATTTTTGCATGACCTAATGGACTGATTGCGATCGATGAAGCCTGAATCTCGAATAAATTGATCATCATCGTATAATCACTCTTTGTCGCCGCTGCTTTTTCGAGAAATAATCAATCTTCGAAGAATCTTGCAAGACTTCCTTGTTTTGGCGCTGATTAAAAACCTTCGCAAATAAAATTTAGAGCGTTTATTTAATTAAGATTTCGGCTGGGAAATACATTCCAAATTAATGGTCTCCCCTTCCTGGCAGACGGAAACAAAGTTGAGGAAGACCTTAAATCTCTCTATTTAACCCACTAACTACAGATATTTGGTACTGATATTGTCATGTTGACAATGAATCAGTGGAAGTCATGTTGAAAATGAATGAATGGAAGACCTTGAATCTCTCTATTTAACCCACTAACTACAGATATTTGGTACTGATATTGTCATGTTGACAATGTTTTTTGCATGCGACGAGGCTCCTTGAGGCGAATTGAATAATTTATGGCTAATTGAATTTCTTTAAATGTGGGTATAAATTTTCCTAGGAAAATGTTAATCACCTCAATTTAACAATTTTAAGTGTCTTCATCTGCCTTCTATTCTTCCCTTTAGAGAAAACGTTTTTGATGACAAAGTAATCCAGTTAGCAATTGTAATTCCAAGCGTAGCATTTCTCAGAAACTGCGTTCCATCCGATTATTCACTCGTTAGTGAGAATTTTCAAGTCCAAGACGAATATCATGGAAGACCTTGATATAAATATAAATAGCTGTAAATTTTGGTTAAAAGTAATTAATTGACGTACTCTTGACCAGGAAATATTTTACTATGACGTTGGATGGTATTTATAATTCACAACACTTTCATTCCCCACTGCCGAGGGTGGTAGGAATTTTATTCTGGAAAATTAAACGAAAAATTTGCAATGAAATGCCCACTTAATGAACAAGAATAGCGTATTGCAATAAATCCAACCTTAAAATATTTTCTATCACTAAAGACAATATCTGATTGAGAATAGAATGGATTTTGCTTATTTTAATTTGAATAATAGTTGTTTATTTTAGAGAAACGGGTCGGAAATTTTAATAGCGAGTAAAGGAGCAACATACCTGTGCGAAGAACAAAAACATGACATCTCTCCATAGCGTCTGAAGATGAGAAATCCAATGCCAAAACCCGGGTCGTGATTTGAAATGAAATTCAGTCTCAAATAAATTAACTATATTTGTATGCTTTTATTGATTTAATAGATATACGACTGGGTTCATCGCATAGACCTCATCATCAGGAAAATTCATAGTTTATTTACATGTTTATTGTTTAGAATGAGTTTACTCACTTGTTATAGTTGAGTCTGAAGAAAAGTATTTTCTCTGCGGAGTTTTCTAAATTCAAGGAAATTGATGAGCAGCGAAAACATGGACACGCTTCATCCTACTGAGGTATAAAAGGATCTTTAGTTTACTGAGGGAAACATGCGAATAGCTTCATGAAACTGTGTTTCGTGACCATAATATGGGTAGAATTAGGATTCGTTGGATCGTTACTCTGCTGATGAATGGTCAAAATATCTGGAAACTTGTTAGCTGCTGCTTAAAGTGGAATTAAACTCATATCTACCTGAAATTACCTAGAAACGATGCATTTCAATGAACCTGCGGTATCACCAGATTTTCAACTTACTTCCGAAAACTAATCGGCGTACCTACCTGTAATCTCAGTGCTCCTGCGCAAATTTTCCTTTCTAACAAATTAGAATAATGAACCGGTAAACTCTTAAAATGAACGTAGTCCCTTGGTTGGTACAGGGTGACTTTATGATCTCTTGGGAAGAATAATAAGGCCAAGTCTTCCAAGAATGCTGATGTCCAACGCAACGAGATTGGTGGTCAGATCGAAGGTAAATTCCGCAAACGGAATCACGCCTCGGTATTATATTTGGCGTGATTGGGCGTGGATGTTGATCATAGGATTAAGTTCATTGGTTGAGCGGTGCGCTGCAGCTTTAGATTTTGGAGAACCTTAAACCCGAGTTTGCCTCTGCAGCTCGAAAATAATTCATCGAGGACGCGGCGCACCGGAAAGCTTCGGGAAATCAAGTGTAACACGCTCTCCGGCCACTGCTGAATGGAATCCTTGGACGGGTAAGCGAATGGTTGATCAATCCGCAAGAGTTTTATAAATATCGATCACTTCAGGGATGAAAATCGGAGAAATGTTCGTTAGGAAACATTGGAAAAATGAACAAATTAGGGAATTGTTCTGTGTTTTTTGAGGGTATCACTGTAACCACCGAAGTATATATTTGATCACCCTCTTATTATTACTCTGGGTCACTTGAGGGATACATCTACCGAAGAAACCGAGAGCGCATGATGCGAAAGCTAGCACTTATAAGGAGGGAACCTTCTGCGAGGGAAATAACTTTGACTGTAAATAATCGACCAGTCTTTGATAGTGAGAATTACAGCGTAACTGGTGACACTTTCGTGTCGGCATGACTATCACAACCAAAGGAACCGTTACTTCTTATATTCTTGTCTTCATTAGTTTTATCAAATGAAAAGACGCAAATTTTTTTCTGCTTTCCAGTGGTGCACTTGAGAGAGACACTGACCCTAAAGCTAAGCCTCAAACTAGGAGGGGCGGGCCGAAGTCGTCCACGAATGCTCTGCCCTGGGTAGGCAGCTGGCTCCGTGTCTTAAACGCGGCGCGCCGTGGAATTTCGTGTGTTCACTTAGATACATGTTTCTTCGTAGTTAATACTGATTCGAGATTGATGTACACATATTAAAAGTGAACAGTTTCTCGTGGTCGCTGTTATAAAAGTGCCGTGCACAGGTAAGTAATATTCTGCGTCGACAAGGAGGGACGCAGCGGCGGCTGATGGCATGGAACGAGTCTAGTGACAATGCGGTTATATCACGAGTTGGAGTCCATTCCACATTTGCGTACTAAAGTCACCGCCATTTCTTTTATTTATTTCGTCCAAAATCTTTTAATGATATTTTCGAAAGTCCAGGGCCTTAACTTTGTTACGCCATCGTCGAAGGTGGAAGAGCTCCGGTATGTTGATTTTACAAAACACTCGTCTGCAATGTGTCTTTTTCGAGTATTAATGTCACTAAAATGTTTCTAAGGTGACCGGACAGTTCCTATAGTGTACAAAAATCGATATTGGGCCGTGGAAGTTAATTTTTTCCGCTATTTGGGCCGTTTATTGTTACATTTTAGTGGACTGGATAACGGCTGGAATTTCACTCGGTTTCTAGAGGACACACCTACCTTTGTAAAAGTGCTTCGGTATCATTCTAATGCGGAAATTTATCGCATAGCGCGTCATATTTTTGTCTCCTTTCCGTTCTTACTTTTTTTAAGCGAGATTGTTCGAATCAATTTCGATTCCTCAAGTTTTTTAGCAACTTACTCCTGGTCGTCAGGTGTCATATTCTCGTCCACTCTAATTGGTATCGTGCTCAAGGCTGGGCATATCTTGTTAAACTTAGAATTGGATGAGTGTGAAGGAATACCTAAATTTTTTTTGGAAATTTTGCTATGAGATTACAAAACACTCGTCTGCAATGGGTCTTTTTCGAGTAATAATGTCACTAAAATGTTTCTAAGGAGACCGGACAGTTCCTATAGTGTACAAAAATCGATATTGGGCCGTGAAAGTTAATTTTTTCCGCTATTTGGGCCGTTTATTGTTACATTTTAGTGGACTGGATACCGCGTTAAGTCTCGCGTTTTAGTCAGAGGGACGATCCACGACCAGCCCTGTAATTTGTCACTTCCACTTAATCCACTTCGCCTCTCCCAATTGTTTGTGGCCAGACGTTGCCATAGCGTACTATACTCATTTCATCGCTGCGAGCCGTGACTCGAGCTGTTCTGTCACGCCTTCTCGAGCAAATCCATGGGGGATTACAACCATAACGAAGGGACGCCACTTTATTCTCACACTCATTTTAGCCTTAGACTTCTTATTTTGCGCTAATTGCACTGCAAGCGTAATCTTCGCAGCCTTCCTCCCGATACGAGTCCAATTTCCTCTCCGACGGACCCATGCCATGCCTTGGCGCCACCCACGGCTCATCGGTAAATTTTCGATTGAAATGCTTTGGGTCCTCGATATTATGCTTGCTCCTCAGAAAGTTCAATGAGTTATTCACTTCAAAAAGTACATCTTCCAATTTTCAAGGAGATGAGAAATGAGGTCCAAGATCAAAGGTGCGAAAAACATGCCCCAATGAAAATAAAAGAGGCGAGCCCTTATGTTGGATACAGCCCCAAGAAAACTCCAAACTTCATGCTGAAGTATTTATTATATATTATCATTATTTCGGTAAATGATACCTTTAATATATTTAGAATTATCCCACGATTGTTAAGCTCAGCCCTCAGCATGAGTTAATTTGAGGCTGTACACCTCACTTTTCCCATTTGTGAAACTCAAAATCTTTGCCATCTGATTCCGATGTGTTAGTCTGTCTGCATTTAGAAATTTTCATACTGTTTTTCGCGCGTGTTGTGTTGAGCGCCAATTTTCATTGGCGGATAATCTTATCGCTTATTGGGTATTATGATACCTTTGCTATGAGTGAGTCAAATTCAGAGTGACTTGAATGTAATTGAATTTTGTGGAATGGAATAAGGGAGCGTTCAAGTATTACGTAATCACATTTTTGACATAAGCAAAAATAAGCATTTGCCGAACCCCTCCCCCCCACTTGCTTACGTAAGATTTTTCGATTTTTTATGTTTGCTTTACATAAAGAAAACCAAATATTTTATACTATTTTTGAAGTGTTTCTTTAGCAATGCCACATGAGTACTATAAAAAAGCGTACTATTAAAGTACTTAAGTAGTATTTATTAGTAAATTACATTTATTAAAGTATTTATTGATAAATTATTATTAGTATGCGTTTTGAATTTAGTAGATATTATTTTGAAATCCGTTAGAGGAACCAGAAGGACTCCGAAGATACACAATACGCTCTACTCGACCACTCCTTTCTTCACTAAAGACTAAGACCTTCCTGTCTTACGCAAGCAATGCTATGACCCCCCTCCGTCTTGTCTGCAAAAGTAAGCAAAATCGTAACCCCCCCTCCCCTAGGGTTGCTTACGTAATACGTCCCCTAAATGAATATCCGTTGTAGGTATAAAATTCAACGCGATCGGATTCCTATTCACATATCACCATAATTGTAAATTGAGATTACATGTTGATAATTATCAACATGTAATCTCAAAATTACCTTTCGACTGCAATCATTTGGTTTTATTTCAACCGTATCGGAGAAAATTTAAAAAAGGGGTAAAATAAATATTGTAGTTGGTAGTGGTGTGTTGCGAGCCGAGGTGGAAGGCGGCAGAGTCATGGGTAGGTGTGGAAGCGGAGGGAAATGAGAGGGAACTTCACAAAATGTGAACGAAGATATTGGGAGGCCCTAACGATGAATTTTGGAGGTCACAGCGAGTGGGGCAAGCATAGGGTCGCCAACTCCCTGAAGCACCAGCACCACAAAGTTTTTCAATAGTGTTCGGTAATGTATCCAAAACTTTGCTTTAATCAGAAGGCAATCAAATGTTAGGTGTGGTCGTGATTCCACCGTTTCCATTTCTGCGTGGCTCTACTTGCACTGCTTTATCGATTCGTTTCTAAATCACTTCCAATGCCTTTGGGCTTCAACCACTGCTCTGATTGGGGCCCTGTCTATTCAAGAATTGGTTTGACCGTGCATTCTATGTTCCTCTATGATCAATCCCGAACTTCTTCATATTTTTTCCGTCGACATTCCTCGCCTTCTTCATGAATTCCATCTTTGGTTTTCCTTAAGAATGTTTGCCATTTCTTTCTATTTCCATTAGCGTTTTCAGAATGCTGTTATATCTAAGAATATCTTCAAAACGCTACGTAGACGAAATCATCCTCTGAGAAGATACGCAACTGTGCAAAATTATAAATGAATGAAAATCCTTCTCCTCAACTATGATTCGAACCCATTACCAGGTACCCATTACCATTTTCTTCCTGTGATTCTCGGTAATGCCACCCAGGTAACCTACACTACTGTGAGTTTCTTATAGCTTTTAAGGTGAATCTTTGAGGGTCTTAATTTGAAATCGAGTCTATGATTGTTTAGTTGCGAAAGACTTTTCCCTATGAATTTTGCACAATTGCAATGTTCCCACTTCCTCAAAGGGAGAAAGTTTAGGCCCACTAGCTATTACATGCAATCCAACCTTGTCTTTCCACGGAAAATTTCATTATTCTCGGCTGCTTACAATTGATGCCGATCGTATAAACTCAACATAGAGCCTCCACAGCCAAGGTATAACAATCAAAGGGGAGACCCTTTGATTGTTATACCTTGTTTCAGTGGCTAACTCTTGTTTTTTTGCGAGTCACGATGACTATCGTCTAGCTGTGTTCTTGAATTCGTATTTACTGCTCTGTACGCCGCACCATTCCCAGTGTATTGCAAGTTAAAAGATAACGCCTATGGTGTACACATAACATGCATCCTAAGACCCACCATTCCGGTTCTCCATCCGCAAGCATAATCTATACCGATTGTTCCCTCTGGAGATTCCTGAAAGACGTCTTGTCTCCCAGTCACCATATAATTTGTGCAAACATCTGATTTATTTCGACGAATTCTCCAGAACCTTTGTGTAAATGTCCGAAATGAGCAAAAAAATTGTGGCTCTATTAAATATTTTAATTTGACTGTGGATGATAAAAATCGAAAAAT
Organism: Ceriagrion tenellum; assembly: GCA_963169105.1. Lineage (NCBI taxonomy): Eukaryota > Metazoa > Arthropoda > Insecta > Odonata > Coenagrionidae > Ceriagrion > Ceriagrion tenellum. The sequence goes on from OY720638.1 coordinate 13,192,278, forward strand.
AAATTTCGTTGTTTGCGTAAGGACCGGCGTAACTATAGAGGACCGAGATTCCTTGATTTGGATTTCTTTTAGCGTCTTATATGATTTTTAAAAACTATAGTAATTGTTGTTTACTTCTCCTCTATCTCCCAAGTATTACTTTTTGCAAATAGTCTCCTGTAAATTTAATTGAAGGACTCCTTTGGGCGTACTTCGACGGATACGGTCATTGAGCAGTTTTAAGTGGCGCCTGCCACTTGCAGGTATGGGCGACTGCAATCGGGATGGAGAGTCTCCCCACAAGTTCGAGCCCAGCCCAATGATGCTTACGTTCGGTGGTCGAGCGGGAACCAGCTTCTCAGTCGTGGCTTTCGGACCTCGCCCTTTTCCAAATATAATTTCAGCCGATAGACTTCCTTTGGTCCCATTATTTATTCACTGGCACCGTGCAACCACTCCATGAGAGCGGATGGACTTCAAAAATATTCAGCAATGAGAAGGCTGGTAAGACTCGTGTTTTGCCAACCAATAATCGTGAGTACGTTTTTTGCGAGAAGAAAAAATATTGACGAATAGTGGTAGTAACTCATGTAACAATGGTGGATCCCAAAAAGAAGATTGCTCAGCAGAAATACATCGTAACATTTATGCGACTCACAATAGGCTTCTTTTTCGAGTCAGTTTTAGTTGGGAGAGTTTCTTAATATTCAAGCCTTGTTGGGTATCGGGAGAGTTCCCAGTACCTCCGAAACATTGTCAAGTTTTATTATTTGGCCCTGTCTACGCAAGAAACGCAGACACATTTATATCCTTCACGTTTACAAAACTATCCAACCCGAAACGTGCGAATGACTCAGATAGCCCAAGTATGAATGACAGGTATAGCAATCGGGTGGACGGCACGGAGGAAACGAACAGAGAGGTCAATACCCGTTATTTTATGCACTTGTAATATTGTACTAAAGGTATGGGAGGCCTAAGATATTAAAATGAAAGTGGACTGACTGCTGAGTAGGTCAGTTAAATTATAAGATTACTATTAGTTAACCGATCAGGTATAGCCGTCATGGCGAGACTCACTAGCGAGTCAATTATGGAGCATAGAGTGATGATAAGTCGCTGGAAAACCACGGATTTGATACTTTGATGAGAAAACAAGGCCAACATGAACATCAAAGCGTTGGGGAATTTAGAAGAGCAGGTGCAACTGGGACAGTATTTTGGACAAAACAGGCGCGCTTCTAAGGGCATGGGATGGATATTTTTGCTAGCGAATGACTCGGTGGTAAAAGAAGGGGAGTAATGAGTGGGAGAATGTGAGTGAGCATGTCGAGGAGATATTAGTGGAAACAGTTCGGTATCGCTTAGACACGCCTGTCTTGTGGAAAAAAAAGTTGGGGTAGAATAGAGGCCTTCGAGAGATGTGCAGAATGTTTAAGCTGGTGATTTTACGTTATTGAATGTGGTTTTTGTGTGCTTTATGCCGTAGTGATTTGGCCACTACTCCGTTAGCTGGAGGCCCATGGTTCGAATCCCAGCACAATAAACCTTTCATCCATCAACGCTCATTGAAGCCGGTATGATATGATATGGGCAGGCACAGGAAGTGAATGGAAACGAAGACTGAAGTGAGGAGGAGGGAAGGAGGCGGTTATTGGAAGTACATGCGTACTCGTGAGGGAGTTAGATGAGGTGGACGAGGCAGGGGCAGCGTAAAGTGTAATGGGCGCGGAGGGAGAGGCTGGCAATGGGGAGGAGAGAGTGATTACGGCTTCAGGATGGAATGAGGTAAGCATGCCGGGCTGAAAAGTTCCGGGGCGTGTGGCAGTGGGTACTCAGCAGTAAAACGTTGCCACTTGATGTAGTAGTAGAAGAAAAGAATTCTAATCAAAGTAGGTGTTCAGAACCCGATATTTGACCCTTTAAGCTAATTTGAGCGAGGTACCACTACAAATAAAATTCTAAGAATTTGGTATTCTCCAGCGTGAAAAAACAGTTGCAGCCTAAGTTATGTTTATTTAGCTATGGTGAAGCTCAGTCATCCGATATAAAATTTATCATAATCAATAGCATAACGTCTACGTCCATTACGCTACAATATCTTACAAATGCCTTAACTTAGAAAGAAAATGTGTTCTCTGTCATAACTAGAGAAAATTCTGTACTACTTCTGGATGCTACAAATATTAGTGAAGCTGAATGCGTGAAGATAGAAAAACACTTCGCATATTCTCAATGAATATGATCCTTACCTGGGTATCAACCGTTCAACACTTATTAACGAATAGTATTGATAAGCCTTAATGATTAATTTAAAGAAAATCATTATTTCGTATGCTTCACAAAATGCAATAACACGAGGTTCACAAGCGAGAGAGCGAGGCAGATTTTAAGAGTTACAGTTTTGACTTGAAGTCGTACGACATGACGCTTTTTTGGTCTGTCAGTTAGATTAGTGTATTTGGATGATATTCCTGGGTAGCCTGTTGGCCAGTGCGTTGTCCATCAATAGCCTGCCAGCTAAAGTTGTCCAGCGCAATAATCTATCCGGGCGTTATTGATTCCCAGTTCAAGTAAGCCTTTTCCTTCGACAACTTTCAGCGATGAATATCTCTGCCCTGTAAGGTGTATTAAAAGCCCATTCTAGAGACTGAAGACCAAATTGAAGCCTCTATATCTTTGAGCGACCTCTTCCGCACTGGCCTGAAGAACTGGGTCCTGTGATTTGAGGCTCAACTGCCTGCGTCAGCGTTTGGTCGACAACGTTTCACTTCCGTTACTGGAGTTGCGGCTTCAGGTCGATGATTTATCGTTACTCACTTCGATTTGAAGCTGCAACTCCTGTAACGAGGAGAAGCCACAAAAAAATGTAACCGAATGATTTTATTTAAGCCTGAGAGGAACAAATCCCGAATATTAAGTGGGTATTCTGACTGAAGGTTTTGATTTGACCATTCGGAAAAATGGCTGACGAGGGAGGCCACTTTCACCTCATTGCTTGAAAAGGGAAGGATCATCTTGGGGATGATGGAGGAAAGGTGGAGAGAAACACGGCGCGGGCATTGACCTGACCTGATAACGAAAGGCGCCCTGGGGTCCGCGGCTACGGCCCATCCGACGGACAAAGCCCTACCCCCGAAGTGCCACCCATATGGCATCCAAGTAAAGATTCTACGAGAAATTTCCTCCGCTGCCGGGTCTCGAACCCGAAACTGAGGTATTTGGAAGCCATAACTCTGGTCACCACATTTGATACCCGATTTGGCTACCAGTGTCTGTTTTGGTGACTGAGACAGGGAAATTCTCGATGATGGGAGCCGATTATTTTGCCTTGGCCTCTCATTGTTGTCATAGCAACATCTTCACCCCGCGAGCGCACCAGTCGCGACTCATATGGCGCTTCTTCGTCGCAGTCACGTGCCGGGTGAGTCAAATGTTTTCGTGCTCCGCGGACTGGCACAAGGGTGAAATTATAATGCCATTGTGCGCCGTCATATATCTGCATGGCGATAATTCTTGCGAATACAATCGGTAGGTGTGTCAAGAAACCATATTTCCTTCGCCTTATCATCAGAATACGGCAAAACATGCTCGCGGCTTTATCTGATGTCGCTTGCCCCCCCCTCCATCCCCCCAGCAGTTCGTCGCTCTAAATTCCTTCGATTTCCGTAAACACGCTGCAACGGCTCTTGAACCTCATTTGCGAGACGCTTCAGTTTGCGATAAATCTTCCCTCGTGCCCTCTCCTTTATTGCGAGGTCGGAATCATTTGTTGAGGTGCATTATCGGATGACGAGCAACTCGGGAGCTTCCTTGAGCGCCGAACTATGATCCAACGGTTGCGGAGAAACAGCGGCTTTGTGGCGACTGGTGAGTTCAGATTTGCCATTAAAAAATAACACCGGGATGAGCAAGAATCGTTCAAACTCATCTTTTGTTTCATGGGAAGGGAATACTTTTCATCACTTTTCGGGCGTTTTTTCAGAACAAAACGTTAAATACGAATGGGTGATGATTTTGCCTAAAAGAAAGATTTTTATCGCTAGTTAATTGTATTAAATTATGATTAGTAGCAATTTTCCATTAAAATAGGTATCATATAGTCAATGAATTTATTTTATTACTTACGTAAAGTTGCCCCGGTAACGGGTAGCAGTGCGTCACATTCTATGCACCATTATATTTGATGAAGGAGATGTTGCCGTGATGACCTATGTGACATTTCCATTACTTCTTGATCTTGATGGAGGAGCAATACTCACGACACAGCATTTTGTTCCATTTTTAAAAAACATTTAAGGTTCTTATGCATGCCATTCCTTACGTGACTAGCGGAGAAGTATAATATTTTCTTGCAGACGGATGCAAAGTGTCCCCTTCTGGTGCAAAATGTCTCATCCACCTGGTCGTATGAGGGCGAGGAGGGGTGTATCACCGAGCCTAGACGTTTAGGGTCGAGCGCGTGACGCGTGACTTCTTGCGCGCTCTTCTCAACGGAAACTTGCATTTGTGCGGGAATGGTTGCAATTGCTGAGGCCCTAGCGAATGACACACAACACTACGTACTTGAAACATGATATTGACGACGATATGTTCAAGTCACGGGGAAACTAAGTCCCAGATGGCGGTACAGCCGAGTCTGGAGAGTGCTATGATGGCTCAAGAAGGAGGTAAGAGACGAAACTGCCAGATATTTTGTCCGTAAAAATAAAAAGATATCTCTTGAGACCTTGAAAATGTAAAATTAATCCCTATATTTACCCAATTATTGTAATAAATGTACTCACTGCCGTTTGGTGTGACCAGGTAACTGCTAAGTCACCAGAGAGCTGTTCATTGGTTCATTCGCTACGTGTTGGAATGACGTATTTGACCAGGAATGGCGTAATCCTCTGTTCGCAGTGGTGTACAATTCATGCCATGGCTCGCCAGATGGAATTTGAATAACTTTTCATCGTTGGAGGGCAAAGGCGAGGTATTTTTAGCGAAATCGCTAGCTCATGGAATCGAAAAAACGGGTAAGTGAATTTTCCGACAATATTTTCGCCTGATCTCTGAATCTACGATGAACTTGACTCGAGGCGTTAAGTTGTCCTATTTACCGGCATCCTCCTTGACAGAAGCTTTAGCGTTATTAGTTTTCATGTAGCCAACTTGTACCGACTGGTGGAGGTGAGTCCTGACCACAGGTAAAGACCATCGTTAAATTAGTATGAAGGTTTTCGCGGCGTTTCAGGATTTGGAGATCAGTTCTCGAGTTTCCTTTCGCGTGTTGTCTTTTTTTGTGACGACAGTTTCTCCAGCCAACCTGCTGGCCTGTTCAGGTCGAAGTGGCGATGAATCTCATGGTCCGTTCTTATATACCTGTCGGGTGATCGGAGCGACCTGGTTTCCCGCGCTTTTTGGTGTGAGAACTCGCTTCCATGCATTTGATAGCTTTTAGCCGTCTTCCCGGTTGCAATTCTTCGGGTTTTTTGTAATTTCAATGGCTTCCCGAATGACTCCCTATGACTTAAAATAGCGTCTTTTATTGCTGGTGATTGTTGGCTCATTAAAACTTACGCTATGGCCAGGATCCGACCATACGTGTTCGGCGACAACGGAGAGTCTGAACTGCTTCTTTTCCGTGGCCCGTTCATGTTTCCTTATTCTGCATCTGATAGATCGTTCTGTCTGCCCAACATAAGACTTTCCACAGGTACATTGAAGTTTATACATTCCCTCGAAGAGTGTGCGATGGAGCTTGTCCCTAGGTTTAGGCAGGTAGTCGGCCGTCTTCCTGCAGCAAATAGAACTCGATTTTACGTTTACCTTGGAGAGAATCCTTGCGATTCTCTCCGTGGTACCGGCAACATAAGGAAGAGTGGCGTAGGCCGTTGGCTTTTCTTCCGTAGAGTCCTGCGCTGTAAACTGCCGTCACAAAAATACAACACGCGGAAGGAAACCCGAGAACTGATCTCCAAAAGACCATCGTGCCCGCCTTCGGTGCTCCGGAAGATCAGGTAGCGAAAAGTTTCTAAAAACGATGTCCGAACATTCTGTCCTTTTTCATGTGTATACTTACATTCTAAAATAAATGTCCTTTCCGGTTGTCTTTGCCATCAACTCCTGGGCCTACAAGTGCGACTCAGTATAAGAATTATCTTACAGTGACGCATGCACCTTTTATGGAGACCATGAGAAACCAAACCTGAGGAAGTAGAGACGTGTCAAATGCATTGAAATACATCTCACTCATATCTTCGGTCAGGTGTAGTGACGAGGTGAGCGGCTGACCTCACGCAAGTCAACATATTCATCGTACTCGTGATAGCTGGGCAAGTACAATCGTCTGTAGATCTTGGTCTTACGATGGAAAATAATGATTCTATTTAAGCCAGTAACTCTATGTTTGGCGTCCGGGGAAATGGCAACCGTGACAAGGGAAAATGGGGTGGATGCGGGAGTTTTCAACGCATTACAGGCAGCTTCCTACCTTATACTCATTCAATGTACGTCCTTAGTGTGTATTCATCGAGGACGTTCCTGTAAAATTTGGACGCAACCCGTTACTCCGACCTATAACTCCGCAATCCATCCCCACGGTACGAGATAGGGGCGAATTATAGGAAAAATAGCGCGCAGCAGTGCATTAACAGTTACGCTAAAGCTAACATTGAGCTCCCACTTTAGACATTTCCGGCCGTTTTCATACATTTCTTAGCCAGCTACTATCGGCTTAGAGTGCACTAGCTAGTCGCCAACAAAAAATAGTATTCATAGACAGCTACTAAGCTTAGCAGCTCCAAGTGAGCTACTATTTTAGTAGGTAACTGATTCTTAAACACTCTTCCGCCTGGTTTAGAGGCCCAACTAAATATGGCGGTCTGTTACAAGCGATTCACCTGGGATGACCTGAAGCCATAACGGATATTTTAGACGAATATATTAATGATACTGGTGGAATAGCTTTTCTCAAGTCTGGCGGATGGGGCGAGTAGTATTGCAGCTGGATTAAAAGTCAGAATTTTAAATATTTGCTATTAGTCTGCGACGCCGTGTAGTGGTACTCAGTTGTGCGTCATGAGTTATTCGTGACTTATTGAACAAAAAAGAAAGACTTAAGTGAGAGGATTACTGTCGTTGCGAGTGTTGGAAACTGCTTTCTACTGAGAACTAAGCAAAGCTGAAGAGTTGAAATCACAGGAAAGATTCTGCGACAAAGTCTATCTACTGAAAGTATTTATGGAAAGAGAAAAGAATGGTAAGTTTTGTGAAGAGCATCAAGGATTGAGTACTTACATAAAGAAAATGCTAAGAGAAATCATTACGTAGGAGCGAAGCTATTATCTGAAATAAAAAATGGAGAAGATAGCTTTAACAATCTTGAAATTGATGGCAGCTGAGCGGAGAGCGAAACCTGGCGTCGGTACTCAGGGCTGAAGGCTCCCGAATGCCCACGCCCCACCCGAAGGGTAGAGATCGGTACGTACAGTAAATCATATGTCCAATAGATGAAACCGCCATATCAGCTGTTGCTTAGGGATCTTAGTGATTAACCGATAAAGAATGAAGTGGGGAGCTGCAGCAAGCCAATCCGACTGATGGCTGCTGAAGATGAGACTGTTAAACGTGGAGGTGAGCTTTTCTGATGATTACCTCGCAGCATTTCTGGTGAGGAAATACGCCTGGTGAATCTCGTCAAGATGTGAACATCTGAGTACAGGTAAACTGGTGAGAGCATTGGAACAATACATTTAATCTTAATCGGAAGACGTAGTAGTGAGATGGAAATAAATCAGAAAATGTGAAATGAGGAAATCGATCAATATCGATGAATAATAGTGACAAAAATTGTACAAAATTGAATGTTGGAGCAGATGGATAAAGTGGCAGAGCTTTATGGGCTGGATTAATATGACAGAAGAATTTTTGAGTTAAAGACAAAAATGGCCTAAAGGAAAATGTTTATGAATTTTTGCAAGAGAAGGCAGTTTTAAGGGTCATTCTGATGCCATAACGGCTAGCGTAAATCAGTGGCTTGACGAAATAATTTTTACTCTTAATTACCAGCCAGCACCTCGCGTCCATTTATATGATTATTACATGCCTATAATATAAACTTTAGCTACACTTGTTTCATAAGACAGCTGTTCGCGTGATTTTGAATCAGTGCATAGTTGAAGAGATGGAAGCAGATCAGCAGTACAATCAGGCCAATCCGTCTCTTACGAGTTCTTCTATAAAAGCCTGGCGCCCTCTGTCCTCTGGGTTGTGAAACGATGCCTCTAGGTTGTGAAACGATGGCGTGAAAAATACTGTCGTCGTTAATCGAAGTCATAATTTACAGATTGATTTCGAATTCGTTATCCCACGGAAGTGAATGAAACATTAACTATTTCCCCTATTTAGGTAATTTAACTTTTACATAGTCATAACAGAGATCGTATTTGAATTTGAAAATGTTTGCAGTTTTAAGAGTCATAAAGAGAATATAATCAAGCTAAAGACGGAAAACGTTTTTTCTACGACTATACTTCGTGAATTTATTTATATTTGAGGCGGAAAATCGCTTTATCAGTTAAACGCCGTGTTCTGAGAGCGTCTTCATGACCGAAGGAATTTTTTGAGATTTTATAAAATGCATAACCATGAGTTGTAATTTTATTTAAAACATAATCGAGTTAACTTTCGCATTATAACTATAATTCGCATTTCTGACCCAATATGTGCTTCAGAAATTCCTCATTTTTTAATATATTCTCGGGAGCGCAAAGCCCCACATAAAATCTATGGAAAACGGCTTGTATTTTGGGGAGGACATTCGGAGTGTAGAACGGTTAGCAGCTGGTATTTTGGTATTATTACGAATATTAGAAATTTGGCCTTTACAATGAGGCCAAATTCATTCAATTCAATATGTAGCGATATCTCACTGAAGCGACGTTTTATTTCGAGTCTTTTTCTTATTTTCGAGTGAAGGAAACGCCAGGACACTCAATACCTCGATGTGCAGCTCGTTATCACCGATTGCATCACACGTGACGGTGTCTGTGGCTCTGCGCAATGGGGCCATTTTCTCGGGCTCTGATGGAAAAAGAAGCACTACAGGTGACTCGTTGGAAGCGGGCGGATTCAAACGGCCTGTCGCGCCCTACATTTCCGAGGGTACGTCGATGAGCGAGGATGTAGGGGTAGCGGGTTGGCGATCGACGCGCGCTCTGGAGCACTGACGGCGCCCTGTGCGCGGCGCCTTGCTAGTCACTGTCAGGGCGTGTGGCAGAGGGTCTTCGGTCTCCATCTTTGTAAAGGGACGAGAAGAAATCAGGGGAAGTTTCTCGAAAGAAGCAAATTATTACTGCGATAAATTTGCATGTGGTGTATGCTACCCTAACCTTGCCAAAATATGTATAAGCGAGATTTCGCCCCTTATATCGTTCACCTTTCTGGCTAGACTGAGTTGTAAAAGTCATTTATTGGTGATATACTCAGGAATATAACCGCTATAATAAAGAAGCGAGCTCTTACGGCTTCAATACAATAATAAAGGTGAAACTCCAATGACCGTAAACAAAAACTTTTTGAGGGATAATAATGAGGGGGCAAGGTATTAGTGGTTGCAAGATTTACGGTGTAAAAAAACCCGCGACTGGGATTCACCACGCAAGTATGACAATCTGTCACACAATACCTAAACTTTGTTTTCTCACACTCACTCCGGCTAGTGTTTTTCTGGCGTGGAGCTAATCTAGTTTAAGAAAGAGACAACAGTCGGACACATATAAGTCAGTGGTTTACGGAGATTACTCTCGCGCCAGGGACCGACTGACCATAGGCTCACACACAGCTCACTTAGTTGCTCACGGGACTGTTAGACCCGCTTGCTAACTCCGTGGAGGACACACGCTCTCACACACAATTGCTCAAATGAAAATGAAATTACTGGCTTATGCCACAAGTACCAGATAGTGGTTTGGCAAGTATACGGGGTTTTTACCCACATCGAGGAATCGCTCAACAGGAAAAACCTAGTAAATACTCGCACACTCTACAGGCTAGTATTTCTCTGACACGGGGTTGACAGCTTGTTCAAGAGGAACACTAGTCGGACACTCAGAAGTTAGCGGTTTACGGAGACTGCTCTCACGCTACGGACCGACTTATCACAGGCGTACAACACAACTCTTACTTGCTCGCGGTTGCTCCCTGAAATGTTTTTGTTTACTGCTATTGGAGTTTCACCTTCATGACCGTTGTACAATTTTTAATTTTTTTACTACAGTTGCGTTAAATAATAAACTTGAATTTCACTCGAATAAATTTGCTATGGCTTTTTCAAAATGATAGTATATTATTAAGATTCATATGTTTAATTGTTATCGGTCATTTTTTGCAGTACGGATCTAAAGAAAAAGCGGCGAACCCTCATTTTTCACTGAAGGACTCCACGAATGGACATTCTCGCCCAGTATATTGTGATGCCATTCGGCTAAACAGGCTTTGCTGTCGTGTGCAAGGGACTGTGACCCTTAGAGGAAGGGCGTGACTCGTGAGGCTGTGCGTGACGGATGTCCAGAGCGGCTGCAGAGGTTTTTTTGGTGGAATACCGTTTCATACTTGGATGTCATATGGCGAGTGAAATTCAAGGACCGAACTCTACCCTGCGGTTGGGAGGGAGGCATCTGGGAGCCTTTCGCCCTGAGTGCCGACGCCGGGTTTCGCTCTCCGCTCAGCTGCCATAAATTTGAAGATTTTTAAAGCTGTCTTCTCCATTGTTTTATTTCAGATAATAGAGTCTCTCCTCCGTAATGATTTCTTTTAGCATTTTCCTTAAGTAAGTACTCATTCCTTGATTCTCTTCAGTAAAACTTGACCATTCTTTTCTCCTTCCATTAATACTTTCAATAAGAAGAATTGTCGTTTTCCCACATTGCTTTTTAGAAGAATCTTTCCTATAATTTCGTCTCTTCAGCTTTGCTTAGTTCTCATTAAAATTACGGTAATATCTGGCTTTTCTCAGGCGGAATGTAATTTCTGTTACGTCTACCTCTCGTTATGCTAACGCAGTGAACCAACTACATAAGAAAGCAATTGTTTGATCCCCTTCATTAAGTGAGTGACAGGTAGTGAGAGAAAAGAGGTGAACGTGGAAGTAGATGCTGCATTATGATTGATTGAACTGCCAGGCGAGAGAATCTCCCGTCAAGAGCGAGTACAAAATGAATTAAGTATTTAGTTGGAAACGCTTCTGTGTTTGAAACAATTGCTGGTTCTTCCAAAACTGCCAATCGACAAAGCGTAACATGCTGAATGTTACTCTACGCGTGTTCCTTTTTTTGTTTTATTTTATTTGTGCTTCGATTATTGTAAGTATTGTAAGTGTTGGTACCTTTTTACTCCAGACATGTGTATTCTTGCGAGAGAAAATGCGCAAATGCGGGCCTCAGAGCAGTGGTCTGTTTTCAAGAGTGAGTCTCCGCCCATCCTTTAACGTAGTCCGAGCGAGATAGTTCCCTAGTCATAATAGAGACCATATTCGAATTTTTTATTATTATACATTTTAATTATACCAGCTCTAGGACACATCAATTAAATATTGCATTATTTATGGTGCGATAATATAGTTTTATGTGATGGAAATTGGCAGTAATTAAATGAAAATATCTAAATGAGGCATTAACTTGACTCATTTTTTTCGCGCGGTGCGTTTTAAACTCCTTCAAAACGGAAGGTTTTTTTGTGATACCCATGAACCTACAGCGGTGACAATATGATTAATTTTCAAAAATAGTTGAGAAAACAAACAAACTACACGCTGTTAGTTTTTTACGACATCCAAGTGTTATAAAGACCTCATTTTGTAAAAAAATTCTCTCTGGAGTTCATGCTCATACCGTTACCCATGTATAAGGGCTGGTATTTATTGGCAAATATCTCGGAAAGTAATAAGGTAAGGGGTAAAAATTTTGGTGTCATTGGATAGGTGATATATTTTTCTTTAAAGTGAGACCAAATTCATTGATTTCTAAGTAAAATGATATTTCGCTCGAACTAGCTTAACGGGCAAGTAAGATGCAATTTCGAAGGAATGTCGGTCGATTCACGCACCCGGTCGCTTAATTACACGCCGTTGCGGAGCGTCGGTAACGTGTATGCTGAGAATGAATCTCTCGCCCCTGCCCAGGTACTCCCACCCTTACTTACCCCTCGGCGCTAATGACCTCGATCGCCTCTCCTGGTCACTGCAACGAGTATTCTCGTGCTTTACTCTCTCCCGAATCCGAGTGCACTTGCTGTGATTCAGCCGGGGGGAGAGGTGGAGAGGGGGCATGGGAGGGGGGGGCAGGGATGGGAGCGAGGGCGCGTGTCTTTTGAATGCCCGCCGTCTCCGTCGTGGGTCGCCACTGCGCCGTGAGGGGTGCGGGGGACTCGGAGGTAATCCCCGCGCCCCGCACGTGAGGGAGAGGATGAGGAAGCCTGTCGGCCTCATTTTTCGGGGAGCGTTTGCCGAGGGGGGGGGGCGTGTGGAGTGGGGTGGGGAATCCCAATAGGGGGGGAAGAGGGTTGCGGGAGAGCCCGTCCGAACCGTGGCCGCGACCTAACCCACGAGACTCGCATGTCCGACTTGTGACATAGCCTGTCAGATAGGGAGGGAAAAACTTGTGGGCGGTTCTACCGAGTGCAATATGCGCAGTCATCTTCAACTCTGTACCCAGCAGAAAACTTCCCCTAAAACTTACAAATGCGAAGTACTCTAAGAAATAGTCCAACTCCTCCCACATGACCTACTGTCCTCTCTCTCTTCCACTCCTGTGGGACCTTTACCGGTCGAAACGTGCAAATAAACCGAACGCTACTTGAAAATGTCTAAGCCGGACTCGTTACTGATATTACCCGTTAAATGAACCCTTAGGGAAGTTTGTGCGAAATATTAATTTACTAGGAATCTCGATGAATTTCGTCTCATTTCAAGGAAAAATATATCACCCTTCAAATGACACCAAAATTCAACCCCTTACCGCATTGCTTTAGGAGATATTTGCCAAAAAATACCAGCCCTTTCACTTGGGAAATGGTACGTGTATGCACTCCAGAGAGACATTATTTACAAAATTAGGTATTTATAGCACTTGGATGTCGTAAAAAAATCAACAGCGTGTAGTTTGTATGTTTTCTCAACCATATTTGAAAATTAATCATATTGTCACCGCAATAGGTTCTTAGGCATCACCAAAAACCTTCTGTTTTGAAGGAGTTTCAAACGCACCGCGCGAAGAAAATGAGTCAAGTTAAAGGCTTATTTATATATTTTCATTTAATTACTTACAATATCTGTCATTTAAAACTATATCATTGCACCATTATATTTTGCAATATTTAATTGATGTGGCCTAAAGCTGGCGAAATTAAAACGTATAATTCGAATATGGTCTCTGTCATGACTAGGGAACTATCTCGCTCGGACTACCTTTAGCACCCAACCTAGTGTATTTCTATGACCTACCTTACGTTTCATCCCTGAAAACGAAAAAACCTAATGCCAGCCCAAAATTTCCAAGACATGATCGTTAAACCAATCAGCCTGCTTCTAGTAACAGGCGCCTCAATTGAATAAACTCAATAAGCTACATTTCTCTACACTCATCCTATGGGTCTACATAAATGCAGCTATTCCCACCCTAAAATTCTCATGCCCAGAGAGATCTTATTCCCCTGGAGCTCATGCTTCAAAAGGCACAGGAGAGGCGTTTCACCTGTAGCGTCAGCTGTCCTGTCAAGCTCAAGGGTTTGTAAAAACCTGAGAAGTGTGCCCACCTCTCTACTTTGGAGTATTTATTTCGAGTTTTCTCCCTGTAAACTAACGTGCATGGGGCTATCTCCCTGAAAACCTCTATGGAAAATCGACTGGAAAATTACCTGGAAAGTTTACTTTAATGAAAGACTGAGTAAGGTTATATTAAATTTTATCAATAGCCGAGGTTGTTTGGTCTTTCATTGCTTTGGAGATTGGAGTTGAGATTATTCTGGAAATGCTGTTGAATTGAAGTGTGGAAAAGTCTAAAATTGACCTTTGCTGACTTCCTGTATCTCAGGAAACTGCCAGCAGAATTTTCTGTTGGAAGTTCCTTGGTCATTTGTCTTTTGGAGCGCCCAGGTAAAGTGTGAACGTTTCCAAAATGGGATTTGGAATGCTTTGGATTTTACGTGACTTAGAACTCGGTGTAAAATGATGGGAGAAAATGATCCAGATGTCTTTTATGGCTCGGAATGGGTCCCAACAAAGATATCATATTCCTAGTTTGAACGGAAAATCTCACGTGAAATAGTAGGAAAATTACCAATTACTTCTAGAACAGTATGGACGCAGGGTGCTCAGACAATATTCGGAAATGGTAAAAGGTGAGATGCAAGATCTGACTTGAAGTTTTCCTACCATCACTTGGAGACTGAAGCTCCTGAAGAAGTATCTCCCTCTATAAACATATGGTCGGGTGAACCGCATCCAAATATGCCTCAAGCACCTTCTAGACTGTTGGCCTATGTTGAACTTTTATCGCTCAATGGCATAGTAGTAGCTTCTAAAAAGCAGCATTTTGCCGTATATAGTCTCAACGTTTTACCGCTGACCATAAAAAAATTGTCTCCGCAGCCATGACCTCATTCTCAAAGTGTTAACATGCCAAACCTAAATCTCAAGTATTTAATTGAAACTTCTCTTTTCAGGCTGAAAACTCTTGGACAATTGGCCCAGTACGTGAGACCCAGGTACCAACCAAGAAATGCTGAACGGTTAGATTAACGTGTTTGTCGTCCGTACGGTAAGAAAATATAGTATCACTTTTTAAGCCCAAATTTTTAAAAAGAATCTTCAAATTAATGAAAGAGTCTACGTGAGTCAGGTTTTTAGCTTCAATTTATCGTGAACTTGAAAGGAGGGAGCTACTCAGTATTGGTAGCAAAAAAATGCTGTATTAAGAACTATTTATTACGCAGAAAGCATATTCTTCTAGTTGTTTTGCCATTAAATCCGCAATGGTTATTAAGTTTCATCAAAGAAAACTTCCAACCTCATCTCTAAGTCCTTAACACCTTCAGACTGAAAACGGTAGGCATGAATTAATAATTATGACTATCTTGTGGTTGAGGAGGCATTCCAAGGAATCACCGGCTACTTTACATGGAGTGATATTTCCATGGATTTCTTTGTCAAATGAAACGGCTGAGATATAAATCATGGTCAAACGTATTACGTGTCCCCAGTTAGGCCATTGCATCAATATGTCCTTCCAGTTTTTGACTCGATATTCATTTTATCAATAATTCCTATAATCCGCTTCCTATTGCATTTAATTGTCCGTGGTGCCTTGGTCATTCCTTCATTTCACGTTATGAACTCATAATCAAGATTGCTCTATTTGTCAAGTGACATGAATTAGATAAGTGGTATTACTAGGTATTGAGGCATTACTAGATTGTGTATTTTGGAAATTCCTATGATTAAGTCTCCGGTAACTTTGATCACTCTCAAAAGGTAATTGACTCTACTTTGGTTTTAATTATTCCATCTTATAATGATAAATCTGGAATTTTTGAAGCGAGGGTTTTTCTTACGGCTCGAATTTGGCTTCCTGCTAGCCGACCGTTTCCTGTTTCTTTTACCCTATATTTTACTAATCTATGATGGGTTAGGACAATTTATCTTGAAGACTCTGCTACATTTTTGAATGCGTGATCTATAATTGATATCGGATCTTACTGCCTGCCAATGTCCCGCATCCTTATGGTTTGAGTCCATACACCAGTTAAAGTTTTCGGCTGCTGTAATGAAATTTACGAATAATGCTGCACGAAAACCCAGTGGAAATCCACGCCGCCACCGCCATGTCGGTTACCCACCTTAGGCCTACTTTGGCAGCTGGAACTTGTATCCCATTAGTGCTCGTGCGATTTCGGTGATCGCCGTCAATTTCCCTGCACCCCGGCGCACTAGAAAATGGATATTTCCGTCGGAATCTCCTAGTCTTCGGGGAACGATACAAACGCATTGATTTTGAGGTATCGGATAATTCCGGTTTTTTTTAGACCAGAATAGCATAAAAAGAATAACGTTTATGATATTCAACTTGTGGACACTTTTGTTTCGCTCGACCAAAATGTAATAATTGGCTTCTCCCTTCACCTCTCCTACAGTTTTAAGGAATGATCATTTAAATATCTAGAGCTATATACCCTGAACGCCACCTCGGGAATGTAGAATGGATTTATACTAAACCACCGACAGGTGAACCCGCAACCAAAAGGAAATTGTGGATGACATAATGTGTTGTGCGATAGGTGACAGTTTTGTGTAATTTGGTGGGAGCGTATTCAAACAGCGAACAGTATGAACGAATACGATGTATAGTGGCGTCTGAATGGTTATTTGAGACTTCCTATATAATTCAGCAAAACATAATTAACAGCCCCTTTCAGCGCTTAAAATACATACTGCGTAACCAGGACAAAAGATAACTTTCTTGTAGTGATTACGCTGTGCATTATTACTAGTATTACTATTAGTAGTAATATTAGAATAGTAGAAGAAATAAATTTCTTTATCCTGACGGAATCCAGCGATGTTGTCACACTACAATGCAGCACAATACTTTTTGCCCGGCATTTTGATGTCTCCTCCTAACGTGAATGGGATGCAGTACACGCAAGTCACCTCCACACAATTGTATAACCGTGCGAAACCTAAATTTGGCGTAATCAGGAATTTGGCGGAATTCAAGATGTATGCCACTATTCGTTGAGCACATTCGTGTACAATATTCATTAGGACATATAATGAACTTCAACTTTCTTAAATATCAATTAGATAGTGTAGAATACACGCAGATGGAAATATTTGAGCAAAACATTGAAACATCATAATATTGCCTTTAATGACAGAATTTTTATCAGTTAAGTCAATTTTGAATTCGCGGATGCATACACCAGCGCTACACGCATCTGGGGTCGCCTACTAATGAGAAGTTTCATTTGTTTTCCCTCGAGAAGCTCGCGAATTGGCCTTTCTGTCGCCCCTTTGCTCCTGTGTGACTTATTATAAACCGTAGGCCGAGCACCACCTGGCACTTAAGGCAAGGCCTCGGCGAATTTCCAGCGGCGTAAGTCTGCGATTGTTGAATTGAGTCCGTAATCGAACAGCGGGATGCACTTGGAGCCTAGGGTACTTCAGTTTCCCATTTCCAAGTTACCTTGAGCCTGGCAGATCTACTTGGCGGTATAAATTTCCTAAACCGTGGACAACCACAAAATTTTGGTTTAGAACGGAGTAACCTCTGCCCCTCACGAATGATTCTTTTCTTCCGACCGACCCGGTGAAGTTTTTGTTTCCGGCGTCTGAAGGAACACCGTCGTCGCCCTCCGCGTAAAACCTGGAGACCCGATTAGAAAATTCTTTAAAGAATTCACAGCTCTCTTATAACCGTTTCGTGACACAGCGGCGAAATCGATCGAACATTAAAGTGAAAGCCTGATTGACTCACGGACATCTTTTCCCTCCAAAGGACGGCCATTCCGTTCGTTTCGGCCGATTTCGCCCGCGTACCATTCTTTCCATTAATTTTGGAATTTTTTTCAAAATTGAAAAATTAAAAAAAAGTTCTGTAAAGTGGTACCATTTTTGCTGGAATGGTGGTCAATACGGCTTCGCGAATGAGATGCCTTTTCCTCTCTTCCAATCTGAATCAAGAGCTGTCCTCTTTGTTTGTGATTTACTCTTTGATATGCACGAGTGCTAAACACCTTGATAGCAGTCAGTTTGCTGGCCGTAATGAGTGCTTTTGCCGACGGT
Organism: Ceriagrion tenellum; assembly: GCA_963169105.1. Taxonomy (NCBI): domain Eukaryota; kingdom Metazoa; phylum Arthropoda; class Insecta; order Odonata; family Coenagrionidae; genus Ceriagrion; species Ceriagrion tenellum. The sequence continues at coordinate 13,210,078 of OY720638.1, forward strand.
GTCATGCGTCGTTTGCGAAGTGCCTCTCCTGAAATTGCTGGGCATTTATCACGATGTCCTCCAGGGGACACTGTTACCACTGAAGTCTTGCGGCCCTCCGGTTCTCAAAGCCTCGCGTGTTCTCAGCTCCATATGCGATTTAAAAAAAACAAGCACTCGCCTTCTCTCTGACTGCTTTGAATGAGTTTTTACGAGGCCTCACTACGCTAGTGGACGGAAGTAATAGTGTGGAAGGAGTCTTTTGAGGTGGATGTAGAAAAAAGTAGTTTTTTTAGTTTTTAAAAATTTTTTTCCTCATACTTTGAAATGGATTGCTAGTTTTCCCTACTTCATTGTTTTAATTTACTTTTTAAGACTTACTGGAGACGATGCGTTCTCATTGCCGTCTATACCTTTAAAGATATTTGACAGTGTAGCTGACCTTTAAAAAGCATCCCAACTACAGAAATGGTGGTTGCTTTAGTTCTTGGCCCTCCAAACATTGGCTTCAACGCGAAACTCAGGTGATTCTAACTATTGGAACAGCTGGGTTAGGCTTCGGTGGTCAAAAATGCTCTGTGACCGGAAGTAGGGCAAATCGGCGATCCGTTGCTGTTGGAGTGTCACGGGTTCATTGTCTTCTATAGATTTGGATATTTGGGAAGGCGACCGACGGCTAAGGTCATTTGCGCCATAGGGGACAGGTGACGGAGGAAGGGTGGATAAAAACAATACGTCGGGATTAGCCTGCTCTTAACGCAAGGCGCCAGGAGGACCACGGCTTAACGTCTCCGCCGACAGACGGAGTACTGTACATGAAGTGCCCTCCACAAGACACTCAAGTAGAGATCGGGTTTCCTCTGAAAAACATCCGCCTCTGCAGGGATTTGAACCCTGGCCTCCCGTGTGGTAGGCGAGTACTCTAGTCACCACACAAACCCGATCCCCTCACTGTCTTATAATGGTACGCTTCGGCGTTTACATCTTGGTGTGTAGCACTCACTATGTAGGACTGGGATGTGTATTTTTTACGGTCCCTTTAGTTTTTTAGTCAATTTTGTTTTAGTCAATAAACGTTCGGTATTACAAAATAATCCCTTCCTTGTTTTCTCTGCCTTTCCGTATTTAAGACTGGTCTCCTAACACCCCTTGCCTCATCCCCTAACGGCGGTTTGGCGTTTATTCACAGCACGTTAAAATAAAATATGTTCCACTGAAACTTTGTTGTATGCCAGCACAAAACTGAATTTACTTTCGTGTAAAATCTTTTACAAGCATCAGAGTAACACGAAGTTTACTACCCAGGTTTATAAGGCATATGCGACATCTTCAGATGATTTAAAAGTATACGTGCCGCAGTTCACTGATATTGAAACAAGGAGGTGGTAGAAAAAAAAGATATGTGTAGATGATCCAAAAACTTCATTATTCTCCTATCTCCCTTTCCCCTCTTCATATTATTGATTTGTATGCAAGGGAATTGTTGTCCGTTTTGTAAATTACTTGAAAATGATACTTTAGCATTGAAACGAGTGCCGTGAAGTTTGCGTTATTCTACGGCATGTAAAAGTTTCTAGACGGAAATAAATTTTAGCTGGTTTACAACTTTATATGTTATAATGTCATTACAGTTAGGCCATGTTAATATTTACCAGTCGAAAAACCGTGGAAAGGTAATGGAATTACTGTGAATCAATGAAAAGCTCTCTCCATTGATATATTTTGGTACACTCTGTCAATACTGATGGTTATATTGCTGCTACTAATCCCATCCGTTAATGTCCGTTGTGCTATTCATAGACAGCAGAAATTTCGCACAATCAACTCTGATCTTTGATCGACTCCAGCGTGTTTGGGACTCAAATACAGGGTCTCGTGCCGGCTGGAGTCGGGTGCGTATTGTGCGCGCTCGCAGTTTATCGCCGTAGTTGCGAAAATAATTAGACAAAGGACAGGACGCGTCACACGAAATTGTCCGATTTATGAGAGAGAATGATTGTCAACGCGAGGGTTTTGTGAAATGCTAGCTCTGCTGTAAAGCGATCATTTTAAGTGCCTGGTATATTGCCCGGAGTATGTTTCTTTTTTATCTGCTCTCATTCAATTGTAGTAAAATATGTAATACTTTTTTAGAGATAAAAGTTCAAAAATTATCAGTCTGTCCGTGATGAAGTAGCGAAAGCCCGCCCCTTTGCTTCATAGCGGACTACATATTCTGCTTTTAAAAGATGCACTATTATGTCGAGTGCTATGAATCCGTGTGAATGTTGCAGCCGTGTCTGAAGAAAGGGGGTGGGGGAGGGAAGTAGTTGTGGTGCTGCGGGTCACATAAACGCCCGGGGCGTACATCACTGTGAATCCACGGGTTGCATACACCCGCAGGATATTAACAGGAATTATTTTACTCTTTCTGCTCATCTCCCTCATAAGATAGACTACTCCGGAGTTATCTGGAAAATCATGCCAAATGGTTTATGAACGGCAGTCCAATGTACACAACCATTTTTACGTTGCTCTTGTAGAAGAGTCCTTGATGATTCTTCCCCCTTGATGCACGACGAAGTAATGTTACGTAATATTTGTTATATTTTGGATGAAAAATTAAGCCATTTACTGTGAAACCGAGGTATATTTAGTTACCTTTTAAGATAATCCATACTCACCTTTTGGAATTACAATCAGTTACTCTCCTAAAAGGAACTTTTTGGGGATTTATCTTAGAGTGTAGTTACTACGGTACAATCGCCTCTAGGTAAAAAAAATCTTCTGATGGCTAAAGTGAGAAATTTTACGTTTCGTTTGGACTTAATTCAAATTGCTGAGCTACCATTTGAAAGGTAGCAATAAATAAGGCCGGCAATGTCTTTTTGGGAGGCAGGTGGGGGAAGGGTGCCGATTACCCCTTACATTTGAAAGCTGGAGTTTGTAAACTTCGTTTTTGTACAGCTGCTATTATTTTAAAAAGAAATTCCAATTTAGTCTCTATTTTGACTCTAGGAAAATCTCCCTCAAACTCTCGTTGCACAAGTGGGCGGAATTGACTAATGAAAGCGAGAAAGATCGCGGGGCCACTTCCGCGAGCGACGACGGGCGCAAGGCGGCGGCGGAGAGAGTCTGTGGTGGTATGTAAGCCTCGGAGGTCGTGTCTGGCGTGCCGAGAGGGCCGTATGAGGGAAGAGGAGCGATTTTCTCGTCTGTATCTCATGTGATATACCTCTGAATGCAGTATTCTTGTCCTCTCGTGATAGCTGCTTGTTGAATTCTCTTGTTGAAAAAAATGTTGAAAAGCATTTTAGCTTTTCGTAGGATTCATGCTGCGTCATTGTGTTATTCACTCAGCGGTTATGGTCCAGTTCAATCTAGCATCATTGTTTTGCCGCTGTTACCTTAAAATTCGTCATTTATTTCCAATGCTTTATTTAAATTTTAGTCATTATTGAAAATTATAATTTTATTGTTGATTGTGTAATTATTGGAAATTATAATTTAGAAAGCATCAGATAATATGCCGTCGAATATCGGATACTAATCTAAACTAGGGCAAGTGATGTAAGGATCCGTGGTCATGGTAAATAATTGCATGCAGTGAAATGTGATAATTTTTATATTAAATACGGTTTCTCGATAAAAAGTGCAATTAATGCATGTTAATGAAATTGAGTGTAATAATGTGACTCTGGGATATCTACTCACTGCGTATTTGCAGTGTGTAAATTGATTCAGAGGTGTATTTTCATTTTATCTCGTGAAACTATTTTACAAACTATTTGTCGAGCCACGCGCCCGAGTATTTGTGTGTGGCTGATCGACTTGATCTCCTCTTTCTAGTTACTGGACTAAGGGGAGAGGTTGCCAATTCAGTGTTTTCGCTTTAAGTTCGTGCATTCGTACATTAATTGACAAGCGCGGACTAACTCCTTGCATTTGCTTTCGTCGTGAGCGTAGGCTGTCGTCTCGCCAAGGGAAGGACAGGTTTTGTCCGATGGAAAGAGGACTGTTTGACCTTGATCCCAAGGACCTTCCCACCTCATTGTCCTTTTTGTAGGCCATTTCCTATCGTAAAATAGGTCTGGCAGCGTCAAACGCAGGCACATATTTTACGGGAAACGATTAGAAGTGATAAGCAGTTATAAGGTAATGCAAATTAACAGCGCGATCTCAAGAAGCAAAGCATTGCCGAACGAAAATAAGTTGTGGACGAATCGAAAATATTTTCCGAGAAGATAAGTCATTTCGCACTTCAATGGAAATAAAACCTAAATAATAAAAATAAGTGTTACCATGCTGGTAAATTAAAAATGAATGTGGAAGAATCGTGCGAGAAGTATATATAGGATACAACGCCAAATTTCCCTGAATTTGGATTTTTCATTCACCTACAAGAATTTGGGTACAATTGTAGTAGTCAATGGTGACCCTTAACCTAATTACTAAGCTATGTATGATTTAACACTTACTAAGCTATTAATTACTAAGCTATTGGGAGAGTTTATGATGCTATTGTGGACCAACGCTTTGCATGAGGCGACTGACTATGCCTATGGTTATGACTACATATTTTTTGCCGGTTACGGTCCGAAGTCTGAAACGCTAATGTATTTTCTGGATGATACTGTAAGATCATTTAAGCACTTAGCTTTCATCAATAGAAAGTAATTCCTTCCCGTTCCAAGTTATAACGCTGTTAGAATGAAATTCCTACGCGAGAGCTATCTACCGTTGTAACCTGGGAAAACACTTATGAAGCTATAAAGTAACCAAAACCCCTTTTCATTATTAAAACCCATCCGTGTCTGAAACGGACACGAAAAATAACGAATATTCTTTGTCAAATACTATATTATTTAGAGCCAAATTCCACGCCCCAGGGTGGCCTCGTGAGTTTGAAGCGTTTCCTTTAAACATAACTATCGATTAAAGCAACCGGCATACACAGTGCAATAAATTACACCGAGAGCTTTCAAATTTTTCGGCCTTGTCATTTTATTGCGGAATTACTTCCATACTCATGGTGGAAAAAAAGAACATACGGCATTCCTATTTCATAAATTGGTGGCATCAATGATAAATTTAATTATATTTGCTTTTTGTGGGACAAAGGAATCAAAAACGTACCTTAAACATCTCCAAAATATCAACCCGTTAAATTTCACATAACCCCTCAAAGCCTCATACCACCCTATGCCTAACTATTAACAATCTGAAAGTAAATGGCACTTGGAATCCTCTCCAGTAATTTGTGTACAGCGATAACATTACTAGTATTTCGTTGCGATTCGCGAGATATTTTCATCGCTGAACCTAAATCTACTCTTGGACTCCAATGCATTTAATATCAATAGGCGATCACTTGCATCTCTAATCAAGTCATTTCTCCAAATACATACTAGTTCTTTCAAAGGACTTCACGTCGAGCACCTAAATAATTCAATGAACTTGCTTGCTACCTCCTTGCCGTCCACGTTCGTTTAATTTGAACGAGAGGGGTCGCGGTTGAAGCGGAAATTGGTGGCCTTTGAACGCTGATTTATACCTAGGTTTGGCTGGATCCTCGATCTTTAAAGTCTAAAATTACTGTTAAATTTCGTTTACGCAATCCACCCTTTTGAGTTGAAGGAAGTTCCTCGCTTTACAATGACCCATTTCCCTGGACAAACTTTTGATTAAAATGCTCCAAAAAGGTTTATCTTATTTATTAAATTTTTAGAACTCATTGGTCAGCAAACATTTATCGCGTCTTGATTTATTCATCAAAATTTCAGTCTATTATCCTTATTTTAGCTATAATTTAAGATAAAAGGGGTTCATTTATTCCAATAGAAACATATTTCAAAGAATAAATATCTAGTTTTGAACGATTATCTAAAAAAGGTCTTATCTTATGTATAAAGCAATACCACCTTCTACTATATTCATATTTTTTATGCTGTCATGAGTCTCAAACCAAAGCGAAATACTTAGCAATAACAATTCGGGTCAATTCATATAATTTTATGTATTCCTAGTTGTTGGAGAGTCGAAATTTATTGCAGATTCATCCATATTTATAGTAATTCTAGACCTCCTCAAAGGAAAGACAATTAAAATTGATTATTTAATGAATGAAGATTTTGGAGGGAATGCGCCTTTTATTAGCTCATCAAGAAATCTGAGTGAGTTGCTGATGTGCTTTTTATGAGCGACGTGCATACAAATATGCTCTTAGTATTCGCCTCTGATCTTGACGCTTGCGATTCAATACGTGTCATGCTTAGACAGGATTGAACGTCACGAAAACACCGTTGCCTCTTTAACCGCTCGATTGAAAAATGTTCAATTGTTCGGTACCACCTACGATGGAAAGCGGTTGTTGTAGCCCATTGAAAGAATATACGAAGTACCAAGGTTATCTATTCGGAAAAATATGAGCTGTCTACGAAGACAAACTTGGTTAAAGTGTATTCTTCATGTGTCCGCGATTTTAAGACAATCTGCTTTTCATCATTTCTGGACCCATCCATTAGTAGCTTTCTTCAAAATATTTCACCTCTCTTCCTGGAGGCGTGGTCAGGTAAAGATATTCCCTGGAAATCTTAGCCCCTAGGTATGTACATTGTTGTGAGTTGATAAGGGGTATTGTTTAAACGTTGAAGTGATGGCGAGAGAGAATCGTTTTTTTCGGTGATCATAAAAGGAGGTCTGTAAATGAGAAAGAACCTGGAAAACTTCAACCGCGAGGATTCTCCTTCAACGACAACGCGGAAGGGAGTACCTAAATGGAGTAAATACTGCGGTCAACGCGGGCGCTTAGTTTACAATTCAGAAGTGCAGCAGCCGCTGGTACCTGTTCCACCTGTTTCCGTTCCCAAATATACTCAGCTCACGATGCCTAATTGCTCGTCGATTTAAAATGAATTTTGTCGTTTTTTAGGAGAAAGAAAAATAATTCATCCCAATCCCTCGAGATATGACCTCCTCGGTATTTTTACGTCTGCAAGAACCGCACGTGGCACCTGCATTAATGTACCCTTACTAGTCCTGCGGGTCGATTTTGTAAATGTCACAGGCGTCATAAGGTTGATATCTACGACGAGCAACTTATGACGGCTACGACGCTCGAGTGATTCTAGAAGCCAGCGTCGAGACGCTGTGGAGCAAAGGGGAATAAAAATTAGCATTTAGTTGCTTGGTAGTCCTTCGTGAACGAGAAAAACCATGGAAATCGCCGACACATCCCATTGTATCATAATAAAAATTAGCTAGCGGCAACCGCAAGAACTATAATCCCAGACTAACAGAAGATTTGTATTGGTATTTCTTTGAATAAATTAAGTTTAAGAAAGAATATTGTAAAAATCATCAGCAGGTACTATGAAGTGCCCATAATTTGAACAAAATCGCATAAGAGGGATACGTTCGTTGTATACGTTGAAGAAACCTGGAGGGAGGTCTCAAAATAAATTGTAGGGTAATATTTAAAGTACGGTAATATTTTGAAGAGAAGTAACTGAAAATTTCTGTACGTATTTTTGCATTAAGTTTTATCTTATTTGAAGATTTTTATTGTATGATTACGCGTGCAAATGAATGCAGTTAGCGGGAGTAGTCGGCAGTGACCTGTGTCCACGTATAGTTAATAGTAACAATTTTTCAATAATTTTCCTTATGAAATACATTATCTTAAAGGTTTTAACTGTATCAAAATTCGTGCAAATGTAGTGGGAGCAATAAGCTGTGACTCGTGTCCATTCATTTCATTTACTAATTTTCAATACTCGTCCACGTGCAATATGTGTAATTGCAATGAAATGAGTGAATTTCATTCTCTAGAACGAAGTGAGAAATCTCGTGTCCAAGTAATATATTTGTAATCTATGCATCGCATGGTGTGAGTCAGAATTTAGTATTGAATAGCTACTGTTACACAAAATAATATTCCGATTGCCTCGAGAAAGTTACTCCTTCAATGCAAAAGTGCTATGCAAATTTGTACGGTGATCAAATTCATCTGGTGACTCTGTAATGGACACCAATGTGGTATAATTATGTTTTTATGTTTGTTATTGCACATATCTTCTATGGTTTTAAACATGAATTTTTAATCTACTCGGACGAAATGTAATGTGTACCCTTAAAATAGAATCATATTGTGACTGCATTTTTTTAAGTTCTACTTTGCCAGAATAAATATGGCGGTATTCTGTTGTTTTTCAATGAAAATTTTTCGATAATTGATTTGATGTCCTTCGTAAACGTATTGACATAAACACTCCTCCTATGCGACCTTATACGCCTATGATGGGGGTTTTCAAGCGTCGTAAGCTACGACGGAGAAATGATGCGTATCACGTCTACAAATTCGCTCTATGATTTTAAACATGAATTTTTAATCTACTCGGACAAGATGTAATGTGTACCCTTACAATTAGAATCATTTTGCCAGCCGTCGTAATTACAGTATTTATGACACCTAATGCATTTGAACAATCGAGCCGCTGGTTCATTTCATCTGTCAATTAATGCGCTCTGAATCTACCACATTACTATCTGCTTCCACAATGAGGGTAAATTGTCATGCATTTTTAGCGAAAAGGAGCGGTGAAATCGATAGACAAAGTCTTGTGCAAGTATTTCGCTGTAATGTCTTTGTAACACTGAAAAAAGTTATGCTCTTTATAAGCTGCTCTTCCGTGACACAAGTACCTCATTCCTTAGGAAAAGGTATTATTATCTTGTCAGGGTGCTCATTGTTAGTGCCAACGTGATGATACTCTTGCGAAATGATATTGATAATACTTTTGAATGCCTTTATTGAAGTCTTTTTTATCCAGGGCTTTACGGCCTGCGGGCCGTAGTTTAGAGACCCCGTCTTTCTATCAATTTGCTTCGTTGTTGAACAAATTCAACAATGTTAATGTAAGGTTAATTTTTGGAGTTTTTAATATTCATCCAGTTCGTAATTGTTTGCGGCTATTTTAGTATCCAACATACCTCCTAGAACAAGAACATGCAAGTATGCTGGATGAAGTAAAGTGATTCGAAAAATCTTAGATCCAAAATGTAGCCCTCAAAATATCATTCTCCTATCAGAAATGTATGATGATTCTCTTCATAAAAGCGTTTTTCCGTGTTATTTCAGAGTATAAAGTGGAAACCATGCGTTTTCAAGGTATTTATATAAGCATTTATTGTATTTGAAGATAAATGAAAAAGTATAATCTGAATCAAAATATTTCCAAAGGATAATATTGCTCTCTGATTAAGTAATTCGTCCATACGCTCTCCGATTGGAGCCGATTGAGCTCCGTAAGTAGTTCTGTAACCTGTAATTTTCAATGCCTGCAAACTCCACATTGGATTCGCTACATTGGTCGAAGAAGAGCAACTTAATACTATTTTAGTCTGTCAATAATCTAGGAACGTAGTAGTTCAATCGCACTAATTTACGATGTTGAATTTGAGATCCCATTAACAATTCCTATGGAATATATCGCACAGTAGCGTGATTTTCTGAGCGCTATATCTTTCTGGAGAGCAAGTGGCGCCACAGGTAAATCAATGCTGCTCTCAATTATTATTTCGTAAATTTTATTCGTATTCTATCGTTGATTTATACTCTTCATACTGGAATTACCGCTGTTGGAGTCTCTGAAAGCTAATATTTTTGCTGATCTAAGGCAATGTTCCTTTAAAAGATATATCAGTACATCTGACGCCTTTCCCGCGGTAATTACATTTCGTTCAAGCTCGTAACAGTACTTTATTCTGTAGTATAGCCTAGACGTAAAATTCATTTGGCGGAAGGAGGACCGATAAGTGTTGAGCTTAGCATCAGCACAATCATACTTGTGTCAAATTTTCTCCTAAATAATAGGATTGAAATGCATCCGAAACGATGAGCAAGTTGTCACGGAAATTTAAACTCCATTCATGCTTGAGTCGCCTTATTTTGAATTACAATACTTAGGAATTTTTATAAGTGTTTCCGACGTTCATCCTCCATTTCGCTTGTTGCCTAATGGCTCTGATCAGTTTTAATTACCTCATAGTTTAATAAGGATTTAAGTCCCAGAGAGCCATCATAATGCACCCAGTTATACGATGATGATAATTTTTAATGGTAATCTGCATGATGAATCCAGAATTGTCATCAAATATACGCCTTACATGGAATGAATCTGAATATTAGGGAGCCTAATATTCATTTATGAGTAATATTTGGCTTCAGGGGAAATTCTTGGCATTTAAGGGACATCTTTTAATCTGAGGTTCATAAAAAATTGAAGCAATGGAGGTAATTTGAAGCAACTGTGCTTCTGAGCACCATGGTTAAACAACCTTCTTCAACTTGTGATTGATAGGCGAATAAAACGATTTACATTAAGGCAATTTGTAGTCAAATCCATGTAAGATAAATTTCCAAACCTGTCATTAACCTTTCAGGTAGATAAAAATTTAATTTTTTAATATTTTTTCTGTATTAATCAATATTGTATTTAGCTAGTTTTATTTTTTTAATCGCATACATATATATTTTCATCTTTAAGATAATTTCATACTTTTGCATATGCAATAAGTAAAATCAATCTGTTCCTGTATGTATGTTTTCTTGTAAAAATGCCACATGTGATAATGTTCAGTTCTGTCATTTACTTGTTCATGGACAATTATTCATTCGTGGAGCCACTTCAGTGGATAAAATAATGGCAACAAAGGAACAAGACTAAAAAGTGTAGGACAGACACATTGAAGCATTTGTGTTTAGTACATTTCAAGGAAGAATTAGCGATGAGGAAATGGCCTGAGAGGCGCGGAGGACCTTCATGTAGGAATATGAGTATAATGACAGCAAATTCCCTCGATCAGAGTTTCTGATGACAGCGCTAGCTAGTCATTGGGCAAAAGAATATGAGTTATTTGACGCATCGGAAAAACCAGTGCTGGATATTATCATTTGGGATTAATTTATTCGAAATACGCAATTCAGATTGCTGATAACGTAAATAAATTGTATGTTATTTAGATGCTAAATCCTCTAGTTCTTAGTTTTGGGTAATACTTATAACTGAAACCAAAGAAGGAAAAGTTAATTTAATCAGTGGGAGGATAGAAACTGGAGTTGGTAGTGCAATTTAGTTGCTTGGGCAGTCATTTGGAAAACAATGGGCCTTTACTGAAGGAGTTTAAACTATAGTAGCGTAAGCGGAAGGTATTCTTATGGAAATGAACTTGCAAGGGACCTTTAGTAAGGATATTTGAAAATAGTCTTAATGGGAACATACCGCGTTGAAGAGGGAAGTTCTGTGGGCGTTGCGTTGGTGCGTGTTTTAGAAGACAGGGTAAATTCTCGAAGCGTCGAGTACAATGAAGATGGAACACATCCATTTAGAGGAATTGTATAGTTAACAGAATATAGCGAAAGCGCCTGATCACACGTTCCCCATCATGTCAATGCGGGCCTACGTCTGCCGCGGCGATATTGCAAGTAGAATTTATGCATCAGGCATCAAATAGTCCTTCACATTTAGACGTTCATGGCAGGCGGACACTCAGTAAACGATCGGATTGGTATCCGTCCGCCCAATATTACACACGGAACTCCATCGAACTTCAAGAGTCACTTAATTAATTCCAACACGTGCGGCTGAAATAGAGAGTAGAAGCAATTTTATGCTTATTGGAAAATTCATCGTCCTAGGGCTCCCTCTTATAAAAATACCTCCGTGAGTATACGTACATCCTTGCCGCTTACAGCTCGTGGAAAAATGCTTTGTTTGAACTACGTGCCCGATTTGGAATCAAACTCTATTTTTATCAAGAATGTAATTTATTTTATAGAAATTCACTTTTTAAAGACAATGGTAGCGCATGAGAAACCGGTGAGGTTAATACTGTTGAATATATCTAGGCTTTTCCTCGCCCGCCTCAAACCGGTGCATCTTCTGGAGGTTTCCAGCGAAGCAGGTACCGCTTTGTGCCTTTAACGGTCACCATTTTTCAATGCCATATTGGCTCTACTAGTAGAATTGACTAAAAATCCCTTTATTTTATATTTTCCTCAATTTATAAACTGTTTAAATAGCGACCCTCTCTGGAAAAGTGAATACTCAGAGCTACTGGTGAAATTGTTTCAAACTCGGGAGTAAACCGGTCAGACATCAGAAAGCCCTACAAATTGATTCATACGTTGAAATAAGTACGCCATTAGTACGCTCAGGTTACTATGGTATTCGCTTGGGCCAGCCTTTTCGATTCAGACCCATAATGTGGCTTATTTGCAGCGGCGATAAAACGCTAATTCAGTTTCATTTGCGTGACCCAAAGCTGGGCCCCGAGATACCGTCCAGTCGTGCTCAGTGCATAGAGAGAGAGGGATGAGAGTGGTGCGCGCGCTTGGGAGCGTCCGAGTACCCACCCAGTGGGATCTGGGGAGGAATTCGAATGAAGGGATCGAAACTGGAATCCCCACCCCAGCATTTTTCGGCTCCTCTGAATGCAACCGTATCGTTCCAACGAATTATATTCAAACGAAAGCACACATGACTACTGTTTGAGAAAGAATGAGATTCGAGAAGGCATTCGACCTTGTCCTGCGCGATAAACTAATATTCTAACGGCAGTCATGTGGAATGAACAAGATACTGGTGAACTGAGCTCGCGAATTTCTCACCAATTGCCCACAACAGGTCCCTGGTAGCCGGCGGTCGTTGGTCCAACTCGGTCTGGTTGACATCGGGAGCCCCACAAGGAAGCGTGACTGGGCCTCTGTTATTCCTTAGTTTCACATACCACATTATTTCCGCATTTGGGTGGAAAATGCGTATGCATGGAATTGCATTCAAGAGGAGGATTCTCCAAGCGAGTAGTGGAACGGTCTTTAGACGACATGTAAAAGTAGTATGATAACTCGCTCTAATAAAATAGGTGTTATCGCTTGAGCCTTGCGCAGAAAGACCCACGAAGCAGTCAGCAAAATAGAAAGAATAACATTTTAATGATAATAATATTCTCTTATATGTGGTTGCTTTCGTCTATTATTAACTACTTAAATGTATGCTTATATCTATATCCTATGCATCTATAAAACGTATGTACGTGTTTTTTCACTTATTAATGTATATTTTATCCGCCTTTCTTTGGCATACATATGTATATATAATGATTATAATTTATTTTAATGACATATTTTATAATTCAAAGTCACATCAAAATATTGACAAATTTTCACAAGGTTTTATTACTCGATAAATACGGATCATTAAGTAAAGGTCGACTAGACAGCTGAATTTTTTCCATAGTGAAGGAAATTCCATGGTCATTTAGTATACGCTTGTATATATAACTATTAACGCACGCTGCTATAAGGGCATAATTAAAAGTATCCAATTAACTCACGGTTAGTTTGATCACAATTTTCTTTCTTTCATTGTTTGTGCCAAGAATTTTAAATACTTGACTCGATAACTTGAGGCCTTTATCGTCACTCAATGCTTTAGGTAATTTCCGACGAATACTTGCCTTTCCTTGAATCCGCAAGCTTGTACTTCACACCTACAATAGTCGACACTGAATACATAAGCTAAGGTGAGAAGATTCGAAATATTTTATGTATTAGACCGAAATACCGTAAAAAGTTGAAACGCATTCCTGGTGCCTAAAGCTCTCTCGTATGTTCATTTGTCTAATAGGATCTGGACATAAAAGCCAGAGACGATTAAATTGATGGCAGATGGAAATCTATTTTTATGCCCTCTATTAATTTTCTTGCACGCAGTTAGAACACAAATTTTAAAAATATTTTAGTTAAATTATTTATATATTTTTAATAGTCATTTGATCACTATTTAAATAGTAACGGCATGAACCTCGTCATAAAAACGTCGGTGCAGCATTCAGCAGCGTCGACATCACTACCCGGCAGGAAATTCGAGACCTATTTGTGTCCGGACAATCTATCGTTTTAGGACCATTGAAAACATTACAGTAGCAATGAATTGTACGTTAAATAAGTATCTTAGTCGCCTTTTCTTAAGTAAGTGATGGATTTGCATGGTAAGATCCATTCTTAATATGATTTTAAATCATGAAATTTAATTTATAACCCTTAAATCTTGGGGAGGAATGAGCGAAAGATGTCTTAATCTATTTCTTTGGTGGCTGAGATTCTCTTTGTTCTTGCGACTACTTACAGTGGGGTTCGTTCCAGTTGTTCTTTGAGTAATCTGGTTTAAGTGTAAAAATAAATTAAAAATGCGAAGTGTTCAAGCATTCTCAGATATTAATGCCTCAAAATAGCTTGATACAAGATTAAGTAGGTAATGCAAAGACTTAAGCTTTTCCTTGAAAAATTGACGAAAACCCTGGCCACGAAATAGATTTACTAATATCAAATGTCATCTTCAGTGAGAGCGAGAAAGTCAGTTTTACTGAATCAAGCATTACAGATGGTGCGAATTCAGGGTTATTACGATTAGAGAGTCTCCTCAAGGCGATCACTCGACGTGCAATTTGATTGACACTGACAAAACTCAAAAGATGGTAACGAATTTCTGACACGTTAATGCTAATTAATCAAGTTGAATCACGTTTAGTTATCCAGGTGGATGTAAATTATTTAAGTGATACATATAGCCAAAATTGAACTCTTAAATATCGTGTACATAACTATAGGAAGTGTCCATATCGCTGCGGGTCTTTCTTAATTCTTGATGTGCCCTCATAAATACAAGGAACACGTACATATTCCTTGTCGTGAATAATATTAGCCCTGGGATGGAGCATCTGCGTAGCTCGCGTGAACCTCGTATAAAATTGAACATTAGCAGGGTTACTCCAGAGCAGTTATTTTTTCCCTTACAAAATTGTCAGGTACTTGCATGCATACTTTTAGTGAGCGTATAACTCTTTTTTGTGGATGGCTTGAACTTCGTGGAGTACCGGTGGAGGAGTATCGAGATTTGAAAGCACCCAGTTGAACCAGAGTTTTTATGACTGTCGTTTTATCACTGCTGCCTATGTGCATTCAGAACCATGCATCGTAGTGATTTGAGGCTGAAGAATGTAGTGTGAAGGAAAAGTCCCTGAAAAGTCTCCAAGAGTAATTAAAAATGCCTTTCTTGATGAAATTAGTCAAGATATGTCGTTACAACCACAAAAGTCCCAATTAAAAAAAAGTCGAAAGACTTTTCCGCACTCTAGCTATTACATACAGCGTACCCAATTAGAGAGTGTAGAATCTAGAAAATACCTTGGAGTTGAACCAACTACTGATCTCTTGTGGGGCAAATATATTCATCAAATAATTAGTCAAGCAAAGCGTAAATTTAGATTTGTTAAAAGAGTAATTGGTATGTACGACGATAAAATCAGATAAATTAGCTCCTTCTCCCTTGTTATACCCCTCTTGGAATACGCTGCCATTGTTTGGTATCCTCATGAGGTAGGCTTCAAAACAGCGTGCAGAGAAGATAATCAAGGTACGTAAAAGGCCGCTATCGTAGTCTTTTTAGTGTTCCTGACCTCTCGCAGCACGAGGGGTGGGAATCGGTTTCAGACTGTCGATTAAAAATTAGTCTTCTTCTTTCATGTAGTTTCCAAACCATTAGATTTCCTGTTGAAGTTGTTAATATCTTACTAACTCCTGCATACTTGGGTAGATCTGATCATGAGAATAAAATTAGGGAAATGGATAAAATGAATAAGAAATGTATAAAAATTAGTAACTGCAGAATAGAAAGGTTTAAAATGTCCTTATTCCCACGATAGATTGGTGAAATGTTTGCCGATGAGACTAAGAAGTAGGTTAGTCGGCATATAGGGAAACTGATTAGTTAACTTGCTTCTTAATGCTTATTCATAACCTTCTAAGTTGTACTAACATCACGTTTTACATGATACCTGCCTCACTCTTTTATCCAGTTTACGCAATTGTCCTACACATTAATTCAATAGTTTCTGTAGCATTGGTAGAATACCTATAGTGTAGTGCATGTTGGTGAAAATTACTCGTATATTACAGTGCATGTTAGTGATAACTCACCCCTTTCCAGACACCCTCGAGGTGGCTTGCAGGATAAAGCAAAGATGTAGATGTGTCTCTGATCCAGATATTTGCTTTGCATTTTTCTGTCTCTTCAGCTGCAAGTGATATTTATTTTGTGAAATATCATACTAATCATACCTTCATTCGTGAAGTGGTGAACGTTACCCATATCGACATTGTCTATGAACCCAAATGTTGATATATGAGTTTCCCTATAATGATGTAATACCTACAATATTGTAGTACAACCTTGGCTAATGTGCGTCAGATCGAAACGAAACATTTTTAACGAAAATATTTAAATAAATGGAACAATCTTGTTACAGCGGAAACGAATTGATATAACCTCTATTAATACCTAGTAGGAGAAAATTTTATTCTTTGTTAATGATTTAGTCTCGGCCTAATGTATTATTTCATATATATTACTGACCTTCTTACTTAAAGGAAAATAGTGTCCGTCATAAGCATTGTCATGCCATAATTTTAACATCCAGTTCATTTTCAAGATGATTGATTTCTATTATATGTGACGGCATATATTTTTTCCAAGTTATCAATTAGCTTTTGCCATAAGACTGTATCCCAGAGTTTCTTAATGTGCGATCGTGAACCAATGAATGATGATTCAAATGTCACGGCTGCTTAAGCATCAACACTTAGTGAATTGGAATTCAGTTTCGCATCGGATAATTCCCACTCCAGTATCGCGGGTTCCACGCGGTACGAGAACGGAAAAGCTTTCCCGAGTCCTCAGATTGTACCGCTCTCCCCCTCCACCTCAGAATTGGTAGGGATCGAGATGAGGTTCATGCCAATTTTTACGCAATATATATCAGGAAAAACTGTGCGTATTTAACGCGCGAACGAGCTGGATAACAACAGGACGCCATTGAACTTCCTCGAGGCCATAACATCTGCGGTTCTTCCTTAGTCACTGAGCAATAATTGTCTCGACGGAATCCTTCGTTTGAAATACAACCACCGCGAGTAGGCCGTTATCTTGGCCTTCCCTCGGCACTTCACCGCTATCGACGGCGAGAGGAGCTGGGAGGCCGAGGGAAGTGGATGAGTGCGGGGCGAGAGTGTGTGGAAAATTGAGGTCCAATTCATACCCTTAGAGGGTTCACCGGCGCTAGTGCCCAAGTGAAACTTGTTCGAGTTAAAAGCTGAATATTATCTGATTATTTACTTGCTGTTTTGCAAGAGTAATGACTCGGCAAACTCTGCGAAAAGAAGTCACATCGAAAAAATACGCTGGAGAATCAACAAACATGATTCATCGCGTCAATGCTTCGCGGTATCACATACGAAAATGAGGTGGAAGAGTCCTTTTCCTGTTGATGAGAGAGACGATGTGTAATTGAAAAGGGGAGTGCAGACTCTCCTTGCAAACGTTAATTGACGTTATTTAATGGTAACTAACAGCACTTTCCCACATTAATAGCATTCATTTCTTGGAAAAAAGGTAGAAGCTGGTGGAGAGCCTGACAAACGTTTATTCTAGATGACCTAGGTCCTGTCGCGGTCGAATTTAATTTTGTCGGCCCCGGTGGCGGCGGGGTAAAGTCCTCGCCTGCTAACCCAAGGGTCGCGGGTTCGAGTCCCGCCTGGGTAGAATATTATCTGCCCAGGACATGGATGTCTGTGTCTCGTCCGTTGTTGCTGTTGTTCACCCGACATAAAATGGCCTATTGTGCTGTATTCGGGGCAGTGAAAATAAATAAATAAAAAATAAATAAATGACCATATTAAATGAAATTAATTCAGGTTTCCGTCAAACAGCCATATCATTCGAAAGATATAGTTTCATGCGTTTGCTGTAAATAAATCGTTCGAGTGTAGCATAAATTGATGCCCTTTTGGGGAAAGGAGGGTCAAAGATTGTATTTACCACCGCTAGTCCTCTAAAACTGGCTCCCCTCAATAGTTTCCTCGATATTGCCCAACCCATGCGAACCACTTTCACTTCCCTTATGCTCCAGCATTCTTTCATACATGCTCTCCTATTCGTAACAATCGTAATTCTTCTCCTCTTTATAATCTTTGCCCCCTCATTCACCCCTGAATTCCTTGGTCTACCTCTTCCTCTCGCGCCATGCACTCTTATTGTCATTTATCCGTTTAGTTATTCGATTATTCATTTCACGTGTCCGTTAATGGAGCAGTCATCCCACACTAAGCCTACTTTTTTGCTTTCCCAGACATACCTCGGTTTTTCTGACATGAAATAGCGCACTAATTCGTAGATATGCTCAAAATACTATCTGCGACCTTCCTAACGATATTCACATGCCTTATAATATCTTCATCTACCTTTCCGAATTTCGCAAACAATCGGCCAATATACACAGAATCGTTTATTTGCTTCATTACTTAATCATTTACCCTCGTCATGCAATCATTCTTATCACTCTACTCATTCAAACACCCTCACTGAGTTTTCACTATTATCACTTACTCGACTCACCTGCTACTCTATGTGATGCATCCCGTCTAACCCCAACCCATCTATTTATGTCCTCTGGCACTGTTCTTCTCTCACCCGGGTCACATTCATTCAGAATCTCTCATTTTTTCGCCGAAATTGATCGTTTAACTCGTCACTTTCTCCATCCATGGTGCCACCATAAAATGCCATTATCACAACTCTTCAACTATAAACTTTCATTCATACCATGATCAAGATAAGGGATATAAACCCGTAATTACTCACTAGCATCTTAACTCTCCCTCTTGGAATCAAGCCTGATCACCCTGAAAATCACGCATATTGGAGGAGAATGTAAAATAGTGAACAAATAACTGTTTTATGACACTGGTATAATTGTATAATGGCAACTTCGATAACCCTTCGTGTAGGTACCTTACGGCAGAGCCGTCCGCAGCACACGGCATAGGCATCGCAAAAATGCGGCTGAAATACTGAAATGCTGAAAACTCGAAGAAACACTGCGGACGCAATAACCGTAACAATGTCGGACCACGAGAAAATCAGCTTTTTTCAGCGGTGCTATGATTTGGCGCGTTGCTCGGCGATAAAATTGATTGCATCGAAGTCTTAGCCTTTTTTAATTCTCGCGTAAGCGTCGGCGGGAAGGACGGTGCGAGCGTTAGGAAGGCGTTGAGCTAGTGCAAGGATTACTCGCGACATTGCTAGCAGGGATGCTCCGCTGCGAATTGGATACCGCCCCAAGGAAGAGCTTTTGGAGGCAAAGCAATTCATCAGAATGGCATTAACATATTGGTTTCCGGTGTGACTTTATGGAATTTGCCACACGTTTTGAATATAAGGGTTACACTTTGTTTTTCCTCAGTAAAAAGTTAATATTTTACGACTAGGGTTTCGACGGTTCACGACATCATCAGGTCCTGACCTGTGATATGTAGATGACGTGAACCATCGAAACCATGGTGGTCAGATGTTAAAATTTATTGTGGAAAAACCAAGTGTAACCCTTTTATTAAAAAAATAATGGTATAATATTTTCACTTGAGTAAACAAGAAGAAAACTTTTTTTCTCAGGCTTTATAATTCGGGCAGGAATACGATCGACGCCTCCTGACGAGATAGAAACGAACGGTGGCGTTGTTGAAGTTTGGCGATCGTTATGTTGCAGACATTATTACCATAAACGGACGATAGGCGAACTCAGTCTAAATATTAACTTTTCCGCCAAACTGCGTCAACTGCAGCCAATCAGAGGAGAGATTTTTTTTATCATTATTCCTTAATCTTATTTCCAGATTACGTATATTACTTTTTTACTAAATAGTGAAACATAACTAAACTTAGCGTAGTATTATTTGTCAGTATTGCGCACGAATTCGTCATATTGTGTTTGTAAATTATGAAAGTAAACACTAACTTTGCTACCGTTTCCGACTCCGTTTGCGGTGAACCATTGGCATTAGTACTCCCGTCAATCCTAACACATTCTACCATGATGGGTAGGTAGCGGAAAACTGATCGCCATTTTCCATTCACGTCACGTTGGTAAACGTTGATCGTAATCCCGCCATTATATCCTATTTGAAAAGATCTCAAATGTTAACGGTGCTTCGATTTACGCTCACATGTTTACGGCGCTAGAAAGTTTATTGCTACTTATATCTCGGAAAAATATTAAATTTATTTAAAATTAAGAGAGAAATTGGTATATTTTTCCTCTGATTTTTAAATAATATTAATTACTAGGCACAGTAATTATAAATGCTTCTTAATATAATTTAAAAACAGTGGAAATATACTTTTTTCTCACTTAAGTTAATAATGAGCTACCTCTTCTCTTCTAGAAATTCCAACTCGTAAAATAGTCGCGTAGGTAGAAAATTCGGTCGTTAATGAGACCGTTATTACACGATCTGACTCTCATTTGGCTTATGTCCCGAAGGTTGGTCATAGGAGATGTGTCCAGATCTGGCTAATCGCAAAGATCGACGACATGCGAAAGTCCCATTTCAGGGCACGTGTGGTTGTTCCTTGATTTCCTAGCGCCGTCAATGGTTCCTCAGCAAGATCATGAAGACAAAACCCTAGCTCTGAGGTTTTTTGGGATCAAGTGTCTTTCACTCCGCCGCGATGGGGCTCCGAATTTCAGTCTGGATTTCAGCCCGCTCACTTCAGTCGCTATCCAAACCCTCCTTCCAATGGGCCCTGATGGCGACACGAGTAAAATTTCCCGAGTGACGACAACAAGGCTTATCGACAAAATTCACTTGATATTTTGCCATTACTAGCATCGCCGCGAAAATGTAAATAATTTTTAATTTACTCGCTGTTTAATCTAGACCATATGTACGTATCAAACTTCGCATTGTAAAGCGTATTAGTATTTACTTCTTCGTCAGTAGATTCATTCAATGTCCGCATGTCATTTAAATGTGTAGATTCAACAAATTAATGGCTGTCCGAAAATGTTTTTCACCGGTAATTGAATAAGACCAAGTTCGCGGTGAATCGTCGGTGATTTCTTTCGCCATAAAAGTGTTATTCGGTTAGACGCTGAGAGCTTAATACAGGAGGCCCGGAGAGGGCTCGTGACCCGTCGTACTTCGTGTTCAAGATATTTACACTATCATTAAGGCAGTGAATATTTAAACTGCTTCATTGAAACTGAGTGAGTAAGGCTTAAAATAGATGTTCCCTTAACTCCGAGTAAAACCAGAACACTAGGCTATGTGTAAAGACAAAATAATTACTTTAGAAAAATACATGTCAACGCAAAAGCATCGCTGCCTTGAATTTTAAAATGTTGTTGTTATTAAGCACTTGTTGCTTCTTCTCTAAAGGAGTTCATGCAATCAGTAAGCACCAGTTCATGATGTTGAGAAAATTAATAATTTTAGGATTTGCATGTTCACTCGAGTTACATTTATCGCTTTCCTTTTCCATATTCAGAGTTGATCAAGCATAAATGATGGCATGCTAATCGAAATATCGTCAAAATAACGTCTCTTGGAGCAAAATTTTGCGTTTATGGCACAGTGTTAATTTGTAGAATTCATCGGAATGTAAATTTGACACCATCACTTGTTTATCTTTTTTGTCCAAGTTATGTTACGAAGTAATTTCATTCATAGCGAAAAATCAGGGAAAATACAGGGTGATTCAAAAGGGTTGTATATTTACCAGCTTCTGTTTGAACCTCTGGGAGAGTGAGCGTAGAGTATATTAGGAGTCAGAATGAAATGTAATTTGCTTCCATGGCTAAAATCTGTTGGGAAGGAAGAAGCGGCTGACTTAAGGCAATTAAAGGGCAGTGAGTGATATTAATTAATCTTACCATCCCACTCGCTCCGGTAGACTTCCTCCAGCGATGAAAAGTGGCGCATGCGACAATTAGAGTATCGCCTTATTTCCTGGTTCCGTATGAGAAGGCCTCTCACTCCGATGGCTTAAGATTCTAATTCCTCGTTATTAGCTAGCGGTCCTACACGCACGAAGAGCATGATGACTCGAGCATTCCTCGATGTCAGCAGTGAATAATCTCTTTCCACAGCATCCTCTCGACGACTTAGAATCCGCTCATCTTTCTCGATATCCTCATTGGCGCACTGAGTTCACCATAGCGCAACTTTTATTTTCTCGTTTGTTACGAAATCCTTTTTTCCGCCGGTGGTGATCCGAGTGCCGACTCGAATAGTTAGTCGAGGCGGCCGTCAAATGCGGCGCCAACGGGACTCGTGCGGGAAGTGAGGCGTAAGTGACCTGTTGAACCTCGCGTCGCAGTTTCGCCCAACAAAAACGTCGTTTTCCAAGACTGCTTTCTTTCCTCGTTTTATCCTCGTCGCTTCGTTTCATTGAAGTTCTAATGATAAGACGAACTCACTTCCGCGAGCATTCCTCAAAAATGTACATGTTCGCCTTTATTACTGTGAATGTGAATCAAGCACTGGCACCCACCAAATTGCCAATTGTTTGGCGCAATGTAATTATCCGTTTATTAAATTTATAAATTACAGTTACTCTTGAAGTTTAACATAGTTTGGAAAATGAATGCATGCCATTCGATTCAAGCATTTGGGACGTATTTCTGAAATCATTTGGTCAATATTTAAATCCTTTCAAGGAATCCTAAGCTTCTGTTGAAACTTTCTTGAATGTGGATGGTGATGCTTTATACCGCATTAAGAGTTTCTAACTCATGGATTGCTTTTTTAGTGTTAAAAATGCGTTTGCACTATAGATTAGTATGTTGATTGTAAGCTTTCAGAAACAATCCCACCGTTCTGACATGTGATTGACAATCTGTTTCTTTCCCCTTTCTCCCTTTGAAATTTGAATGCTTTCACTAAAATCTGTTGTGCACATTAAAAATCGTCATAATGTTTCGTGAATGTGTTCTTAATTCTTCTAATGAGAAATTTTAATGGCACTTCTTAATTGAATAACACCTGATTTATCATGCTTTTTCTTTTAATCCCGAGGTCATTTGACTTTGAAATGGCTCTAATGTTTTCAGGGAAATGAAGTAATCGCCTCATGATGAGTGCAAAGGATGAAACTACATAAAATCGGAATCGTTCTGTCATCGATTTGGCTTTTTCATTTTTTGATCCTGAATGGCAAACATTGATGTTTGACCATATTGCAATAAAACAGTTGCTAAAAATCCCACACTAAACATTTATGGACAACCAACCATGGTTTCGACACAAAGTGCCCTTGTCATGATTTGTCCTGCGAAAGTTTGGTAAAAGTCTCTCATGTTGTAGTTGCGGAAGTTCTCTTCTATGGACTCTAGTTGGTCCTTCATATATTTCCTCTTAGTTTGCCTGATAGTTTTTGCTACCTGTTTTCTAGTCTCGTTAAACAACTGTTGACTTTCCGGGGATTTTTTTCTGTTGTACTCCTGAAATGCTTGCTTGCGTCTTTCCGGTGCATTTTCGCATTACGAGTCCCACCACGGATGTTTCGTATTCTTTTTCAGGGGGATTAGTTCCTGTGCTTTCTGCAATTTCTTCCACTTCCCGCTTCCCGCCCCCACCTTTTCTCTCTCTCCCCCTCCTCCCCTTCCCCTGTCACTCCCCTCCCTCCCTTCCTTCCACCTCAGTCCTCCCTTCCTTCTCAGTCCTCCACGTTCTTGCGACCAAGGTGCTAGTGGCACCGAAATATCTAGAAACTCTGTGTTCATTTTTTTGTGTTTCTCTGTTTATCGTCTGCCTTCCTGTGGCAAACTGTGGATAAGTTAGTCGTTTATTAGCAGCGATTAAGCAGCAAAGAAGAACATAATGGTGAAAAGAACTAGGGAGCAAGTGATTCATCCGGATTAAGTGTCAGTGACTACCTACTCGCCCTGATTAGTTGATCATTTGTGCTGTGTGCAGGTATCAGGATTGGAATTTAAGTGTCGGATTAATACTCACCAAATCTGGAGATCGTCAACTTCCTGAGTGCGTTTTACGTGGAAAAAACTATGCAATGGACGTGTGGTAACGAGCAAACTTAGGAGACTCTTCAAAACCGTACTCAGCCGGTTATTTAGTAAAGATAAAGCCTTGTTTTGGCGTAAATGTAGTGGGGAAGAGCATTTTCCCGACCGTTGCACACTCGGTTTAGGGAAATGAGAAACACTTTCATGATGACGAAGAAAAAAAAGAATTGCTCTTCTCTGCAGTTTTTCGGCAAAATCTCACTGTTTTCGGTAAACTCTCACTCTGTATCTCTAAGGATTGGCAGTGATGGAAAAATGCGAGAGATGAATAAATAGGCAAAGAAAGATTCCATTCCCATGCACCATTCCCAAACACAGCTATGGTCGAGCGAGACAATAATCCAACGAAACGTATTTCACGTTTCGTACTCTCCGTTTCCTATGACTTATCGAACTGTCTTATGTTCCTTCTCGCGGCTGGTATCATATAACAACTCCCGCTAATTGCCTTAGGCACTCGAAGCATGTCAGTGGAAGTACCCGGCACTACTGCCCATTTAATATCTCCATACATCATGTCTTGCAGCGGCGTGAAGGTGCCTCGCGCGACGCTGAGAACGATAATTGGCTGTGAAACACGTCGTCTTTTGTCGAAATTCCAGTTGAACGGTTCAGCTGATCTTATGCAAAGGACGCCGCAGTCATTATCAGCTTACCGTGTCCGCCAGTTCCTCGAATCAGACGTTGTGTGGCATTGATTTTTGATGTATTTACTGCTCCTGATACATAGGAATTAATTATGTTATGGCTCAAAGAATGAAATCCAGTACCACAAGTCGTCGAAATTAATATCGTACTTGATAAAAATGCAGCCAGTCAGGAAATGATCCCAGTCAAGTTTGAGATATGGAATCACATGCCCGAAAAATGAACGGCGGTGGTATTTGTTTGGATCATACGATCGTGAAAAAATCGACAATTTTCTCTTCCTTCGCAGACAAATTAATTTATTTCAACTACAGTATTATCTAAGATGGACTCTAGCGTTCTCAAATGCTAAAATTTTGTCGCTTTTTACGCTTCTTTTCCATTTTGATACACATTAATTCGGCTTTCCGGTTTAAAAGTTAAGCAATACCATGAGCGATCCGATTTACGAATAAATCTGAAAGTAGGTAAAGTTGTTTGCAGCTGACAAATGTGTTATTTTCAGCGATCCAAAAAATTTCTTTTTCGTGTAAGGGCCCCGCCAAAGGGGCATCGTCGATGGTGTTTTTATTGTAAAACGTTGCCCATTTAGTACTCGCCTTCATAATTCCATTGTGAACATCCCACTACCCTTGAATGGCTGAAAAACATTGAATTATAAGGGATAGGGTCCATTGGGTAGGACGGAAGAGAGAGGTTTAAGGTAGTCCGAGCGAGATAGTTCTCTAGTCATAATAGAGACCGTATTCCAATTATGCGTTTTAACTTCACCAGCTGTAGGACACATGAATTAAATATTGCATTACTAAAGGTGCAATACTATGAAACGACAGAAATTGTAAGTAATAAGATGAAAATATCTAAGTAAGTCTTTAACTTGACTAATTTTTTTCACGCGGTGCGTTTGAAACTCCATCAAAACAGAAGGTTTATTGTTATCCCGAAGAATTTTCCTTGGTGACAATATGATTAATTTTCGAAGATAATTGAGGAAACATACAAACTACACACTGTTGATTTTTTGACGATATCTATGTGTAGGAAATGCCTCGTTTTTAATTTAAGGTCTCTCTGGAGTGCATACGCGAACCATTTCCCATGTAAAAAGGCTGGTATTTTTTGGCAAATATCTCCGAAAGTAATGTGGTAAGGGGCTGAGTTTTTGGTTTCATTAGAAGGGTGAGATGTACTTTTTTAAAATGAGACTAAATTCTTTGATTTCTAAGTAAAATGATATTTCGCTCGGACTACTTTAATTGATGAATCAGTCGTGGCATACGGCCGCCGCGCGGCCCCGTTGTCTTCGCCGTGCGACGAGAGGAAGGAAAGGATGCCTCCCCCCCCCCTCTCCCGCCGTCCCTCCTCCCCGTGGAGTTTCCGAGGGTGTGAGCCTCGAAGCACCACCCAGCCTCCCCGCAATCGCGCCCTCCCGGATTCTCAGAGGAAACGCGCGATGTGAGGGGTTCGAGATGTTCTCGAGGAGGACGACGGAGAGCGTAGAGAGGAGAGTAATGCTCAGAGTGTGAAGGCCTCGTCTGCTGCGACCTAAACATACCTATATACCTACCTACTATAGCTATACCTACCACCTTTATATATATATACCACTATATATACCACTACTATATCTATACCTAAGCCATACCTACACCGTGGGTGGAGTAAACATAAAACCTTCAAGTACAGTAAAATATCTTGGAATTACCTTAACTTCAGATATAACGTGGGGAACACACATGCAAAATATATGCGGCTCAGCATTAAAGATACTAGGTTTTGTTAAGCGTATAATAGGAAGGTCCTCGGATGAAAAAGTCAAAGAGAGATACTACTTCGCTCTGGTTAGGCCACACTTAGAATACGCCGCGAGCATTTGGGACCCTGGTCATAAAGATTTAACCAAAAAAATTAACAAAATACAAAGAAAAGCTGAACGCTTCGTTAAAACCTGCAACGAGCGAACATATAGTGTAGCACAAATGTTCGAGGGATTAAAGTGGGAGCCCCTAGAGACTCGGAGACTGCACGTTAGGCTTAGGCTGCTT
Organism: Ceriagrion tenellum; assembly: GCA_963169105.1. NCBI lineage: Eukaryota > Metazoa > Arthropoda > Insecta > Odonata > Coenagrionidae > Ceriagrion > Ceriagrion tenellum. The sequence goes on from OY720638.1 coordinate 13,236,708, forward strand.
GAGATATTTAGAACTGGTGTGTTTCAGAGCGACACAGACAATATTATCATGACGCCTCACTACATTTCTTGGTCTGACAGATGCGATGAAATAAGAGAGATACTCTGCCTAACAGATGGGTTTAAAAACTCGTTCTTTCCGCGCACAATAAGCGACCACAATAAAAACTGATCTCCTCTAAATACACTCCCATAGGACATGTCACCATTTCACCTCCAAAAATTTTACATCTTTACACGGCTGGTGACCTAACACCCCCTGCCACACGCCCAGGCGGCCGATCGCGGGGTATTATGTAGATGTAGAAACATAGTGATTGCTCTGGGTTTTAGCGGTCAATTTAACTCCTCGCCTCCGGGTGATCTATTCGTCGGAAATCTTTTTCAAAGCTACAAATTCTAGATGTTTCGTCCATTATTGCTTGATAATTAACAAAATGTATGTTGTATTCTAATTCAAAATAAGGAAATTTTTGCCATTCGCGATATATTAGTAAGGTTTTTGGTGTGCTAAGGGACAATAGTTGGAGTGCATTTTCTTCAGAACTCTTGCTGGAATTCGTTTAAATGGTGGGTATGGTTCTGAAGTATTGTTTAAATATTTTCAAAGATGGTGAACCCACTTTTATGAAATGTAGTTGGCAAATAAAGACAGCGGACGTAGAACAAAACAAAATCTCGTCCTCCTCCTCGTCGAATCCTCGTGTGTTTTTCTACCTCCTTGGTGCACGCTGGAACGGACTAGTTCCATTTATTTCAAAGTTCTATCCGTGCTTTTTGATAATACTTATAAAAAACTGCAACTCATGAAGAATAGAGAATGCTCCATTCTTTTAGTTACAACTATTTTCTTCCCCCGAGAAAAATGTTCTGAAAGGCCTTTTTACACGAGGCACTATACTGCACAGTCTGATATATATTTGGATGTACATTAAAAATTGCGTCGTGCAAAGCGGTGAAAAGACGTTTTCGGGCAAACGTAAGAGTCCTTAGGCTCATATCCTCCTCGGACACACCCACTCGTGGAAATCAACCGCCTATGGAGTGGGTCAGGCCAGTGAAGATCATGGAGTTTGTTTGGCATTATTTTGAGGCCGCGGTGAAAGGGGTATTTAGACGGCAGCCCATGTCATCTACCCTGGCAGACGACGGTGGCACATAGAGTTCCGTATGGAAACGTAGCGAATTTGATAAACTAAAATGACTTAATGACGTGAAATTTCTGCACAATTACTCCTAAAATTGTTGTCTAACATGAGTGTTTACGAAATTTATCCTACATTACAGGTGCTAAAATTATGACCAGTTATTGAGCGTTGACGATAAAGTTTCCATTTGGCAAGGAGGAAAATCAGCGTTCTCAATTCTTAAAAGAAATTGCGCTTCTCATCGAGAAATGCCATGCAATAGGACCACAAGGGTGACTTTCAAGGTACAAAAGGATATGAGTAGGGCTCCCATCTACAAGTGACTAATGTTCCTAAGCGCAAAAGAAGTCATCAGTCGCGTAAACGGAGCTCTTCGTGGTCGCACAAATGCATATTTATCACATTAGCTTTTAGAATCATTTATTTCAGAGATAAAGGAATGCATTTAATACCTATTTTTCCTAGTTGTCCTCGCCGAATGTATCACAGCAGGCCACTCAACACATTATATTTCGAAGTCGACGAATAATAAATCCGCTTCCTTATCTGCTGGGAGTATTAACGTCATTTTTGGTAGGGGTGCGTATTGCTACTTTCCAGAGGTCTGTAACACTTAATGTCCTATTATTTCTTGAAATAGCAGTTATCACGTGGGTAGGGGTGGCTCCTCATAATCCGTCTCAATCGGAAACACGACGAAACAATACTGAGATATAGGAACAAAATACACTTTGAAATCTGATTAATTTATACCATGTCATTCATAAATACCATGGTGATGTGCCAATAAAGCATGTTTTCTCGAAATGTCTATCAACATAAAGAAACGATACTAACTATTATCAAGATTTTTGTTAATCACAAAATGCTCATTTTAAAAAAGTAGACAATGTTTGGAATAAGGGTTACCCCGTCTCAAAAAGCTTGACTAACTTCCAATTTCATCAGGTAAATATCCCTTGTATGTATGTACGTGGCAAACAAAAGCACCTTACCCTGGATTACGTTGTGCCCACAGAAATGCCTCTGGTAGAGAACTTGACCCGGTTTAAAAATAAAATTCATCCTCGGTATTGCTCGCTGCCATTTCTCTCGTTTCACCAGGTCTGAGGGTGCCGAAAAAAACAAGGCTTGACTTTTTGGAGCCATAGCCTTCATTGCACCCTGGAGCCACGCAGCTTCGCTGCATTTCAATCTTCCTCGAGAACATAATGCATGTACCCCGTTATTGGATCAAAATTGCATTACTTGCTCATTCAATTACATACCTTCCAAAAACCTTAAAAATGTCAGAAACTGCAAAAAATTGCCGTATCGTTTGAACCGGGCCGGGCCTCCGTACCGTTTCAACAGGCGAGACTGGATCACACGTGAATTAGATGGGTCAAGGTCCTTATACCCTTTCATCAAGGTCCTCATAAGGTATCCGGACCTTGGGATGGGTGGATTATATGTGGCGCTCATAGTTAGACAAAATTCCGCGGCCTCACGTGCCAATTCCAAATACATGGGGAAGATGGGAAGCTTCTTTGGGCTGGAGTGGGTGTGAAAAACATGCGCATACCAAATGATAATAGTAGTTAAGAGATTATTATGGTGTAAGCACCGAGGAGGAAAGAATAGAAAATGGCTGAAAGGTCACATCTATGAATTCCCTGGGCTGAATCGCTGCTGGCTAGCGAAAGCAAATAAACATATGTTTCTTACGAATAAAATAAGATAGCTATTTACTTCAGTATTTGTCATGCGTGAGATTGGTCGCAGCTTTTTTGCTGACTTTTTTCGCAACTGTTTTTCTAATGAATGAGACTTAAGCAAATGTATTTATTATGCCCTCGAACCACGGCACTTCCTCCACAAGGGGTAAATTTAGCGACCCGTGGCTCCTCAGTACCCATATCAATAGCCAATATTTGTATCTACTTTCAACTTCACGCCATTCCTCCTATTAAATATATCAATTTAATGACGTGAAGACAAATGATTTCATTTTAACGGAAAACTGGGGTTGGTGCATCTTCTGATTCTGAGCAGTTTGTAATGGCTAATGAAAAGGAAAACTATGCAATTTAAGTGCCGGAGCACGAACTATCATAGCAAAACCATGATACAACTATCTGCTAGCTTGAAGTCAATAGATGTAATACAAAATTTATCCTTTTTAATTATCTTCGGATCTCATACTCTGAAACCGCTGTGATAAATCCCTAATGCTTAATCCGAGATGGTTCGTCAAGAAAGAATGAACACATGCAGAGTTGCGAAATTTTTAATTTTTTGTTCCTGTGTCCATTTACGAGTTTTATTTCAATTTGAAATATAGTCCTCCAAAATTTTCGTGGTTTTACTCATCTTTTTTGTGACTTATCTTTTTTTCCACTGCTAATATATTCATACCTCGGTGCCGTTGGCGGTGAATGCAGTTCTTAGTGTAGCCGACTGACTCAAGTCTCTCTAGGTCGGAATTAGTGCAATTCAATACTCGTGGCTTCGTCCGCACGCACACCTCAACCTCAAGGAAAAATCTGACGGTTTATAGGCGCGAGTATTGAATTGCACGCAAGATATCGGAAAACTGGGTCTTATTCCTCAGTGTATCATCGAGCTTATCGACTTTTTGTTTGAGACACCTGTTCCTTCCTGTGAACTTTTACTATTCTCGACAGCCCTTCGGCAAGCTCGCCTAATATTCTCTTTCAGCCATGTTCTGGAAGTCCTTGAAGAATAAGGCAAACATGCTTTAGTCTATATGCCTACTTTTTGATCGTTATCGCTACTGCCAGATCGTCTCGTTTTCCTCATCCTTTGATGACCGATTAATGCTTATATTTGGAAAGATTTTTTGAAACATTTTCCGCAAGGTTTTTAGACATTTTTTGTCGAGCGTTCTGTAGGATCACTTTTTCGAAGAAATCAGCGCTTGCGAAGCCGATGCCTCCTCAGATATATCCCAGTATTTCGTTAGGCCTCTGCGATTCCAAAGAAATGACCGTATCTCTCTCGTTCTCGTGCACTCATCTCCAACCCCTCAGATATATATATATATATATATATATATATATATATATATATATATATATATATATATATATATATATATATATATATATATATATACATACACACACACGTGCTTATTTTAACATCTAGTTGCACATTTCTCTTTATCTTTTTGTCCTACCTTTATTATTTTGTTGCTAAATATGATTATCCCTTGGTATTCTGTCCTTTAAATTAATTATTACCACATCGTTTTTGCTAATCCTATTCTTATTTCAATGCGATCATCCTGTTTTAGCGAGCCACACTCCCCTCGCCTCGCGATATAGGATCTTTCAATAATACATGTTGATCATTAGTAATAATTTTCTGAGTAGTGAGGATGAAATATATTATTCTAATAATTTATTATGTCTCGTACTTCTGTCTGTAATAATAATTAATTATCTCTTAATAGCTTTCCGCAAAACTCTATTTGCAAAGGCCACGAATTCAGGTTCTCTCTTCCAATTATTTTATCTCATTACGTCTATGAGATAGTATTTAGAGACAAAGTCTCCATTGCCAATTGCGACTGCGCAGCTTTATCAATCAATTACCTATAAATTCACATTATTGGGAACGGTTTTTCCCATCAATAGCAATCGAATCCTAATACAAACCAATGAAGGTCGTTTAAGATACAGTAGGGGTACAGGACTCACGAAAGCCCAACGCGATATGTTATTGATGCACGTCATGACCTAACGGTATAGCTGAGGTTGCCGCCAATCGTTGCTTGAAATTTTAAAGCATTTTCTCCTATCACTGCGATCTCTATGATCCAGTTTGTCAGTCGACCCGTGGGGAGTCTCTCCTTCCGATCATAAACGACCGTTCAGACTGTTAGTGACCGATATTTTGACCGACTCAAGATTCGCTTGCCGAAGAATCCAACGGTGAATGAATAGGACGGTGTCCACTGATGGAACACTTCGATGACACTCTTCGGGAGTCTAGCGGTGGTCTCCCTCTTTCTCGCCGTCGTCATCCAAAATGTGAGCCGCTCTATGAGGGCAATACTCACAGTTACTGTCCAAAGGAACTAATCCATTAATTAAAATTCGTGATTTAAAGCTACTGACCAACTTTGAAGAATGACGAATCATTGGTTTTCGCTCTCGAGAGATCAATCGAAAAATTAACGCCAGCACATTATTGTTTCGCGTCCCTGGTGCCCTCAGAAAGTCGACACTTCGCCTCCTCTATCTGTGTTGCCCGACCCTGGTTTTCTTCTCACATTCCACGACCTTATCCCCGTAACCCTACGATCCGCAACGGCGGACGAGAAGGCGCTGTTAATTGCCGTCCGCCCGCTCGGCGTGCGTGTCTCCGGGAGGAGCATTGAGTAGGGGGGGGGGGGCGGAGGAGTCCGCAACCGGCGGCACTCCCCTCCCCCCCCCCCTGCTGCATGCCCACGAAAGTCGGAAATGTTTGCGAAGGGCGGGTTGGGAGGACGGAATAACGTCCGAGCATCTACGCGGTCGCGTGACAAGTATGATCGCCTTTCCAGGCTCCCGTCTTCGATGGGGTGTGGCGTTCTCATCGGCATTCGCCGTTCACGAGTCCTTGAGTGAGCGGCGGGGTGACTACGGCCATCGGGTTCTCACTCCGCAATAGAGAGTCTGTGACTCCCAGTCCCAGTGAGCTCGAGTACTATTAGACCCAGCAGCCTAAATTGGATCGCGGCTAGGTTGCCGATGGCCTGGTGTTCCCTATCGTCCTCCTAATCGCGATCTTTCTTCGAGCGCACTTGAGGGGTTCAGCTTCCCACCTCGGTTGCACCGGCCGAGTCTAGTGTTATCCGATGTGCCGGGTTTTGCCATAATTTCCAGCGGAGTGTCGTCTCGAGAAGCGTGGACTCGAGGGGAGAGGACTGCTGCGGAGTTAAGCTGGATTCACATGGACGGAATGGAGACGGAAAAGCGGACGACGGAAAAAGCGGAAACAATCACAGGCCGGCGGAGAACTTTGGGGCGGAGCTTAGACCGGCGGAACGGGCGGATAGAATTTTTTTATATTTTCCGCTTTCCGCGGGCGGAATGTGACTTCATAAACGATACAGCAGCTACATCCGCCGTGGCAGCGGGGAAGACAATTGAAAATCGCGGAAAATACAAATCTATAACGTCTATAAAATACATTCTCTCAGTGTGTTATACGCAGCTTTAATTATGAAATTTATGATCTAACTGTAATTCATACAGTAACACCTTTATTATTTGTTACCACTTCAACTCAGTAAACTTTATATACCTGTAGAGGAAATCCACGTCGACGTAAATAATTATTCAAGTGTGTTCCATTATATGATACTATGGCATAATAAAAGTTTTCCCATATCCAGATCTTTTCAATGATTTGGTTGCAAAAATGTCAAATTTTATCGTCAAAGATAAAGCAAGTATCAAAAAAGATACGATAATGCGAACGAAATAGTATATGCATAGCGGTCAATGAAAGTACATATATCTACGCGTATAAATTGTTTGTAATAATAATTGGCGTATTTAATGGATCCTTATTTTATGTATTGGCTACATTTTCTCAACAATCATGCCACGAATAATATTTTAGGCCTCCTTATAACCTCCTCAGTCCCCAGACATATCCAGCATTATTTTTGGAAAATTCTTCATACTTACGTATTGCGTTATAAGCCATGTTTGCACAGGTAATATCTCTATGAATCAAGGTTCTTCATGATGCTGCCACTTATCAGCAAGCGCTGAACTAGTGGCGTTGCCATTATTTTGCGTTGCTGAGCGGGAAAAAAGTCAAAATTCTGTGTATTGTATACAATACGCCAGGACCGAGGAGGATAAATTCTCTCGTATCGGATTGCCTGTTACGACTTCATTCATGGTATAAGCGAATGACATCTTGTAATAAATTTTATTTTAGAGAAAGATATATATGATCGAATATCTTTTCTATTATTTGTAACGCCAATAATTCATAATTGGGTGTTGTTCTTCCGTGGGTTCTTCTATGTAAGAATGCGCGCTCCACCATGTTTACTTTCCGTCACCTTTCCGAATTCCGACTTTCCGTCTCCATGTGAATGCCTTTTCCGCCCGTCCGCCTTCCGTCGTCCGCTTTTCCGTCTCGATTCCGTTCATGTGAATCCAGCTTTACTTGAAGCCGCGTCGAGGACTGCAAGCGGGATTGAGGAGCTCAGTTCGGAGAGGAGCGCTTGAAATGAAATGAGTTCGCCAGTTCGGAGTGCAGTTTGTGGAGCTCTAATCGACCAATCCCGGTCGGAGTGGCGAAAAAGGCACAAATACGAAGCGAAACTAAATCTACCGGCTATACCGAAGTGGGTCTTCGGTGCAGTCTTCGAAATTTGGAAGAGAGCGTGCGTTTCGTGTGGTCGGTCGGTAGTTCTACCTTCAAGTGACTCAAGACTACTGACTCTACCTTCAAGTGACTTCGCGACGTCACTCCCTTAACGTATTTCGGACGTTGAGGCGTTTGGGAAGGAATGGAGATTCGGAAGGCTTTCGACGATTTCTCTCCAAATTCGCTCCGAGTTGGGAGGTTACTTTGTAATTCTGAGCGTTGGTCGACTCTTTTATGATACGCAGGATACCCCTTGGCTCACTCAATAATAGATACGTTAATCGTTTCATGACTGTATTCTGTGACAAGAATTTGCACCGGACCAATCGCTACAGGCCTTTCCAATGCGTTTACCCATTTAATTCCAGATGTTCCGAAATTGGCACATAAACCTGAAATCATCTCAGCCAATTTATCTTTGTCCAATTTATCTATTACAGTACTAACAAAAATTATGTAAATTTTAAAAAGGTGCTTTAACAGTAGTTATTTTTGTCTCTGTAACCTTCATTATCTAATGTCAAGACAAAAATTATTTCTCATTAATGAAAATGTTTTTTCCATTAAGGTCGTTGAAAAACAAACAAGTTTCGTTTATCGGCGAAGCACGACGCTTTATTTGAAAAGAATGCGTCAGTAAGAGCGGAGTGAATTTCTAAGAGGTTGATTTAAATGGAAAGGTAATATTAAATTGATAACTGAGATGGCATTCCAAGATAAATATTCAGTTTGTGAAGCATTGGCATTCGTGCATAGGGAACATAAATAATTGGCTGAACAACTCATAATATTTAATAATTTGTTTCCTAAAGTCAAATATTTAGCATAAAGCACTTCGAAATCATAACCGACGAGCGCTAAGGAATAAACTTCGTTCATTCATTGGTCGTACAATCCTCGGATTGGTTTACTGTAGCCTTCCATTCTTCCCTATCTAATTCCTCTGATGTATTATCTTCTTAACTTTTCCCCCTTATTTATCCGTACGCTTCCTCATGAGACTTTTCCCTCTTATTTTCCTTCAGTTATAGTTTTCACAAACCCATTAGACCTCATGGTTTTCCCAATCCATCTAGTTTTTCTTTTCTCCTTAGTATTCCATGCGGTCCTTTCTTCTCATACTCTTTTGTAACTTTCATATTTTTTTAATTTTGTGCGGCCATTTGATCTTCAGCATCTTCCTTCAGCACCAGGTTCGGAAATATTCATCTTTTCCGGTCTTTTTTTTCCGAGTTCATATTCTTCGGAGCCAAAGGAATAATGTAAAACAATTAAACTAGAGTGGAATTGTACTCTACAAAATATTATTTCAAATTTCTCCGCGGAATAAGACAACCTAATTTTAAAGAATCACTTTGTGGAATACGATTGAACGGAGTGTAGAATTTTGAAATAGATCACTGACTCTGAGTGATACAATCACTTTCGGCGAGTTTTACCTTTATTGCAATCATGCTCTTTAAATCTGGTGTTGTAACATTTTAAACAATAATAATTTATTGAAATTTAGTTTTACAGAATTGGAACTTTTCTGGGTGTATAAAAGGGAATTCTGCTTCAGAACAGTTGCCGTTCTAATGATCGGAATGTAGCACTTAATATCGCCTTGCGCCCTCTCCCGCTCTTCCATTTTTAATGCATTTTGACGATTACTGGAAATAAATGCATTTAAATAGTATTTGGCGAATGCATTTTGATGAATTCCCAAAAATAAGACTAAAATACATCAAAACTGGAAAGTTCCAATGCAAAGGTAAATAAATTTAAAATTCATTTACTGGAACTAGAGATACCCATCCAGGTCGTTTTCATTCGTTATCCAAAACGCTTCCATCGCACAATTGGTGTCAATCCACGACACCTAAATGTATCGCCTGTCGAACAGCTTACTGCAAATGAAACACATTTTCAAATATCTTTTGAAATGAATATTCTCGTATTTTGAAATAAATTTGAAATCATATTTGAATATTCTCGTACACGGGGGATAATGAAAACGTAAATGCGTATATCAGTAGCCAAAAATTATATAGCCTCAACTTTACCTATTATGTGTGCTCATGTTTGCGCTTGGAATCAAGTCTTTAGAGCTGTCAGAGTATTTACCTATTGCAAAATATATACGAATTTTTCTTATCATTAAATCGATATTTTTCGACAACCACCAGATATGAATATCACGCGTTACAAACAATGTAAATAATTGAAAATACAAAATATATCTTCCAATTACTGGTGGTTAGAGTTAAATTGATTAGTGTTATGATGATGTTCGGTCCTGTACTCCATTACCGTGACAATTTCATCGTCGTGTTTGGTTTCCCTTGCGCATCTGCACCCTTGCAAGGTTTCCAAAAATTGAAATCGATGCTTCCGCCAGTCAAACAGCCGGACATAGGTTCTTCTCAAATGTGGTGCAAATAACACATCGCGCGTGGGAAGAGACTGAAGAGAACGACCTGTTGGAAAAACGTCGATCATCATGCCCACTAGGGAGTGAATTGCGAAGAATGGTGTATTTTTCCACATTCTGTGACGTTAATTCCGCATTGTCGGAACCACCGAAGAACCGGGTCTGCCGCCGCAAGTGATGTTGCCATACCCCCCGCTAGAGTTCGTCCATGAATACTTTTGAAAAATACTGATTTGACTTAAAAGAAACGAAAAGTTAATTTTTTCCGACGGTAAGATTAAAACAAAGGCTATCATCATGGATTCTTCGGTCACATAATTTCCTGCCCCAAACGCCTTTGTATACGTTCGCTGATTGGCTACATACTGTCAACTGAGATATTATCTTGGACAGGGTATACTATGACCAACCCTCCACTATACCAGGATGCATGTATAGTCTATGTGCCCCTTGGGACTCCCTTATTCGATTCACCGTATAATTTTCCATTTCTTTGGAAAATAAATCAAAAGTTTAAGTTTGCAGTTCTAAACTAATGCTAGGCGATTACATTTTTAAAACTATTTTTGTCGTTGATTCCTGCCAGGTGTTGCCTGGTTGTTATTTTTCCTGAGAATATTATTTCAAAAACATCTTCTTTTACTATTAATGTCAATGGGCTTTCATATCTCCGACATATTTCATGCTTTTACTCTCTTTCCCTACGTCAGTTTTTTTCTCCAATTGATGCAAACCAGATATGAATAGAGTATAGTTCTTCGCAAATATGCGTATATTGTAAAGAAAGAGGCATAATTTGAATGCAAATGGAAATCTATAAGTTGAAAATACAGCAAAACTTCCCGGGCACAGCTGATTTTGCCATTTAAATATAAAGCACTTTTGTTTTATGTATCTTAACGTTATATTCATTCTCAAAAAGGTTTTGTAATATGTGACTTTCGATATTTAAATTCTGCTTAAAATCTATTTTCCAGGCGGATGAAATTGATTCTGTCGAATGAAAAATGCTGGGCCTGCTGAACGACAAATAATAGTGATACGTGACAGCTTTGAGTCCAAATTACTTACACAAGACGAAAGGTGAGCTCAAAACTTGCATTTATTTCACACTTATGAATAGTTCATACGATTTCGGTTCGATTTCATCGCCCAATATATGGAGCTTGCTATCATCCAGGTGCTAAACATAGTCTCATGGGTGTTATACCCTCTCCGACCCTAACTTCAAAGATTGACTCCCATGACCGGAAATGTGATTTCAAATCCTATACCCGTGCGTCACGCGCCCTGCCGTGTTTCTTCTTTCTATGGGAGAGTGGAGCGTCGAGAGCGGTCTCTCTTGGTGTGGCTGGTGCCTTCAAGGGGATCGGGTTGCTGTGGTGGATAGAGCACTCGCCTACCACGTGGGCGTCTAGGGTTCAAATCCCTGCAGAGGCGGATGTTTTTCAGAGGGAACCCTATCCCTACTTGAGTGTCTTGTGGAGGGCACTTCAAGTAGAGTACTCCTTCTGTCGGAGGAGACGATAAACCGTGGTCCCCTTGGCGCCTTTCGTTAGGAGCAAGCTAATGCCCACGCCGGGTTTCTATCCACCCTTCCTCCCTTACCTATCCCCTATGGCGCATATGACCTTAGCTTTCGGTCGCCTCTGCAAAAATCCAATCCAATCTTTAGATGATTAACTTTCTGAACTCGTGAGTGGCTCCTGAACTGTACTCACGGGTAGAAGAGACTGTAGACACGGGTAGAGCATATTTTGGCTGGCTCCTTCGTTTTTCACCGGTAGTTGGCATTTTCACATTACGGGGGTTAAAATTAAAAGTAATCTATGGAATGAGTTATGTTGGTGGCAAATACGGAAGAGGTGTTTAAAAAAATCTCCAGGTGTCTGTTATCAGTCTCAATCGCTTCTTCGATAGATGCTCCAACTTAATAATTGCTTGATTGGCAATTCCAACTCCTCGCAGCAGAACCTGATAGATTATCGAAGGAATATGAAATCGTGAGTATATCTATCAGTGAGTGTCTGTACACGTCGGTCACCTCCCCAAATACCCAATCCAATCCAATGGTGCCGTCAATGCGCGGCGGGCTGCAGGCCGGTCGAGAAACCGCCGACGAAGAGTGGACTCGAGTCGAGTGCGTGAACCTCAACCGCTGATATCTAACCTACCGCAGGATCATTTCTTGTGGAAAATGTACAGTGACGGAAAAAATTAACGCAAAACTCATTGGCGTCTGAATGCGGCGCACACGGGAACTAATTGAAATCGCTTTTCCTTCGACAACTTGACAACACTGAGGCAGCCAATGGAAACCGGGAATATTCAAACTCTGTATGAATGGATATCGATTTTACGCGTAACATAAATAGGAAAACAAATAAGGTTTACGATCGCGAGATTTTCCTGGAGTTATAAACGTGATGAGTTTGCTTCGCCCCGCAGCCAGTCGAGGTTCCGAAGTCGTAGTCAATTATGTAGAGAGACTTACCATATTCTTTTTAGAGCTTTGGACCCTTTAAAAGCATTGTTCTCAATTGAAACTTCAGAGTTACGATGAAAGAGTTATTAGTTGGGATTCAGAATGCTTTTATTCTCCAGATCAAATCCACTTGCAATAAAAAGCTTTTCTGCGTGTAGAAAATAGCTGTTAATGAACGTTGTTTTAATAGTTCTCTAACTACTTGCGAGAAGTATCATACATTACAATTAACATCTGTGGAGATGGGTAAGTGAGGAGATCTCCACGTTTATTAAATTAATTCATTTGAGCCTTTATCAATGCCCATTACAATGCCAATACAATCTCTGTTCTCTGACTTAGTAACATAAACATTAACAAATCAGCAAGGCCTCTTTGGCAACAATATAAAATATGATGGCACCATTTACGGTCGCCACATATCGGTGTATTATTCTGTGAATTTCGAGTCAAAATAAAATCAAGTCAAATATGGGAAATCTGGTTGAATAGAATTGTCGCCATGAGGAAAAAACTTTTCTTTACATGTATTTCCGATACCTTAATACCCTACGTAACATTCCATCCTCGTGCATTCAGGTCGTCTCAAACATTCATTTCTCAATTCCTCTTAACGCTGTATTATTTAATTTCTGGTGCCTGCTTTTAAAAGTCCACGACATCTTATTTGGTTCAGTTTTTAAAGGAAACGTTAGAATTTCCTTTTTTCGATTATGATAAGAACCACTGGACGCGCACTTTTCTTGAACGATACAGTAGCCTAGAGGGAGAGCGTTCGTCTGCTGCCAAGAAAGTCAGAGGTACAAATCTTGGCGAGGCCTCTTCTAGTGCCTTTATAATTATTCTATGCGATGTGACTTTACTGTTGCCAAAACACCGCGGAATCTGCGGAAGGCCCAGCGAATGGATATTAACCTCAACCATGAGTGTGTGAGTTTTACACATATTCAGGTTTTGTAAAAGAATCAGAGCGGTCTCCATGATCGTCAAATGAAATGTTTACTTCCCATTTTCTGGTACTCGGCCCTCTTGATTACTACGTCCTGCCTGTCGTCTGACGTTCATATCGACTCACTCACCAATTTATCAACGAATGAAAAGCTATTTATGAACGAGGGGATAGACTGGATCTCTGAAAGTGTCAATTACTCGATTTAGTGAACTTACCTAAGGCTACATCCACTTTTAAATTACATTGAAATGATTTAGTAAAGAGGGAAATTATTTTTATTACGAATTAAAGCCTGGTTCCATCTATCGAATTTGTTAATATCGATTACTTTTGTGAGTAAGAGACCAAATTCGTGTGGAATTTTCGTGAAAATATCTTTAAAACGGTTTTTGAAGTTTTCCCATCATTATTTTCTAGCTTTGTAATGAGCAATACATTAGCCGTGTAGTTGAACAGTTCAACTTAGAGAATGGAGGATAATACTTTGAGGATAAGGTAAATTATTTAAGCATTAAGATAGCTTTTGACATTGTCGCAGTGAGAAAATTTTCGCTAAAATTACGCAATTAAATTTTATGAGGAGCATTCTTACACTCACGCGTAAGTAATGCTCCGACAACAAAGCATCGCGTATCTTTCCCTGTGAAAGTGATAAAATATTAAAAATCATCTTTACCATGTAGCGACTAAGCAGTAATTAGATATCTTCCGTATGCTCGTTTGTATAATCCTCATAAATCCCCTGAACAATCAATGGAGTATACATTAGGAATGTGCATCAAAGATTACACGATTGCTACGTCCCTGAAGAATCCATTCCTTGCAAACATATCGTAATATAATTGCTTCTACGGAGGTTATGCTGTGTGTGCCCTACATGAGGATATTGACAGACTCTTTACAGGGTAATAAATTTCATCTCTTAATGGTAATGAATTTACATGGATTTTGGAAGGAACACTATAAATCTTTATTTATAACGGGTGGAAAAGGTTAAAATGTATGCCTAACTCTCTCAACCTGAGTAATGCGTGCACATAATCATAGTAATTAATCACCGAGAATTAAGCTGGTATTTACAAAAAGGATTAGGATGCTTATTAGCCTAATAATCAATCCACCATCCTTCTTTTCTCGACCAAATCTCTGAGAGATGGAGTTGTCCATATTTTGACATCATCTTACTGGGTTCATTTCCCAGTCCTTCTCCACTATTTTCCACATTGCATCAAAATTTGGGCTCGTGTCATTTCAGGGAGTCGAAAAACGTTTTTTTCTCGCATTTTCCTCATAATAAACGCCCAAATACTTCATATAGTGTTGAGGTCTGGACTCTGTTCAGCCCGCTCCATCTGTGTGACATGGTTTGTTTTGAACCATCTCCTAGAATTTAGTCCTTTGTGAACTCGCAAATATTCTTAGTTGCGGACGTAAAATGAATATTGATAAATATTTAAATAAACATAGTTCTCATTATAGCGGGAAATTTGATGAATTTCGTTTAGTGGTAGTGAGAAATAGGGTTTGTTTACATTTAAACACCAAATAAAAGTTCAATGGATGAAAGTTGAAGACGTAACACCTATTCGAGTAATTTGTTGACAAATATATTTTACAAGAATTTACAAGTTGACAAGAATTTACGGCGAGGCCGCTAAAAACTGAAAAATACCTCTGCTTGTCCGTCCATCGACGCTCGTCTCAATGAAGTAGTCATCAGTAAACCATAGCAAAGTTCCGGGTGGTAGTCACCGGGGTGGTTTGTTGTTGAGAATGACGCACAGGTTTAAAATACTTGCTGCACGAGAAAGAAAAGCCTCGTTGCGCTTCGAAAAATTTGTAAGCACCCGTCGAATGCTTTTAATGGGGGGAAAGAAGTCAAATACCATTTCTTTCCAGTGGGTTGAACTACAGGCGTCCGAAACATGATCTTTGGCAGAAAAGGTATCGCCTGACACATGAGGGGAAAATTAGCTCTTTTTAAAGGCATACTGCGTCCCAAATCAATATCATGCGTCCTTCTTACATTCAGAGTTTGAATGGATTAGTATTGACGGAACTTTGTATTTACTTGGAGAAACCTTTTGGGATCATCTAAAGTCTCCCAAGGTTACTCATTGCCTTAACTCAGACTGAAGTCAGCTGGCCCCCATGCAAGATGGGAACTAATGGCGTATGATTGGAATGGTCTAGGCTGATGAGGTGAAATTAGGCAACTACATCTAAAACTCGCCTTGAAATGAGAAAGCTCGGTAGTTGTGACTGGGTAACAAACCTGTATCGCGATCATGGTTCTTCATAATGCTATTGTTCAATTGCGCTCATTATTTCGAAAACTTGATCGTCATTAAGAAAGATCAGGTGCTTCATAGCAGTGTAATGCGCTCCCAGGAGTTTGTGCGTTGACCTACCAATGTGGCTTGCCTTACAGATGACGATAACGACCACGAGAAGGAAAGATCCGTGATCCCATCCCTGATCGAGCCATTTTTGAGTTTAAAATTCAATTTATGGCCTAGCAAAATGATTTTTACGTGGGGAATTTTATCTCTTTTGTATTCATTTAATTTTTATATCATCAGCAAGTCATTGCAACTACATATTCATCTACATCTACATCTACGTCATACCCTGCAAGCCACCCAAAGGGTGTGTGGCAGGGGGTGCTTTCGCACCAGGCATGCATGAATGATATGGTAGAACACCGACATTACATTAAAAACCCGCGTACCACACATGCAAAGCGCCAATTACAAATCTAATACCCAAGAAACATTCTATCTCCAATCGTTCTAACATGCAAGGGATACAAAGACTACTACTACAAATTCAAAATATCATGCATAAATAAGAACATCATTATTTACATCATGCATAAATAAGAAAGAGGAGAATATAATGAGAAAGATTAACTGCCTGCCTATTGTCAATACTCGAACTATTCATGACGACGATCACAACTGTTATGGTCCCGAATGGTACGCGGAAAAAATGACATTTTATACCTATCGGTTCTACAATCTAGCTCTCTAATTTTATTGGCGCGATCTAATCTGCCGTAGTACGAAGGGGTTAATAGTATGTTTTTTACGTCGTCAGTAAAATGATTTTCCTGAAATTTATTTAGGAGGTTAAGCCTATAATTTAATCTACGCTGTGATAGCGATTCCCATCCTAATTCTTCTAACAGTCCAGACACACTAGCCAACTTATCGTAGCATCGTTTCACAAACCTAGCTCCTCTTCGCTGGACGCGATCTAACTCTGATATCAACCCCGTTTCGTATGGATCCCATACACTAACAGCATATTCCAGATGAGGCCTAACGATTGAAAAATAACAACGTTCTTTCACTTTCTCATCACATTTTCCGAGTACTCTCTTGATAAAGCCTAGCTTACTATATGCTTGACCGCATATTTCCCTAATATGTTTTCCCCAAGATAGGTCGTGACTAATTGTGACTCCTAAGTACTTAACAGACTCGGCGTGAATAATTTCTGTATTTTTAATTCTGTAAGCCCTAACTGGCCAATTTTTCTTTTTCCAAAAGCTGACTGCTACGCACTTTTTTATGTTTAGTTCCATCTGCCACTTTTCGCACCAAGCATGAATAGAAAGTAGGTCGATTGTTAACGAGTCGCTATCTTCGGAATTGTTAATATCCCTATACACAACCGCGTCGTCTGCGAAGAGTCTAAGCTTACTTTTAACGACGTTACTAATATCATTAATGTACAAGAGAAATAAAAGTGGACCAAGTACACTTCCCTGAGGAACACCCGATGTAACGCTAACTGTGTTTGACATGATACCGTCTATGACAACCCTTTGTTCCCGCCCATGT
Source organism: Ceriagrion tenellum (assembly GCA_963169105.1). NCBI lineage: Eukaryota > Metazoa > Arthropoda > Insecta > Odonata > Coenagrionidae > Ceriagrion > Ceriagrion tenellum. Next base: position 13,253,934 of record OY720638.1, read on the forward strand.
AAGAATTGATTAATCCAACTAATAATGTTTTTATCTATTCCATATGCTTCTAGTTTTGAGAGCAACTTAACGTGAGGTACCTTATCAAAAGCTTTCCTAAAATCGAGGAATATCGCGTCAACTTAGACATTATTTTCACCCGAGAGCAAGATGTCATGAACGAAGAGGGCCAATTGGGTTTCGCAAGATCTACCCTTTCGAAATCCGTGTTGGTTATTTATTAACAATTCCTCCCTATCTAAATGACTCATAATGGAGCTTACGATTATGTGTTCAAATACCTTACAGGAAATGGATGTGAGAGAAATAGGCCTATAGTTACTAGGGTCTTCCCTGTCGCCGCTTTTGAATATAGGTGTGACATTTGCTACTCTCCAGTCCTTAGGCACTACATGATCTACTAAAGATTTGGTAAATATTAATTCTAAGTAAGGCGCTATGTCTGATGCCATTGTTTTATATACGCGAGCAGGTATTTGATCTGGACCGGGGGATTTGTTGGGGTTAATATTTTTTAGCTGCTGTTCTATGCCGCGACAATTTATAATAATTTCAGGCATACATGTTTGGGAACGAACTGGCTGCGGATCGAAAAGATGTGGTGTATAAGTACTGAAAATGCTTTTGAAGAATGAGTTTAACGAATTGGCTTTTTGTGGACTGTTGGTTAGCTTTTCCCCTTTGATATTCTTAAGCGTGTGTACTGTTGATTTATTTCCTTGAGTGTCCCTAACATACGACCAAAATGCCTTGGGATTATCGTTCAATTGTTCTCCCAGTAATTTACTTTTGAAATCAGCTAACGCCCTTCGGCACGCTTTTTTTGCTAAGAGTTTAGATATTTTGTAATTTTCGGTGTAATATTACATTCATTCATAGCGTCAGTGTGAAAAGATTCACGAAAAAACTCATTAGCATTCATTGAAAATCCAACTACTCTTTTGCTGGCCAAATACGTCTAACAGCTGCAACATTAACCGTTACCTCTTATTTAATTTCATCCATGACATTTTACTCGAAACTGCAGTCTTTTAAAAGGCTTTTTTTGTTATTGTTACATGTGCGGCGAATTTATGGCCGATACATATAAGAGCATATTATGCAGTCAGACATAAAAGAGTTGTTTACCCATTACTATACCTAATTTGGGTCATTTTTTTAAATGTCTATTCGTAATTTCTGCATTTACTAGATAAAACTTCACATTGAACTGCTCGTCACCAAGCTTCCTGTGATATGATGTAAGACACGTCGGAAAAAGATGCCTAGATTATTTCGTAAGTATCGATGCGAGAACATTTATTTTTAATTCACGAAATTATATATTTACGCATGTTTTCATAATTTAATCCCATTCTGACAAACTAAGGACGGAATTATATTGGGTCATGAACGATTTTTAATTAATATCCGTTTTGAGGTCGGAAATTCCTCAATCTACAAATGAAAATTGTGAAAAATTATATCACGTAGACTATACTTATTTTAATTAAATCTTTTTTGTATCCACACTTTTTGAAAATAAAGCTCGATTTATTTTATTTCTGTGCAAGATATACAGGACGGATCATTCAAAAAGATCCGTGGAAAGTCGACCAAAATTATTATCCTTTGGTGGTAGCAAATGAATATTTCAGCATTTATTCTGAGTTGGGTGGGATAGTGAATATTTTTATAATCAGTCTTTCGGGATAGTGAATATTTTTTGTAATCAGTCTCTCTGTAAAAATTATATTATTCGATGTAAGAAACATGCTGAAATAAACCCATCGATACACCGCGACTGAATGCGCGAATAATATAAGAAGAAAGCTCGAAAAGGCGATTCATGAGTAAGTTGCGGTAGACGATGTCTTCCTCATTGTTGCCAGTCTTTTGAAGTGTGTGCTGCTCCCAATAATGCCGCATTCTGGCGCGCGAAAATTTTTGCGTTAATTTCTTCCGCCACTGTACATACATCACAGAATGCAGAAAAATATGCTTTTAGTCACAGATCATATTGAACTCTCTGGAGACCATGACCGCGTACCGAACTCCAGCATAGATGTGCTGTTTCCTTTAGTCTATGGCTCTTTAAAATCACAATCCGTGCCATGAATTCCGATTTCAGAAGTCCCAATGCCGGCCACAGTTTGGCTCATAGAATGGCACTCGACGTTTTGGAAATGTTTCAGGTATTCAGAAGCTTATTTTCTTTTCAATTCGCCTTGCAATGTTGTACTTAACCATTTACGTGGATGGACAGGGCATTGCTTCATCAAATTGTAGGCTGATAACCGAAATTATCGCATTGGTTATCCTTCTTGGATTATTCTTGCTCTTTCCTTACTTTTATTTAGATAGCGCGAGAGAATAGACAGATTGGCGGATGTAGAGCAAGAATATCCACAATATTATATTGGCTACTTAGTGCGATGAATTTTATTCGATTTTACTATATTATTATGAAGCAATGCGAATTATTATTAATTTAAACAAATAAACAATGTATGTTAGAATAATGCATATTAAAGAAGTAAGTGTGTGGTGATTTCTAATAATTTATCGATGAAAAACATCATACATTTGCAAAATTAGTGATTCAGCCCGTAAAATCCAAAGAAAAATTGGGGTTAACAAAGATGGCGAATGGGCCACACCCACGTTACTGCTTCTAACTTTATTCACTCACGATCCCGAGAGATCAGAAGCTTGAGTCGATTTTAAATACCAGTGCTCAATTTTTAAGCAGTGAAACTCGACTAATTCCTGTTTTATATCTTAAAGAGTGAAATTTTACTAACTTTGCACCTTCCACTCAGTTTATTGGTCCACCGCGACCGGTTAAAACACTTTCCGGTCATTTTCTAGGGATAATTGGGTATTATCCTTTTTAAAGCGACACGAAAGTGTTGAAGCCGGTCAGGGTTTACAAATAAACTTTGTGGAAAGTAAAAATTTTATTTTATATCACTCAATAATGTGAAAGCGCAATTCCACCACATAAGCTCGTGAACCATTGAAGATATGCTTGTTTATTATGATAAATATTATAATTTTAACACCAAAGTGCTGATAAACATCCTTAATTCTGAAAACAATTCGTATCTCTGATGGCCTCGATGTTTTGATGTCATCGCATCCTGGGCGAAGAAATCATGAGTGGATAGAGCTCATCTCATGAGTGGTTCAATCCGAAGGCTGTTTCATCCCTTCCCACTCGAATGGTCGTTCTTTTGACTCCCGGGCGACGCTGCCCTCCTGTCCTCCTCCATCCAAAGTCTTCTCCCGCCCTTTTCTCCCTTTGATTCATTCCACGAGTCATCATCCCACCTGTCCGTCCTCGTCCTCTCTTCTGTGGCCGCCACCTCCCCCTTATTTTTCCACCCTCGGTGACACTTCTTCCTTGGGTGGTCGCGAAAGAAAATGTTCGCTCCCTGCGTACAAAAACGCGTCGTCAGGGGAGGAAGAAAGACTCCAAGTTTTAATTGGAGCGATGGTATTCTGCTTTGTGCCTCGAGGAAGGCGCTATCTTGAATTAAATTCCTTCTTTAGGTCACTAGTTTTGGGCTTTAAATTGGTACTTAGAAACGTCCGTTAGCGATGGCTTCGGCAAAAGTTTCTCCTTTGGTACAGGTAAGCTTGTAACTGGATTGCAGCCGTAATTATGATGCGATTGAAACGCTCCCTAAATCTGAGTGGCAGTTGAATAACACCTCGTGTCGTTCAGGTCATTGCGAGAGGGTTGTGACAGGCGTCGGCGGATGTGCGTGGGCATTTGAGGAACAAGTCGAAGTTTGCGATCAAAAGAATGAAAATCTGCTATAACACCGGTTAACTTTGAAAGAGAGATGCTCGCAATGCCTGCCGGATCAGTGACCTAAGCTGGAATATTTTAAGGAAGGTTTTTGAACTATGGAATCAGAAAGGTTGTGAAAATGTTAGAAATATTGCTGCTATTCATACCTCATAGGTAGACGCAGCGGCAAAACACGCCATACGCCTCGGTAGAATACTCAAAAACCTTAATTTAATGGCTTTTTTGCTCTGTAAATAATATAGCTTTGCCATTGGGAATGACATCGTATTAAGTTTATATTTTAAGTGTTTCTAGCCGGATAATGACTAAAAGTGCAAGAATTATTCCTGAAAGATGGTTGCCATAATCTATTTCAGGTTTTCAATAGATTGTAGCATTGATCCTCTGCCGGCGGACGTGGGCAGAACAGGAGGCTGTTGAATGTTTTCCAGCTTTCATTTTCAAAAGTTGAAACCTGCTCGCATGGGATTCGTTTTTTGCCGATGGCGGTTTCAACGCCCTTTGAGCCATTGTCGACGCGAGAGAGTTCCGTCTCCATGGCGACGAAACAGCGCTGTAACCGTGGGAATCGCCATGATGAAGAATTCATACAAATGATCGTAGTTTTAACTTTTGAAAAAGACTAAATTCCCCGACGACGAGCCGATAACCTATGGGAAATGTATCCCCAGTTTGTCTCAAGGAGGGAATGAGGAAGAGGCCACTGCAGCCTGTATTTTGGGTTCGGAGGACTGACCGGGAGCCAGGCATCTTATATTTGAGATTCCAGATTCCAACGCGATGCATTCGACCTAGCGTTTATGATTCTGTGCATGAAGTCCATCATTGCCGAGTGGGTGGTGTGTGTACAAGAGGTTCGAGGGAACCGTAAACTCACTTTTTCGGTGACCTTTCTTGCCTTAGGTCAAAAATACAGTTTTTGCGATTACGCGAGAAATTTCCATATGAGGAGAATAACGCTCTCTGATTGGCAGTCAATTGGAAGTCCTCTTTAGCTTTTTAAAGGGCAGGCGCTCCATTGGCGTAGTGGTGATTAAGTTCATCGTTCTACATTTTATTGATGTTTGAGAGGAGCAAAAAGTAATTGTTAAACTTGAACATTTCCCTTTCGACTAGAAAGACCCCTCTGTGCTAAACCAGACGAGGATGCCATATTATTGGTATTAAATTCACCTTGACGGTAGTTGGTGGTATTTTAACTCTTCAAGGAGGCTTGAAGAGTGCACAATAGGTTCAGAATGAAATCTTGGTTGCATTTAGACATTGGTAATCTTTGAACATGGTCCACAAAGAGACTCCTGAAGAATTGTTTAACGTAATGAAATTTGTATTTTCTAAAGAATAAAGTTTTTCAGTGAATTCGATTAAACATAATTTGCATGGAAATTAGACTAAAATTTCTCTCCTACCTATTTTAAAGGTTTGTTGCCATTGGGTGGATGGACGCCAGTCCAAATTGCAATTCTATTACTCGGAAGTTTTTCGTAAGGGCATGACTTTACCCTCAAATACGGCTGGCGCTTACTTTGCAAAAACTATCCTATGGCATTCATCAAGCTTATTCACACATTGGTATTAAAAGCCTTTGATCGTTCATGTGGCTTTTCTTTCATTTATCCTCGATGGGATATCGCCACCCCATATCATCCGTAGGTGCTCTTTTTTTCTGGAGTGGATAGGAGGGCCTTCCTATTATACGCTTAACAAAACCTAGTTTCTTGTATGCTGTGCCGTATATGATTTGTATGTATGTTCTCCACGATTTATAAGAAGTTAAGGTAAGTCCAAGATATCTTACTGCATCTGAATATTTTATGTTTGCTCCACCCACAGTATAGGTATGGCATTTTTGTGATGACTTTCGCAGGAAATTGACTGTGGTGCATTTGCTGATATTTAATTCTAACCCCCACTCCTGGCACCACGAATGAACGTTGTTAAGATCCGATGGCAAAACTTTAAAAGTCCGCGTCTTCTTTTATTTCACGGTAGATCACTGTATCGTCTGCAAATATTCTTAATTTACTGCTGATTCGAGAACTTAGGTCATTAATATTAATAATGAATAAAAGAGGGTCGATCACGCTTCCTTGAGGAACATCGGATGTGACTTAGACCATATCAGAGCTAAAACCATCAATAACTAACTCAATCCTTTTTGGCAATATGTGTATTTATGTATCGGTAAGAATTCATTTCAAACCAAACACGTGACGTTCGGTTTGCATAATATGGCCTAATAAAGTTCTCCAGACATGCATGGTCGGCAAATCATCATGTTAGGTATGTTTATGACAAGTACTAATTGAAATTATATACTTAGAACGATAAATATTTTACTTCAGTGAACCGATTACGGTTACGTTACATTCTGCGCCCTCGAAGATCTTTCTTAGAAAACACTTTTTTATTATTTTAAAACCCTTGTAGCAGCTTACGCTGAAAACCCTTTCTATTTCATGAAATTATGCAAATTGGTGAAACACGAGTAGCTTAGAGCCATGGAAAAATGTCCTTTTTTTGCTTTTTAGTTTATGACTCAATTAGCTCTTGATGTCCTAATTTTAATATTAAAACGTCTAAATGAAGCCTTATAACCTGGAAACGGGGTTCATGTTAAACAGACGACTTCGCTATCAAGGCGGGACATGCCTTTATAATGGCCTGCAGATGTCACCATGGAGCAACGTTGTGCCAGTTTTCCAGGCCTCGATCAAAATTAAGGGAAGAGCATTTTCAGATATTACATCAATTCTTGAAACGATGACCCCTGAAATAGTGGACAACCAATCAGATGTCGTTGATGGAAGTTTTAAAGATCATGAAAATTCTAGAGTTATACAAAGGACTGGTCTATCAAAAAAGGGTTTTATTTCTAACGTTTGACCATGTGTTAATTCTATGGAGATATGGAATATGCAGGAGGACGAATGGTCTAGGTTTGTACAGAACTAGGATATAAATGTATTTTGCACCTCATCTCTGTCATCACACATCTTTGGTCGTAACTTAAGCATCTATTTTTTTCAATCTTGGCTTACATGTATACCTTCTGCTATTTTGTATTATTATTTCCTAGCAAAATGACCATGATTTTATTCTCATTTTGCGTCGATGTGAGTGATTTAGCGTACATGAGGATGTGGCTTCCACGTAATGTAACGTCGGGGAAATCTGATGTAAACATGCAAGCCTGCCTGCCTTGGTTGTGTCCATTCCCAAGTACACGTTAGAGGTACGCTAAATTGATGGATTTAAAATCTGTGTTTGTAAGCAATTTTTTCCGGTGCTTCCAAGTTAATCTTAGTACTTCCTGTTGGGTTCAAAAGCTTTGCAAATTCGATAAGTTTTATTTAAAGCTTTGCCTCTTCGTTTAAGTGTCTTCATAATGTTCATCTGTGTATGTTTTATTTGTGTTTACTTGTAAAGCAAATGCACGGAAATCAGTACAGAGGTAAACTCATTTGACTGCTTAAAAGTTTTTTTTGTATAATAAACGTTGCGAAATGAAACATAGTTACAATCCTTACCAGATTGATGCTCCGCCTATGCTTAAAAAATCTGTTCTGAGAAATATTTCTCGTAGCGCTCTTCACCACCTCCACAATTATTTTAATCTCAATCCCTAATTCGACAAATGGAATCCGTCTCAACATCGCGGGAATAGCTGTTAATTTTCCTGTCAGAAATCACTTTGTCAGCTCCCTCGCTTCCCTTCTCATGTTTTGAGCAGTTTTCTCGTTTTTGGGCTCTCACCATCCTGGCAGTTACATCTGCAGAAGCTAAGAGCTATGGAATACAATTGCGAACGAAAAAGTACTTTCAAATACATAAAATTTGGCAAAAACTATGGCGCCTACGCATATCTTTTGTCAATTATTTAAACCTTCAAAGGATACTGCGTTGAGGAAATCGGATGTATCCAAGTAAAGCTCACCCTCTTCCCGTGCTTGCCAAACGGCGTGGCGAGTGGAATATGGGAAATGAACATTTGTGTAAACTTCACGGTGGAAAAATCATTCGCCTGGACTGGGATTCCAGACCACTCGATTACGAGAACGCTCGGCGCTATATCGTGGGTTCGAATCCCAGTTCCAGGCGAATGATTGTTTTGTCTCCGTGAATTTTGCACAAATGTGTAGTCATGAGTTTATGACTCCGTTAAAGTGATTGTGCGGCTAGCCCCACTGCTCTTTGAATGTGAGATGAAATCATTGCTCTTGGAAACTGTCGGTGCAGTGTTTCGGTGGTGTAAGATTGTTTTCGTTTTTTTTCTCCATGGGAACCGCATTCCTCCTCTAGGTGACCCACCTTAATAGGTACCTTTATTAGTCATTTATACTAATGACCTAAGCTCTCGAATCAGCAGTAAATTAAGATTATTTGCAGACGATACAGTATCCTACCGTGAAATAAGGGAAGACGCGGACTTTTAAAGTTCTGTCATCTGACCTTAACAACGTTCATTCTTGGTGCCAGGGGTTTAGAACTATATATTAGTAAATGCACCACAGTTCACTTCCTGCGAAAGTCATCACACAAAAGCCATACCTACACCGTGGGTGGAGTAAACATAAAATCTTCAAATACAGTAAAATATCTTGGAGTTACCTTAACTTCTGATATATCGTGGGGATTACACATACAGAACATATGCGGCACAGCATTAAAGAAACTAGGTTTTGTTAAACGTATAATAGGAAGATCCTCGAATGAAAAAGTCAAAGAGAGATGCTACTTCGCTCTGGTTAGGTCACACCTCGAATACGCCGCGAGCAGTTGGTACCCTGGTCAAATAGATTTAACCAAAAAATTAATAAAATACAAAGGAAAGCAGCGCGCTTCGTTAAAAACTGCTAAGAGCGTACATATAGTGTCTCACAACTTTTAGAGGGATTAAGATGGGAGCCCCTTGTGACTCGGAGGCTACACGCTAGGCATAGCTTACTTCATAAATTCAGAACTGATGTGTTTCAGAGCGACACAAAGAATATTATCATGACTTCTCACTACATGTCTTGGTCATTATTAACCAATCCACAACTAGCTTCTTCTCCTCCGAAGGTATAAATACAAAACGACGACGATAACACTGTTATTATTACTATGAATGATTCGCGTAATCAAATCGCGCTTTAATCAAACTTCCCCATGCATCCCCTACTGGTCTCACACCCAGATCTGCATCCATGACTTTATCAAAGTGCTCTTGATACTTCTTTTTCATTACTGCACTCAAGGCCTCTGTATTCCTATTTCGTACCCCCCTGACCCTCCTTACATTTTCGAGTCAAGCGCTACATTTTATCTCAAATAAGTTATGATATGTCACCGCACCAGCCCCTGGATAAGTATTGGAGTTTTTACCATTATTCTTGAATCTATGCCTCACCATTATATAGCCTATCTGGAATCCTACCTAAATATGATTTAGGGTTGTCACTCTCGGCGGACGAAAACCTTCCGGGAACGTTGGATTTTGGCATTGCGAAACCATCACCTCCAAATTATGGCAACTTAATGCTTTTTGATTACATAACCGTTTGAAATAAATGTATATAGCAGTGTTGCATAGTCTTGTTGGTAATAAAGTAGTAGAGATTATAATTACTGTACAATTAAAATTGTCTTTGAGTACGGTAGTGTAGAAATGAATAAGATTAAGTGTTGATTGACGAAAGTAAGGGGTGGAGTCCTCAGTCTGCAAAACCTTAAATAAGGGTCACTTTTCATGGAATCCGTGAAATCATTGCCCCAGCTTCCTCGTAGTTCTTGAGCCTCATTATGCCCACCTCATAATTATGATTCGTGCTACCACCGCAAGCGTACCATATTCTGAGTAAAAATTAGTATTGGTAGTGTTATCCCAACCAAGTAAACCCTGTGGCATCTAACTGGACCCCTGTGATATCAGAGTTGCTTGAGTTGGGTGGTATATTCTAAAGGCTGGGTTGGACGCCTCCCACCCGACCCCCAAACCGAAGCAGAGCTTTTAATAAAAGAAATGGCTTTTTCGATTTCCGCCCCATGATACAAGCTTTGAACTCATTTCTTCCGTTTCATGACGCCGCAACTTTGCCGGAAGTCCAGAAAAAAACTTTTTTGTTTCACAATAGATTTCCCAGTCCCTTGCGTGTTCTATTGATCTTTTTCTCTGTACAAACCACGGTGATTATCATATTCTATCATCTCCTCAAAGACAAATTACTCCCCGTAAACAATGAGTGGGCTCTCTCACTCGTCAAGAGCATGGAAAAGTCTTGTAGGAGGCATTTTTATGTGCAGTCGTTAATGACAATCGCGCGTTCGGTCCGAGGTTTATCCATCCCGCGCGGCGTGACGGGAGGGAGGCAGCGCCGTATGGGATTCCCCCTCGACTCGGGGGGGCGACGAGCCGCGTCTATTCGTGTGTGTTTGGCTGCCCCGGAACTCTGTATTTCTTTGCGCTATCTAGGTCAGTGGCGAGCAAACTTCGCCGGCCACATCCCTTTCAATCCATAAAAACGAAGCCGACCCCCCATATTGTCGAGATCGGGTGCTTCGACTGTCGCCTCAACTTCATTCCGAGTCCGATCCTTGGAGGAGGTGAGGTCACGAGTGACTCCCCACGTGTCGCCTGGCCCACTCACGTCTCTTTGCGCACTCACATTTAGATTGTCTACTCGTTTTGATATGGCGCACAAATTATGAAACACCCGGAATAATCTACAAGCGTTGAAATTTCGACGTGGAGAATAGTTCGTAAGTTATGCTCCGCGTTGGGACGAGGGAATTTTGTTGTACGGATGGGAATTGCCCTACACGCCGAAGTTGCTGTGTACTAAATGTAATTTTGAGTGTTTATTTCATCCATTTTTTCTAACCCATAGCCATTTACTGAGCAGTATTGATACCGTAGGAATTTTGAAGTGAGGAATTTTTTCGATTTGCCAAAATGCGGCTCGCATAAAATCGCTCGTATTCAGTTAACTAAAATAATTATGTATTTCTTTGCTCTATCTAGGTCAGTGGCGAGTGATTTCCGCCGGCCACATCCCTTTCAATCCATAAAAACGAAGCCAACTTTCGTGAACAATGTTCTTGCCTTTCTTTCATTAGCTTAATATTTGCATTCCGTCTGTGTGCAGTTTCTACTGTCTTGCTCCAACGTCCAAACAATGTAATCTCCTTGTTGCGTTGTGCATGTCTAGAGTGACTCCATTTCCAGGTTCAGACCATCGCTTGCATGAGCTGAATAGACTGTGTACGGACACAGCACCCGCCTCCCAAATAATACAATACCTCAGGAAATCCGGTCTCTGGATGGTAATCGAGACTGCACAGTAAATGTCTTCATCACTATTTTATTCCCCCATTAGTGAGGAAACCATGTTCCCGGCAACCCGAAGGTGGGTTCCTCGCGCGCTGAGGATTCTTGACTTATATGGGGTACCTTATGTTGCGGCGCATCTCAAATCACCCGTTTCCCGTGAAAGCGGCTCAAAGAGGTCAGAATCCTCAAGTGAACCCCGGATTTTCTTGCTGAACGATGCGTCATGTGAAGCCTTTACGAAATAATGTCCAGTTATCTATAATCACTGAAAAGTTAGATTTTCCCATCACCCTTGCGTTACTCCATGCGCATATGGCTTGGAGCACCACATTTCTATCCATATCGTTGTAATTGATGATTGGCAGTGGTCAATAATCTGTGTTGGATCGGATCAATATGGTGGATGGAGTACTTATTCCCATCTCGTGGGCTTGAGTTTGAATATCAAAATTTGCCACCACTTCTCCATGAATTCCCATGCCCTATTGGATTTCATGTGAATAGCCCTTCCAGGGCTGTATTCCATCTGTGGAATGGGTCGTATAACCTCAGTTTACAGTTCATCGATTACCTTCTAAAGTAGCCAATGCAGTCCTAGAGTAATTATTCAATTTTCAATATTTGCCGCCAATACAAAAAATCCTAATTTCGTACTCGACTTAATGCCCATGAGTGAGTTTGAGTTGCTCATATTTAAAAATATTTACGATACCCAAAGAAATCTGTACATGGTTTCAATAATTTTTAAAACTAATTCGTGACATTTTCAGAAAAATTATTATCTTTTTCATTGGCAGCTAATTATTCAAAATATTCTGCTATCGCCCACATAGTGCACTTAGCGTCATAGGATAACCTTTCTTTGCTTAAACTGAGTGGGTTATCGGATCTGTACGTGATTTCTGATAAGGACGCCCATTTAAACTCTTCTAGGCACATTTTTAGGTACACGCAAACCTTCGTTCAAGCGTAAGAAAGTCAATTACAGGGAAGGCAGTTGTGATATTTTGGGTGCTGCTTCTAGAAAGTGCGAATTATTTAGACGTAACGTGCAAGTTCATTTTGCTAATTGAAGTACAATTTCAAATCCCACCCCCGTCTCGATTGTGGCCCAGGGGCGGGTGGGAGCGGGAAGGGAGGGGCGGACCAAGGGCAAGAGGATTTGGATGGCGTGCTTAACCTAGTTTTATTATCTCTCAGTGGACGTCGTTTGGTTTCCAATCGCGCATTCCAAGGGAAGCACGAGTTTCTACTTTGCTGTCGACTCTACTGTTTTCTACGATTATCCGTGTTTTTTTCACGCACGATCAGGCTCGAAGTATGAATTTTCTATCCAGTCTCGAAATTCCCATCCTAAAGTTCTTCTTTGGGTGTTATCCTCTCTTTTTTTCTTTCTTAACTCAGGACGAAAGTGCGAAGGACTCGCGTATTTTATTGTTGAAAATATATGTACATCATCATGTGCTAAATACCATGCAAGCCACCATTTGGGTGTGTGGCACAGAGTGACTCCACACCAGGCATGCAGCACTCATCCCAGCTGCAATCAGTAACGCGCACGCTAGCCCGGATACCAGGCGCAGGCCAAAAGCAGTCAGGATGACAATACGTGGTCAGACCTTAAACAAGGATAGTGCTACGTAAACGAACATGCAACCATGCAATACACTATTCAAGATATAACTACTGGTTAGTATTATTTATGCGACTGGTGAATAGTAAAGCAAGGTACTAAAACATATAGGAGCTATATCTAGCCGGAAATTTCACGCGGTTTTAATCGCTAATAATGATGTGAAGGTACGTAGCAAAAGTGCAAAATCTGCTTCGCCTTGAGAGGGTCATTTCCCAGAACTGATCTATCGCAACTATTTTGGTCCCTTATTATACGGGGAAAAAGTGACGTTTTATATCTATTTCTACAGCTTATTTCCTTGATTTTATGCCTGTGATCATTTCTACCTTAATAGTTTGGATCTAGTAGAATATGTTGAACGTCAGGCAAAATATAGTCTACATCAAACTTTCGCGAAATATTTAGCCTATATTATTCCCTTTGATCGGATTGAGATTCCCATCCTAAATTCCTCAACAATTTAGTTACACGACTATGTTTACCATGACATCTCGCTGCTTTCCGCTGTATTCGATCTTTATCTGAAACTGGACCTACTTCCTAAGGGTCCCATATAGTAGCGGCGTACTCCAAGTGAGGTCTCACAAGAGAAAAATAGCATCTCTCCTTTACTTTCTCGTCACATTTTTCTAGTATTCTTTTCATAAAACCCAATTTGCGATTTGCCTGTCCACAAATTTATCCCGTACATGCTTCCCGCAGGACGGGTCATGAATGTTGGTCACACTTAAGTATTTAACTGACTCCATATTTGATAGGTCGGCTTGATTAATTATTGTATTAGTTTCGCTGGGCAAGTTTTTCTTTTTCCAAAACTTCATAACAAGGCACTGTTATAAATTTAATTTTAACGGCCAAGGATAGTACCATTCGTTTATAGCATCTAGTTCTCTTGTCAACTCAATTCTGTCAGACTTGGTGTTCATATACCTGTACAATACTGCGTCGTCCGCAAAAGGGCGAATTTTGCTCGTAACAACAGTGGTGACATCGTTAATATACAAAAGGAATAATACGGTACCAATGACACTTCCCTGGGGTACACCCGATGAGACTTAAACTGTATCTGAACCAACGCTGTCAAGAACTATCCTCTGTTTGCGGTTATTTAAGAAATCTTTAATCCAGTATATTATATCATGATGTATTCCATAGACTTTCAGCTTTATAAGTTATTTTTGAATGCGGAACTTTGTCTAAAATTCTTTTGAAGTCTTAAAATATCGCGTCTATCTGCACGAGCCTATCTCCAGAGGAAAGAATGTAGTGAAGAATGAGGGATAGCGGGGTTTCGCAAGACCTGCCTCTTCTGAATCCATGCTGATTTTGAATTAACAAGTTTTGACTTTCTAAATACCCCATTTTTGAACTGACGATTATATGTTCCAATATTTTGAATAAAATAGACGTGAGGGATATATTATGTCTATAGTTACTAGGATCTTTCTTATCACCGGTTCTGACACTGATTCTTTTTTATTTCTGACACTGATTCTTTATCAACTCGGGCAGGAATTTGATCGGAACCAGTTGATTTCTTGAAGTTAATGAATTTCAGGTGACCTTTTTTGCCGCGAGAAGAAATATTTGGACTGCGTTGGATTTTTATATATGTTAGGCAGTATAGCGGTGTTTTTTCTGAGCATGTTGTATAGATGCTTTAAAAAAAGGTGTTGAGAATATTTTAATGTTCTGATGTCTCGCTGGCTCTTTCTCCTTGATCGTTTTTAGTGAGGTTACCGCAGATTTATTGTCTCGACCCTCCCTCACGTAAGACCAAAATGCCTTTGGGTTCTCTTCCAAAGACTCACCTAATATTTTCATTTTGAATTTCATTAATGCTTATCTTAAGGTCACTTATTCCGTTGTTTTACTTCTTATATTTTCCACAAATTGTCTCATGTTCCTCGTCGGAGAGATCCTGATGGGCGTTTGCGTTTTTGCGTGCAAGACTCGTTGTCGCTTGAGAGATTCCCGGACATCCGCATTATACCACCTAGGTTCTGTACTAATTTTATTCAGTGTACTAGGTATTGCGTTATTTATGGCTATTTGTATGATGCTACGAAGTAATCTCATGTGTAATCAATGGTATGGTTTTGGCACACATCATTAAACTTTTTTAAGATCGATAATTCCTGTTTTAAACCTTCGAAATCCGCCTTGTGGTATAAGTTTCTTTTTCTCTTTGGGTCTATAATTTTGTCAGTATTTATATTAAATTTAGTATTTACTGTTTTGTGGTCACTAATTTCGTTCCCTGTTACAACATTCCCTGAGGACGCTTTCAGGTGTGACTATATGTCCTCCAGTCTACCGACTGAACGTTGAAATCACCACCGATAATAATATTACACTCGTTATTTTCTTATATGAGATGCTTCACCTGTCTTTCTAACTGCAAAACTGTATTTGTACTTGAGTCTGGTGGCCTATAATATGCGCATATAAATATTCATTATGACGAGCACTTAATGGAACACCACACACTTTCTACGTAATTGTCTGGAAGTATCTCGGCTCTGCTACCGATCTCGTCCTTAACAGCAATGAACACACCTCCTCCTGTTCTCGCTACTCAGTCTTTTCTGTGCATTGCTTATGATTTTGGAAAAATCTCGCTATCTACAATTTCATTGTCCAACCTTTCTGTTCCAAACCAACTTTCTGTTCCAATAAATACATCAGCGTCCTTGCTTTGGATGAGATGGTGAAAATCAGCAACTTTGGTTTTTATACTACGGCAATTGACCGCTATGGAAATTAATTCCCTTGGATACAACTTACAGTTCCCTTGTTTAGGGTAGCTTAGGACATTAATGGAAGTCGTCTTTGATGTACCTGAGACGGTTCTATATCGTTCGGATGCTAAGCTATTCTGATTTCTAAAAGAGCATTGCTACTATTATTTACGGACACCCCTTTATTTAATAACCCACTATGTGATCTACTCCCTTTCCTACTCTACCCAACTACACCTTGCTACACAACTAGCCGCCTCGGCCGCGTAATGGACACCCTTCGGTTCGGTTCAGAAGGTTCCGACACGATCGGGTTGCCGGCAGAAGGTCAACGAAGGAGGCTCCGATAGCCGTGCAGAAGCGACGCAGCCTCTGGTTTATACCTTCCACTCGGATCCGAACCAGGGGTCCGCGATCAAGCCTCGGGAAAAGACTACATACTGCGAGCGTCATATAATCCCCCTCGTCGCCACTTACCCACCTTCCAGTTCCCTGAAAACTGTCTGATAATACAAGATTTATATTACGATTTCGTCCACATGTATGATGATACCGCAAGATACCTCCCCTCCATATGAAATAAGAGACAAAAGGTGACTTAGTTATGTTTTTAATCCTTTGCCATAAACCTCGCATTCTTAAGTAAGCTTAATACCAAATTTTGACGATCATTATCCACCTGACGACGCTTACATGAAAACTTTGATCCAAGAGGTTACTCAATGAACGGCTGTTGCCTTTCTGCTCTATCAGCTGGGCTGTGCATTTAACTATGTAGAATTAAGTAACCAATCCGAATTTTTCATCGTCTTTGAGAATTTTAGATTGTTTTGGCTGCCACACCTCAATGCCAGAGCGAAATTGACGAGATGCCCCCGTGACACACGTCTCTTTGTCCTCATCAGGCCGACCAATGAGGGTGCAAGAGGCGATGGATCCGTTGGGCGTGGTGGCGGACGAGGTGGACGCGGCCAAGCTGAAGACGTGGGGACAGACGTCGTCCACGTCCGTGCTGCTGGAACACCCGGCGGTGGACGACTACGGCGGGCGGGGAGAGCGCCGCCGCTCGCGCGGCCACGACGGCGCCGAAGCGCGGGCCGCCAACGTGTTCCCGCCGGGACGCCAGCGGGAGGGCGACGGCGACGCCAACCACTCGTCGCCGCCTTTTCACTGCCGCCCGGACCTCAACACGAAGGTCGTCCTCTGGTGAGTCGTCCTCACGCAGTGCTTCCCAATCTATGCCCCGTGCCCCTGGATTATTTTAACATGTTCTCGCACCCCATTAAGTAGTACGTAATTCAATGCAGAATAAAAGCGAGGGTCCCCAAAACAAATTTTAAAGCCAATTTGTATTGCTATTTAAACAGATATTAAACATACGGAAAATATAAAAATTTACAACAAACTAAAAGTTCCATAAACTATTGTTACAATAAATGCCCTCAATATAGAGAGAAATCATAGGTTATCTCGCTCCCTCTGGAATGCTATCGTGCAAGAGTACACACGGCTGAGAAACCATGGTACATCCCCTCTTAACTCCGATATCGCGCTACTCGGTGACGTTCAATTAAATTCTATAATTATGAGTGGTTTTCATTTGAGTGATGCTTTGGTGAAACGTCACGTTAAAGCGACCCCGACTAATGTCTATGGGTCCGACGTATTAACTGATCAGCTGATATATTCTGCACGATCACTTATGCATTCTTACGTCTTCAGTTGTCCCTTTGCTCAGGTGCGCCAATCGCTCTCAGTCGACCACGTAGACGTCCGCGGGAATCTTGTGTCCCCGAGTCTCACCTCTATCTCTTGTACTTTCATCCCCGGCTTCATACTCTTCATAGGCGAGTGCCGTCAAGTTTTGCCTCGCCTAAACACTTCACTCTTTCTCCATGGCTCTCGCCTAAAGTGGTCGGAGCGATATTGGTTTATGTATTTTATCTGTGTGAGACTTTGCATTCCTGTACTTATTTGTACTATGCGTCAATAAAATTGAAAAAAATTTCATGTTACCGATTGGTTTCTTGGCAATTTAGTGCTATTTTAACACGTAGCCGTATGTTACTTCACTTGTATTTCGAAGTAATTTGATGACGTATGTACAGATTTCCTCCTAAACGCGAGAACATATGCTTCATAAGATTGCTGTTTTTTTCCTTTCGTTCAATCCTGAGATTGGTTGACTGCAGCCTTCCACCCTTCCCTATCTAATGATATTTCCCTCACCTCCTGTTGTCTCTTTGGATGTTCATTCCTCTTTATTTGGTCCATGAACTTATTCCTGGGTCTTCCTCTGGGGACTTTTCCCTCCATTTTACCTCCAATTATGTTCCTCACAAATCCATTGTGTCTCAGGGTCTGTCCAATCCAATCTGGTTCTTTTGTGTATGGTGTTCCGTATGGACCTTTCCTCATCTACTCTTCTGTACAGTTCATCATTTCTATAATTTCCGTCCTTTTTATATTCAGCATCCTCCTCCAGCACCAGGATTCAAAGTCTGTTCTGGTCAGCTTTTCCAATGATCCATGCCTCCGATCCATAGAATGCTACGCTCCACACGAATGTTTTCACGTATTGTTTCCTGGTTTGTAGTCCTACCTTCTTTGAGCACAGCAGTTGCCTTTTTTCCCATAAGCGCCTTCTTAGCTTGGGCTATTTTCCGCTTGATGTCCGTTGTACTTCTTCCGTCCCACGTGATGGTACTTCTGAGACAGGTGAAGGAATTCCCTAGCTCTAATTTCTCTCCTCTCATGGTGAATTCTGCATTCAACTTGCCTCGTCCACATACTAGGATTTTAGTCTACTTCGTACCTATTTTCATGTTGCATTCTTGGAGAACCTGGTCCATTACGTTTAGTGACCTTGGAAGATCATCGCGATTTCCAGCTATGACTGCGATATCATCTGCGAAGTGATGCATGTTTATTTCTTCTTCGCTTATCTTTATTCCGCTCAGTCCAATTTCTTGTGCTTCACGTATGGCCTCCTCCAAGAACATGTTGAGCAGTGCTGGTGAGAGGTTCCATCCTTGTCTTACTCCTTTGTTAATTTTAGGTTCTATCTGACTTCCATCTCTCATTCGCATTGTGACGACTTGCTTCCTGTATAGTTGGTAGATAATTCTTCTGCCCTCGTAATCCATTCCGAGTATTTCCACCTGTCTGAACATCGTGTTCCACTCAACGTTGTCAAAGGCTTTCTCCAAGTCCACGAATGCGACATACAATGGTTTGTTCACATGCATTGTTTTCTCCACGATACTCTCAGGCAGAGTATGATCTCCCTGGTACCCCTGTTCTTCCTAAATCCAAACTGGTTTTCCGAGAGGTTATCTTCTATTTTCCTCTCCATTCTTCGACCTATTATTCGTGTTAGTATATTTGATGCATGTGACACTAGATTCAAGGTTTGGTTCCCCTCACATCTCTCAGTCCTTGTCTTCTTCGGTACCGCAATCATTACGCTCCTTTGACAGTCCTCTGTAAGTGTTCCGCTTTGGTAGCTATTTCTAATTATCTCGTACAGGTTATCCTTGGTTTTACTTCCGAGGGCTTTGATGATGTTTCCATTGATGTTGTCTTCTCCAGATGATTTATTTTTTCTTGAGGTCTTCTACTGCTCTATCGAATTCACTCCTCAGTATGAGAGGGCCCCGATCTTCCTCGTCAACCTTGCTCTCGTCATTCATTAGGTTTTCTTCCAGCGGCGTCGGCCCTTGGTAGAGTTCTTCGTTGTTCCTCCATCTATTCCAAATGTCTTCATTCTCCATCCATGTATTCCCGTTCGTATCTCTTAAGTTGTTGTTTCTCGTTTTCCTTTCTCCGAAGTGTTTTTTTACTAGCTTGTATGCTGTTTCGGTGTTTCCCTTCATGTTTTCCTTGACTTCCTACCAGCAGCTTTCGATCCAATCCTCCCCAGCCTTCTTGCATTCTCTATTGACTTGATTCCTTAGCTTCTTAGTCATATCGTCGGCCTATTTAATGAGCCGCATAACTCCAAAAAATACCATTTTGGGTTCTTATGTTAATTGTATCACATTATGATTCACAAACAATTCTATCAAACCTTCTGTAAAGGAGATAGGAAGAAAAAGAAAGAACGGTTCTCTTTTTATGAAGAAGTCGTATTTAGACCACATTTCACGTCAAAAATAATCTGTTTTTGCTTCTGTGAAATATGGGAAATGTGAGATAAGTGGTTTGTTAATAAGGCGGACGATATATTTAATCGATGCACGCGCGTTTGAGCGAGTGGATGTGAGACCAGTTGTGAACAACACCTTGAGAATTGGAATGGTCTCTTTATGGACCTGTGTTCGTGCAGTTTCGCAATTGGACGTATTTTCACGACGCTTTTTTGGAGTAAATTTTGTTAGCACATATGTTGGCTCAAGTTCACGTATCGTGTAAAAGGTCTTTAGAGCTCCTTAACTCTCAGGGATAAACTCGACGTGGAGTCGCGGCTGGACGCTGGACAGTGATCGTTACTGATTATGTACGCATTCATCCCGAATGTCCGAAATTATCTTCTCCCAAATAGTAATGCTATCAATAGACATGGGGAATATTATAAAATAAGCAAAATTTTCTTATGCCCCGATGTGTTTCCACGATATGTTGAGATAGTCAGCAAAAATGACTGAGACATTACTGCAGTCCCCGCGTACCTCCTGTGCCTACATGATTTGAAATTGGAAATCATCGTCGCTTCACCCTTTCAATTATAGAAAGTTTCATGTTCTTACTTCGTCAGTTTTATTAAAGAAGCACCGATCTAACCTTTTATTTTTCCTCACAGGGCTGGGGATATAACGAGTTTAAAAGTAGACGCCATCGTTAATTCCACCAATGAGTCGATGAATGAAAGGAATCCGACTAGTGATCGAATCATGGCTAAAGCTGGCCCCGGACTCCAAGAAGAAATAAAGAGAGATGTTAAAGGTGAGTCTCATAGAAAATTCTTTTCTAAGTTTTGTTGGAATATGAGAAAACAAAAGTAAGAGCAGAAAGGCAAGAATCGGTAGCTGTTCAACGAAGCTTAAATTACGAAACATACTCCTCTGCATGATGATGTCTCTCTGTTTGCAAATTCAATTTCAAAAGTACTCCTGAAATAATAAATGGTAATTCTAATGAAAATATTTTAGTTTTTATACTGTATCTAGAATATAAAGACAGTAAAAATGCACTTCTGCCTTTGCCTTGATGACAACGTGATTACACTGCTTAGCCACTGTCATCGGAAACACTGGCGAAGTCATCTATAGCTTAGCATGCTCTGCATGACTTGAATATGAAGTTGTACTTGTGTAGTACCTGTGCCATAAGATTTCATATGACGGCTTCATTGATGATGTAAACATTATATGCCTTAGACATTCAAGCAGAGAATTTGCCTTTAGTCTGCCTGGATATTGGGAATACGTCGAATAAGTTTGTTCTCCACTGTAAAATATGCAAAATTATGAATAATTATTGGCGTTTTACTTTTTACAAACAACCTTTTTAAAAAAGATATTTCTCGTTAAGTTATACACGTGCTTGGAGATATAAAAACTATACTTAATCGAGAATCCGGTGGATTACGTCACTAACGGTAACGCAACGGGTGATGCGACACGTTTTCACATGAAGTTGAGCAAGTTTATTCTAATTTAACAAAATTTATTGTTTTTATAAATTTCCTTTTGGCAGACAAGAAACTAGTGTATTTGGATTTCTCAACGGTGAGAACGTGAGCGTGAGGCATTGACCGGACTCAATCATTGACTGAATGAGGAACACGTATAAATCGATGAGAATCCGAGATTTTTCTCGTATGTGAATGCAGAAGTACACCTAGCCACTAAGAAATAGTTCCACTTTCTGATTCAACCCGCTAGACACGCCAACTTCTCCGGCAGCGCGACAGTCGTGTGGAGCGGCATTTCACCGCGCCGTCGCGTCGTGGCATGCGACTCCCCCGGATGAAGGCTTACTTATATCTTCAATGGTTTGCGAGCTAACTTTGTGGAATTTAGAATGCATATTGAGATGAATTAAGTCGAATGCTTAAAATTCTAAATAATATTTTATTAAAACTGAAACTTAAAATAAACACCAAGAAAACAAAAATCATGGTGGTAGAAAGAAAGAGAAGTGGAAAGGTAACGAATATACGTATAGACGGAGTGAGACTTGAGGAAGTGACAGAGTTCTGCTACTTGGGTAGCATATCAGAGAATCATAACAACTGCTCCTCTGTGGTCAAAAGAGGAATAACGTTAGCCTTTCGATTAAAGAAAAGTCTCCTAGTAAATAACAGCATTAATATTGAGACTAGGAAGAAATTCCTGAAAAGATTTGTATGGAGTGTGCTAGCATATGAATGCGAGACATGGACACTAAGGAAGAGTGAAGTGACCAAACTTGAAGCTGCAGAAATGTGGGTTTGGAGGAGGGTTACAAGAACTAGGTGGACCGACAGAAAAACTAATGAGCAAGTACTAAATGAAGTACATGCAGAAAGAGAACTATTGGAAACAATTAAAACAAGAAAAGCAAAGCTAATCGGACCCTTACTCAGGCACGACAACTCCATACAAAATATTATGGAAGGAAAAATTCTAGGCAAAAGACGGAGAGGACGACCGAGAACTTCGTACCTAAAAGTATTGGCGATGGAAATGGGATGCACATCGTACAATGAAATGAAGAGGAAGGCTGAAAAAAGAGATAGTTGGAAGTCGTGGCTGCAACGAGGATAACCTTTAGAAGAGAAGAATAAAGATGAAATAAATATACTTTGTATAATCCACGCAAAACTTAAATGGTATGAGCCCGACCGGTTTCAACACTTTCGTGTCATTCTCAAGGGACTGTACAATTCGTTTTTTGGCGAACCCGTTTTTATATTTTATGTCGGAAGAGGAGGGGGGGGGGTTGGAGTTGAGGAAAGTATGACTAAGGATGAATGAATGTTAAGGGTGAAGTATCGGGCTAGAGGTGGACGTAACCAAAGATTTTTTGGAAGGAGGGGGGGACAGGAACTCGGTAGAGGGGAGAGTGATGTAATGGTACCAAGTCATTTAACAATTCGAAACCAAACTGCTTAGCGTGCGTCATCATTTCAAAGTTCTCAATAAAATCCAGTTTGGCACCTTTGTCAACAACATGTAAAACATTCACTTTAAAATCAGACTCATGATTAAAATTTGCTAAATGATTGGCGAAAGCAGATTTGTTGTTACAATTGATAAAAGAATTAAATTTTCTTTTGCCCTTGCACTGAAGCTTCGTCCCGTCTGTCCCAATGAAAACAATTGCGGCCCTGTGTATCACACTTCCAAATATATACACCACTTTTTTCTTCAGTATGAAATTTGTCTTTGGAATAAAAAATAAACGAATAAGAGTTGAACAATTATAAAAGCACACATTAAAATTGGTTCGTCTCAATATGTTGCAGATTTTAAAAGACACATTTTTCAGGAACGGTACTTTTTACCATTTGATTTCTGAGGGAGTAATTGGGGTAAGGCAGGTTGACATTGTAATTGAAATTTTCCGTTGTTTTTTGGTAAGTAATTTGTCTATGAGGGAGGCCTCATATCCTTTTATTATAGCTATTTTTTTAATCGTGGTTAGTTCTCTGTCAAATTCGACCTCTGTCAAGGGAATGGATAGCATTCGGTACAGAAGCGAATGGAAAGCAGCTAATTTGTGAGAAATGTGGTGGTTTGAGTCGTTGGGGATAATGACATCCATCAACGTGTCCTTCCTATAGATGGCAAAGTGATGTTTCTTATCCTTGAGGGAATTCGTCAAATCTAAAAAAAATAATTCTCGATTACCAACTCCCACCGAGAAAGTTATATTTGGATGCAGGGAGTTCAGAATACTTAAAAACTGGTCTAATTGTCTGAGACTACCCGTCCATAGACACCCCACATCGTCCACATATCTAAAATAATGAAATACATTCTTAAGGATCGGGTTTGTGGAACCTAAGAGTTTAGATTCTGTACTGTCCATGGAGATGTCAGCCAAGATCGGTGATCGTGGAGAACCCATCGCCAGATCATGGGTGTTGGCGTATATCCAGTCATTAAACCTGAAATAATATTGATTAATGCACAGGGCCAAAAGTTTTTCTACTACTCTTGTTATCACAACACTGCACCCGCCTTCTCCATACTGGCTGCTGCCAGAGACGCAGCTTCTTTAGCGGGCACGGAGGTAAACAAATTTTTAACGTCAGATGACACCAGTTTGCTATTATGGGGGGGATGAAGATCACTTAGTTTGCTCGCCAATTTTATGGAGTTCTTGACACCACATATAGACTTGAAGTAGGTAAAATGGCGAAGAAGGACATTCAACTTAGATGCCAGAAGATGGCACGGGACTGTATAATGAGCAATCACAGGGCGTATTGGCATACCTAGTTTATTAGTTTTAGGTAAGCCATAAAATCCTGGGGGTAGTGGGTTCATTCTGATGAGTCTCCATTTCTCACGATTGGTAAACAAGTGGGAGGAGTGCTTAAGGGTTGTTTTTAACTCTCTCTGATAACTTGAAGTCGGGTCCTTCTTTAAACTCTTAAATTGGTTACCATCCGATAAAAGACTATTACGCTTACTAAAGTAGTCGTCGTAATCTAAAATTACAAAGCTATTCCCCTTGTCGGCTTTTGTCACTATTAAATTATGAGACTTGGAGTGTTAATGTTTCTAATGACTTGTGTGTCGGCATGCCTCGTAAGCGGGATTGTCAGGTGTTTAGAGATGCAATCTGCCACCAATTGTTTTACACTCACATTCTCTCTCCTAAGGGCCACATCACAATCTGCTAGTAGATTAATAACAGTACTTCTCGAAAATTGGATGGAAGGAGAGAATTAAAACCCTTCGTTCAATAGATCCATCTCATCTATGGGTAAAGGTATGTTTAGGGATATTAACAGTTCGATTAACAATTAACTCGATTCCAATCCAATTTAATCGATTCTTTAGGTAAAATATGATCAACAAAACAATAGCCGCTATTTTGTTTACAGACTTTTACTGAATGCAGCGGATGAGTAAAAATACAAAAGTGATCCAAGGTAAAAAGCTAAATGAATGATTTTAGATTTTCCCGGCGTGTCTGCTGAATAAAGGTCTCTCGGGTATTCCACCACGTTTTTTGATCCCTATCTCCCGATGTTTCGGAGAACGAATTGTTCTCCATCCTCAGGGGTTCTGAATGCCATCTTCTTTAGTTGGCCAATCAATTGCAAGCCAGTAAGAAAGTTAGCGATAATGAAAAACTAAATGAAACGACGAGGTTGCATTACGCTCATTTGCACCAGGTTATGGACACATCATTTTGGAATATCGTAGCTCAAATTGTCGATAAAACATTAGAACTGTGAAGAATGGACATGTTAAGCAATGGGAAACACAGAATTCTGGATAAATGCAACTACTGTAATTTAATGTACTTTCGAGAACCTTTCCCTCTTTAGAAACAACTATAGCTTTCATTTTGTTTTTCAAGAAACCCCCAAAAAAAGTAATGAGAATTAATAAGATCTGGGCACACAAGTCAGTCTTTAGGGAGCAATTTCCACCACTGAGTCGGAACTGGTGTTTAGAAAACCGCCTCGTATGACAACAAAGGATGACGCCCGAATTCTTTTCACTTTTCTCTGTCTCCATGAATGAATAAAGTGGTTCCAGATAGTGAAAAATAATATCCGTGGGGGAAAACTGCTCCAGCCAATGTGCAAGTTATTCGAGGAAGACTTTGAGGAGCATTCGTTAATTACAGTGTCGCCTAGGACATCAAACTCGCCGGATCCGCATCCAAAACAAAGTGCTTATGGCTAATGGTGAATGAAGAAGCCAAGAGAAAGTGATAGGTCACGTCCTTGGGTCGGCACCCCACCTTATTTCAAAATTTTATTGGGTCAATATATTAATGACTTTAAGGAGTCATGGGTTGTGTTGGGGTGAAACTAGACTAATTATTGGTGAAGTATCAGCTTCATCATTCACCCAAGGTTACGCTATGCCGTACCTTGTTTATATAATACACGAAATTTTCCTTTCACTTGCCTCTTTATGAAATTGACCGATATATTGAACCACAGAGCATTTTTCGCGAATTTATTATTTCTCTTTGTATTAACTAAAAATTAATTAATTTTAGATTCTAAAGATAAAACATAATAAGTATATTAGTCTATGAATACTACGGTATTTTGTAAAAGGTAACTTTTTTATCATGAGTATATACCGCCGAGAATTTTTTGTATGCTGGAATGATAGCTTTAGTTACATTATTACAAACGGATGAGTATTCCGCCTTAAAGCATTAGGGAAAAAGATTAGCATTTACAAATAGCGATCAGTTATAACTAAAATGTCATATTTTTATCATATTTTTTATTCTCTTTATTTTCTTAATTATTGATTGATTCATTCACGGATTGCTAAATTGCGTGGTCAAATCGATGCTACAAATCTACCGCCTCATTTGAAAGGTACATTGAGCGTAAGTTTGTGTTCAAAATTAGACTTTTTTAGGCGTTTTTTGGAAGGTTACAGTGAGGGAGGCGGACAGTTGAACACCGAGTGAATCTCAGAATAATGCCAGAGTGCGGGAGGAAGAGCGAAGCCTAAGAGAGAAAGGAGGGGAAATAGGAAAAATCGGAGGAAACTAAGGCGAGATTGAGAGTTCAGTGCGACGTTTCAAATGCATTCAAGGTCATCTAATGTGCTTCCTTTCGGGTGTTGGCCATCCCGAAGAACACTTGTGGCAGCCAAGTAGCCGGTAAGCCGTCACCGTCTCGGACGAAGAGCCCACCGCCTTACTGTGTTTGATTTTCCATCGTCGTGGCCAAGACCTAGGAATAACATGCTATCAGGAAGTAGTCGTCACTCCGTTTGTGCGGAAACTTCCAAACCCCCCCTAGTACAAGGGCTGCGAGAGTGGATCTCCTTTAGCGAAATTGCATTACACAATGTATTAATATTTCAATATACTATTAGTAAATATGTTAAGCGTCCATTGAATCGCATGTATTTTACCTGTCCATCTCTTTTACTTGACACTGCCAGGACACCATCAGTATCTATTCCAGCCACCGGGTATATTCACGATGGGCAGTGATAAATTCTTAATCAATACCTCTCACAAAAATTGCCAACTGAGCCGTATTAGTGGCATCAGTACTTTCGTCTTTCGCCAAAGCATGCATTCAAAATTTGCTCTTTTACTCTCCAAATCTTTTCCAGTATATTTTCCCATTAGCCTAGGTTTAGTCTGGTGAGACTGGTGAGAGGTGAGACCCGATAAAAAAGGGGATTTTTGGAAAATCACCTTTTTTATCGGGATTTTTATATCGGGGGATAAAAAGGGATTTTTGGAAAAATCACCTTTTTTATCGGGGTAAATTATAATAACCACACTTTTCATATCTTATGTAGTAAACTCACTATCGGTATACGTTTTTGATATTTATGCTATTAGGTTTTGAATCATGTAACTAGCGTTTACCTTATCACCCATTCGAGTTATAAAAAAAACTTTGCAGAAATGTTACACTTTTTGTCAGTCCCGTTCATTTATCTTTCCGACACATTTCTTGGCACGCACTTAAATTTGCAGCATGTTTTTGCGTTTGAAATTCCTTTATAAATTTTAGTCTTAGAAAACTGACTCGAAATGCCAACAAACAATGCAGTTTGCTTTAGTATTGGCATTGGCCAATAATTAGTTATCTGTAAACTTTTCGCTGAGCAACCTACTCTTCCATATTATTTTAGTTTTTTTAGACGCTGGAAAATTTTTCAGCAATAATATATAGTAACATATTAATATTGGGATAAAATCAAGGGATAGAAAATAAGAAATTAAGGTTTGTTAATCAACTCAAAATGCTCACGCGTCTTCTAAATAGCCAAAACCGCCTATCATGTACCAATTAAAAAATAAGAAACAGATATACTATCAATAATGACAGCATTTTACGCGCCAAGTCACATCGAAGACATGCTAAAGCCACAAGAAGTCTCATCCAAGACATGTTAGAGTCACAAGAAGTCACATCGAAGACTGTACTTCGCGAACGTTTACAATCGCACATTGAGAGCCGTGCCAGCGTGTCAATGGGGCATAGAGAGAGACATCTACTGCTTGATTTAAGTCGGGAGAAAGAGAACCAGTAGTGCACCTGCTATTACATCAAGAAATGATTACTAGCTTGCGCGGCAACATTGAATAAACGCCATTATTTGAGAATAATATTATGCTTTAATGATCTCATTATTGAACAACATGTTCAAGAATTCATTGACAATAAAGTAATTAAATTAAAACATAAAATTTATGTGTTCACTATTTTTTTAATGGGCTGCATTCTAAGCCGTCCAGTAATAAATCTTTCTGAAAACGTCCTATTATAATGACATAAAATAATAAAATCAACTTTAAATTGAAATTTGGACGACAATTCTAGCTCTCAGACGATGCACTAGTTTAGGCAGTGTTGAGATCAGAGGAGTTCACACTTCTGGTCATATTGCTGGTGAAATATGTGACAAAACTGCTTTGGAAGAGTTGAGCCACGTTAGAATCCATCTCACACCTTAGGATTCTTCTCAAAAACTTATTTAAGGTTAGTTGAATGACGATTCAATTTCAATAAGTTCTTGAGAATTCGTCGATCCTTTTTAATTGCTATTACATCCTTGAATACAGATTCCGCTTCTTCTAATTAAAAGTACACCCGATGAATTATTATTGATTGTTTTCTGCTTTCTATTGCGCAGTTAAAACTTAAAAGTGAGAAAGGTAATTTTCTGAGAAAGCAGCTGTATTAAAAAGGAAAAAAGAGAAATATTGGTCAGTAGAGTTGTAGAAAAAGACTACCTAATATGCAATTCAAAAATCATTCATATTATATAGAAAGAATTGTACATTTACCTAAAATCGCTTCTTGAGGAACGCTGAACACTTTTTCAGTTTTTCTTCAGGTTATTGTTTATCACTTTCTCTGTAACGAAGTTTGGTAATATATGTACTGTTTTTCCCATTTTAGGACAACTAAATAAAGAAGTATTAAAAATAGATTGTTTTATATATTTTCTTTAAAAACTGCGCTCTCCTTAAGGGAGTCAAGTTATGGTAACAATATCTGATCGAAAACAATGAAGAATTGAAATGAATGGAGAAAGCATGAACATGACATTGAATGTTTTCAAAAACTGCCTGTGACTCCTCAGTTATCAGACGGAAATACCATATATTATGAAAAACCTCGAAAAACTATTTTAAAACATATTTTGAACTCATATTTCAGTGATACAGCAAATAGGTTCGGAGAAGGATACATTCCTCTCACTAAGCTCCTCCCATGGAGCAGAGTAGCGATACCATGCGGTGACACCAATTCGTGTAATGAGCACGTGATTTTAACTTCGTTATGCCTCATCAAAAAGCAATTATTAATGCGTCCAACTTGCGCATGTATATGGCTTGTAAATTTGAATTAGTTAGCAAAATTTTATTATATTCAGTATTGAAACTAGAAGATTAAACATGATGCATGCTCCCCTAAGGGAAACGTGTATAACCTTTAAAATGTTGGAGGAAACATCAATGCATGTGAAAAAATAATTCTGGTTTGTTTTTAACTACAGTTTGTCGGACGGGTGAAGTGGTGGTAACTCAAGGGCATAATCTACCGGCAAGGTATATCCTGCACACCGTTGGTCCAAAGTATAATATCAAATACCAAACGGCAGCTGAAAATTCGCTTCACCTCTGTTATAGGTAAGTAGTTTAAAATCACCTTAAATCATTTTATATTGTCTTTGAGTGAACTAAAAATAATCTTCATTGGCGATTCCAGTGAACTTTTATTTAACATTCTAATGTCTTTCTTGACAGAAATGTTCTACAGAAAGTTCAAGAGCTCCAGCTGACTTCCGTAGCTTTGTGTGTAATCAACTCTGTGCAGAGAAATTATCCTCCAGAGGAAGGAGCTCACATAGCTCTGCGTAAGTTTTCACAAAGTAAAATAGTCGTTACTGACAGCCTTTCGTTCCATGCCACAGGTTCCTCTCTTTATCTGTCTGTCAATGACTAGCCGAGAAGCTGTGCCAAAACTTTGCGTGTTCAAGCTGTTTTCCTCCGTCATAATATCTGCTCATGTGCTCCGATGATGCTACCTATTTGGACATTTTGATTGGCGAGCTAATAGCTCGATTGGCGTATTGGTCAACGCCTCCACGGACTACCTCGATGTCCGTGAACCGAGTCTCGTCTGTTGCGCAGGTGTTTGAAATTATTTGAACGTTTGTGACGCTTTGTTGACGATTCGGTAGTTCGACCGACTTGCGAGTCTTGGTCGTTGTTGTTGAAGGGCCTGGAAAACTTTGGTGGATTCTATTATTCTTTTCAAATATGTTTTGGTGATGAGAGGCAAGACTAAAATTTGTGGGGGCGTGCGAAGAGAAAGTTGATCGTCACGTGACCTCGCCAGAGGATGCTTGAGGCGTGGTCTAGCCTTTCGGAAATTCAGTCGCTCTCTGATCACTGTTGGGTGAACTTAGTGAGTCTGACCATTGTGATGCCAAAGTTCGTGATATACTAGGGTCTCTCTAATTGCGGGTCCCGTGGATTTACCGACTGCGGGATAATATCGGCGACGTCGAACTGGAGTCGCCCCTCTCGAATGTTCTTCTCTGTAGGAAAAAGGAAAAATTAAAGGAATTATTGAAGTCTACATGGTTTTTTATTCGTACCACGCGTTTCGACGATTATATCGTCATCATCAGGTACAGACGTTCCAGGCTCTTCTCTGCCCCCAGACCACGGAGAACCTCGAATTATTCTGGACTTTCCCGAAAGGTACCCACTGCCACTAACTTCAGGCATGCTTCTCAGCCCAAAACATGTATAAAAGAATGATAGTGAGGTTTGCAATTTAAAATTCTGGCCACAAAATGGCTGGATATTTCAATTGCATATTGTGGTTTTATTTTGCCCTTATTTTTAGCCCACCGATTTTTTATTAAGTTCACTAAAACCTCTAGTGAAAAGCTTTTGCCCGAGGGGCTAGTAAAACATGATGGGAACCTTATGATGGACGCCAAGAGAAAACTCGGGCATCGGTGAAAATATATTTCTCTGGCCACGCAGCAGTGCATTTGATTGGGGCAATCTTGGGCACACGGTCGCGGGTCGTTAAATGAAGGGAGAACTCGGGCATTTAGAGGGATTTATATATTTTAAGAAGGAATTTCCCGATCACCAATTGCCTATGCGGGACGGGCGATGTCGCATGTTACATGAACAGGCGTTAAGACAACGAGGAAATAAACTAATGCCGAGAACTCTACACCTTGGAATTTGAAAATCACTATTCCTAACAATGTGCCGTCGGTAGAAGCAGTAAGGCTAACTTCTTTGATTCTTATACAACTATAATCTCATCCTAATGAAGCAGAACTTCATTCCGGAAGCCGGAGGTTTTTGGATGGTTACAACGGTATTTTCGACCCCTTAATGACAGTAAAAGCCATGAATATGAAAATATAAGGCTGATACTAATGTATAGGACACTCTAGGACGGCTAGCTTCTTTTCCATACCTATATCACCTTTGAATAATAAGAGAGCCTTGGTTTTAACTAGTTAATGCATCAAATCATTATGCCAAAGAACTGATTTAGGTTGACATTTGCTCAGTAGGTACCTTCTCGAATTCCTAAGTATGGTATGTAACCGTATGAGTACAGTGAACACTAATAGTGATAGATTGTGGATAGAGAACGCATGCAAAATAATTAACTTAGTGCTGAGTTTCAAAATTAAGAGCATTGGACATGGTTTTACCAGCGTGCTACTAGGGTGGTAAGTCATGCTCTTATGTATGCGTCAATGTGTACTATTTTTGATCACCCTATACTTTTCCTGTACTAGAGTCGAATCACTGTTTCTCTGCCCGAATCGCTTCATTAAAGACGTCGGTTCCAATTAAGCTCTTCACAAACCACTTTTCCTTACCCCTGGCACCTGTTAGCATCTCTGTCCTGTCAGTTAACTTTTCGTAATTAAAGGAAATATTGAGTGAAAATATTAATTTTGGAGCACAATTTCTTGGACATTCAAAGTAATTACATCGCTTTATGATGAACATTTACATCTTTGTCAACCGTTAACGGCCTCCAGAGAGAACCACGACCAATCGGAGCTCTTTCTTCCCCAAAAAGTATCCTCGGATTTCCAAATCAGAAATTATTTGGCCAACGCAACACCTTCCGCCTTTGAAATCACTTTCTAGGAAAATCAATTCTTCAAATGGCTGCAATACTCTTCCTAAATGGTCAGTAGAAAATCCAAGAAATATTTTTAAAACAAAAAAGGCAGTGCACACTATTGTACATGTACGGGATCAGGTATCTTAAGTTGTTTCCGAAACATACTCGACCGAAAAAAAACAGCACGTCAGAGGGCCACGATCTCATTCATCCAAGAATTGTAAGTAATCGAATTCCTTAACGCACGCGGCCACGGCAGCTATAAAAGGGGCAGAGTGATGTTAAGTATTTTGGTGGGACGAGATATTGTATGGCAATTTTCTCACGAACCCAGACCAATATGAGAGAAAGCCGGGACACTTTACCGGCATCGTCTCTTCTGTTTCAGAAAAAAGTTTCATCAGTATCCTTAACATACATCACGCGATATCGATGAAGTAGTTCTACAGATGAAAAAAAAATAACCGGCAACATGGACATGTATGGAACAGCAACAAATACATCGCACAAATCTTACGACAGTTCAAAGTGAACATTCATTTATGATAATTGCCAGTGCTTTTCTCAAGGCTCGGAGCCTCTTTTACTGACAGTTTTTGCTTGATCTAGCTGACATGTTATGCTTCTTCGACGTCGATCATAGACGACAAATGTTGATTAGTTCCATGCTCTCTGAGAAGTTTTGATGATTTCGTGAAGAAAAACAACTGTTCACACACATAGGTATGACCGAACAGTGCTATAATCCTTTTGTCAAACTATCTGAAGTCATTCGTTTTAAGAGCCGTGAGGGTGCTTGCTGAGGGTCGCATGTTTGACATGCCTGATATAAGCGACTGACTCAAATTTCAGATTCTCCGAGAATGGGTATATTTGTTAAAAATATGTAATATTTAAATTGTTCAAAATGAAATTTTCGGTAATGAGTTGACTCCGAAATTTATCGAGTCTGAATCCTTTTTTAGCGGTTCTCAAATACCAAATCTCTTCTTCGTATACGTCCTGTTTTCACCAAATGATGAATCCCAGCTACATGTCATTATCAATTCATGTACATGCTCAATTTTTTAACATTTTCTTGTGTGTTTATGAACCAAAAGTAGTGAAAGTTTTTCCCTCAAACTAAATGTAGTTCATTAATTAGTTTTAAAGTAGTATTAAGTATGTGCGGCATACTTAGTTTCGCAATGAAATTTAGTTATTTTTGAATAAAGGAGTTGATGTGAACCTAAGTAATTAATTAATTTTTGTGATTATCCTGAAGAGGTCGTTGTGATATACTTTTTCTTTCATCCACATACGTCCTAGCAGAAGTCTTTAATAATACCGTTTCAGGAAAAAAGTGCCACGGAGTTTTCCAACAATGCATTTCAAAATCTTCTCGTGTTTCTCTATGAGTATTTTTGTATGCTTTTGCTGTTCCGCAGTCAGAAACCTATACGTTTTATACGTGCTGCAACAAAACATTAGTGGCTTTATAGACATAGCGGGATCAAGTATTGACGCAAATTGTGATTGAATGAACATCATGTTTCCCTGAAAATGTATCCCTTAAGTCAACCTATTGGGTACTCCGCAAAAAAGTAAACTGTACGGCCTTGACACGTAGCTCGACCAACTTCGGTTCTCACAATTTTGGTACGGACGAAAATTAAGACAAAAATACACCTTTTGCGAAATTGTGGCTCTGTGTTAGTATTGATTTGAATATCTTAATTTATCGTAAAATTTCGTGACGAAGTTTCAATAAATGCCACCTAATGGTTGGATTTTTAATGCAAAGACCCTTTTGTAGCTAGGAGACCACCTGCCTTCCATTCACTTTTGCTCACATGGTATTCCTCTGTCCCCATCTCTTAGTGCAGTTTAATTGAAACATTTTTTCATTTGATTCATGTTTAGAATCTATTATTTCCATCAATAATCTTTAGAAAGGATAAGGATTAATTTTTCTGACTGTCATGACGCAAATTTTTGCTTAAAATTTAAGGCCACATTTGCCCCGCTAAACCTCGGCACGATGGAATAGTAAAACGGATTGGTGAAGCTTTTGTTCCTCATACGACATGAAACATGAGATGTATGACAAGATGTTTTACTTTATATTTTACTGCAGCTCCAGACCTCATCAGAAACGAAAGGAAAACATTCGGGCCTGGCAGTCCAATATGTAATAAAATCGCAAGAGTAGTGCGGTGTCAGGTGGGGAGGGCGCGATGGCCCTGAAAATGGCGCATTGGTCGGAGGGCGGTGCGCGCATGCTCCGGGAGTCGAATACTGAAATGAACTTTGCGTGACTAAATACTATGTAAGCTCAACATATGTATTTATACCATAATGACTTAAACGAAAATTATCGACTCTTTTGAAGGAGAACGACATTATGACTTGACATGAGATGATCATTTCTTGGCGAGATTTCGAAAGGTAGATTTCACCAAAACAAAGTCAGTAGATATATACAGACGCCGCCCGCGCTGCTGGAATATTCGAATCCTAAACACGTCACTTAAAAATGTATTTTCTATGAAATTGAAACGTCAGGTGGGGAGGTTATAACTGAAAATAGATTGGATACTCTTCTTGTGTGCGATTAGCTGAGTAACACTTGTTCAATTCACCATTTCCTTCCCCCATATCTATTTTTCTGCTGTGCGCGACGGCCGCTCACCGAGTCACTGCCATAAACTCTCTCTGTCATTCCCCGTGAAATGTTTCAAAACTGTCGTGACCGTTGACGATTATTCTGCTCCTCTTTATCTATAACGTCATCTTTGTAAATTCACCCAATTTACTTCATTGAATCTACGAGATAACGTGAGAAATAAACGTGAAAGAGAGTTCAAATTTACTGAAAAGAAAAATTATTCTAGCGGACGTTTGAAAGGCCTCTCCTGAAGGAACAACTCTCCCTAATAGCTTGCTCCTACGCATGGATTTCTGGCGATCTCATCGATATTCGAAGACCCAAGTAACGCCACTACGCTGTGTTTACAAACATGACATATTGCGACCTTAACCCCCCACTCATACCACGTGATGATGGATAGAAAATGAAATGCATGGACTTCGTTTGCCAGCCTCAGTGGTGATCTTTAATGCTTGCGACATGAGATTCGACTCTCCCCTCCCATTGCCCGTCAATCATCTCTCAGTTCGCCAAAGGAGTAGCAAGACCGGAAGGAAGTACATAGTTTGCTCCTACACGTGGAGGAATCTTCTAATACGCCTCACTTCCCAGGAACGCTTCTCAACGTGTATCGTGTCTCAACGGGTATTTCCAGCTTCCCTGATGATGAACATCGTCGCATATCTAGCGAGAACTCGACCACTCATGTAGTGATTATATATCTAGGACAACGGTAAAAGAAAAAATGTTTCCTTGTCACGCCACTTACTGGGAAAATTAAGGGAAGGTGTAACTTAGGTCTGCGGTAAAATTTATGCGCAACCACTAACGGTCAGTACCAAAACACTGTACTAGCATTATTACCAGCTAGGCAGGTTGTTTGTGCTCAGGTAACTATTGAAGTTGATCGTTCACGCAAGTATTTGAACCTCTCAAAATGGGTGGATCCATAGTACTGGCTAGTAAGGGAAGAGCTAAGCCAGGAGCTTACACTATCCATCTATCTCGGGGAAAAGAGCACGGGCGTTCGTCATATTTGGTCGTGAAATCCTAAGATTGGTTGACTGCGGCCCTCCATTCTTCCCTGTCTAATGCTAGGTTGCTTACTTCCTGGTAGCTCTTCCTATGATCTTTCCTATTTATCTATTTATTTGGTCCGTGAACTTGTTCATAGGTCATTCTCTGAGGAGTTTTCCCTATATTTCGCCTTCAATTATATTCTTCGCAAACCCCTTGTGCCTCAGAATGTATCCAATCCATCTGGTTCTTCTTTTCTGTGCGGTGATCTATTTAATGGTCCTCTCCTCTTCTACTCTTCAGTAAACTTCATCGTTTCTTATTTTTTCCGTCTATTTTATCTTCAGCATCCTCCTCCAGCACCAGGTTTCGAAAACTTAGAATCTCTTCTGGTCAGCTTCTCCAATGGTCCTTGCTTTCGACCTTTAGAGTGCCAAGCTCCCCACGGATGTTTCCTAGTTTGTGGTTCCTCTTTTAGCAGAGCAGTTGGCTCTTTACCATGGACGCCTTCTTGTACTTCCGAGATAGGTGAAGGATCCCACTTGCTCTAATTTCTCTCTTCTCAGTGTGAATTCTGCATTCAGCTTTTCTCTTACGTATACTGGGGTTTTAGTCTTTGTCTTATTAATTTTCTTGTTGTAATATTCCTGGAAAA
This sequence comes from Ceriagrion tenellum, assembly GCA_963169105.1. Classification (NCBI taxonomy): domain Eukaryota; kingdom Metazoa; phylum Arthropoda; class Insecta; order Odonata; family Coenagrionidae; genus Ceriagrion; species Ceriagrion tenellum. The sequence goes on from OY720638.1 coordinate 13,290,017, forward strand.
CTTCGTCCATTGCCTTTAGTGGCCTTTGAAGATCATCGCGATTTCCAGCGATGTCTGCGATATCGTCTGAAAAGCGGTGCACGTTTATTTCTTCTCTGTTAATCTTTATTCCGCTCAGTCCGACTTCTTGTGCTTCTCTTACGACCTCCTTCAAGTACATGTTGAACATACTGGAGAGGGGTTACATCCTTGTCTTACTCCTTTGTTAATTTTAGCTTCTATTTGTGTTCCGTATCTCATTCGTATTGTGAAGACTTGCTTTCTGTATTGTTGGTACATTGTTCTTCTATCGTTTTAATAAGTATTATTCTGTCGTTGTCGTTCTATTCCGAGTTTTTCCAGCAGCACGGGCGTTAGTCCAGTCGCATTTTGTCGGGGAATTGTACCTGAGAGCTAAAAATCGCTCTCTCTCTCATGAAGATTTTTTTTTCAGAAATGACGGAAAGCTGGTTTCTTCTAACCGTGTTATTATTTCGGTCGAGTTCTCTTTATAAAGGCTGCATTTATATTACTGCAAAAGAATGGTACAATTTACTGATAACTGCCTACCTGTTACTTCTATTCTTCTCAACGCCCAATTTTGCTGAATAAGAGAAATAGCCGAAGAAATAAATATTCACTCTGCTCTTTCGCTCTCAACAAGATAAACGCGATGCACAGTTATTGTAATTTGAATTTAGGGACTTTTCAGTAGACCGTCGCGTAATAGCTGCCTTTTCGCCGATTTATCAACTAGGTATGTACTAACAGTTAGTTCGTCTCTCTTGGCTTAGTAAACCCTGCTAAAAAATCTGTATAGTTTCCTTATAAATACTTGAACAGAATTTCTTTAAAAGTTTTGTTGATATTCCTTAAAGTATTGAAACGCCATTTTACGGAATTCCCCGCGTCGTTTTGCAGAATACCTTAGGATGTTCTGCAGAATACCTTAGGACGTTCTGCAGAATTCCTTAGGAAGTTCTGTGGAATTCCCTACGACTCTCCATATAGGTCCTTAGAAAAGGAACTCGGTCTACGGAAACCTCACGTATTTCCTTAGAGTTGCTTAAGTTCTACAGAACAGCTTGTAAGGAGCTATTTTGCTCTGCAGAAAATAACTCTTTAGAACATATTTTCGTTAATATATTACTTATTATACGCCTAAAGATGATATTACGTTTCATGGAAAATTACTAGCTTTTTATAATGGAGTTAATAAATGCAGTTAAATAGTACAAACGGAATGTGGTTGTCCTTGATCGCTAAATCTGAAAAAAATGACACATCCACAGAGTTGGGGGAAGAAGATACGAATTGTGGAATAGGCGAGTGAGATAGCGTCACAGTTTGAGGCAGGCTGGATCAGCGGGCCAGAAGCCCACGCCTAGCTTTATTTATTTAGTTATAACGTTTTAAGTTTTCCCAAGAAAAATATTACCTCGTGAGGTGTCTCCTTTTCAGCTGAGGAAATTAATTTTGTTTTGATGAAATTCACGATTTTGTATGAATTAAAACTTTCTTTTTTCTCAATGATGCCATCAATGGGGAGTCAAAGAATTTTCCCAAACGAAAAATTAAAATTATTTAAAATTTTCCTCGTTCGTTTAAAACGTAGAGGAGGCACTTTCACTTGATGAATTTGAACTGTGTGAATTCCACACAATTATATTGGCCGTTTTCCGACAATCATTCTCATTACGTCAATGATACTTACGTACTATAACAATTAATACATACCATACTTATCGAAACAACGGTCGGAACTAAAAAAGTGTGGAATATACAAAGTTGCATTTATTTAATGATACATACCAATGCCATAAATTTACGCCGGAAACCTTTGCTTTTACGTAAGTACTTTCATTTGTGATGGACAAATCATAGGGATATTTCATTACATTTCTTCTTTTAGTTTCTGTCGAGCACCATTTGCGTTGTTTCAGTCTGGCACAATCAGCACAATTTTATTCTGCAAATTAAATGTTAAAATAATAATATATTTACCCTTTCTTGTGTGTTTTCCTTCAGAACAAAATTAGCGATATTTCTTCATCTGTAATTTTTTATGAAAGTCGCAATGCTATAAATTACAATTATTAAGTGCTTTAGCACATAATTTATCATTAGGCTAATAACCTTTGGCGTCAGCCGCACGAGAAATTCATCAGGTGGCTAAACTCTTGCTTAACTTTCATAACTACTCAATGTTTACTCATTTCACATAGCAAAAGATACGGTCGATTATTGTCCCTTCACCTGTTAGTTATTAGAAAATGTGAACGATAAAATGAACGTGATCACCCATTCAACCGCCGGACCACCAAGGGCATCGCCTGTTTTATGTTCCATTTAGCACCTGATTGACATGGGAGGCATCGCCGAGTCGACCAGCAAGTTGTCTCAGCTAATTCACTGATGAGGTTTCAATTCGGTGAAGTGTTTAGCGAGGTGAAAGTTAGCGGACAGTGGAGATTCAGAAGGGGCGCTGTGTGTCAATGACACTGTCACGCAAATAAAATTTGTCAACAGCGCAGGCTCTATTAGTTGCGGGTTGCCTTCTAACTAAAACCACTGTTGGCACTCACGTACTACAGTCGTACCCGTGAGCATCAGTCTACCGGTGGTTTCACATGAACCGATTCAAAAATGCGAATTGCGGTTCGGTTCGGAGAGGAACGCACCGGAACGGTTAAGGTTGTAGGAGCGAGATACCTAGTTCCCTAGTCATAATAGAGACCAGTGATGGCACGATTACTGAAAAAAAGTAATTGGGCTCGATTACAATTAATTTAGCCAAAATGTAATTGATTACAAGTATCAATTACTTTTCAAAAAGTAATTGATTACAAGTAGATTACATTCAGATTACTTTTGAAATTCGCCGCGAACTTTCCAAGAAATACTAAGTATTGCAATATCTATTTTTCCTAAAATTTAACTTCTCTAATTTTAGTTGCTGTTCTCTATAGTTTCATGCCCATTCAAATCGCTTAACTTAAGGAATAAATTTGCTTTCATAATAAGTTTTCATCCTGCGACCATGATTGCATGATATCCTATGATTGAAGTCACTTCCTTCATTGTTAATGTCGCTAAATAAAACAGAGGTAACTTCATTGAGGTAACACTTCAAAATAAGCTCCTTCCGAGTTCCCTGACAGCAATGTACACTAACGCTATCTACCCACCAATTTCCTGAAATATAAATGAATTAGATGTCTCAAATAACTTGGATATTGAAATTAAGTTGGCATGCATATCATAGTACTTTAATGCCTGTACACCATGTGTATGAGATTTCTCTCGATATGCTTTTCAGTTGAAGTTAATGGAAAAATAAATGGTCTTCGATGAAAATAATAGTTGACACTTGAAATTGTTGGCCGGGGCAGATCCAGCTATGGGGCACACGTTCCCCCTCAGATCTATTTTCCTCTAGTTATTTCAGCTACGGAAAACTACTTTTCATCTAGACATTTCAACAACGGAAAACGACTGCCCAGAACCACAAATGAAATCAAGGACTAGCCTGTCCACAGTAGCCTGACAAATGCTGTTTTTTGCAAAAGAGTGTGTGGACTGCCTTTCCTGTGCGTGTTGATCTCCATTGGCTGCTTTCCTTTTAGTGGTCCTTAAAGAGGCATCCATCTCTTTTACATGGCCAGGATGGACTCGCTAAAAAAGTATCAGTTGAAAGAGTTAATATATTGAATGAATATTCAAGAAGAATGAAGGATTCAAGTTGTCACCATCTACATGAACATACATGATATCCTGCTTGCCATTTCTAGGGTGTAAGGAATTGGGAGAGTTTTGCTCAAAATTCAATGTTTCCAGTTTAATATTTTAGGTGCTGCCACACTTACTACCAAGCTAACACGTGGACACAGACATACAGTTTTGAAATTCCATGTATGATTATGTAATTATTAATTATATTATATGCACTTATAATTTAATTTATGCAGTAACCTTCGCTTGCAAATCAGCGCCCTGGATCATTCCTAGCTAGCAGATCGAAATGTGAACCCATGGTTAAGTGAACCTATCGTTAAGTGGAGGTATACTCTTCACCACTCATTTTATTTGCAATAATTCCCTCTTATTGGCATGAAGCTGAATATGAATTTAGCAAATTGTAAATGTACACGAACCAACGCTGACCCAAGTATGTGTAGAATCAATTTTAGGATAAGATAAATTTCGGATTCACTCATTCATTCAAATGTCGCTGTGAGTTCAGAGTGGAATCGAAAGTGTTCGCCGACTCTCGGTACAAAACCTCTGCGGCGGCATTTAACTCTTTAAGGCTTCACCCTCTTCCCTTATGGTACAGCTACAGTTAATAATCCATCCCTTAAGGTCTTTCAGACAATAGAATAAAAATGCCTGTTATTCTTGCAGCACACATGGTGAAACAACAAAAACTATACGAGGGAAAAGTGAAAACTTTAATACAACTAATAAAAATGAGTAGGGTAGCTCTTTACTGCATTTCAAAAATTTCACATTGGAAAAGAAGCAATTAAAAAATCTGAACTCATTAATTACTATAATGATGTTTAGAAAGCAATGCCGAACTTTATTTTGTATAACCGAACAATAATTCTTTATTTCTTTACTATAAACAATATCTGATTGTGTGAAGAACACTTGCGAACTGCAAACAAATTTTCCCTGCACTCAAGCAAAATTGGTAATGCTCTCCTTTCAGATGTCCATCAGTGATGGGATTTGTCAAAAATCACTGGTGCAGAAAGGGTTTCCTGGAACCTAGAACCTGTGGCTTTCTGTTTCAATCTGCAGACACTACATGACCCTGTGATTTACTATTCTATCAGAATTGAAAATCTAGTCCAAAGCACTAGGGGGTCTAGGGGATATGGTTGGTATGCTTTGTTATTGCTAGAAGTACCAAAGCTGCAATCCTGACCCCTTCAGCTCAAATCAGGCTCTGTTCTGAGATTCAATTTCCAGTCCAGGAAACTCTTTTTCCTCTGGTAATTTTCCGTAGATCATATGCAATGCATAGTGTGAGCTGAAAAAGATGTGAAGTAGACATATTTCTCAACAACATAATTACATTCTCACCCAGGAAGTTACATTGGAAAGGTTATATCTATTATATGAAATCAAAATTTTATAAGTGCTTAGACAAGGAGTTCTGCGTGGCAATTGACAAAAAAAGACTGATCTAGCAGTTTGTTTGTTTGTTAGGGGTTTGGTGCTTTTAAGTTCAGAATCTTTTAGCAATCTCCAGTGAATTTTCACCTTTCTGTGATGGCTAGCTTAGCTGCAGTAAATGGCTAACACACCTGATGGGCAATTGAGAGATCTCGGTGTATTGGCCAAGTCAAATGATTTTTAATGCAAATTTCATTCCTTTGGTGTATAACTTATTCTTCCTTTATGGGGATAATCAAAGTTGTATCTACATATTTTCAACTAATGCACAATGAATCAATCTCTCCAACCATCTTAATCATGATTTTTTTCTGTATTGTTTGCAGGTACTACCCGCCGATTCCTAGAACAATGGTCTGGGGCTCTGCTATCCACTGTTGTGTTTGTTTTGGATACATTGGACCTTGGAATATATCGTCTTTTGATGCCACTATACTTTCCCCGTAATCCTATTGAAGAAGAAAATGGAAGGCGATACTTGCCTGTGGATTTAGGTGGCCCAGATGGAGAACCTCAGATTCCAGATAGGCAAATTCGCATCATAGACAATCCACAGAATTCTCACAATTCGGATGGTTTGTTTCAAATTTGTTAATGGATTTGAGTGTGTTGTATTTGCACGATGATAACAAAAATACAATGAATTTTCATCTGCCATCAATAGTTCCTAGCTATTGAGAACTGAAATTTTAACACCTCAATTGATCAGCAAACATTTTCTTCATTTTAGCATTCAAAAATAAAATCTCTTTTTGATTGAATTTTTATTTTCTAGTAAACTTGACTCATTTTATTCACATGATTGTCATTTTTACTTCTATATTAGCATCTCCCAGAATCTCTTTTTTTCAATAGCTTTAAGACGCTTTATTTTAGAAACGAATCTCTTTTGAATAATTTCTAAAGAAAAAGATAAATTTACGAATTGAAAATGTTGGTGTTAACTAATCACTGTCCTGAATCCTACCATTTTTCATCTATCTTCACAACTTAGGTTGTGAGGAGTCTGTGGATCTTTCATCGTGGTCTTCCTCACAATTTGACATCTCTTTAAATGTTGGTGAACACGCCTTTAGTCAAATGCAAGGTGACTTAGATCAGCAGCGACTGCTCGGTGGAAGCCATGGACAAGGCGACCCCCTTGGCGACATTATGCTCAAAGAAATGCAAAATAAAGAAAGGTCAGTCACCAAATTTTCAATTTACTCACACCAGTTTTGAATCTGCTCATTCCCATAAACTCTATGATGCAATAATAACTTACGTAGAAATTATCCTAAACGGTTGTTCTTCATGAGTATTACAGTATTAAGTATGCATTAGCTTGCTAAACTTGAAGTGCTCTTACAGAAATGTTGGGCATAGAGTACCTAGGCACCCAAAAAGTAAAGGTTTATTTGTGTATATTTTTCACTAAGGAACTTAGTAATTAGTGACAATGAAATGTAATATTATTTCTACAAGAAACTGCATGCATATTTTATAAAAGGTCAAAATAAAGTATAGTCACATGTAACCCTTCACATTTACTTACTTTTCAGACATTATTTACAATATTAAAAACAGATATGAAAAGGGTACGAGAACATTCCCTTTCAAATCTTGGCACTGTTCAGATTACTTTGATATTTTAGGGCTTTTATTTTCACACTAATGGCTTTTTCAGCTCAACCGTTCAAACTGCCACTTACTGATACTGGTGTAGATTGATTCTTTATATACTTCCCACCCATTTTTACCTTTTCAATCTAAAATTACATGTTGTTGACTCTTTTGAACTAGAGATTGTATCAGCACCTAGTGAGTCAAGTAAGCAGTTCTTAAGTGTCTCTTGGTCATATAATTGCATAATTCATTTTTCCATATCAGTTGGCATTGTTCTTGTGTGCCTATTCCTTTGAAGTTGTTTAAACCTTACCTTTGTTATTACTAGTCATTTTCTGTTGCAAATTGAACTCTCAGTATGGTCTTTTCTTTCTCCAAAATTGTACCCCATTATATCATTCCCATTTCTGTCTTCACGCTCCTCAACATTTTAATCCCTCATGCTGAAGTGTTGTTAGAAATTGGTCTGTTGATTATTCCAGTTGTTTTTGTACATAGTTTTCCTACTTCTACCTCCCTGTGAACAATGATCTGCCGGTAAACCTGTATTACAACTTAAAACCTGTATTACAATTGCCACATTAAAAATTCAATATGCTCAATTCCTATGAAGGCAAATTTATATTTTCTCATAGATATGAACGATTATTACGACGTGCCAAAATGGAAGATTTATCAGAGGTGTCTGGCATTGGTTGTCTCTACCAGAGTGGTGTTGACAGACTAGGCCGCCCCGTCATTGTTTTTGTTGGAAAGTGGTTCCGTTTTGGGGAAATTAATTTAGAAAAGGTATGTATCATCCTAATTATTTGAGTGTTTCCTCATGTATACTTTATGTTACAGTTTACTATGTAATTAATAATGTATATAACACCAGATTATCATTTAAATTCCATCAAATAATACATTGAATTATCTAAATGTTTGCAAAAATTTAAACCAGACTAAAGAAAATTTAAAAGAGTCAGTTTTGAGTGTCTAATATTTTCCCAAATTGTTAATTATATTTTTTTGTCTCTCTCAGGCATTGTTGTATTTGATATATCTCCTGGATCCAATAGTGAAGTCAGATTACGTAATAGCTTACTTCCACACCCTGACATCCAGTAGCAACCATCCTTCACTAACCTGGCTCAGAGATGTTTACAATGTCCTCCCTTACAAGTGAGTACTATTTTTACACATAGGACAAATGCTTAGCAAAATCTGAAATTTAGCACAATATTTCCTGTGCACTTTATTCAGCCCATAACTAGGTTTTTGGGGTAAAGGAAATTAGGAGGATAAATTAGGATTACTAAAACAATTATACAGCTCACAAATCTTAACAGAAGTTAGAAGAATTAAATGGATATAAAATATTTGAAATAGCATGCCACATCCCATAGATTTTTAAAAATTCCCTGTTCTGCTATTTTGAGGAATTTGAAGACTTGAATCTCATTGTGTCAGATTATTATTTATACCTCCAAGTGACTGTAATATGCTGGCTCTCAAGGTGATCTTTTCAGAGTGAATTGTAGCTTGAGTCTAATAGTGAAAGTAGGCCTGGGGGATTACTAGGATTTGATTTATCCTGTGGTATACTGGTGAAAATTATTAAAACTGACTGTCCGAGCACAATAAATGTTAAGATGGAGAGCAGCAATTGGTGCAAGAACTTCACTGGTTGTTTGCCTTGCGTGCCATAGTATGTATTACTGCCTACCTTTAAATAGTAGCCTCATGTGGCTGAAGCTACAATGGACAATGACAGCTGTTTATGTATGGCCTATCATCAAATGGATAAAGTATCACAAAATGAATAATCAGTTTGTGGAATGTGAGGGAAGTGTATGGCAAACATAGGGAGTTGACGAATGAAATGGAAATGGAATGGATGGATGTTTTGTGTGTACACATGTGAAAGTCTTCAAGCCCTTGGGACGGGATGTAGTTGCAACTGATGGTGGTGGATTTTCACTGTGGTCAGGAGTTGATATTATTTTCCTCAGACATGATGATAGTGTGCATGGTCTTTATGGGCTTGGGTTTGATCCTTCATAAGTGAGTCAAGATGCAAATGGGAAATATAAGATATATATTATCTCCTTGACTGATCTGGATTTGTATGAAAGTACCAGAAGATTTATGATTTTGGCTTGTTATGCACCTGTGGATGGATAGAGTGAAAGGGTGAAAGAAAGAGTTTACGGGAAAATCAAGAGTTTTGAGAGAATATTGGCAACAGTCTATGTGAATAGCTAAGCTGGTGTGGGAGGGAAAGCCTCTGAGTGAGTGGCTGGGCCTTTTGAAGACCTTATGTAATTAAAATCAGTGAAACATTCATGAATGTATGGTGGGAGAAAGGATATTTTTGCTTTGATTAGCATAAGAAATTCATTTCATACATTGCAAAGGGGCAATTTTAGATTGTATGAGAACTATCAGTTTCACTGCATGTGACAAGAAAATGAGTCAGTTAGGGGCACATGGGAAATGTGCCCCTCACCCACTCAAGAAAGTGGTTACAAAGAAGAATTGAGTGTACAAGCAAATGAAAATTTAAGGGGAAAGGTGGTGAGACAATTTAGGTAGAGAATCGTATGGATCCATGTTTGGGGATATAATATTCTTGAAGTAGTTTGAAAGGAATGATCGAAGAATGTGCTGATAGTGTGTGAGGAAAGGGAGTGGTTAGGAGAATGAAAGGTAATGCTTGATGGTATGTAGAAATACAGATTGAGTTGAGTGGAAAGAAAGAGAGATAGAGAAGAAATTGACTGCAGCAAAATCTGAGGATAATCAAAAGAACATGAGATGAATACAGTGTTGATTCCTGTTTGATGATATATGTACTTACTATGCGCGAAGCAGAGGGAGTGTGTCAAGTGTTTGGGAAAGTGAGAATTTTGTGGGAGGGATTAAAAGAAATGGATGTAGAATGTGCTGAGAGTGTATGTGGGAAAGAATGTGTGAAGTATGTGAAAGGGAAAGTTGGAATGTTCTATTTATTTCTGTGTTTGATCAAATCATACAGATATCTTTCTTACAAGAGACAAAGTATTTTGAGAATGAATGGTTTGATAGCAATTATTATCTCCATACATATATCAATCATACCTAGTGAAGTGAATAAATTTTCAGATTTGCAATGTCATTCACTTAACTCTTCAAAGCCAATGATGCAACTTCTAAGATAGCTTAGGCTTAGTGTAACTGGGTAAATCACAGCACCAAATAAGGTGCTATATTAGTCATTAGTCATAAATTTTTATGAATCTTTCTGTCAATTTTTTTCTGTTTTATCTTTGCTCTATACCTAAAGCTATATGTTTTGATTTTAGGTACAAGAAAAACTTGAAAGCCTTTTATATAGTGCACCCCACATTTTGGACCAAGGTATGCTCTCACTTCTTATATAATTTCTAATTGGTTTATACCCTGAAATCAGTAATAAAGTTGATATGTTTATCTCTATTGAATACCACTTTTGACAATAATGTAATAGGAAATTTATACTCCCTCCTTCAACTTACAACTGAGAACTTCATAATAGCTGTAGGTATTTGAAGAGACCCATTCATTAACTTTGGAGACCACACATTACTGGCATCTTACCACATTGCACCCTATCCATATTTCAATAATGCATGTTCTACCATGCTAGAGTACACTAACTGTGACTTTGCCAATTAATTCATCTACAGCAGGAGAAATTTTTAACCTTCCAGTGGACGTGTGTTAGTATTTCTGTCCATTCACTATTATTATGCACTTAATAAATATAGCTCAGATCGGATTAGGGAAGATAGAAATGACTATGCAACCGAGTCATTTGAAGTAGCACATGGAACTGAACTTTTATTTAAAAAAAGCATCGCATCCATCATATCTGACGAAAGAAGCACACGCTGTGACAAGCAATAGCACCAACCTGAAACACCCACACACATCAATGCAAGCATCCATGCATCAATAATGCACTTCCTAATAACGTGTAGGTGAAAATTCATCCACCTCTTTAAAAAAGTCGTGCTCCCTACAGTTGTAGGTATTTGTGCAGCCCAATAGGCCTCTAGGTATTCTCTGACTACCGCAATTGATGTAGGACAGCCTTGTCAATGCATAGTGGCATTGCACATGGTTAGCACTGGTCAGTATTGAAGCTGAAAAGCCCAAGTTAACACAATAGGTCAGACAAACTTCTGCCTTGCAGCGGGATAATAATTAGATTTGCTGTAGACCCAAAATTGCATGTTTTATAAGTGTAACTGTATTTTCTTTCTAATATTCACCATTATTTAATTCAAATCCAACTTTATTCTCTCTCAACTCATTCTTTATCAATTTTGACTTCATTTTACACATGTCATTGGTCTATGTTTTCTGCAATATTTTTTTGTTTGCTGGATGTCCATCTTTATTGATCATGAAAAGAGGATTTGAAAAGATCAGGAGTGGTAGCACATCACCAAACAGATCGACGGCAATGAGAAGGAGGATACCTGCCTTTGTTTCACCAACGGGCCACAAAAAGTACATGTATTACTCAGACTCATTCATTCTCACATCTTATTCTTTTGCCATCAATTATTCTATAACCTGTATAACTGACAATAAGTCAGTGGCTTGGTGATGATGCATTCAATGGCTTCATTATTTGACCTATATTTTACTTCTTCTCATCTATTTCTCCTAATCATTACAATTCTCAGCAAACCTTCGATCCTTTGAAAACTGTTATTGGCTATTTTTTGCTTACTCAGCTATGGCTGAAACATATACATCCCTCAAATTGCAGTGAGTTTTTGCCTAGACATCCCTACCTACTCACAATATTATCTTGAACCAGATGAACTGGAACATGTATCGATTCATCAAACCCAGTACTTCATGTGTCAGTCTCATGATGTTGCTCATGGTTTCTTCGATAAAAATCAATCACATGGTGTCATGAGTATCACCAGTGATATCAATAAAATACAATTTACAAATATAGCATAGATATGATATTTTACTAAACTATGTACGTACTATGGCAATGAAAACTTGATTACAAAACTTTGATAAGAATGTAAGATTATTATTTTGGGCCCCTGAGGAGAGTCTAACAGCATTAATGGTGGCTGCCAATGTGCTCAACTTGCACTCATATATTGTAGAAGAAGAGAAACTGAGAGCAGACAAAATTCCACCTCATGCCTGCCCTAACCTGCACACCTGGAACTGGAAGGTTAAAGGAATTCTCGCTCTTACTTTCTGCCTATAGAAGGCCTTTCATAATTTGAAAATAATTATAATTAACCATTTAATTGAATATGGGATTTGAAAAATAACAGATATGGCCAAAGGATATTAATTTATTGCTTATTCACTCTTTTATTTATGCAGTGCACGCCAAATTTCACATCTCGCAACATTTAGGTTAATTTTTCTTTATTTCATTGACGTTGAAGGCTAAAGGAACAAAAGCATATCAGAGGATACTACAGAGGATTTCCTCCTCACTTTTTCAGCTATAAAGTTATTCAATGCAAGTAATATATTATACAGCTGTTCTACTCTTTTGAGGGATTCACAAAATGAATAAGAGTGCCAATTAAATACATCATATTGCACAGACAAAATTTCCCTTCATATTGCACAAGCAAAACTTTACCCTGCTTATTCTTTCAAACCTGCTTATTCTTTAGAAACCTGAACCTACTTCCTCTTCCTTGCATATACATAATGAACCTAATTATCTATGTAAAAGCTAATCTTCATAGTTTTGCCCGTAACTGTGACTTCCACGATCACCATACAAGAAGGGGAAATGACATTCACTACCAAACTGTCAGAACTAAGTTGCTAAAAATTGGCCCTAAAGAAATGGGTATTAAGTGATTTAATAATTTGCCCACAGAGTTAAAATACATAAAAAGTATGTGGTTTCAAATCCAAAGTAAAAGAGTACTTGCAACATAAAATGTATTATTCTGTGCAAGAGTATTTGAATAAAGGGTAATATAATATAGTAAACTGGGGGACTAAAGAAAATCTATAAGTGGTTATAAGATATTTGATTTAATAAGATTCTATAATATGGAGATAATTGTGATGTGCGTATAACATTTTTATGGTATGTACCTAAAATGACGTGCCTTATATCATGTGCATTAATTGTATTCTGATCTTTGGGCAAATAAATTTGTGTTGTATTGTATAAAGGCCAAATAGTTCAAAATAACTCTTAAAGCAAGTTTAAATCTGATTTATTCTAAGTCACATGGTTTCAATGTATAGGTAATACCTACTCTAGTAATGAATATTCTGAGCTACAAAAACCTTTAAGATTTAGGTATATGTTCCTGCTTCATTCTTTATTAATTCTGTGGCTCTAAAATGGGATTACATGTATATTAATGACTTATTTTCAAACACTTTTGAAATGCGTAGTTTGTTCTTGGATGAAATGTATTTGGTTCCAAATGTGTCATCAGAATCTGAAAGGTAGAGCTAATAAAAGGTTGTCACTCTTTTGATCAGGCCCTGGAGTCTATGATCATAGGAACATCAAGAGAACAGTGCCAATTATGGCCACTGAGCAGATGGCCCACATCACATTTGATTTAATAAAGTGGATATCATGAATTTCACAGACATTTATAAGTCTGTAAACATTTAGTTATTAACAACGATTTCATTTCAATCCAACATTGGCTCCCTTGGATCAAAAACCAGGGGAACCATATTTTGAGCTGACCTATTAATAACTAGGATGTGACCCACTATGAAAAGGCACTTTAAGGTTTGTGATTCATAGGTTTTGGACCAAGGCATACTGGAGGGGCATGAAATGAAAAGCTAAAAACTAGATTTTGCCCAAAATGACTCTGGACCCATAAAGGCATGTCACCTGGCACTTAATTGTGTTTTTAGTGTTGGACCTTTACCCCTTGAAGCTGGGAATCTGAAGTCACTGCACTTATCTTCATGGAATTATCTCAATGTAGAGCAACTTGCAGTGGCAGGTAGATTGGGACTAGGAAACACAGCTGGGCAACCAATGTTCATAGGTGGGGAAGAAGGGGAATTCTTGGGGTTTATTTTCCTGAATACGGAAAAACCCACATGATCCACTATACCCATGGGCTTGAACCCTATGGATTTTTTTATATTTTTTCGAAAAATACCATGCATATGGGCATGGTTAGGTCACGGTCAACTGAGCCAGGATGAGGATGGGTGGATGCAAGTAAAAGGGTCATTTGAAGGGTAACTGTACAAACTTGTGTGCAACATAGAGGGGGTGTGAGGATATTGGGATGTGGAGGAAATAGTAAATGCAAGCCAAAAGACAAGTATTGACAACAACAGCAACAAAGGGAACTTTTGGGAATGTGAATTGTGGAGGGGCTCTTGCCTTTTACCCTTTGACCACAAAATTGAAGTAGGGGAAAGAATGAGAGATGAGGATTTTTGCCAAGTTGGGGAGATAATGTGCGTTTGGGAGGTAGGTATGGGGCACTTGGTGTTGGGACGGGAAGGGAAAGGGGGGAGGGAATAAGCTCATGGATGGGAATGCATTCATCGGAATAGGATTACAAGGGAACCTGAGAAGTTATCTCAGGTTGACCCTACTGGTTGAGTTCAGAATTTCTGACCAGAAGGGAATAAAAGAAAAAAGTGCGGAATTTTACATTTGTTCAAAATGCTTCAATTGTCACCTCAGCCAAATCTCTAAAGAATGTAAAAATCCATGATAGTTGAGTGCAGAATATTTTACTAGATTTGAGAAAAAGAGAAAAAAACATAAAACAATGTCACCTTAAATAAAATTACATTTAAGGCCAATAAAATGCCATCATAGATACAGTTGAAGTGAGGATTTAGCATCTGAAAAGAAGTACAAAAATTATATTGGGCGGCATTAAATGATTTGCTGAAAGAGGAAAACTTGTAAAGAAAGAGATATGTCAAATAGAGGCTTATTGTAATTATCATAAAATGATTTATTCAAACAATATGTTTTGATGTCAACTCAACATTATCAAATGCAATTCATGTTTTAAAGTGGCACACATGTTTTCAATTGTTAATGAACAAAACAAGTTGTGTGAATAGATCCTTTAAGTGGAAAATCATCAATGACTTCATTCAGTATGGGATAGCTCCACCATATCCTGACTGAATCAACACTTCTTAAAAAACATAGCCTGTGTATAAATACCATCATCTCCTCTGAGAGATTGCTTTATTGATGCTCAGTTCATTGACCCTTCAGAGTCAAGCCCTTTTCACTAGGGTCCATGACCATCAGGTGAACCATTTGGTTCATCAGTCAGGGAAAACCATGAATATTTGCTCCCACCAAGTCAGACGGCCACGTCCAAAGGATTGCCTGGAAATGGGGGAGGGCATTTCCATCCATCCATCTTAGTCACCCACCGGCACAACAGTGATGAACATTAACAGGCTAGACATTGATCTTTTGAAAATAAAACCGCTAACATGTTTCAGAACTGATGCAGCATTTTGAAGTCCTGAAACATAATGGAATGAAGAAACATAAATTGAAGGTAAAATTGAAAACCATACGATCACTGTCTTGAGCTGCATTTCACACTGGTATGAAACATAATTTTTAGATTTGTGCATCTTCAGTCCAAAACTCTTTAACCAAAATGGGTAATTTCATACCCATTTTACACTTACCCAAATGGATCTTTCCATACCTTCAGTCCTAAACCAAACATGGAATTTCATGCCACCCTGTCTGGCCATCAACTGAAAGGGATATTTTTTTGCCACCAGCACTTTACCCTGATGGGCCATAATGTGCCTCCTGCTGGGAATTAACTGCTAGGTTCCGAGCCCGGTCACATGCCTGATTAATAATGACTAGATTGCATGAATGTGACAATAATAGTTATCAACTTTTTCTCTTTAGATGATGACATGGTGGTTCACAACTTTCATGGCTCCTGCTATTAAACAGAAGGTACAAAACATGGATGGAGTAAAGCATCTGTACACAAAAGTTTCACCTGATCAGCTAGAAATACCAATGTATATCATTGAATATGACATGACAGTAAGTCATCTATATTATAATTACAGTTGTAGTGCCTAATTGTGGGGAAGTAACTACCAGAATGGAATAAGTTTAGCTCAAAAATTATAGTGGTGTAGAGTAAGAGCCTGGCTTTCTATACCCTGGCATTTACTATGTATGTATGTTGTATCAGATCAGATCAAAGTTGACTTAGTATGGGGAATTAACCTGCCTCTATTTTGTATTTGTGAGGGGTATCTCTTTGTGAAGTTTTATAATATTTATGTACTCTCATTTTGCATTGATTTTATCATCAACAATTTTAGATATCTTTTTATGCATGTATCTTCAATTCATACTCTGGTTTTGTAATGCTTGAACCTATAGCCATTAGCATTTACTTGGCTGACTGACTCACTCACTTACAGTCAGTCCTGCATTAAGGGGGGAGTGGCTAGAGTCCGGAGTCTCGCTTCATCTTTGAGGGCATCTGGGAGGGGAGGGGTTATTACTTTAAAATTATTTTATTTATTTGCTGACTTTTTCCAATTATGTCTGTGGCATATTGTTCCATTTATCACAGCTCCTTTAGCAAATTGTGAGGCTGAAAGGTCTTTCCTGTGCTTAGAAGGATGAAAAATGTGTATAGATAAAAGATATTGGACAATTCATGACCATCTTTAACAAGTTTGTCTATAGAGTTGGAGCTCATGTTACCCTTAGTCATATGGTGTTTTCACCTGTTATTTTTTGTCATCTCATTGTCAGTCACTGTGATAATGACAATACATAAGTTGGGAAAAACCAAAATATTTTATCATCTGCTCCAATGAAAATCTACAGCCTGAAATAATACATATATACAATATGCATTTGTCTTAAATATTTGTTATTGAAAGCTACCCATGTGATATGAGGGCTCAATAGAAATAAGATTTTACATACTGTAATAGAAAATTTAAAAGAAATTATACAAGTGACAATTGTCCCCATTGTCCAAAGGCAAAACTTTTAGTGACATCAACAGAATTAGTTCATTTTCTGTAATGGACTGAATTCCAGATTTGGATTAATTTTCTCCCTAAATGTTATTTATGGATTTCTTGCCTTGAAAACTTACTTGAATTTCATTCTTTTTCAGATTAATGGCATTGGTTACCTGCAAACCCATTAGAAGTTATGCTTCTGCAGCATCAATGACTGAAACTAAATGCTGCAGCAGTACTAGTTAGCTTGTTGCCTGTGATAGGGTTCACTCCCTTTTCAAATCCATTAGTAAGCTGAAGTAGTTCATTTGTTGAAGACATTAAGTATTGCTCCCATGTTTCTCTATGCTTTGTTATACAATTTTTATAGGATTTGCTCCAGCCTAGACCAAACTATCCTATGTCTGATGGGCTTTTAACTATTTTTAAAGTGTAAATAATCTAAATTATTTACTGTTAAAGATTGCTATATTGTGAAAGTATAAAATATGAAGTTGGTTGCAACTCATAGTTTACAAAGCCTAGAGTAAATATTACTGGTCATAATAAATTATTGATATTCTTGATGATATACTTAATTTAGGTACAGGAATTACTCTATTTTTGCTTCCTTCTAGTGATATTTATTAATTAGTTTAGTTGATCAAATTTTAGCTAAATTTTCAATGCAAAAAATGAAACTAAAGACCATCTCTGTTTTCTCTTGTCAGCTCAGAATATTCAGCAAATTATTTTGGTATAACATCAAGATATCTCATTGTTTTAAGTAAACAGTAGGTATCTACCCTAAAGCAATCTATGCAAACGTCTTTCTAGAATAAAAATATCATAAGCTCAAAAAACTTTGACATACATTGCACTTCCCAAATAACTTTAATGTGATGTTATAATGAGGCAAACTATTAATGAGAATTGATAAATTGTTAGTATTGAAAAAAGGCTGAATGTGGACATGCATGTATTTGTAAGTAGCATTTTCCTCTAATGAAGTTGTTAGCTGTCTCTAAAATGTGATCAAGCAATTCACATGAAATGCTCCCACACAGTTGTGAATCGCTCCTAAGTTTCTCATCAGCATTCGTGAAATAATATCACTATTTTATTTTTGTCACTGCCGGCCTACATAGCATGCTACCTGATGATCAATATATTTTATGCTCTAAAATAATAGATTGAAGACAGGTCATTATTCAAAGCCATATACCTAGTTTACTAAAATGATAGAAACCCATATTTTGAGTCAGGGTGAAATCTTACGCATACAGATCCATGAAGTTTTAAGAGACAATCACTCCACTCAGAGGCCTTAAAATAATTTTGGGTAGCTATGTTGATTTATCAATGACCTAGGCATTGAATAGTTACAACCTAGAAAATTTATAGCCTATAGATATGTTCTGATTAAAAGCTTAATCCTCAACCTCGGAAACCAAAATATAGGTAGCCATTTCTTTAACTTGATTAACATCAGAACTGATTGAAGCAAGGAACTCGTTCCTGTTATTCTAAAGTTATTATTAGGTAATGCTGGAATTACTTTTAAAGAGTAATTAATGAATAATTTTCCAACTGTTGGAAAAATCAAGCCTGAGAACCAGCAAGTGTTTCTGTCTATGTATGAAAAAGCATTGAATTTATCAAACTGGTATGCAGCTGTTTTCACGGGATTGCCTTTCATGTGAGCAAATAGTTATGATATGCATATACTTCGTGTGATACAATGTAATACTTCCAGAGGAATCACCTGAGAAACTAATGCAAGTTACTAAAATTTGCTGTAATGAGTTAAATCTGTAAATTATCTATTGCTCTAATGCATTACAGTGTTGTTAAAAATTGTTACGTAATGCATTTTATGGTGGAAGATTGCTTCCTATCTATGGAAAGTGCCCATTTAGGTTGTGTTCAGATTTATGTCATTGTAATGAGATGAGAGTAGCTTAGATATTAGCATGTACTTGAATGTGGCATAATAGTATCATTACCTATAAGATGAATTTGTTTCCAAATGAAGCTTCATTGTGTACCATGATGATTTTAACAGTTTTTGAACCCAAGAATATAGATTAATGTGCTATAAACATCAATTAAGAGAACTTTCCTCTGTGTGAATAAAGTCTTTTAGTGTTATCACTTTGTGTGCGCTCAAGACTCCAGGACGTTGCCTCCAGTTTCTGTATTATAAGATGCCATGAAATATGGCATTTTTAATGCACACAGATTTTGCTTAACAATTAAGATCTAGACACTACTTTTAGAGCTATAATAATATACTTAGTGTGAATAGACCTAGTATTGAAAAGAAATGTCAATATTTATATGGCATCAAAAAGAGTCAATTGTGAATAGCGAAGAATGTACCTATCAAGAGGCATCAGCTGTGAAAAAAATGACCAAAGGTATGGAGTTATGTGAAATAAGTTGTAAAAAAGATCACCTACATGCTGTTAATTTTTTTGCAATAGCTGTTGGAGACTAGTATGATTAACTTTCATAATATAATGATGTGAATATTCAATTTCGAAGTATTGTTTAATCCAATGAAAATGTTTGATCAAAGCTCAATCAACTGTGTAAGATTCTTATTAAACTAGCTCATCACTATTCCTCCCACCAGGCTGCCTAAATATGAGGAAATTAGATAAACAATTGGTAAAAAAAAATGTATTTTCTACCGACTACCAATCACACCTTTCCAAATTACAGAATTTCACCTGTTTTTCAATTTTCACAAAAACTGAAAATTTGGAAATATTAGCCTTCTTATTCCATTGGACTCATGGACCTACTTAGGCAAAGGAAATTTTTTCTACTATTTATAAATTGTGTTTACTATGTAAGTGAAAAATCACAAGTTGAGGCAAGTAGAACAAAAAGTTAACCTACTACAGAAAAAAAATCAAGAATGTTTATATGAATATGCATATTTTGATTCCCATGACGCATGGTTTCAAATAAATATTGATGAAATATTGAAAAAAATGTGTTATTCATTCTGGAAAAATGCATTTACATTATTCCATCAAAATCTTTGATTTGTACATTAATGACTTGAGTGAAACCCTACCTAACCCGATTGGTTTGAATTACCTTAACTATACCATATGCAAGAATGCTGGCATTGACTTAAGGTTTCTTTTTCTTCAAAACAAAGCATACCAAACAACACAGCCAACTCCTGCAGATCTGATATAATAGGTAATAGATCAGAAAAGATAGTCACCAACACTACATAACATATTCAAGGTTATCCCGTAAGGAAAAAATCCTCATACATTAAGGTCTAAAAGAATTTTCATATAATGAAAGAACTTGATGGGCAGGTAGTGTGAGAATATTGACATGAGAGAAAAATTGAATATATCCATCCAAAAGAGATACTTATTGTTAACTTAAATTTTTTTCATATCTTCAATGATATCCATATATAGCAATGGTAAGAAATATGTGCCCTGAGCACACAGACTGAATAAACCATTCTTTGAATTGTAAATAAAATATTAAAGCATGTAGCTTACCATTAAAATGGTTTTCTTTCAACAAGCGTAGAAAAAGTGAGAGTGGTTGATTCAACTAGAAAACTACCTTATCATGTCAGTTAAGAAAACAACAGTTTTAGAAACATTTTGACCTTTTGAAGATGTAATCAGGATATTACACCCATTTTCAAATCTTTTAAGTAAAAATGATCTCAAACCATTCATTTTTTAAAATTCATTTCCATTTACACACCAGAAATAGTTAAAATGTGAACAAAGGAGATGTGAAAACTATTTCCATTTTGCATTGGGTTCAATGCTTCTCAAGTAAAACACTAGTAATAATTATTTGTGGCTCTCTCTGATTATGCCACTATTTGAAGGTTCATAATTAGATAGAACAGGTTAAATCAAAATGTTGAAAAATCTGGTGAAATACTACCTGTTGCATTAGTGAAAAAAAATTATGGGACAATTTAGCATCTCAAATTCCTTAATATTCCAAATTTTTAAATGTTACTAACATAAACATGTTAAGAGTACACTGGTTTCTCTGATCACAGCAGGAAATCTACATTAGTAACCTTTTTTTCCTCTTGTTAATGATGATTTGCTTTGCAACAAAGCAGATAACCCCATAACTCTATTCTGTGCTACGTACTACCCCAGACTTGAATAGTTGTAGTATCTATGGTGAATATGAGCTGTATGCTAAAGTGTTCAGGCACTATGTATGTATTGTGGGCATGCTTCATAAAGTTCCTGGGCCTTTCTGGGGATGTGCAGGAGCTGTGCACACAGCTCAACCTGGCAAATCATAAACAGTTCATGAAAGGCTCTTGAACAGAAAATTCAAGCATACTTCTAGCAGTTCACTTGAACACTTCAGGAACAGCTGCTGAACAGAACATTTCAAGTACACTTCTGATGAACAGATGATGAACAGAACACTTTAACCACACTTTTTACAAAGTGGGACATTTCTACATGGAAAAATTTATGAAGCTTCTGGACTAAATATATCATGAATGATGGATTTTAGGCTTTCCTGGGGAATAGATTGATTATAGTTTTCCATGATCTTACTCTTGGGTAGTTATGAACCAATGTTTCAATAGTGAACTCAGCCATCATTACCATACCTTCCACCAGCCTCTTTGACACCGTTGCATATAGAGCAATTACCCTAATGTGTCGGGTATTGGATTGAAAAGTTGGCAAAATACTAATTATTTCTAATTAGGATGAAACATTACTTTGAATTCATTCAGTGGTTCTATCTACCTTGTGAGTAGATTTGGACATTTTATGAGACATTTTTGGGAAGTATTCACTGCAGTAACCTTGCACATTAACCTCTCTAGCAAGTACTTAAATTTTGAGAAGCATTGGATGTAGAAGTACTCACTGCTTACACTCAACAAGCTCATTAAAAATGTAACCCTTATAATTGTAAATCCATCTTAATAAGGCATTTCGAATGCATTATAGCAATTAAATTAACAACTGTCTGAAATATAATGAAATATTCAGAGTCCATGCAACCTTTCCACTCTGAGGAATGCACATTAGTCTATAAGACCCTTGGTATGTAGCCTGGTTGTGGTGTTAGTGGCTAGAGTGATGGAAATATGTAAGAATCTTTCAAATGATCGTTAATCTGGCCATAACTTGCCACAATTTCATCAGGCATGGGTTTACCAACCCTTTGAATCAAATTTTCTAGGTAAAACCTTACGACGACTCAAAAATTTAAGGGATTCAAAACCTATACAGCAAACTCCTATGAAATGAGATGAAAACCTGGGGTTTTGAAAATTGTGGATTTCAACTACCATAGCGCTGCACTAAATAAAAGACGAATGATAATTAGAATGTGCTTAAGGGCTGGTCAAGTGGATTCATGAATCTTTATGTATGGGATGTATATAAAATCCCCAGGAAACTGTTCCCAACACATCCACTCTGCCACCAACCATTAAATAATCATTTATTTGAGCTAAGGGAGATTGTTATGCTGTGAAGGCCTCATTTCCACTCAACTCGTACATTACGACAAAAAAACTCTAACCCCTCTCTTTTTGTCTTCATTGTCTCGCCCCCAATCTCTTCTTATCATGTATATTTATAAAAGCACAACCAATATTTTTCAAACAGACATTTTGTCTAGCTAGCCAAATGTGGTTCAAGCTTAATCAGAATCATAGTACACGTGGGCTTCCCGCAATAACTTCTGCAGTTGACTGTACTCCATGGCGTAGTCAGGTGTGGCCGTTGGGGGTAGGCCACCCAATGTGGCACTTTCATTAGGGAGAAGTGTGTCACAATACCCGACTCCTCCGTTGACTCGAGAGGGAATGCTTCAGGGGGGCCCTGACTGCGAGTCTTCATCAAAGGGGAATTAGTCATTTAGAGAAGAAGGGGGAGGGATGAGGAGAATAATATGGCTCCCAAAAGGGAGCTTGCTTAGGACTCACTTGGATTGGAAACAACAAAACAAAACCGTCTTCATTACTTTCTCATTTTCTTACACTCTTCGTCGCAGAGGGCATGAGGGAAGGGGAAGGAATCTCCGGACCATAGAGAATGCGGTCGGGGAGCGAAGTGGACTCGGTGCCGACTCTGGCACCTGGGCGGCCCTGCTCAGCCACACCGCGAACTGTTCGGGCGACGTCGCGACGGTGGGGGCCGGCCGGGAAGCGGGGGCCCCGGACGGCGTGGGTAGCTGGCTCAGCGGCGGGACCGGTATCTGGGCGACCTCCGCGAGTTGGTAACGCCGCTCCGTTCACCGTTAATACGCTAGTGTCCGGTGTCGTGACACTATTATCCTTTTCAAATATCTTAGCGACTGACCTTTCGTGCGCGCTCGGAACGGTTCGTGCGGCGTCGTGGCAGGAGGTGGGGCCTTCGACATTAGGGAGGTGGGTTGGGGAGAGAGGGAGGTGGGCGTTGCCACGTTTTCTCTCGGGAAGATCACCACAGCACATCAAACGAACGAATGCAACGGAGGTCTGAGAGCGACTGAATGTCGGAGAAGGTAGGCTCCGCCTTCTGCACTCTGGTTGGTTTACGCTAAGTCACGTGCCCTCTTCCCTCACCCCCAAAATACTTAGGTCTGCCTCTCGCTCACCAAGATATTTGAAAAGGATTCTAGTGTCCCTTTAAGGCGTAGTTCAACAAAAGAATTAAACTGAATAAAACTTAGCGATGTCCACCGGATTTTTTATTGGTACAACGCGTTTCGACGCTAATGCGCCATCATCAGGTACATAACCTTGTTGGGGAGAATTTCTGTCATATCGGGAAAAGAGGGAGGGGATAGGAAGGGAGGTTTCACTGTGAGAGTGGGTGGGGGGGTTGTGATCAAGGTTTTACGTCGGTAAGGAGAAAATGGGGGAATGGCTCACAAATTCAATATCATTCATTAGTTTGACCCTACTTTTTCTTCTTCTGACGATCTCCCATTTTTCCAGAGCGTCGACGCGTCGTTCTTTTCCCGCGATCCACAGGATCTTTGGGGTGAAGCTACACTGATGGCCTTCGTCGATGGGATGTTTCGCAATTAAGGAACTGGTGTCCTTGTTTAGGAAGCACCTCTTATGTTCTTCTGCCCGTACGCTGAAGTTCCTCCCCGTCCGCTCCACATACACAGTCACAACATTCACACTTCATCTACTTCTGATTTTGACGAGGGGTCAATTTTATTCTAAGGTTTTGTGGAAATTGGATTTCAGAGTGCTGGGAACGTAGAAACCGATTTTATATTGGTCTTTAGGGAAGCACTTTGCGGCTTCATATGAATTCTTCCCTACGAAAGGGAGTCTCACCCCTTTCTTGGTAACCGGTTCACTGTGGAGCTTTGTGATGGATGTGAGGGCTGCTTTCTTTCTTATTTTATGGAGTAACTTATCGACCAAGGACCTTTCGTAGCCGTTGACTGAGGCGATGTGGCGTATAACATCTAATTCACCATTGAAGGCGTTTTTTGATAGGGGAATGCTAACTGACCAACGGATCATGGAGTGGAACGCGGCGGTCTTGTGAGCAATCGGATGGCATAAGTCATGAGGAATGACTGCATCCGTCGTCGTAGGCTTCCTAAAAATGTCAAAGACGTGTTTATTATCACCTATGGATATCTGAAGGTCTAAGTATTTTAACTTCCCGTCGGAGTCTTTTTCCATCGTACACTGGATACGGCTGTGGATTGAGTTTTTAAAAATTATTTGCCTGCCGATAGCTTCCTGTCCAGCAACATAGGACGTCGTCTACATAGCGGAACCAATAAACAATGTTCTTTAAAAGCTGGTCATTCCTATTAAAAAGTTTCCTTTCGAAACTGTCCATAAGTAACTCTGCGAAAAGGGGCCCCATTGACAGCCCTTCGTCTTGCTGGTAAAAAGTTCCATTAAATAGAAAATAGTTATGTTTAGTACACGTTTCCATTAAAGTTAATAATTCATTTAACACAATGGGATTTACTGATTTATTCCTAAGGATATCTTCTGCTGCTTCTAAGGCTTCATTTTCAGGTAATGAGGTAAAAAGGTTTTTGACGTCGAAAGATATTAATTTGGCCCTTTTCGGAATATTTATATTCTTTAGCTGTTTGGCAAGAATGATTGAATTTTTAACACTGTACTTAGTGGTGAAATTGGCAATTTTCCTGAAAAGGCTACCTATTGACTTTGTATGCTGGCGAGCCGACAATGGAAACCACCGATCGAGTGGGTATGTTTGGTTTATGGATCTTGGGGAGGCCATATAGTCTTGGTGGGTTTGGGTTCATTTGAACTAGATGGTATTGCTCTCTTTGAGTGAGTAACCCCTGGCACGACCTTATCGCTTCCTTCACCTTTTTGTGGAAGCCCCGTGTTGGATCCTCGCGTAGTTCCTCAAATGAATTCTCCCTGATAAAAGCAAGACATTTTTCGACGTAATCGCTTTTGTCTAGTATCGCCGTGCAGTTACCTTTGTCTGATTTTAACACTATTACGTCTTTTTGAGTGATGGTTTTCGAAATATCTTCAATGGATGGGTGGGTTAGATCCGTCTTATGTCTAGACAAAGGTTTGAAATTCGCTCCACAGCCAAAATCATTCAAATCCCAACAACTACTCGCTATAGACTGTGAAGTGGCCCTTGAAAAACAACCTATACGTATCAAACAACTTTGTGCTAACTCCCTAAGAGCGATGTTCAAAAGCATGTCTGTCAAACAGATTCACATGTCCTTCCTTGGGCGAAGTGCAGGATATATGTGAAAACCCCGTGATTGTTTCAGGAAAGAAAGAAGTCTTTCATGATACATCTTACTGTGCCCCGCGATATGATTATGAGAATCATTTGTAGCATGGTTTATTATAAAATTCTTTATGCTGGCTCTTTGCAATCTCTATTATCGATGATCACTATAGGAAAATGAATGTGGCCATATCGTATCCACACACTTGCCGCATCATCGTACTCCCCGTCGCCGGCGGGCGGATCCGGACTAGACCGCGCACTCGAAAAAACTATGTATTATTCGGGGTAGCGAATATGCGCAAGATTTTTCTTTAGAATCACAATTTGGAAGCTTTGAAGAATGACGTGGTATGAGTTACTTAGCGTAACCAGGCGGCACCAACTACTTTTTCTTAACAAATATGTAAAAATCTGACAGAAAATAGGCTCCGCCATTTTGTTGTGTCTATGGTTAATAATAAAATTAAATCTTAAAAAAATTCGTTAAATGAAAGAGAAATAATTGTGTTATAAAATAGTTTTAAAACTTTTTCCATAAGTTAATCCATTGAAGTACAGAAAGAGGTTAATTTTGGTAATTCACAGAGAAAATCGAAGGTGGGCGTTTTTTGCGACATTTATTCAACTTTGACCCCATATATATTATTAATATTCGAGTACAAGATAAAAATAAATACGACGTTATGCAAAAACTATTTGAGAATGTTACTGCGAAGCTTCAACTTTCGGACTAAAAATAGTTTTAGAGGTTTTGGCCAGCTTTTTTCGATTTAAGCCCACTGTGCGTTGTCCGCTTTTCCGTCTCATTTTCCGTCCATCCAGCTAAACGCTCTGAATGAGAAGGGGGTGAAGGTAAGAGTATCGCTATTTTCAATCTGAAGCATCGTATGAGAGAATATGTTGACTGGTGTATACCTATGACTGACTCAGTGATAATGGCTGCGCTGCCTGACCCGTGTTTCGGTAACCTGTGTAACATGAACAGATAGGCGCTGGCAGTATGCACCGGAGAGACTTAACTACTTGATCGGATCTTCGACATATAGGCGGAGTTCTTCAGGCCCCACGGTTACTTTAAGGTAGCGGCTGTTGAAATTGAAGCTCCATTTTCCTCTAACGCCAAAACGGTGCAAATGTCTGCCATCGACATTGAAAATCACTTCAGCATCATGGTAAACTAACTACGTATGTCATGGTAAAGTAACTACGAATGTCTTGCAAGATTGATGCACGACCTGTTTCGTCAAATAGGAGACATTTGCAATTACAGACCTCCATCGCCTAGGAAACAAGTTTACACCTAATGTTGTCGTCTGCACCACAAAGCCGGTAATGCATTAAGCAATTCTAGCCCAGTTATTTCAATGAGGGCCCCAGCCATTATTAAAAGTTGAGATATTTTTTATTCAAACACCCAGGAGATGTAATTACAATGATGACAATAAATATGTTTTCCTACTGAAATTACGTTCCTTGCTCAAACTTTCCTCACATATCCCATTCCCACGTTGCCATTATTCCGACTGCCGATTGCTTAATAACATTTCAATAATATTGATTTTTCATTGTATAAGTAGGATAAAACGACTAAATAGTAGAAAGAATCCAACCACTGATCGTTCATTATGGTCTGCCATGCTGGGCATTGGTGTTTTGCATTTGCCCAAATTGTAGTTTTAAAAAAGTGGGTTTATTGTATGTTTTTTTTTACTATTTTTAAAAATTAATCGGTTGCTCACCGAAAACTTTTGTGCAGAATTGCAAAAAATCCTTCCAAATTGAAAGCTTTTCTCCCGCATGGCACAAATAAATGAATCGAATTAAGGACTAATGTATGCATATTTAGTCATTTACTGGGAATTTTAGTCGTCCAAATCAATATTCGCGCCATTAAAATAAAAGTATTTACTTCATAGAGCTGCTGAAATAAAAAATAAAATTTGAATATGATGTCTTATTGGTGATTTTATGACTAGGGAAAGACCTCGATCAAGCTACCTTAATGTCTTTTTAATGAAACATTGAAAATGTTGCAGAATCGTCCGTATCCTTGGGGTCCGCAAGAAGAGCTGGATATCTGCTTTGCTGGTTGCATGGATTACTTCCAACATTACTTAAGCTAAGCCCGCTTCACACTATTCAGGCCGCTTTACACGGTACATTTTATTGTACAAACGAATGCATCATAGTATGTACAAGAAACTGAATGGAATTAGATCAGGTTCTATTTCCCGTTAAGTCATTCAGACAATCATACAATTTGCCGCTTTACACGGTACAATTTCCTTCATGAAGGAATTTGTACATTCGTTTGTACAATAAAATGTACCGTGTAAAGCGGCCTTTCGACATGCATTGAACAAGGAATGTTGAACAAGAGGTGCTGAACGCTTTGAAGGCATTCAAAACCTTTCCAGACGGCCATTCGTAGTTGTACAACAGTTCATGAATGGACTTGAACGGCCTTCCATACCGTTAAACAAAGCTAGAAAGTGCCTTGACTCCGATTGTCAAATAAAACGAGTGTAATAGAAAGCGCCTACGAGCTAAAGGACTTTACTCTCTTGATACGCAAGGTACTTCTTCATATATACTAAGCTCAGTCCAGCGAATTACAAAACGAATATTGAGAATGACAATGTAGCTAGCCAGTGGATTTTTGCTTTGGAGTGGCATTGGTAGCCATCAATGTCGAGGCTCGGAAAATAAATCATCGGAGGATTTGGGGAATGGCTGCGACGAAGGCATATACTGCTAGGACTATGAGCTCGCTCTATCGTCAATGGGAAATGGAGTCATTCGCCAACTTCCCGAGGATGAATAGCCAAAATTTGGCCGAGTTTCTGCCTCCCAATAGTATCAGACAAAGATACCATCCTACGACAGTGCATTTCTGTGAGACAAGTTGGCGGCTACTCTCTGGTTTTTAGCGACTGGAGAATTCTATAACGTTCTGCAGACGAGGGATCCCAAATCCTACGTTTATAGTCGTGGAGACATTTTTTGCCTCCAAACAAAGCTCGAAACTGGAAACAGAAATAATTTTGTGGCAAGACTCGCTGTCACTATTTATGAAGATATTTTATATTCAGAGTTGGAGAAATAATTAGAATTATAAAATAACAGCGAAAAAGAATCCGTTCAATATGATTGACGCGAGATTGACGAGAGACTGCCAGACGTGGATGCTATCCATCAGGTCACGAGGCACTAAAGTCGAGGGCAGGAAATAAAGATGGTATACCTAATATTTTAATTGGCCTCCGCAAGCTTACGTATTTGTCGCCGATTCCAGTCAATTTTTTTTTAATTATACAATTTATATTTCTTCTGAGGGTCTTATTTGAACTCCAACATAACTATTATTTACAAGACAGGTTTCATATTTTGGAGGGAAACTAGCACAGGAATGGTAAATTATCATAAATACTCAAACGGAGTCCGTTTCTTGCCTGAGAGTCTGTGAGCAATATTTGTCCATTAAATTCTCATTGTGCCATAATTTGACGATTCATAAATATTAATCGGCTTAAATCCGTTAGCTGGGGCTGCACAAAATTTTACCTGCTCTCAAGGCCCCGTGGAAGGGTCGACCCTCATTTAGTCGCACCCCAAATCCAAATCCGAGCTTTGGCGTCGACGCGTGGGCAATCACCTACTGACCAGCCGCAGTATATTTTATAACTTTTGAAAGTTAACAATTAATCCAAACATTATTTTATTATTTGTCTTGCAACAGTCACGCTGACGAAAATTATTTTTTAACCGCTGTTGTACGAGAAATATTAACCATTTTAGAAGTTATTAAGTTAATTACACATGTATTCGCAAATCAACAGCAAACTGCTATAACTTCTAAAACTATCTTCCATGTTTTTAGGGAAATAACAAAAGGCTATAACTTTTACTAGTTTTACTAGACCGGATTTATTCAAGAAACTATCAATTTTATATCTATGTAACATTTTATAGATTTCTTCCTTGTTTGTTATTGGAATTCAGCGACAGATATAAGATATTTCACGTATCTATTGTGCGTTCATCAATAGCAAACGACTGTAACTACTAAAAGTTAACTTCCACGTCTTACAATGTAGTAGTTAAAAAAATATTCACACTTCTTGTTTTTTTATTGGCATGCAGAGACATCTGTAAGACATTGACCGTGTTTTTGCGCGTACATCAAGAACAAGCGACTGCGACTTCTAACAGGTACCTTCCATATCTGCCATAGGAATTAGGCAATAAATACTAACAAATGTGCGTGCATGTAACATATAATAGTTCACTTCTTGGTTTTTTGTGTATTGAGCCATATAAATGAGACGCTTAATGTGTCTGTTGCGCGTCCATCAACGGCAAACGGATGTCTGGTGTAACTACCTTCTATGTTTTCCATCGAAGCTGTGCAAGAAATATTATCCACTTTCGTAAGTAGAATACTAAATGTGTCTGCCTTGTTTGTTATCGGCATTGAGCGATAGACATAAACATAGTACGAGTTTTGCCACTCATATCAAGCGAGTCCTTTACGCATTTAACTGGAGGTCGAGAACTAACAGTTTCAGTGTCTTCAGTTCGTACGTCAAGAGCAAATAACTATGACCTCAAAAGCCAACAACCATACTTTTCACCTAATTCATGATTCTAAATCTGTCGAGTAGTGATAACACATGTTCCCTGCATGACTCTTATGTCACGTTCTCATATTAACAAAATGGATAATTTTAGTAGTATCGCACTTGCCGTTCCTCGTTTTCGGAGGGTGACCCCAAGGCTACGCTGGGATGTCACTACCCATGGCTCTGCAAAAGCGGAGGGAAACTCCTCCGGAGGCACGGAGGTCAGAGAAAGGTCATCCACCCTCCATTCTGCGACAGTGCCTGAGCTTTCCCTGGCCCTGACGCGTTTGGAGCGCTTCGAGCCCTCCTCATTCCGCCGCAACCTACCAGGACTTGCATCCAACCGCTCCACCAAAGCACGGAGCTCGTCCACCGTCCTCTCAAGCTCAGCGATCCGAGACCGTTAGGACTCGCAATCGGGTGAACTCTTGAGGAGGTTAAGAGCAGACCTAAAGGGAGCCATCCTAGTCTAAAGAATCTTTTTCCTACCTACTCTCTACCCTAAACATTTCTAATTTATTGTCATCTATTAAGATTTTCCTAGGCCCTAAACTTTGTGTAGGTACTCTTTATTATCTGACTTCCTGGAAATGCACTGATTTCGTTCCCACTAACTGACCTCCTCTCTCGCCTACCGTCTATGCTAAACTCGCTGGGTATGCTCAAATATCCTGCACGCTACCTTCTGCGATGCCTCGTACGTATAATGGACACCCGAGCGATTTAATGGCACACGACACGAATCCAGCAACGGCCTAAGGTCCATGAACCCAGCTCCCTCGCTCCCGCAGACATCACTGAGCCTCTGGTTTATGCCTTCCACTCGGCTCCAGACCACTTAACCCCGATCCATCCTTGGTACCAAGCTGCATATCGTGAGCCTCATATTGCGACTCGACCCTCCGCGAATACGGCGGAACTCGGAGCATAGATCTCTCATAGAGTCTAAAATCTCCTCTGATCCCCGACCCACAACGTCATTGGTCCCAACATGGGCCACTACATGCAACCTAGAGTAGTTCGTGCCCTTGACCGCCGACTTCATCGCCTTCGTCACCTGTGCCACCTCTCCTCCTGGTATACACCAGGAGGTGACCCGTACATCGTCTCCTTCCCTCCTGGCCTTACCACGCAGTGGGGCCACTATACGACGGACATATGAACTACCTATGACTACCAATATCCCTCCCTTCCCTCTCGACTCCCACTCGGCGACCCACCTCCTAGCTCTATTTCCGATGTCTCAGCCTCCGCCAGAACATCGAACCTATTGCTCACAGGGATCGGCTCAGCCTCCGCCCTTGCCGATCGTCGTTTTCGGAGGGTGACCCCATGGCTACGCCTTGAGGCCACAATCCATGCGCCCGAATCAATGGAGGGAGACTCCTCCGGAGGCACGGAAGTCTAGGGAAGTTCCTCCATCCCGTGACAGTTTCGTCCCGTCAATTTCGTAATAAGTCAACAATGGTGACGCGGATAACGCTGATAGCACAGTTACAATGTTGTCACATGGTACAAATGTCACGTCCAGAAGCTTGAAAAAAGGCCCAGCTGAAAACATTGTTTACGTAATGAGAGTTCAGTACATGAATCAATTCAATCATTTACGCTCATCACCATTGATAAGAGTTACGGGATACAACCCTCAGAGATGATTTTACATATCTTCTTCCATATACCTAATCGCTTAAGCTGAACGGCTTGGGAAACGCCTTCATAATTCAAATTTTGGAAAACTTTCTTTCAACTTATCTTATGAATTCGATTATTTTTTCGCCTGTGGAATTTTCGCACTTATCTTTTACGAATTCATTCTCAATTCTTTTAGTTAACGTAAATGATTAACAGTGGCATACCTCGTACTATCCTTATACTTATAAGTTTATCCGCATTATGCATAAACAGAACCTTTATTTTCAAAAGACCTTTTGGAACAAACTATTATTTTTAGGTAGCAACCGTAAGATAATTCGTTGTTGCACAACTGCATCCACCGTATTTCCTGAAAGGGTTTGTTTTGATTTTGAGATTCAAGCAGGAAAAAACATTTTCGTTGGACAACTTCCTACTTGGCCCAAGCATGGTTTCCAGCACGGGATTCTTTACGTGGGTTGCCACCGCCCTCCTGGAACGCAGGCCGGTAACCCTACCTCAGGTATAACCAGCGTAGTGGAAACAAGGCATTAAGCCCGTTGCCGTTTACGTAAAAGTACAGGCGTTAACGGCCGTTTGCATCGAAGCGTCCACAAGTGGCGGCCGTGACTTCCGACGGGACGAACATTGCGGCGGCCTTAAATAGCGCAGCACCATGCGCTCCGGGAGCAGCTACGGACTCGTGCGACAATTGGTTGGACGACCTCATGCAGCGTGTCGACGACTGAACAAGGTTGGTCGCTGCTCTGTCGGTCGACCGTGACACACCTAACGTACCGCCCGCGCTCCCCAAGCCGTTCACGCAGATACTCCCGAGGATCCTCGCCGCACCCGAAAAGCAGGACAAGACTATGTTGGTACCACCGACGGTATGGTGCAAACGCCCACAGGTGCACCATCCCTTGCTCTTATGTATCGGAAAACTAGGACAGTCGGTGATGTCGGCCTCCGATAACAGTCCCGGACCCTGCCGCTTATGTATTATGGATAAAGCCTAAAAGGTGAAGTTTTTAGTCGACACTGGGACGGACCTATGCATGTACCCGCGGACAATGTTGCCCGGTCGCCATGCTATAACGGATTATAAACTCTCCGCGGGCAATATAAGTGTTATTCCAACGTTTGGCAAGACTGAAGTTACGCTTCATCTTTTCATTCACCGGTTATTTAATTGGCGATTCGTGGTGGCAGACGTGACGAAGTGAATACTCCACGATGACTTTTTAAAATTTTGTTGACTATTAGTGGACATGAGGAGCCAGCGTCTCTTTGACGTTGCTATCAAGATATCGTCTGCTTTTGCCTCCTAAAATGCGGCTATCAAAGCTATCTCGGAGCACTCCCGCTATCGTGTTCTTTGGAGCGTTTTCACCATCAGCTACAGCTATATGTGCCACGACAGAAAACTGGGCTGACAACTTGCCCTCCATCCTGCTGAGCATTCGCGTGGCGTGGAAGGAGGATATAGGCGCTACCCTCGCAGACCTCGTATACGGTGTCTCTCTGACTCCCGGGCAAGTTGCTCGTACCCTCAAACAGGGAGCCGTCGGATTATCCTGACTTCGTCGCCAACCTTCGGAGCCACACGCAGACCCTACGCCCTTCTCCTCTCCAACACGGACAGAGCCACGTTCGTGGAAGAGGATCTCTCTACAGCATCGCACGTCTTTGCGAGCACCGACGCGACGTGCAACATTCATTGGAGCCGCATTAGGAGAGTCGAGTTAAGGTTACCCGGAGGGGCCCCGAGACATTTTCCCTCCGATTCCGCGGTATAGAGACGATGGTGTCCACGGACTGCTCGAAGCCAGTGTTCATCCTCGCTGAGAATGCAGACGGTAACAGCAGGGTCCTAACTCCAGCCACTTAAACGGAGAATCCATTTCTCGCCACCCCCTCAGAGCAAACAAAAGAGAACCGTTCGGGGAGACGAGTCCATTTTCCGCAGCGGCTAGCCGAATATGTGCGCTGAATATTTCAACTAATATCTCCTTCCTGACTCTCCATTTAGCCTCTGCTGATATGCCATTTACCGTCGCTCATAGACTGGCAGGGGTGGTGTGGTGGCAGACGACGCGCTGACGAATTCCGCCGCTAAAATGTTGCTGCTTGCGGACTTTCCTAGAAGAGGTCCCGGGAGGCGCTACGCGTCGAGATGGCCCTCGAAAAGGAAGAGACAAGTGTGTGAATGTTAGAGCTGCGCCGCTATGCTTCAACCTGTGTTAACTCAATTGCTGTTAATAAATACGGTCCACCAGACTTCTCATGTTTATTTCTGGTTCTGAAGTGCGCAACATGTCAATAGGTTAGAGATCTTGGGGGAGTGAAAGTTTTAAAATAATCAGCATAGCTGGCTAAGAGTATGATGTGTGCAGACAACAATCATCAAAGATAATGAAGGAGTAATTTTAGCTCCCTGAATGTTCTGTACTTAAGAACATGTTTCCAGTGAAAGAATTAAGCTAACATAATCCGATTAAGGGTTAAAGGCAAACAAAAAACTACGAGCACAATATTTACATGCATGGCCTACCAGGCAGAGCTGCTGCTATCATTCATTTTGTATTTATTGATTCCTAACATTCACATGGGGTGCCAGCCAGTTACGTCCCTACAATTTTTGGCAGACAGAGACAAGGGTTCATTTAAGACATAGATCCCCATTAAAGCTCTGAGAATAAGTTGAAGCCAGAATAATAGCATATTTCTGATGGATTTAGAATCCGCGCCGAACATCATCTCAGGACTGAATTGTTCATATGTTTGGAAAATCCACTTGGACAGAAACAAAACTCGATTGAATGATATGAATAGATTAGGTACTTTCCAATGGATGCATATGTAAATGAATATGTATATTTCCAATGGATACATGAGTTTAAATGGTGCAACATAATTAATTACATCAATACATTTCATACGTTTTCACTCACCTGTATTTCTGAGGCAAGGTCCGAGTAGGTTAGATCACAGACCATCAGGCGCTGGTGGATCTTCGAAGAGACTGCAAGATTTGGTAATGTTTTAGAAATGCAGTGCGGGATATTCAGAATGAAAATAAATCATAAGAATACAAAAGTAATGAGATTCTCCAGGGCAAAGAAAGAGAGGATGGTGATTAAAGTTGGAGGACAAACTTGAGCAAGTCGAGTATTTTACTTACTTAGGCAGTATGCTAGAAGAAAGCAGGCATAGTAGCAAAGACTTATGGAAGAGAATAGAGTATTTTACTTACTTAGGCAGTATGCTAGAAGAAAGCAGGCATAGTAGCAAAGACTTATGGAAGAGAATAGCACTAGCTAAGGAGGCTTTCAGTAATAGAAGGGAGCTAACAACGGGGACATTGGGTAAGGACATGAAGAATAGGCTGGTGAAGAGCTTGATATGGAGGGAGTGTAGCATTGTATGGGGCATATACGTGGACCCTGAGAAAGGAGGATGAGAATAAGCTGCTAGCATTTGAGATTTGGGTGTGGAGAAGGATGGAGAAGGTGAGATGGACGGAGAGGAAGACTAACGAGGAAGTGCTTGAGATGGTGAGCGAGGAAACGAAACTTCTGTATGAAACTCGAGATCGGTAGAGTTGGTGGCTGGAGGATGTAATGAGGGGCAAGGGATTGCTCAAAAATGTAATAGAGGGAAGGATTTAGGGCAAGTGGGGAAGAGGAAGAATGGGTTTCATGGACAGGATGAAGAAGGGCAGGTGGTACGCTGAGGCGAAAAAGGATATACTAGAGATACGTAGGCTCCAGAAAGTGTAGAAAATTGGTAGGAACTTCTCTGACATTCAGCAAATCCTATGTTAACTGGTGGGATACTTTGAAAATAATGTTTCAGGTAAGCTGTAGACAGTGAATTACACTGCTTTAAACGCAGGTCCTGTTTTTCCTACCAGGGTTGATGAGACAGTTGATTACATGTAAACAAAAGGGGCCTTGGTCAACACAATGGAAACAAGTGTCCTTCAATCAATTATTTACTTTTACTTAATGCTACCGTTATTTTGTGACCATGTAATCGATCTGTCTGTTTTAATGCAAATTTTGTATTAGGTTTTTCATTTTGTATTTATTTAAAAACAATTCAAAATGTTGTTGCTTGGAACTGGATTGTACTGTAGAATCATTTGAATTCAATGTCTTCACTTCATCATCAATTGTACACATTATAGTTACCTGTTACAGCATTAATCAAATTATTTATTTTTACTTTAATGTTGCCATTATTTTATGAGCATGTAATTAATGTGTTTTTATGCAAATTTTGAATTAGGTATTAATTTTGTATTTATTTTATAATTCAAAATAATACATACATTATATTTTAGGGGTATGTACCCAGAGCATTGAATAAATCCATTCAGAGTTGGCATGCTCGCTATGAGGGATGTATACTCTTGTCTCCATCTTTTTGTTGCTTCTCTTATAAGTAGTATATTAATTTTATTTTACTTTCAGGTGCCTTATCCCTTCACTTGTACTACAACCTTGGCATGGTGGAAGGGCTTGTATGTTCACAGTAATCTTACTTTTAAGGTCTACTCTGCATTTCTTACCTGAAATTTCACAGTAGGGTTATTAAGTGAACCCTAATGATGGTAGTTCGGAATATTTTTCATACCATATCTTAACTATCTTACTTTGAAATTAAAGTCGCCACCATATTCTTAAAGATGAGCCAACTATCATCTCAAGAGTATATTCAAAAGAAACCTAACACTTTACAGTTTCAGGTTTCACTTCGTGGAAGTTAATAGTATCCATATTTAAAGAATACAAATTATGTGGTGAAACGCGTCGTACCACATAAAATAAAATCTGCGGAAAAGTACATAATTTGTATTCTTTAAATATGAAGAAACCTAACTATAGAGCCACGTGCACGTGGACTTTTCCCATTCTCCTCGCTGGTAGTACAGTATGAGTCAGTAAAGAGTGTCGGGTGTGGAATTTTACTGTTGAATAAAGAGGAGTTAGTGCTATGATTCATGAACATATCTTTGCAAAGTCCTCGCCAATACAGTTTTTGATACTATGCAATGAATCTACAATATACAGCGTTGATGGCCTAGAGGTGGCAATTAATACAATTATATCTAACATACTGATTGTAAGAACTA
This sequence comes from Ceriagrion tenellum, assembly GCA_963169105.1. Classification (NCBI taxonomy): domain Eukaryota; kingdom Metazoa; phylum Arthropoda; class Insecta; order Odonata; family Coenagrionidae; genus Ceriagrion; species Ceriagrion tenellum. The sequence continues at coordinate 13,326,910 of OY720638.1, forward strand.
CGGATGGGTTGGCTCAGTTTTTTCCCCAGGTTATAATTACAACCAAAACGAATGGAATCAGCACAAAAATCCTCAGTGTAAAAACCATTTTAATAATATATTTTGACTTTGAAATTAATTTATAAATTGTTTTTCATATTGTGCTAAATAACTGCCTATTGTTTGAACACAATCAAGCAAAGCAATACTACTGTGGGGTGGAGGGGTCATTTCATTGTATTGCCATCTGACATTAAAATAATGGACATTGTAGTGTTCTATATTTATGTGTTGGCAACACTGTAATATTTCGATATGAGTTACAAAGTGTAACAAAGAAGGTTCAATAAAGATGGTGAGATGTCATGTCTTAACTGGGTATAACTGTGAAGTTATTTAGTGAGGATCGCTACAATTTTGGCGACGAGGTAGAGGATGTATCAAGTAATTACTTAAATGTTGTGGAGTAGTCGATTAGAGTACTCAAAAGTAGCTTAAATGCTGTTGAAGTATTTAATGAGGAGTTAGCATAAAACTCGCTCACGTGGTACCAGTTAAGTGGTTAAGTAAGATGGAGAAAGAAAGAGAACTTCCCAGGTTTGATCCTCACGGTGACAGATCCACTAGAGCCGAAAGATGGAGAAAGTGGCTGAGGGCGTTCCAGTTTTACATGGACTCGAGAGGCATAACTGTAGCAGCCAGAAAAAAGACAGTGTTGTTACATTACGCGGGCCCCGATGTGCAGGATATTTTTGAGACACTGACAGTACCTGCTGCTCAAGTAGGTCAACAAGCGGAAGATGAGTATTTAGTCGCTATTAAAATGCTAAATGATAAGTTTTCCGTGCAAGGGAATGTGACTTTTGAGACTAAGAAGTTTCAAGAGATGTGCATGGTGAGACGATGGAAGTGTTTATTGTAAGGCTTCGTCAACAAGCCAAGTTATGCGGTTTTGTGACAGAAGAAGTAGACAGACACATATAAGACCAAGTAGTGAGGAAATGCCCTGAAAAGGAACTACGACTTAAATTGTTTGATGAACAGGATGCTCTTAACCTGGAGAGAGCTGAAGAAATTATACTCGTTTGGGAGCGGTCCAGAGAAGAATCAGCCGCAATGGGCACTCCTGAAGGAGCGGTTGCAGACCAAATCAACAGGTTGCATGTGAGTGGTCGGCCAAGGAAGAAAATCCCGGAAACCAGAGGACGTGATAGCATATGAGAGACAAGGGACAAGAGTTGTTGGAAGTGCGGGAAAGTATGTCATTTATCTAGTGACCCCAACTGCCCAGCGAGAAATCAAGTATGTATTGAGTGTAGGTTGAAAGGTCATTTTATGAAAGTGTCAAAAATCAACTAAGCAAGGTAAGAAATATCGTAAAGATATTAGAGCAGTGAACAATCAATGTGCAGAGAACTTGTGTAGTGGAGTATCATGTTCAGAAAATGAAAATTTACCGGTAGAGAATAGTGATAAAGACAAATATATATTCCCTGTAAGAAATGAGAGCATGGTGAATGCAATGGACTGTTATGTTTCTATTGAAGAGGGGAATGTACAGATGCCTATTTTAAAAGATTCAGGGGCAGAGTGTAATATTATATGTAAATCTGAATGGGAAAGGCTGAAATCAGAAAATATTGACTGTAATTCTTATCTGGTTGATAGGAAAATATTTTCTTACGGGGACAAGAAACCTCTTAAAATTCTAGGAGCTTACAAAGCAAAAGTGAAGTTCAGAAATGGTAAAGAATTGTCAAATGTCGAATTTTTGGTTTTTGATGGAAAAGGTGCATCATTGTTGGGCAAGACAATGGCAATGAAATTGGGAGTGTTGAAAATAGGGATGGAAGTATGTAAGGAAGTTTCAGTGAACGGTGTGAAGGATAATGTTTGTACAAATTATGATAACTGTGCAGGGAATATGGTGATATTTTCAAGGGTGTTGGTAAACTTAAAGATTTTCAGTTGAAAATACCAATCAAACGAGATGTAAGAGAAGTGGCACAACCACTGAGGTTACCTTATAACTTAAGAGAAGTAGTAGAAAAACTGGTAAATGAATTACTGGAGGACATTATAGAAAAGGTAAATGAGCCTTCCTGTTGGGTATCACCAATTGTAGTCACACCAAGGAAAAATGTTAACGGGAGAAAATGGCGTTTGTGTGTAGATATGAGGGTTGCTAATTTAGCTATTGAGAGGGAAAGGTTTCCTTTGCCAACAATAGAAGATGTGTTAAATGATTTGAATGGGAGTAGTGTGTTTAGCAAACTGGATATGAAATGGGCATACCATCAAATTGAATTGGAGGAAGAGTCTACGAAAGTAACAACTTTTAGCAAACACGTGGGATTGTATAGATTTAAAAGACTCATGTTTGGGGTAAATTGTGGTGTAACCTGTGATGTAACAAAAAGTAATGACTCAAACATTTCAAGATTGTGAAGGTTTTATTTGTTACATGGATGACATGATTGTGCATGGTAAAAACAAAAGGGAACATGATAAAAGATTGAGAAAAGTCTTTTGTACTTTTAAGGAAAAAGGGTTAACATTGAATGGATCAAAATGTGAGTTTGGTTTGAAAGAGATTCAATTTTTAAATCATCACATTTGCGGTAATGGTATCAAACCTACAGATCAAACGAAGGAAGAAATCGAATCTTTTAGAAGGCCAGAAAATCAAAGTGAAGTTAGAAGTTCTTTTTTAGTACTTGTGAACTTTTCAGCTACGTTCATTCTTAACCTAGCTACCATTGCAGAGCCTCTGAGAAGATTAACGTGTAAAAATGAGCCATTCGTGTGGGGTTTAGAACAAGATAAAGCATTTGATCAGTTGAAAAATAGTATGGCAAATCCTCCAGTATTGGGTTTTTTTAGACCAAATGCAAAATGTATAATTTATTGTGATGCCAGTCTAGTAGGTTTAGGAGCAGTGCTAGTACAATTTCAAAAGAATGAGACAAGAATTGTCAGATATGCTAGTAGGGCATTAACCAAAACAGAACAGAGATATTTGCAGACAGAAAAAGAAGCACTGAGCTTCGTATGGGCATGTGAAGTTTTCCATATCTATGTACATGGTAAGGAATTTGAGCTAGTAACTGATCACAAACCTCTAGAAGTAATTTTTGGACCTCATAAAAAACTTTGTGCAAGAATTGAACGTTGGGTATAAGATTGATGAGCTATGCATACAAGGTAGTGTATACTCAAGGTAAAAATAATATAGCAGACCCACTTTCCAGGTTGCTAGATTTAACTAAGAAATATAAGCAATATGAACTAGAAGCTAAGGAAGAGGAGATGGAAGTATTAAGCATTTTGGAGGCAACAGTGCCAGTAGCAATGAAGCTTGAGGATATAATCAAATCAATAGAGAAAGACAAAATGTTATGTGATCTAATAACTAGTTTGAAAACAAATCGTTGGTCAAAAGAGCAAAGAAGTTTTGAATTAATTCAGGATGAGTAGTGTGAAATAAAGGGGATAGTATTGAGGGGCACCAGAATAGTTTGTCCTAGTGAACTGCAAACAAAGTGTTTAGAAATAAGCCATGAAGGACATTTTGGGATGACTGCCATGAAAAGATTATTGCGAAGCAAAGTGTGGTGGAACGGAATGGACAGAGATGTTGAGAAATGGGTGCAAAATTGCCATGGTTGTCAACTAGTAGCTATTCCTAATCCGCCGGAACCAATGGCAAGGAAAAAATTACCATGTAGCCCTTGGGAATATATATCTATGGATCATCTAGGACCTCTTTCCACAGGAGATTATCTATTAGCAATAGTAGATTACTATAGCAGATTATTTGACGTTGTGATCACGAAATCATTGTCAGCAAAAATTTTGATAGAACAAGTTGCAGAAGTATTTCCTAGGTATGGTCTACCAAAATGTGTAATGACAAATAATGGAGGTACATTTGTTGACAAGCATTTTGAAGTTTTTCTAGAGCAAAATTGGGTGACACATTATCACTCCAGGCCTTCGTGGCCGCAGGCTAATGGTCAAGTTGAAAGAGAAAATAGGACCATCATGAAAAGACTTAGAATTGCGCACAATTCTAAAAAGAATTGGAAGGAGGAATTAACAAATTTTCTGTTAGCTTATCGGACTACACCACACTCCACGACTGGGATTCCACCAGGAGAATTAATGATGGGAAGGAAGATTAAGGGAAAACTTCCTGATGTATCAAATACTAATTCATATCATCTAGATGAAGAATTAAGAGATAGAGACACATTTCTGAAATACAAAGGAAGAGAGTATGCAGATGGAGTTTGCAGAGCTAAAGTTTGTGACTTGCAAATTGGAAATCAATGCATGCAAATTAATGCATCAGCATAGGGAAAACAAATTGTCAACTCCTATTAATCCTATTCCAATGGAAATAGTTGGTAAACCAGGGAACTCTGTGATGTTGCAATCACCTAGTGGAAAAATATTTTCTAGGAATTCAACTCATGTAAAAGAATATGAATATGAGACAAATTCTGTTCTGACTGATGCATGTGAAAATGAAAAAAGGTATTTAAATACAGGACAATCAACTGTAACTAGTTTGCATATAGATAGTCCAAAGAAATCTATTCGGAATGAAGTTGTTACAACTTCAGGATCACAAGATAATCATAGACCAAAAAGGTGTGTGCTGTGATGGTCTCGGCCCGTCCCCTCTCCCCCCATAACCTCTTACATAACATAACCCCTCTTATCCCCATAACCTTCCCACCTCTCTCTCCCTCAACCCAAGGTTTCGGCGGCAAGGGAGTGAGAAAGTGCGAGTGAGAGAATGAATATGTAACGAGAGTGAAATGTGCCTGCGAGCACTAAATCAAGTACGTGTTTGACTGTGAAAAACCCATCTGTGCAGTGAGTGTTCCCCTGTTCTTTCCCCCGTTTGAACAGCAATGCCCACTCCTCCACCTCGGCGCGAGTATAAAAGCCGCCGAGTGCAACCAAAAAGAGGCTTTTTACGAAAAATATTACGAACATGCACAACAGGAAGGCAGAAAGGGAACAAGAGACAGGCAGTGTACAAAATTGTCTGCGAGATGCAAAAGGAGGCAGAACAAGCCAGACATCCCATTCCAAGATCACAGAGCGGTGCCACAAGGGTTCCAGGGGCAGCCAGGCTGCAAAATTGCCGTCCTCCGCATAATAGGAGGGACTGCACCTAATAGACGAGCCGGAATCCAGCCCGAACCACAGCACCAGGGAGCGTAATGTTTCGGCGGTCCACCAGGTCACGTAACGTTGTTATTCCCCCACCACAGTGTGGTACCGCCCTCAATTGGTCCGAGCAATTAGCAATTTTCCCCGCCTGCCTTATCACGCACCAGTCACGGTGGCCTGTGTATCGTACCGATACCTCAGTGATTCGTTCTCTACTTTCATGATTATCTGTGTGTAAGATTGCCAATAACCGGAAATCCTTTGTGTTAACGGGATGGACTATATTACCTCCCAAATGTTTTAAAGAGGGCGAAGATCCTCAGTTGAACGTGCAAACTCGTCACAATTGTTGAAATAAGTCCGCTTAATGGCCAGAAATGTTAGTCATTGTTTAAATATTTTTTTTTTAGAATTATAAATGTTCATTGTAAGTGGGTTCAATTGTCATCCTCGCATTACTAACACGCTTGAATCATCCAATTGTTACTCATCAGGGTTAAGTAAATTTTGTAAGAGATTCATGGTTTTTCTAAATACATGTTACTTAATTGTTGAATGAAAGGAAATTTTTTTTTGTGGTATTGGTGCCCCAACGAAGCCATTCCTTTAAATCAATTCCCTAGCCTTATCTACCACCAAGCCATCATTCGCCCCATCTCAACTCGGGATCTCTTCACACAGGGATAAACTGCAATTGGGAATCCCCCGCACTTGAAAAAAAGTATTCTTTTGGTAAGTCATCCGTCGTGGCAGTTTGTCAGGAGAGTGATTTATTGTTTATGGGTGGCTCTCGCGGCCTTCAGCCGGGCGACTGACAGTGAACCATTACAGTACGTAAGCCCTTGTGGCATGAAGAGTATATTACGGAAAAGTAAAATGTTGTGTGATGTGAGTTGGTATGTGTTGTCAAATATTAAACATAAGTGGTTTACTTTTATGTTATTTAAAAAAAAAGGAGAAGCAAATGTAGTGTTCTATATTTGTGTTGGCAACACTGATATTTCGATATGAGTTACAAAGTGTAACAAAGGAGGTTCAATAAAGATGGCGAGATATCATGTCTCAACAGGGTGTAACTGTGAAGTTATTTAGTGAGGATCGCTACAGAAATGACCAACAGGGAGCATATCTTGGAAGACCTTGTTACAAATCTACCACAGCTGCAGACATCCTGCTGTTTTTCCTTAATATCAATTTCCAAGTAAATCCACCACTCTCTTGATTTAGCATGCACAAAATATAAATTAAATAAAGTTTCTAGATAAGAGCACAATGGAGAACTTGGCAAAATTGTAATACAATGATAAGCTAAATAAACAAAGAGGAGATCAAGGACGATACTTCTTGAAAGAAATGCAGAAATATTCTCAAAATAATTTCTAATATGGCACACTCTCAAGTCTAATTTTGCTTGAGTTTTCACAGATATACTACTAATAAGGTACAGTCAACTGGAATGGTATACTAGATATGAGTGGTACTGAAATATATAAAGCTTACCTAGCTATAAAAATAAAAAAGCTAAGCAACTGTTATATTCAGTCATATCTGACCACTACAACCAAAACCCAAAACCATGAACACAGGAACAATAAAGGAAGGTACTAACCCACCATTAGTAAAAAAAATCAGCCAGATATGTGCTTGGCATGTTTTCAGAAAACAAAAAAAGAGCATTTTTTAATAATACATAAATACTTATCATGTTACTACCAATAACATATTATAATGTACACACAATCCAAACAGTTATAAATAACAGCACTTTTCTTTTTGAAACTTTCATCTTAACTACTTTCTATAGCCATGGAAATGTAAATATTAGGAAGACATTTAAGGGAGCCTTTCTGAGAGGCATCCTGCATATTGCTGATCCCCAATTGGCTGTTTCACGGAGAGCCCTCCTCCATGCATTTTGGAGAGTGTCTCTGCCTTTTGCCACAATGTATAATAGAGAGTTCAATGAGAATCTAAATAAGGAAGCAGCCAATACACAAAATTCTCTGGTTAAAGTTGGCTATACCTGCAATCCATTACCTTCAGCTTGAAGACACTGGTTGGAACACCAACCAAGATAACTTCAACCAAAAGCAACACGCATGGTGAAAAGTCAAAAATGGAGAGAATATCTAAGAAGCAAGATCAATCCAATACTTCTTCAACTGTTTTATCTGGTGTCTCACAGTAATTTTTTCACAAATTTATTCATGAATAATTCATAAAAACTCAAGAGCAAATCTGCACATGCACTCATAAATACTCTATGAATGTCAGTAAAATAAGAACATGTTAATTGTTAGTGGTTCAACAAAACATCAACAAAAGTTCACAGATTTATCTAATTCACAAGAGTCACTGAATATTAACATGTGTATGCTCACAACCACCCCAAATTTAGGATTTTTCAAGATTTATTCCTGAATATATAAATGAAAAAATGTACAGTGGGATACCAGCCATAGCACTACGCTCCATAAAACTCTCAAGGCCAAGAGAGAACTGGACAAAAAAATTAATTAGATTTATCACACATGAGAGAGGAGTAAAATTTACATGGACATTCAAGGAGGAGGACATTTTCCACCTGCCAAAGACAGACTCAAACTAACACACACAGGCAGTATATGAAATAAGTGAGATTGTAAGAAAAAATATACTTAATCCAGAGTCCTCCATGGATTACACATGAAAGAAACATATCAGGGCCAGCAAGCTCAGCAATACAATAGAGTTGGCCATATGCTAAGTAGGGCTTTTCTTTTTAAGGCCATTACATACATTATTTAAACCAAAAAAACTGGTGTAATATTGACAGAATTTATGCTGTCAGCTGCTTTGAGGAACTACAATAACTAAACAAAAGCCACCAACATTTTAGCAGGGCATCAACATCACTCTTGGCTTCACCCAAAGGGGAATTATTGGCAAATTAAATATCTTTGGAGAATTTGAACACTGAAAGGTTGCTCTAAATTATCTGCCATGTTTCATATGCTAAATTATAGAGCACTTCGACATAGGTTCGACTCGAAGGGTTGCACCCACCACCAATGCCATTCGAAGAGAAGATTAATTAAAGCTTAAAAATTAGATGTGAAACTGCAATATTAATGTGCAATATTATTTCAGTTAACATAAAATCATCCATAATGAGCATGGGAGTAAGGTAAGAAGGCATTCGAAGTACGCAGTCGAAGAACAATACACAACCAAAGGGATAACGAAGTAGAAATTATGTACAAATCCCTTAGTTGCGTTTTGTTCACAAATAATCTTCAGGATGAGTTTTGTATTTTATAAGAAAGGTTTTCACGGTGATCCAATTTCCTGTAAATACCCAGTAGGTTATGCCGGTATCAACCTTCAGTGTAACTCCTTTATCCTGCAGTGAAGGGTTTTCGGGATCTCTTCTGAGTAGTTCCATTTTTAAGGATAACGCGGAAGAGACACCGAAATCCTTCACTGCTGTTTCAACGACTACTAGGAAATCTTCGAATCCAATTCCGGTATCCTCCCTGAAAGAAAAACATTTTGACGTTGGACCCGCTCAGGCGAACATTCACCACGAGAATCATATCAGGAATTTGTACTCACTACGATTCCATCGTTTATCTGGATCCTCAAGAATTTGATCGTAGATTCAATACAAAGAGTTTTGAAACATTTTAAGTCGATCAATTTTCCCATACAGTCCCCACAAATGGTATGGGGTAGCCCATCTCCTTTGAAGGCCTACAACATTAATATAATTAGAATGAGTTACATACGAAGTACAGTACTGTTTTGCAAGGGTACAAAGAGCGACATTTATCAATTTATTATTGTTAATTATAATGTCATTGCTTTCCCCAAAATCATGGCAGGTCATAAGGGTATAAACCTCTCAACCTTAACGTCAGCAAGTTCCTTCATGACTTCCCAGACCAGCAAACCTCTTGTTCCTTTTGGGTCGAATATATCAATTTCCCAGGCACCACACTTCCAACAAAGTCGGCACATCTTCAAACTATCGTCTTCCAGCATTATCCGGCGTCTAGGAAAAACTGTCCCAATTATAGATAAGTGTATATCATTATGAATCAGATTTGTCCATTGCCTTTCACAAATATGAAAAAAAGAGGACACTAAAGAAAGTTTAGACTGGTATACATACGATAGACACTGTGTCACCATATGACTCTACTCCTTGATCCTGTCAGACCAGCGCTTTGGTATTGTCAATATTCGTGAATTGTGGGATTTACCAGGATTTACAGCGTGTGCGTGGCGGTGCGTGGGTCTTGGCAGTACAGAGTGTCGAGAGCTTCCCCTGTTGGATGCTACGCTCATCATTGACAGAAGAGCAACGAATAACTAGTAACGACTCAAAAGTAACGAATACCTCCAAACTGAGGAACGAGTAGTAACGAATACTCCAAAGTAACGATTTAGCCCACCACTAACTGTGGAACTGGCCGCGCAGTGGTTTCAATAGTCACCCACTGATGGTGAAAGTTTTGGATATTTGACTTTTGGATGTTGGAAACAGCATAAATAACTACCATAATAGATATTTTATAATACCAGTTTCATCATGGTCAGGGCGGGGAAAATATACTTTATCCTGTCAGCATTAGCTGCAGGTTCCGCCGCAGGCTTTCCCAGAAATGCGAATTGACTCGCGACAAGCGCATAAGCGCCTGTGGGCGCCTACATCTCGGTGGTTTGTAAGAACTCGACTGCCGGGTTGTTGTCATTGTGGTTGTATTCACTTAGTACGTTGTTCTTGTGTTTACTTAGTACGTAGTTTTTGCTAAACTTAATTGGCAATATCTTCTGGTGCACTTAACATGGATTTGGTGTTGTATGCACTGAAATTTGATTGCCGTGTGGAATGATTCAAAGGTGCATTGTTGAACTTCAGCAACAGGCTTTTGCATTGTTTAATTTTAACCGTTAAAAGTGACGTCGCTGCCATTATTTAAACATATTGCCGGTTGCTATTCGTGGGGTTTTATGGGTTTCATTTAGGATGGGTATTTTTAACTATTTTGAGATAACTTAATCATTTTCTGCCATTGCTATTTACGGATCGTTCTTAGTGATAGTCAAGCGTGATGTTTCAAGCTCTTTAGCGTGAGTTTAACATTTATTTTCCACATATTTTCAGGTTATTCATACCGATCGTATGCCCGGTACTTGAGGAGACGAATGGACTCAGCCACTCGTCGACCCGAGGAGGAAGATGATGTCACTCGAAGAAATTTGTCGGCGAGAGCTGAAGGTGAGATTGATAATATAATGTGATCACCTGATTAAAAATGTTTCAACCAAGAAGCAGTGAAAATTCTATTACAGGCAGGCGGATGCGTGAAAGTATATGTATTTTACGACTCTTATAAGATATTAAGTATTGATGTTATTTTAACCATTGCATTTCACCTGTTTTTATAACTAGCAGGATCAGATATTGAAATACTGTAAATACTTACCAGGGTATCACATCGGTTTTACTTATTTATCTATGCTTCCTACAAACTGGTATGTTAGAATAGATACCGGAATAAAGATCACCACGAAAACCTTCCCAACAAAATACAAAACTCATCCTGAAGAGTATATATGAACAAAACGCATCTAAGGGATCTGCACATAATTTGTACTTCGTTATCCCTTTGGTTTTGCTTTGTTCTACGACTACGTACTTTGAAAGCCTACTAACCATACTCATAATGCCCGTTATGGATGATGGTACGGTAACTGAAATCATGCTGCTCATTAATATTGCCGTTTCACCACTAATTTTTAAACTATTATGCAACCCTTCACCAAGTTAATCTATGCCAAAGTTTTCTAACATATAGCTTATAAAATTTGGCAGCTAATATAGAGCAACCTTTCAATGTTCTATACCTTTGTGAAACATTTGAATTTGTCAATAATTCTCATTTGAGTGAAGCCTCTCGAGAGTGATGTTGATGTTCTTCTGAAATGTAAGTGGCTTTTGTTCATTTACTGTAGTTCCTCTAATCTGTCAGTATTACACCAGTATTTTTGTTTAATTAAAATATATCTATAGACCTTAAAAAGAAAATTCGTGCTTAGTATATGGCCTAGTCTATTGTATTGCTGAGCTTGCTGGCCCTGAGAAGTTTCTTTTACATGCAACCCATCGAGGGCTCTCTCTGGATGAGGTTAATTTTCTCTTTCAATCACTCCATTTCATATCCCTGTGTGTTGGTTTGAGACTACCTTTGGTTGGTGGAAAAATGTCCTTCATCTTGAATGTCCATGTAAATTTTACTCCTCTCTCGTGTGTGGTAAAACTGGTTAATTTTTTGTTCAGTTTTCTCTTGGCATTGGGAGTTCTATGAAACATAGCACTATGGCCGAAGTCCTACTTTTTCATTTTTCTCCTAAATTTGGGCTGATGGTCAGCATGGGCATGTTTATATCTGGTGAATCTTGTAAATTAGGTAAATTTGTGAACTTTTGGCGAAACTTTACCCCTAATTGCTTTTCCTAAATTCTGACCATTTGTCTGCCAAAGAGTACTTGAACTATTTGCGAGGAAATCGTGATTGACTGTCATCATCTCTACCACCAGTTGCTATAAGATGAGGGCTAAAGTATTATTCACTTTGTACGTTTGAGAAAATGGTTATCATATTTCTTTGAAGGGCAGAGCCAGAATTATTTATGCAACTCATTGTCAATTAAGCTTTTGTAATTAGATCAATAAATCACATTATAACTGGGGAACTGCTGTGTTAGTATTTCACGTTCATTATCATGAACCAGTATGTACTAAGAAAAGTTATGGCATTTAGAAGGTAGGTGGAGTTTCCAGTATCTTTATCCTTCTCCTTTGCAATTAGTTAACTTACCTTCAAACCTATTCCCATAAAACATGATGATGTGTTGTCTCATTTAAGGTGTACTCAACCCCCCTCTTAGCAGTTCACTATCACTTCCTTTCATTCTCATCCTCTACCTTTTTACCATTTCCCCACATATTTATTTGTTCAAAAGCTGATAAACCTCAGCATATCTGCATTACTTCTGAAGCTGGTGGTACATCTTTTAATTTCCATTTTACAATGGACACGTAATTGCACAATCTGGCGTATGTACAAATGTGCATTTCATATCAGTGTTAAGCATTGCATTTCAAGGGCACATACGAGAATGCATGAATGCAAGGTGACAAAATAGGCCCTGCTCTATCAACTGAAAGAATTGCATGAATATCTTAACTCAAGGTAATGCACATAGAAATACCAACGTAGTAGTTTCCTTTTTTAATTGTTTGATTGATCTTGCTTCTTTGGTTTCCATAATATTCTCTCTATTTTTTAGTTTTCACTTTGTATGTTGACTTAGGTTGAAGTTATCTTCATTGGTGTTCCAGCCAGGGTCTTCAAGTTGAAGGTAATGGATTGTAGGTAGGGCCAATTTTAAGCAGGGCAAGCTGTGTATTTGCTGCTCTCTGATTGGTTGTTTCTCAGAGAATTGTCTTGTACATTGTGGCAGAGGACAGATACCCTCTCCACAATGCATGGAGGAGGGTTCTCTGTGAAACAGCCAATCAGGGATCAGCAAAAACACAGGATGCCTCACAGAAAGGCAGCCTAAAATGCCATCCTAATATTTACATTTCCATGGCGACAGAAAGTAGTTAAAATGGAAGTATCTGAAAAGAAAATTGTTTTGTTTTTTAAATATTTGAATTATGTGTAAAGTATGTTATTGGTAGTAACGTGATAAGTTTTCATATATTGTTAATTTTTTTTGTTTTCTGTAAACATCCCAAGCACGTAACTGGCTGTTTTTTATTACTGGTGGGTCAGTTCTACTTTTTATTGTTCCTGTCCAGCTCAGCTAGCTTTGCTTTTTGGTTGCAGTTGTCAAATATGACTGAATTTAACATTTGCCTAGCTTTATAATTTTTTGTAGCTAGATAAACTTTATGTATTTCAGTACCACTTACATCTCTAATGTCAGATGTAGTTAACTCTCTATTATAAGTATTAAATCTGTAAAAACGTAAGTAAAATTAGACTTAAAGAGTGTACCTTATTTATTAAAAATTATTTTGAGAATATTTCTGCATTTCTATCAAGAAATATTGTCCTTGATCTCCTCTTGGTTTATTTGGCATATCATTGTATTAAAATTTTGCCAAGTTTTCCTTTTCGCTCTTATCTAGAAGCTTTATTTAATATATACTTTTTGCATGCTTTATCAAGTGAGAGGTGGATTTACTTGGAAGTTGACATTAAGAAAAACAGCAGGATGTCTGTAGCTGTGGTAGATTTTTATCAAGGCCTTCCAAGATATGTTACTATTGGTCATTTGCCATGATTTAAATGCTCTCAAATGGAAATGCAAGGAAATGACCCCTTCCCCCCTACAGTAATTTTACTTGGCTTGTTTTTTTTCAAAAACTAGTCATTTTTTGCACAATATGAAAAACAATTTATTAATTAATTTCAAGGTCCAATGTATTATTAAAGTGGTTTCTGCACTGCAGATTTTTATGCTGATTTCATTTCATTTTGGTCCTAATTTCAGGCTTATGAAACAAAGAAACCAAACAACCCATCCCTAATATTTACAATAAGTATGTTAGGAATGATTATTTTATTGCCACTTCCAGTACATCAATTTTGCTTTATTCCACAGTATAATTCCACTTGTTTTGCACTTCACAGACATACTTTCTGTACTACTCTACCCATGCCTGAGGCTCTCATTTATATATCTCCCTTATGAAGTTCCAGAACATTCTCAAATTTAAAAAAAAACAAAGAATAATGATGGTATTCGTACCTACTTGTCTTAATAGTCTACTGATAAAGTTAGGTTTTAATGAAATTCAGAGGATCTCCTCCCAGTTTCCTACCTTTTCAAGGTCCTATCTACGTCTAGTACTTCCTTTTTGACTCAGCTTATAATCTATCCTTCTGCACTACATGCAGGAAACCTATTCTCTCTCTTCCCCTTCCCCACTTGCCCTACATCCTTCCCTCTATCACAGTCTTCAGAAACCCATTGTCCCTCATTACTCCAGCCACCTACCCTGCCTTTTCCGGATTTCATTCCAAAGTTTCCTCTTGTTGCTCACCATACTAAGCATTACCTTGTTCATTTCCCTTTATCCACCTCACCTCCTTCATTCTTCCGTTCTCCCACATCTCAAATGCCTGCAGCCTATTCTCATCCTCCTTTCTGAGGGTCCATACGTTTCTGCTCCATTCTATTGTAGCGTCAGTTCGTGGGAGAAGGTAGAGTTTGTCAAGTTAAACAACCATTCCATAGCAAAGCTCAGGCAAGACTGCTGTTATTTTCCTTTTACAAGGTTTTCCCCACAGAGGCCGCCTCTCGGGCTGCCCCCTACCCTCCATAGAGACAGGGATTTCCAGGGACGCCAGCCTCCTTCAGCTCCCACCGCTACGGTCAGTTCAAACCGTTACACTGCCTCCCCCTTTGAAAGAATTGCGCTCCTGCGATCATATCTATCCAGGTGCGTGTGGAACCTGCAGTGTCATTGGCCTTCCACTCATGGTCCTCTGCTTCAACCTCCCTGAAACAAATGGAAATACTAAGAAAGAATAAAAACTGCTTAGGTCTTCCCCGTCTTTTACTGCCCAGCCTGGAGCCTCTCTGGTTCCTTTGTAATCCATCTGGGATACTGCACCGTGCATCAGTCCGCCAGAATGGGTTCGCATCCGGAATTCTGGGCTGACTCTTGGGGTGGAGGGATGGAGATTATCCTCTAACCACCCTCGCTAGCGGTCCATGGACTTTCCTCCTTTGCTTGGGTTTCTCTTGGCCCCTTCATTGCTTCACTGTCCCTTCCCATCGCCTCTTCTTCCTTGTCCTCGCCATCTCCCGGTCTCTCCTCCCACCTTTTTGAGGCAGTTAAAATGCACCACCAGGCGACGTCGAGGATTGCCGATCTTCTTCACTCTGTAAGTGATGCTAGACAGTTTCCTCATATCTTGGAAGGGGCCATCCCAAGGGTGAATGAAATTTCCTGCATTTTCCTTTTTTGGTGAGCACATGAAGCATCACCTTCTGCCCTTCCTCTAAGGGGGTCCATGACACCTTCGATCATACTGCTCTTTTTGTCTGAGGTGAGCCGACCTTAGTCTTTCCCTTGTGAGAGCGTGAGCTTTTTCAAAGCTTTCTCATAAGTGTCTCACATACATCACGTCTCTTCATGGCTCTACAGTATATCCTCGCGATTGTAATTTCAGCCATCGTGATTATAACTCCTCAGCTGATTCCTCTGCACTCACTCCCCGATGCTGGTGAAATGGATCGCCTCCATCTCCGTGGCAATAATGATCGCCTCTTCAAGATTTTTAGGTCTCACCTGCTTCACTAGCGCACATGTTCCATGATAGTCCGTCTAAAAATTGATGTAGAATAACAGCCTCTCTCGTATCCACCGGCCAGGTGGGATATACTCGCCGAGCGAGATGCCCGAGATCTGACATAAATGTTGCAATAGCCTCTCCCAGCTGATGATTCCTAGTAGAAAGGCACACCTTGTCCCTCTCACAGGCTTCTGTAGGTTGAACCACCGCTGCTTAAGCCTTTTTGTAACTTTGACGGCACTCCTTGGGGAGTTCACGAAGAGAGGCGAGAGCATTCCTCGATAGACTAAGTCCCAAAAATAGACTCTTGGTCTCCTCAGGCCACTTATTCACCTTGGCTACATTTTCAAATTGGAAGATCCAATCCTCTCAGTCTTCTGTAGGTGGTGGTGTGGTGGCTGGGGTGATAAAAAAAGGTCTGGATTTGATTGGGTAACATGAATCAGGTTCTGGGGTTTTTTATTGAACATTGTGAACAGATAATGGGGACAGATTTGCTATCTGGGACTAGCCACGGAGTTCCACTTTTACGGTGTCACCCGCAATGCACAATTGTGTGAAATTCCACAGAGAAATAAATCATCTGCCTTGACTGGGATTCAAACCTGGATCCCTCGATTTCCGGCCGAGTGCTTTAGCCAGTTAAGCTACCTCTTAAGCGTCCTCTTCCCTTGTGGATTTTAGTGACCTTTATGGGACCAGATGTTCTTGACTGCCGGACAAACAATGTAACAACCAGTCGCTACTTACCACTAAGCACCACTGCCCATGAGGAAAGATCGTACTATGAACACAGAGAGGAGGCCACTCTATTGGATAGATTTTTGCTTTCCAGCACTAGCCACGGAGTTAACCCCCAGGTTATTAACAGTGTTGGAGAAAAGCACTGGGCTGTTCCCACCCATAACTTTTGGAACATTGTTGAAATCAATTTTGTTTATAAATTCTTAACTACCAAAAATCATAAATTTCATCTTGCTAGAATTAATAATAGAGGAGTTCCTTTCAGACCAATGAGAGATCGCTTCAAGATCAATGTTGATTTTTTCTATACTAGTATTGAACTCACTTAGTGAACAGTGTAGATAAATTTCGAGATCATCCGCATAAAACATACGTACCAATCACGCTGTTCCCTTCCAGGGTAGGCACAGTCACAAAGTTTCACTCATAAATACATATTTTAACATCTAACTCTGCTTCAATAATTTCTTCCAGACTGACCTCTCCTTGCTAACCTCTTTTGCCTCATTTACCCCCATACACTGCTTCATACTCGCCCTCCTGATTAAGACTCCTAATTCCTCCTCCTAAGAATTTCCTCAACCACAACTTTCTCGACCTACCTCTCGCTCCATTCATTTCACTCCTATAGGTATATCTGTTTTGTTATTCGACTCTCATCCATTCTCTCAACACGGCCAAACCAACGAAGCACACTCCTTTCATGTATGTCCATTACCGGAGCATCTAACCCACATTCATTTATTACCCACTCATTCCTGGCCCTATCCATCCTACTTTTGCCACAAACACTACTCAGTTAACTCATACCCACAGCATTTAGTCTACTCTTATATCTATCCTGACATACCCATGTTTCACTACCGTACAACAAAGTGGGGAGAAGTTCACTTTTGTACACGGCAATTTTCATCTCCTTAGACAGGCACTCATTCCTTGATATGCTCCGCATGCTACCTACCACATTCCTTCCTGTAAAACATATATTTACAAAACACCAAGTTCTTTGGAAGATCCAATATATACAAAGAAAACAACGAAGGCCTGAGGACAGATCCTTGAGGGATCCCACTCAGTACAGATTGCCAGCAGGAAATATTCCCAGTGGAGTCCTTAGCAACCTGTCTGCAACCTGATAGATAAGAATGGAACGAATTTAATACCTCCATGGAAAAGTTGAGCTCCCTCTTTTTTTGTAATAGAAGTTGATGATCAACACGGTCAAATGCTTTGCTAAAATCGAGCATAACAGGAATAGTCACCATATTTTTGTCAATAGCCTTGTGGATGTCATCTGTTATTTTGATCATGGCAGTTGGTATACTGAAGCCTCAGTGAAATCCAGATGGATATGGGTCCATCAAATCTTTAGACAAAATAAATTGTAGAGTTTGATTATAAACAATATGCTCAAGGCATTAGGAGTTAGTACACAATGAAAATAGGCCTATAATCAGATGTTTTCGTGGATTTTTTATCACCTTATTGACAGGTCTAACCAGTGACGATTTCAATTCCAAGGGAAACTAAGCATATGGGAGGGAATAATTGAGTATTTCTAACATAATCGGCAGAATAACAGGGTAGGATTTCTTAAGCGTGACATAGGATATTTCATCGTAGCCCGTAGAGTGAGATTTTGAATGGCACAATAATTTGTTAATTACTTCAGGGAGAATATAATCAAAATGAAACATTTTATTATGAAGTGGTATGTATGTAACAGAGGAAGAAGTCTCCGTGGCATTTGAGGGATAATCTTGGGCACTAGGGTTAACAGTTGCTGATGAGATGAAGTAATTGTTGAGTCGATCAATCATAATATCAGATATAGCTGGGTTATCGTGTTTATGAATAATTCTAAGTTTTTGTAGTTCTCTCCACATGCTATTTGTGTTGGAAAAACTGGAAAGAGACTCAGCAAAATGTGTCCGTTTAGAATCGGTGATTAGCTGTTTTACTTCATTTCTAAATTTCTTGAACTGTTTGTGGAACATGGGATTTCTTGTGTGCACAAAAATACGATGAAGTTTATTTCTCTCATGAATTTTGCTCTTAATGTCCCCAGTTAACCAATGGGCAAAAGACAGTGTGGGGTATTTTTTACATATTGGAACACGTAAATTCATGTATTCGATAAGGTTCCTGTTAAATAGCTCAAGTTTAGTGTCAGTAGGCTCAGTAGGGAAAATCTCACTCCAATCCTTAGAAGTTAGGTCAGCATGGAAGTTTTCTAAAATAATTGAAGTTCTTGAAGTCACTGAAGCTGAATGGCGCAAGGGGAGGAAGATCAATTTTAAAGTTGTAGACAAGGCCACAAAGTCATGAGCAGATAGAAAAGATATAGGAGTTTGCATGTAGTTTGAAACTTTTTGAATATTGTCAACAATGCAGAGATCAAGACACATGTCACTATCTTCCAGATGGTGAGTAGCTTCCGTGGATTTTAAGTTAAGTTATTTGAAACAATAAAACTTTTTAAATGGACACTGTTTGGAATCTCTTGAAGCATGTTTACATTTAAATCACCAACAGTTATAATGTTCATGTAGGTCAGGTATAGTTTTAGGAATTCTTTTTCAAATTCTTCAATAAACCACCTTTAGGAGAATTGTATATGACAGAGAGCAAAAATTTTGATCCATTTACTCCATAGATTTCACAGATTATGAATTCAGG
Source organism: Ceriagrion tenellum (assembly GCA_963169105.1). Taxonomy (NCBI): domain Eukaryota; kingdom Metazoa; phylum Arthropoda; class Insecta; order Odonata; family Coenagrionidae; genus Ceriagrion; species Ceriagrion tenellum. The sequence continues at coordinate 13,345,863 of OY720638.1, forward strand.
TCGAGAGGAGTATATTGAGGGGGAATGAGATAGCGTAGTAAATCTTAGTTTATTATGAATATATGCTCCTACTCCGCTGCTAATTTTTCCTTCTCTATCATTTCGAAGCAGGGAGACCATATAATTCGGAACTTTTCCTTTCAACCAGGTTTCCGACATACAAATAACATTGAACTCATTAATTGTGAAGTAATCACGGAATTCACTGTGTGGCTCAACAACAATTGATAGTTAATATGACATATTTTTAGATAATTTGAGGGGCACACTGTCTGTTTCAGTAAACCAGGCCCTAATTCCTATGGTATGTACTAAGTTCAAGTCTTCTTCTTGGGAAATAAGGTTCCCTGTTGCTTCCTTACAAAAACTTGTCCATTTCTGACCCACACATATTCAACTGTTTTTTTCTTTTTTGAGGTTACGGGCTAAGGCATAACACGTCTGATTGGTGGGGGACAATGATTCATTAACGTATAATGGAGGGTTTGAATTCACATTGCCAAGACCCAGGTCTACCAAACGAAGGTTTCTTTTTACCTGCTTCCTCTCAATTAAACTGGCGGCAACAGTATGCAGAACGAAGTAGACCATTAGCACTGTGGTCCTACTAGATCCACTTGGTGCACGGGAGTGAACTCTATAAGAGTAGTCAATATCATGCACATCTAATTTCACCCCAAGTATTGTTGCCGTGAGACTCGAAATGAGACCGTGGTGGAGAATTTGAGAAGAGGCCACTTTTTGATGAGACAAGATGATACCACTTCCACAAGACTTGAAAGTCTCGAAATACAGATATATATGATAAATTGGTTGTTAGCGTAACATTATACCTAAAACTACGTCCTTCTGCTAATATGAAGTAAATGTCACATTTTCATAAAGTATTAAATTTGCAAATAATTCAGTGATAACTTCTCGATAAATTGCCTAACTATTAAAAGTTATTTTGGCCAGTACTACTATTTCTTATGGCATGAGCGTGATTTCTGGAGTCAAGTATGGGAGTGTTATTAGTGTTATTGGCTTACTACTTTTCCTTATTACCTACTATACATACCTTGGCAAACTTGTCCACCAAAAAATGTACTATTTCATAAAGCAGTGATTTTTAGTGTTCATGTCTTTGACAAAGATATCATGGATTATCTCATATATAGTGTAAAGTATCACCCAGCGGCCCTTGTAATCCTGCTAATAGCTTAAGGATGCCACAATTTGGAATTGTACATCACACATCTCGGCAAAAGAATGGATGTCAATTGAAATCACTATGTACCTCTTCCCACATGATATATCTTCCTCAGAGAGGATGTTTAGCATTATGTCGTTAAATTGTCTCGACGAGGATACGAGGAAGAAAAACTATAATTGGCTTTCCTTTGTCTTTAATTGTTTTCATTTGCTTTTATTTTGCTAACCAATATTCCATTCAATCAAATGGTCCACTACTGGAGCATCTAACTGACATTTATTCATCAGCCATTCATTCTAACTCTATTCATCCTCATACTGGTAAGAATGAAAAGATGATGGTAAATTTCCACACTGTTTAATAAGCACCGACCATGGTTTTGTCCTTTTATGTCATTCTCACGGTACAAGCATTAAATTTCTATATATACCCATTAGCAAAACACAGATAGGTGGGGGGGGAGGGTTGAAGGGGAGGGTAGATTTTGACGGCAGAGAGGGTAAGGGTGGGAACATACCAGTAAACAATAGTGGGGGAAATCCAGCAAAAAGCGGGGGGGAAAAGAAGAACAGTTGGAGTTGAAGGTCGAAAAACAACAATCAGATTACTGGGTCCCAGGACATGTAGGGAGACTTGACTTCAAAAGAGGTGATTGAGTCATAAAAACCACGTCATTACAAATATCATCTGGGCTATTCGCAATTTCATTTTTCTCTTAAAAATCCAGTTTTGGCTCTTTATATTAAAATGTAAAACATTCAAGTCAAAATTGCTAAAATGGTTAAAACTAAACAAATGTTTGGTAAAACAAGATTTTTCTTCATTATTTATAAAACTACTTCTACGTTCTCTGACTCTATCCTTAACTTTTCGGCCAGTTTGACCGATATGCAATGTCACAGTCTTCAAATTTTAACTTTTTAACTCCACTTTTGTCCATCTTGTCATTTTACTGGTCTTTAGAATTACATAAGAGTTTTCCAAGGGTGACAGGGTTATGGAACAAAATCTTGAATGTGTCACTTAGAACAATTTTCATTGGTGTATAGGATAAATCTCCAACAAAAGGTAGTTTTACCCAACGGTTCAGGATATCACTAATGCTTGACAATGAGGTCAACAGTTGTGTGGCCCTCCCACTTCTACAGCGATACAGCAACTTATCTACACATTTATTATTGAAGCCATTCTGGGTGGGTAAGGTTTTGATTACATTAAGTTCTTTCTCAAAATTTGGGACTATCATGGGTATATTTAAAAGCCTGTTTAACATGCACCGCAAAACGGCAAGTTTATGGGTATGATGATGTGAGGAATCATTAGGAATGATAACATCTGTAAATGTATCTTTCCTAAAAATTCCAAAGTCATGCTGTCCATTTATGATCGAAATATTTAAGTGTGAAAAATTGATTGTATCACCCCCATATTCCAGTGTAAATTCAATATTGTCATTCAAAGAATTAAAAAGCGTTTTAAAATTTTTTAGTTGTTGTGTAGAACCCGTCCATAAACATAAAGTATCATCTACATATCGAAACCATTAAGACTATGTTAGACAGAAGGGGGTGTTTAGATTTAAACAATTCTAACAATATATTTTATTCATGTCTTGAAATAATAACTCATTATTGCCTGTTTCATGTATTTTTGCTTTGCCTTGGCAGTCTTTAAAAAATTTGACAGACAAGAACTTGGATGGAAATTCTATATCACTTATTTCTAGTTTCATTGATAGCTTCCTAGTGAATGACTCTACCAAATCTGGTTGATACGAGATTTCAATCATCTCCATGTATGGGCACTAATAATTTCTTATTAGTGTGAACCTAGAGGTATTGATCACCATTCAATCTGCAATCTCAGATCAGTCAACCTTTTTTAAATTCTTGTCCTAATCTCTCCCTGCCTGCTTTGAGCCGTACATGCTTCGGTTGAATCCACATGCATGTTTTATATTTTTCTCACCAGCAATACCTTCAGAATGTGTAATATACTAAGCCTCCTTAATTTTACTGCTGAGATATGCCAACAGGACATCTACATGATGACAGCTCCAACTATTATTGACTCCTATTATAGAAAAAATATTTCAAAATTAGATGTTTCCTTCTTGATCCTTCTTAACTTTAAAGACCCATTTGGTGCCAATTAGATTATAATATTCAGGCTTCTTAACTTGATCCCTAGTCTTATTTCCCTTTAATAAACACACCACCTCTTCCTTTGCTTTAATCCATTCATTTCTATGAATACTCTTCGATGCCATCTCTGCAGTCTTTGGCTCATATAGCTCACAGTTGCTACTGAAGACAGCTGCATGACAACAATGACACTTCTCTCCTATGTTTCTTTTTCTTCATTTAAAGCTGAAGATACACACTGATTTTTATGAAATCTGCAGTGCCTATGGCTTCCTCCAGAACCTGGCTGGCGTACCAGCTTGGCTAAGCAAATATCTAGCTAAGGTCAATAAGTGTTGATTGAGCCTTTTTGTTCTTCCCACCTGTTGATGTGCGCCTGTCATGGGAAACCAATGAAATATCCCTCTTCCTTTATCAAAGATTTATTTCTCATTGAATACTCTTACCCAATGTCTGACAGAAAAGACTAATTTTAGTTTTCCGACAAATTTTCAACTCTTGTTTTTATACTCCATAAAAACTGTTGAACACAGCATTTTTATTTTTCAAAATACTAACCAAACTATGCCTCTAGCAATAATTAGTGAAATAACTGAAATATGTAGTTAGTGCCAATGTTTCTCTGTAGCTTCGCATAGCACACAGCAGAAAAAATAAACTACAACCTTGCATGGTTTTTCCTCTCTGTCAGGGTGTGGGAGTCTTTTCACTTTACCCTGATGACTAGGGTGACCAACTATTTTTGAAGAAGATAAGGGAGATTTCTATATTCTTGACCAAAAATAAGGGACATTTAGAACACCGCAAAATTTCACAAAAAAAGAAAAAAGCAATGCAGTGTTTGTAAAAAATTTAAAAAGAACACAATTTTATACTTTCAGAACACCGATATATATTTTCCAACAGATTTTGCTTCAGACAATAGTTTGCCATCACTTTTTGCAAATTCTAAAAATTCAGTGCAAGAATACGTGAAGTTCATGGCAACTTGCACTTAGATTTGATCAGCTATGTACTGCTCCTATGCCAAACATCTGTCTACTTGTTATTCATAAGTGAAAATACTCTCTCTGTATGAGCATTACTACCTGGTAGGCTCATAACATAGCTTACCAACTTTCCAAAGTTTTCAGAAGTTATATTGCTCGATTTTAAGCTGCTGAAAACCGTCACCCATTTCTGGCTAGCGTTACCCTCTAAAGACACAGCACATGCTATTGCATCCTTACAACTACAAAATTTCTCATACAATTCATCGTCATTCACACAATCCAGTTGGATACACTCCACAACGTCATGTATGTCATTGTATATTAATTCCCTTTTAAGACATAGGGGTATTAAACACTTTAAACTATCATAAAATTTGTTAAGTATGTAAGAATACAAAGAAACATATAATTCAAGAAATTTGCTTTCACATGTTGATTTAAAATTTGAGCTGAGAACAGTAGCTAACATTTTGTGAGTAGCACTACCTTATCTATCGTACTGCCGTACGTATCGTACTACCGTATCTATCTTTAATTCTCCATCCAACTTTACTAATAAGTAACTCTACTGCTTCATGGGACTCCATAATACTAAGATAAGAATTCTCCAAATATTTTGCTGTTTGAATAAAAATGTTTCCAATATTCACGAAGAAACTAATATGAGCCTCAACAATTGTTTCTACTTCTGGATTTTCATTGTTGAAATCCCGTTTCAAAACTTTTGGACAGTCTGAATCATCTATGCTTTTAAAATAGCTTTTTATAGGCTCCCAATTTTTTAAAAGCCTTTTTACTGCAGGTGTAACCCTTGGGAAAATTTACTAAAGAAAAACTTAAAAAAAAAACTTTAAGAAAACTTAAAGTGCACTTTGAGTTTTCTTAAAGTGAATTGGAACATCATCCTAAAGTAAACTTTAGATTAACTTTAAGTAAACTTTAGAATAATTTTTAGTAAACTTAGGGTGGGATTAAATAAACTTAAAGAAACAAAACAATTGGTTATTCCAGACAAGCTTTATTGCAAATTTACTGCAACAACGTATCATTACATCTTAAATGAAAGCAACTCATGAAATATTCAACGAATTATAAAGAAAAATTAAATTAAAAAACTGAAAATCTTCACGAAATCACTGTGTTTAATAAGTATAATAAAACTTTAGAATGCACATATATCTTCATAAAAATTTTAAGAAAACTTAAGAATGCCTCCAGCACTTTAGAAAAACTACAAGAAAACTTTAGAGTGCAGCCTTTACTTAAGAAGAAAATGTAAGGAAACTTCAGGATTGACTCATAAATTTAGAAAAACTTTTCAATTCCTTAGTTAACTTTAAGTTTACTTTTAAAAACTTTTAAGTTTTAAAGTTACTTAAAGAATTTTTAAAGTAAATTTTCCCAAGGGAAGAGATAACATCTAGTACTTATATGACGAAGGATTTCAGTCCATTCAACATCAACAAATTAAAAAATTGAGCTTAATGATCCCCTTCATTTAGCAGAACAGGAAAAATCACTACAAATATTTAACACTAACACTTCAATATCTACATAATCTAAACAATTACATGCACGTTTCATGTCGTTATGAACACAAACTAATTTTGATCATGTGTGCAAAATTGAATGATTGAAACCGAATGATTTTACTTGACGAAAAAATACGGGAGAAATTCACCCAAAGATACAGAAATTACGGGAGCTGGGAGACCATGAAAAAAAATAGGGTCAAATACGGGAGATCCCGGGAAGTACGGGAGAGTTGGTCACCCTACTGATGACACAAGTCACAGTTTACAGCACCTCTTTGAGGCATGAATTTACTCTCAGAAATGTGGTCTGCTTGACCAAAACATTGATGCCTAATGTCTCAGGTCACCACCTTGAGAACTGCCACTTCTTTAATACCTGACTTGGTCTCTGATGATGGGTAAGATGGCATTCTTGAATCACTACTCTCAGCTTCACTCATCTCATACCTATCACAGTTCAAAGTGTACTTGTCTTCCTCCACAATTTGGGTACCAAACACTTAGCAGTCATAATTTATCATATCCGCAAAAAAACTGCATTTTTAACCCTAAAGCAGTGTGTTTTTCTTTCTGCAATGGTTGATGCTAAGATGAAAAACTTTCTGTTAGTGCGACCATTTTGGTAATGAATTAATCATAGAATAAGTGAATAGGTAAGCAGTCCACGCATGATCAATTCTTTGTTTTTATTGAGCTTAGTAAATAGCGTTCCAATATTTTCTTCAGTGTATACAATATCTTTCTACAGCCCTCATTATCGTTCTGTGACAATGTTGTGCTGTTGCTCGATGTTCTATTTTGGGGATTGTTAATATTAATATTAAAACCTGATTTCTCAAGTTGGCTCTCTGACAAGAGATTGTTCCTTACTTCAGGTGCCTACAAAACATGTGGCAATCCAAGAGTCCATATTTTGTCAGAAATTTTCATCATTACAGGTCCAACCCTTTCACTGCACATGGTTCCTTGCTATTTACTATCTGTACACTCCTCACTGCATCGGCTTATAAGTTGTCCTTTATGTAGGGGAATTCATGATGAGGGAATTTGTGGAGTATCACCCACTGTCTAAAAACCAACAGGGTCACTAGATAGATAGATAGGTTTTTGAATCCTCTCAACCAGAATGTTTGTGCTGGAGAAATGGACAATTGAAATGAAGTATTCATAGCAAGGATATTCAAAGGACATGTTTGTTTTATTATTTTACGCATTTTTTACTTCCATGTATGTTATAATGAACCCAAAGATGTCCCAAGCCGCAGAGGCCTCAGTAGACAAGGCCAGTCAAATGTGGCATCAAATCCAGAAGAGAGGCGAAGAAGAATCCTCGCAAGAGGTGATGAGCGACTCCGCCGTATACTGGGCCGATCTAGTAAGTGCTGGTTTTTGCAATGTATTCATACAAGGCGATCCACAGCCATCTCTTGGCTTGTAAAAAGTGAATTTCTGCTACATAAAGAGCCTGATGTGCTTGTGTCATTTTACTATTGCATTCAAGATTCAACCAGAGAGGCTGTTGAAGAAAATCCTATTCCTGAACCAGAACCTTCAGTTCCTGAATTTCCTGGGAGAGAGTTAAATGCGTCTGATCCTAAAGATGAAGAGGATATGCAAACTCAACCAGCAGGAATTAATGGGAATGTTAGTCCATATATGTTGGCCATGTTTAGCTATGGTATCTTAATGAAACTAATTTATGCCTATGTATTACCAAGAAATCCTGATATGCAAAACATGAGTTATATCATTCCATTTTTAATGATTGAGTTGTGCAGTTTGTTATACCGTGTTACAAGGAGAGCCGTGGAAAATGGCCAAGGACTGTTATGGTGTTTGGGTTCTTTAAGGAGAAATGGTTCGATGCAAATCTTTTTAGACCTGTGTTTGTATCCTCTTCAGAGAGCACTTTGCCACTTTATGGTGTATTTTATGGCACTGTGTATTTTTGAAATATTGATCGTAACCTAAGGTCTTAATCAGTCCTGTCTCAGTGGAAATGTGGTGGTATATTTAGTGGTGTTGTATTTTTTTTAAGTAAACATTTTAAATGTAAGTTAGTTACCATGGAAGACATTTACAATAATTTTAACATTTTTTCAAATCCTCTGTTATATGACTGGCTAATTTAATTTTAATAATAATAATTTTATTTGTCCAACGATTTGTAGAAACAAATACAGGACTTGACAAAATGTTACACATGTAGCCAGACAAAAATACATAAGATATAAAAAATAAAAATGTAGAAATATACAAAGATAAAACAGCTGACAAAAGAATAAATGAGTATTTGCAAAATGCGTCAAAATGATACACATGTAACCAAAATGATTCACATTTTAACCATCAGAGCACATATCCATATCTGTTGTAATTTTTGACAAATTGTGACTACTTTCTTTATGATGAAATGCCTAAAGTGTCAACCTGAGGTGTCATTGGACATTGAGTGTTGAGAAATCACTGCATCTGTATACTCAGTGGTACACTTTGAATTGATAAAAATTTGTGATTTTTTTCCTATGTGCTTTAAATAAATATGTTTCAAACTAATTGGAAATGCTCCATCATTATTCAATCAGACCTCGATAAGAATCCTTTTAGACACTGCTTCTCGAACCACATTAGCCATTTGGGATGATTCTCCTGAACTCACAATATGAAAAGTCTTCTTCAGTATGTTCTTTAAATACTCTTCATGAACCATGGGAGCCTGCGCCTAAGCCAAATGGAAAGAATGGGTACCATCATTTTTGGCTCCAGGTACTTATCCTTATTGTCCAAATATTTACATGAAATCTATCCAACCCTGCCATGCAATGGCTGTTAATCCTTTAGGTTTTTTATTTTGTTACTTGTTCTTCAGAATGATCTCTTCCCAAGTTAGTGAAAATTTCTTCAGAGCATTAACAATTCCAAGCAATGTTAGTGACTTTCGTTATTTTCCAGGAGTATTAGTATACTTGGCTGCTTTGCTGCTGTAAATCTGTCTGCCACCTTACTGTTTGTCATCCATGGGCAAAATGTGTAGCAAATAAAGTATGTCTAATATAATTATAAAAAATTGGTGTCATCAATACCATAAATGCAGAAGTTTGGTCTTACATTCTTTTCATCAATCATGATCCACCTTTATATTTCCACATGGGAGATATGAAAATAATGATGTGTATCATTCAAGTCTGCTTCATTTTTATCTCAATTGTCTTTCGATGATTTCTACTATCTCATCGGGAATAGGAATAATTTCCCTAGTATGTAAACAATTTTCCTAGTGAAGGTTTTCTTCGTGTAACTCTTCCAAAACTGATAAAATTGTAGTCTATGACAGAAAGAATAATGCACAAAAAACTCTGAAAAATGTAGTTAATGCACTGCTATTACCGTGTGTAAATACCCTGGTATAAAAGTACACTTTCATAGGAATTAAAATAGAGGTCTACAAATTGAAACATACATAAGAGAACATGTAGTCATTCAGTAATACTTAAAATAGGTATGTCTAATAATATTTTTACTGAAGGAGTGTTCCGACGAAATATTCCTTTGGAATCACCATATTGAATACTAGGCACCGAAAAGGTATCATTGGTTCCCAACATGCAGTAATTCATTCAGACATTCAGTAATTCATTTTTAATGAATATCATTTAATACATCCTGCACATGACTTGTTTATATCCATAGCTATAGTCTTATCTTGAGGAAAATAAAAATGTATCCTTGGTTCCATACCTCTCCCCTGTCCTGTAGATCATAAATTTGTTCTACTCACCATAACTTCGAAACAAACTTGCAGTCTGGTTTCCTGAGCCATATTTTGACGGAACATTGTAATACCCCTTGGTGATTTCATAGTCTGATGTACAGTAGAACCTCAATCTATCGTTCTCGCATTGATCGTTTTCCCGCATCTATCGTTCGCAGTCTTTGGTCCCGAATGTAGTTCCATGATGATAACGTTAATAATTCCCGCATCCATCGTTCCCCGAAGTATCATTTTCCCGCTTCGATCGTTTCCAAATCACGGTCCCCACATCGCAATTCCCGCATTCATTGTTTGAAAAAGACGAAACCAAACATTTACACCGAAGTAAGATTTTGGGATTTTTGCAGCGCTCCGCAGCGGGAAAGGAGGAGGGGGAGGGAGTTAGATCACGCGCCGCGCAGGACGGACGGGTAGCCCTTGCCGTTCAAGTCTTTTCTTATCTTTATAGCCCAAACTCTTTCCTATAGGACAATTGGCATTCCTCCTTTCCTACCCCAACGAGTCCCTACCTCGCTCTTTAGTGGCCGCATTCCTTCGCCATGAGCTTCCCTTTCTTCCTATTATCCTCTCAATGCTCTCTTACCAGTAGTTGTCATACACTTGCTCTCGGCACCATATCGAGATCTGATATAACCCATGTGGATAAATATCAACGGATTTCCCTGGTGTTTAGCATCAAATGTAACAGAAAATAACGGACAAACTTCATATGATACTTGTTCTGTAGATTTATGCCGATTAAAAACTTAAGTAAAATTAACTGACGTTCCACTAATGCGCCCCTCAGTGGGTGGGGTCCTTTCTGCGGAAAGGTTCGGGAGGGTCAAAGACCTTCCACCTACCCTGTCCCTCCCGACGGAAAACAGGGTCTCCCAATTACCTGTCTCACCCAATTCTTGTATGTAACCAGTGCATTATTTCAAATGACGTGGGCCTCATGGGCTTAAACGGGGGAGTGGCTGAGGGAAGGGAGGGAGGTGGGGTTTCTCGTCATGTGACTCGCGGAACCAACTAGAGGGCAGCGGGCGTTGCTTGTAACCTCTGCAATTCAGTCATTCCCTGACCTTCGTCATGGTCACTTCGAGGGCCCCTAGTAAGTGCGGCAAAACCCTATGTGCTCTTTCCTTTTTCTATCTTTTCCGTGTTTCGCCAGTTAAAGTAGATATTTATGTCTATTCATTTTCCTGAAGTATTTATTTCTGAGCCTATAGCCGAAACTGTTCAAAATAAGTGTTTTAAGACGGCTGAAGGTAACGCAGATGTTTCAACCATTAGTTTGTCGTAGTGGAAGTCCTGCGAGCGTGGGCTAAGTTCCTCGTCCGTTGTCTGACGTGGGCTTGCATTGCCAGAAATGGTTTTTTAGGCACCGTGGCCCATCAAAATGATTAATGTTTTTGAAATTCGTGTTCATTTGGTAATGCCAAGCCGAACTCCAACCGCCTATATCGGAATTCCTCATTTCAACCCGATTGCCCGCTAACTTTTGCCTCTCTGAACCAGATGGGGATAACCTGCTACACCTCTCTTGCTCTATGCCTCGTGGGTTACGCGATTGCTCCAGATAAACAAGAGTACTCTAGGTAGCATCAAGCTCGCTCCATCTTTAAGGGTGGCACTCCTCCATCAGCGGAGCACAATGGAAAGCGCGAAAAAAGATTACATCCTCCCCAACCAATTTTAGGCGCGCTTCTCACCCTCAAGGATATTTGAAACGAATAAATTTCTATGCATGGATAGGTCGGTGCGCGGGCTTGAGGATCATCCAATAACATGATGATGGACCTTGTTTATTTGCTTTTATCATCCGAGACACCATTGGGATATGTAATGCTAATGAAATATTTTAAACAGTTAGTAGTAAAACGAAAAATTAGAGATGTACTAAGTATTTTCTTTAAATTTAAAAATTCTCCCGCTTTTAAGAGAAATTCCTTTAAGATTCCCCTCTACTGTGAAAAGTTACCATAAAATTCTTGCATTTTCATCTCGTTTTGGCTCCCGGGAAATCTTTTCCCACATTGATCGTTTTCCCGCATCCATCGTTTTTATTGCCCATCCCCTTGAAAAACGATAGATCGAGGTTCTACTGTAATGAGCTAATATTCCTTGTAGTATACTCATGCACATTAGCCCTTAGAGGTAGCATATTAATATTATTTACATGAATTAATGCTTGCAAAATGTATTCACCATGTATTGTCATAATGCCAGTACTTACAAAAAGTGGCTTACAGTGATCTTTACATTTAGCAATAGAAATTAACCTAACAGCCTTTTTTTGAAGAATAAAAATATCTTTAACACCACTAGAATAACCCCATAATTTGACTCCACATAATATATGTGGATGAAAAATTGCATGGTATACACTATATAAAAATGTACATCTGGTATAAAAGGTTTTATTTTCTCATGAAATAGAGTGCTTTGCTTAGTTTATTAGAAACACTAATAGTCTGCTCATTCTAATTTTACAGAGTCCAATGTAAAGCCTAACAATCTTACAGGTTCACTCATTCCATGTGGTACATTGCTCATGCTACAAATAAGCTTTTGAGTTTTATCATCATTTAAAAACAATTTCTTGGCAGAAAACCATTGTTCAGAGGATAGGATAGTTGCATCAGCAAGATCTTTCACCACATTCAAATCAACCGAGTGATTAACACGTTCAACGCGCAAGGACGTTCTGGAATGTCCTGTGGGTGCTATCGGGTGATGCAGGATGTTCTAGAACGTCCACGTTCAAGCCATTCTTTATGGCCGGCGAGCGGACTCAAGTCACTCGTAAGTCCATTGCAATTTCACTGGTGTCATAGCTTAGGCTTCAACCTTTTCTAAAATGTGCTGCGTTCTGGAATGTGTTAGATAGTTACATCACGGCAATGTTTTAAACTTTTTCAATTTTATGGTTTGAATCATTTGATCAGAAGTGTATCTTTGTTGTTTTTATCATTTTTCTTTTGTTTTTGTTCATTTGATTTGATTTAACAATATCGATTCGAGAAATGCGGAATTCCAATTAATAAAATATTGGCCTTGAAGTAACACCGTTGGTTCGAATCCCATTGCGAGTGTATATATTGTTTAAATAACGTTTCTCATAGGTGACATAGTTCGATGTAACTTATATCGTTGGTGCATATAAAGAAATCTATAAAATAATTAAGAATTTTGAATCTGCAGCTAAATCTACAGCATTCTACAATACTTGGATATACCACTTCTACAACACTAGGAGCCTATGTTAAGGTGTATGGTAGGGGGTGCTATGGTATCTGCTCATGCATGTATTTTTCTATGTCCACAGTTTTTATTCAATCTATTTACACCAGAGGTCACCAAACTTTTTTGCACAGTGGGCCGGATAACTGACAAAATGACAAGCGCGGGCCTCATAATCATTATGTACAATACTTCGTCTCGTGTTCCATACATTTTATCAAGCAAATTCGAGTACTGTCAGCTGGCCTGATAAATTGGCTTCGAATGCAGGATCTGGCCCAAGGGCCGTAGTTTAGTGACCCCTGATTTACACACATATTTCCCATTAACGGTATCTATACAGTAATAAAGAAAAACAAATAATTACAATAGAGTGAATGGTATAGAATGTATTATTAATAATAGCAAAAAATAAAGTGGAAAAAATCTTTCTTTTGATGGTTGATTGTCAGTTGCTCCCTAGTGTCCAATGTATTACAATGTCAGTTTTCTAGTACCAGTTATAATGTTTTAGCTTCCCAGTTGGCGTTTTCCTTTTGTATTTATAATGTGGGTAATACGTTTAATTTTATTAAATTTTTATCATTATGTCTTCCATGTATTGTATTTTCTTCTCTTTGCAATCGTAAAGCCCTTTTTCACAATAGCAGTTTGGCGATCCATTTGTCAGTTTATGCAAACTTTTTTGATAAAGAGGGTAGAGTTTGAACTATTCGCTAGTACATTTATTGGGGATTTATTATTCTTCTAAAATATTGATCCTTCGATTAAATAAACTTCTTAGTGGTCCACCTCCAATTTCACAACCCCTATAAATGCTGCACATTCTAAATCACTGTTGTATATTAAAATTAAAACACAAAGGAATGAACCATAATGGTGGAGTGAGAATGTCTTTGTGAAACAAAAAAGTAATCCACAAAGTACTATAATCCTTTCATTTTAAGTTACCCATGTATCAAATACAGGGCATACTCTTTCCTGAGAAAGTGAATATAGTCAACTCCATTTACTCTGTTGTATTTTTAAAAATTTTATTATACTGTAGAACTGCCATTGTAGGTAACATGAAAAATGTGCCATTCCTTAGATAGTTCCATAGTGTTCATTGTCATTTATTTATCAAAAATCGGAACGTACTTTGATGGGAAACTTCAACTTCCCTATTATACTCATGAATGCATTTCTGCGTTTGACATTTCTCTCCTCAATAGTACTGTTGATACCCTCAACAGCTGATAAGGACAATTCATAAATCAGTCAGAATGCAAATCTATGAATGAATGAATCTATGCCATGAATATTGTGTTCAAAACCATTCACCACTCCGTTGTCTCAGCTGTCTTCCAAGCCAGACAACATTCACCCCAGACCATGACATTGTTCTGCCATGCACTTTCCTCCTTATTACCCTCGCTCACCCCTCACCAAGGGATCCCCACCTTCTGTCTCCACTCTAGCAGTTCGCTGATGCTTGCCGTTCACCCACACCCAGCCTTTCTCCAGGCCAGCCCTACTGATTCAGTCATTGTAAAACCTGCCCGAAGGCCTCTCCTGAACTAATCCCTCCTCTCGCTCCACTCTTTGCGGAGACCTACCATACACCCCCACCATCGGCCAACTCTCTCTTTGACCAGTGCGTGGTCAATGCTCTGAGCCCTTCCCCCCATCCCTCACCCCATGGGGAATCTCACACTACCGCCGGCATCCTTAAGCCCTTCGAACCAAATTTCTCTCTCCCTCTTCCGTCTCCTTCTGTTAACTTTTCCTTTTTACCCAAAAATACTTTGCCGACTGCCCATAAATATATCCATGGATCTGACGATTTATTTTTTTTAAATCATTTTTTTTTGCTTGCCGGACGATTCTGTTGGCCCGTATGTCCCCGGAATCCTGATATGCTGCTGTGCCTGTCATCAGGTTTTCCAGGGACCAGACCAACAGAACTTGACATACATCCATGCCCTGGGTGGTGAAAAACCCACCCAGGCGGGACTCGAACCCACGACCCTCGGTTTAGCAAGCGAGGACTTTACCCCACTGCCACCGGGGCCGGCGGGGTAAAGTCATTTTCCTTGAAAACAATTTTTCTGTGGTTGAGATACATTGGTATACCTTTGTCAATTGTAGAACACTGCAAATTTGGTGACATTATTCACATCAATATGAAATAGACAACGCAAGATCTAGAGTGCTAAGCAAGGGATTAGGATGGACAATCCCACAAATTGTGCAGCGTGTGAGGGAAACCCATCATTATGCATTTTCCTTTGCTTCATAAATTATCACAGGAACATCAGATGCTGAAATTATGTAAATATTGATTGTAATTTTAAAAACAAATTTCTATGCTGATGTATTTTTATGATTATGATGTTCGTCGGTGATTTTAAGTTTCAAAAATGACTGCAGGAATTTTGTACTTATATGAACACAGCCAATGGCTTATTATGGTAATTCTCTAGCAATCCATTTCCTGAACTAAAATTTTGTATTCGGTATTTTCACAATCAAAATGCTGAGTGAAAAGGCAGGTGTACTTCCAAATGAGGAATTTTCTTTTTAAGTTTTCAAAATAAATCGCATTCTATAATTAAATTTTATTGATGTCAGCGCAATATTTTATAACCGAGAGGATTAAATGAAAGCAATACATAAGAGTTTGCAAACTGGATAAACTCATGAAATTATGAGCTTAACGGCAATTATGGTTTGATATTAATTTATTACACTTAAAATCGACGGAGGAGAATAACTGACAATGTATGCAACCCGCACAACAGTCTTACCGGTAGCGCAGGACGTTCTAGAACATCCAAAGTTTAAACAGTTATAATTACAAAAAGTAGACTTCAAAATATAAAATTTTTTGTGACTTGTCTTATTTCATCATGCTGAATGTAAATATGCAAAAAACTGAACTTCGTTACCAGGAAGGAATCACGATTTATGCCTTAGCATTGAAAGGGTTAATAAATGTGGTAACATCTGCAAAGAGTATGGTTTTACAGTTTACATTACAAGTTTAAATTACATTTTACATTACATTTATCATTATAAGAAACAAAAAAGGGCCAAGTACTGAACCTTGAGGTATCCCAATGATAACATCACAATATTTTGAACCTTTATCACCAAGGTACACAGTTTCCTGTTACTCAGATAAGATTTAATTAGATCCAGAGGACATCCCATGACACCATAATGTCAAAACTTTTCTATAAGTAAATTATGAGAAACACATTCAAAGATTTGGTAAGATCATAAAGAGTCAATTTTGTGTACTCTCATTCTTCAAAGGCATTATATATGTCCAGTATTACACCACATCAAGTGCTGATGTGGTAGATTTTCCGGAACGAAAATCAAATTGGGAATGGGAAAGAGGATTATTTGTTTCAAAATAATTGTTTAGTTGGTAAGCATTTTACTGTTTTTCCTGTGAAGTGCGAAACATTCCTTGTTCAGGTAAAAATTTCTTGGATTTTCCGTGTGAAGTAGAGCGTGAATGCACTTATTGGATTGTTGAGGTATTACAACATGATTTTCAAAGATTATTCCATTTTTTTTAACTTCGAACTACATTGTAAAAAGATTGGCATTTCCTTAAACTGTTGTAACGTAGACCTGATTTCATTTTCTTTTAATTTGGCTGCCAGTTTATCAGTGGTCATGGACTCTCAAGGCTTCCACTGACTCACTTTTACTCACTTATTGGAAAACTGGGTCACTTGTCTCACTATTTTGAAAAAATGCTCACTTTTTTCACTATTTTCTAAGTGTTACCCTGTCAGAAAGGCAAAGATGTTGAAAAACTCCTTGCATCCAAGTGTTATCAGGCTATTTCTAATGCCCTTGAGGATAAAACCTTCCCTGGAGAGATAACCTTTGTCCTGTTTAGTGCTAAAGTATTTGAAAGATTTTTCAAAACTTTTACAACATGATCAGCCTAAGATCCATGTTTAGTTTGAAGAGGTTGAGAGTCTATATTTTATATTGCTAAGTAGGTTTTGCCTGCCAGAGCTGCTCCCAAGCAAGCAAGAATGCATGAACGAAGCCTTTCTCAATACCAACAATATTATGGAAATGAGCAAAAATGGCTTCTTGTTGAACAGGAAAGCTCGCCTCTCCAGAGTTTGAAGTTTCATCGAGAAGCTTTTGAACATGGCTGACAGCCACCTCCAGAAATAAGTCCTGGCAAAGGGAAGAGAGGCTCGTCACCTGAAATGTTTGAAGCCTCAAAATATCAAGGAGAGCTCCTCGCAGAACATTGTATCTGTATACAAGATGCTGCAGACGCTGATGGAAGTGGACGAAGATGGACTTTGAGACGAGTTGAGATTGTTGCCGCAGGAAACCTATCCGCCGTATGAACCTGGGACTAGGATTGACAATTACTGGACCCAGATATTTACCAAGACATGTTGCCGGTGATCCCAAGTATCCACTTGTAAGATAAGTGGTGATAGCTGCCCTCTGTTTGGCCTATGGCTGTTCTGATGTTGAGGGAGGATTTTCTCTTTCCAGAAATCAGCTTCCTGCTGACTGTTCTGGCTATGCTGGAGTGTACTGGTATGGCCATGCTCAACAACAAGAATGGCCTTCTAGACTACGATGGCAACCCTGAATATGTGCCCATGATGTTGCAGCTGCTCAAGCATGCAGCAATATGAAGAATACCTGGAGGCTCAGCAGAAACTAAAAGAACACGAGCTGAAGAGGTCGGAGAAGAAGAGAACTCTCACCAGGAGAGGCGAGAGGCTGCCCAGTTAAAGGAACAATAGGCATTGGGCAAGCTGCTGGATGACCTGCATGCGACAAGTAATAAGGAGATTGAGGAACGTAAGGCTTCTGGTCAACTAGTAAACGAGGCAAAAAAGAAGCTGGATGAGGCTATTGTCACACAAGATATGAGAAAAGTCAAGATCGCCCAAGGTATGTTGGAGGGGGCACAAGCACTGCGGTCATGGGGAGGTGACTTGCTGAAGAAAAAGGAGGGTGTGCAAAATAAAGTTGAGAAGAGGACATCATCTCTGATAGAGCAGCATGTTAAAAATTACAAAAAGCGGTGAGAGGATGATCCCGAGGTACAGGTCGGTGCAAAAATTATGTAGACTCGAGGTTGGACACTGATTAAAAATGAACTGTGGTACCCACTTGAATGCGAGTTACACCAAATTTTACCTTGGTTTATTTGACGTTTAACTGTGGCTGCTATTATTTTTATATTACTCTCTCAATTTTTTATTGCGGTGAGAACATAAGTAGTGCCGGTTTTCTGCAGTTTTCGAATGGAGTGCTCTCTTTGACATTTAATGGTGAAGAAACTTAAGGTTTAATTGTGATGAACGTGTAGTATTGTGTAGGAAAAACATGTTTCAAAATATCTTCAAACATTCAATTCTTTATAATGTGCCATAAAAAGTTATTAACTAGTTTATGAAATTACTTTTTCTTGGTTAAGAAAAGTAGTAGCAGCAAGTCCTTGGTCTTGTTTTGAAGCTCTTTACAGCAGTACTTAATAACAATTACCATCGTAAACTCACATTGTGATATCGATTTAATAAACAACCGAGTATTTTAGTGGGCTCAAGCCAGCAGTAAGGCAGCCGTCTTCGCAAGAGAGGGTGGGGCAAGTTTGACCGCTGTTGCCACTTGCAGGTTGCGGGCCTAACCCATTACGCTCCTGTGCATTTAGTATCTAACCATTTTTCACAACCTTTTACTCATAAGGGCATTTTCTTGTTGCACTGAATTTCTCAATGTGCTCTTAAGAGATTCCTAGACATGGACAGTTTGTAATAATTTGGAAGTTTGTGATAATTGCTTTTTACATTTGATCTCTTAATGTACGGTACATTATGTCGTCGGTGGATGGAGTAAGCATAACATCTTCAGATACAGTAAAATATCTTGTATTAACTTAACTTCTGATATATCGTGGGGAACACATACAAACCATATGCGGCATACCATTAAAGAAACTAGGATTTGTTACGAGTTTAATAGGAAGGTCCTTGGATGAAAAAGTGAAAGAAAGATGCTACTTCACTCTGGTTAAGCCACACCTCAAATATGCCGCAAGCATTTGGGATCCTGGTCATTAAGATTTAACCAAAAAAATGAATGAAATACAAAGAAATGCAACATGCTTCATTAAAAACTGCAATGAGCAAACATATAGAGTCTCACAACTTTTAGAGGGATTATGGGGGGGGCCCTCGAGTCTCGTAGGCTACACGCTAGGCTTAGTTTGCCTGAGAAATTCAGAGCGTGTGTTTCATAGTGACACAGGAAATATTATCATGATTCCTCACTACATCTGTAGGTCTTACAGGAGCAATAAAATAAGACATACATAGCCAAACAAATAGGTACAAAAACTCAATCTTTTTATGTACAATAAGCGACCACAATAAAAACTGAGCTCCATGAAATACTCTCCCATAATACCCATCACCATTTCACCTCCCAAGACCTAACCCCTTAAATCTTAACACAGCTAGTATCCTAACAACCTCTGCCACACATCTTTGGGGCATCTTGCAGGGTAGTATGTAGATGTACCTCATTCTTATCTATTTTTTATCGTTCATCTCTAGTCCAGATTTCTTCATTTTTTGTTTTTTCTTTATGCTTTCTAGAGTCTGAAATATATGTATTCATTGTCTGATTCTTTGTAATATAATTTTTATCCCTGTTGCTACTGCTTTAAAAATGAGTTCCAGCTTAAAATATAGCAAAATGTAGGGTTTTAATCATCAACAGAAGTTTAATATGGGGTAAAAATCACCAATTTTTTCATATATTTCTCACTTTTTCCTCACTTATTCCTCACTTTTTCCACATTTTCCCCTCACTTTTTTGGCAAAAATCGCTCATTTATCTGTATCAAAAAGTAAGTAGAAGCCCCATGGACTCTGTGTCAGGCTGACTGACTATTCCACATTTTCCTGAAGACTAATGTATTAGTAATGTATGTGACAATTTAATAGCCCATTGCATTTCAATGAAAGTGGGATGCAGACAAAGAAGGTTATCTGAGAGAAACTGTTTAATGGGTTATGCATGACTTGTTTATTTGTGCATGTAAAAGCTTAGGCTAAATGAAATATTAGCAGTGTCATTTCAATTTTTTAGGGCAGGTATACTATTTATAATCAGGTATACGCCATCTGGTGGCGAGGATTGTAAGTTTAAAAAAAGTTGAAAGCAGTTAAGCGCAGTCGTCTTTGTTGATGTATTGAGGATTGTAACCATTGTAATTAGCGAAGTTGTTTAGCATATAGAAGATACAAGCATGGAAGGAGGTGAAATGGGAGCAGTGCAAAATTAATTTTCATCCGATGATGATGATTTATTAATCCCTGAGGTTTGTGAATTTGAAAAATTGTATTACTCCTAGAATTGCAAATTGCAGTAAATAATAAGAATAATAATTATTTAGGGTACAAAAGTGGACCGCCAGCCTCCTCGTGGCATACCTGGTAACAGCTCTGCCGGCCAATGGTGGACGTCTGCATGTGGGGCTAACCACCCCTCGTGCAGTGCTATTGGTTCCACGAAAGTCGACCAGAAGTGCCACCCACAACCCTCTCGGATGGAGCCCCAGTGGAGTTGGGTGTGGCAATAACAATACCACCAAGAAGGGAGCTTGTATAGAGTGGACGGAATCCGTAAGGGGCGACCTCCTCGCATGCTATGCTGCCAGCAAGCCCAATCGCTGGGGGTATATGGCAAGGATGCACTTTTTGTGGTGTGAGAGGCATCCTGAACTTAACCACCTGTCGCAACAGAATCCGCGTGACTATGCCAACCACCTGCGAAAAAAGGAAACTCCCCAACAACCGCGTCTTCAGAGAAATACACCACCGGCCAGACCATCCACCCCCGACACAAGCAGTCTCTCCATCGGCTGTTTTGACAGCCACTGCACCGTTGGTACCGCCGACAAGTAGGGAGGAAGTAGATCACGCCGACTCTGAACTCCGAACGCGATTGTTAAATGAAATCACCTATGATGTAGGACATGCCAGGCAGAGAGATATCCATCCTAAGATCTCTCTGCGAAGTAACGTCCTGACCAGGTTGAATGGCTTTATCGACGAAATCCTTACGGAGACGTCGGACCCTGGACGGTCAACTGCGTGGTCTACGCTGCTGCCAAAATAGTGGCCAACTCCCAAAAGCCCACCTCTTGGGAGGATAAAGTGGCAAAATGGCATAAACAGTTGGAGGCCAAGATCACGCTGGCCAGACGGCAGGCTTCGAGGATTCAGTGTGTGATGGAATACATCACATCAGGGCGGGCTTTCACACCCAAAGTCCAGCGCATAGCACGCAGCCTCAGATTTCACCATCACATCCGGCACTCACCACGGCCCGGAAAAAACTTCTCAAGAGGAGTAAGGTCGTGAGGGAGAACTCAACCTTCCTCCTTCACCCGTCCCGTCTCTTTCAACCTCCTCAGTCTGTCGTCAAATCTTCGCCACCCGTCCAAGAGGTGGAGCGTTTGTGGAAGGATACCTATGAAACGTCGAAGCCATTCAACGGAGACACTCCGGCCATAGACCTCTTTAAAAAGTTGAGCGACTGCCACCTACATGAAGTGGATGGACCTTTTTCAGTCACAGAGAGTGACGTGAAGAAGGCCTTCTCTGGCAAGAAGAATTTCTCGGCTCCAGGAATGGATGCCGTGAATAACTTCTGTAGGAAGAAGTTCACTTCCACCCACCAACACATCGCCAGAATCTTTACATCCCCTCTCTCGGGTAGAGAAAAATTTCCAACGTGATTGACTGAGGGACGCATGGTTCTAGTACCTAATAAGGGAGACTTGTCCAATCCTAAGAACTACCGCCCTATAACCTACCTCAAAATTGTATACAAGGCGATCGGTGGGTGGGGACCTCTGAGGTGAAGGGTCTCACGTTTGACCATAATTGGTCCGAATAGACAATCCATTGGTCCGGTAGGACCCCGAACTCCGACAGACCGCACTACGTCCACCGTTAAATGGAGTCGGCGGACACCTTATCCCAAGAATTTGGGCAATGGGCTTCGCTGGTTCTCAACAGATGTGCGGTAAGTTTACGCGTCAGCGAGACTGGCGGTGACTCGTCCAGCGTTGTTGGGGTAACCCAACAGCTACGAGAACTGGGGGAGGCGGGGGCCCATTGTCGTCCTTTTGAGGTCAATCCGTCTCATGGTGTCGGCCTCCCAGTGGTTGTGCTTCGTTAGCCCTTTCCCACTCATATTACCCTTTTCCCACTGTCTGCGTATTCCCAGGCGATAAGCTCTGAGCTTCTAGACCGGGGGGGGGTGGACTTTTAATACTTGCGAGGTGCCTCGAAGCAGATGTAGGTATACAAGGTGTTCACCTCTGTTCTCTCTTTCGCCCGCAATTGGGAGAAACACGAGAGACAGAAATGAACAAAGCCGGAAACACGAAAAAATAGTGGACTGTATGAAGTAAATGCTATGGCCTTGAGCAATTTGTGAGTTACCCAACGTGGTCTTCTATAGGTGATTGACTTCTTGGTCGACGAGACACTCTCTCTCCCGTATCAGAGGAGCGACTAACTTGTCACTAACGTACCAAACGAGAAATGGCTCACAAAAGAAAAACTCCCGATATATGTCGGGTAAAATAAAGCCACGAATTGCCCTCTAGTGGCCAACAAAACAAATTAGTGGCGCGAATACCAAACAACCTCCATTTTAAGCGTCCTCATCCTCCATCAGGTCCAGCCGGTTTGGGAGGTGTACGAGCAGAGCGGTTTGTACTGAATAAAGCGTACGTGCACGTACTACATAATGCGTACGTAGCAGTAGTCAATATGCCCTGAAAGTTGGTCACCATGAGAAATAGTGTACCAATTTGAATGAAAATATACATGCCTACGTTTTTTAATATGCTAACAACAAATTCGAAGCCAGAATTGCGAGAAACTGTAAAATTATTGGAAAATATATTTTACTACGCATAGTCAGGGTCGCTAGTCTGCTAGCGACCCCGACTAGTACATATGATTCGGAGGCCATAATCCGGCGAAGTTTGTATGACCTACCTTTTCATTTGAGTAGGTATGTATTTCTGGTAAGTGCACAAAGGATGTTTAATATAGTTCTTCAACCTCCCTCAAATACGATTAAAATCTTCAAATATATATCCCGGATAAAAATTCTGAATTTCTATTTTTAAAGGTTCAAAAGTTTCTCATTGATTCATCAGAAAGCTATTTACTTCGTTTTTACTGTAAAAAGGAATTTTTGTTTATCCTAGAGTATAAAACCTGACAAACTAAGACCATTGTTAACTGGAAAAGGAATATTTTCGTAACAAAGGTCTTGGTTTTCCTGGCGAAACAGGTAGGTGTAACAATTAGGGATTTTTGCCGTACTAAGAACAAGATTTACAGAGAACTTCCAATTCCTGAACTACGTGAAACGAATTGTAACTTTTCTTTACACCGTTGCGAACTCTCGTTTTCATTTCATATACATTGGTCACAATTGAAATAGTGGTCGTGAATTCGGTGACTTAGGTTGAAGTTGTCACGTATTCTGAAGGACTGATGTAAAATGATTATAGACTGCACGAAATTAACTCCGAGGCAACAACTCAAACTCTATAGTGAATAGCTCCTTTTCCGCGGACTACAACCTTGGCGTGGTGGAAGGGCTAGCGCGTTCCAATGACCCCAAACCTGGACGGGCAGGATCAATTACAATTGCTCCCGGTAGGGCCACCCATGCCAGAAAGGTCGAAGGGTAGGAGCCAGATGGAAGGTAGTCCAGTGACGGTGTCACGTGAAAAACACTGTAGGGAAATGGGGGTGGAAGTTCCTCTCAAGTATTTTACTGCCCTGAAAAATGAATGGCAATCAAAGAGAAATGACTCCTGGCAACTACGGGACGCCACCCACTAGGTCGGGTGTCGGGCCCGGCGGCGGGGGGATGTAAGGCCCCCGAGACCGTCATCTCACGAAATCCTTGCACAACAGAGCAATCACAGGATACAAGGACCAAGAAAGATAAGAAGAAAAAGAAGAGGAGAAGGAAAGCACCGATAAAAATAGAGACTTGAAACGTTATTACCATGATGAGGGCAGGGATGCTGGAGAATATTAAACGGGAAATGGATAGAGGGAACATAGATGCCTTTGGGCTGTGCGAAGTGAGATGGAAGGACAGCGGGGACTTCTTGTGTGATAGTTACCGGGTAATCTATAGTGGTGGGTTGGGGAGTCAACGTGGGATAGCTATAGTATTGAACGCAAAATTGGGAAAGAGGGTGGTAAATATGGAGAAGGTGGGCGACAGGGTACTAGTGGTAGAAATAAAAGCACGTCCCACAAATTTCGTTTTGGTTCAGGTGTACATGCCTGCGAACAATCATAGGGAGGAGGAGGTGGATGAGGTGAACAGATAGAAGAGATGATCAGAGAAGTCCCGGGCAAGAAAAACCTAATAGTAATGTGCGACTGGAAGGCAGTAGTGGGGGAAGGGAGAGACGGTTATGAAGTGGCAGGGTTTGGATTAGGAACGAGAAATGATCGTGGAGAGAAGGCAGTAGAATCTTCCAGGAGAAATAAATTAGTTGTGACAAACACTTGGTTTAAACAGCATCAACATGGAAAATGCTGGGAAACACTGGGAGATATCAAATTGACTACATCATGGTTAGGCAAAGATTCAGGAACATTGTGAAGAACTCGCGGAGCTATCCTGGGGCTGATGCAGACTCGGATCATAATTTAGTGATGATGAATTGCGAAGTTAGATTCAAAAAGCTTTATGAGAGGAGGAAGATGAAGAGGTGGAACATGAAAGCTTTGAAAGGGGAAAAAAGGAGGGAATACCAAGAGATGGTGGAAAGGAACATAGGCGAAGCCGAGGAAATTGGTAAAATCGAGGGAAAATAGGAGAATATAAAAACAGGCATTGTAAGAGCAGCTGAGAAAACAATAGAAGCAGCGGAAATGAGGAGGGTAAAGAAGCCGTGGGTTACGAAAGAAATGATCGGGAAAATGGAGGAGAGAAGAATTGGAAAAACGTCAACACCGACATAGGTAAGGCGAAATACAAGGAGCTAAATAATCAACAGCGGCGAATAGCCAATCGGGCGGAGCAAAATTGGTGGAAAAGGCAATGCGAAGAAATGGAGAAACTGCAAAAAGAAGGGGAAGTGGGTGCGTTATACGCTAGGGTCAAATTGCGATCGGGAGGTAAGCGAGGGGAAATGGTACCAACGATTAAGGACAAGAGAGGTAGAAGATATTCAAGACAAATGGCGTGAATATGTGTAGGAGCTATATGACAGCGATAGTAGACCATCTAATTTAGATATAGAGGAGTAGGGAAGCCTAGATGAAGGTAACCGCGGGCCAATGATTCTCGACAGTGAAATAGAGTAAGCATTGAAAGGGATGAAGGTAAGAAAGGATGTAGGAGTAGACAACATACCTTCGGAGCGGATAAATGGTTTAGGAAATAAAGGTAGGCAAGCTTTTTTCGAACTTATACGTTGGCTCTACGAGGAAGGAGTATGGACAGAGGACTTCGTGAAAATAGTCTTGATTCCAATCTCGAAAAAGAAGAATTCATGAGAATTCGATAACTATAGAACAATCAGTTTGATTTCACACGCAGCCAAAGTTTTACTTCGAATAAGCAATAGTAGGTTGGAGAGTAAGGCCAATTACTGCTTGGGCGATGACCAGTTTGGGTTCCGGAAGGGTAGGTCAACTCGGGATGCGATTGCGGTGATGAGGACACTTATAGAAAGAAAGTAGACAGTAAACTTCGACTATTTGCAGACTATACCGCAGTGTACAGGGAAATCCGTAACGATAATGATAAGGAAGCGTTAACGAAGAACCTCAAGGCAATTGTAGAGTGGTGCGATGCGTGGCAACTAGAATTAAATTTGAAAAAATGTGTGGGAAACTTCTTGAAACGAAAAAACACCTCTCAGTACATTCATTACGTACAAAATACCCAATTAGAGACTGTAGAATTTGTAAAATACCTTGGAGTTAAACTAACCAATGATCTCTCGTGGAGCAAATATATTCGGGAAATTACTTGTCAGGCTAATCGTAAATTGGAATTTGTTAAAAGAGTACTAGGAAAGTGCGACGATAAAGTTAAAGATAAAGACGAGAAATCAGCTACTTTTCCCTTGTAAGTCCCCACTTCCAAGTCCGAACACGCTGCCAGTGTTTGGGATCCACTTGAGATAGGCTTAAAAACAGAGATATAACGCGTGCAGAGAAGATCAGCAAGATACGTGAAAGGCTGTTAAGATAGTCTCGTTAGTGATGCTGACCTCTTACAGCAACTAGGATGGGATTCGCTGTCAGACCGTCGATTGACAACTAGACTCGATCTTTTAAGTAAATTCAAAACCGATTTATTTTCAGAAGAAGTTTTCAATATCTTACGAACTCCAACATAATACGGTAGATCAGATGATGAGAATAAAACAATGGAAATAGATAGTAGAACAGAAAGGTTTAAAATGACATTTTTCCCGCGGTCAATAAGAGACCATAATGGCTGCTTTGAGACCTTGAATTAGGTTAGTTGACAGGTAGTGTAGCTGATTAATTCATATGCATCCAAATGCATATTTCTAAATCTGCCGACTAGTACTAACACTATGTTTTGCATGTTCCCTGCATGACTCTTATGCCACGTTTCCATAGGTTCATTATAGATTATTTTAGTTGTTTCTTCAGCATTTGTAGTATACCGAGAGAGTAGTGATTGTTGGTGAAAGTAAGTTTCTTCACTGTAGTTCATGTTGGTGATAATTTACACCCTTCCAAACACCCTTGTCATGGCTTGGAGGGTAATTAGTAGATGTAGAATAAAGTATAATTCAACACCGTCTGCCATACACCCTAGGAGTGGCTGGCAATACTGTGTAGATATAGCCATATTAAGCCTAGGTATTTCATTGCCGTTTTTCATAGATTCCGTTGTATGTAATTATTCTTGTTTTTGCAATATGCCTACCTCTATAGCTATTCACGGCTTTAAGCAAAATTTTGCGATTAGAAAGAAAATACTTTGGGAAACAGCAAGGCTGTATGGCTTGATGTACGCGGAAAAACACGTACTATGTTCATGTATGTCACTCAATGCCGATAACAAACAAGGAAGATATATATTAAATGTTCTACTTACGAAAATTGTTAATATTTGAAACATTGAAGGTACTTATAGAAGTCTTTGCCGTTTGTTCTTGATTTACACGCAACAGACACGTGAAACGTCTCATATCTGTGGCTCAATTCCCATAAAAAACTAAGAAGTTAACTATTAAATTCTATAAGAACGCACAATTTTTTGTATTTATTGCAAAACTCATATGGCAACATATGGAAGTTTTAGAAGTCACAGCCGCATGTTCTTGATGTACGCACAAAAACACGTCTTATATATCTACGCGCAACTGACACGTTAAATGTCATATATTTCGCTGAATGCCGATAACAAACAAGGAAGAGAGCTATTAAATGTTACATTCAGATAACATTGATATTTCAGATGTTTGTTTTGTCCCTAAGAACAGCAGGAATACTCCTTAAGTTACGTGGTTACGTACGTTTATGCGGCTTGGTTTTTCAAAGCACGTAAAATGGTTAATATTTATCGTATAAAAGCGGTTAAAAACCATTTTCGCAAGCGTCAATAGTGCAATACAAAATGAACATATTATTCCGATTCGTTATTAACTTTTAAAAGTTATAAACTATAGTGCGGCTGGCCAGTAGGTGCTATTACCCACCCGCGGTGAGGGATCGACGCCGTGGCTCGGATTTGGAATTAGGGTCCAACTAAATAAGGGTCGACCCTTCCACGGGGCCTTGAGAGCAGGTAAAATTTGGTGCGGCCCCAGCCAACGGATTTACGCCAAACATAGTGTATAATCAGGACGTTTTTGCTTGCTTTATTGATTTTTATTGCTTTGCTTGTATTGCTGGATTGGTAAGCTTTTGACAGGGTAAATTGGAAAAAAACGGAAATACTTGGGAAAATGGGAATAGATTGCCGAGACAGGAGACTAATCCGAAACTTATATATGACGCAAAGGGCGCCGGTGAGGGTGGCTGATGGTGAGTCAGGGTGGGCCAGTATAGGTCGCAGGGTAAGGCAAGGGGTCTCGTTGTCGACATTGCTTTTCAACATTTATGCTGCGGAAATGGTAAGACAGGCATGGGAAGAACTTGAGGTTGGAATCAAAGGAGGAAGGTATCTGATAAAGTCAGTTAGATTCGCGGACGATCAGGCATTGGTTAGTGGATCTTAGAAGGTACTGCAAGCTTTGGTAGATGTTTTAGAAATGCAGTGCGGGATATTCGGAATGAAGATAAACCATAATAAAACAAAAGGAATGAGATTCTCTAGGACAAAAAAAGCTAGGCTTATTATTAAAGTTGGAGGACTCAAACTCGAGCAAGTAGAGCAATTTAATGACTTAGGTAGTACGCTAGAGGAAAACGAAGATTGTAGCAAAGACATACGGAAGAGAATAGCGCTAGCTAAGGAGGCATTTAATAATTGAAGGGAGCTGATGACGGGGACATTGCATAATGATGTGAAGAATAGGCTGGTGAAGAGCTTGATATGGAGCGTTGCGTTGTATGGGGCAGAAACGTGGACCCTCAGAAAGGAGGGCGAGAATAGGCTGCAGGCATTTGAGATGTGGGTGTGGAGAAGGATGGAGAAGGTTAGGTGGACGGACATGAAGACCAACGAGGAAGTGCTTGAGATGGTGGGCGAGGAATGGAAACTTGTCAATGAAATCCGGAATAGGCAGGGTAGATTGCTGAAGTTTTTATAAATTGCGATGGGTTGCTCAGTGTGTGATAGAGGGAAGAATGTTGGGCAAGCGGGGATGGGGAAAAAAGAGAATAGGTTTCATGGACGGGATGAAGAAGGGCAGATCGTATGCTGAGGCGAAAAAGGATATACTAGAGGGAGATAGACCACTGAATGTGTGAAAGACCGGGAGGAGATTCTCTCACATTCAGCAAAACCTACCTTAACCGGTAGAATACTTTTAAAAAAGTGAATAGCTTTACGGAAAAGTTGTATAAATCTGTCCCGAACGGAGTGTTTCGAGAGTATTTGCACACCATGCAGACACCGTCACTACTACTGCCCAACAGAAAATACGGCTTCTTGAACAAGCAGATGCACGGGTAGAACTTCATCAGTGTTCAGCGACGATATTGCTTTTGTTAAACCTTGTATGATGCATATTTAACTCTGAACATATTGTTTATCCTTTACTACTTTCAGGAGGATATTTCTGCAATGAAAGTGCCATTGTGAAATCAATATGCGTAGATATCAACTGCGCATTCGTGAATAATTCAAATGGGCTGTAGCTAGTGCCCCGGTGCCCCGGCTGAACCTCAGTCACAAAGAGAACAGAGAGAATGTTCTTTTTTCTAAAGGCAGGAAAAAGTTATTTTCTGCAAGATTAAGTTCTTGTCAATGCAAAATAACTTAATATCGAGCATGCTTTTTAAAATTTATCACTCGATTGGTTACTTGCAGCGGCCCTAACGGCATTGCATGAAGGCTAACACTCTTGATAAATGAATGAGCGCAGGCAGCTTTCGTGGCTCTGCCTCTCGATCATAGGCACTTTTTAGAATTGCTGGATGCATATTTCAAGTTAATAATGGAGGCTATGTGATTTTCGAGCCTAACCAATGACGAGGTTTTGAGCACTCTTCATATAGGTACCTATTCACTCTAAGGAGTTACCACTGCCCTCGTAAAACACAAGCCGGTAACCCATACACAGGACTAACCAGCGTAGTGGAAACAAGGCATGTGAGCCCAGAGTCAAGTGAAAACGACGAACACTCATTATTGGTGGAGTTACAGTCGTAACGATATCTGGTGGAAGGTATGTGCTCCCCCTTTGAAAATACAAACGCCTAGAAGTATCTTGTGAGATGCAGACGAAAAAAGCACTCTGTTTTCATCAGGTTGAGGCTTCCTTTCCAAAGCCCAAATGAACGAGATAAGGCAGGCCAATGAGCCGCGAACACACTGGATTCGGTGGAGATACTTCATGAAATCGACTTTAAGCCAGGCCCGGCGTCGATCCGCTACGTCAAGTAACATATTTGAAAAATTGACCCTTGACCCTGCCCGCCTGTCTCACTTGTTCTCTACCTCCGAGTCCCCGTCTTTGACTGGATGGCGATGTAGATGTTTCCACAAATACCTTACTTCAAGCTCACGTTATACTGTTGAACCCGGGCGACGACAATTCATTTTAAGGTCACATTAGTTTGAATTAATTTCACTGCCGTTTGATGCATGCCACATTATCATACAAAATTTAGGCGCCACTCTGGCTAGTAATGTGATCAAGTCTAAACTAATACCTACTCCTGAAAACAAGATAAAATTGAAACGCGCCACAGCGGGCGACCTATTCAAAACACATTAATAATAATAATAATAATATAATTTATTGTTCTTTTGGTCATTTACATGACATGTACATTTGAACATGGTCAAAAAATCAAGATGAAACAAGTACTCACATAAGAATATAACAATTGTAACACTATTAGCATAATTACAATTTGTCACTAAAGAACTCATTGATGCTATAATAGCATTTCTGCAGCAAGAACTCTTTTAGATTTGTTTTAAAAGTAGCCACAGTGGACTTATTTTTTGTACAAGGAGGCAGTTTATTATAAATAATAGACAAGGAGTGGCGTGGGCCTTTCTTGGATATAGCAAGTGGCTGAGTTCTTAGGTGAACATTCCCTCGTCCACGAGTAAGGTGACAATGAATGTTAGAGTTAGGCACAAACAGAGATGGGTTCATTTTTACAAAAACAGCAGCATGAAGAATATATATACATGGCAAAGTCATTATTTGAAGCTCATTAAACAGGGGCCTTCCTGGTGTCCTAATGGATACATTAAGCATTGCCTTCACTGACCTCTTTTGCATGGAAAATGCCTTAATTGCTGCACTAGAGTTTCCCCAAAAGACAACCCCATATGCCAAGTAAGACTGAACTTTGGTATAGTACACAAATTTTAGAATTTTCACTGAGGTGGTTGGGACAAGCTTCCTAATCATAAATGTCCCTATGGCCATTCTTTTCATGGTTTCTTGAATGTGGTGATACCAATCGAGGTTCCCACTTATAGATATTCCCAAGAATTTTATGGAGCTAGACTTGCGGATACATTTATTTGAATTCACTCTAAAAAGAGGCGATAATACTGGTGGATTAATTTTATTATGGAATTGCAAAAAAACTAGTTTTACCCTCATTTATTAGCATTCTTCCTTCATCTCTGAGGAATAAAATTATAAACAAGTGTGATTAACAATAACTGCAGTTTTCGCCCCAAAAAACATTATACCAGTCTACTTTTTCCTTTTATTCAAGTTTCGGAATCCTATGACGATGATATCCCGCCACAAAAAAATTTCGGATGATGGGAGCACGGCAAGCGGGAGATCTAAGGTCTTGGTTTCGAATACCCCGAGAGGAATGGACGTTGCTTTTGTTGAAAGATTTCAGTTGGTTGGTTATAACCAGGTAAGCGGCCAATAGCTCAGGTCATTTGCCATTGAGAACGAAGGGTCGGTAGGTAGCTCAGGGCATGATTAGATGTAGAAAGGGAAAAGCACCCTGAGAAACCTGGCGTCAGCTAGCCTCCATAAGAAAGGTGACCAGCGGTCCAAATTTTAACTTCCCATTCAATCAACGGAATACTAATTACTTGGGTATATAGGATTTTTGGAATGATTAATCCTTTGAATTTGATTATTTTTTCGTCTGTGGAAATGTCGTGATTATCTTTTACGAATACATTCTTAATTCTTTTAGTTTACATAAGCGATAAATAGTGGCACCTTGTACTTTCCTAATACTCCAAAGTATATTTTCATTATGAATTGATAGAACATTTACTTTCCTTAGACCTTTTGGCACAGCCAACCTATTATTTTTAGGTAGCAAACGTAAGCTGATGATTCGTTGGTGCACTACTGCACCCTCCTTATTTCTAGAAAGGGTTTGTTTAGATTTTGAGATTCAAGTAAAGTAACAGACCAGTTGCTAACTAGCATTTTCATTACCAAATTCAAACTGCATCAGCGCTAACTAGCGAAATGGAAACAATATATGATTAGGAATCCAGCAACTGCACCAAACTGGGACCTCGTGGGATCAAATTTCCGTTCAAGTGTGACATAACCTTTGTAATGGAGCTCCTGACACCAAAGTCTACTAATAAGTCCCACAATGCGAAAGAACCACTTTTCGGGTTGTGTCGGGCACAGCATACCGCGTTCACGCTTTCTAGAAGTTATCGCCAGAGGAGATAAATAAGTTTACTAGTATACATGACGGGCGCTCTTTGTTATCAAGATAGAATGCGACCCGGTTCATGGTACAGGATCCATGGGCGCGCGACTAAGGCAAAGAAGACAAGCTTCACGAGGGGGCGAGAGGGCAAGCAATGCTGGATGATGCACCAAGGGTCGCTGCGATTCGTATGCGACGGACATCAGTAACGACGGGCCGGTTTCTGTCGGGAAGTCGGCCAAAATGCCGTGGAAAAGCGAGGTGGGATATCGAGGAGTGGGTTTGAATTAGCAAGTGCATTTATGACGGAATATTTAGACCCGAGGAATTTATCGATTAATAAAGCGCCGAGTAAGTAGGAACATCGTTACGTCTCGTTTCAAGAGCCACACCAAATCTTGACCTATTTTTTAATATTTCGATTGGGGGAGTAGTGTTGGACGAGTGCTCCCTTACGAGGTACTCTTAAATGATATCCCTGGGAAAACATAGTGGGCATTTTAGTCTCGGGAAATGCCTAACGCTGATTCCCTTCTCTTTCTTCTTTGAGGAGGCGGGCACTCGTCGTGAAAACTATGTCACGCTAGTGGTAACGTACCCAAGCGAATTAATTGAGGTGAGAGAGAGAGGAAATATTTCTCTTCAATCAGCTTGAAGTTATAAGCTATTTTAGAGCCACGGGAGTAGGTAAACATTTCTGTAAAAGCGAGTTTTTACCGAAAAAATCAACAGTTCATCATGCTATACACACAGATACATGCAAATAGCTGTATGGAATCGATTACGGATTTTATATTAATTTGTCAGTGTGGCATATTTTCATCAAATTCTGTTCTCTGTAACCACTTATCAAAGCGCGAGCTTTCGCCGACATTTTCGTCGGCTTCGTCAGGCAATAATGAATTAACTATCGTTATGGATGAGTCATCATTGCCTGACGAAGCCGGGTTACGGGTCGGGCAAAGCTCGCGCTTTAAAATTACTTTCAGAGTTGGCTGAAAGCAAAAATTTAATGAAAAATACCATTGAAGCTGCAAATACTTAAGTTGGCAACTAATAAATTGGTCACATCCCGAAATAAACTAAAAGCGAGGGTTGATCCTCGCTTTTAGTTTATTACTCAGAGGGCAATTGCAACACATTCTAAGGCATAGAAGTATGAACCTGTAACCTAGGTGGCTATGACTTAGGCGGGAAATTTCATCCTGTTTTATGGTAAAATCCCTTGACAATAAAATGCTTCCTACGCGGATTAGTGCAGCCATATGTGGATGCACGAATTCCCATTGAGCCTCTCTCCACAGTCAACATGCATCCAATGTATCTCTCCTCGGCAATAAACACAATGATTGGTTTCTTACTGAGTATAAATTTATTACCACGGCACAGCAGATTCATATTTTCATCAAATTATTGCTTTCTGCAACCACCTATCTGCGATACCTTTCTAAGATTTCGCCTAGAGGTAACAAATAATGATCTCTCGAAATTGAAATAAACACTGAAAATTAGAAAATCTTAAAGTATGAGGCAATGTGAAAACCTTTCAGTATCAATATTGAAGCACATTTCATAATCCTTATGTATTATTTTCATCCTACCTATTTCATGGATTAAAATTTTATGAACCTATTGTCTTTTAAAGACTGGCTATGACTAGAATAAAACAGTAATGCGATGCTGTAAAAGCCTAGTCTAAAACTGATATTAAAAATCTTAAGGTCTGGTAAGGAAACCCGCCGAGAATCATCGTCCGAAACTCCGCTACGATCTCGCATAAAATCTATCCACACCACAGGTACAATCAATATGCCTGAAAGGATGGTGTGATGTTTTAATGATTTGCCACTGATTAAGGGTTGGCATGGCGATCTTGATTTACAGCTACGTCCATTCACTATCCATTGTACGAAATAGGACGGGAGGATCCAGATAAGATAATGGAGGCAAAAAGGTCGGTAGGCCAACGACGCGAGTAGTGGCGCCCCTCTATTGAAAGAATGTCCTTGGTCCTCATCCCCTTGCTTAATGAAATGACGGCTAATAGACTTAATAGTCGTTACCTACCCGATAACAGGCAATGCTATTTCGATAGACCTGAAAGGTTCCCGTCGATTATTCCAAGGAAAACGACCTTATAGCGCATACATACATATATATACGCAGGCAACAACGTTAGGAGTTCAGTTATTACATTACCCCACATTGAGATAACACTGACTCTCGGAGCAGCTGAGCGAGCAGTCCCAAGGAGTTGGCGTTGGAAAGGAGCCAAACAGACAACTTCGCGGAAGGTAAGAGAGGCCAAACAAGGATTTAAAATTACGATTTTTGCGTTTTACACGGCTGTGTTGATAGTGCCAATTTGTCGGTTCAAAGATTTTTTCCCATAAAAGACTCCGTCTTAAGAAACACAGACAAATGTAAGTTAGTCAAATCCCTGAATTTACGTTGACAGTCTTGGGATTACTCCAAATGCGTCTCTCTTAAAACATTCTGACTAGGAGAAAATATCAAAAGAATATACTTAGAACGTAAATCCTCTATGTTATTAAATATTTCATGGTGAACTAAACAGCCGAGCTCCAGCGGCAAATTATCAGGCGAATTATTGAGCACCGATTACTGGTCAAAGACCCCGCTCTTCCATTCAAACCCAACAAACCGTCCGCATTGAACGAGATGATTACTGTGTACCTGAACATTGCCCTTGGACGGTAAAGTAGGTCGTACAAGCGGGGCTGCGCACCAATGCTGGAGACTTTCATCGACGTTTTTCCATCCAGACACAGATGCTTGATTAATAAAAATAAAATTTCTTTGGCGCTCTGGGTCATGTCAAACAGCAAGGGCATTTCTGAAGTAATTTATCGAAAAGCGGAATATAAAGGCAAAGAAACCGACGCGAGAGCCACAATATCCCCGTTGCCAAGCGGGGATATATTGGCTCAATACAAATAGGTGATTTCGAGCAATAAAAATGATCCCCTATTTGAATTGCGCAAAGGTGTACATGCGTAGACATGTCTACATTCCTGTATATTTGTGCGCGCATACTAGTATTTTGTCTCCACTGACGCTGAAATAGGCACGAAACGTTCAAGCAAAAGGTTGAATCTATTTCATATTTATTTTTCCCCTTCATTCAATTCCGATATTTACACAGACGTAAATATTAAAGTTACAGTGTCATAAGTATTATACTGATTACGTATGAGAAAATGTAGGCAAATAGGCACATTTTGTGGAATAATTTCGGTAGCGCGATCACCTCCTTCGGCCAGAAAAAGGTTCAGAAAACTTACTTTCTCTGGCCGAAGGAGATGGTCGCTAAAACGAAGTAATTTAATGAAATTTCTTCTTTTTCTATGTCTGCTATACATTGCCATTTATATACCTGGGACGTTCGAACTTTGATGCGTCCTCTTTAATTCTTTCCCTCTCGTATTTTACCCTTTGATCACTTACTTCCTATGTGCGGCTGATAGAAGAAAATGCATCAATACTATAGCGTCCTCTTAACAAGTGGAGAGAAAATATAGGGAAATAAAAATGCATCAAAGCTTGCTATAGATACGGGTAAGCTTTTTTGTGAGCGAGAGATGCGAATAAAGTAGAAATTTGAAATTACCAAAAGTTAATGAGGGTAACACAGTGATGCAAACAAAGCATGTATACAAAAGTTGACAGAGTGAAGAGAAGTAGAGAAATAAACATTGAATTTGGCTAGTAATAAAATAACATAGTCTTCATTAATATTGAATACTAATTAGGAATATCCGCTTGAGATTGCATGATATTTTATGAGTGCTTGATCTGAAATCAAATTTATATGCTTTACGTCATTCTTTTAACGTAAATTGCTTCTTTGCAACTAACCACACGGACATATTGACATATTTTTCACTGCATGAGCACATTTGGATTCTCAATAGATGATCCAATTCCTTGCATTTTTGGCTATTCATTCAAAGTTCCAATGCCCATTCAAAAAATAGACAAGTTATAATGAACATATAATTCGGATATTGATGGGGTGAACACTTTCTATACACCCATGCATTAATTGTTGTACTTTTTATGAAGTGTATTTGGACATTTTTCTTTATTTTAGATGGACTCCCATCTGAACCTACTTTTCTGGATATCATTGGTGCTTTCACACAGCGAAGTATTATCATCAGAATTAAAGGAGCCTATAATAAATGTTCCAGGACATGGAGTGTTTAAAGGCACAATCATTAATTCCTACATGGGTAATGTCATCCACGGATTCTTGGGAATTCCATATGCAAAGCCTCCAGTTGGTGAACTGAGGTTTAAGGTAAAGAAAGATATACCTATGATCACTAGTAGTAATTCAGTTACATTGAATTTACCTTTCAAATGCAATCCTTTACAATTGAGCATTATATAAGGGCCTTGGTACTCATGTTGGCTCCCTAAATCCACTTATCTCTCTTAAATACAATGTAGTAGGTATATTCACTTTCCGGCTTCAATATTGCCAAATTATGAACCTTTCAATGTCAGTCCCTAGGGTACCTAGTACAAAAGAATTGAAGGTCTTTAAATGTTGCATGTCATCCCCCAAATGGATGCTGAATTACTAGAAAATGGCTTGTGCTAATTATTAGCTTAATATGTTCTGATGGCTGTACCACAAGCACTTTAATATGCAGCTTGTATTCCCCTTTATGGCAGGCAACACGAGCAAGGTCCGTCAGATTCTGTATCCTCCAAGGATCCCTGTGTGGGTACATAGTGGTGGGTATGGTAATTGGAGGGTATGAATACAGCAGAACTTATGTTCTGCTGTATCCATACCTACACAGGGATCCTCTGCAATTGCAAAGTCACTTGCAATTGGTTATTAGCCTTAAGGCTAATCACTAATTAGTGATAAGAATAGTCTCTCTGGTAGTTAAGGAAATATTTGAAGATAAGTATGTAGAAATCCAAATTTTTAAGGCGCAGTACTATGAAATATACTCCCTGACTTGCTGTGATGCCTTGGTTATCCATGGCAATGATAACCTTATGGTAGAGAGTAGATAATGTTCCAATAAGGATGCATGGCAAATGGATGCCTCTTATGACAGGCAACTCCAGCAAAGGTCATTGGTTTTTTGGGTCTTTCAAAGTTCCCTGTTAGGTTTAGGATTTAGAGGCGCAATAGGTGATATAAGATAAAGAACATTAGTTAACAGCATAAGCAATAAACAAATTACTCATTCTGAATGTACATTACTTTTGTCTTACATGAGCAAATCAATGTCATGTTAAACATGTGTTCACCATTGGTTCATGAATTCTTTAACACTCCAGGTAAGTACCTTTTTGTATAATTGCTCAACTTCAAAATTGCCACGAGAAAAAATCAGCCTGGACTGGAAAATGATAGCCCAATTATTTTTCATGGCAATTCCATTGTATTTCACTGCTGCATTCGTGGCAGGCCTGAATACTTTGCATAATTGCTCAGCATGATAAAGTGTTTGTTTCCCTGACATACTTACAGTGCACACATCATAAACACCCTCTATTATTTCGTTACTGTGCTTCACCTTTTCACCAACGATAATCTACCAAAAGCTGAGTGATCTCATTTTCGTAACTCTTGGTTGCATTCCCACCTTTTTGACTATCATTTTTAAAATTTAAGGAATCATGAGCTGAATAAATGTCCTTCAATTAATCACATAGAAAGTAATCTAGTGACAAATATTCCAATGTAAATATTCTCTATTCATTAGATGAACCTAATTCTGAAGCTCCTTGGCCCTGCTCCATGTTTTTTTTAGTGCTTTCTGCTTTTTATTTGCATAGCAATTGGGACATGAAAATCGAAGAATAATTCAGCCACAAGCGCCTCACTAATATATCATAAAGTCTCCAAAAACTTGTTGTCAACATCTGTATGTAAACAGTGTACTATTTTCTGCATTATTACATTTGTAGCATTGAATTTATTGAGGCCATTTCATAACTTTTTTACCAGCAAAAATACAGTAGGTAAACTGATTCTTAGTGAAGAATCATATCTGAAATAAAAACACTCTAAATGCAAGGGTCCTTCTCTTCTGAACAAGAGAATTCAGACGTTAATGAACCCAAATTGAATATTCAAATTTTTAATGAACACAGAACTTTTAACAAGCACCACACACGAAAACGTATGCCTCAGGGCTCTTGTGTAGAAATACAGTGAAAGTAACACTCCAAGCCAGCCAAAGTTATTCACTGTAGTCAACTCATCGAAATAAAACCTGAAAACAAAAATAGCATAGCCTACTACAGAAGAGCTAGATACAGATTCTACCTACACGAAATCATTTTGAAAGTTAGTCAGAGATGTTTTTCTCTCAATACAAATGCAAAGCTATGAGATATAAAATAAGGTTGCTCTGAACTCCATAAAGAACCAAGTTGTCCATAAAATATGTTGGGTAATTCCAATGGATCACAATCATGCAAACATTGTTTGCTGATCTCAAAGAGCTTCTTCTGGAGCATTTGATTATACCATGGCAATCTCTTATGCATCAAATCAAAAGTTTGCAGATGTGATGCCAGCAGTCCAAGTGCAGTATTTACTACCAAGATTTTTCTCATTCGTAGCACAATCCTGACACTGTTTACAAGGACTGGTAGATTTCAAAAGAAATATTTCTTATACCTGGTCCAACTCTCCCAGATTCCTTTATCTACCAGAGTAATGATTCTTGTCACTGAGGCAAGTATAGTACCAATAGAAAGCATCATAGCAATTTCTCTGCCTTATCTCAACTCTAACAGGGATCATTATAATGCAAATTCAGTTATCCCAACTTATATTACCAACCACTAAGGAGCACCCATGCAAAAGTGAGGGTGCATGGGGCATGTCCACCTGAGGACATGCCCCATGCACCCCTGAGGACCTGCATCCAGTCAGTGGAAATGAATTTTGAATGAAAGGAATTTTGATATCCAGTATAGAAGAAGCATAAATTTGCTCTAACTTCACTTATGACCCCGTGGGCATCCACAAAGTATTTCAGCTTTCATCTGGCTTCTTCCAGGAGAAGATACAGAGAATTCTTTGCCAATGACTGCAAAATGCCTCATATTAAATGCCAATCTCTCTTTAGTTTTTATATTTGGGATTTTCCATGGGGAAAGTATTTGATAACTCTACATAAATAAAAAAAACAAAGTCATTCATTGGTAATCAAGACAAATGATTTTGTTTGTACTCTATCTAATGGCTTTGAGATGCACAATTGGCAACAGAAGACATTTCATTTAGTTTTTACACAGTATCAATGTTCACCATGATACCCATTATATGGGATGGTAAGGGACAATTAAAAAAGCCATGCCATTAAAAAGAGGATGCCATTCAGGGGAAATTTCGAAAAAATATTACAAAAAATATTACAAACCTGATAGAAATATGCCTCAAAAAATGTTTCAAGAGGAGAGTTTTATGGATAGAAGAGACTGCAGCAATACGGTCTCCCATCACTCTCACCATACTGAATATCTGGATGGAATACTTAAAAGCAACTATTATTCTTTTCAAATATCTTTGCGACTGGCCTTCGTGCACGCCTGTTAAGGTTCGAGCGGTGTCGCGGTAGGAGGTAGAGCTGTCAACACCAGGGAAGTGGGGTGAGAGAGAGGTGGACATTGCCATGTTTACTCATAAGACATTGTATCAGAATGTAAACGAAAGACCGCGTCTTGGTAGTATTCCGCAAGCCAACACGAGGCCCTTTGCGATAGGCAAGAGTCCCGGCCGGCGCCGTGGTCGAAGGAATTAACTCATTTACATACCTTACACTACCCGCATGGACTCATTATCTCGACCAGTTTAAATGGTCGTAGAAAGGATCAAGTAACACCTATTTTCTGTGAATCAAGCCGATTAAAACGAGTCCAAACACCAAGTAATTTTGCTGATTTTTGCCTATTTTTGCGATTGAACAATGATTTTTCTTTAAAACAACTTGTGGCCAAGCTCTTTAGCTAAAATACGATGCCATTGTACGTTGTTTGGTCTCAAATCAATTAGATAATACTAAAATAGATGTGAAATTTAAAATATGTTGGTTGAATGCTAAGAAAAATATATATTTGCAAAAGGTTAGAGCGAAGGAAGATCACCACGGCACACCAAGCAAACGAAGGCAATGGATGTTTGGCAACACAGCTAACTGTCTTCAAAGCGTGCACAACAGAGGTCTGAGAGCAACTGAATTTCCACTACTGCCTACTGCATTCTGGTTGGTTTTCATGGAGTCACGTGCCATCTACCCTCACTCCCACAAAACTTAGGTCTGCTTAGGGTCTGCCTCTCAGTCGCAAAGATATTTGAAAAGAATAATAATTTGAAGAACACCACCAACCAACAGTCACTATGGCTGAGGTGTGTCGATGAGACCCATGTGGTGTAGAGACATGACCTACAGAAGCTGGAAGAATTCAAAAGTAAAGAACAAGGCAGGACATTATTCTTCCTCAATGTCTTAATCGCCACTAGCTGGGACATATTCAACCAATTCAACCAACCAACAAAAGTATCTCCACACTGGATCCCATTACCATCTGGTTCAAATGGAAGAGGCGATGAAAACAATGATCCACTTATCAATCTCCCTCAGTGAGATGAACATCACAGGGCTGAGGAGTAGAGGAATAAGAAATCCTTGTAAATATTTGATCTGAGAAAAAAAGAGGTAGGAAAGACCATCTTCTGGAAATTAAGATTGCCACCTCAGCCACAGGCATAAGATGGATGACTAGAGAAAAGAATACTTGCCATATATTATAGGAATTATGGACAAGAACTCTGCGAGGCCTTCTGTGTTTGGCTCATCATGGATCCTCTCAGCCTTTGATTAAACCGCATTAGATCTTCCTTTAACTCTACCTCTCAAAAGGCCCCTCTCCCTGTCCCCACCAATGCCTCCTCCCACAACCTTAAGTTCAACAAATGTATCAATGTGGGCATCCTAGCCTACATCCCTCCCATCATATCCCCACAAGAACTTAAGATACTTGAGCAGGCACGTATTTGGCTCTTTGATGCTCTCTCACCTGCAGGAATCATTGAGCCCACTAACTCCTTTCTCCACCTCTTCCTATCCAATTTATTTTTCCCAACCACTCACCCTTTCCCCTACTTCTCCTCTCTCCCACTCTTCCCCTTTGCCTTGGTAACCCATCTACCTACCCTGGATGGCTAGTCTTAAGCCTGAATCACACGATACTTGACCTTGTACAAGTCCGAGGATGCTAGCAAGTACTGGATTTCTAGTACGAAACCTAGCATGCTTGAAATCTTCCTAGGAGCTATCACACGATACTTGAACTTGCACAAGGTATGTTTAGTAGATCTCTGATCTAGTACAGAACCAGATGGACCAGAACCATTAAATCAATACCTACACTTTTTCATACCTTATTTAAATTTGTAGTTTTAGGTCCCATGTTCATTATTTTTGTTTTACCAATATATTAGGTTATTAGTTTAAATTGTATAAAATTAAAGTAAGCTATTGACTTAATTTAACTATAGAATATGCTGATTGGTTTTGTTTTAAGAAGATGATATTTCTGTTATTTGTTTAGTTACCTGACTCTATATTTTAATTAAATTCCTCTTTGTTAAGGGTAGGTTTGGTCAAAACGGGGCTATTAGTGAAAAACAAGAGTCAGAAATAATTATTTTAACAATGAACCCCTCATCATCCCATATTTATATTTGGCCATGTGATATACAACAGTACTAAGTATTTTTGTAAATATTATGAAAATTTTAAATAATGTACTTTTTGAAAAAAAATTAAATCAAAATTTTAATTTGTATTTTGCAAAAAAATTTTTTATTTCAACCTATGTTGTGTTGTATATCAATGAAAATAACATACAAAATGTTGCAAACTGACGTCTTTCCCAGGTCTCTAGCTCAATTGGGACAGTTCCTGGAGTGATTTAAAAACAGTTCCATTCATGCTTTTTTGGCCAGTTTTTGAAAATTTTACATAGCCATATTTCAGAAACAGTTTGAGATAAAAAATTGAAAGTTGGTATTTTTCTTAGTCTCAGCACCCACTATGACTATACCAAATTTTAGCAAAATCTAAAATGGTGAGGTTAAATTTTTATCTAGAGTGTGTTGATTTCACATGGAATGGCTCATAAGTCAAAATTTATTAACACACATTATTAACAATCAATAGCTTGTGGCTGCATGTGAATGGGTTTCTCATAAAAGGGTGAATCAAAAATTCAGTATGTATTGAAAGAATTAAACTTAGGTACATAAATCAATTTTTTTATTCATTTAATATATGTATCTAAATTTACATCCTTCAAAAACTCTGATATTGAATAATAGCATTTTATATTGGCATGTCTTCAATTTTGGGAATAATATTTTTCATAAATGCCATATAAATTATTATTTACTGATAAAACTATGCATCTCCTCTCCTTTATAATAAGAAGATTTAATCCACAAAACATTTTTATCAACATGAACCATGGAGATCCACTGTATTTCTGTTCATTAAAGTTGACATCTTCGTGAGCTGCTAATGGCCTCTAACCTTTATAGTCCTTGGTGTAGCCTTTCAGAAGGTATAGCCATCTGCACAAGACAAGAAGAGAAGAAATACAGCATAAATTAAATAAATAGCTTTAAATATTCCAAAAGCTATATACCTATTTTAAGCGGGCTTAAGCATTTCACAAAGTTTTCTGGAAGAAAGAGGTGGAAGCTATTGAAAATTCATTTGGTACAATTTGATAAATGATCTCCATAAAATATGAAAATAAAAATAGTGAAATCAAAATTACAGCATATGATACAATTACTTTAAAGGCTAATTTTATACTCTTGTTTAATATTAAAACAAGTTCATCAAAACATGGCTGTTTGAAAGTAATATTTATTTAAGTTTTTTGATCTTTTCAGGAGCCGCAGCCTCCAGAACCTTTTGATGGGGTTTGGGATAGCACTCACTTAAGAGATGTCTGTATGCAGCACAGGCATTTGTATCCTGAAGGACATGACCAACTTTATGGACAGGAGAATTGCTTGTACCTCAATGTTTACGTGCCAAAGGTTAGTCAGTAATATTTCACATGAGCAATTAGAGGCATTTCTATATTTGGGCCAAAGGGTTATTGAAAAATACTGTACTTAATATAACAATTGTTTTCTTTAATTGCGAACACCTTAGCCATTCCAAGCTGGGACACTTACACGAGCAGCTCGTGAACAACCAGTTTAGAGGGCCATCAATATTATAATAATAGTACAGTACCCATTCCTAGGCTGGTGAAATGTTGTTTTACTCTTAAAGAGAGGCCCTAGAAAGATGACAGCACATTATGGTGGCAACTTAGCACAATAATTTATCACTCATGAGTGGCAGATGAAATTTTGATGATGAGATCAAGTATGGGTGCATTTTGAAGAAGGAATTAGCACAGGAGTGTGTTACAAAGTTAAATAAGAGGAAGGATAAAACAAACTTTCCGTGACTTTAATAAAATTATCATTTATGAAAGATCAAATGCAAAGGCACCCCTACATTGACACACATTCCTAGGCCTTCCACTGGTAACAAAAACCACTGTAGTCATTTTTCCGACATCCAAATTCAGTCACGTTACTATGAAAGGGTAATACCATCCCTGTATTTCCTTATTGAGAGTTATCCTTGTAATGATTGCCATTTTTAGCACATAATTAAGAAATTTCAGGTGAATTACAATCCTACAATAATAACTCAATGAGGGGCTTGGGTGGTGCAGGGGTAGCACGTTTGACTTTCAATCTGCTTGTAACTTGTCCGCAAATAATCTCCAGATTTTGGAAAAATCGATTAAAGAAA
Source organism: Ceriagrion tenellum (assembly GCA_963169105.1). NCBI lineage: Eukaryota > Metazoa > Arthropoda > Insecta > Odonata > Coenagrionidae > Ceriagrion > Ceriagrion tenellum. The sequence goes on from OY720638.1 coordinate 13,389,996, forward strand.
CCATCTCCTAATGAAAAATCTGGAATGAGACAGCAAGAATTTCCTTTCCTACATGGTACCCAACTCCTCCTCCCTCCACCTGCTGCAAGAAAAAAGTCTCACCACACGGCACTAATGGCACAGGTCAAGAAATTTTGGTTCTTTATCAACTGCCAGCTAGGGCAAGAGCAAATGCCGTGGAATTGGTCAGAGGACAATGATTTGGAAGGCAACAGGAAGCTACCGCATTAGTCTCTCTAGAAGATGTAGCCTTGAATTCACCAATATATGATGGCATTCCTAGCAGTAAAATATTCTGGAGGTAAAGCAGTTCCCCAATTGGACTCCCTCTGGGTGGTGACTACTGGGACAGGATCATCAGTTAAGAGCCAACAAATACCAGACAGAGACATGGATTATTAGCTCTTTTGGGGTGAATGTTAAGCTGGAGAATGTGATGATGGAGATGCTGAGGCTAAGAGTAAATCCTGGGAGTCAAGGAGATCAGGTGGATGGGGCAGACTACTGCTGGAGCAATGGGTACGTTGAAATATCATCAGGAGATAACCAGACTAATTCAAGAGTTGGCATCATACAGAAGAACAAATAGAGCAGAAGACTGAAATTGATCCAGCCATACAGCAACAGGATCCAGACGTTTAAGTAGGGAAAAGATCATACAAACACAGGAACAGTGCAGGTCTACATGCTGACATCCAGCCATACAGAAGAAGAAATAGAAGAACCGTGCCAGCAAAAGGAAGAGGTCTTTAGAGTGGTGAAGGGGAAAGAGGGCCTAATCATAATGGGAGACTTGAACACATTGGTGGGAGAGGGACAGAGGAGGGAAGCAGAATGGGAAATTTTGGACTCGGAAAAGGAAATGCCAAAGGGAAAAGATGAGTAGAGTTTTGCAATGAGTAGCAAATGGTAGCTGCAAACACACTCTTTGAGCAACATCAGCGCAGAAGATAGACATGGAAAAGCCAGGGGATGTTGTCATGTACCTAATAGACTGAATAATAGAGTGAAATAAAGGAAAGCAGTGCAAGAACAATCCCCATGTATATATAAATAGTGATCGCAACCTAGTAATCATGGAGAGCCTACTTCTATACAAGAGTATAAAGAAGATTAAATATGATGGGATGCAATGGGATGCAAAAATGCAGGTGGAAAGATGTAACAGAGAAAGATTTACCACGGCCATTGACAGAGTAGAGGTGAAACATGCTCCAAAGGAAGATGGGATGAGAAGAATGCAATAGCAGAAGAGCAACTGATGAGTGAGAGAGACAACACCAAGCAGCCATGGATTATGGCAAAGATTAGGGAACATTAAGAAGAAAATAAAAGATGTCCAGTAAATTGTGCTTGGATGATGTCTGAGGGCAGAGAGCCATGAGTCCTGCTAAGGGCTTAGGTTCAAGGTTTTGCCACTCAGAATGGCATGGACTTGATCATAAGGTTCATTATTTCATTAAATTTTCACTTCTACCTCTCTCGTCAAGTGAACTGCAGATGCCTCAGCCAAGTATATGTGGCTCTACTGTGCAACTATTATTAAGATAAACCATTTTACTATGAGTCAAAAAAATGAATGCACTTGGCTTTTAAATATGCAAGTACAGACTACGTATACAGATTACATGTACAGAAAAAACCATACAGGATAGTACTATAAATTTCCATCTCACTAATTCTTACCATCCTGACTCCCCAAAGCTATTTATTGGACAGTCCAATAAATACTCTACTACTATGAGTGAAACTTATAAAGATTTGTTAATTCCTGAACATATTGGAGAAGTTTTACAAAGTTAAACCTAAAACTACTGACTTTATTTTAGTTCCCAATACTAAAGAAAAATAGTCAGTATTTCATGTTGCTATTTTATGTACACGCCTAAGGCCTTAATTTCTCCAGAAATCCTTTGGTTTAATCGTTTTTGACTTTTGAGAGCAACGTTATTATTTGGATACAAAGTAATGTGCTGGTAATTGTGTTAAAACTACTGGTGAATGAAAACTTAACGACTAGTTTATTTAGTGTCATTCTCTTTGTTGACTTTTGTATATCGATGAGATACCGTGCCATCATGTCGTGACTTTAGGTTCACCGCACTGCCCAGTGGTCCTTATGGCCGATCTGTCTGGACAAACTTTTTAATTAAAATGCACTGGCTGAAAATAAACCAAACTTATAAAGATTATAAAAACGTCTTTTCACAACATTATAACACGTTCTTCAACAATTATATCACTTGGTGGAGCAGGAGGAGAAGGGGTCAGGTGGAAGGGAGAACCCCAAAAATTCATCTGCGAATGCTTACAGACTGATGAGTAGTACTTTGTTATCTTTATAGTGGCACCAGTCAGCTCACTTCGTTCCGCTACACTCGCAGCTGAGGCCAATTTAATCAACTGAAAAATTTTATACATGCCTTGCAGGGGTCAAACAATTCATGGCTTCGATAGCAAGTATTATTGTAGTTTTTTTGATTCCATATTGAAACAGTGTTCCACATCATTTGAGGAATATTTAAAATATATTTGTAAGCTAAATTTGTTTGGACTTAGATTTATTTTTCTTTTTTCTCATCATGTTTTTCACTTACTTTCTTGCCTTAAAATTAAAGAAAAAGTTCAAGGAGTTTATATACCAAAACAGTTCCTAGTTTTATTCCCTGGTTCCTCGGTTTTCACAAATGCACTCTTTTAGAATGCTTCTTGTCCTTTGTCATGAGTGTAAACAAACTGTAATTGTTATAGAGCAACCAGCAATCGAATTTTTGGGGGTACTCCTTTGAAAGACTAAACTTCTTCTGCAATAGGAAACAGCAATGAAAGCAGTCAGGCTACTATTCAGGTTGCATACAACTCATTTTTTCAGTTGAAAAATTTCTTATTTGGCTTAGGTTTGGCTGTCTACATTCCATGTTATTTTTCATTTTTTCCTAATATCGCCATGACTGATATTGTATCCAATACTTTTTTCTCCTCAGACTTATCACTTCAGAAATAAATTATTTATGGTGCATTAATAAACTTTTCTATGAATTAATTTTTAAAAGTTGCTAATTTGATTTTTATAATTATTTATTCAGTATTGTTGAACATGGTTTTTACAGTATACAAATTAATTCTAGTTTCTAATGTTTTTTAATTCTAAGTATATATGGAAAATAAAAATAAATTATTATTAAAAAAGGAATGGTGAATGAGTAAAAAGGAATGGGTCTCAAAAAGGACCAGTCCAGAGGGAACAAGTTCCCAAAAATGAACATGTTTGCCCATCTCTACCACACATACACCATTCTGGTACACTCCACTAACATGCCAAGAAGATTTTTACCAGGGTACAATGATAACATGAAGCACATTAAGCAAATAAATGTGAATGTTAAAAGGATCAGAGTGGTAGTATGAGGTGCACCACAGTATCCATCCTGTACAGTTGAAATACAAATTGTGCAATCTTTGTCCCTTTATAGTTTATTCTTATTCTAACCATTTTTTTAACTGGTGAAACAATCGTAAATCTTTTAGAAACAGATTGATTAGAATGTACTGTTCTAGTTCTACTTTATTATCTGTTTTACAATGATAAATTAGGGACATGTGGAGGATTTCATCATCCCTCAGTTGCTATGCCGCAGACTGTCAAATCTTATCCGAGGTCGATCGTCCGACATGCTTCCTGTAAGAAAATGAAGATAGGTGTTCCCCAGTAAGGCGATTGCACGATCCTGTCTAGTGCTAGAGTTGGCAATGCTGCTTCGGTGTTGCAACATTCTAGTTTGGTGTGATATCGTGTGTGGTGCATGTTGCCGGAGTCGACGAGTAAACGAAGGTCCTTGCATTCATTTCGTTGTTTGTATTTTACTTGTGGTTTGGGATGGATGACAATCGCATGCCAGTCAATACGAAGGAATTTCCATTTCCTTATTTGAAGAGTTATTTCGTTTGAGTTCAGCCACCCTTATGTTGTAGCCTACTCATGATGGTACAAAACATGACACCCTTTGTGTTGTTTCAGCAATTATAATTCTATGTATTGCTAGTGAAATAACAGGCTGTTGCAATTTATATGACTCAATTTTTCCACATTTCTACTGCACCATTCGACAGCTGCCGGGTGGTCTATAAAGTGGACGAACTTACAAGAAGTAATTGTAATTGTAACTGTAATTTTACTGATTACTATTTTAAATCTGTAATTTGCACTTGTAATTGATTACTTTTTTATAAATCACTGTAATTGAGCCCAGTTACTTTTTCTCAGTACTTTTACCAACACTGACAACAATATTCATGAAAGTTATTTTTCTCCAGTAAAGATGGATGAAATAAAATTTGGCATTACGGGCCCATCTTCCCTCGAAAAGAAATATGAAAAAAAATTCATTGCTTTAAAATAAAAATCTTGGAAATAGTATGAATTAACATATGTAAAATTATTATGATGCACAATATATTTTAAAGAGGCTAGTTAGCAATTGAACTTGGATTCCTATAATTTAGCATGTATTATAAAATTTTTATCTAAGTATGTTCCTTGTTGGCTAATAAATTCATCTTAACCATTCATGCAGACATCATCTGGGAATAAAAAATCAATGGATGTCCTTGTAGTAATTCATGGAGGAGGTTTCATGTTTGGATCTGGAGAGTACTATGGCCCAGACTACATCACAGATAGAGATGTGATTTTAGTGACCATAAACTATAGACTTGGTCCTCTAGGTAAGTATCAAAGCTAATCATAGTATGGTACCTAGCCAGCCTATTGACACACATTCACTGTTGATGAGCAGTGTCCTTGGGTAATCAGATTTAGGACAAAGAGTAATGTAAAAAGAAATATTTTTGTGATAACAATCACCAATTTAACCACTTCACTGGTGAATGAATTTTTCAAAAAGCACATGTCATTTGAGGAAAAATTTTTTTTGAGCATCAATAAAATTTTTTAGCCACTGTTCTCTGAGGATATTCTCTGAAGCTGCCATCTGCTGGCCAGAGGGCATACTTGAAGGATGAAGGAAGGTACATAAGAAACTCCCAGCGAGATATCTCGTCTCGCCCAAATGGGAGAACGCAAATTTGAACATGATGAGATATCTTGTCATCCCCAGGCAAGTGGTTAAGGGTTCCTACTTCCATTGACGGCAGGTTGGAATTTTTCGCCATTAACTAGATTTTCACATTAAAACAAGTTTTACCAGCACTGATGCCATCATATCTTCTCTGATGCACGTAATTGGAATTAGATCTCCTGACTGTATTTCATTCAAATTTCACTCCCGATGCCTCATTTGCGTAGCTTGCCAATGCTTGCCAACTATGACCAAAGTAAAATCATGAATAGGAAAATCAATTTTTATGCATTCATTTTTTAGGGAAAGTTTTAGGGAAAGTGCACTAATCAAATACACCCAAAGGGCTGGTTCGAGAAATGATTATAAGGATGCAGAAGTGATGCCATTTCAGAATTATTTGTTAAAAGACCAACCCGCACAACACACTGGAGGCCACCATTATGCAGGATTAGTGAGGTTCCAGTACATGAAAAGATATCACTCATCAATTGGCAAACAACTTACATAAACACCTTTGGGTAGAAGGGAAAGGTGAGGAAGTGAGAAGAAGGATGGAATGCAGGCATGGAAGCTGGGAAGAAATGGAGGAGTCCTGAGGGTATTTGACACTGTGCCTGGCTGTCTTGGGGAAGGGTAAGACTCGAGTTGTTAGGAGTTGAATTGGAAATTTCAGGGAATGAATAGAAAAAAATAAATATAAGCTGTACTTAGCAGGGGCCAAAATTTCAAAGAGTAAAAAACTCATGGTTTGGAAAATCAATTTTTTCCTTCTGATTCATACCTGATGTACACAAAATATGGAGTCCAGCAACCAAGGCAACCCATGTCGCAGGGGGGATAAAATTTCAATTTTTAAGGATAAGAAGTTTTTTTTTCTTTTTAATTGAATGCAAATGGTAAATGTACATATATTTTCTCTATGATAGGCATTTTGATCCATTGTGGACTTTTTCAAGACTAAAACTTCAATAAATATTACCAAAATAATGGATATAAAAATGCTGGATGGCCCCTGATGGCTAGGCAACATGCAGGGGAAGTATCCATTATCTTCAACTTTTGTGGCTATTCCCTATGCTACTCATCACCCTTTTGGCTTTCCATCAAGTAAATAAACGTAATAGCTAAATAAAAGAGAATAATGCATTATACCAATATATCCTAAGAATTAATAATTTTCTCTGTTCATTAAAGTATAACCAAAAGATTACGCTGACACAGAGTCCAAATGGTATTGATGCACTCAAATTTCGGCACTCTCCTCTTTGATGGTTACCCTACCAAAAGTATATTCACCAAAGAACACTCTGCAACACCACAACTTAATATCAAATTATAATGTGAATGGTGGCTCTTTTGCTCAGTTGAAGTAATATTCTGAGTAGGCATTTACAGTTTCTGACAATTTCAACTTCTGGCACAATTGCAAACTGCAGATTCTTCTGATTTCTTACATTTACTCTCTTAAAACACCCTAGGTTTTCTTGATTAAATAGTTTCAATATATATTGTATAAGTTATTAAATTTGGAAAAACAAAAATCCAGAAATTTTGGCTCACCCTACAGTGGGTGTTGAGAAAGGGGGAGGGAAGGGCAAAGGCGAAGCAAAAAAATAATGAATTATATTAAACTGGGTGAGCAAACAGCTTTGTAGTACCAAACAATTGAAATATCACAGTTCCAATACTTATTGCTTGCAGTATCGATGCAGAGGGCATGGAGGATGGCTTCAGACATGCAAGAACCAAAACAAAGCATGTGCGTGGAGGAGTGTTTTAGGGCTGGCAATTGGAGACTCAATGGTTGTTAACGTGAGTGGACATGAGGGTAGATGTTCATCCAATGTAGAAGTTGGCAGGTTATACAGGGAAGGGGACTGACAACTGAGGTCATTAGCATTACTAAGGACAGGTGGGTTGGTTGGAGAAAGATTTTAGGGGAGTGGAGAAAAGAGTGAGGGGGGATGGAGAAGAGTGGAGAAACCCAGTATCAGCATAAGCATCCTCTTAACAAAAGGTACTAAAGGGACCACAGTTTAAATTCCGTTAACCCCTTCCTACTGCTATTAGCTTTCCTATTATATCCTCAAACAGTTGCCAATTCCAGAAAATTAAAAATTACTGGAAACTTACCGTAATTTACCATAGTAATTTACCTATCTCCAGCTGTTCCTAAGCTCATGCTGAGAAATAATTCAATATTTATTTGAGGCACAACGATAAACTTTTCCTCAAAGCAGATATCATAGCATGAAAGCCTGTTAGAAAAATAGATTGAGCTCTCCCCCTTATTGTAGGCCATTATGGCCTAGGGGTTTACTAACCAGCTATGGCACCCTGTTCTTTCTGAACGGCGTACCATAGCTGAACTTTATTGAGTATGCTGTTCTTTCTGAACAGCGAGCCGTAACACCTCTATTGAGCAAGCGGTTCTTTGTGAACCATGTACCATAGCTGAACTCTATTGAGCATGCTGTTCTTTCTGAACAGTGTTCCACAGCTAAACTCTACTGGGCATGCTGCTCTTTCTTGGAGCTCACGGATGAGTGTAAGCCCCGCCCTCCATGAGGGGCATTATCCAATGGTTGGGTGGATTGTGGCTCCAACATCCCCTCCGCCTCTAGTCTCGCCATCTGGTCGTACTTGATGAAACTTGGTGAACACAATTTATGGCCCCCCACTGCTTCATTCATACAATGTAGCACTTGGCTCTTACTTTCAAATACTGTGTGGAACAGGCAGTATCTGTGAATCATTCATTTACTTATCAGTTCATTTCTCAGAACTGTTCCATTTGAACTGCTCAGTCCATTTTGTCCTATCTCTAGTGGCTACTATGCCTCCATCTTCAAATATCACAGCTCTTCCTTCCATGAGCTAAACAATTGTTTTAAACCGTCATTTTATTTCAGGGTTTTTAAGTCTGGAAGACGAAGTTGCTCCAGGAAACAATGGATTGAAGGATCAAGTTGCAGCTTTGAAATGGGTTAATAAACACATTGAAAGTTTTGGAGGCAATCCTAAATCAATTCATTTGGTGGGCCTTTCTGCTGGTGGGGCAAGTGTTCATTTCCACTACCTTTCTCCCCTTTCAAAAGGTATGGTTCAAATTCAAAAAGTCTAAGACTGAAACCATAGAGTGAGCAGTTATGCCCACGAGAGTTTCAGCATATATCAATGCTTAAACATGCATTTCTCCAGGTCTCATAAAAAATTCTTTGATAGGTCTCTTTAGCCATGGAATATCTGTAAGTGGCACAGCATTATGCCCATGGGCTTTGGTTGATAAGCCAAGAGAAAAAGCTTTGAAATTAGCTGCAATCACAGGATGTCCCACCAAAGGAGATTCAGCTGCGATTTTGAAATGTCTCCGTCAACGCCCTGCCACTGACATAGTATCTGCTATGTCTCATTTCCAGGTAATTAGCTGTGTATTTCATTACAAATAATGATATTTTTAATAAATGTAGTGTTTTGGCCCAGTAACTCATTTTGATATGTGCTTTGAAAGTTGGTGGGTGGTGCATTCACAGATTGTCTGCCCCAGACTCTTTTATATGCCCTTTTTATCAGTTTTTTACTCCAAAATCTACATGAAACATTAGAGAGATGAAATTATGACTTTGAGAAAAATCTAGAGCAGAAAGTCAAACATAATTTACCTATAATACAGGCCAGAAAAGTTCCAACATTTTATACCTAGTCATCCACTAACAATTCTCATTATTATATGGGTTTACCTGCACATTTAGAGATGGGCCATTCTGAAAATTACCACAGTAATATTTGAAAATTACCATGGTATTTTATGTAATTCGCCACAGTTCCTGAATATTACCGTAATTTTTGGTCATATTCACTTCTGCCTCAGATATTTTTCATATGATATTTGACAAACATTATTTTTAATCAAGTCTATATACATTTTATACAATCTTAATTATTAATAAAGGCATTTCCAAGTCATTCATGGAATATTTTTAGTTATGGAATATTTGTGGGGATGTCATTTTCAATTATTTGAACAAAAATTTCTCATGCCAAAAATAGAATGCCGAATTGCGTGTGGGAGGCCATATTTGTATTCCAATTCTCTTTATTTCTAATGCACTAACATAGCAATAATAATGGTTTAAATGCTTTTAACCCCTTGCGATTGAGTTTCCTATTAAATCCCCTAAAAGCCATCAATTGCAGAAAATGGAAAATTGCCAGAAAATTATGGTAATTTCCAAAAATTACCATAATTTACCATGGTAATTTACCCATCTCAATGCACATTATAGATAAGTGATGAAATCTATAGTCATGGTATGATTTTTTCTTAATGATCATCTTTCCCTATTTAAAAATTTCATAGTCTCCTCCAACATGATCTGGTCCATTCAGAAGCATTGAATACTGGCTCAACTTTAGTGCGGGATAGGGTGTAATAGACTGATAGATAAATAAATAAATTCCAGGTTGAAAAGCAACTCAGTTTGAGGAGAAACAGAGGAATTCTGATATCCTTAGCAAAGGAATATTCATAAGAAATCAACATGGGAAAACAAACTTTTATACATTCCTTGGCGGAAGGACAAATATTAGGGGATGTGCAGAGAGTGGAAAAGATGTCAGCAGATGCATTGTAAGTAATTGCGAAGAGCTGGAAGTGCACTTGAATCCCTGGAGAAAGGGCTCGAAGAGAAATGAATTGAAATTATTGATATGAAAATGTAACTCATTACAAGCCAAAGAGGCAAGATGAAGACAAATATGCAGATTCAGAGAGCAAAAAGAGAGAAATGGGAGTTCTCCTCATAACTTGGAGATAGTATTACAAGCTGAGGAAGGGGTTAAAAAAGTGGAGGCTAGCTAACTGAAACTGTGGGTACATTCAGCTGAGGAAGCCACTGTAGAGCTGTTGAAATCCAGTTTACTCAGCATTCTGAGTGAGTGCCCATATTCAGCTGAATGCCTACAATGCAGAGCAGTAAGTGATGTGACACAAGTTTCACTTGGTAGAATCTAGTAAAACTGAATACAGGGTCAGAGATGAAACTTTAATTTTTAAATGAAAGAAATTAGGCTAAAATGCATTACTGGGGTAATTAAGTAATACAGGGGTCCAACTGTATCGTGTATGCTAACTTTGGTAAAATGGACTGATGTTGCTGTAATGGAGTATTGGGCCTATATCCAGCTGTCATTCAAGGCAACTTGGGTTCTGACAGAAATATTTTTGTCAACATTTTCGATGTGTATGAAATATTTAGTAGTAAGCATTGAAAGAAAAATATTTTTAATTGGAAATTTTCTATGTCTAATAACTATCTGAAAAAAACATTGTACTGAACACATACATTTTTCAGACATTCACGACATTTATTAGATTTTTTTTGTCTGAGAGGGTTAATGTTATCCACTTCCTTAATTTCCACATTCCTCTAGAGTACTTTGAAATGTGCTTTTGAATTTTCACCAGTGTCAGTGAGCACAGAGAAAAAATTTTTCCCACTCACAAAAATGGCCAAACCATTCAAATTGAGCGATCGCGGAGAACACATATTCAGCCAAAATACTTCATAACAGATCTGTCAAAGAATCCATCCCCTTGCACACCATTTGGATGAGGTAGTGAGGTACACAATGGCAGATGGGAAGGAAATTCCGGCAATTCTGCTGCCTGAGAAGAATCTCTAAAACTCAGCATCAAAGGAGGCAGCTGAAGATCATGGGAGAGGATAAAATTAATACATACAGCAGAATAGAAGAGGCAAGGAGCACATGGAACTCCAAGTAAAGAAGAACAAGATGGACAGGGAAAATTAGAATCTACAAAAAAAATGAAAACATACATGATGGGGTAAAATAAACAGGAAGGCCTTATGAGGAGGACCAATGGACTGATTCAAACCTAAAATGGTTAAGTCATAAGGGTGCACCATATATTAAAGAGAGTACATGGGGTTGGATGCAGAAAAGTTGAACCTTCTTCAATATGAAAAATAATTACCTAACCTAACATGGCTTCTGAGCAAAATATGTCAGTAAATTTCATAAATACTGCAGATATTTCTTGGAATTTCGATTTAGCATTTTGCTAAACAAATCATTTCAGTGTTGAGAGAATTCTGCGATATTTACCAATGTATTCAGCAAATTAAAGACAAAATTAAACCATTCAATATAACCAATTACACATTTTAATGGCTTCAATATTCCCCTCTGCCACCAAGCAATATGATTCCATCTTTTCTTTTATATAACATATCACTATTTGGGTGAGCTAGAGAGTCAGCAATAGGAAGGAATTGAAGGCTGCAGCAAGCCGACCCTCTGACTGAACAAGAGATGCTTGAGATGTCCACTGGTCGAAAGAGTGAAATGGTGCGGCTGGTTACTCTCAAGGTGCATGGCTCACAAGTACCCCCTCTCACATTTTGTTCTGAGATACTTCTCTCAGCCAACTTCATTCATTGTTCATGAAATTATGAAAGGGCGCTAATTGACAAAATCATCAACATTAAGTGACATAGGGCAATGAGTAACCAATCATAAAGGTCAGCCTCCCATACATCTCCAGGAAAACCTCAAGAATACTTGCTAAGCATAACGTCAGCATGATCCATTAGCCACCTGGGAAATTAAGGAGCCGACTCTTCACTGTAAAAGATTATCTTGGGCTGAAATTTCTGGGCATTAATTGGATCCAATGCATGACAGGGGAGGTGTATGTTGGTGAGACAGGGCAGACGATCGAGACTCTGATTAAGTAACACAGATGGCATATCAGACTGGGTCATCAAGAAAAATCAGCAATAGTGGAACAAAGACTTGGCATGGACCATTTGACAATACTAAAATACTTAACCACTTCAAAGGCTACATGGAGTCCTTCACATTTGAGGCAATTGAGACCCAGATGGAATGAAGAAATTTTATCTGTGACATTGGCTGAGCTAGGCATGGAAAATCATGCTCTGTAAAAATTAAGGTAGAATGGGGTAAAATTGTCACTTGACCCAAGCTGAAGAATACATTAATAATAATAATAATAATTTTATTTGTCTAAAGATCATATGTCAAAGAGACCAATGCATAGATATAAGACATGTCAAAAGTTATTGATCAAAGAATTACATGTTTCCATCAATAAACAAGATACACTGCACTCAAAATTGATGACAAAAAAGCAACAAACAATTGAGATAGAACAATACAAAATACAATGATAATACAAAACAACTAAACTTTGCTATAAAACTCATGTACACTGTAATAACATTATTTACAAGATATTTTTTTAGTTCAGCCTTGAACTTTTTTTCTGGTGTAGTACATCTTAAATATGGGGGGAGTAAATTAAACATTTTAGTGCCAACAGCAATGGGGCTCCTAGAGGCTATTTTTTGTTTATGGAGGGTGACATGTAAACTTGAATGGGATCTTGTCAAGTGATTATGAATATCACTATTAAACTAATTTGTGAAGGTTAACCTTAATTAAAACACATAATTTATAAATATATAGGCATAGCACTGTGAGGAGCCTTAATTCCACAAATAGTGGTCTACAGGAGTGTGTTTTTGATTTCCCCATCATGATTCTCATTGCCCTCTTTTGTATAAGAAATACTTTGTTAAGGAGAGTTATGGCCGATCCCCAGAAATTCAATTGCATAGTTGGCTTTGTCCACAAAGTTACAGTGATATAAAGTCAATAGTCCATCTTGAGATACAGTGTCTCTGAGAAATCTCATACCATACAAGACTACAGATAGCTCTCCAGTTAAATTGAAGACATATGTAGACCAGTTAGGAGGCAGAATTGACCAACAGTCCCCTGAAGTCAATAGCAGAGGCATTTATTGAAATGTCAGTAGCCAAAGCTCTACTGGTGGAAGACTCGAGAAGACTTCATCAAAATCATTAACAATCGTCCTCAATGATTTCATTCTTCATAGTTTCAATTTTTAATGCCATCATTCCAAATTGGTATTGATTTTCACAGTCCCACCAGCATAGTGATCAACTGTTTCCTCTTGAAGTAACAAGTGTTCAACCTTCTTAGTAACTACATAGAATAACAATCATCAAGAACACAACATGTAGTAGTAAGAGGCTCAATTTCAAGATTATCTATCATTTTAAAGAATCATTTTGAGGACTAATATCTGGGTACATTAGACTGTTCGCCTAATTTTGGGTTAACATGTTGTTAATGAGAAAAAAATTTCAGTACTTTCTGCTTTTCTTGATTTTACATCAATGTCAATAATTAAATTTTTGGAACATGGGCCAGTTTTACACTGAAAATGTTTCATTTTATAGTTTTCTCAGCCTAGAATTCTTATATAAGCAATAGGTAGACAATTGTTCCAATATGATTATTTTCATAGGTCTGGTTATACAACCCATTTTCACCATTTGGACCAGTTGTGGAACCTGCTGGCTCTGAAAATGAACCATTTTTGCCTGATAATCCATTCAATTTACTATCAAATGGAAAGTTCCTTCATAAACCTTGGATCACTAGTGTCACTACACATGAGGGCCTCTACCCAGCAGCAGGTAAGCTTCATTAAAAGAGTGTTGGCTCTAGTTGCACATTTTAATGTATCAAGGTTTTATGAATGGCAGAATCACAAGGATTGATGAAAATATTTTGAAGCACAGATAACAAACCAATTTCAATCCATCTTAAAACCCAATCTCTTTTTTAAGTTATAGCTCATACTAAGCTCCATTAATTATTTGATGACATTGACTATAATGAACTAACTTATTTTTAAAAATTGGCTAGAATCTCAAGGAACTTTACTCCAATATATTTGCTGGGTACAATATTTTCATGACTTAATAATACCTTTCTAGACTGGGTAGCAAGTGAGGAACGTATGAAATATCTTAATGAACATTTTGATGAGTTGGTTCCCCATATTCTTCACTACAATGACACCATTCCAATAAATGATGTTAAAACAACCTCACAAAAAATTCGCAGCTTTTACTTTGGAAGTTCTGACATTGGATTGAATCAAAGAGAAGAAATGATAAAGGTAATTTTGTTATGGTTGCATGCTATCTATGGGTTGCATGTTCATATATTATATTCACAGGGAACTAGAATTAGATAAGTGGTATAAAAACTTTTAAAAGAGTTGCATGTGCTGTAAAACTCATTTTACAATTAATTGCACAGATTTAGATTAGTAAACTTTGATTAATAGCAAATACAGCAATAAGTCTTTGATGTAGCGAGGGATGACACCCAGAATCTTACTTGAACTCATCAGAAGCTTTGTACTCTAGCCTTTCATTTCACCTGAATGCTCAATCAATAGTCATTTGATTTACTCTTGCCACATACATTTATTATTAGAGCAATTTTTCTGCTATTCAAATGAAGCCAGGTCATGTTTTTAGTAAAATTCATCCTTGCTTCAAGGAATTCAAGAAGGAATATGCCTATTACATGAAATGGATCCATAAATCATTTAAAAAAATTGTCTTCTTCATTACAGATGTGCTCTGATAGACTATTTTTCTACGCCTCATCAAAGGCTGCAAGGCTACATTCAAAGTTTGCACCAGTCTACAAGTATGAATTTTCATACAAAGGCACTTACAGCATAACAGAAGCCATGATTGGATCAGATGAATACCTAGGTGAGACTACATATACCAACCACAAGGGCTAATCGAACATATTGGAATCTTCCATTCCATATCATAAGATTCCACTTGCCAGTCAAATTTGTTAAGAATCCCATATTTCCAATTGTGAAATTTCTGATGAAAGTATGAACAGTCCAAAGGTATTATTCAGGGCCGGAGCATAGGCCATGTAGGCACCAAGAGGAAAGGGAGTACCTTGATTAGCAGAGCCTCAATTATATGGGGCAACAAAAAATGTAGGTACTAAATACATTGAAAGCCAAAAACAAGTGAGGGGTGCACTGAAAAGTCTCTGACCTAGGGCATGGCCAACTGTTAATTTGATCCTGTTGATTTGATGAACTGTTGATTTGATGAGTACAAATATGGCCCACAGTGAAACCTCCACTATTACAAGAGATTGACGGCACACATGCAATCAGCTTCAAGACTGCCATGCAAAAGAATGAGCTTTTCTTGGGCCCTCATGATGAGAGCTCCATCCCTGGTAATAATCAGCGGAAAAGTAACCACTGCTAAAATCCCTTGCCCTCTGAAATTTCATATGAAGTGAATGACTCCACTTGACATGCATTAGATAAACAACAGCATAAATATGATGTTTGACTTAGGTGCAGATAATTCTGTATAATAAATCAGTTGTAAAATAAATTCAGTAGTATAATAAATATTGCAAGCATAAATTCAAGACATATCCACAACGGCCGTTTCAGAATGTTTAGCACCAAAGAGCAAGAGTCAGATCTACAGGTGGATAGGAAGGGGGAATAAAATGGAGATAGAACATATTTCACACAGTTCATTTCAGGTCAATGCATGGTTGTCTGGTACCCTTAAAATTTGATTAATCCAGGGGACCTATTTCATTTTTTGGTTGCAAAGGTAGAAGCATGCAATAAAACATACCATCGAATGAGAGATGGAAGCCAAATGGAAGCTAACATATTAATGAAGGAGCAATCTCTCTTCAGTACTGTTCAACATGTACTTGGAGGAGACAATAAGAGAAGCACAAGAAAATGAACAGAGTGGAATAAAGATAAATAGAGAAGAAATAAACATGCTCCTCTTCACAGATGATCTCGTAGTCATAGCTGGAAATTGCGATGATCTTCAAAGGTCACTAACTGCAACCGACCAAGTTCTCCAAGAATACAACATGAAAATACATAAGACGAGGAATTAGAGCCAATGGATTCCTTCAACTATCTCAGAAGTACCATCTTGTGGGACGGAATAAGTCATTCTGTACAACTGATATCAAGCAAAGAATAGCCCAAGTTAAGAAATCGTACATGGTGAAAACACAACGGCTGTCCTCAAAGAAAAAAGGACTACAACCTACGGAACAATATGTGAAAACTTCTGTGTGGAATGTGGTACTCTTTGGATTGCTAGCATGGACCATTGGAAAAGCTGACCAGAACAGACTAGAAGCCTTTGAAACCTGGTACTTAAGGAGGATGCCGAAGATTAAAATGGACAGGCAAAATAAGAAATTATGAAGTTTACTCCTCCAGATGAAGATTCCTCTTTCAGTCACCCTTCCTGGACATCCTAAATACATCCCCACCCTCTGAGCATTTCCTGTCATCCCTCTTCTCTCTAAGACACATGAGTCATACTAACAAGGTCTCACCCCTACTCAGCTGCAGACAAGACCCTCAATCCCTTTCCTTCCCCTCTTCCTCATACCCTTTCATGAGTACCCAGACCAGTCCAGGCAACTTCGTCTAATGTCTATGACGACAAGTATTCAAGGCCGCATTGAGATTGAGAGAGATTTTTCTTAAGCAGTAGTTGCACCATCATCGAAAAATTTGCTGTAAGTCAGAGGTGGGAAAGAAAATACCTAATTAATTGAATGGAAAATTCTGGATCAGGATATCCTCAGTGTTGCCCCTTAGAGACGAAGTTTCTCTTTAACACTTCTTCCAGTGGATAAGAAGTTTGCAAAATTGTGGAGTGATTAAGTAATCAATTTCAATATGAAGTCATTACATGAGCTCTAGAGCTCATGATGCAGAAATACAGCTGTATTTCAGCTCATAAATAGCAAATAAAGAAACCAATTGATGAAATGGTGCTCCAAATGTCTCCCAACACCCAAGAAATGGAGAAAAGATTAAAAATAATAATTTTCTTTTATAACCAAGTAATGCTTGAAACTGAACAGAAATATAAGTACAAATCATCAAAATGAAGTGAGACTAAGTAATGTGTTTATAATTCATTCACAAACTTCCATGGGTGATTTAGCGTTGACAAGAATGGAATGGGCAAAATGTCATCTTTGAAAGAGAAGGAATATCCTGAGTGGCAGGAGAATCCCCACATTAACAATTTAAAGGCTTGACATAGACGGCAAAATTCATCTCCACATAATTTTGGAAATGAAAAAATAGCCTAATTTTGTAATTTCACAGTAAGTCATAGGCAGGTATTCATCGGTTGAAAATAGGCAGACATTTCTCAAATAATACTCATTTGTATACAGTACCCTAGTAGCACAAAAGTGTTTCAGCATATGCTCAGAAAAGTTTTGCTATTTTAGAAACATATTTTCAAACTATTTCTTGAGCATATATGCTATAAATGTGCTGCTGGTATTTTCAGTCAAATCTGTTTTGAAAATTTTATGAGCATGTGCTCAGCATATGCTAAGAAAGTATGCCAACCATTTTTACACTAGCATATTGTTAGCTTATTTTCAGGAGCATATTTCTAGCACTTATGAAATCTTGGGAAAATATGGTTCAAGTTTCAGTTTTTGTTTCCTGAAATGCCATTATAACATGTTACACCACAAGTTTGCATTTTAATTGATTTTTACTCTCTAGGCTTGTCTTTGTAATTTCAATGCCAGCTTGCTGCAAGTATGCAAAAGGTTGCAATTTTGTACTCATTTTCCAAGTTTGATGCAAGCCTGTTAAAGGTGTGCACTTCTGCGAACGTATATAAATTATAACCATGCCCAATACTCATAATGAGTAATACAAGAGTTGGATGCTGTGGACACATGATTAAATAAGGTACAGGTGCAGAAACTGGGTGTGGGATGCAAATGCAGATGTATATGCATGATAGGGTGCGAACGCAAGATGAGGATGTGGAGCGTGAATGTGGGACACGAGTATGGATCATTCATGATAAGGGTGAGAGCAAGGCCCAAGGGCAAAGTACTGCTATGAGGTTCCTATGATCAGAAAACACTCCCTGGTGCCTGGCCCCCCTGGGCCCGGCTACACCCAGCCTGGTTCTTGAGGATTTTGCCCTCCCTGGTTCCCCTGTCAGTAGCCCTGGGAGTGTGTAGGGAAGGAAATGTGGGATGCAGTTGAAGACACATGAAGGGTGAGGATGCAGAGTTAACGGGCAGACTGTACATAACTAACCTAAAAAAATGCAGGCCCTCTTTTTGCTCAAACGCTTCCCGACAGAGCACGTCTGCCCAGGGCCCCAGGTATTTTGCCCCTCTTGCCTTCCACTCCTCTCGGCTGGTCGTTGATGCTTTTCACGGCAATTTCACATTTACCGGGTAAGGCCAATGCCCGTTCGGGCCTATTGAAACCTTTCCTGCTTGAGAGTTAAATCCATTATAAATTTTAGCGGTCGTTTCAATCATTATAAATTAATGTCACTATTTGCTATAGCTATTAAATTTTGAATCTCATTCTTTTTCCTTCTATTTTGATTGGCAATGGATGTTTAGCTTTTAAGTTTTTTATCTAATCCTTAATTTCACTTGGGAACATGTGATTTGATTAGCCAAAACCATTTAAACTTAAGAGAGGTTTTAAAGTAATTTATTTTCCCAAATCACAGGGGTAGCCCATGGAGATGATATTGCATATGCCATATCTCTGGTATATGTGAAGCAGTTTGAAAAAATAGACAAGCCTATATCAGACCTTCTCCTTGATTTTTACACATCTTTCATGAAGAAAGGGTAAGGCAATAAAAATTAAATCTCATTTTTAAAAACTTTTCCTTCAATGACATATAATTTACTTTCAACCTCCAGAAAACCTATGAGCAAAGGAGTAACATGGGAAAAAGTCAACCCTAATCTTGACTCCTTAAACTTTCTTGCCATTGCATCACCAAATGATATAAAAATGGCTTCTTCAAAGGACTATGGGAATGAAAAATTCTGGGATTCATTGAAGTTAAGAGAACTCCATCATTTGAAAACACACCACGAAGAATTGTGAAATATATGAAGTGATGAAAATATGTTGATAAAATTATTGCTGTAATTTCATAAACTGTGGCAGTAAAATCCAATTTCAAACTTAAGTAACACACCATTGTTTAAATTCAATCCTTAAAGGTTCCGGGACATCTTTCATGATATACAGCAAAGGTATGATATTTGCCATGAAAAAAATTATTTGAATATGATGGGATATGAGTCTAATCTCCCAACTAGCAGGTACGTCAGCAAGTTACACCAATAACCATCTCTCATGGTAATCAAATGCTAGTCAAATCGATTTAAATATGTATTAAGTTACTTAATATGAGAGAAAAGTGCTTTTACAAAATGTCATAGACACATCCGTTTTACCATAACTGGTAACAAATCCCCTGCTCTTATAGGGATACCAGCAATACTTCAGATGAGGCTGGCCTAATACAGAGTACCATTTAGGGGGTGGATATCCCTCCCAGGCCCACTGACTCATCCCTAAGATGATACAATACTTTTTACCTCCCTTACCTCCAATTTCCTGAGTTTCCTTCCCCACCTGGAAATAATATTATGGCATACTTTGCACCATGACCCCCCTTGTGTACACCATTGCACCCTTATGTAGAAATGATATTCAGTTTTCACAGAAAATTTGAGAAACATAAGTCCTGCAGTACCACAGGACTAGTAAGTAGTCCATGCCACGCTATTGTAAATAGAGGAAACAAAAATGCAGGGGATTACAAACTTTCTTCATTGCCTTCATTAATGCCCTGCAAAATTCTTAAATATGTATATAAACTACAGTCAGTATTGTGATGTTTTTCTTTATGGCTGCAATTCATTGTTTTAAATAACAGCACAGTTTCCATAAAAATATATCACAAGAAACACAGCCTTATCTCTTTGCCCTTGATATTCTCAATCAGGCAAAATACAAGATTTGAAGACATGGCATTGGCTTCCAGGTAAGCATTCATTAAACAAGTAAGCAATTTTAACAATCAACATTTAACCAGAATATTTTATCATAAGAGCAAATTACAGGAATATCAGGCATTCAAAACACACATGTAATGACCCAGCTGTCTTTAAAAGGCTATTTCAAATAATTCATTAAGGGACTGTAGAAGGTTTGTCTTACCTCTACGGATTAAAACCCAATTAGAGATACCTGCCTTTCTTCCTATCTTCATCACACAAAATGTGGTAAGGTCTATAGAGGAATCTAGTTCAGACATTGATAGCATTTATTAATGCAAATAGGGGACTAATTAAGTTAATAGGTAATTTCTTTTACAGAAAAATATTACTTTATTTTATAAATTATATTTTGTCCTTTTCTTATTAATCCATGTAATGCCCAAACACTTATACCTGAATAAAAGCATAAGCTAGTCATTAATTATATCAAAACTGTTTTGATGAGTGGTTTTAGCAAATAATAATGTTAATTTTCTCAAAATTTAAAGAATCATTACTCATCTTTTTTCAATACATCCTAGTTCTCGGGCAAGGTAAAGTAGTCGAGGCTCTATCAGATTGAATGTTGCATAATGTCCCGCACAGCATCATTGGGCTATAAGATCATCATCATCATCTTGAAAGATTAATTAAATAAAAAATAGTTCACAAATTGAGGGACCTGTTGTGGCATCCATGAGCTAAGTCATTCACCTTTTATTCAAGGAGTACCTACCTTATTTATTGCTACGAGGGGCATAGGATGCATGAGAATTTTGTTGCATAGTGATTACATTGTCATGATGAAAAATAAAACTAATACAAAAACAATTATATCTTTTTCAAATTTTAAAGTTATATTATGTTATCAACTACCTAAGAAAAAGCAACTGTGGGAAAAACATTCAATTACTTTTGACTCAATCTCTCCCTCATACCAGTCTTTCTCTGAATTTTATACAGCCCTTGTCATGAGGGTTGGTTTTCTTGGTGTGTCAAACTATGCAACTCAGCTCATTGGATTCCCTCCACATTAGTTTCGTGGTTCTTATGACCATGCCAGTTACTTCATGCATCCTACTGGGTTTTAGAGGTCAGCAGTGTACTGAGACGCTATGATCAGCAGTATTGATTCGTGGCAAATTTCTGCGCATTTCCATATATCAAGATTGAACAAGTATGGGATAATATCGTCCTTATGTGGCAGTCATTTTCTCATCGTTGAATGCCAATGAGTGGCCTATTTTGACAATCATGTCCTGCGATGTCAAAAAGGCAATAATTCTGCTTTAGAGGCCTCCAATGTTCTGCATCTGATGGATCTTCCAGTAAAACCAATATACGCATGGCTGCACCACATCACACACAAAGAATTCAGTTTACTTAACAGACACACATAGTAACAATGATGACAGTGGGACAAGATGATCTCCTTGTGATTTGTCGCCATTTGTTTCGACATGATCATCTCCACTAAACAATCAAAGCGGCAATATAACAACTCTCGAACTGGCCTCAGAAAGAAATTCCTGGTGCTCATTTATTCTGCCTGCAAAATTCATATTTCCTGTGGGATGAGAAGCACTACAAAAGGAAAGGATCAGCAATGAGATGCCCATTCTCACATATTGTGGCAAATCTGTGCATGAAGGACTTCAAGCAGAAGACTCTAAATCCACCATGATGCCATCCCCATGGCTGAGGCATGTGGATGACTCATTTGCCCTTGGCCACATGGCAGAATGAACTCCTTCAACATATGAATGCCCAACTCTCCAGCATGAGTCACCCAAGAGATTCTAGATTATGATCAGCTGTAACTCCTGGGTGACTTAATGAGCCTGAAGGAGCCTCGGGCATTTGGTGTGAAGGAATAAAATTCATACAGGTCTTCAAGCTTCTTCCCATCACATTGCCTCATGAAAACAGTTGGACTGGTCAAGATGCTAAGTCATCAAGCCATCATCATTTCAAAAAAGAATCCAATTCAGAAAGAGAAAGACCACCTTGTAAAAGCTCTACAGTATAGGCTACCTACCAAAAAGAGAAATGGTTCAGAAAAGGGCCTTTTGAAAGAGAATAATGGAAGATGAAAGGAGAAATGTAGCTAAAAAAAACAGCAACATACACTACCTTACCCTGAATTGCAGGGACCTCTGAGAGAATTGCCTGTATTCTGGGTAATCATAACATCAGAACTAGATCCAGCTGCCACAAGAAAACAGGTGAATACCTGCCCAAGGGAAAGGACAGGGTTTCCCTAACTCAACACGAAGACATATATGTACTGGAATTTTCTAGTGTCAAGTTGTATATCATCCAAATAGTAATATGCAGGACACGGGAGCACAAACAGGAGGCCAAAAAGAAAAACTATTGATGTTTGGTCCAAACCAGGCCCAGTGGACTTCAACAATGAGAGGATAACCATCACTATCCCATACTCGTTCAAGAAGCTAATGAGACAGTAGTAAAACATGTTGAAAACAAACAGGGAAGATAGGTACACACTCTCCAGCACTTGCCAGATGGCATGAATCAAACAGGCACCTGATAAAAATTCTCACCAATCAGGAGCAAGATCTCAGCCACCCTCATTTTAAAACATTGAAAATTGCATCTAAGCTTCTAATCTGAAAAATTCAATAGGATGGCTAGGGAACTGTAGTTATCAAGAGACTACACAATGTAGAAGGGATTCTGAAACCCAAGCTGCACACTTGCCAACAGAGGTTCTTATGAAGTTGATGATAAGGTGAGGGACTTACTGCTCAGGAATAGGGGCCTTCGTTCAAGAGGAAGGGCATTTGTTCCTTGAACAAGGTATGTGACTGCATTCCTTAATCACTTGAAAATTAGACTATCGGCTGAAAAAGTACTTAAATCAGAAAACAGCAATGAACATAAGTGTGTATGTATTAAAATAAGCATAACACAGAATTCGTAATTCAATTCTCTACGATAATATCCCCACTATTGTCAAAAAGAAAAATGACTGTCTCATGAGCCTGCAGAAAAAGGATAGTGAGGGTCAACTGCCCGCTCCTCCCCTATGAGTAGAGAACACTCCCATCACTCATAAATCTGTTGACATTTTAGTGCTGAATGTGCAGTGTATTAGGAACAAAATGTGACAAATTGAACATTTGCTTAATAATGGGAACTGCGATATCATGTCTATCGGAGCACTGGCTTCATCAAGAATAAGCGGACTTATGTCACCTACAAGGCTAAAATCTTAGCTCTATTTAAAAATGGTGGCATGTGCATTTTTACTGCAAATATGCTTGAGTATAAGGTTTTACATGTGAACTACTTCAGTGTTGATCTAAACTTTGAAATTGTTGCTTTTCTCCTTAAGTGCTATAATTTAATTGCTGTTTCCACATATCGTTCACCCAAAGGTGACTTTGATATTTTCTGTGAGCAACTGGAACAGGTCTTAAATTTTCTTCAAAGATATAATGTTAAAATTGTTATAGGGACGGACTTAACCCTTTCGCTGCTGTGAACGTAGTAGTTACGTTCGCCCGGTTGACTGCTGTGAACGTAGCTCATACATTCCGCTGGCAAGTGGTTGTTCCTACACACGCTACTGATCTTTCTCTTTTTCAGCGAATGCCATTCACCAAGTTCATTGTTATACATTGTACTAATCCCATCCCGGGAGCTTGATTGACTATTGAGTTGCAGGTGCAAAGAGAGGCATACTTTCTGTGCCGACGTAGGTCAGCGTTCACGTTTTCGCCGCACAGGGGCTGGAACATCTCTACAGTTTGACCGCAGCGAAAGGGTTAAATATTGACATGTTGAACAACTCAAGGTATGGAACTCAACTTGATGTATCATTCAGGTCCTTTAATTTGCACTGTGCTAACCATCAACCAACCAGAAATTCTGCATGCTTGGATAATGCTCTCACTAGTTTTTATGCCCATGAATATTCTTTAAATGTTTTTAATCCAATGATATCTGACCACAGTACCATTGTCTTTTGTGTATTGAATATTCCTCCAGTTGAACACTGTGATCTATCTTAGCCCAGCAAATTACTTTAAGCCAAGTAGAAATATTTAAAAAAATTACTCACTGAAATGGATTGGGTTTCCTCACTTAATGCAGATAATGGCTCACAAAACTTTACTTTGTTTTTTGATACATTTATCTTAGTATTTAATCAAGCATTTCCACAAAAATTAATTAAGCTTAAGCAAACCAAGAATATAAAGGAAAACTGGTTTACTCCTGACCTTGAGCACCTTCATGGAAAGTTGTAGCTTAGTTATCAAGATTCTAAAAATAAGCCTACTCATACTAACATTAAGTTGCACAAGGAACTGAAAAGGGATTATCAAAACAAACTTTCTTTGGCAAAACGCAAAGCTAATGCAGAATTCATGGACAGCTCCCAAAACAAGTCTAAAGCAGCCTGGACAATCATCAGAAATATGACTCCAACTAGTGTCACTAAAGATATCCCAATCAAACCCTCTGAATTTAATAATCACTTTCTGCATTCCATAGATAATACTCTTGGAAACATATTCAGCTCCGACTTAGATTTTAAATGCTGCCTCAATAGATCTCCTGCTCCCACTGAAAAAGTTTGCTGGAAGTAGGTTACACCACCTGAAATACTTAAAGCAGTTTCTAAATTTAAGGAATCAAAAAGTAGAGACAACTACGGTCTCTCCAATAATATTATAAAGGCATAATACAACAAAGCTTCTTTCCATTTTCTATGGTCATCAACTCTTGATTCCAGTCAGGACATTTCCCTGATGCTTTAAAATATTCTAAGGTGACACCTATTTATAAGAGGGGTGATAAAAATGATTCCTGTAATAGGAAAAATCATTGAAGCTATTGCTAGTGCTCAAATACTCGCATATCTGGAAAGAAATAACTTACTCAGTTCATCACAATTTTGATTTAGACCTGGAAAATCTACAGAAAAAGCCATTGAAAATATTATAAAACAAATATTGTCTGCTTTTGCAGACAGACAATGTTTAACTCTCTCACTTCTCGATCTCACGTCAGCATTTGATTGTGTTGATCATTCAATCCTTCTCCAAAAACTGGAATTTTATGGTATCTGTGGCTCTGAATTAAATTGCATGACATCTATCTAAATAACTGTAAACAAATGGTGGAAATAAATGGCTCTAAGTCCAAATTTTTACAAGTGAAAAATAGTGTGCCTCAGGGGTCTGTTTTCAGTCCATTATTATTCCTACTAATGATCAATGACATACCAAGTAACATATCTGTTGACTGTATGCTGATGACACTACATTTCTTAGCAAGTGTGAGAATCCCGAGCAGGCACATGAAGAACTAAGAGATGCAGAACAGCAAGCCAGGAATTGGTTCTCAGTTAATAAACTAATAATTAACTGTGCAAAAACACAACATCTTACTTGTCATCTTAGAAATGTTGGTAAAGTTGATAACTGTCAAGTTACCTGGATTCAATATTGACAGTAAGTTTACCTGGAACTGTCACATTACCGAAGTCAGCAAATAACTTTCCAAGTGTTTGTTCCTACTCAGGAGACTGAAAAACTGTTTCAGAGGAATATTTGAGGCTCACTTACTTTTCCTTCTTTCAAAGTCACCTAAACTATGGCTTACGGCTCTGGAGACATGCAAGTGGCACAAGAACTTTACTTTTAATACAAAAGAAAGCAGTTAGGATCATCTCGAACCCTGGCCACCAGGACCATTGCCATCCTCTCTTCGTCAGATTGAGTGTAATGGCAATATTTAACTTATACATTTATCATTGTTTGACTCATGTAAAAGACCACCCTGATAAATTCAGCTTGAGAAGCAGTGTGCATGAACATGACACCAGACATAAAAACACCATAGACATAACCCAGATAGCAAAGCAAGCTTAAATCAAGCTTGATTTTTGCATTCGCATTTGATTCTTAAAGCAAGCTTGGCTCGCATTGCTTGAGACAGGCTTGAATCAAGCTTGACGTGGCAAGGGAAAACAAAGGTTGATGTAAGCTTACATGCTATCTGGGAATGCATTGCAGGTTGTGTAAAACATTTTCCCAGGCAGATAACCTGGCATTAAAGTTTTATCATAGATTACCACAGACTGCAGGGTTGGTCGACTTCAATAGATTTAAAACTGTAGGTAATTGAGGATTGGTTGAAAAACAACCCACTGTACTCTTTGGATGAGTACTTCGACTTGAATTTCACTAATGTGTGATTTCTGATGTGATATCTGGTTTAATGTATCAATGAATTAGTATTTATTTATCTCTTTTTCTATGACAACACCTATAGCACTATGTAATGCTCTGTGATGAATAAAGATTATTATTATCACTTTCTCCTGCACACAGGTTGATGAAAAGACAACACTAAAGAGTAAATTATTCTAAAAAGTAAGGTTTAGCATTATTCCAGAAGGAACAAAGGGAGCACTAAGAGGCACTGGATTAATAACAATGGAGCACTGAACAAATATTTCAAAATAATAATAATATCTTTATTTGCCCAGAGATCTGATAAATTGATATGAAAAAGATAAAAATGTAATAATGAAGGATGTAACAGATTGAACTTCGCTTGCTACTAAGGAAATTGTTAAGCTCTGCCCAAGACATTTTAGAATTCAGACATAATCCTAAGAACTTGCAGGTGTTAACTTGTTCAATTGATTTTTATTCTATTTTTATTAGCATACTTGCAGATGGCTGACCACTGGTTAAAAAGTGTATCAAATTACTTTTATTAGGGCTAACAATTAGAAAAGTATCTTGAGCCCATTTGCTAATTTTAATGGCGACTGAGCTTTGTCAGATAAAGATTTATGGGAAGTGGATGATGCTATAACTGTAGTATCATGTAGTACTGTAATAGTAGTAACAGTAATAGAGTACATATTAAAAATGTAAATGTTTTCTCCAGCATTATAGAAGAGATGAAGTAAAATATCCAATTATTTCTTTATAAACACCCTTTCTTCAAAGGATTTCAGGTTTTATAACCCTCAAGTTGCCATTTAATGTTTGGCCATTCTGAAGTTGCTCTAGGATTTCAGCATTAAATGGCAGGGTGAAAGAAAATGAAAACAATGCTAACGAAGATGAAAAGGCACACTCCAGATGAAGAACAGAATTAATAACTACAGATAAGGACCTAAGTGGTAACAAGAATGAATGAAATTCCCCCCCGAGTTGCTCGTGAATCAAGAAGGAAAAAAACCTAATCTAATTTTATATATTGATTGGAGACATATATGTGACTAAGTGGCAAAGGACATTCAAAAAATTCTACAATAGTCCCTACCCCTAAGAGGCAAAGAGCTAAGAGTTGCAAAGACTTTGTTAGTGAAACTGCAAATGCATTGAAAATATTGGCCAGAATTATTTAAGGAATAATGGAAGAGAAGTCGCAGATTTCACGGATAAAGAACAATTAGGTATCAGGGAAAATATGGGCCATTTCAGCCCTGAGACTTTTCAATGAGGTAGGGATTTAAAAGACCAGCCCACATACATCGGTTTCATCAACTTGGAGAAATTATTTGAAAAAGTGGCTGAGAACAGAATGCAGAATATTCCGAAGAGCTTCCTTTTGATGATGTGTGTACAATTCAATACCCAAAAATGTACTTCCATCTTCTGGGAGTAGATATTAAGGGGGGTCCTCCCATAGCTCTTCCCTAATGTATCTTAATCCTGGCTCTATCACGTGAGCTACCTTTCGCCTGGCTCCTTCCGGTGGTACTACCCTCCGCAGTCGAGCTCAAGGAATCATTTGTATGCGAAAGACCCTCTACAGCATCAAATGGAAGGGCCTACATTTAAATAAGTCGGGGGTAATATTACCTGGTATTCATGTCACTCACCATTAACAGGATAAGCCCACTTAATAAACAAATATGACGGTGGCTAAACAAGGACTAACTTTTAACATTGGAACTTCCGCTAACCAGACTTTCCGACACGAAGAACGGATTATTTCCACAATACCCACGCCTACAACTAAATCATAAATCTTTAAGAGCTATGAACAGTGAAGGCGTAGATAGTATTCCCTCATATTCCCACAGCAGAGCAACTTCCTAACCTAAAATAAAAGCGTGACCTCGGAACGCAGTTGCGCCTTCATTTGTTAAAGCACAGTGAAGCACAGGCGATACAGACATTAACTACACCGGTGTTGATGTTACTATAGTTTATTTCTCTTTTCGAATCGAATCCTTTTAGTTGAAGCGTTTCAAACTCAGTTCATGGCTCAAACTTATTCTGACGTTGGCACTGACTTAAACTTTGAGTGAGAAGTTTCTCTCGGGTTGAAAGAGCTAATGAATACGGAACGCTTCATTTTGAGTAATATTTGATCTGTGGCCTAGAACCATGTCCTTTTTCGAAAAATTGGGTAAATTTGCGACCCGAGTCGTGAGCAGCCAATGTATTCTTCAGAGACGGTAATTGTATTTGCTTCGGTATACTGTGCTCGTCTAGAGCTTCCGTGGTTTCCCAAGTCTAAGGTTTGCGGAAATTTCCAGGTTACCCATCGCATGTGCAAGCCCATATCGGTGTGCTGGAAGTAAAGTGAATGCCGATGACCTGCGAAGTTTACCAGAGAAACCTAAGAAGCCGCTGACACCTTACTTCAGGTTCATGGCCGAAATGAGACCAGAAATGAAGAAAGACCATCCAGATTATAAAACGACAGGTTACTCTTATATTTGCTTTGTTTTTACCCTTATTGAACTGTTCCCTTGTGTAAAAGCGCTAAATATTGATAAAGTTCTTGGTGTTTTTAGAACTAGTGAGGTTACTTGCGGAGAAATGGGATAAGGCTCCTTCGGAGACCAAGCAGAAATACTTGGAGGAGTATAAGAAAGATTTGGTTGACTACACGAGCGCGAGAAGTAAGTACCAGCTGCAGTTGACAGACGAGCAAAAGAATCTATTGAAGAGAGCGAAAAATGAAATGGAAGTTGCAAAAGAAAGTCGTAAATTGAAAAAGGTATGTAATCTGCCAGCGGATATTTTATTATCCAATTTTTTATGACATTATCATAGTCTTCTCAATTTGTGTGAAATGGCAGTGTTTTCAAAACTAGATGAACGGGTTTCCATCGTGCTAATGATCTGCTCTTGGCTCTGCCTGTCACTATGTTCCTAATGTTACAGCCTAAATTGAGCATGAAAAATTGATGGAAGGGCATAGGTCTAAGTTAATTGATGGTTGTAAATTGATGCTCTGGAGAATCAAACGAATTTGCATCTCATTCTTCTCCAATTTTGGTTTTTTGATTCAATTACGTTATAGTAGCTTAGACAATATGTTGAGATTCAATGTATTTACTCTTGTGTTGCAATTCTGAGAAGATCAATACTTAATATCAATGCTAACAGTTACGAGCTGCAACCGATTGAGTCATCGAAAGATATTTCACATTACTCTGCAACACCTGTCCACTAATTGGTGGCTACGCAATAAAGACGACCACCAATTACCAGAAAAGCTGTAGGAAGTGTGGCAAATGTTCCACAGAATGGTGTAGGAGGTGTATATCCTACAAATGGTTTCTTAGTGGGATATCAGATGGAAAACCGTGGGGGGGTGTGTGGGAGTGCATAGGAACAGAAACGTTATACTTAACTACACTGTTAAAGAAATTAAACTCTCAAAACTTTTCAATTTTGTTTCAAGTATCAAGTTGCCATAGGGTGCTATCTCTTGAGGAATATTGTGACGATGGTGGATACTGCTACTGCTCTTTCTGTTTATTATGCTTTTATCCACAGCAGACTGAGATATGGAATTACTGTGTGGGGTCACTCTTCCCATTCAATACGTCTTTTTAGACTACAAAAACACGCCATAATAATTTACGCTCATACAAAAACGCGCCATAATTGGGAAATATTCCGAGGAAAACCAGTTGCAGACCATATTTAAAAAAATTTAATATTCTTACCCTTCCTTGTTTATACATATTTCACACAGTTACGTTTGTTTTCCAAAATAATTCTCTATTCACCCTGAAAACTAATTCTGATATACACCACTATAACACGCGAGGATGTAAAGACTTAAGAGTAGTTACCCACAACACTGCCATGTTCTCAAAGAATCTGAGTTATACAGGTGTTAAATTTATGAATACCCTACCTAGGGATTTTAGGGAAATTGGTAAATTCCCATTATTTAAGTCTAAACTTTATAATTTTTTATCCCAGCATACTTACTATTTGACCGATGAATTCTTATCCATATTTAATTGTAAATAATATATTAGCTTTGTGACAATGCTGCTGCTCTATGTATTATTGTTATATTTTTTCATTCCTGTAAATAGGTATTGTGTAAATGTATGTATTTTATTATTATTATAATTTTTTCATCCTGCACTGCTTTCTGACCTGTTCTATACATGTACATTCACATGTCCTGGAATCAATAAATATTATTATTATTATTATTAAGTATTTACAAAGGCTTAAGATTACTGTTGGCAAAGAGTTACCCGTTCCATGGTATGTTAAATAAGTACTGTTTGAGATGATTGTGGAATTGTGATGAAGAATTGACAGAACCTCGAGGAAAGCAGTTTTGATTGTTTAAAATGGAATTTTTTACAAGTTTGCTTGTCTGTAGTGTCATTTTGTTGTGAAAAGTGGACACAATTTGTCAGCATATTTGACTCTCTTAATCATACTTAAAATGAATGTCAAGTGATTTCAGTATTGTTCTCACATAATAATTATTGCCTATGTGACAATTTATCACTTGTTAGTTGAGACTTGGGGTTCTCCTCTGGGTCTAGCTTTCTGCCAACATCTCAATGTACAAGTCATCTATCGTCATTAGGGCATGGCAATGGACAGCTAGGACATAGCCCTTGACAATCTATGACTTGCTCATTGAAAGTCAGTAGAAATGCAGTTTGACCCGGTGGAGGACTCAAAAGTCTACACCTATAGCTTACACTTAAGTAAACACCAGGATCTGCTACAGATCTTTCTAGTAATCATTTGGTTTACCCTTAAGCTCCTTGAGACAAAGTTAACTTGTATACTCTGAGTGGGTGTGGTCAAGATGAATGTCTAGGGAGAAAATTCATGTTTGATATATCCGATCCAAATCTATGAGAATAGTTTTCAATGTTCCCTATCAATTCTTTTACAGAAAATGAGAGACCTGGGAAAGCCAAAGAGGCCAGGATCAGCTTTTATCATCTTCTTCAATTCAAAATTGAGTTCTAGAGGGGAAACACCTTACAAGGTAGGCCTTCTCTGCTATCTTTCAGCCTCTAGCCAAAAGTATGTATGGTAAATGTTTGCCTGACAGGTCCACTGATTTTTTGTCAGAACCTACTTCCCAGACCTCCTACATCCATCATTTACACTGAAGTATAAGGACAAGAACAAGTCCTGTTTTAATCCTTGGATTCTGCATTTCCTTACCATACCATATTTTTCCCACTTCTTTATTTCAACATTTCCAAACCTTTTGAAAAATGTTTTGTCACACTTTTATCCTCCAGTAGGTGTCTTTCACATAAGACGGTAAAGCGTACACCAGCAGTTGGAGGTAATAGTCGACGAATGCCAAAATTCTTTCCGTGGGGGAATTGCGGGAGGAAACAATAGGTCGACCAGGATTGTTTGGTTTGTGGATTTTGGGGAGAATATAAAAATGAGGAGTTTTCGGATAAACGGGAGAGAGCAAGGATATGTCCGCGGAAGATAGACCCTCCAAAGGCCCTTTTCCTTGGAGGAAGGAGATAATTTCAACTTGAAAACCGGGATTGGGGTCATTGGGAACATAAATTAGGCCACACCTCGAATACGCCGCGAGCATTTGGGACATAAAGGACCCTGGTCATAAAGATTTAACCCTTTCCGGTCCTGTGATTCCAAGTGGAATCACGTTGCTTTCCTGCATCCAGCGTCGATGTTTTCAAATGACTTACATTAATTCATAAATTTATTTTATCTCACCACATATTTTTACCTCATGTTGATAAGATCATCTTCTATATGAAAAACATACGAAAAAATTGATGCTCAACGCAGGAAAGTGACATGATTCCATTAGGAATCACATTTGGACCGGAAAGGGTTAACCAAAAAAATGAACAAAGTACAAAGAAAAGCAGCATGCTTTGTTAAAAAAAATTCTATGAATGAACATATAGTGTTATACAACTGTTAGAGGGATTAAGTTGGGAGCCCCTAGAGACTCGGAGGCTACACGCTAGGCTTAGGTTGCTTGAGAAATTCAGAACTGATATTTTTCAGGGCGACAGAGAGAATATTATCATGACGCCTCACTACATTTCTAGGTCTGACAGATGCGATAAAATAAGAGAGATACTCTGCCAAACACACAGGTACAAAAACTCATTCTTTCCGCGCACAATAAGCGACCACAATAGGGACTGAGCTCCTCCAAATACACTTTCATAGGACATGTCACCATTTCACCTCCAAAACTTTTACATCTTTACATGGCTAGTGACCTAACACCCCCTGCCACACGCCCAAGCAGCGGCTCGTGAGGTAGATTGTAGATGAAGATGCATACAATAAGGTAGTGTGAGACTTGCACGATTATTTGCACTGGATATAGAAATTAGAGGAATGTATTTTTGATAGAAGAAGATCATATGCTCCGTGTCAGGCATAATATATGTCTCTTGTGGATTCTATGCCATGCATACATGCATGCAATGTATTTTGTACAAAATATGACACCTGTTAATTTCACAAAATAACAATCATTATTCTCTCCTGGATTCAGCTTATTAGTGCGTGGTTATTTCCGAGATGATGGAGCTGAAATAACATCCTCTAGAGGAGTCCGGCTATATGTGTACCTCCTTTCAAAAGTATATTGTACTAGCCAGGCACTTCGACGGTGAAAATGAGATAGTTCCTTTTGCACTTCATCGGCTACTAATGATGCTAACATTACAAATCAATAATTTTCGTTTTTCACCCTACTATGCGAAAGCTTCAGTTGTGGTTCTATTCAGATTAGGTCGCCTGCTTTTAAATCATTAAATCTCAGACTTCATATAAAGATTCGATATTGAATTAAAATGCGGGATATTTTTGCTTATCATTTTTCCTCTGCTTACCATCAAACAAGGAGATTTTCAATTGAGCATTGCAGCTCCAGGTCAGGCCATGCACCAAGCCGGAATCTGCTGTCTTGCCCTCCTTTCCCCTTTGCTGTGTGGGTTACTCCATTCACCCTCTCACAAAAACAGCTGTGAGACCCATGGCCTCGGGAGTATCTTGCATCACTAGGGAGGTTGATCTAGCTGGAAGTCAAGGTGAAGAGATGTGTGGGAAAAATAAACATTGAATGAATCATCGGCTTAATGCCCAATAGTCACATCCTATCTTCCTCCTCTCTAACCTCAACCGGCTGCATTGGCAGAGAGGCAGGACATGACTCTGGAGAGTGGGGTCTCTTATCATGAATCAAGATATCCCTTCAAAACAATATTTTGGCTGTGTTAGACCCATTGGCTTGCACAGATTCCTTGAGAGTGGGGGGAGGACTTCTTAAAGGACCCCAGAGTTGGTAAGGGGGGGTCTGCAGAGTAAGCTGGGGATATCACATCCTGACCTAATATTGAGCAGGATGGAGGAGGGGGGATACGAAGGTGCCTGATCTTCTGGAGGGCTGGCACGGGAGGCTTCGGTGTGAGGGGAATGGCTCATGCCCATCCATAGAGCAGGTGGGCTCGAGCAGGGAAGGGGGACAAGGAGGGTCACTTGAGGGAGAAAGATGACCAGTGTGGGAGGGAAGGGAAGCATTTGATAAGTTTGCTGCAAGTGAGAGAGAAAGGTGATGGGGTGAGTAAGCCGAGGTTTCGAAGCAGTGGAGATGGAAAGCTGGGTGAATTTTCCTGGTGGGGATTGCCAGGTGGGGAATATGGGAATGGGTAGGCATTTCCATTTCGCATTTCCTTAATTACCGATCCATTCCTACAATCTCAGAAAAGGGAGTCAGTGAATAATAAGTCAAGAGGAAATACAAATGAATTTTTATTATAATTATACTTCAATTCTTCTGATGACAGAACAGACTTAAACAAAAAATCTGATATTTGTTTTTGGACTTTGCGACGCTCCATAGTCGCTTCCACAATGGCCTCTAATTAGGATAAATGCAAACTGAACTGGAGTTGACATCATTAATGATTTGGAATTGTTATAATGTATCGAGAGCGAGTAAAACTTCATTCATTTTTGGAGAGATCAGGACTTGTCATTTTCGTCTCTGTCGCTGCTTTCCTTACTAGGCCCTGCCACAGGCTCTTCCGTCGCTGGCTGTAGCGTTCGATCTACACAAGCTTGAAGATCATCATCCATCAACAAATAATCGCTGGGGATGCAACCAATGAACTGCCAACTTGCGACAAGTAATTTTGGAAATCACTTACCAAACCTCTTATCTCGATATGCATTTCATCCTGTACCTCTTCCCAAGCATTAAAATTGACAAATAAATATTCATTTCTGGCTCTTAAATGAATTCATTCACAATTAAGGTAGTTTTATCGAAGAGTAACCTAAGGAACAGGATAATCGGGTGCTGAGAAAGGTAATCCTGCCGCTCTCCAGGATAGTTAATTAACAATTTATTTTGAGGATACCTCACCCCATGACTCCCCTCTCCATTTATCTTCCACAACTCAATGTTGTATCAGGATTCGAAATAGCACAGCCAGCCAACGGATCTCGGATTTGAAATCTTTGATTTGCTGACGTAAAGGAATTTCTTCCACCTTCTGTTGAATGATCGGGCCACTTACTGGAATATCCTGCTCACGGAACATGTAGAAAAAGGCATGAAGTTCATTTTCAATTTCAGTGAACTTAGTGCTGCATACATTTTACTTTTCGGTGATACCTCCTCCCTCCCCCTCCTCCACTTTCACTAGAATTTTAGCGTGGTTGGTGGCGATTGTTGAAAGCATTGACAATGACCCCCAAACTTTTCCGCCACAGCACTTTTACTTAACTTATTTCATTCAACTACTTGAATCATTTTCACCTTCTCCTCCAACGATATTCACCTTCTCTTTCTCTTTAGTTTTGATAGTTCCATGCTTATGACCATTATAACACTCAGAACTCCTTTCCTCAACGCCCATACCCAAAGATGCTGACCAATTCGTATCTTGCTTCTGCACTGGCTACGTGTCAACTAGCCCCCACACTCAATGTCCTCCCGGGGTATTGTCCGATAACCAAAGGAAAAAATGAAAGCCCCTCCAATTGGGCTAGGATGCTGATGAGGCTTTCTGCTCCCTCTCCAATGCCATGACTCTTGATGTCTCATAGGATGCTTCCACTTATCCTCCTCTTATAAATATCTCTAACAAGGATTAGGCTACAAAACACCTTAAAGATTCTTCATCAATATGCTGGAACGCAGCTGAGCTCTCTCTCAGGATATTTTTTTCGATAGCTGGGTTTGAGTGAAAGGGGAGGAGGGTGCATCATTTTCCGATATAAATATATATGGGTGCTTGAGCATTTTTTTCCCATCGATTGCACATGCACCCAGAACTAGTCATCCTTTAGAATTAATGTGCATCAAACTTGGTGGTCGTATGAACCAAGCGAACTCTTATTTTCTCTGGTTTTCTTGGCTGTTGGGGACGGAAGATGGGAAGGGCAATGCTTACGAAGAGCCTTGCTCGACGACTACATCAAAACTTTCAATTCGGATGGTTAATTAAACCCGAGTCTTTCGATGATAACTATTGCCAGCCGGAATAATTATGCCGTGGAGCAAGTTGAGTGTAATTAGTCTGAAATTGTGAGAAAAAAAGCTTCCTCAGGTGATATGCACGACTGAATTTACCGCTCGAATGCCATGGCATCATCTCCAAACTCTAAGTTTTTTGAGAACACATGCGCAGCAGAGGATTTCTGTCATAGGAATACTCATCATGGATTTATGTTAGGAAAAACAGGTACGAAAAAATGACGGAAAAAATGAGAGTAAAAGGCTGGTAGTAGCAATTAGGCTCCCGCAGGCGAGTATGTTTGTATTCAATTAATTCACGTTTTTTTACTCGTTGTCGGTGACTGTAGGCTCATGATAAGACTAATTCTTGTGCTCGAGAGTAAAATGCTGGTAGTAGCAATTAGCCTCCCATGGGTGAGTGTTCACATTCGATTAATTCACTTTTTTTACTCGTTGTTGGTAACTCTGGACTCATGATAACAAATAGCTTTGTCCAATTGGTGTCATATTTTATGAACTATCCCAAATATGCTTTTGAGTAAAAGTCGTCCTTACTACTGCAGTATTGAAAAATGTATTATCGTTCGTATAAGTCACATTCAGTGCATAATGTATATGGCAACAATGATCAATGTCTTCACTCTTAAAAGGAGCACCTAAAAAATTCTGCTGTGACCCATCATCATTCATAAAAACAAGTAACTTTTTCACATCGGGACCAAGAGCCGAGATTCGTAATTTGAAAATTTAGATATTTCTTAATCTCACATACTGTTACATGTGTTTAGATACCCTTTTGGTCAGGACCGAAGATTTTCCTTCGTAAAATCAACATTTTGTAGTTTCAATTTTCGTAATTTCGAGTTTATCTATCTTTATGACTGGGCATATGATCCATTCATTCTGGCCAATTATGCATCTCAATTCATCATCATTGGTTGTTTAGTCCTAAGATTGGTTGACTGCAGCCTTCCACCCTTCACTATCTAATGCTAGTTCCCTTACCTCCTGATCTCTCTTTCTATGTTCTTACCTCTTTATTTGGTCCATGAACTTATTTCTGGGTCTTCTTCTGGGGATTCTTGCCTCTAGTATTCCACATTCAATTATGTTCTTCACAAATCCATTGTGCCTATGAGTGTGTCCAATCCATCTGGTTCTTATTTTTTCCGTCCATGTTATCTTTAGCATCCCCTTCTGGCACCAGGTTTCGAAGGCTTCTAGTCTTTTCTGGTCAGCTTTCCCAATAGTCCATGCTTCTGGTACATAGATTGCTATGCTCCACACGAATGTTTTCACCTACTGTTTACTGGTTAGTAGTCCTATCTTCTTTGAGCATAGCAGTTGTCTTTTTCCCATGAGCGCCTTCTTAGCTTTGGCTATTCTCCGCTTGATGTCCGTTGTACTTCTCTCATCCCACATGATGCCACTTCAGCGATAGGTGAAGGAGTCAACTCACTATAATTTCTCTCCTCTCTGGGTGACTTCTACATTCAGCTTCTCTCTTCTGTATACTATTTTATTTGTTCCAATTGCTTTCATCTGGTGCCATTCAAAGCCACCCATCACAATGCAACTAGTCACACAATGCTTGACCTATGTATAGTTGATGATCAGGATAAAGTCCATTCATTTTCTCAATCACCAGTACCCTTTCTATCTGCCCATGACCTGTTAAATATCTCTCATAAGTTTAGTGTTTCCCAAACTTCCCCAGCTCCTTTCACTTATCGTAACTTTAAAACTTTTGACCAGAATCGCTTTCAAGAAGACCTTTCCTCCCTTGACTGGAACAGCCTATTTCATTCAACTTCGATTGAAAATAAACTTCATGTCTTTAACTCTCATTTGAATGATACCCTTAACATACTTGCTCCTCTATGCATATGTTCTCCTAAACGTTCACCCGCACCGTGGCTGACTGAAAAAATTTGCAAATGCATCAAAAAGAGGGACAGGCTTCGGAGGGCTTTCATCCCTTCTAAATATCAAATGGCATACGAATTCTTCGAGAGAAGTCAGAATTTAGCTCAATCCTTAGTTATCAAGTCTAAACGTCATTACCACTCCACAGCCTTTCCCAGAGTGAAAGAACCCAATGAAGTTTGGCGTAG
The DNA here is from genome assembly GCA_963169105.1 of Ceriagrion tenellum. NCBI lineage: Eukaryota > Metazoa > Arthropoda > Insecta > Odonata > Coenagrionidae > Ceriagrion > Ceriagrion tenellum. The sequence goes on from OY720638.1 coordinate 13,427,776, forward strand.
GCTTAGGGAACTGGGACTCGTTCGCCAAGGCGATAATTCTAATGTTGCTAACTTGACAGTTGACCAGCTAAATCATCATTTTCTTTCGTCTTCCGTACCAACATCTCAAAGCGATAAGTCAGATTTTAATCGCACCTCCTCTGATCTCTTTGCACCTTACAATACAGACAGCTTTTATTTTAAATACCTTAAACCTGAAGACTTGAATAAATTCCTTGAGCAGTCAAAAACAAATTCAATGGGAATTGATGGAATCTCAATTGATTTCATAAATAAATCTCTTCCAACTATACTACCAGCAATCTTGGACATTTTTAATCACTCTCTACTTCACGCTGAATATCCCTCGATCTGGCAGTTGGAGCTTATAAGACCCATGAAAAAGGTTAAATATCCCTCCTCCCAAGCTCATTATAGACCAATATTGATTTTATGCACTCTATCAAAAGTTCTTGAGCAAGTCGTTTATGAACAAACTACGGATTATCTCTTGACTCATCATAGATTTGATCATTTTCAGTCAGGTTTTCGTAAAGGCTATAGTACACAGTCATTGCTTCTTAAACTAACCGATGATATCCACTCCGCCATTGACAAAGGAATGGTCATGGTTCTCATTTTATTTGACTTCAGTAAAGCCTTTGACCGCGTGAACCATTCACACTTTATTCTCAAAATGAAAAAATTGAACTTTTCTTGCACATTGCTGAATTGGTTCCACTCGTATCTAATCGATAGACGTCAAGCAGTGAAGGATTGAGATGGAAACCTTTCCAGGTTGGGCTCTGTTTCTAGTGGAGTTCCTCAGGGTCCCGTCCTTGGCCCACTCTTATTCCCCCTTTTCGTTCTTGACCTTCTGCAGTGTATCATAAACTGCCAGCACTTGCTGTATGCTAACGATCTTCAAATATACTGTCACGTGAACATCCACATGAATGTTGTGATGTGATTTCTAAGGTTAATCAAGACATCTCTGTTATTGTGGATTGTGCTGATGAGAATTTCCTTCTTTTGAACAGTAACAAAACTCAAGTTATCCTACTCAGGCGCTCGAAAATAATAAATAAATTCAACCTATCATTTCCAAAATCGAAGTTGGGGATATTGAGCTGCCTTATTCCAAAACTGTGCATAACCTATGGGTTACCCTCAAGAACAACTTGTCATGGAACAACCATATTTTAAATATTTCAAATAATAATAATAGTACGCTTTATCAACTCAAGGTGCATAAAAATTGGCTGCCATTACATACCGAACAACTGCTCATCAAATCATTAATATTTCCTCATTTTGATTACTGTTGTCTTGTTTATAATGATTTAATGGTAGAGCAGAACATCAAACTACAGCATTTCCTAAATTCGAGCATTCAATATATTTTTAATCTTCGTTAAGATGAGCACATCGCCCCCTATTATAAGAAACTTGGTTGATTGAATACCAGATCCCGTCACAAATACCTGCTTGGAACATTTCTTATTTCTTTGCCAGTGATGAACTGTCCTACCTAATTGATATGTTTTCTAAAAGAACTACCAATCATACAATGGTTACTAGAACAGAACCTAGTAACCTTCTACTTCCAACTCACCGAATCACTACATTTCATTAGTCGTTTGTCTTGGACACCTCACAACTTTGGAATTCTATTCCAATTGAGGTGAGGAAATCTCGCTCGTTGGCAATTTTTCAATCTAAATTGTATGAAATTTTATTAAATGAATGTTTTCCAGAATAGTTTAGCCTGGTCTGTATTTAATTCACATTGCCAATTTTTTTTTAGTTAGACAAAAATTGTTATTTTTTCCTTATGGTCTGTTTATGTTTTTTATCTTGTATCATATATCTATATATATCTTGTATTTATACCTATCTCTGAGTTCAGCTGTATAACATGTACAGTTATTGTTTTTCAATAAGAGTAGTTGTTTTTGTCTTTTTCTTTATACATTGTATGTTATGAAGCTCTATTTATTTTTTGATTTGAGCTAAATAATATGTTAATTCGTTTATTACCTCGCTGCTATTTTATTTTATTTTATTTTATTTTATTGTATTGTTGCTCTAAGGGACCTGTCCCAGAGTAAAATAAATGATTATTTTATTCTATTCTAGAAGATCTTGGTCCATTACATTTAGTGACCTATGAAGATCATCGCGATTTCCAGCTATGACTGCGATATCATCTGCAAAGTGGAGCATGTTTATTTCTTCTCCACTTATTTCTTCCACCCACTCAGACCAATCTGTTGTCATAATCCATTATGAGTTTTTTGAGCAATCTGAACATCTTATTCCACTCAACATTGTCAAAGGCTTTCTCCAGGTCCATGAATGCAACATACAATGGCTTATTCACATGTAGTGTTTTCTCCTCGATTACTCTCAGCCAGAGTATGGCCTCCCTGGTACCCCTTTTCTTCCTAAATCCAACTGGTTTTCCGAAAGATTATCTTCAATTTTCCTTTCCATACATTGGCTTATTATTATGCGGGTATTTTTGATGCATGTGACACTAGACTCAAGGTTCGGTGCTATTCACATCTCTCAGTCCATATCTTCTTCAGTATCGCAAAACCTTACGCTCCTTTGAAAGTCCTCTGAAAGTGGTCCACTTTGGTAGCTATTTTTGTTATTTCATACAGCTTATCCTTGGCTTTATATTCGAATGCTTTGATGATTTCTCCATTTACATATTCTGCTCCATGTGATTTATTTTTCTTGAGGTTTTCTACTGCTCTATCAAATTCACTCCTCAGTATGAGTAAGCCCCTATCTTCCTCATCAACCTCGCTCTCATCATTCACTAGGTTTTCTTCCTGTGGCATCGTCCCATGGTAGAGTTCTTCAATGTATTGCTTCTATCTATTCCCAATGTCTTCATCTTCTATCAATATTTTCCTGTTCGCATCTCTGATGTTGTCGCTTCTCGTTTTCCTCTCTTCGAAGTGTTTCTTCTCTAGCTTGTATGCCATTTCATTGTTTCCCTTCTTCATGTTTTCATTGACTTCCTCGCTGCAGCTTTCTATCCAATCATCCCTAGCCTTCTCGAATTCTAGATTGACATGGTTCCTTAGCTTATTGTAGAGGGTTGCCTTACTTTCATGTCTTGGGTTATTGTTTTTCTTCTTTCTTTTATTAGTTTCCTAATCTCCGTTGTTATCCATGGCTTCTTCGTGTTGGCTGTCTTACTCAACAGTTGCTTCGCTGCTACTTCTGCAATTGTCCGCTTCATCTCTTCCCATTTTTCTTCGATGCCCATTTCTACCTTATTTTCTAGTTTCCTGTCGACGGCTTTGGTAAATCTTCCTCTGTTTTCTTCTTCAGGCATTATTTTTGTGTCCCACCATTGTTCACACGTTGTCTTCTTGATTTTCTTCTATCAAAGGTGGCTGTCCTTTAGCACTAGATTTTGGTCACTATTTACATCTGCCCCTGGATAGCTCTTGCGTCGCTAGACTTGGTTCTTGTATCTGACTCTGACAAGTATGTCGTCTATTTGGTATTTGGCTATATCCCCAGGCACCTTCCATGTGTACTTCCTACACCAATGGTGCTCGATGAGAGTGTTAGCTACTACCATATTCTTTTCATGAAGGAACGCTTTCAGTCATTCTCCCTTGGCATTTCTTTTGCCTAGTTCCGTATATCATACATTATTAGCCTCTTTTTTCTCTCCTACCACTACATTCAAGTCTCCCATGATGATTAGGCTTGCCTTTACCCTTCACTACCCCAAGGACTTCTTCAATTTGCCCGTGGACTTCTCCTACTTCTTCTTCCGTATGGCTAGAATGCGGAATGTGGACCTGCATGAGCACTGTATCCGTCGGCTCTATTTCCAGCTTCACCATTAGATTCCTTTCGCTGTACATCCAGACTGACCCCCCTCTCCTTTCCCATTCTTGTTTTACTATGATGCCTACACCTGCGATCCTCTGGTCATCTCCCAAACATATTACTTGGTATCCGTCGCTCCTCTAGTCGTCTGCCTCTGCCCACTTGATCTCGCCGACTCCAAGTACCCCTAGCCTCTCCATCTCTACCTTCACATTCTTAGCTTCCCACCCACCCCTAAAGCATCTCACATTCCATGTCCCTATCCTACTTTTGTTCTTCCTGACTGATCCCCAACCCGGTGGTTGGGGATCAGTCCGGAATTGGGGTCCATTGGGGGACTATTTTACTGTGAGGAATGCCATTATGTCATTCTCATGCATTCACTATGGCTGAATCTTCTAGGGAGACTAATGTTGTGGTTTCCCCATTGCCTTCGACATCACAGTACCTTGACGGATGTCATGAACTTCTCTCTCTTCCAAAGCTGTCAATGTTGATACAGGTCCGATCTTCTTGATCAATGCCTTCTGATGAGACTGCTGCCTCTCAGTAGTGGGGTCAAATTCGGGTAGCGCCCAAAATGTTTGTCGGCCAGTCTGGAAAATTACAGTTTCATTAGAGTACATTTTCATTTTATCAATTACAGTGCATTTTTTCTGTCGCTTGGTCTCAAACCCGTGACCCTCGGAACCAGAGTCGAAAACGATACAACTGGTACAAACTGGACCCGCATCTCAATTATATACCCTTATATCCATTAGCCACCATGCTGCATTATTGCATTCATTCTCTCCTTGAATCGGTGCCTTAGCCAAACCTATAAACCTCCAATTATTATGAATTTGGGCTATATGCAGCTTATACTGCATTTTTGCATGCTGGTACTCAATGATGCAGCAAATGTGTGCTACCATCTTGTAGAAGTATTTTCAGTTCCCATTAAAGGAGAAGTTATTGTATTAGAAGTTGATGCTCGAACACCTAAGGTGTGTGGAACTTGTGTAGCCAGGCTTGAGAGCTATCATTCTTCTCTTGCTACCTGGACTTTCCTCTAGGTTTCCTTTTTCTCCAGCTGTCTCCATTTTTGCTCTGGTGAAATTGATATTCCATACCTCCCCTTTCCTCGGAGCAGCCTTCTCAGATTTCCTTCCCCTCCTTCAGTCCGTTCATCGGCTAACACTCCCTCCTCTACTTCCCCTCCACCGCCGAGCCTAGGAATCCGCCAAGTCGAAATGATTCTGGTAAATGGCCACTTATGGCACTGCTGAACAGGATGCAGTAAGCCGCCATCATATTTTCCTGTTGATTTATTTATCTTCTCGTAATATTTTATAGGAAATGGGGTATTGTAGATATAAGCAATAGCTGATGATTCTGGGGGATCAAAAATGGAATATTTTATTTTGCCATTGATAATTTAATATTAACTTTTGTTTCAACCAAAATATAGCTAACATAATTTTTTTAACAATAAAGCTCACTGGAACTGTAAATCTGTTATACTGCTATCATGAAAAGAAAACTAGTTTTAGGGGGCACCCACAATTAGCCTTAATATTAAGTACACAAACATGTATAAGAAGTAACCAGTAACAAATTAAATCTTTTGAACTGGCGTCAATATGCTCCTTGGCCATCAGTCTTGTAGCCTTTTTGAGGCTTTCCCCAGTGTGATATGTTTAGTAGCTCTATTCAGGAAGTCCACTAGGTGGGAGACTCCATGAGTGCCAAAGTTTTGATGGCCGAGTCATCCATCGTCTTCAGGGCAGAATGCCCTGCCATGCCTAACGATGGATGACTCGGCCATCGAAACATCGCCACTCATGGAGTCTGTCACCCGGGTCTTCCCGAAAAGAACTACTCAAGTCCTGTAGCCCTTTTTTTATTTGAAAAATAATTCCAGACTAAGCAGAAGTACCCCAGAACAAAATGCTGTACATAATTTGAGTGTATGATTCCCCATGGTACAAGGGAAGCAAGACATCCAATGACACTATGGAATGAATATTTCTTAGGGGATAGCAAAAAGAGTTTAGATGGCTATCCAGAGATCTGATGTGCACTCTCCAGGTGAACTATCAACTACAATTCCAAGGAATTTGGTTCAATGATATTTGTGGGATCAATTTAACTTCAAGATTAACAGGAATGGTTACCCTTTTTTTATTTTTGTTGCAAAGTAAATAATCTGAGACTTCAGATTTAAAATGTTTTCCTGACACCAGGAGAGTAATAAATAGACAACAGTGTTGCTGAGCATCATCAACTCTGATATCAAGGGAGCAGATAGTATAATATTTGTATCATCAGTATATAAAATGAGGGTGGAGCCAGGAACTGAGCCAAATCTATCTGGTAGATCAATGATATACAGTAAGAATAGAACTGAACCGAACAGATCCTCGAGGAATGCCTGATGCAGTAACTATTTGTGGTGACATATGTTTAACTCCACTATTAAATGTTTCGACAAGCTGCATCCGGTTTTTTATGTATGAATTTATCCACTCACATGCCATACCTCTGATACCAATGCTTTTCAAGTTTTGACAGTAGTAAATGGTGATTAATAATGTTTGACATTGGAAAAGTGTCAAAGGCTTAGGAAAAATAAAAAAATAGCTCCGATGATTCTTCATTCTGGTCTAGTGCAGTAAGAATTGGGTCAACCACTTGAAATGTAGCTGATGAAGTTGATCTGGCCTTTCTAAATCCATGCTGGAAGGGAGATGGTAATTTATATTTCTCAAGATAACCTAATAGTCTATTGTAAAAAGCTTTTTCAAAAATTTTGCTAAATTGACTAAGCAATGAAATGGGTCGATAGGTGTGAAGATATGGTGCGATTTCAGATCGAGTTATGAAAAACACGTCTCAATGTTTTTGATGCAAGTCTGTATTCTTCAAGAAATACACCAACAATGACCTCTCAACTTAAGGTAAACAACCCGTTACTATACATAAGATTATGGTTTTTGAGCAACATTCCAACAATAGGAATTCATTTCATGGATACTACCCTTATTTTTACATAGAGGGATAATCCTGGCAGTCTTCAGTGCAGGAGGAAATATTCCTTGCCTAAGGGATTCATTTATTAGGAGCAATTGAGGGTATTTGATCTGATGTAATGTTCGTTTTAGAACTAGACTTGGAACTTCATCCATACCAGTGCTAAATTTAGATCCAAGATTTTGGATAATAACTGCTAACTCTTGCTCTGAGCAAGGGGATAGGAAAAGTCAATTTGGAATAAAGGAAGTAGGAGCATAATCATTGATAGTGGGGGAAGGGAGTTTAAAGATGGTTCACATTAAGAGAAGAAATCCACAAATTTAAGACCAAGATCGCAAAGTCAGTAGTAATGTTTCCTGATGGATTCAGTATTTGACATTAAGTGTTATGGATATTCTGTACTTTATTCAAATTCATTTTTTTCCAAATTTCTTTGGATTTGTTATCTGCTTTATTCATTCTTTCATCACTGTTTGACCGTTTGGCAAGGTTTATCATTAGGCGAGTCTTCTTTTTTAAAATAACTTAGTTAAGTTCGACATGTGCTCCATCATTACTTTTATAAGAAAGGGCGAGTTCTTTAAGGTGTGGTGACATCTGTTGTCTTTCATCAGTAACCCATGGTTTTTTGACTACTCTGCTTTGGTAATTTGGTTATCGTTTTAGGGAAAGCAATGTTAAAAAGGTGCAGATATTTTACATAGGAACTGTTAAATTTAGTATTGAAATTTCCATCAGAATACATTTCAGCTCATTGTTCAAATGAAAGGAGATCAAGAAAAGTGGAAATATTTTCCTCAGAAAAAGAGCGTCTGTGAAAAGTTGTTTGGGGTTTAGTTAAGGAAATAAGAAAAACTGCTGTAACTGGAAGATGGTCAGAAATATGACATGAGACGACAGATGACTTCAGGAGACCTAAGTTAAAATTTGTGATGACATTGTCAAGTAAAGTTGACGAGTGACTAGTAATGTCTGTGGGCTCATATACATGGGACTTTAAATGATAGGTTTCCAATAGGTTTACATAATCACTGCAATTATCATTTCCTGAAAATGTATTTACATTGAAATTACCTGTTATAATTAGGGTTTTTTGGAAAGGTCTCTGCTGGGAGTCCAAAAGGCAGTTGAACTGTTTTACAAAGAATAAAAACTGGCTCAAGGGAGACCTGTTAATGGAACATAAAACAAAAGATACATGATGAGATAACAAAAGATAACGTAAATGTAAAGCATCAAAACAGAAAAGAATACTTCATATCTTTAGGTATTACCAGCTCACTATTTCCTTGTGTGCATCATTAAGAAAATAACAACCTGGAAAGAAAATGCAGCATAATAAATTAATTTTACTAAGGCATGGTATCAAAATCATGTGTTTTAACTATCACTCTCAAGAAAATAATGGAGATGAAGCTGCATAAGTGGAGTATTTTAAATCAATGCAATTGATTATTTCAGACACAACTTTATGGTATCTGTTGGCATATTAATGAAAAATAGTAACTTTGTGATCCTACTTAACTTTATTTAGAACAACCTGGGTTGATAACAAAATAAAGGGAGTCTGTAATAGCCATAAACAATTGGCACCACTCGTCAGAAATCACCAACCTTGCTGCGTTGGTTTGCCGGGATGGGACTTCCACAGCAGAGACAACCCCGGCCTCTCCACCAGAATACCCTCCTGTGGTGGTTTACCGGAAGGTTACTTCCACGCCACTGACCAACACAGACGCACACACACAACCCAGATAGGATCCTTCACAAAGGCTAATGGGACCCTGCTAAGGATGCATTGGGTTATAACCTGAGATCTTTCACAAGGCTAATGGGACCCTACTAAGGATGCCTGGTTATTAACACAAACAAACTCAAAAGCACTCAAAATCACTCACTCACACCCACAAATGGGCCCAACTTCTGGGGGAACTGCTCCAAAGGAGCGTGGTCAAAATCTGCACACAAGAACGGACGAGGGTTGTTTTTACCTTTTAAGATTATGTACTTTCAAAAAGTCAATTTCTTAATGTCAAATGCGCCTTATAGTGAAGTTAAAAAGAACCCAATTAATAAACTGACTCCACAGTTAAAATCCATCCTTTAAGATTGCATAGTCCTCATTGACAATGAAGTGAAGTTTAACACGTTCCGTGTGGAGAGCGGCATATGCCGCTCTTGTTGATCCTACCCTGTGGCTGAGAGCGGCATATGGCGCACTCGTCCAATTTCCTTTGTATAGGGTTTAGCGGAGGCCAGTCATGCGCCGGCCTCTTTCCGGGTTTACAGCCGCCACCAGTTTGTTCCAACCTTTTGTACAGTGAAGGTCGTTTCCTGATCGGCCATAGGAGCACGGAACACGAATATTTTGAATTTTCACCAGTTTGTACATTGTTAAAAAACTTTTCTCATATTTTTTCTACGTTATTTTTAATTGACTCTATAATTAATGTTATTTTTCATTTTTTTTTAAATACCTAGAAAGCATTTATCAAGATTTTTTAAGCTTCTTTCGAAAAAGTTTGGTATTTTTTTCTCGGGATTGACGGGTAGCTTAAGAGGCCACAAACTCTCCTAATGCTCGGAAGTCGCTATAGGGGTCATTGCAATTATTTCAAGGCTAAATTAAACCCTTTTAAGCCTGCTGCATGTTTTCATTTTTACTTTTCATGATTTCCATGTATTTTGTAGAGAGAAGATCAAAGAGGGGAGATTTTTCTTTCTTGTGCGCAATTATTTATTATTACGTGTTTTTTATAAATTATATTTATGGTACCTACTCATTATTGTTTATGCTGTAAATGTTTTTGAAGACTATTTCAGTTGATTTGGAAACTAAATACAGTGACTGTAAGGTATAAATAGCTAAATACGTGTGATGACGGTTGACGCGTGCGCACTCCTGGTCTCGAGGAGGGGCGTATTTCGGGGCGAAGACCCGATATAAAAGGGTGTAAGGGAATAAAAGACTTCTCCTTTTGCAAAAAGTATAATTTTTTTTCAATAAAAGGGATAGGGAAAGGAGGAGGAGAGGGAATAAGGTAAGAAAAAATTAGTAAGGTGATTGACTCCCTAAGGCTACCGGCGTTACTCTGGGTCTCGAAGAGGGGCGCTTGGCACGCGGGGATCCTCTGTCGTGATGTGTGGGGCAGCGGCTCGGCCCGCTCCGCCGCTGGATGGGGATGGAGATATGCATGCTTTGGAGACACCTCCCCTTTTTTGAGAGCACGGGTGGTGTAAGGAGAGGTAGGGGAGGGCTGTGAGTTGTCGTAGAGACTCCACAGACGCGTGGTCGGTCGGTCATCTAGCTCGTGGGGCGGTCGAGGGGGAGGTAGGGTGCGGGAAGGGAAGGCAGGGGGTGTGAAGAGGGGGGAGAAGTCGTGTCGAGGAGTCTCTTTGAAGGGGAGAGTTTGGTCTCCTAGCGATGAGGGGGAGGAGTGAGTTCCCTCTTCCTGCGCCTGTTGACGTTATTATTGCACTCCTTGCGGCTCTCGCCCTCCGGGTACGGCATGCGTGGTGCGTTGTGGGAGGAGCAGGGTGTAGGGAAGGGAAGGCGGCAGGGGTGGTTTAGGAGATAAGGCGTGGGTCTCAGGTCTATCCTGGGAGCAAGATAATACACTGCCTTCTTCGTTCAGGGTTTCATCTCTTGCTGGGAGGGCGCGTGTGGCCGAGGGAGGAAAGGGGGGAGGAAGAGGTGTCAAAGATTCTCTCCTTTTCCTTCCAGTACTGTGGCGAGGGAGGGAGATTGGTCGGGGTTTCGGACTTGGTATTCATTGAGAGTGAGAGTCTCTACTTGCACAGTCGCAAGCCATGTGAGCATCAGTCAAACCCTAACCAGAGTGTCGCAAGTGTTTGCACCTAGTTTCAACGGTGGAATTCATAGTCACTATCATCACTAGATTCAAAAAGTTCGGACGATACATTGACGTCACAAGCCGGATATATACGGCGTCGCTAAAAACATCATCTTCTTCCTCCTCATCGTCAACTTCACGGTCTTCCGAGTCATTTGAAGAGAGGGTTTTCTTTTATCTGTTCCAAGAACTGTGTGTTTTAGTGAATATTTGAGTGCTTTTATGGAGTAAACGGCATCCATCAGGTAAATATATATAACTGTACATACCGTAATTTTCCGTATATAGTACATATTTTTTCTGCAAAAATACGTCACTAAAGTTGGGTGCATATAATACGTAGTTCTTTGATGTTTTTCAGCATGGTTAAAACAAGGGGTGGAAAGAGAAACCGTGACGGCTCACAGCCATCAACGCATGGTGAGCTGTCCATCCCGACATCCTCGCCTAAGGAGTCTCCTCCGTCAACATCACAAGATGAGTCCTTGCCATCAACATCCCGTGGGACGGCCTCTCGGTCAACATCACGAGCAATGTCCCGACCTTTTACTTTGGAAGACCTGCTTCAAGTTTTGGAGGAGAGTGATGAGGAATTTGAAGATTCCGATATAGCGGAATCAGATTCTGAAAGCTCTTCTGGGGAGGAAAGCGAGGTGGAACCCTTGGCACGCAGTATCCCTACCCAATCCTCAACCAGTACCCCAGATCCTCACCCGGTTATTGCATCTGTCTCCGTACCATTAATTCCTCAGCCGGCTGCCGAAAGACGCCAGACGAGACATTGGACGCAGACGAAAATCCCTCCCAAAAATATCCCTTTCACTGCTACAGCTGGGCTGCAAGTGCCTCTTGCCGGTACTGAACCCAGAGACTTTTTCAATATGTTACTGACGGACGAATTGATAGACCTTATAATTACACAGACAAATTTATTTGCCCAGGAATTGCTTCAGGCAAAGGTTTCACCTAAAGCCAAAATTAGAACGTGGAAGCCATTGGACCGACAAGAGTTTTTAATATTTTTAGGTCTTTTATACCATACAGGAACTATTCCTTTGAGCAGAATACCGGACTACTGGAGTACAGATGTCCTTTTCGATTTGCCCAGTTTTAGGAGTTTAATGAGTCGTGACCGTTTCCAACAAATTCTTCAAGCCCTCCAATTTGCTCCCAATCCCCGACCGAATGCACCGAAACTGGCAGACCGGCTGCATAAAATCCGACCCCTCATTGACCTGTTCCACTCTGCTGTTAACAATATCCTTGTCCCATCCAGAGAACTGTGCATAGATGAGTCAATGGTACTTTGGAGGGGGCGGTTAACATTCCGTATTTATATGAAGGGGAAGAGACAGATACGGAATTAAGCTATGCATGTTGAGTGAACCTTCCGGTTTGGTTTTGAGATTCATCGTGTACACTGGGGCTGGTGACGTTGAATTAAGGGGTCCTGGACATGCCAGCAACGTTGTCCATAAATTGATGGAAGGATATTTAGATAGGGGCTATTCACTTTTTATGGACAACTACTATAACAGTGTTGACTTGGTGCACCAACTACTTCAACAACAAACCTACTGTACTGGGACACTCAGATCAAACCGGAAAGGCAACCCCCAGCATGTGATAGCTAAAAAACTAAGAAGGGGTGAAGTTGTGGATTCTTTTTCTGATGACGGCGTTTTTGTCCTGAAGTGGAAGGACAAAAGGGATGTGCTGATGATCAGCTCTGAATTTGGGAGTAACATGGTGAATGTTCCTCGCCGAAGAAGAGCAGGAGATGTTTCCTTACCGGAAGCTGTTGCCAATTACAACAGGTCAATGGGAGGAATTGGTCACTTAGATCAGAGGATGGCTTATTATCCCATGCAAAGAAAATGCCTAAAATGGTACAAAAAATTGGGAATTCACATTCTTCACCTCATCTTAGTTAACAGCTATTTCCTGAGGTTGAAATCCTCAAAAATCACACTTTATGATTTCCGCTTATCCATCATTAGATCCCTCCTCCATTCTGCTCTGGCCATCAACCCTAAACCTACATCCAAACCAAAATTACCCACCCATTTTCCCATTTTCAATGCCACTCCTGACAAAAAAAGAAAAATACATAAACGATGCCAGTTATGCCTATCAAACAAAATCAGGAAGGAGACTGCCTTCATCTGTCCCCTGTGCCAAGGGTCTCCTCCTCTCTGTCTTGAATGCTTCCTCCCATTTCATGAAAGTATGTAAATTTGTGAAAGTGATCGCAAGTTATGATTTTGTATTTTTATTTACCTATTAGCTTTGTATTTCTTTGAGTGATTTCCTTACCCAGGGTTACGATTTATTTCATAAAAATGTTGTAAGGAATAATGTTATATATCTCCCTGAATAATTGTGTAAATAATGATATTTTTACATATTTTCAGTTGTATATACTTATGTGAATATTAGTATTTTTTACCATTTGTAGTACCACTTTTAAATTATGGCTGCAACAATTGCAAAAATAAAAACTTTTAAGACAATTGTTCTTTTATTATTACAAAATCATATTTCACAAAAATTATCGCAAATTTAAAAAAGAAACTATTTATTTCTTTTTGCGGATAAAATGTATGATCAAGTGGTCTCGATGAATTTTTTTGTTGACTTCTTGCGTCAAATTCTGTAAACAAAATTTCTCATGTTAATACTACAGTTGAAATCGATCTCACCTGTTGTAATTTTTATCATTTTGATGCTTTCTTTGTGTTCTGTTAGTCATGAGTAATAGTACCATCGATAATACAATTAAAAACTGATGATGATCACAATTATGAAGTTACAGCGCGAAAGAAGGCATAATAATTTTGGATTTTTTTGTTTCTGATTCTCATAAATCTTTTAAATGATTGTAGCGCATGAATATTTTTAATGATAAAATATCACATAAATACTTATTTTACTCTCAAACACACTCAAACGTTAAGATTCATGAACGTAAAAAATATCGAAATATTACTAGTGTAAAGTAGGCAAACTCTCATAACACATTTTAAATTCCCGCGTCAAATCCATGGCGGAGAGCGGCATATCACGCTCTAAATAAATTTAAAAAAAAAAGTCATTTATTATGTTTAAATGTTTAAAAAATATTTTTTCATGTATGTACAGGTAACATTCGATGTATATTTAAAATAAAATGTATTCAGCCACGGAATATCAACCAATGAAAATCGGCCCAGCACGGAAAATGTTAAACTCTGTGTGGCCAATCCCTCTCTGCCAAGAATGTATTGCCTTCCTAAAGCCCATAAAATCGACTGCCCAAGGAGACCCATTGTTTCTGGAATTGATTCTCCCACATTCCTTCTATCCAAATCGTTAGTTTCCCAATTTACAAGCCTCGATTTTAAAATCCCCCATTCCATTAAGAATAATATTGATTTCATTAAAAAGACTAAAAATTACTTTTTCCTCAAGGGTGAAATAATGGTCTCAGATGATGTAACAAATCTGTTTCCAAGTGTACCCATTGACATTGCTATCCAATCATTAGAGGATTGGTTGAAGTCACTTTCTTTGGATTCAAAAACAATTGAGGAGTACATTAGACTCACCAATTGTAGCCAATGTCTTTATGACTCACTTAGAGAACCTTTTTAAAGAAAAATCACTTACTTCCCCTCTGTGTACTTATGCTATGTGGACGACATTTTGGCAGTTTTTGATACCACTAAATGTAACCTGGATTATTTTGTCAGTAATCTTAACAGCCTGTTTCCATCCATCAAATTTACTGTGGAAATAGAAAAAGAAAACTCTCTTTCCTTCCTTGATCTCTCCCTTACTAGATCTGGAGACAAGATAATTTTTGACATTTATCAGAAACCAACACACACCACTAACTATATCTACAACCTTTCTTTCGACCATCCCAACCATAAACTGGCCGTCTTCCGCTCTCTTGTTCATAGACTTGTTAACATCCCTCTAGAAAGATCGGCATTTAATAAGGAATTGAATTTTATAAAAGAAATTGCTAAACGGAGTGGTTTTCGAGAGTCAGTAGTTGAAAACATAGTGAAAAAGTACAAATTCAAACATCTGATTTTAACTCCTCCTCCACACAAGAAATATGAAGCTGAGAAGTACATGAAATTGCCTTATTATCACTGTTAACGAAAGGAATCAATAAAATATTCAAATCAGGTAAAACTTAAATCTCCTATTCTAACCAATATAAACTTAAAAACCTCTTGGGAAACGCTAAAAATAAAATTCCGGCAATGGAAAAATCAGGCATTTATCAAGTGAACTGTAACACATGCCATTTAGCTTACATAGGACAGACACGATGTACGTTACTAACCAGATTCAAAGAACACAATTCTCACTACAGAAATATCGATCCCAAAAAGTCTAGCGTAGCACAGCATTTTACACATTCAACGCGCAAGGATGTTGTGGAACGTGGGTGCTATCGGGTGACGCAGGACATTCCAGAATGTCCAGGTTCAAGCCGTTCTTTATGGCCGGCCAGCGTTCTCAAGTCACTCGTAAGGCGATTGCAATTTCTCTAGCATCATAGGTTAGGCTTCAACCTTATTTACAGTGTGCTGCATTCTGGAATGCATAGTTTATTTACTTAACGGCAATGTTTTAAACTTTTTCAATTTTCATGTTTTGCCTCATTTGATTAGACGTGTTTCTTTGTTATTTTTATCATTTTTCTTTCATTTTTGTTCATGAGATTCTGTTGAAAAATATCGATTTGACAAATGCGGGATTCAGATTAATAAAATATTGGCCTTGAACTTACACACCGTGGGTTCGAGTCCCGTTGTGAGTGTATATATTGTTGCTGTAATGTTACCCATAGGTGACATAGTTTGATGTAACTTATATCATTGGTGCATATAAATCAGTTTATAAAATGAATTAAGATTTTTGCATCTGCAGCTAAATCTACAGCATTATACAATACTTGGATATACCGTTTCTACAACTCTCGGAGCCACTGTTACAGTGTATGGTAGGGGGTGCTATGGCATCTGCTCCTTTATGTATTTTTCAGCGTCCACAATTTTTATTCAATCTATTCACACATATTCCTTATTAACGGAATCTACACAGTAATAGAGGAAAACAAATATTTATAATATAGTGAATGATATATAATGTATTATTAATAGTAGAAAATAATAGAATGTTAAAAAACTTTCTTTTGACGGTTGATGTCAGTTGGTCCCTCATCTCCAATGTATTACAATGTCAGTTTTCTACTACTAGTTATAATTTTTTAGCTTCCCAGGTGGCATTTTCGTTTTGTATTTATAATGTGGATATTACAGTTAAATTTTATTAAATTTTTACCATTATGTCTTCAATGTATTGTATTTTCTGTCTTTGGAATCGTAGAGCCCTTTTTCACTGTGGTCTCGTAGGAGATTGGCAATCCATTTGTCAGTGTATGCAAACTTTATTGATAAAGAGGGTCGAGGCTGAGCTATTCGCTAGTACATTTATTGGGGATTTTATTATTTTTCTAAAATATTGATCCTTCGATTTAATGAACTCATTAGTGGTTCACCTCCAATTTCACAACCCCTATAAATGCTGCACATGCTGAATTAGCTGTTAGCTATTAAAATTTAAATGCAAAAGAATTTACCATAATGGTGGAGTGAATAAGTCTTTGTGAAACAAAAAAACTAATGCTCAAGGTACGATAAACCTTTCATTTTAAGTTACCCATATATCAAATACAGGGCAAACCCTTCCCTGAGAAAGTGAATGTAGTCAACTCCATTTACTGTGTTGTATTTTTTTAATTTTATTGTAGAACTGCCATTGTAGGTAACTTGAAAAACGTGTCATCCCTCAGATAGTTCCATAGTGTTCATTGTCATTTGTTTATTAAAAAATTGGGGTGCACTTTGATGGGGAACTTCAACTTCCCTTTTATACTCATGAACGCATTTCTGTGTTCGACATTTCTCTCCTCAATAGTACTGTTGATACCCTACAAAAGCTGACAAAGACAATTCATAAATCAGTCCAAATGCAAATCTATGAAAGAATGATTCTATGCCATGATTATTTTGTTCAAAACCATTCACCACTCTGTTGTCTCAGCTGTCTTCCAAGCTAGTCGCCTTTCACCCACCGACCGTGACATTGTCCTGCCTTGCACTTCCCTCCTTGTTACCCTCGCTCACCCCTCACCTAGGGATCCCCACCCTCCGTCTTTGCGCTACCTGTTCACCAATGCCTGCCAACCATAGTGATTCAGTCATTGCAAAACCTGCCTGAAGGCCTCTCCTGAGCTAATCCCTCCTCTCTTTCCACTCTTTATGGAGACCCACCATACACCCCCACCATCAGCCAACTCTCTCTGTGACCAGTGTGTGGTTAATGTTCTGAGCCCTTGCCCCATGGGGAGTCTCACACAACTGCTGGCATCCTTAAGCCCTTTAAACCCAACCTCTCTTTCCCTCTTCCGTCTCCTTCAATCTACTTTTCCTTTCTACCCAAAAAATACTTTGCCAACCACCCCAAAACCGATATATCCATGGATCTAACGATTTGTTTCCTTGAAAACAATTTTTATGCAGTGTAAATACATTGGCATACCTTTTCCAACTGAGGAAAACTGCAAATTTGGTGACATTATCCACATCAATATGAAATAGCCGATCTAAAGTGCCAAGCGAGGGATTAGGATGGACAATCCCACAAATTGCGCGGCTTGTGAGGGAATCCCATCATTATGTATTTTCCTTTGCTTCATAAATTATCACAGGAACATCAAATGCTGCTATTATGTAAATATTTATTGTATTTTTAAAAAAGAAATTTCTATGCAGATGTAATGTTTATGATTATGATTTTCGTTGGTGATTTTAAGCTTTAGAAATGACTGTAGGAATTTTGTACTTTTATGAACATAGCCAATGACTTACAATGGTAATTCTCAATTAAAGATGCTAGCAATCCATTTCTTGAACCAAACATTTTGTACTTGGTATTTTCACGATCAAAATACTGAGCAGAAAGGCAGTTTTACTTCCAAATGAGGATTTTCTTTTTAAGTTTTCAAAATAAATTTCATTCTATACATATTTATTGTTATCAGTGCAATATTTGATAACCAAGAGGATTAAATGATTGCAATATGTAAGAAGAGTGAACAATCAGTATAAACTCATGAAATTATGAGCTTAACGGCAATTAAGGTTTGATATTCCTTTATTACATGTAAAATCAGCGACAGGGAATTACTGAGAATGCATGCAACCCGCACAACAGTCGCTCAACAACAGTGGAGCAGGACGTTCTAGAACGTCCAAAGCTAAACACTTATAATGCAACAAGTAGGCTTACAAATTTAAAATTTTTTGTGACGTCTTATTTCATCGTGCTGAATGTAAATATGCAAAAAACTGAATTTCGTTACTGAGAAGGAATCGCAATTTATGTCTTAGCATTGAAAGGGTTAATCAGGACCAGGCACAACGTAACAAAAGATAATTTGAAACTTGTGAAGCACACAAGCAATAACCCACTAGACTCTTACAAGAGCATCTTTATTTTTAAAAACATAGGCAATCTCCTAAAGAGTGACTCTGGACCCATTCCTCATTCCTCCCTCTTCTCAGTTTTGAACTGTGAATAATTCATCACTGTTCTTAATGGATGCAGTTATGCACTGAATTTCCTCTTCCCCCTCCCTCCCCTCCCTTCACCACCCCTTCCAACATTCAACCCTACGTCCGTTACTGCCCCCTTCCCCTCCTCCCCTTACACAATCATCTTTGTTCATTCTTTTTGTTTTCCGCCTTTTGTTTTTGCCATCTCCCTTCCCCCCTTTTTCCCTTTTGGCTTAAGTCACTCCCCCCTCCTCAGTTTACTTTTATATACATCTTGGATGTCATTACCCTTCCTCACTTCAACCTTTCATAGACGTGACACTATGCCTTTGGATCGCTGAAGAGGGCTACTTGGTAGCCAAAATACTTGTATTCGACCCTCACCCTTGTCCATACTTGTGTGTAGATTTTGACCACCCTCCTTTGGAGCAGTGTCTCCCATAAGGTTGGCCCATTTGTGTGTGTGAGTGAGTGATTTTGAGTGCTTTTGAGTGTTTTTGTGTTAATAACCAGGCATCCTTAGTAGGGTCCCAATAGCCTTGCGAAGGATCCCTGGTTATAACCCAATGCATCCTTAGCGGGGTCGCATTAGCCCTTGTGAAGGATCCTATCTGGGTTGTGTGTGTGCATCTGTGTTGGTCAGTGGCGTGGAAGTAACCTTCTGGTAAACCACCACAGGAGGGTATTCTGGTGGAGAGGCCGGGGTTGGTCTCTGCTGTGGAAGTCCCATCCCGGCAAACCAACACAGCAAGGTTGGTGATTTCTGACAAGCGGTGCCAATTGTTTATGGCTATTGGAGACTCTTTATTTTGTAATTTATCTAGTCGTAAGAGCACACCTCATCATTGTCATTGCAACCTGGGTTTCTGAATTCAGGTGGATTACATTGAAGGTCAAAACCCAGGTCATTCTAAATAAAGTTATGTGGGATCTCAAAGTTATTAATTTGCAATAGAATGAATCAAAACAGACACTTGCCTCAGCAAGTGAATGTGTAGCTCATTGGAGGGAAGCCACAACAAAATCAAATTGTTGAATTTAGTGGAGGGGTGAGAGGTGAATCCTTCATTCGTAAAGGGTTGCTACCATCAATACTATTTCAGTGCTATGGATGAATTTAAGAGAAAATTATTTTTGCCATTTTAATGCAAGAATGTTAAACCAAGACCCCAACGAAAATTGTTTCGATGAAGACAAGACAAAATAGAGGGTCAAATACTGTAGGCAATTCGAGGCCTACTAAATATCAGTCATGAATTTAATACTCTCAAACAACTATGGAGGCAACTACATCAATTAAAGCTGTGAATCTTGAGACAAAGCTAGGTGAAATCTTTCATGTGGGTTTAGTTTCTGTTAGCTAGGGATCAGCTTCCATGCTACCAACTCAAGCTTTGATTCACCTGCCCGAGGTTTATTGAGCATGATTTGAAGCTTAAGCATAGGAATCTTCATTCAACATGGTACATAAGCAATCACATAGCTTAAAATGCATCAAAATTTAGTGACTGTAGGTCTGCCAAACTTCTCCATTAACACTTTCAGCGCGGCAAAGAATTTTGAAATTTTTGCCGGTGACTGATTTTTTTTTTTCCGTTTTTACACGTTGACCGCCACGCCGGTCATAGTGACTGGACACCGAGCAATCATTTCCAAGTTGATTCCTGCCACCACGGGTGATCGGGGCTGCTTGTTAAAGCATGGACCGTGATCGGTTCGGTGTCAGGCAACAATTGCATACGCGAACTTCTGGTTTTGGTTTTTTTGGAGAGGAGGGGGTTTTAGTTTTTCCCCTTTTTAATATTTTTTCTTTATATTTTCTATATTTTCTTAGAAAATCAGTCTTCTCCTGCACGTCGAAGCACTCTCGGCAGTCGCCTCGCTTGTCTATTTGCATGCCAATATACTCGTGCCATTTCCGCGACGGCACCGCGTGACCAGTCTCATGACCGGCGTGGCATAGGGCGAAAATATTTTCGCCGGTCATTGTGACTGTAGGACATTGCAACAATGGAAAATTTATTTTACACTCATGTGCAATGATACTTCGAAGTATCATGATCCAGTGATTAGCAACTAAAAAAAAAACAGCTATGGCGTCCAAGAAATATGTACTAAAAACACTGTGGTGGTCAACGTATTAATTGCATACGTAGCCACGTCCATCAACTGATGGTTTAAAAAATCGAATTCTTTACTGAAAAATCGACATTTTAAATTTTGGTGTCGATTGACGTCCACAGACACTGGATTGCACCCCGTCGAGACATGCGTCCTTGCATACACCCACACATATAATTTCTTGATAGCTTTCCAAATCATTTTCTTTGGCTGATGTTTATGTTGAGAAATATGAAATTTATTAATTATGAAACTGCACATTCAGAGACTTAGTATATATTCCCTATAACATCATGAATGTCTCTGTAAAATATAATTTCGCTTGTTTTACATCGAGATGGTATCTTTTTTAGGTAGTCATTTCCTTCCACAGTTTTCGCTTTCTATATTCAGAGGGCCCAGCAGGAGGAGCAATTAATGTATAACAAAGGGAGAGAATAACCTGAATTCAGAAAAAATTATAGAAATGATGAAAAATGTTTTATTCCTTTGAAATGGAAGAGAAAAAGTTGAAGAAATCGGATTCAATTTTCTACCAATTTATCAGATCTCACATCATCAAGATATGGAAAAATGCTTTATTTATTGAAAAAGAAATTTATCACAGTCATTGGTCGATCTGGTGGTTCGTAAAATGGGGAATGTTAGAGCTCATCTCCTAATGATCCCAAATGCCCACATATTTAACACAATCAAAGTATTGGGGTAATTACCTTTCCTATGGCCCCTGTGATAATACTGATGCTTGTATCTGAAAAAATCCCATTCACCCTCTTTGAATTTGTCTGTTACCCCAAATAACTAATCCAGATTTGAGCCTCGGGCCCTGAAGACTAAAGCCATACACCCGAGGAAATACCATGCGTTCCTAACACAGATATGAGTAACGATTAGACATGCATAGAAGCAAACTTTCAGGAAATATTCAGTATATTTTATACTATTTATATATGTTACAATCCATTTCAACACGTGTTTACATATAAATACAATAAAAGTAACTGCACAATCATCATAATTACTCTTCACACAGCACAAGAATAAATTAAAAGTCTTGTATGCTAATTGTACTAATTCTTCATCAGTTCCTTTTATACACTTTTTCACAGTATAAATGTCTTTCTTTCACAGTTTATACACTTTTTCACTGTATAAATATCTTCTTAGCACCAGATATCCTTGTGGTGCTCAATAAAACAGAGCCTGATGCAAAGGGGTGGACAACCCTCACAGGCAGGACAAAAGAGTATGGTGTCTTTCCTGAACCCTCTAGATGAGCAATATGTGCATCGTCGCTGAGGGACACGTTTTCAGCCTTTGTCAACATCAAATGTCTGAGGGTAGTGCTTTGATAATCCAAGGGACCGGGAGGGCAGGCTGGGGGAGGAACGAGGGATGGGTTCAGAGTATGTGGGTGTCAGGAGAGTTTTTATAATGGACAGGCGGTAATCATGGAGAGCGACTTTAGGATGGGTTTTACGGTACAGGAAGCAGCTGTTAACCAAAACAAGGTGAAGTATGTGGATCCCACCATGTACCATTTCTTCTTGTACCATTTCAGTCTTACGCTTAATCGGGTAGTATGACATCATTTGATCATAGTGATCGATGCCGCTCATTGACTCATTGTATCGAGCAACGGCCTCTGGTTTGGAAGTGACACCACCTCCTTGCTGTCGACGGACATTGACCAAATTGCCACCAAACTCGGAGCTGATCATCAGCAGGTCCTGCTTATCCCTCCACTTCATATTGCATACTCCATCGGTACTGAATGCATCTACTACCTCACCCCTTTTCAGTTTTTTTGCTACGAGGTCAGGCGGAGTCCCCTTCCAATTGGCTCTAAGAGTTCTGGTACAATAGGTCCTAAGTAAGCCGTGGGCCAAGTCAACACTATTATAATAATTGTCCATGAAAAGCGATCGTCCAGTGTCCAACCTTCCATCAAATTCCATACAACATTGTCGACATGTCCCAGCCTGCCTACATCAGAATCAGAGGACCCAGTGTACACAAGAAACCTTAAAACTAATCTGGATGGTTCGGTTAACATTTAAAGTTTGATTCCATACCTGTGTCACTTACCTTTCATATAAATACGAAAGATAAGACAACCGCTCCAGAGAACCATGGATTTTTCTATACACAGTCTTTGTTTCGGGATAACAATATCGTCCATTGTGCAATGGAAAATGTCAATCAGGGGTCTTATTTTGTAGAGTCGATCAGAGGGTTGCAGTTCACCACGATCCGGAATTCTCGCCAAATGCAGAGCTTGGATGATCGCGGCAAACCTATCTCGACTAATGCATTTCCTAAAGCTAGGAAAATTAAATAAAGGGTCTACACTCCAGTAGTCCGATACTCGACTCATTGGGCAGGTGCCCATAAGATATAGAACCCCCTAAAAATGTTTAAAATTCCACCGATGTTAGCGGCTTCCATTTAGTAATCCTAGCTTTAGGCAATAGATTAGCCGAGAGTAAAAAGTCTGCTTGTCTATTGGTCTCTGTCTCTATTAAGTCATCAGTCACTAAAAGATTAAAATACTCTCTGGGCTCTTCTCCAAGATTTTCGTATTTTCAGTCCTGGGGTGTCAGTGAAGGGAAACGTAGAGGAGGTCGGTCTTTTGTCGGTCCATGTGTAAGTCTTAGTTGCAGTCCTTGTCATGAGTGGAGGGGGGTGGGGAGTTTGTGGCCCCTCTAGAGGGCTAGGAGAGGGAGGAGAAACTTGCCCACCCTCAGATGGATCGCCCATTTCTCCGCTTACCTCTTCATGTGAGGAAGAACCCCACTCCATGTCCCCGAAGGACGAATCGGTCACTGTCCTCAACCAGCAGAAGCTCTGCTAATTCCTCCGAAGAAATAGTCCTCGGCGAAATGGATTTTCTTTCTTCTACTATTTTCATCTTTCTTGGGGGCGGAGGGTGTGACCGTGAGGTCGATGGCTGAGGACTTGGGGCTTGGGGAGGCAGGAATAGAGGCTGTGGGTTGGCACCTGAATGTGATGGACTGTTGTCTTTCTTTGTCATTGGAATAGTCGTAGGCGACGTGGAAGGTTGGAGAGACGGTGATGGCGGGGCAATTAACAGGGGCTTACTAACCCTCTTTCCCTTTCCGGGAACTCCTTTCCCTGGAAGTCCCTTTCCTTTTCCTTCACCTTCCTTGTCGCTGCCTCTCCGTGTTTGCACCATGGTGAAAATGAATCTAGTAAAAATATAAACATTGTCTAAGCTACAAGAAATATTTATAACATAATAAATAAATAATTCGAAATCTGATTGAACAACTTAACAAGGTACGTACCGAAGAGCGTGCAAACTTTTCCTCACCAGCTGGTCGAGGTGATAATTTTGCTTTTTCTGACACCTACGTAAAAAATTAATATAAATAAGTGGATGAATATTGGCAAAAAGTAACAACATAACTGTGGAAAAATAAACGTTCTTTTTAGTATGGGTTCATATCACCAATATAAAGAAATACCTATGGCGTTATTTTTAGAATATATGAAATAAATAAAACAGGGCATGCTGTAACTAATTTAAATAAACATAAACAAAAAGAAAATATTGTATAAAAGTGATAAAAACTGAGGTACGTAACTTTTTTTCAGGTAAATATAATACATGTCTAACATTTAAAACTGTTGTCAAGGTATTAGAAAGAAGACAATCAATTCTGTGTTGTGAAAATGGGGGGGGGGAAGAGTCCTCTATTCAATAATTGAAAAAATACATATGTCATTGGCCAGTATTCCTTTTTTAATAATGAAAATAAATTAACAAGGAAAGATAAACAAAATGTTGCTCAGAAATAACAGACTCAAAATGCATTCTGATGCACTTATTGAGGAAGGTTGGAGGTGGGGGGGGTAAAACTGCATTTCGATCTTAGTCAACAAAAATCATCCATAATTATTTATGTGATGTGTAAAGATTTTACTATAAATCTTAAACGATAGTTAACATTACCCAACTGTTTGAGAGTACAAAAAATATTACAAAAAATCACAATTACCTTTTGAAAACGAGGGATGCAGCGTCGCTCCTGGGTGAATGCAACTCCGGCTACGGCCACTGCTCACACTTTGAAGGCTATAAGAAGACTGAGTATTGAAACAGAAGCGCTAATGGTTGGCATCTGCCGAGACTGGCCTTGGGAGCGAGATGCGAGCTCTGACGTCAATTGACGTCCGCAGTCAGCGGATAGCACTTTTTGGTGTCGATTGACATCAGTCAGCATTCAACATGTGAAAGAGTAACTGATGGAAATGAAGGGTTGGCAGTAAATTCTGAGTGATATTTCCCTGTGGAGGTGCTTTTCATTGAAAGATTATAGTATTATGGCAGTTCAGGAGATGAAGCCCAGCGCTGCTCATCATAAGAATTTGTCTTATATAGGGAATGAGGGCATTCACAAAAGCTATCAACTACTCAAACTAAGCAGGTTTCACATAAAGAAACTGAAAAGTTTCTTTATGTGAAAAGTCTCAGAGGAGCTATTATAATCCAGGTAGCTGTTCCACTGTGTGTTAGATTATTGGTAGCATATTCACCAAGTGCCATAGGAAAGCACTTGAAAAAATACCTAATTTCCTATTTACCCATTAGGAAAAACTGCTCATTTCAAGTTTAGTGCACACGTAAATCTGTTGCATGAAAAGCCTTGAAATTGTGAATATTAAGGCAGGTAATGAAATAACAGAAATCAATAACAGTCGAGGATACCGTGGAAGCTATCCAGTACTTCAGAGTGTAGTAATGAAGGAAAACACTCAGAAGTACTCACTTTGGATCCACAAGCGCAACTAATGCAATTACTACAATCTAAACAATAAATAGATCAATATAGTTAAGACTGCACTATGGCAAAGAAGTTGGTGAAGTTAATGGCATATGATGATGACATTAAAACCTCTCATCCCTATTATTCCTTCAACAGACTATGCACGGTCATATCTCAATGTCAATTGAAACAAATTAATGAGGCACTCATTAATAAAAATGACTCTGTTAACCTTTGGTAATTTAGCTGGACAGCTATAGTTATTACATTACAGCTACATGGAAAATAATTGCCTTTGAGAAAACAATAATCAACCACAACTGGAAATTATTATTATTATGTATTCTACTGGTAAAGGGAGGTTTTGCTGAATGTCAGAGAATCCGCTCCCGGCCTTTTACACATTCCAGGGCCTATCTCCCTCTAATATATCCTTTTTTTGCCTCTGCATAAGATCTACCCTTCTTCATCCCGTCCATGAAACCTATTCTCTTTCTTTCCCTTCCCTGCTTGCCCAACATCCTTCCCTCTATCACACTCTTCAGCAACCCCTCACCCTTTATTACCTCCTTCAGCCATCTACCCTGCCTTTCCCGGATTTCATTCAAAAGATTCCTTTCCTCGCCCACCATCTCCAGCACTTCCTTGTTAGTCTTCCTTTCTATCCATCCAACCTTCTTCATCCTTCTCCACACCCACATCTCAAATGTCTGCAGCCTATTCTCGTCCTCCTTTCTGAGGGTCCACATTTCTGCCCCATACAACGCTATGCTCCATATCAAACTCTTCACCGGCCTCTTCTTCACATCTTTACCCAGTGTCCCCATCACCAGTTCTCTTCCATTACTAAACGCTTCCTTAGTTAGCGCTATTCTCTTCCATATGTCTTTACTACTATGCCCATTTTCCTCTAGTGTGCTACCTAAGTAATGAAACTGTTATACTTACTCTAGTTTGTGTCCTCCAACTTTAATCACAATCTTTGCTTTCTTCATTCTAGAGAATCTCATTACTTTTGTTTTCTTATGATTTATCTTCATTCCGAAAATCCCACACTTCATATCTAAAGTATCTACCAAAGCTTGTAGTCTCTTCGAAGATCCACTAACCAATGCCTGATAGTCTGCGAATCTAACCAATTTTATAAGATGCCCACTTTGACTCCAACCTCAAGTTCTCCCCATGCCTGTCTTACCATTTCCTCAGCATAAATGTTGAACGGCGACAACAGACACCCTTGCCTTACCCCACGACTTATAGTTCCCCACCCTGATTCACCATCAGCCACCCTCACCTGCGCCCGTTGCGTCATATATGTTTCGAATTAGTCTCCTGTCTCGCCAATCTATTCCCATTTTCCATAGTATCTCTGTTAGTTGATTCCAATTTACTCTGTCGACAACAACAATATCAATGAGCTGTTTACAAAAAATCACTATTACTAACATCTCCAATACATTTAACTGGAAATGACTGACTTAATTTGTTGATTCACTCAGCTCACATAATAAACCTTCAGTCAATCACAATCATTCATTCCCAGAATTTTAAGACAAAAATGTAACCAACAAATAAATTAACATAGGACATAATTCTCCTATTGCAAGGTGCTCCTGTGGAATTCCCCATTAAAATTCATTCATAGCACTTAGAAGGGAAATCTCACTCAAAAAAAACAAATGATAAACCAACGAGGTGAAGTAAAGGATTAATGATTTTTTTCAAATATAGTCAAGTTAATGGTGATAGAAATCCATAATTGAGTGAATTTTTTACTAATAGATCTAAAAATTAGCAAATTTTATAGGGGTTCACATCAATAAATTCAACAGGCGTTCACAGCATGGCATAACTTAAGCACTTCTACAGAGTCTTTGTGATATAGAATTTCTTCCTTCCATTTGTGTCCATATTCCTTAATGGCACATTTTAATGGAGTGCACATTTAAAAAGAAAACGGCTTTTCTTTTCCGGCCTTATTTGTTGCTTCCCTCATCTGTAAAGGCAACATCAGCAATATCAATGAACTGTTTACAAATAATAACTATTACTAATATCTTCAACACAGTTAACCCACATGACTGGCAATTTTTGTTGACAGATTCCATAAAGAAGTTTGATAAGATAATCATTAGTTTAAGAACAGAATGAGCATACTATAGATGCAAGAAAGTGATGTAAAACATTTGAGGAACTCACCTGTTGGAGAATGCTTGAGAGCACTTACTTATTGCTGGTCCAATTAGTTGTTTTCAGCCAAGGAGTAATTAAAAGAAACATGGTCCCAATAATTAATGTTTATCTGGTATTAAACCTTCAATAGCACGATAACCATGATTCTATGCCAGCCTTGGAAGCGGATGGGATACGTAGTCTCTTACAAAAATAACAGATATATACTGATGAGAAAAACCTATACCACACAGGTGACAGGTAACTTGCGCAATTGTAGACATTGAAGATTGATATATCATAAGGTAACAGCCCAATAATGATTCTAAAATAACTATACAGTATATCTCACTTGTATGACACAAAAGCAATGACCACCGCCCCTAAAGAAAGATTTGAACTAACGGAAACAGCAGAATTTTGAATTTGAATGCCCACCAAAAGACGTCGTAGTACCATGTACAGGAATAGGTGACATAGAACACTGTTGAATTTTTTCTGGCTATCATGAACTGGCCTGGATGAACCACTCCTCTAGTTTTAATCCCTCCATTTTATATTTTTGTGACAAAGGTGTTAAACTAGATATTTTTGAATGTATTAAGATTTTCTCAGCCTCTAAAAGGTGTAGCCATAGGGTTTTAAATGATTTTATTTTGGATAAATTGTCCCCCCTTTTAACTGTGCCTCTCCCCTTTTCTTTGAATCTGTTGCGCTGTTGTTATAATGTTTTTACTCTTTCCTTGGGTATGGTGACCTTGTTAACCAGCTCTGTTTAGCAGCTTAATCCTCTCCCCCTCCTCCCTACAATCCCCCTCCACCTGCAACCCCTTCCCCTATATCCTTCCCCACATACATGTAATGCCACTTGTACTAGACTTAACGTATTATCTCTGACAATGATGTTGTAAGTATTGAAACCAGTCAGTCGCATGTAAGTATTAAAAAAGTGCAGAATATTACTAAGTTATTTTTCTTTAATTATGTCTAAAATTCAGAAACATTAATTTGCCAACCATCACACACGTAAGACAGATCATTTAAGGGCCCAGAAGCAAGTACTCATCTTGTGGATTACTACTATCAAAAAGGAGCTTGGATGGACAGAGATTTTTTTTAAATGTATGTGATTGTTTGTTCCTCAAGTTCGTCCCCTTCTGAGGGACAAGGGATTACCTCAGAAAGCAGTGCTGCGGTTAGACAATGCCCCTTCTCATCCCAATGAGAAAGCACTAACATCCAATGATGGTTTGTCATCAAGTTCTTACCCCAAACGTCACTTCCATACTTCAACCAATGAATGGAGCCGTAATTGCTTCAATGAAAAGGCTTCACTGAGTTTATCTTCTCAGAATGCTAGCCAATGAAGGTGACAATTTATTTAACCTATTGGGAAAAAAATTAAAATATTGGATGCAATTCATGGTGTGTCACAGGCCTGGTCCTCGGTGAAACCTTTAATACTAGTTCGTTCCTGAAGGAAACTGTTGGTGGACATGGAAGGTGATTTCGTGGGATTTCCGGAATCTGAAGTGAGTGACTCGGAGTTGGCAGGTTTTGTGAAAACAATTAAAGGATTTGAAAATGTTGATGCAGAAACTTTTATTGAATGGCTCAAGAGAGTGGAAAGTGAACCGGGTGTCCATTATATGATCGATAGCAAAATTGTTTACACTGCCATGGGTCAAGGTCAAGCAGAAGAAGAAGGGAGTGGGCAGGGTGGAAGTAACGATGAGGGGACCAACGAACACATGAGTTACAGTCAGTCACTAAATTATGTAGATAGTTTGCTGCAGTGTATGGAGCAATCAGAATTCGAATACAATGATATTCTCTACGTAAAAAAATCCATGGTCAAGTGAATTAAACTCTTAATGAGTCCTCAAAACAAATAAAAATAACAGACTATGTACATAAATAAAAATAACATGTGTATCTACTTATATTATGAACTTTTTTAGAAAGAAATGTGTAAGTTTGGATTAGCCATATTTTCCGATTATTGGTGCATCCTCTCCCCACAATTAGCACAGATAATCGAGTGTGTACTGTATTACGAAACTCTGCGAGTACTTGTATCTTGTATGGGTTAAATCAAAATTGCATCATGATGCAAATATAAGTTCAGGTACTGCAAACGTAGCTTCCTGGTGTCAAGAGAAATTTATCTTCTCATCATCTCAGTTAGTAGTTTTGACATTAACACTTTCGAGTCTATGCCCGTACGTGTTACGGGCTTAGTTCCTTTTCCATGCCGACTCTGGCCATATCTGTTACGTTCAACCTCTTTCTGTCGTGTAAGATTTTTTGTGTGGGATTTGGTTTCATTCTCCACAAATGTGTTTCTTTGTATCATTTACTAGCTTCGGAGTTTCGGAAAGAAAAAACAAACTATAACTCATTATTATTTAACAATTCTTAACAAATGATTACAGAAAACAATCAAAAAAAGGCAGTCCACGAGAGTTCAGCACTTCAAATTCGGTCAGACCTGAAAGTGTTAAACCATCTAAATCAGGGAATTACCACAACTCTTTGATTGATTAGCTCAACTGCCTCATCAACTGCCTGGCAATAAAGCTCAATGCCTATATCTTACAAATTAACTCCCTGAGATTAACTGTACAACCTAGTCCATTTTAATAATATGTTGTACAATGCAAATATTTTATTCCAATTGAAGTAAATTTTGGGAAACCTCATCTCAGGCTCAAGAGGATATTTCTACTACATTAAAGAGTTATTATATATATTCTGAATCTGTCACCTCTTTCATCATGCAATAAGTATTTCAAATGAAATTATCTCATGACTGTTGTAAGCACATATACTAATGAGTGCGTGTGCTTTGTGAAAGACCGCACTGAGCTCTTCACTTCTCTTTTATCCATAAAAGTCCTTCTCTACGAAGCAAATAGAGGATGTTCATTGATCATCACGACCTGAAATTATATAGTAATGAACCTTACCATCAATATTCCATCCTTTATTATCCATTCACACTAGAAATTATGTCCGCATTTTAGCAAAGCTGTTCAAAGAAAGATGAATGATTTTGTACTCTCTCATGCCTTCTGTATCATTTTAGAATAATTATCTAGAGAGATAGCAACTACATATTTGTATATAATGTCCAACATTTTCTAATTAGATTATGGATGAAATAAATAATATAATTATTACTACTGTCAGATCCATTTACTGTTTGTATATAGTGTCTCAATACGAGCTTCAAATATTACCATTTCATTTGGCTACATGATGTTGGTTCATGAGAATTATGAAGGTGAGGCTTATGTAAGAGTAGCCTTTCAATTAAAAAGGAATAAGTAAGCTTGTTTCAAATGTAATGCTGTAATATCATTTCTTATTTCTTTCATTCAGGATTGGGTGAGAATCTTGGCCAAGGAATGGTCAAATTTGCCTCCTGAACTGAAAACTTCATACCACAAGGAATATTCCACAGCCATGGAGAGTCATCGTCGGCAAATTCAGGAGTGGGAGGAAAGAATGATTCGAATGGGGCACATTGATGTTGTACGAAGTGAGGCTCTTATTGAGCCTAAGACTGCTTCAAGAAAAGTGATCAGAACCAGACTTGTTGGAAAAAACAAGTAATCCTTAAGTTTTCATGTTTTGTACCTCGATTTTTGATATGTTGAAGAAGGTTTGGAACTTATGAAATTGTGCGTAGTGATGCTGCCTTAATAACCATGTGCCAGTGGTCTCCTCTTCAAAGTGAAAAAAAGAGTCTCATTTGCAGTTACATCCAGGGATAGCAGTGTGTGTTCTGCACAAACCTGGTTCATTATATCTTTCTTTTTATTCGCATCGAACAAGGTCTCATTTTGTATTGCTGACTTTTGTCAGTGTTTAGTGAACAATAAAGTGAATGAATTTACAATCAAGTTTATCAAATCCTTCGAAGGAGCATATCAGTGGACTACAAACATTGTGACATTTTTAAAATCACATTATTCACGTTTAAAACTGCAAGTGCTAAAGAAAAGAACTTTATTTTCATCCTAAAGCATGAGTTCAAGTTGGGGTGAAAGAAATACATTCTAAGCAATATTTACTCATCCTACTATAGTCCAACCACCTACCATCCCACATTCACATTGTTTATCACTGAAATATAATACAAACTATAAAGAGGCCTTGTGGTATCCAAGAAATCAATTGCTGAAATAAATTACCATCTTAGTAGGAGTAGGGTGAATAAGTTCCAAGAGGATTACCAATACTAAACTAGGAATCTTATTGGTGTGGTGATTGAAGTATTTTCATCCAGAAGGCCCTTGTTCAAATCTTAATAAGTACTGTGTTTCACTATAATTCCAGTCCTTAATATTGTATTACATAGAGAGAATGATTGTCTGTGATTTATGGGGAGAAATCTGCAGATAGTAGAAAAATATGTGCATAATAGAGGCTAGGGATATTTACTATTGATTAGAATATTATAACTTGTACTCTGGAAGTTTTACTTAAGAATTGCTATTTTAGTATAGACAGAGCTGTTTGTTGGAGAAATTGTCAATGCGGACTGCAGTCTCAAAGGTGTTATTGTCCTTGATGGATGCACTGACTTAGAGAAAGCATTTGAGAGGAATAGATAGTGAATGAGAAGCAGATAGAGGACATATCATTGAACAAACTCATCACAAGGTCCTTGGTGTGGATCCAAATAATGAACAAATCATCTATAAACCTCCAAAAGCCGAAAAGTCTTGAAATGCTATTTCTTTCTGATAGCAAGTGGGACAGGGACTGTGGGCCTTCTTGATGATGAATAGAGGTATAGGTTGTGGTTATAACCACCCTAGCTATGATGATGCTTCAAGCAGAAGGAATTTTGATTTTGTGTAGGAAGTCTAGTCATATGAGACTCAAATGAAGGGAGGAAACTGTGTGACCAGAAGCTGCGAGAGTATGACCGCAAAGCCTGAGATGTACTGAATGCGGGAGTTCCAATTAGAGATGATCAGGCACCCTGGGATACCATCTTCATGAGCTGTGGGAATGAGGTAGAAACGTAAGGTTTGACTTTGGTATGAGAGAGAATCTTGATTTTGGACCAGGAGAGCTCATCAGGGTCAGCTGATTGATAAAATGATGCTGCTGGAAACACTGCATTTTGATCCTCTGCAAGTACTTGTTATAATGAAAGAAAACAACAGCGACCCTAAACTTTCTCACCCTATAGTTCTCCCTCATATGGTTATACTTTTCATCACTCTGCCTTAGTAGTGTGATAAATATACACCTATAATACGTGCCACCATTTCACCTCTAAAACTTAAACTTTACATGGCTGGTGACCTAACACCCCCTGCCACACGCCCAAGTGGCGGTTCGCAGGGTATTATGTAGATTTAGTGCCACCAAAAATATACTTCACCATTTTACCTCACAAAACCTTTTTCCTTTACACGGCTGGTATCCTAATACCTCCTGGCCCACATGTGGCCAGGAGGTATTAGGATACCTGCCGTGTTAAGTTTAAGTTTACAAAACTTTACTTACAAAACTTCCCATGCAGCAGCTCACAGGGCAGTGTGTAGATGTAGTTCTTCAATACCATAAATTTTACTTCCTTACATGTGCAGCTTCCAAGGAAGGAGTTTGCTGCTCTAAGTGTACATTATTGGCAACGAAATAAATTCCTTATCCTTATACACTTCATTATCTTTCAAGGATTCATTACCCTAGCTCTCTAGCCTCCTACTTACCACAATTTAAGATTTTTTTCCTGTGAGTGATTTTATACTTACTTTCCAATAGTTAAGCTATTGACGAGATTATGTTCTCATACCACTCTCACTATCAGACTCCAACACATTGGGTTAATTTATCATCAACATCTGTGTGATGTGACAAATTATGATTACTAATGAAATACAAGTTGTATGAGTCTTTTATGGCCTCTTAATGGGAGTGATGGCAAGACCATAAAGTAATTTCTCAAGCATTCATCAAGAATAACTTCAATTAATTTAGAGATTGAATAGCCTTAGTATGGAGTCAAAATTACTTATCACCACTCATGCTGAGTACACTAAGAGGTGGCACAAGAAGCACAGTGTCCAAGCATGGAGTACAAAGAAAGAATAAAAATAACATAACTTTGCAGTATTTAATGAACCACAAACAAATATCTCCTTTCAATATCAAACATTTAACAGAACATCAAGAAGAGTGCAGCACACATTGCTATTTATGACAAACACAAACCTATATGTTGTTGATCAGCCTAATTAGCACAGCTCTGCAGGCATTAGATTTCCCTCAAGAGCTGCTAAAATATTTTGAGCTGTAAGCAATGCCATATCTGTCCTTGAGCGTACAGTAGCACTTCCAATATGAGGCAATATAACTAGAAAATAGGTATTAAATGGTATCATTGGTATATTCAATTTGGTGTTTGCATGGTGTGTCATTTATCAATCTACTTCCTCACCACAGTTATCCAAGTGAAGGAGTTCATGATCAGAGGGAAGTGGTTCTGGCGTCATGACATCAAGCCCAGCAGCAGCTATTGTTTTGTCTCTTAAGGCATCAACCAGTGCTCTTTGATCGACTAAATCTGAAATGCAATGGTAGTACTGAATTATATTATATTATATGTGAACTATTATATGTGAACACACCAAGCGAAGAGAACACTGACATTACCTCCCCGACTGGTATTTATAAATACGGCAGTTCTCTTCATTTTCCCAAATGCTTCACTTCCAAACATTCTAGTGGTCTCCTTTGTGAGAGCACAGGTAACAATCACAAAGTCACTTTGCATTAGTAATTGATCCAAAGTTACATACACAGCATTCATCTCTCTATCATCAGCTTTCCTTGAACGACCATAGTACAGAAACTTATTCACTCCAAAAGCCTGCAATCTCTTGGCAACTGCTCTGCCAATTCTTCCAAAGCCAACAATCCCTACAATAGAGTCTTTCAAACCATGTCCACACATCCACATGGGGCTCCAAGATGTCCATGCTCCTCTAAATATTAAAAAGAAGTGAAGCATACACTATAATGTGGTCCTGATATGTAAATAAATCAGTGAGTAGCATTAATGACAGGATGAAGTCTAGGACAAATATTTACCACGTTAACATCTGTAACAAGACTACTTGAAACTAACTTTGTAAAAAGTTCTCTTGAGAATTTTCACGTATGCTTGATTCCAAGAATCATCTTCAGGGGAGAGGGACATATTTACTTCCAAAACTATTGACAAAATTCAAAATAAATTCCAATTTAGACAGGCCATTTCCGTTGTGTCATCCCTATCACATATACACCAGATTAATAAGAGGAGAAGCATTGCACATTATTGCAACCAGATGAGCTATGATGGCCCTGTAAGATTTGTATTCTTTTCACTAATGCTTAACTTGCTCTTTATAAAGGAGTCCTCGATTTGATCCCCAGAATAATAGAGACCCAAGGGCTACAAGGGAAAAAGAAAAGGTATGCAGCTGTAGGGCCCAACCTCCAACCTGTTCAGTCTGCTCTAGCTAAGAAGCTATTGCATGACCTCAGCAATGTCTTTTACATTCATGGAACTGTCCCAATTGGGTGTAGATTGTTATATTTTGACGAATTCAATTTTTATGAAATTATTACCTTCATCTGAATAAAACAAAGAACATAAAATTTAACAGCAAATACAGTAGATGGCTGCTGATAAGGACAGGTCTCTGGTATGTAGTTAAGGTGGATTTTTAAGGGGCTTAGAGCTGGCATCACTTTAGCATTATTCAAAATTATTTCCTCCACAAATGCTTAGGGTTGATTTAAGTGATAGGTCCTAGAATCCAAAATGTATCGAATCCCAAATTACAATTTCTATTTTTACGGAATCTTGAATACCAAGTCTCAAGTCTTGCTTTCCCTTGATTATATTTCCTAATTCCTTATCATTAGCAATACATAAATAATAGCACTTAAAAACTGATTCAAATCAATTTTTACATTTTCTTATAAATTTATGAACCCATGAGTAGTTTAAGGTTTTTCCTAAGCCTAATTATATAGTCTTTAAAATAAAACTAACACTGAAAATAATTTTGTCTCACAATGGAGTCTATCACTTTCTCAGTCAGGAATAAAGAATGATATTGAACACAACTGATTTTTTTGTATTCTAGAGCATCCTCAGTTATTTTCTAATGGGGTGTATCAAAAAATATTCCATGTATTTTTTGCAAAATCTTAGGCTTTTGATGCTTTACTGGCTCAATTCAAAATCTTGAATCCATGGATTCAAATCTTGAATCCATGGATTCAAATCTTGAATATATGGATTCGTTAAGATTCGATCGAATCCTGACCTCACCAAAAGTCATTAATTCAAATTGTCTCTTAATCAATAACCAGAAACTGATTTTCTTAATTATGCTTTGTATTACGACAGTAGTTGGAAAACACCAGTAAGTGACATAAATGCCATAGTACTTAACTTTTACTCCCATGACCATCTATACCCACCCTGGGATTTGGCTTCACCCACAAGTGACCTCCATCTTTCTCTGTCTGCTGCTTCATCCCATGTTCCCCCAGGCAGTTCGAATGTGACTTGACTCTATACCACCATCTTCGTCTCAGTGTTCCAAACGATCTTCTTCCTTCTGGTCTTCCCAGGCCTACCTCCTTTAGAAGTTCACTTCACATCATGTGGCCAGCCCATCTCACTCTTCTTGTTCTTGCACATGCCACAACATCATGGTCCATGCAAAAATCTCTTTTTTTCCTTGTCGTGCTCGAGTCTCCACACCCCATTTTCATTTGTGGGGCCAAAGACTTTTCTTAGGATTTTGTTTTGAAAATTGATGTTTCCTTTCTTCCTTCTTTATCGTTAGGTATCTATTTTACTGTGCCATACAGAGCCAATGGGCAAATATTGACTGGCATAGTCTTATTTTTGTCATCTGATATATCATCTTTGAAGTCAGTACTTTATTGCACGCATTCAAACTTTTCCTGGCTAGATTTATTCTGTTGGCTATTTCAGACTCTTCGCTCTTCTTGTTTTGATATTATTACTCAGGGGTATTTGTATGATTGATGTTCTGTTCTAGTAAAGTGCATGCATGTCTTTCATCTTCTCATCATTGATATTCAATCTCATATGTTCCATCTTGTGAAGGAAAATTCTAGTCAGTTCTCCTAGGACTCTTTTGTTTTGTCAAAAGAATTCATCCATGAAGGTATGATAATTTTAGCTTTTATTTCTATCCTTAGGTTGGCTTTTCGATTATTTTGCAAAGCATCTTCCAATGCTAATTAAAGAAGCCAAGGCAATTGCCCATTACTTTGCCCTACTGCTGACAGAAATTCAAATGGCTATGGCAATTCTCCATCTTACCTGAAATTGCTCTTTGATCCTCCTACTGACAGCTTTGCTAAATTTGTCAATTTTCTTGGAATTCCATATTCCACCGTTTACCATATTTGTTGCCTGTTGTGACTGTCACATGCTTTTGAAAAAATTATGAAAGATCATGAAATTCTTTACTGTATTCTCGGTATTAGCCAATTGCTTCCTGATTAGCTGATGAAAAGTTGATCTGTAGTGGAAAAACTTCTAATAAATTCAGTTGGGTGGTCCTCTATTATGGTATGTGTATTGTTCGACCAGACATGGAAAAATTTCTTGCCTGAAAAAGCAAGTTGATGCGATATTCCTTGATTTCAAGAAGGCATTTGACAAGGTCCCTCACAAAAATACTCATTTATAAATTGCATTCATGTGAAGTTAATTAAAAAATAGTGAATTTGATTAGGGACTTTCTCAGTGATCAAAAACAAAAAGTAGTTATTGATGGTTTTAGCTATGATATGGTCATAGTCCAATTCTTACCACCATAAAGATCAATTGCTATTGTTCTTCTAGAACTGAAAGCAAAACTTGAAGTATTTGTTCTCCAATTAAACTTGCATTTTTCCTGGAAAAGATATGAATTATCTGCCATGTACAAATTGCCTTAAGATAAGAATCACTGGAATCCAGTACATTGAAAAAATATTGTCCGTGATTTCCAGTATTTCAAAGGCAAAAATTCCATCACCAGGATGGTGATACCAGTTATGGAAACCACTGTCAAAAATGACACAAGCAGTCATCTAAATAACTGAACTACAAGGGTCGGTGATTCGAAGACTGGGGGAATGAATCACTGGCCAAGATCATTGAAATACTGACATCAGTGATTCTTAGCGCTCGCGGCTGATGACAATCAGTTTCTACACCGGGGAGGTCATTTAATAACCGTTTTAAAATGAGGTATAAAGTGCCCCTGTACGTCGTCTGAATCGGCTGTAATTGGAAGTCGAAAGTGGGACCCCTCAGCGGAACATCAACCCAGCTAAGGTTTAGAACTTTAGATTGTAGCATTCATTTCCACTGGGAAATTTTCTATTTGAATTGAAAGTATACTGTTCATTGGCCATATCCAACGTGGAAGTGTAGATTTGGGATAATACTATTTAATACAAGAAAACACATTGTCTCACCTCAATATTGATTGATTTGCCTCAAAAAATCTTCGAGATACCGCCAAAAGCAGGCCAACAGTTAGGTCAGCCACAGAATCAGTCAACACATCTGGAGTGTACCCTAATTTTATTCCCCGCATTCTTAATTCCGATAAGTCCACGTGATCGTATCCAACCGACATGGTTCCAACAACTCGAAGCCTTGGCCCTGAAAGTATTTCTGGGTTTCAAAAATTAACCACATGACAATGCAATGCATTGATAGTAATACTGATCGCAATCAACAAACCAGCCGCATCAATCAATTCTTTATCAATTCGATCGGTGAGTGTACAAAATAATGCATCCTTTCCCTTCACATTTTCTAAAAGCACTGCACGAGGAACGGGAACAGGTTCCCCCCAAGTGGAGACTTCTGCCCTAAATGTTCCAAAAAATAAGATTATGAGTGGAACCTTTTGGTTTAAAGGTAAATATACGAAGATGTCAAGTCTTCAACATAGAAATGCCGCAGTGAAGACTCACCGTTCCGTAAGTAAACTGAGAGCTTCTGGAGGAATATCAGGTCTCGTCACGAAGACCTTGGGTTTGTACATCGTGGATATTACCCGGTAGTCAACAGCTGATGACGCTTCGGTGACGAGGGTTGAGGAAGTCAACTGAAGCAAAACACGTTTACCTTTGATGTTCATCGTACTCAAGCATCGTGAAATGTAACTCATTCTCCCTGAATTCTTGGTTAAAATATTCATCGTCTGATACTGTTCAGCTACATTAAATGGCTGATAAAAATCTTGATCAAATTTTTACGACTGCTATTAAATTGTGAAATGGGAAAATTACACCCCAAGACTGCGTTGATCATTTCTTTCCACCCGCTTATTCAATTCAGCGAATAAAATTATTACTTCAATAATGTTTTGTTTACAAATTTATGAGGCATTATCCGTCCATTACTATCACCATTATCTACCCAGTTGGTCGTGGCATGGTTACATAATAGAAATCAAAGTATTTCTGGCCATGAAATTCTTAAGCTGCATTCATATGGACGCGATAGGAGACAGAATAGCGGACAACGAAAACCATATCCACGGAGTAGGATGTGTAGATATTTCTTACTTTCTTATCCCAGAATCAAATTAATTACAGTCCATCATACGCCCAGCAGGAGAAGTTAAGACCGACGGAACGGACACCGCTTTTGACCGCTTTCCGCGAGCGGGATGTGACGTTACAAACAATGGAGCAGCCATATCCGCTGCGGTTGCGGGAGAAAAAAAAACTTTGATTAGGTTCAAACAAAGCATACCCTTTTTGTTAGTCAGCATTCTACTTGGGCCAAGTGTAGTTCGCATGACATTACTCGTCACGTGGGTTACCTTCGTGGAACGCAGGCCGGTAACTCGACCTCTAAACCAGCTATTTGGAAACTTATCCAGGATTGCCCTTAAGATTTTTTGAACGAGCAGATGAGGCAATTTTATCTCATCGCAGAGGCAGGACTTAAATTCTTATTCGACCTTTGATAATGCAAATGCCACTAGTTGGTCAATCAATTTCTGCCGTCGTAAGAATGGAATCGCCCTCGTAAAATTTACCTATAGCCGGGGGCGACCCCAGGAATTTATTTCGGGGGGGGGGGGGGGGGGAAGACTACAATTATATTACAGCAATTTTCAGTCATCCTAAAAAAACTATAAAACTGTTATTTGATAATATCTGAATAATAATGAGCATAATAATAACTATATACTTTTCAGATCAGTGATCGGAGTGTTTAATGTTGTATTTGATAACTACGTCTAGTTGTTGAAATTGTTTTGTAAAACCCAAAATTTTCGTGGGGGATGTATCCCCTGTCCCCCCCCCTGGGATCGCCCCTCCCTATAGCCATAGTAAATATTTTTCTTGGGTAACGAAGGCCAACCCAGTCCAATGTTTTTACTGCTAACAATAATGGGGTACATTGCTGGAACCTAGTCAAGGGATCTAGGCATCCCAAGCACTCGGTTATGTCTTCTGCGACGTGAAAGAGGTAGCCAGCCACAAATATTACTGCAGCTTCCTTCATAGTAATCACTGCCACTCCCTCCCGCTCAGGGCCGCCCACAGGGGGGATGTATGGCGCAAGTTGCGCCATAGAAAAAAATTTTGGGGGGGAATAAAACTTTCGGGGGGATTTTTAAAATGCATAAAGAAATTCACTAAATGAAAATATTTTTACCCATTTACAGTAATTTATATACGCATCGAATTTTTATAACGATAAATGAATGTTAAGCGTTAAGTGTGGAACATACAGTAAAACATAGTGCACCTATAGAGAATCATTCAGGCAGCCGAAAGCTTCTTTTATTCCGGTCTCGTCTCTCTATACTCTTCCTTGGCTGCCGCACCGTGCTGTCGTCGAGGCCACCATAAGATCCCCGAATGCAATCCAGTAGCATAACTGACTCAGCATTCCTCCAGTCTTATTCCCGCCCCCTCCTCCTAGCATCTGCCAACGGGTCACATCACAGAACAGTAGACAGCCGCTTTACGATGGGTTCGACTTACGATCTAAGCTGATTTTGCTCGCACTTTTTAAAATTTCAAATTTCTCCGATTTTGTTTTAAATATCGATAGTGTTTTAAATATTGTTTCAGTAATATTTTTTATAATTTTAATCCAGGATATTTCGTATGCATTGGCTCTGGCGCGTTCACTGAATAGATTGGCACTGATGCTCTTTAAATCGATTCCTCGTCCGGAAATAATGCCGATTCAACATACGATGGAATTCGCGAGGGTCTACTGTACAGTCAAAAGGCTTAGACTTACGGATCGTGCATACACTGCACGTTACCGTTTACTGTGATTTTTTACCCCCACTTCCCCTTAGTCGACAACCGTTTGCATTTGTCTCAACCCCTCGTACTATCCTCCCCTTCGATAAGTAACTTTGAGTCTGCATATGAAATTTTCAATTCAAAAATCTTTTCTTATTATTTAGTAAGTTTATTTTTAGGGATGGGTTGAAATAAGACTAAGTAGAAGATATAGATATGATATTATAACGCTATTTTCAGTTTTTTAATAGTAAAATTATTATTTTATCATAAATATTTAATAACATTGACGTCCAGCGCTCCCCGCCCCACCCCTTTCCCTTCACGAGCGCACCCGCGTTCCGAGGACGAAGGAAAAGGTAAATTATACATGGATACACATTCTAAATAAGATCAGATGTGAAATGTGCGAAAAGAAGATCATAAGTTTAATTTCAAATCCTTGATTCCCTAAGTCTTCAGCCGCGGGATCGCTTTCCAGAAAGGTCTCTGAATATTGTCAAACCAATTATTTACATTTCCCACGACGGTTTACTCAATGTTGTTAAAAACATGGATAGTACCCTAAGGCTGATTCTCATCAGTGACTGGTGTGAGAATTACGAAATCAATGGTGAAGAACTTTGTGAAGAAGCTAATGTATTTGGTCAACTGTACTACGTTAACTACCCGAGCATTGATTTATCAGATGCGCTGAGCTGACTGAGAGACTGAGCCAAAATAATGACGAAAGTGACACCCAAGATTCTTGTGACGACAAGCCTTGATGGTCCAAGTACAGATCCTAATACAGCAGAATAAAGATTTCTGGATCATTGGGTCAAGAAATGATTCATTGTGCCTTATAGGTGTTTATTTAATATTCCCGGATTTCCTTACCTAACGATGTTAAACCAGATACTTCTGGCATTGCCAGCAAAAAGTTGCTCAGCAGAGAGGGTTATGAGCAGATTAAGAATTGCAAAAATAGGCTGAGAAGCAGCATGGGAGATGTTTGGCTCTGCGACATGCTTGTTCTTTCTTCCGAAAAAGACAGTTTAAAATTTATTCATAACAGTGAAGTTATAGAAAAATTTGCTTTGTCAAGTGAGCAAAGAAAAAAAATACTACTGTATAAAGGACATCAAGGTAGTCAAAATGGTACCACCACCAGTACCGATTTTATCTGTATTATTTTATTATTATTGCTTGAGTTTTTTACCGGTCTAATTTGCAAATAAGAGGTTTATACCAGTCTAATTTGCAAATAATGACGGAAATGGGTAAAAAAGACGTAAATAAAACTGAATATAAATTTATTAATTATCTTTCATTTTGTAAGAATATTATGAATACTTCATTTCCACAGGGTATCTCCTGATACGTAAAAACTTTTTTTGCTTTGGTAAGTCCAAGGCATCCAGAAAAACAGTGACTAGAATTACGAAAACATGCAATTAACGTAAAATTTCGATATGCTATATTCACCCCTCTAACTCTACTTTTGACATTTTAGAGAATAAAATAAGCTGAGAAACACACATTTCGTTTTCTTTACGCATTAATACCGTAAAACAGTTTCTTGATCAAGTAAAAATACTTATTCAGTATTATTATTTACCATGAAGGCACAACAGTTGAGGTTTGGCGATGTCATTGTGATAACGTGATAACACTGACGACAAAGATAATGCAACCAA
Source organism: Ceriagrion tenellum (assembly GCA_963169105.1). Taxonomy (NCBI): domain Eukaryota; kingdom Metazoa; phylum Arthropoda; class Insecta; order Odonata; family Coenagrionidae; genus Ceriagrion; species Ceriagrion tenellum. Next base: position 13,470,210 of record OY720638.1, read on the forward strand.
CTGGAGGTGAAACTTGGAATCATAGTTTAGGAGCTGTCTGATAATGCCAGCGAGTGTTCTTTACATGGATCAACCGCCCTCACCTACCTCTATCTTCCGTTAGTCCGCCAATTCCTTCTATATTCGAAATATTCGCGTTTGTACCATCTTCACCCCGCTAACTGACTTTACACCGGATTACAATCGAAAATAGCAAAAAAGTAAAGGGGTTCAGTATAATCAAGTTCCTCCTCATGTGATTTCTGATTAAAATCCTCTATCTGTGTCAGTCCTTAAAGTGAAAACTGAATAGCTTTGTCATACAGGTACCATAGTAATTGGGATCGATCAAAATCAGTTTCTAATGATCTACAGTTTTTCTTAACAGTCCAAACTTAATATAGGATCGCATATTTTAATTGCATCACTAAACAGGACTGACATTGGTTCTTACATAGTCTTCATGCTTATCTTTTAAATTTAATGGATGAAATCGATTTGCTATACAGTTTTCAAATATTACTTCTAATCGAACGGGAAGATATCTTTCTATCTAACATAGAGGTTGGCGAGGTAGGGCTATATGACAGCGGCAATAGGCCTGTAAACTTAGGCATGCAGGATGAGAGAGCAGTAACAAAGGATAACCTCGGATGGGAGACACTCGACAGTGAAATACAGAACGCATCACGAGAGATGGTGGCTGTGAGTAAACATAACAAACCCTCGGAGCTACTGAAACATTTGGATTATAATTGATGACGAACTTTGTTAAAGCTTTTCCGCATGGTTTCTGAGAGAGCAGTGTGGTCAGAGGTCTCCGCAAAACAGTCTTGGTACCTTTCCTGAATATGATCAAAGAGTCAGAAAGCGAGAGGTATAGAAAAATTTATTTCGTATCACACGCAGCGTAAATTTAATTTCTAATCCTCCATAAATGGTTGGAAATTTGAGCAAATTGTTACCTTGGTGATGACCAGTTTGGATTCAGAAAGGGGAGGACACTCGGGAAGCGATTGCGACGATGAGACGGTGAAGGCCGTTCCACGCGAGGTACTCAGATGCAAAGGTTAATGTATAGAGCGAGAACGCGGGCACGGAATTGGATCTGAGGATTTGTTCATTAATGGCGCAGTCACTCGAACAAGTCTCCACTTTACGCGACAAAATTTCCACCGCACATGCTTGTATACGACCTCCCAAGGACTATAACCTTGTAGTGGTGGAAGGGCTCGTGTGCTCCGATGGCCCCTGGAGCTGAACTGGCGGGAGCAATGCTCCTGGTAGAGCCACCCATAGGTCGGAGGTTAGGAGAGAGACGAATGGTCGTCCGCGCAGCGTTTGTTTAACAGTGAGGCGGCTGCAAAAGGCGTCTGACCCCAGTGGGACCTTGCGTAGTGGTGTCGCGTAGAAAACCAGTAATGGAAGGAAACAAAAAACCATCTCAATTACAAAACCTTGAAATAATGTACATTGCTGTTACGGAAATGAATCCTGGCCAATACGGGACTCGGCCCAGTGGGCCGGGCGTCGTGCCCGGTAGCAGAGGGAGTAAGGCCGCTGCTATCGTCATCATACGAAATACTTGCACGGAAGTAGAGGAAAATTCCGGATCAGAAGAAAAGAGGATGCGGAAAAGGAACGCAACAATAAGGATAGGCACGAGGAATAAAGAGGCTATGCTAAGGGCAGGCCAGTTAGAGAATACAAACGAAGAAATGGAGAAGGTGGGCGTCGACATCGTTGGTCTAAGTGATGTAAGATGGAAAGATAGCGGAGACTATTGGAGCAATTACTACAGTGTGATATATTACGGAGAGGATGAAAGTCAGCGTGGGGTTGCATTCGTAATGAATAGAAAACCTGGTTGAAAAGTAGTGTATGCAGAACAGGTGAATGATAGGATTAAGGTGGATGCGCTGAAGGCAGGTCCTACGAATTTGTTATAATCCAGGTCTATATGCCTACCTCAAATCATAGAGAGGAAGAGGTAGATGAAGTATATGATCAGGTGGAGGAAATAATTGATGGAATACCTGGGAGCAAGTAGCTGATGGTCGTAGTGGATTCGAAATCGGTGGTGGGCGAAGAACGAGATGGGTGGGAAGTAGGCGATTATGGGCTAAGAAGGAGAAATGACCGCGGCGAGGAAGCTGTCGAGATTTGCCGGAGAAATAATCTAGTAATCACAAATACAACGTCCAGGCACCATCCTCGACGCAGGTGCACGTAGCAGAAACCGGGAGAGACAGATATATTACATTTTTGCGCGACAGATTCAGGAATAGCACTAACAACTCGTATTCATATCCGGACCTGATGCAAAAACAGACTACAAATTATTAGCGATGAAATTGTGCGTTAGACCCAAAATGATAAGGAGGGTCTAGAGGGTGCTAAAGTGGAATACAGAGGCATTGACTGGGGCAATGAAGGAGAAGTATTGAGAGCAGGTTGACAAAATCGTGGGTGGTGAGCGTGGAATGAAATCAGTAGAGGATGGATTGGAAAGTTGGAAAAAAGGAATTGTGGGGGCAGTGACTGCAACGCTAGGCGTAGCAAGTGCAAACACAATTAGAAAAGTGGTGGAAGGGCTCGTGTGGCTAGGCTAGAGAAAATACATCGAATTAAACATCAAGCTTTACAGAAAAACAAAGAATGCAAGAGAAGCATGGAGGAGAGAGGAAGTCGATTTTTTAGAAAAATTTCAAGGAGGGGGAATAACAGATGCTGTGAATAGGAAGGTAAACCAATTGACGGGCGGTAGTGAAGGTAGAGGAATAGCAGCGATAATAGACAAGACAAGCAGGTAACGGAATACGCTGAAGGGCTGTATGGTAAGGAAATAAGGCCCAGTCAGTTGTATTTAAAGGGAGGACGGCATCGACAGATATGGCATCGGACCAGGTATCCTTGATAGTGAAATCGATAGAACACTATGAGACAAGAAAAGGAACTAGGCGGTGGGAATACTAGCATACCTGCAGAGTTTCTAAAGAGTATGGGCCAGAACGGAAGAGGGAAACTTCTTTCACTAATTCGTAGGATTTATGAGGAGGAAGTGTGGTCGGAAGATTTCATGTAGAGGACACTAATTCCTATACCGAAGAAGAACAAAGCAGAAAATTGCGAGGACTATAGAGTAATACGTTTAATAGCCCATGCGACTAAAGTTTTCCTTAGAATTATAAATAGAAGGCTAGAGAGCAAGACTAAAGAATACTTGGGTGACGACTTGTTTGGATTAAGGAGAGGTATGGGAACGCGGGACGCAATATGATTGTTGAGGACGCTCGTGGAAAGAAACTTATGATATGGGAGAGATATTTTTGCTTACTTTATGGATTACTAGCAGGCGTTTGATTGGATGGACTGGATGAAATTAATGGAAATGCTTAATAAATTAGGGGTTGATTGTAGGGGCAGACGTATGATCCGAAATCAGCGGGTCCAGGTCAGGGTCGCCGATGGAGAATCGGAGTGGGCCATGATAGGACGGGGAGTGCGACTGGGGTGACCACCATCGCCGTTGCTTTTTAACGTGTATTTTGAAGAAATGGTGAGGGGGGCATGGGGAGAGATGGGGGTAGGAATAAAGGTGGGAGGAGATCTGATAAAGTCAATGAGATTTGCAAATGAACAAGCATTGGTTTGTCAGTTTGCCTGGGAGTTTAATCCAATCTCCTACCGATGGGTAAATTTTACTTATGTTTATTTAATGCATATCATTGACTTGTGAATATTATTAGTTATGAGTATGAGAAAATGAAGCCGGTATTTGTCGCATGTTAATTCTCATATCCTGTAATTATCTTTCCTTGTGGTTCAAATGAATGTTTTCTGAAACGCGTACTGAACGGATGAACGAATACAAAGGAAAGCAGCATGTTTCGTTAAAAAAGGCTACGAGCGTACTCTCTCGTGTCTCACAACTTTTAGAGGGGTTAAGGTCGGAGCCCCTTGAGACGCGGAGGCTACACGCTAGGCTTAGGTTGCTTGAGAAATTCAGACCTGATATTTTTCAGAGCGACACAGAATATTATCATGACTCCTCACTACATCTCTAAGTCTGACAGATGCGATGAAATAAGAGAGATACGCTGCCGAACATATAGATACAAAAACTCGTTCTTTCCGCGCACAATAAGTGATCACAATAAAATCTGAGCTCCACTAAATACACTCCTTTAATACATGTCACCATTTCATCTCCAAAAACTTTCATCTTTACACGGCTGGTGACCTAACACCCCCTGCCACACGCCCATGCGACGGCTCGCAGGGTATTATGTAGATGTAGATGTCAGTCAGCGGAGGGGTTACGGTCAATGATGAATTCGTGCGAGAGGTATGGGATGAAAATTAACCATAAGAGGAGGAAAGTGATGAGATCCTCTTGAAGCAAGAAGGCGGATCTGAGTATAAGGTAGGGAGGACACAAAAGAGAGCAAGTCGGGCAGTTTACGTATCTGCGTAGTATTTAGAGGAGAATGGGCTTAGTGGTAGGGACGTTAGATGTAGAATTGCCATATATAGAGAAATATTTTCAAAGAAGAGGGAATTGATGAGGGGGATTTGAGCAGAGACGTGAAGGGAAGGCCGGTGAAAATTCTAATTTGGAGCGTTGCGCTGTTTGAGTCGGAGAATTGGTCATTGCGAAGGGAGGATGTACGTAGACTTGAGGCATTTGAGATGCGGGTGTGGAGAAGAATGGAGAGGGTAAGCTGGGGTCGAGGAGGAGGTACTGGATATGGTTGGAGAGGAGGCTAGTGGCGGAGGTTCGGAGGAGGCGGAAGAGATGGATGGAGGGCGTATTGAAAGGAGAGGGATTGCTGAAGAGGGTGATGGAGGGAAGAACAATGGGGAAAGGTGGAAGAGGAAGAAAGAGGATAGGAATTCTAGAGATAATTAAGAAAAGGAAGACGATATGAGGAATTCAAGAGAGGTCTGATGGCGGGCCATGTATATGAGTGAAAACGGAAAGATAGGCCAGAAATCGGGACGTTAGGATGAGTACTTTCCAGAAACCTATTCGTTAGCTGGTGGAATAATGAAATGAATGAATATCATAATACATCTCAAACAGCACATGTACGCCTTTCATAATTCAAAGCACAATGACACTTGCGTTTTGAAAAGTTTATATGTTGCATTAAATGGTCATTTTACTATTAAATAATAGCAAAACATACGAGGTGCTTCCGTATAGAACTTACTCGCCATCATACGTTCGGCAGACTGAAATCTAACCCCATTGGTCGATACGGTTCAAGACACATGATTCAAGATGATAAAGTCATTCAATATAAGACGAATTCGATGGCAACGAAGCCTTTCAAGAGCGTTCAAGACAAGATGTCCGCTGTCATGACGTTTCAACTGACGTCATGCCCATTCGAGACAGCTTGATCAAGGAGTATTGAATGGAGTTTGACGTGAATTTGATGGTGTGAAACGGGCTTAAGGTCTTTTAGAATGGCTTTCACCTATCCTACGTTTACCTTTACCTGTGTAAGGCCAGAATTCAAGAATGATCAATGCACATCAACCTCTTTGATCGATGAAATTATGCAGTCACTTAATCCTCTTCCTTCGTTCTTTCTTTTTTGTTCTGCATGGATGGAAGCTTTTGAAATCGTGCTTTTACAGCTTAGGATAATGGGAGTTGAGGCAGCATATTTATTTTTCAAAAACGAGTGAGCGTGTTAAAATTTTTGTCAAACCAATGCCATGTCTTTTTTTTTAGCCGCTGACCTCCCACATCCTCTCAAGACCTGGATTGTCAGCTTTCATCCAACCAATGGGAATGAGAGAGAGAGGATTCAATTGCTCAAGACGATTTGAACTGAGGTGGCGTTGGAATCTTGATATTTGCGGATCAGATTCCGCTCAAAATCACCGAAAGATTTGAGCATTTGTCTTTTGGACTGCGTTCTTGATTACCCCTCTGACTCAATCCTTACTTAATTTATATCTATCCGTTGGGTCTTATTTGATCCAGCTTTTTTTCTCCTTTGTCCACAATACCACAATATCCAGGTTTTTTCTCCTTTGTCCTGTTTATATATTCTCCCATCTTCGATATTCCCTATTCGTAATGTTTATTTATGTCCCTGTCCACCAGCTTCCGGTATTGCTCCTTCTTTACCCCATCCCGCTCTGCTCCTGAGTTCCATATCTTTATCCTTGTATGTACCTTTTCAAAACCTTGTGTATCTAACGTGCATTTCAGTACTAGATTACAATCAGAGCCCGCATACATACTGAGAAACTGCGCAATTTGTCCCCTCTGTTTCTTAGCCTGCATCTATTGCATACCCATATCTATATCCTTTCTGGCTTTTTCTTGATGACCTTGTGCGGAAGCAGTGACGGAACCAAGTGTTTTCTTTCAATAATTTATTTCCTATGTAAAATAAAAGTGTAGATTCTCGTCTTGGTCATTTCTTGTCCCCACAGCAAGTTCTTCCACTTCATTTCCATCCCTCTTACCCCTAATTATCACACTTCAATCCCCCATCACTATAAAGTTTTTGTCACCCGAGACTTCCCTAATTTTTTCGGTTTTTCATACACGGTATTCACTTCTTCTTTTCTGTGGTTTCTTGTAGATACATATGTATTCCTGTACCACTACGTATTAAGTCGGCTTTTATCTCAACCCCTTGTATCCTGCCAGTCAGCTGTAGTATGTTTACCATTTTAATTCCATAGCCACTCGCTTTGACTCTCGTCACTCCACCATGAATTACTTAAATCACAAGCATCACAATAGCCCCCGCTGTCCTCCCATCTCATATCACACCCATTTCCAGATTTCTTCCCTTTTTCCATCTCCTTTTTTTTAACCCCAGCCTCGCCACTATCCCACATTTCCGATTCCTATATTTATCGCAGCTTTCCTCTTCGGAGTCATTACTTCTGTCATTGTCGTTGCTGCGCTACGATTTCTTACGACCCACTGTGGGCTGAAGCAAAAATAAGTTGACAAGGATGCATGTACTCCACATTTTTTGGATTTAGAGCTACAATATCAAGTTATTATTTTATCTTTTTAATTGCGAACTTTAGGCAATCGTTTTTTAAATGTTCAATAAATATGTCTAAAAAACGTAAAATAATAAATAATCAACAAAATACATCCCATGTTAACAAAACGAATTCTTTTTTCTAAAATTAGCTCTGACTTTGTGGGCGAGGCTGTATTATGGGTTTTTGTTTCTCACTGACCTACCGATCACATCATTCACCAGGCGAAGCGATACATGGGCTGTGACAAAAACGTTTATTTCACTAGCAGTTGAATTTTTCCTACTTTGTTTGTATTTATAATTGTGAAAGCTAGAAGCCCCATCTCCAGAGGAAGAAAGGCAAGAACTGTCTAATTATTCTCTAAATCTTAAATTGGAAGATATAATACGAGATGCTGTGAATCCGACAGATCTTAAATTAGATGGCGATAAGGCTATAATGACATGGATAAGAATAAATAAAATTGAAATTTAGTGATCAGTGATTGGTATTAAACTGAGCCAACAGTTCCATGAACATAATATATGACAGAGTAATGGGAATATAATATCCTAAGCTCTTCGTTTTTCAGCTGCTCTTGGAACACGCTCAGGAAAGCCACAAATAAGGAAACTTCGTCATAAATGGTAAACGTACGCAAATTGAACACTTATGCAATTGTATGGGACTCCTTCATCCAAGAGACTTTCATCCTTTGACATCCATTCATTCTTTGAGACGCATTAAACGATTCTTATGCGACGTGACAGTAAATCAATGGGCGACATTCCTATACATGAACAACGTAGCATCAAATATCATCGGATTTGATCCTGAGCCCTTCTTGGAAATACGCACCTCAAGGTCTGCTACAACACTGAAGAGAAATATTATTTGTGTGACCTCAGTAAATATCTAAGGTGTTTAAGGGCCATTTATGATTATACCGCTCGGTCGTATTGTGACCACGTATACCATTCAAGGACCTCTCTTCATGGCACGTAGCCCGGGGGTGGAGAAGGGGGAGGGGAATTGACGGGCTTCATACCCCCCCCCCCCCCCAAATGTTAAGACATAAGGGAAAATGCAAGTTTTGCACCGAACTAATAAAAAGCGTGGGTTCTTCACTCGTATAAATCTATGATTGTAATATCTTGTCTAATCTAAGTTAATTTTACCTCATCAAGTAAAGCAGCTGTGCACAATTGAGTTGGTATTTAATTTCACCCACTCACCACAGTAAAACATGAAAATGCGCCGAGCCCGAATGGTGCGCAATGGCGTGGTCGGTGCCGTCATTTATCCTTACATCTGACCTTAACAACGTTCATTCGTGGTGCCAGGAGTGGGGTTTAGAACTAAATATTAGTAAATGCACCTCAGTTCACTCCCTGCGAAAGTCATCACGCAAAAGCCATAGCTACACCGTGGGTGGAGTAAACATAAAATCTTCAAATACAGTAAAATATCTTGGAATTACCTTAACTTCAGATATATCGTGGGGAACACACATACAAAATATATGCGGCCCAGAATTAAAGAAACTAGGTTTGGTAAGGGTATAATTATAAGGCCCTTGGATGAAAAAGTAAAAGAGAGATGCTACTTCGCTCTGGTTAGGCCACACCTCGAATACGCCGCGAGCATTTGGGACCCTGGTCAAATAGATTTAACCAAAAAAATATCAAAATGCAAAGAAAAGCAGCATGCTTCCTTAAAAACTGCAATGAGCGAATATCTAGTGTTTCATGACTTTTAGAGGGATAAAGGTGGGTGCCCCTAGAGACTCGCAGGCTACATGCTAGGCTTTGCTTGCTTGAGAAATTCAGAACTCGTGTGTTTCAAAGCGATACGGATAATATTATCATGACGCCTCTCTACATTTCTAGGTCTGACAGATGCGATAAAATAATAGAGATACTCTGCCGAACAGATAGGTACAAAAACTCGTTCTTTCCGCGCACAATAAGCCACCATATAAGCCACCAACAATAAGCGACCACAATAAAAACTGAGCTCCTCCAAATACACTCCCATAATACATGTCACCATTTCACCTCCAAAACTTTTTTCACGGCTGGTGACCTACCACCCCCTGCCACACGCCCATGCGGCGGCTCGCGGGGTAGTATGTAGATGTTGAGGTAGATGTACATATGGGTGCAGCGGTGCAGTGGCTTTTTATTAAACATGTAAGCCATGGCACCAAGAGAGCACGCCCCTACGCTTCAGACTCGGTGCCGTCCCCGCAAACCAATGCGAAAGCTCATGCATGCCGAAAAATGTTAGTGCGAATAGATGGAGGTGAGGGTAGCCTTTGCATTACAACGCAACTCACTCCATAGTGGTTGCAGCAATTACGGATCCACAAGGGAATCCCCTCCCCTCTCCCGAGAGGCCGGGTAAACAATAAAAAGCATAGAATTTGGTAGTAAACTTCACTTTACTAACAAGTAAATAACATAGATAATCGAGGATAATAAATTTGTAACAAAGCACTAAAACGGCTCTAACCCCTATCCCATCCTCACCATGATATATTACCTTCAAGGTAGTTTGAGCGAAATATCAATTTACTTAGGAATCAATGAATTTGGTCTCATTTTAAAGAAAAATATCTCGCTCTTCTAATGACAACAAAAATTCAACCCCTTGCCACATTACTTTTGGAGGTATTTGCCAAAAAATACCAGCCCTTATACATGGGAAATGGTACGTGTATCCACTCCTGAGAGACATTATTTACAAAATGAGGTATTTCTAGCAATTAGATGTCGTAAAAAAACTATCAGCGTGTAGGTTGTATGTTTTCTCAACTATATTTGAAAATTAATCATATTGTCACCGCAGTAGGTTCTTGGGTATCATAAAAAACTTTCCGTTTTGAAGGAGTTTCAAACGCACCGCGCGAAAAAAATGAGTCAAGTTAAAGATTTATTTAGATATTTTCATTTAATTACTTACAATTCCTGTCATATAAAACTATATTATTGCACCATTAATAATGCAATATTTTATTGATGTGTCCTAAAGCTGGCGAAATCAAAACATATAATTCGAATATGGTCTAATCATGACTAGGGTACTATCTCGCTCGGACTACCTTAACTGGTTTAGCTGGCGGTAGAGAATTAATTTTTTGTAATGGATATGGCCCTAAAAGCACAAAAGATATATTTGGAATAGGAGTATGCCTGGATGGAGAGAATATCATGAGTGACATAAGGAATATGCGATTCGACGGCATTGCCTCACTTCACGAAACGACCACATACGCATGGGTATCCTGTGCCCTAATTGTCACTCCGAATTGATTCATTTCTTAGTGCACTAAAGAGTCATTGACCATGCTAACGGTCTTTTTTATTTATTTTTACTTTTCAAACAATTCCGCTTTTTTTCTGACGAGGAAATCAGTCGAGCACCCTCTGACATCCAGAACCGTATTGTTAAAAGCGTACTCTGGATGATTTAAGTGTTTAGGCCGCATTACTCTGATAGAGTCTACTTCATCAGTGCCCTTGCATACAGAATCTGTTTCAGTAATCACTGCGAATATCATGCATGACTCTTATACCATGCACAAAATCGAATGCAATACGTCTCTGGAAGCCGTTGGCTGTCAGTAAGACTTTGAGGTAGATTTGTTGACAGGTAGTTTAGCTGATTTGTTGATTTACTCCCTAAATCTCTTATCTTAATCTGCCAAGCAGTACTGATATCACGTTTTTCATAACCCCTGCTTGACTCTTGAATTTCGTTTACGCAATGCGAAATACCAAAATACAATTAGTTTATGTAACATTGGTGGTGCTTGTTGGTGATAACGCACCCCCTACCATATACCATTGACGTGGCTTGCAGGGAATGTGTAGTCGTTAGAAATTTTTTTCTCACAATTTTACCCTTCAGTTACTTAAGGATTGAAATACCAATTTTCGCAAAATCCTATTCAGCTTGCTCCAAGAATGAATAACGCGCGCTGCCTGAGGCGGATATCAATAGTAGGCTGTTGTATACACATCTCTTTCATTTGTGTCCATAGTAATCGACAAACTTCTCTTATAATTTCCCACACAGTAGATCTTCCCAGAGCAAATGAGAGGTGCAAATCTGTCATACTGCACCCAGTGGGCAAATAGCTGAAAAAAACGAAAAAAAAATTTTTAGAAATTCGGGATATTCACGGAATTAATTTAGTGAGGACATATATGGGTATATGTTTGATCAAAGATAATTTTTAAAAAATGTATAGCACAATAGTTAGTTTTCTTTTTCTGTTACCATTGCAATAGCGGTGGAAGAGTTTTCGGGATAGCTATTCATGGTAATTAAAAATTCAAAAAAATTGCTAAGTCTGACTCGGGAGCAAGAAAGCGACCTGTTTACATTTTTTTCAATCAGTCATCCTTTATGGAAAGGGTCGTTTCACCGAAAGGAACCTCTAACTCCCTCGTAGAAGAACAAGATGAATTAGCTTCACCATCCCCTGTTTCGGCTTCAAAAAAATAGAAATTTAGGCAAGACTCAAGACAAGTGGGTGAGAGGTTCTTGAGTACAGTGGAGAGAAGTGTCAACCCGAGGGAAGAGCGAGGAAAACTAGAAACTGACTCCGAGAGGTTGTTTCTTTTTTCACTTCTTAGTCCTCTGAAACAAATCCCAGAACATGCACGATTTGGGTGAAAGAGGAAGCTAATGGACGTCATTGATGCTGAAATTAAAATTCATCACTCAACATATTCTCCCCAGTTTATTCCTTATCAATCCCAATGTCAAAGTGGCTCTTCTGATAATTGTGATGGAAGTTCATACACTTAGCTCCAAAACTGTAACCAAAGCTGTAGCTCTAACGTCATCGCTAATTCACAACATGCGTATCCACTAGTTCAACGAAACCCAACCGTAGACGGACAATGCCATTCTGATTCTATTTCGACGTAATCATCTTCATCAGTAATGATGTGGATATTTTTTATGACAACTATTTTTTATTTTCTCCAATATAGACATTTTTACGACCGTTTTTATTTTCACTATTTGCGTATTGTTTTTTTCCATTCCTCATGATCATCTCTTCAATTAAAATTTATTTTTGATCAGTATCTAAAAGACTTATTTGTTGTATTTTTTCACGAATAAAAGGAAATTTTGGACTGTTTAAAATACTTCTTTTATTCCTTGACCATTTGTTACCCTAGCTGCTTTGTCAATCGCCACCGAAAGTATAAATCATTGTTTTTTTTACAAAGGAGATTTATACTGATTACGCACATCTAAAGGTTCCGTAAATGTTGAATTTTTGCCATTGTTATGGAGAACACTTATCATTTAAACCAAATATAAAATGCCTGTCCAAATTTTTAAACTAATGCTACAAAAAAGCGAAGTGGATAATACAAGAAAGTGAAGCATATGACATCTACCGTTGACACTTTCCTATTGAAAATATATTAATGAATTATGAATTATTTGCAAAATAATTACTCACCGAATAGAAATCAATAATTTTTCTTTCGGTGGGACTACAGCTCTCATCATAGTGTCCCGGCGGGTAAAACTATTTTCCAGTATCTCCAACAGTTCATCGAACGATGAAGATGACATTCGGCAAAAGGTGGCGATAAACGGGAGTCGCGGGTGGCGCGTCCCAGGTGGCTCCTCCGTCTGACACCGCCCTATTCTGAATGAAATAGCGTGAACGCTATGTGCCAGAAATAGCTTTCGTTACGCTTTTTTCCGAATTATAACATGCTATTTTTCGAAACAAAAGCGTAACAAAAGCTATTTCTGGCATATAGCGTTCACGCTACTTCATTCAGAATAGCAGCCTAAAAATCCGTCCATGGGTTACTGAGCAAAGTTTTTGTAACATTTTGGCGACACGCATGGCGTAGGGTAGTTTGAGCGAAATATTACTTCACCTACAAGTCCATGAATTTGGTCTCATTTTAAAGAAGAATGTGTCACCCTTCTAAACTCCATCTAAAGCACTAAACCCAAAACTACCAGTATATCAACCCCTTACGAAACTACTTTCCGAGATATTTGCCAAAATATTCTAGCCCTTTTACGTGGAAAATGGGACGTGTATGCACTCCAGGGAGACCTTCTTTAACAAATGAGGAATTCATAAAACCAAGATCTCGTCGAAACATTAACAGCGTGTAGTTTGTACGTTTTCTCAACTATTTTTGAAAATAAATCGTATAGTCACCGCGTAATGTCTTTAGGGTCGTAAATAACCTTCTGCTGTGAAGGAGACTTAAACGTATCGCGTGAAGAAAATAAGTGAACTTAAAGACTTTAGTACATATTTTTATTTAATTATTTAGAATTTCTGTCATATAAAAGTAAATTATTGCGCTATCAATGCAATATTTACACTATACTTCCTTTCCATTGATTTCACTGGAACTTATAAGTTACAAGGAGGCATGGATAGGTAAAATGAAACTTTAGTAGAAGAATTAAATAAATGGAAATAGCGTCTGTTTCCTTGGAAGTTTTGCTATGGGCTATAACATATATTAATCAATTATATTCAACGCCTTTACTTTTTAAATACAATTCCCTATTGCTTATTATATATTTGTTAAGTTTTTAAGTTACGCTAAAGGGGCAAACGACTACTGGAGCGACGGATATCGAGTGATATAATCAGGAGACGACCAAGTCAGGCCGGGAGAACAGCGAAAGGATTCTGACGGTGAAGCTGGAAGGAGAGCCAACAGACATCGTGATAGTGCAGGTCTAGATACCGACGTCTTGTCATACAATAGAAAAAATAGAAGAAGTTTACGAGCAAACGAAGAAGACCTCCGGGTAATGAAGGGGAAAGACAACTTCATCATAATGGGAGACTGGAACAACTCCTCTACTCTCCTACCTAATTATGACCCAAATAAGGTTATAATGAGGTAGGAGAGGAAAAAGAGGGAAATAGTGTTGGATATTTTGGACTGAACCAAAGAAATGCCAAGTGATAAAGACTGGTAGAGTTCTGCAATATGGTATTAGCTAACATTCTCTTCGAGCACCATCGGCGTAGGAAGTACACATGAAAGATGCCGGAGGATATCGCTAGATTCCAATACACCGAGAATTAATCAATATCTTACGAACCCCAACATACTGCGGTAGATCAGATCATGAAAATAAAATAAGGGAAATATAATGTGGAACGGAAAGGTATAAAATGTCGTTTTTCCCATAATCGACAAGAGACCATAATGGCAGCGTTAAGACTTGGAAGTAGGTTCGTTGACAGGTAGTGTAGCTGATTAATTCATATGTCCCCTAAATCATAGCTATTTATCTGCCGAGTGGTGTTAACAACATCTTGCATATTCCTAGTATCCATCTTGAGTCACGTTTACCTAGTTGCATTGTGAATTAGTTTAGTAGTTGCTGTAGTATTTTTAGCATACGCATATGCTACTTGTGGTGCATATTGGTGATGGTTAATTTCCTCACTGTAATTCTTGTTGGTGATGAGTCAACCCCTTCCGAACACCCTTGTGGTGGCTTGCAGGGTAATAAGTAGATGTACATGTACTTGTTAGAGTCAGATACAAGAACCAAGTAAAGCAGTGCAAAAGCTATCCCGGTGCGGATATGAACAGTGACCACAACCTAGTAGCCATAGACAGCCACCTCCGATAAAAGAAAATCGATAAGAAAAAACGCGAAACAAGGTGGGACGCGAAAATTCTGACTGGAGAAGGAAACAGAAAAAGATTCGCCGCAGCCGTCGACAGGAAACTAGAAAATGAGACAGAAATGGGCATTGAAGAAAAATGGGATGAGGTGAAGAGGACAATCACAGACGTAACAGAGGAGCAACTGGTGAGCAAGAGGGCCGACACGAAGAAGCCGCGGATAACGACGGAGATTATAAAACTAATAGAAGAAAGAAGATAATACAAGAACTTTAGAAACTAAGTTGAGGCAACCCTCTATAAGAAGCTAAGGGACCAAGTCAATCAAAAAGCAAGAAGGCTAGGGAGAATAGGATCGAAAGCTGCGGCAGGGAAGTCAATATAAACACGAAGAAGGAGAACACCAAACCAGCATGCAAGCAAATGAAGAAACACCTCGGAGAGAGGGAAAAGTGAAAAGCAACGACATCAAGGATGTGAACGTGAATATACTGATACAGTGTGAAGACATTGGGAATAGATGGAAGCAATATATCGAAGAACTCTACCAAGGGCCGATGCCACTGGAAAAAAACTTACAGAATGATGAGTGAGAGGTTGACGAGGAAGACCAGAGCCTACTCATACTGAGGAGTGAATTCGATGGAGCAGTAAAAGACCTCAAGAAAAACGAAGCACCGAAAGCAGGCAATATTAATGGAGAAATCATCAAAATGTTTGCAAGTAAAGCCAAGGACAACCTGCATGAAATAATCAAAAATAGCTACAAAAGCATATGACTTCCAGGGGACTTACAAAGGAGCATGATGATTGCAGCAATGAAGAAGACAAGGACTGAAAGATGAGGAGCACCAAACCTTGAGTATAGTGCCACATGCATAAAAATACTCACACCAATAATAAGGCGAAGGATGGAAAGGAAAATTCAAGACAACTTCGCGGACAACCAATTCGGATTTAGGAAGAACAGAGGTACATGTTAAGAATGAAACCACTAAGTGGTTTTATTCTTAACATGACTCGTAATAATTTCCACAAAGTGAATTCGCCAACCATTGATTTTAGAACAGAGGTACCAGGGAGGCCATACTCAGCCTAAGGGTAATGTTAGAGAAAACAATACAGACGAACAAGCTGTTGTATATGCATTCGTGGGCCCGGAGAAGGCCTTCGACAATGTTGAGTGGAACAAGATATTCAGGCTGGTGGAAAACTCGGGATTGATTGCAGCGACAGAAGAATAATATTATAACTATATAGGAAGCAAGTCGTCGCTATGCGAGGGAGAGACGGAAGACAAATGCCGGCTAATATAAATAAAGTAGTAAGACGGATTCAACCTCTCTCCTGAACTATTCAACATGTACTTAAAGGAGGCCATCAGAGAAGCACAAGAAAGTGGACGGAGCGGAATATATAAACGGAGAAGAAATAAATATGCTCCGCTTCGCAGATGATACCGCAGTCATAGCTGTAAAATGCAATGATCTTCAAAGGTCACTAACTGCAATGGACCAAGTTCTCCAAGAACACAATATGAAAATAAATAAGGCAAATACAGAAATTCTACTTTGTGGAAGTGAGAACCTGAACGCAGAAGTCACACTGAGAGGAGGGAAATTAGAGCAATTGGATTCCTTCGCCTATCTCTTAAGTACCTTTACGTGGAACGGAAGAAGTGCGAGAGACATCAAACAATAAATAGCCCAAGCTACCAAGCTAAGAAGGCGTTCATAGTAAAGAGACAACTGCTCTGCTAAAAGAGGAACTACGAACTAGGAAACATGCTTGGGGAGCTTGGCACTCTAAAGTTCGAAAGGAAGGACCAATGGAAAAGTTGACTAGAACAGATTAGAAGCCTTCGAAACCTGGTGCTGGAGGAGGATGCTGAAGATAAAATATACGGAAAAAATAAGAAACGATGAAGTTTACTGAAGAGTAGAAGAGGAGAGGACCATATGGATCACCACACAGAAAAGAAGAACCAGATGGATTGGACACATCCTGAGGCTCAAGGGGTTTGTGAAGAATATAATCGAAGGTGAAATACATGGAAAACTCCCCAGAGAATGACCTATGAACAAGTTCATGGACTAAATGAGGGAATTGGCATAACATGGGGAAGGTTGGATGGCTGAAGTCAACCAAAATTAGTATTGCACGACCAATGACGAAGTTTTTAAACTGAAATCTGCTATATTATCTTCATTAAAAGGAATGGACAGGACAGTAGTGACACAAAAAGTGAGAGGAGATTGATCGGGGAAGTATAGCCGACGAAAGTCAAATTTCAAATCAATTTAAATGAAATCAAGAAAAAGTTTTACACCATATATGATCTCCCATGAGTCCACCAATCGTGAGAAAAGCTGTGTTATTAAGTAAACACTCCTCTTAAAATAATGATGATATCTGTTGACAGCACATAAAGTTTAAGAAAAACTTAACAACCCCTACAGGAAACGTTTGAATCACGAATTTTTCTATGCGTCGCTGCTCAGATTTCATCATAACTCTGAAATTCCACACTAGATGGCGGAGCCGAAGCTTTGAGTTATGTAGATGCGGGAGGGTTTCAAATTAAGTTAACCATCGATAAACCTCGTTTAGGTCATTAGGTAACCAAGATAAATGCAAAAAAAATTTAATTTGGAAGCTTTTTAAGTATGTTATAATGGGCTTGAAGGCGGAATAAGATTCAAAATGGCTCCGAATATCACGATGCGCGTATTTCATTCTTCTTGTACGTGATTTCAGTCTGGACGGGTGTTGATAATTGGATTTAAGGGCAACTTTGACACGCTGGAGAGTTCCGCTATGACTTGCATTACTCATTGTGAAATCTGATTCAATTTTCGAATGTCTTCGCTCAAAACATACCTGCGAAAACTACTCCTCGAGGCCGAAAAATCATTTACGCGTTCACCCTGTGCATGAATGTAGCTTCCGTAAAACAGTTTTCTTGGAAGATTGTCAAGATTAACTCCACGCAATGGTTTCCAACGAAAAGGAAATATGTATATATATGCATGTTATTCGATAATTATATAAACTTATTGCTCATTCGTTTCTCAGGTGTGTATAGGCATACTATGGCCGATTTGCTCCACGAAAAACTAAAATGATTTTTTTTAAACGGAGACGATAATGCCGCATTTTCAAAACTTTTCCTCGAGAAGCCCAATTCATACTGAGAATAAAAGATCGGTTTCTAGACGACCCCGAAAAGAACAAGTTATGGTGCCTCTTCCCCTCCTCTCTCTTATACTCGATGTCTCATCCAGCCGTATATAACTTTTTTTTTCTCCTGCAACTTCTACTGCACCTCCCCTAATCATGCATTGAGCGAGAGTGGACTCTTCCACGAGAGCACAGACTCGCCCTGGGGAAATATATGCGAGAGAGCGGGTCATCATGGCTGGCGAGCGAACCTAGTCTGGTTTTGGTTCGTGTCCCGAGGAAGATCCCGCCACGGTGACGTCATTCGTTAGAGTAGTGCGCGAGGCGGTGATGTGTTGAGTGTGAAAAGGACCCAAAATGTTGCATCTCTGTCGTGAAATTCTATCGGCGGGAGCGGTGTCGTCTCGATGAAGACGTCTGAGCAAGATGGTTAGAGAGACTCGTCATCTGTGGGTCGGGAATTTGCCGGATAATATCCGCGAAGACCGGATTCGGGAGCATTTCAAACGGTATGTTGGTCCGTTGGATGAGTGAAAGCTACCTACACTCCAGCAGAATGTGTATTATCTACGTCCAATGGTGAAATCCTGTCATCAGTAAAAGTTTTTGGTCCATCAGGGCTGAGAAAAGTCATACCTTCGTTGTGCTTTATAATTTTCTTAAAATAGTGGATATCGATTTTTTATTCGGAAGATGTGCAAGTGGTGGCGGGAATGAGTCCACTATGTCATGGAATCCTATAAATGTGCTATTTGCTGTTCAGATGAGAATAGTGTACGACTTCTATACGTTTCCCAAAAGTAAAGTGCTAATGGGATGAAAAGTTTAAACCGGAATAGGTTTATTCCACCAACATGCTGGTCGTGTGAGTTTACCAACGGTTCAGTTCGCAAATTGCTCCAAGCCTGTGCTGTGTTTATGTTTAGGTGAAGAAAAATATCAGTGAAGTGGTATTGAAGAATCCTCAAGTTCAATGATAATGCTCCCATTTTCTTGCCTTGGTCAATTTTGCTTGATATTGCTGTTTCGCCTTCATGCTCACCTGTTCTAGGTTTGTGGTTAATACTAGTCTTCGGTATAGGTAGGTATTTTTAACACTTTAAGGGTGGTAATCTTCTGTGCGAAGTCAAATAACCCAAGTTTTTGAAACTCTGTTTTGAGATATTTGAAGGCTTAATTTTTATTATGTTTATTATTGTTATACCATGTGTAAAATTAGTGTAGCCGGTTTAAGTCCGTCCAAATCACTCGCAGAGTGGAAGTGTGGCATGTATTTGTTTTTTATGCCTATGAGGCTCATATGATATTAAGTTTACTTTGACTTTACTTTCCTCTTTTTATGCAATTAAACTGCATGCAATTAACATACATCTACGTTATACCCTGCGAGCCACCACGAGGGTGTGTGGTAGGGGGTGAAGATCACCAAACATGCACATAGTGAGATAATTATGTGGAATTGGTCGAACAGGACTTGACTTATGTCGACTTTATATCGCCATCTAACAATATGTCGACTTTATATCGCCATCTAACAATATGTCGTTATGAATTCATCACTACTAAATTCATTCCTTGTTTCGTACATCTACTCTTTAATGTGTGACTTTGTATCCGCGTTTAGGATATCTGCCTATATAGCTTGTGTACATACAACCTAAGATAATAGGAATTTGATGAAATTATTAGATTTTCCTTATCCATCGTGAATAGGATTTACCATTACTTCTACGTGGAATCTAATATTGATCAGATCATTGATTCCTTAATATTTTATGTTTTCAAAGTTATCATAGCTACCATCAATAGCTAATTAGATGTGTGGTATGTTGTTTCAGCGTTTATAGTATCATCCTGCGTACCTAGTATACTGTCGGCTATTTGTTATCCATCGGAAAAGCAATTCGTCATTCTTGTATGCCCAAGTCGATTTATTGATCGTGCAATTCATTTCGTTATCACTTATATTTTGATCGTCACCTCAGCCAACAACGGTAGCGGAAAATTACGATCTGAAACAATATTTTTTAGCCAATATTCTTTGAAATCGCAATGCATATTCCGAGTACTCTCCCTTGATCTTACCTTTTGTGGTGAATATTTGTTTGCGGTTTTTCCTATTAAGGAAACGTTGGTTGCATGTTGTATACTTCAAATCTAGTACAACGTGCACAAGCATCGTTGAATTTAATTTCAAGCGCAGAATATAGCTTTTCATATTTATATATCCATCAGTTACGTCATTTTGAGGTTCCCACGATACTTTTCGACAATAAGTGCATTTCCTGTGCCGTTACGGGATATGATTGTTGAAATAGTTTTCTAAATTGTTTCTTATTTATCTAAGTATTCAGGGCAGCTTCTGCCATCCCCGACACTAATATAATGTGTGTAGACTCTCATAGTGTGGTTGTTAGGCCGCTGAAGTGTTTTGTTAGGTATTTCTCTGGTCTTTTATCCTGATTTGTTATTACACCGTATTTGCTATATCCGCCACTATAATGCGTTTTCTACGGCCATGTCCTCTGTGCAAATTGAGAGGATATTTTTACTGGAATTGATGTTGTGGTGCTTTTCTCATTAGACCTCTTTTCACGCTAATGTTTTTATTATTTCATGTGATTCGGTATTCACTCCCTGTGATGACTCCCAAAAAAATCGTTTTTCAGTGAACTTCATGATAATTTTAGCCTAGGCTAGTGCCTAAAATTTCGTCCTCAATTATTTTTCATACGCTGTATATGGACTGCGATATACGTCGTGTACGAATACTGTGTTGCCAGCTTTTGCTCACTCTATTTCCTTGTTGGGCTAACTGGGGAGGAATCTGGTGGCTAGTATGATGACCCGTGTTTATGTAATTGATATCGTTTTTCTCGATTCAGCTGGGATTCATGGCATTAAGCTGCCGCTGAGATAAATTGTCGTGCGGAATGTTTCTCTTCTGTCAATCGGAGAGGATGGTGCGACCGCTTTGGAGTACAAACTTATTATATATTTTATGCATGTGCATCGTGTGGCTTTTGCTATGATAGTGATTGATAGCGTCTGTTAGGTTCTATTTTATATTCCAAGTAAAGCCCTTTTAATATGCTGTGTTTGTTTCGGAAATCATGAAATTTTGTTTGCCAAGTTTCAATGGTTATTAAACTTCAGTAATTGATTCTTTTGGCTAGTTTTAGACTCATGCCAATTTATTCCGATGGTTCTGCTATCACTGTAAGTTATACATTTACTCCATGGCAGATTAAGGAGTGCTGTATTTTTCATTTCCCATTGTCTAGTCAAATCTGAAATGATTCTCGTGCTGATTAATGGTTTTGAGCCTTCTAAGCCACATTGCATTGCCATTCGATTACCAACGGACCAGTTTGCACCCTCCTATGCTGTCAAAGAAATGGGGAACAGCAGAAGTAATGCCGTATACAATTATTTATTTCGCTTTTATTTAAGTCTTGAGTATCCAACGTCATTCGACCCTTCGAATTATAGCTTGGCTTACTTTTCCTTCATTTAATCCATTAATTCTGGTTTACTACAATTAATGCATAAAATTGAAGTTTATCATCGAATTACTTAGTTTGCAGTGACCCGTTTCGTTATTTACTTGTCTTGAGTTTCGTGACGAATAATTTGCTGCTTTATCGGGTTCAGCTACTTTATGAAATAATTTTTTGGAGCCCACCTTCGTCGATGGGACAGGCGCTTGCCTTTTTTCCGCAGCATGGGTTCCCTTTCCCCCGATCAGTATTAATATTGGTATAGCTGTTTAAATGGAAATTATATTTACCCCGAATTCTTTCTTAAATTTTTGTCTCATGATCGATAGTTGAATTATTATGTAGGCAATGTGAATTTGTGTTAATTTTAATTGATGGCTTGAAATCACTCGTGGACCGTCGTCGTCATACGTCTTGGTGCGCCGAATTACGAAATAAGTATGAAAACTTTCTAATGTCAGGGTAATTTCCTGCTCGCTGTTTGAATCGACGTGGTGTTTTCTTTTCGGCTGGTGTTTCTGGCCGATCACATGCAAAAGGCGCCTAGTGCATTCGAAATTGCATATTTCTGTGTTGGTCAAGAAAGGGTAGAATAGAATGGAATAATCGTTTATTTTACTCTGGGACAGCTCCCTTAGAGCAAGGATACAATAAAATAATATAATAATATAGCAGCAGAGGTAAAAACAAATTAACATATTATTTAGTACAAATAAAAAAATAAATAGAGCTATTAACATACAATGTGTACAGAAAAAGACAAAAACAGCTACTCTCACTGAAAAACAATAACTGTACATACTATACAGCTGAACTCAGAGAAAGGTAGGGTTAGAAGATAAGTAGAATGGCCGGGCATTGTTTATTTCCTCAGTTAAATCACCCGCATATCAGGAAATCCACTTAGCCACTCCCCTCCATTTATCAGTTATCAAAATATGTCTCTTAAGTTGACGGTTTGTATTCCTGCGAAAGCCACAAGTTTTCTTATTACTCGGGAGTCGGGAAAGCATCTCAGCGGGGCACATGGTCTTTTCGAGGTCTCCTCCTCGGCCTCTCTCTATTATTCACCTTCATGGCTTGCAGACATGGTATTATTTAGGCGTGTCAAACATGGTTTCTTGTGTGCTTATTAAAAGGATGGATGTACCTGTATCGAGTTTGAGGAGCACTGCGTCCTATGGGGTTAAAGTTCACGTAACTTCTTCCAGCGTTGCCTGTTGTATCTCTCAGGTAGTGGTAAATTCCAATTTTCTTTTTTTTGTGGTGATGACTTCGAGCTTGTTTTCAGACAGTGATCCTTATCCGACAGTTGTCTTTCGAGGCTTTCGTGTGAGCATTATTTGATATCATTTGTTTTTTAATCGTGCTAGAAGTCTCTCTCGCTTGTACATTATTGTCACATCTGGTGTACATGTGATTTTACCCACTCTGTGTTTACAAGATACATTGTTCCCGTGACCGTTTGTGTTGTTCGCGAATGTACATCTACGTCTACATCTAGGTAATACCCTGCGAGCCACCACGAGGGTGTGTGGCACGAGGGTGCATGGCAGGGGGATAGCATGGATGCATAAAGTAGTTACGAAGACTCATACGTACATATGTTATTATCTCTATCGTCTCAGGCTTAACTTGTGGATGTTCATTTTATCGTATATGAAAAATGAAAAACTTTGTAATATTCCACCAATTTATTACGATACATATGTTATTTTTAACAATTGAGTAATGAAATAATTCCCTTGAAAATCGTCGGTCTTTGTGAGTTAAAGCTCCATGCCTCTCTGAGTGAGCGATATCAGAGTTTATTACTTGCAAATAAACGTTCCGGTTTTGGCTGAGTGATTCCGTAAAGTAGGTGTATTTTTAATGATCCCATTTCTCATATACTAGTACAAGGCACTTGGTTTAAAGACTTTTCAATTGAAATTTGCAATATTTTTCACATTTATGTTGTGCCCTCGTATCAGCGCCCCGCGTTGTGGGCGATAGATTTTTGCTTATTTCGTTACAATAGTTCTGCATTATAGTATGGGCGTTCTCCTATATCTTTACCCCAGCTGGTGTGGCTGAAAGTTGACGTATCGGTTGCAGTGTGAGTCTTACGTAATGTTCTCGGAAAGCGGTGCCCGGGGGCCGGGGAGAGGAGAGATGTAGTTTTGGGACGTGACTCGTTCTGTATTCGAAGGCTTGATGCGGCACCGCTCGCAACGATCCTTAAGGGGCACTATCCATCCGCCGTAATGTGCCTATGACTTCACATTCTAACACTCGAAAGCTCTGTCTGCTGTGGTGCCACTTTTCGCGTTCAATCCTGCCTTGAATTTACTATTCATGATAGCTACTCGGTCTGGGAAGCTGTTTGAAAATTAACTATGGTACAGTTTACAACATTCAATCAATGTAGAGTCCTTGCCTCTTGAAGGGTGTGTGGTATGGGACATCGCTTTGGCTGCGTAGACGTTTTTGCAGTTTTCGATCAAGCAGCACACATTTTTTAAATGAAATTTTAAATCGTGCGAAACATTTTTTTGTGGAAATTTAGTCATCGCTAATGCTGTAATAGGCCTTCACATAATAAGCAGCTTCAAAAGGAGTAACCTGTTTCAAAAGGACACAAACTCAGATTTTTTGGGAATCGGGGAATTTTTTTCTGGCCGAGGGCCGATGTCACTTACTTTGTCTACATGTTACCCTGAAACCCACCTCAATTGTCATCTTCATTACCGGAATACCGTGCAAGCCACCACAAGGGTGTGTGGTGCGGGGTCATTCCACACCAGGTACGCAGCCCTCATCCCAGTTCAAGTCAGAAACCGCGCACGTTCCCCCCCCCCCCCCCCCCCCCCCCCCCCCCCCCCCCCCCGAATGCCAGTGGCAGGCCAAAGGCAGGGTGTTAGGCTGGCGGTGAGTTATGTCCAACATGATGGTGCAAGTTACTTTCACCGACATAAACTACATAATGGGTATGCTACCAGTCTACGTGTACATAATACCCTGCGAGCCACCACGAGGGTGTGTGGCAGGGGGTGAAGATCACCAAACATGCACTATTGACATGAAACAAGGATATTTAATGGAGACATGCTAGATAACAGGGTCACATGCAGCTAGATGGTTAGTATCTACAAAATGAGAAAGGGATTATTGGTTGCTATTACATGCATCATGCACTGCAGACTACTCTTAACTATATTTCACCTACATATCCTTTTGCTACGCTGCCTATTGTTCTCTCTTATGGTACGCGGAAAAAATGACATTTTAAATCTATCGGTACGACAATCTCTCTCTCTAATCTTGTTAAATTGATCAAACCTAGCATAATACGCAGGGGTTCTCAATATATATCTAACTTCATCTGTGAACAAATCGGTTTCGAATTTACTTAAAAGGTTTAAATTAAATTTTAACCTGCGTTCTGATAGTAATTCCAATCCTCGTTCTTCTATTAAACCGTAACACATATACAATTATCACAGATTATTAGTGGTACAGAACTATTTGTATTCACATACATAATGCAGCTGCGTAAGCAAGATTCGAGAGTCGAGCAGGGATCGCGCAAAACGTGTTGTTTTCGACGGATTTTAGGGACCATATGACTTAAAAAGAATTTTAGCTACAAACCAAGTTTACTCAACCTTGCCATTGTGTGTTGTTTATCCCCTACCCATCCCCATTGACGTCATTCTCCTTTCATCCAACCTTTTCTTTCCCTCTCCCCCCCCACTCCTTTTCTCCGCCCTCCTTCCCTCGTCTCCTCCACCCGCCCTCTGTTTGGTTTACATATATGGACAGCGAAAATGTTAATTTGTACCTTGATAATGACAGAACTGTGTCGAAACCATGGTCGGAGTGAATAAAACGTTGTGGAAAGTACAAAACTAGTTCTCTTTTCATTGTAGCTACAAACCGCAGAACCGTGTGTAGTTTACAGAGCTATGTGAGTAGTCGTGTCTTCTTTCTCCACTTAACAGGAAAACAAAGTGTGGCCCTAAGAATGTATCAACCTTGTCATTTACTGGACCACGATTAGTCCACCATTTTAGTGAGCCGAATAACATTAAACAGTAAATGTTATGTTTGATTAACGGTTTCTTACTCGAGATATTTTCTGGTTAGTTTCGCCGCCGTAATGATTCTATTTTGCTGATCCATCGACGGCTGCGGTTTCTGTGTTGTGGGTCCGGTATGCAGTGGGAAATATAATATTCTTATACTTAGTACTGTTATAAAACCATCAACGGGCCAGTAGTCAACCTTTAAGTGAGATGAATGATAATTGGTGACTGTGTGCTTCTACTTATCTTTCTTTGGAGCGAACCGAGTTTCGACGATCAACATCATCTTCAGGTCCACGTGAAGGATCGCTTGATGATTACGTTAAGCGTTGAAACCTTGCTGATTCAAAACAAATGTATGTGGAATCACTAAGTCGCCAGTTATTATCATGTTAACGGATTCTATTATGTTACGCCTGAATCCACTTATTTGCATTATGAAGCTTCTGGCAGTACTTTCTTTTGAAGTATATGGATGGTATGCTATTACTCGACTACTTCTACATCTGCATATTACCCTGAAGACCACCTCAAGGTTGTTAGTTAACACCAGCATGCACTATATTGTACAAGTAACTTTCACTAAACATCTACATCTATCTACGTAATACCATGCGAGCCACCACGAGGGTGTGTGGTAGGGGGTGAAGATCACCAAACATGCACTATTGACATGCAACAAGGTTATTTAATGGAGACATGCTAGATAACAGGGTCACATGCAGCTAGATGGTCCACACTCCGCATTTGTAAAGCAATGTCCCCGCTGATTTCAAATAATTTTTATCGTGAGTCCTAATATAATTTGTAGTGAAGATTTCCGTATAGAATGAGTCGTTGACTAGATCGAGAAGATGGTCGTTGACTGGCAACTTTTTCAGTTTACCTCCCGACGGAAATGATACGATGCGCCTGTAATGCTCGTAACCGGAATGCCTGCCAACTTGTGGCGAGCCCACTGAAGCGTTTCACCTTCGCCAGTGGCCACTCCTTCCCTCGCGGTCTGTTAAGTATTTATCCATTTCCTATTGTGAATGGGTAATGTTTGCTGTCGACTTCTCCTCACCTTGCCCGTTCGAAGTTTAGTGTCGACCATCATTTTGGTAGTAGACTATGTGGATACTAGTTCCCTGCAAGATCCTTAGGTGGTGTGGTAGGCCATCAAGGGGTAACCAAGTGAATAAGATCAACCACCAATTGCTGAATTGGTATGGGATCAAAGCCGGATGATATGACTTATAATTATTATATAGCTATCAGTTTTTGATTTTGTTGTACGCGAAGATATCACGTGTCAATTCGACGGAGGAAGAAACTGCCCATAATGGATGTATCCAACGCTAAATTTTTGCCGAACTCCCGCCCGTCGCACCGGATGGGGGTTTTAGAAGTCGTGATAACTAAGTTGGCGTTTACATAATCATTTTTGCATTCATGATATCAAATAATGCGAACGCGACCACATCGTCTATTCCTGTCGCACACTAGCATCGCTTATCTGCCCCCCCCTCCCCGTTAGCTTAGGGATGTACCCATTTATTTACCGGGCCGGGGGGGAGGGGGGGTCGGCCGAAAGGAATCATCACGCGTGCCCGAGTGTGGTGTGGGGGGACCTTCTCTGTATGTACATGTCCACGCGTAAGCCTCTCACTCTCTGCCCTACGCGGCGAGACGACTGCTGCTGGGCCCCCAGTTGGATCGATTCTCGCTCCCGCCGTCGCTGCCGCCCGCCCGCCCGTGGTTGCGCGGCGGCCGGCCAATCTGCCGCATCGGGAGCGGGGCGGGGGCCGTTCGACCCGGCAACGCCGCTTCTCCCTGGAACACGGCGGGATCGATGGCTGGCTGAGCTCTGCGAAATGTGGACTGGGGGGTGAGGGGCGGGGTGAGTGGCAGGGGAGGGCATGGGGTGGCACCGAATTGATTCCAGAAGCGATGGCCGCTCTCCGCGACTCCCGGCTCGAGTTATTCCTCCTCGTGCTAGCTGTTGGCATCCGTCGGCAATAGATTGCAATCGATTGCACCTTTATTCCTACTGTAACCATTTTTGAGGAGTGACTATCTGGGCTAAATGCAGTGGTTTTCTCCTGGGAGAAGCTATGCCAAGACTGACTCTGTCTTTCCGAAGACCTCTTCCCTGTCGTGCGTTCCGATTCCGTGTCAATATGTGCTAGGCTAGTAGTGAGGCGAATAGTATGTCGCTACTTTCCTCAGTTTTATGCTAAAATCTTGGAGCTCGTGATATTTTTCTAAGGGATGAAGTTTCGTTCGCTATTGTTGAGTCGGCCGTCGTCAATACCGACCATTTTTTCTGGGCGTGAAAAACTTGGTAGGCTGCGAGGAGACGGGGAACTGGTTTGGAGGGAAAGCTCGCGAGAGGACGGGAGGGGTAGTGATGCAAGGAGCGCTGGCGCAGCGCCTGCTGCTGCTGCCTGCCATTCCTTTCCATTCGCTCCACCATCGATGACAGTATGCCTCGGAGCCTCTCCTCGGTGCCCACGGACGCGCCGTAGGGTCCATGCACATGTCTCTCTGCTTGACCTCCTCCACTCATTTTGATGGCTCGCTGAAAAGCAGCCCGAGTTGTCTAGGCGTTCGCTGTGTGATTGAATTCGTATCTTTTGGCTATAATCGTGGGGAATCGGTCGCTCAATCATCTTCGTTCGTGTAGTGAGGATAATTCGTACGTCGCCGGGCTGGCCGTCACTTTTAAGTGCGTTTCCAGTCGTTTGTCTTATTTGGGATTTCTGTATGCTGCCTCGCGTCGTCTTGAGCCGGAACTCGCCTTCTCCTCCAACTTGAATCCCCCCCTCCATTCCCTTGAGCGTGTCCCCCCCCCACTCTCCACCTCCCGCCATCTTGCCTCTCCCCGCCTCCTTGCGTCGTGTCGTGCTCTCTCTCGCCTTCCCAGGTTCGGAGCTGCTGCTGCGCAGTTTCTTTCTCGTCGGGCCAGCCACGTTGGCATTATTAGGGAGGGAGGTCTCTCGTTTGGAAGGGAAAGGTCACCTTAAACAGAGTTTAAACTCTCGTATTATTGAGCGTAATTTCTTCGGTGCGCCCACAAAATGCTCGTCGGCCAGTGATGCATCTTTCTGCGACGTTTTGACTGCATCCTATGCAGTTTATGTCGATAAAGATACCTTATTGCACAGGAGGAGTTGCACCCTGTATTCCATGTTCTTGCGGGTGTGCAGGAATGGGCCGATTTTTGAAAATTCATAGATTCCTTGGAATTCCTTCCACGTCGTCTCTTCGGTGAAGTGTTGCCATGGATACAATGGATATCGATTCCAGGTTGCCTTTCCGTGGAGTCCATGGGCGGTGGATTATTCTTAGTGCTGAAAATCGATGAATAGGCCATCTCTGAGTTATACCTTTTTTCGATATTAGAGCAAATCTTTTTCACTAATTGGTTATTTATTTTCTCGTGAATGTTCTCAGGGTGATTAAGTGATATTCCCAGGTATTTGTTTCGTGTTACTATGGAATTGCATACTTGGTAGTGGGTACCTAGTTGTGTCGAGTATTGCGCAGTAGTTCCGGCTTCACTTACGATAATTAAGGATAGTTGTTGATGTGTTCGTTAGAATTAGAGATCCAACGTCTGCTCAGTTGTACACCGAGCCTCATTTTTCGCGTCATGTGTTTATGCATGAGTTCATTTTCATGTGAACTAATCTCTGTCCATGTCGAAGGTTTCCATCCCATTTTGATGCGTTTGATCCTGGCAGTCGCAATTACATGCTTCTGTGTTGGCTTCAATATGATCGTGGGAAATTGATCAAACGCTTTTTTTTAACCTGGGTGATGAATGTTAACACTCGTTTATTCCTTGTTGTTTTAATGTATCATAATTCTGTGTTAGAATCAGGATGACATCGCTCTGCCCCCATTCATGGCGACGATTGGCTTTCGTTTTCTTCCCTGATAGATGCCTATGCCTGCTATTCTCGTTAACGTAGCCGAGGAGCCGTCGCCCTGCCAAGTATAACTACGGATCCGCCTCTCGTACCTGCTTCAACTGCCCATCCTTTGATCTATCGGCGCAATTGTGTGCTCTAGAGCAGTGTTTCATTTCGTCACATTTAATCTTGATCTATTTCTTACCGGTTCCTTTCGATGGCATTGTCCACATCCCACTAGATTTTTTTCTGGTATTTTGTCGGCTCTTTGTCGGCCCGCGACTCGGTGGTCGCTGGTCTGCATTGAACTTTAAGGAATTAAAAACCAGTGTTAATTGGTCAACTTGTTTGGCATACTCTTTTGAATTGAAAAAATTATCCTTCCTTCCTTGTCATGTTTCGGGAGCACTGCCCTTGAGTTTTTAAATTATTATTCATTTATATGTACGTCTCTGAATTAGGGATTCGCGCTTATTGCAGAATCTCTTTGGGACAGATGTGGGTGGTGATTCCTATTCTACTTTTGGAAGTGATGCACCACCTTAATCTGTATTAAATGCCAGACGTTCTCGTTTCTTGTCATTGGAGGTTAAAGAAGGGCAATTGAAACCGGTATGCTAGTTGGACGTGAAAACAGATTCTCAGCGCTGGATATTACCCACTCTATATCCCTAAAAAGTCTGTTAACGTGAGGTATCTGCGGCCGTTGCGACATACTTGTTTGCCCCTTCGGTGGGGACACCGGGTTGTGATGAAATTGGCGACGGTAGTTTGGCGATGAGTGAGCGCAGAGAGAGCCGTTCCCCTCGCACGGCGATGCAAGTCTTCCTCGGTGGTGCGTCCTTCGTGCCGTACCGCTGTACGCTGGAGACCGATACTGTTTTTAAAGCCCACCAACATGCACTACACTATATCCTTCTAGAGTTAGTGTGAACCAGCGTGTATTAATTCCCAAGTAAAACACCGGCAAATATCTGGCAACTCAAAATTTCGCCTAGTCCCGTACTAAATTGCATTGCATATTTTATCATCTACTGCTTTTGCCCTGGATATTGCACGAGATATAGCCTTATAGCCCATTACTTTCTCATTGCGCCCTTTGTCTCATGCTTTAGCCCTAGTTCCTCGTTTATCTCTATCATCTCAGGCTTAACTTTGTGGAAGTACATTTCGTAAATGAAAATGAAAAACTTTGTAATATTCCACCAATTTATTTTATGGTACAACTAGTTTCGTCGCAGCGGCGACATCTTCAGGTACGTGTACCTGAAAATGTCGCCGCTGCGACGAAACTAGTTGTACCATAAAATAAATTGGTGGAATATTACAAAGTTTTTCATTTTCATTTACTAGTTCCTCGTATTGATTATGGGTATTTTTTATAAGGGGAATAAACCTTTTCATCTACATCTTCGTAATACCCTGCGAACCACTACGAGGGTGTGTGGCAGGGGGTGAAGATCACCAGACATGCACTATTGCCATGCAAGTAGGATATTTAAGGGGGGCATGCTAGAGACCAGGGTCACATGCAGCTAGGTGGTTAGTATCTACATAATAAGAAAGGGATTATTGGTTGCTATTACATGCATCATGCACTACAGGCTACTCTAACTATATTTCACCTACATATCCCTTTGCTACGCTGCCTATTGTTCTCTCTTATGGTAGGCGGAAAAAATGACATTTTAAATGCATCTGTACGACAATCTATCTCTCTAATCTTGTTAAATTGATAAAACCTAGCACAATACGCAGGGGTTCTCAATATATATCTAACGTCATCTGTGAACAAATCGGTTTCGAATTTATTTAAAACGTTTAAACTATATTTTAACCTGCGTTCTGATAGTAATTCCCATCCTAGTTCTTCTTTTAAACTCGTAACTCTTATGCGATTGTCATAACGGCATTTAACAAACCTAGCGGATCTCCTTTGCACACGCTCTAATTCTTTTATCATACCCTCCTCGTACGGATCCCATATACTAGCGGCATATTCTAAATTCTTCAAATTTAATTCTAGCTGCCAACTATCACACCAATCATCAATCGCATCTAAATCCTTAGCTAAAGACTGACTGTCCTCTTCATTTCTAATTTCCTTATACACCACTGCATAATCGGCAAAAAGACGGAGCTTGCTATTTTTTACTACTGCATTCAAGTCATTTACGCAGAGAAGAAATAAAATTGGGCCTATCACGCTTCCCTGGGGAACACCCGATGAAACTTTTCCTTCGCCTGAGCTGAGACCATCTAATACCACCCTTTGAACGCGTTCATGTAAGAAGTCTCCTATCCAGCCTACTACATTACTGTCTATCCCATATGATGCTAACTTCGCGAGTAACTTACAGTGGGGAACCTTGTTAAAAGCTTTTCTAAAGTCAAGAAACGCTGCGTCTACCTGTACGTTACCTTCTCCGGAAACTAAAATATCATGAACAAAAAGACCTAATTGAGTTTCGCAAGACCGTCCCTTTCTGAACCCATGCTGGTTTGTTATCAATAAATCCTAGCTGTCGAGGTATCCCATTATTGATGTAACTATTATATGCTCTATAATTTTACATGATAGTGACGTTAATGATATTGGTCTATAATTACATGGCTGTACCCTGTTCCCTCTTTTAAAAATTGGGGTCACGTTTGCTATCTTCCAGTCTTTGGGAACCGCGTGTTCATCGAGGGATTTGTTAAATACTACTTTAAGATACGGAGCCATTTCGAGAGCTAATTCTTTATACGCACGAGCTGGAATTTAATCAGGACCTGAGGACTTGTTCGGGATAATGTTACTTAGTAAGGATACGATTCCGCTACAAGATATATCGATCGGGGGCATTGGTTGTTGAAAGCGTTCTGGTATGGTTTTGCAGAAACTATGCTTAGATTGATTAAAAACGCTCTGAAAAAAATAATTCAACAAATTAGCCTTATTTAAACTGGAAGTTACTATTTCGCCTCTATCGTTATTCAAGGAATTAACCGTTGACTTTTTAGTTCTCTGTACTTCCCTAACATATGACCAAAATGCTTTCGGATTTCCCACTAGTTATTCTCCAGGTACTTATCTCTTGAATTCACTAAACGCTTTTCTAAGGGCTGTTTTTGCGGCTGCACTTTTTTTTTGCAATTTTGCAAAAAAAACCACTTTTTTGCAATTTTACAAATTTTATAATGTTCGTTGCTATTTTTTAGGTTACTTTTAGCTACATTTTTCTTCATTTTCCTTAGTTTCGCGTGGCTAACTCGTTGGCGCTTTAAACATTTTCTAACCTCCGCGTTATACTACCTTGGTTCCCTATTCTCGCTCTTATACTTATGAGGTATATATCTGTTGACAAGTGACCGCGTGATTTGGTGGAACTCTTTCCATGTATTGTCTGTATCACTATTTTTGCTAATGTTCACAAATTTTTCAAAAGAATTCTATAAGTCACGCCTAAATCCGTTAAAATCTGCTTTACTAAAAAGGTAAATCTTCCTTTTTAATTTAAAAATTTTTTCAGTATTGAGGGAAAATTTTACGTATACTACCTTGTGGTAGCTTATTCCATCGACGTTTTCAATTTTAATAACTTTAAGGGATGTTTGTGGCAAGTAAATCGAGAACATTCTCCCCTCTATTAGGCAAATTTACTATTTGATGTAGTGCGTTTGATGCGAACAGGTTAAGCAATGACTCGCAGATTTATTTGTCCCTACCCCCAGACTTATGACTACATGTTTTCCAATCTATCGATGGTGTATTGAAATCTCCACCTACAATTATCTGTCGTTTTCCGTATTACCAAGGATATCCGCTTTCGTTATTGTCGCCCGGTTACATGTCAAACATCAACACTGCTGTTGGTGTGTAATAGGTATTTGAAAGTTACCAGCCGACATTTGCCATTGAAGCACGACCGTAAAAATCAACATTTTGTTAATGATAGAACCGGGAAGCCTAGACCATTGTTTTTAGTTTCTTATATTTTAGACGTAACTCCGTTTGTTTTCCCTTTCCTTAATATATCTTGCTTTTTATTATCACTTAAGCGTAAGGTGCCGTCCCCAATTATTGGTTCATTTTCTGCTGCCATTAATTATTATTGTGTCATTGCGTTAGGTGTGTGAACATACATTTTGTACGAATCAAACGAGTCTCCGTCTTAATCACATCGAAGATACTTCGCTTGTTTAAGCCCATTTGCGCGAACTTGCACACTTAAAACTTCATTTGTCTCAATCTGTCGTGCAATGACAATTGAATTAAAGCATGGTCTATTTTGCCTTATCCCGTTCATCCATTCTTGCATCTACATCTTCGAATTAACGTGCAAGCCACCACTAGGGTGTGTGGTACGGGGTGATTCCACACCATGCATGCATTATTGCTATTCACCGCTTTACACGATGCACTTTGAAATGCACGTTCGTGCATACATCAATTTTTGCAATTACGTGCTCGGTGTAAAACGGGTTTTAGATAAATTTAGGCCACATTACTTTGCATTTGCCTGTTAAGTACGGTCATTAACACAGACGTTTCTATTTTCTGATATATGGCGTGGAGAGCTTCAAATGTAACTCCGTTTCCTTCCGCTCTTCTGAATATGTTATCCCATTTACTATCTCACAGACGATATGTGCTAACCGTTTATATTGGCTTATTTTTTTTCTGCAAATGATTACCATTAAGTTATTGCGTTCGCTGTGTGATTATTCATTTTGATGGAATGAAATATGTTACTGGTCTAATCTCATTGAGGTTCCTTCGCATGATTCGAAAAATGGTGGCCACATTTCTGCGGAAAGCGAATTGTCCGTGCATCGCCCTTTTATCAGCCCTAGCGATCGGAAATGAAATCAATATTATTATTGTTCATTATGCAGACGCCTTTTGCATCATTCCCTGCCCGCATAAATGTGACCCGTGGTTCTATCGCTGTTTATTTTCGGTTCAAAATCATGCGAGGCTACACATGCACGTCCATGATCTTCTCATTGAACTTAATTTGTTGCCATTTACTACGTGTATTATATACTCGCTCTAAGATAAACGGGTGAAGTGATTGCTTCCCGGATAAGATAATTGATAGCTTTATATCTTTTGCCAATGCATTTCTCATCAGGATCATTTACTTTGTGACCGTGGCATTACGTTTTCTTTTTATTTAAATGAAGGATAATACGTTTTTTTTCTGTTCTCAGACGCTTCGAACATTGTAGCCCCGAAATAAGATGCATGAAACAATTTTAGGGTCTTAGAATGCTTTTCTCATTCTTTGTTGTTTTCTTGCCGTCTCGATGAGCACTGAGTAGCCCACTTAATTCTGTAATAGCTTGTCCGTGTTATGCAGTGAAAGGTTGTTCTATTTAGTGAGAGCTTTCATGTAATTCCGTAAGTTTTCTAAATGCCAGTAATTGCTGAATATGCATTGGCATTTTTAGACGTAAGACTTTAGCATAAAGTTCTTTCGAGTGGTCAACCCCTGTGGAGAGGAATGCTAGCGTTGATAAGCTGCGGAAAGGGAATGATGTATTTGAGAAAATTCGATCTTCGAGAGGTATATCAGAGGTGAGGGCATTTATTTTTTGATTCTGGCGCCTACTGTGTTCTCACCTAACCCGGGAATACCCCTTTTGGGGTAACCTTTTCACTTGGAGGCGAGAAATTTGCTTTGAAGCCTTTTCGTGAGAGAAAGACCGTGGCTCGTGACAAGGTGCTGGTAGGTTGTAGAAAGCTTGGTCGTCGGCCAAGTCAAGAGCCCTTCGTTTTCTCTATTCCGCGGTTGTTCCGTTACAGGCCGCTGAGTCATCTCATGACGGGCAACGTTGCCACGCACGGGGAAAAGTTTTTGAAAAGTCCTGTGCCGACTCGTAGTTCCAACATTAAATTCTTTTCAGTGTTCATTTTTTCGGCTTATTAATCTGGATAAGCTAACTAGTCCTATCTCCTTGTCAAATAGTTAATGGTTTTCTTGGAACTCGATTATTTCTATTGAGTGACAGCTTTGTTTCATTTTTGGTTGTTTAATTATTGTGAGAAATTTTCTTATCGAGTTTGTTTTTCCTGAATCCACCCTAAGGTGCTTCGCTGCACGTGTAACATTGTTTCTTTTACCATGTTTTTATTACTTTTGTCGTTCCTTGTTTTGCGTGGAATTCTCAACCGGTTTTTGCCGGATTTAAGCAGTTCACTGGGGCGCAGGTTTCATTTTCCTCCAAATATACATTTTCTGTGGTATGTTTTGCCTGCATATGTTAGGGAGAGTGTTAATGGTTGGTGAGGATACATGGTCAATTTATGGTTGGTATGAGGGTGTATTTATTACTTTAGTTTGTTGAGAACTTTACAGTTGTTTACATCTACGTCATACCCTGCAAGCCACCCAAAGGGTGTGTGCCAGGGAGTGCTTCCACTCCATGCATGCATCAATAATACGGCAGAACACCGAAACTACATTGGAACCAACGTACCACACATGCAACGCGCCCATTAAAATCTACTAACCAAGAAACATTGTATCGTCAATCGTTCCAACATGCAAGGGGTACAAAGACTACTACTACAAATTCAAAATCTCATGCATAAATAAGAACGTAAATTGTATAAAGAATGATATCTACAATCTAGCTAATGTCACTATTTTCACTATTCATGACGACGTTCACAGTTGTTATGGTCCTGAAAGGTAAGCAGAAAAATTACATTTTATACCTATCTCTTCTACAATATATCTCTCTGTGTTTATTGGCGCGATCTAATCTGCCGTAGTACAAGGGGGCTAATAGTATGTTTTTCACGTCGTCAGAGAAAGGTTTTTCCTGAAATTTAGTTAGCAGGTTAAGCCTATAATTTAATCTACGCTGTGATAGTGATTCCCATCCCAATTCTTCTAACAATCCAGACACACTAGCAAACTTATCGCAGCATCGTTTCACAAACCTAGCTCCTCTTCGCTGCACGCGATCTAATTCCGATATTAACCCCGCTTCATGATCCATATACTGGCAGCATATTCCAGATGTGGCATACAAAAGGCATATGTCATATATCTGTGACATGATGAGGATCGAGGTTTCCATTTGGAAAATACTGTCTACTATCAAGAAAGATGGATTATTCGGTGACATCCGATGTATTGTTTGAAAGTAGCCTAACTTTCCGTTGATATGGTTATGTTACTGCCCTTCATACGTCGGTACTGCAGTGATGGTTATGTTACTGCTCTTCATATGTCGGTACTGCAGTGATCACTGCCAAGTGATGTTTGTTAGGAAGTACTTTGGAAAAATTGCCCTTTTTTCTACGAGCATAAAAAGGAATGTTCTATAAATCATTAAGATTGTTTCAGCCGACCTTAAGTCTATTTTACTTTCTCTGGAATTGATTAATTTGTTGAAAGCTATTTGTTCGCGTGCTTGCATCTCTGGCAATGTTTGACCATTGGCCTTTCCCTGTACGGATAACGTAAATCTTGAATCAATCACGTTTTAAGGTCCTTTTGTGTTTATACGTGGTATGCTTATATAGCCTGTTAACGTTGTTTAACACGACATAGATCTGGCTGTAGTAAAGTGCAGTATCCATTCGTAAGGTGAGCTTATTTAAGGAATTTCACTCCGTTTTGCTATCTGGAGCATACATGGTTAACGTATGCGTGGATACCCGTTTCGTCATCGCCAGGTATGTAAGGCAGATAGCCTCTTCGCGCGGTGCCGGTTCTTCGCCCCATGCTCACGATAGCATTTAATTGTTTTCGTGGCTCATCATCCACTCACTAGCCTCAGTCTTTTATTTTGCCTTGGGGTGGAGGGCGTGTAACGTCAGTTGGGGATCTCTGGTGTACGTTTTGGAGCCGGCCACTGATGGGCGTGAAGGTTTATGCTTGTTTCGGCTGGGAGACGTTGTCATGGGGCTGCGAGGGAGGCTACGCGCCCTCCCTCTTTCCCCCCACCCCCTCCCATCCGCCGCGCGGACCCAGGGAGCAGCTCTTTCCCACTTCCCTCTCCACGGCCCCTCTCCCTCCTACCCTTATCTTTCTTTAGTATACGGCCTGGTTCGAGTATTGATTGGGAGAAGCCCATGTCCTTACGCAGAAGGCAGTCTTACCTTATTGATGTTTCATTTTTTGCTGAAGTCAATCTGGCATCTGTCTACGTCAGACAATATGTTACAGCAGTCTGTCTTCAGCCTTTCGTTGTCCTATGTTTGCTGCAGTCTCAAATTTGATAGCTATATTTTGAATACTATTCCTGCGTTCTTGTAATATTTCCTCTTCCTCACTTCTTTGTATTCATCAGGCGATAACTATTTTTCTCGTCTCTGCTCCGTCAGCAAAATTCCCTTCTTTTCCTTATGATTTCCTCAGTGGATGGTTCCACTTCCTTAAGGGGAATATATATATGGATTTCCACGTACATCCTGAGAGGCGTTTGCTTTTAAGTTTCTTTGGCTTTATTTTTGTGTTTGAGAAGAACTGCAGTGCCGTTCCATCCAGTGGAAATGGCAATTCCTTATATGTACTTCCTTAAGCTCGCTTCTGTTTTCAAAAAATATTTTCTCGGCCGCTTTCATTTTCTCATCTCTGGGTAAATCTACATAATTCCCTGCGAGCCACCGCATGGGGTGGCACGGGGTGTTGGGTCACCAGCCGTGTAAAGGGGCAAGTTTTTTGGAAGATGAAATGGTGACATTTTTTATGGGAGTGTATTTAGTGGAGCTCAATTTTTATTGTGGTCGCGTATTGTGCGCGGAATGAACGAGTTTTTGTACCTATCTGTTCGGCAGTGTTCCCTCTTATTTTATTGCATCTGTCAGACCTAGAGATGTTACGGTAGACGCTAGGGTATTAGCGCCTAAGACTTGGTTACACGTCAATAAGGCGTTACATTTGGCGTATGTGGTCATGCGTTTTACTTTTTAGCGCTCTGGAAAGCATGACACAAATACGTATGCAATTCTGTGGAAATATTTTCGATCCGTGTTGTGGTTATTGGCCTTCTCTCAAGTGAATGTAGGAATGGGATATTCGTCCTCTATCCATCCCCGGAGTGGAGTGGTGGGAGGGAGGTAGCTCGCTTGAGAGCGGTGGAACTGGCAACAGCGCGGCTGTTCCGGGAGACTTTCTGGTTTGAGGGAGGGTATCGTAGGGGAGGGGAATCCAACGAAGGAGAAGCGGAGGGGGATGGCATGCGGGGGCAGGAGGGGGGGGGGGACATCGCGAGTTGCGTGGTTTGTTGGACTGGTGGCTGCTCTTGCTGGGGACCTGCTTGAAGTGTACTGGCGGAAGAGTGCCAGCCTCCGTGTCCCTCCTCTCGTCCACTCATCCTTCCCCATCTCGATCGTCATCTTGGTTATGGCTTCCCCATCTCTCTTTCCTTCTCGAAGGCTGCCTCCAAACGCGCACGGCGTTGCTTTTATCCGCGGACTTTGGTTGAGCCATTTAACTGTGCTCTTAGTTGGAACACCTTTAGATGGATTTAAAAGTGGACTTTTTAACTGTTTCTTGTGGTTGCATCGGTTAGATTTTGGGTTGGCGGTTTGATTTTTGTTTTCATTGACATTGTTACGTTGAGCACAACCGAATTTCATCCGTTTTGGCGTCCTGGGCTGCAAACTAGTTAGCGCGCACTTGCCTCGTCTAAATTGAATGAGCACATTCTTTATGATTGACTCGTAGGAATTTTGTATGAACCCTATGAGTTGCCGTTCCTGAGATTGCTTTTGGTGTTTCTCGCGGGGCTCGTTGCTCAAATGATGGCTGCTTCTCAAGTTTTCTGCATCAATTTTCGGACTAATATTTCCTATTCCTACATAACGAGGCCACCACTAGAAAGCTCGGAATAACTTATGAATTTTATTTTTGGAAAGGCTTATTTGAATGCATTTGTGTATCTTCTTAAATTGGCCCAATTGATGCACGCCGACGAACATTATTACCTTTTTTGCATTCTAGAGTAAAAACTACTTTTGAATGCTTGTGAAAATTACAAGGATACGGTCATAAAAGTGTATTTCATATTTATTTATTTAGTAACATTGCGAGAATGTGTGCGAGGAGAAGGCTTTTCGCTCCGTAAAATGTAAATCAGTGAAGTGCCGTGAGATTTGTTCGAATATTTTTTTAACCAGCATTTTATACATTAATATTTTGTTTCGTTTGTAACTTTTCGATTTGTTTTAATATGCCATTGTAAGACTCGGTGCATTAACTCGGTGTATGGACTTTTCTCCTCAATAAATACCCATCATCCTGGAGTGTTGTATATGTAAATATTAAGGCAGAGAGACCCAGGTTTAATCTCTTCAGAGATCTAAAGTATATTTTAGGCAATTGTCAGTCTTCTACGTCTACATATTACCCTGCCAGCCTCCTCCATTGTGTTTGGCAAGGGGTGATGTATCACCATCATACACTATTGTGTAAAATAGAACTTTCACCAAAATGCGCTACACTATAGGTATGCTACCAATGCTACCGAAACTACGGAGTTAATCTATAAAGCAACTACGGAAAGGTGATTCGAGAGCCATGCAGGGAACATGTACAACATTATGTTAGCTATACGATGCATATAAAGAAATGAGCAATAGGTACGTCTACGTAATACCCTGCGAGCCACCACGAGGGTGTTTGGCAGGGGGTGAAGATCACCAAACATGCACTATTGACATGCAACAAGGATATTTAATGGAGACATGCTAGAGACCAGGGTCACATGCAGCTATATGGTTAGTATCTACATAATAAGAAAGGGATTATTGGTTGCTATTACATGCATCATGCACTACAGACTACTCTAACTATATTTCACCTACATATCCCTTTGCTACGCTGCCTATTGTTCTCTCTTATGGTAGGCGGAAAAAATGACATTTTAAATGCATCTGTACGACAATCTATCTCTCTAATCTTGTTAAATTGATCAAACCTAGCATAATACGCAGGGGTTCTCAATATATATCCAACGTCATCCATCTTTCTCTGTCTGCTGTCTCATCATCCCCTGTTCCCCCCTGCCGGTTGATATCCGACTTGACGCCATTCCACTATCTTTGTCTCCGTCTTCCGGGAGGTCTTCTTCCTTTCCTGTTTTCCCTGGCCTACCTCCTTTAGTAGTTACCCCTATCACTCATTCTACCTTGATTATGTTGCTACTTCTGAAAATGTTAATGCATCCAAGTATGCTTATTGCCCAGCAAGCCTCCACATGGGTGTTTGGTAGGAGGTGACTTATCACCAAATTGAATTAGAGTGAATTAAGGCCGGTATTCATAGACGGGATAAATAATCAATGATTGCTGAATATATGATTATTCGTCAATTATTGATTATTTGATTTATGTATTCATAGGCAGTAAACAGTCTCCCATTCTAGAATCACTGATTCATGAATCTCTAAAAATTTATGATAATCTGTAATTGGTGAATTACGGATTGGATGTTTATTTTTGGGTGGTATGAGAAATTGAAGAGGCAAAACATTTTGTGGGTATGGTTAAATCTTTAATCAAGTTGAGTGTGTAATTTTATTAATTGCATATTGAAAAAGATAACAAAAAATAGATTGGCAATGTTT
Source organism: Ceriagrion tenellum (assembly GCA_963169105.1). NCBI lineage: Eukaryota > Metazoa > Arthropoda > Insecta > Odonata > Coenagrionidae > Ceriagrion > Ceriagrion tenellum. Next base: position 13,511,078 of record OY720638.1, read on the forward strand.
TTTTGATAAACATGAGTTAGCCTTGCCTACATTAGAATTATTTCTTATGATTATTCAACGTTAATGAAGGCGTTGCTAGGAAAATCAACAAACAGGAATCTCGTATTCCGGCAAGTGTTGATGGTGTAGCTGTGTGCTGTTTAACGTCAGGAATTGTCTGACCATAATTGTGGTCTCCTATCCTCTTTTTCTATTCTCACAAAGAGACACCTATTCTTCGCCTGAACATCGTAAAATGCAGGCGGTCTGATGGTGTCAACTATTTGGTCGGCCAAAAGAATAGTTATATGTTTCACAGTTCTGGACACCGTTGGCTGTAAAACAACTAGCAATCCCTGCATATGCACGTAAACCACCAAAGAAGACGAAGAGTAGCAGTAGTAGTATTTATAACTGATCATTACCGATATAGAAAATTTGAAATAAGTAATTAGTAGCAATTGATGATAGCTTACGAGTAAGACATTCATGGCAGTTTCGGCCGATGTTAAATTCAGCATGGAGATTTTGTAAAATACTGAGTGATTAAAAACCACTGTGATATATTTTTTAAATTTTTAATATGATTTCAACAATTCAATATTGATGCTTAAGCGTACAATCTCAAAGCAATGAGCCACAGTAGCACAAGAGGAACTGTCAGTACTCGCGGTAAGTGTCGATACTTCTATGAACATCAGTTCTAAAATGAATATACTCGATCACTACGGGTTTTTAGAATCGGTATCCTCTATTAAACACTTCGTATGTCAACTCTTACGTCTATTGTTACAGCAAGTTAGATTACAGATTTTAAACTGAGATTGACGTATATCATTAGCGGTCCATCACCAGACCCCAGTGAGGCCATTTGCCATTAAAGATTCAAACTGGAGTACGAATTTTGTGGAAAGTATCACGAGAAAAAAAAGCGAGCTGAAGTCCTATGATATGTAACTCGGAGGAAAAATTCCTTTCTGGTCGTGAATATGAAGAAAAAACGACTGCCCTTGGGCTCGAACCACCCAACCATGAATATATATTATGGATTCGGATGTTCGGCATTGTTGCCTAGGCTACGTGTTGCCTAAATTTCCACTTTTAGTTCACCCAGTCCTTGGCGCTTCTTCGATTAGAGTCTTTTCTGTTGTTATTGTAAATAGACGTACTTGATTGTTGCTAACGTGAGACTGTGGTAAATATTTAATAGCGATCGAGTAGATATGAAATACTTGATGCTTTGAATAATATTTTGCAATTTTTGTTATTTAAAATTTAATTTTTAAGTGCTAGTGAGGAAATATCTATCACAGGAAATGTGTAAAAGTTTTATAAAACGTTCATCGTGTGCCGATTACGATGTTTTCCATAATCCGATTATAATTGGAATGCATTAAGCCTGTTTTGCCTAAACAAAGAATTCAGAATGCCTTGTTTGAACAGAACTTGCATCGTACCAGGCTGCAAAACAGGGTATGCGTCTACGAGGACCCAAAATAGGAGACGTGGATTTAAAAATAAGAATCTGTTCAAGGCGGTGGTAAGTGCATTCCTTTTTGCCAACACTGCAATGATGGCCATTGGGAATACTCTTGAAGTCACCTCGCATAATTATTAAACTTCCGTATAGCGATATTCACGAAGTGCTAAGAAGTTAATTGTGCATTTGTGTAATTAAATCTGGAGAGGAATAAAATATATCTGTGGACCGGACGATACTAAACAAGTGTATAATTACATCCCGCGTGTAGTACTACAATTTTTATACACTGCCCACTGCATTATGATTAATTGTAAGTAAAACCCTTGTATATTCATGGTAAAACCGGTAAGACGTGTTTATTTACAATCTGTCGACCTTATTTAAATTTGAACTTCCGTATTTCATCACTCGGCGGAACCACTTTCCAAAAAGTTGTTTGTTTATGGGAATTCTAGACAACGCTTTTTGGCAACGAGATCCCAATCCATAATATATATTCATGCACCCAACCGTCATGTACGAATCCGCGGCGCTAACCAATACACCAACTGATCCGCTGTCCAACGTGGGTGATAATTATACTCGTAAGCAGTGGCTCCGGACCATAAGCGATGTGAGGCTCCGGACCGACCTAGCGAGGGTAAATTTTCCCAGCCTTTTTATACTAAGGGCGGATATTGCTGAATATAAACTGATTAATTACAATACAACTAGGATACGTTTGACGAAGTCCGAGGCGAACTAGCCTTTGACCTCGTGCGCGACATAGAAAGCACGGCATTCAAATCGGCGAGTCAGGGTACGTAGTCTCCCATTGTGAGTAATAATTCAGTGGATTTGTTGAATCCCTAATGTGTGTTTTTCGCAGCCTTGAGTGATACGCTGGTATATCGTCATCGGCAATCATATACGCCAATATGTCCGAACGAAATTCCATTGCACGGAAATCCTAATCAATTGAAGGTAATCAGTAATCCTAATCAATTCAAGACGGTCATATTAAGTATTTTATGCCTTTAGCACCGTATAAAATTGTACAGTTGGAACGTAAAGACACGAATATGTCGTAGACAACCACAGAACTACCGTGCCTATGGACCTATGTCCAACAAAGAAAAACTTTAATTAATTACGGTCGAGAGCTTAATTCACGAATCGATGATTATTTGGCCAAATAATTACAGTTTGATTGACTATGAATACTAGAACTATAAACAATGATTATTTGACGACTATCAATACATATTAATCAGAGATCGATGAATCTGATTCAAGAATCGACGATTAATGAATCACTGATTCTTTAACGACTATGAGTAGAAAACAGTAATTAATTAGAGAGATAATCATAGATTGAAACGAATCTGTAATTATTGAGGACTATGAATACCGGCCTAAATTTCACCAACATACACCTCACTACGGGTATGCTACAAATGCCACAGGAATTACTAAAATAATCTATATTGTAACTATCTAAGCGAGACACGAGAGTCATACAGAGAACATGCAAAACATGGTGTTAGGACTACTCGGCAAATTTAGTAACATACATTAGGGAACATATGAATGAATCAGCTAACCTGCCTGTCAAATTACCTACCTCATAGTCTTAACGTAACCATTATGGTCTCTTATCAATCGTGGGAAAAACTATATTTTGGACGATCTGTTCTACAATCTATTTCCCTTATTTCATTCTCATTTTTTAATTTCTCAATAAAGGACTTTGAAAAGGCCTTTGATTGTCTGTTTTGGGAAAAAACTATTTGGGATATTGAAGAGGAAGGGAGTTGATTGGAGGGAGAGAAGACTGGTAAGTGGACTGTTTATGAAACAACAAGCAGCTATGAGGGTAGGGAACAGCAGAACGGTGTGGTTTGAAGTTGGAGGAGGTGTGAGGCAAGGATATAGTTTATCTCCAACACTTTAACAATCGATATATAGAGGAAATGGCTGAGAAGTGTTGGAAAGAAGATAAAGGAGTGTGCATAGGTGGACGAAAAATAAGAGCAATTAGGTTTGCAGATGAGATAATATTATTCGCAGAAAGTGAAGATGATTTGAATAAAATGCTTGATCACCTAGCACTAAAAAAGGAGGAATATGGACTCGAATTCAATAAAAAGAAAACTAAGGTAATGAAAGTGGGAATGAAGCAAGAGTTGTATATTTATGTGGATGGAGAACATCTGGAACAGGTGAAATGATTCAAGTACCTGGGAACCGAAGTGACGGAGGATTGGAAGAGTGAAATGGAGATAAGATCAAGAATTGGTATGGCTAAGGAGGCATTTAGGAAGGAAGACTTACTAACTTGTAAAATGGAGCTGTAACTGAAGAAGAGAATCATGAAGTGTTTTGTTTGGAGTGTGTTTTTGTATGGTGGGGAAACGTGGACGATGACAGAAAAGGATAGAGAGTTTAGAAATGTGGATTTGGAGGAAAGTGCTCAACATCTAGTGGTCTGATAGGGTTAGGAATGAAGAGGTGTTGGAGAGAATAAAATAAGACAGAAAGCTCTTCAAGACCATTAGAAGGAAGAAGATAGGAAGAACTGGATGGGAAATGTACTGAAAAGGAAATGTTTGTTACGAGATGTACTGGACGGAATGGTGGGTGGAAACCGCAATAGAGGAAGAAAGAAAAGAAAGATGATTGACCTGGAGGATGGAGTTACAGAGAGCTGAAGAGGAGAGCAGGGGACAGAGCGAGATGGAGGCACCAAGGACCTGCGAAAGCGACGACTAATGATGATGAATTCTCATGATCTGATTTGCCGTAATATGTTGGAGTTCGTAATATATTTATTATTTCGTCAGAAAATAAATTGGTTTTGACTTTACATTCAAGATTGAGTCTAATTTTCAATCGACGGTCTGAAAGCGGTTCTCATCCAAGTTGTTGCTAGAGATCAGCAACACACAAATTACGGCCTATCACGTATCTTGCTGATCTTCTTTGCACGCGTTCTCTCTTTTTTAATCCTACTTCGTACCTTTGTATTTGTATATGTATCAGATGAAGAACACTCGACCACTTCATCTGACCTGGTGAGTTAGGTATGATTGAGGTCTTGGATTTTCTACATCTACGAAATGCTGGGCAAGTCACTACTAGGTTGTGGCACGAGGTGATTCCGCATCTGGCGTGCAGAACTCATCCCATTGCAAATCAGATCCTCTCACGTTCCCCCGTCCGCTAAACGCAGACCCAAAAGCTTTCAGGAAAACAATGCGTGGCCCGACCACAAACTAGGAGAGTCCAACGTAGACGAGCATGTAATGTAGCCGTAAGATTACTACTAGTTAATATTATTAATAAATAAACCAACGGGATACTTAATCGGGCCGATAAAATCATTGTTGGAAATTTCGAGCGGGTTGAGTTTTTAATAATGATGGTATGTTATTTAGCTCAAGTACAGAGTGTACCTAGTAGGGGTCGGAATTTCAGAGAACTGATCCATCGCAACTATTATGGTCCTTAATTGTGGGTGGAAAAATTATATTTTTAATGTATCGGTTCTGCAGTCTATAACCCTAATCTTATGCAAGTGATCGTTTCTACCGTAATCATTTGGCTCCGGCAAAATATGTTGAACGTCCAAACAGTCTGCCTCTAACTTGTGTCAGGGATTTTACTTATATTTTCCCCTTAGATAAGTTGGCATTATGATGAATTTGTTGAAATTGTTTTATTGGCTTGATTTGTGAAAATCCTTATGAAATGTACCTGTCACTATCGTCATATTTAGTTGCGTACTTTACTGCTAAATTGACTAATGAAGGAAATAGTCCACGTAAACTAGCATTGCCAATTGAAATTGCACGCACAAATCGTAATGATTTACTCTTTCATTACTCCGTATCGATCAATATTTTGTGTTATTTTTTTCGGCGGTCTAAGTTTTCCAATTTTCTGTTTCCATATGGGTCAGAATGTAGTAATATAAATCATAATTCTGCTATAATTCTGATATAGACTTTTTTGAGCCATCAAGACTTTTTTGTCGTCGTCACAATAAGATAGTACGGAAGACATGCCCAGGCGCTCGTTTGTGGCTTACCGTCGATCAAATTAAATATACTAGACTCATGCTTGGATGCAACAATGTGACAACGTTGCGAATCTAGGGGAGGGGGATGCAGCGAGCAAGCTTTATTGCCCCATCTCAGTGGTGTCCTCCCTTGATAACAATTTTTTTCAAACTCCTAAACAGTTCTAAAATAATTAAATTCGTTGATTTCAAGCTCGGAAGGCTTTCGAATCAAGTTCTTACCTTTCACTAGAACCATAGCCCTGTCTTTATGTGGTGTTCTATTAAATGAGGACGCCTTCTGTACCAGCTTCGTGATTGTATTCCCGCTACACATTAGAGGGAGGATTCTTCCCTTTGTTCGCCCATTGTTTGAGTGTGGTTGCGAGATTTATGTTTCCCATCTAGAAGTCTTGGTTTGATTCCCGACTGCAGACGAATTTTTTTTCGGGGTAATCCAGGTGTTCATCCGAAAATCATATATGACGCTAAGGACGAAGGTGATAGTAGGTAACGGTGAATCTGGGTGGGCAGTTATAGGTCGCGGGGTGAGGAAAGGGTGCTCGTTGTCGCCAATGCTTTTCAACATTTATGCTGAGGAAATGGTAAGACAGGCCTGGGAAGAACTTGAGGTTGGAATCAAAGTAGGAGGACATCTAATAAAGTCTGTTTGATTCGCGGATGATCAGGCGTTGGTTAGTGGAACTTCGAAGGGACTGCAAGTATTGGTAGATGCTTTAGAGATGCAGTGCGGGATATTTGCAATGAAGATAAACAATGAGAAAACAAAAATAATGGGATTTTCTTGAACAAAGAAAGCGAGGCTGGTGATTACGTCTACGTAATACCCTGCGAGACACCGCGAGGGTGTGTGGCTGGGGGTGAAGATCACCAAACATGCACTATTGACATACTACTAGGATATTTAATGGGGAAATGGTAGATAATAGGGTCACATGCAGTTATATGGTTAGTATCTACATAATAAGAAAGGGATTATTGGTTGTTATTACATGTATCATTCACTACAGACTAATCTAACTATATTTCACCTACCTATCCCTTTGCTACAAGTTTTAAAGATTAAAGTTGGTGGTCACAAACTCGAGCAAGTAGAACATTTTAATTACTTCGGTAGTACGCTAGAAGAAGGTACTGCAAGCTTTGGTAGATGTTTTAGAAATGCAGTGCGGGATATTCGGAATGAAGATAAACCATAATAAGACAAAAGGAATGAGATTCTCTAGGACAAAAAAGCTAGGCGTATTATTAAAGTTGGAGGACTCAAACTCGAGCAAGTAGAGCAATTTAATGACTTAGGTAGTACGCTAGAGGAAAACGAAGATTGTAGCAAAGACATACGGAAGAGAATAGCGCTAGCTAAGGAGGCATTTAATAATTGAAGGGAGCTGATGACGGGGACATTGCGTAATGATGTGAAGAATAGGCTGGTGAAGAGCTTGATATGGAGCGTTGCGTTGTATGGGGCAGAAACGTGGACCCTCAGAAAGGAGGACGAGAATAGGCTGCAGGCATTTGAGATGTGGGTGTGGAGAAGGATGGAGAAGGTTAGGTGGACGGACCTGAAAACCAACGAGGAAGTGCTTGAGATGGTGGGCTAGGAAAAGAAGTTTCTGAATGAAATCCGGAATGGGCAGGGTACATCTACATCTACGTACTAGCCTGCGAGCCACCACGAGGGTGTGTGGCAGGGGGTGAAGATGGCAGGGTAGATGGCTGAAGGGTGTAATGAAGGACGATGGGTTGCTCAAGATTGTGATAGAGGGGAGGATGTTGGGCAAGCGGGCGAGGGGAAGAAAGAGAATAGGTTTCGTTGATGGGATGAAGAAGGGTAGATCGTATGCTGAGGCGAAAACTGATATACTAGAGGGAGATTGGACCCTGAGAGTGTAGAAAACTGGGAGGAGATTCTCTGATATTAAAAGAAACCTACCTTAACCGGTAGAAAAAATCCAGGCGTCTTCTTGGGAGGAATTAGGAGGCGTGTCACACTTCGTCCGTCGAAGAGGAATGTGGTTCCCTTTGAGCCTTTCGTTAATACGTGTTCCGACGTCGGGTTTCTCTCCACCCTTCAGTTCCGCTTCCCGCGAAATCCCTTGCCTCCAACCAGCCCGCGGGTAATAAATACGATCGGGACCTCAGCACAGTGTCTTGTCCCCAGTTAACCAACCCATAGATTTAATGCAGTTAATGTGAATACGTATATCGATGAGTTTCAGTGAAATGCTCTAAGGACTTAGGACTTAAGTTACGCTCCTTAGTGTGTGATGGTTTTGAGAAGTTTGGGTCAAATAGCCAGTCCATCATGAAAGCATTGCCTACGGCATGTGAAATTCTGCATTTTTCGAATATGAATTCAATTAATTTGTTTAATCGCAAGCATAACTTTCGGAATTAGTTTCCGGAAATCAATGCAATTTCATTGGTTTGAAACAGGCGTGCTGAAATGTTTCAAATAGCGTTATGTATTCTGGTTTCGGTGAATATTTTAGTTCTCATTTTCATTTTAGTCTCAGCTAGGGAGAGACCGGTTTATTTCTTCAGTCTTGTAATTTCAATAAGGATAAATGATTAGCTAGATTCGACGGTGGACGTATCGGTTGTAGTTCATTAGGGCATTCCTTAAATGAAGGCAGCTTGCGTCACTTTCTACCGAACCATGTCTAAAATTGCGATTGAGAATATCCTGCGCATTCTCTCGCTATTATTTTCCTCGATAAAGTTAATGAAATATCGGTCATTCCGCGTAATTTCTTACATGACGAGCTGCGTGTCGCGTATCCGACTCGTGTCGGTGACATATTGTGATTTTATGTCAGTTAGCCAAATGGAGGCATTTTATCCTTTAGATGATTTAAAATGTGCTGGATCGTTAAATTTTACCGAAGTTAATTATCTCGTAAATAGTTTAATTTTTTAAGTAAGTGCTTTGGTTTTATCTGTAATGTGCACCACGTAACTGATGAGATTTATCCGTAACGGGAAAAAAATCATGAATAACTGGCATCAAGGGAATCTATGATGAATCGGATAGTTTCGGTGTTCTGCCGTATAATTCATGCAAGCCTGGTGTGGAAGTACCCCTGCCACACACCCTTTGGGTGGCTTGCAGGGTATGACGTAGATGTAGATATAAAAATGACACAAATTAAAATATTTCAATATTGTTTCACTCTAAGGTTTTTTTTTAATTCTGTCATCAGTTGCTTCTTGATGTAATTAGATCAGTCATGAAAACTAGTCGGCGAGATGTAATGTCGAAACTTTTATTCTGATTATTTTTTATCGCAGGACTAATTTTTTCTAGCATAATGTTCTATTGTATTATAAAATTATTTGTTGCTCTTTCTGTATTTTGCACGAGTGGTAATTCACTTTGAGGGCGTGTGAATAAACATTGGTTGGGTGTGGCTAATGCAGATCAAGGTTGACTAAGATGTTGATAGGTGTATATTATGTATGTATAAATGATTTCTGAATTTGTAATTTTATGGATTCGTGGCAATGAAATGGTGTGCCACTATGAGCGCACCATTTTGCAAAATCGACTGGATTTAAGTGGTGCCTTGATAGCTTTGCAAAATTTGGAAGAACTCGCCCTGACTGTTGAGAGCTTAAAAGTTGTTCAGATGACGTTTTTTGGCCGTATTTGTCCATTGCCAATGCCTCCATTAGTTACTAATATACTGTTAACTTGAAGCGGTTGCTGAGGCATTTGAAGAAATCATCACCGATTGCAGTTAGGTTCCAATCCAAATTGGTCATCTGTCGGGGACTAAGGCTACATCAAGGATTCTAATGTTACACTGCCGTTTTCTAAATAGGTGCCAACCTTAGCTACAGTCGGGAAATCCCATAGCTTTCAAAACTGTGTACCTGTTAATTTTTTTACTGCTTCCCAAAAATACCGATTGCATACGGAACCACATCCCAATACTATCAAAGCTTGCCAATTCCTGTGCAATGTCATTAATGTTTTTGTCTTGTTAACTTCGTTCGGTATTGGTAAATCGTTATTACTCATAGGTACGATGTAAATGAAATTAATGAACTAATGAATGACTAAGAAAAATCAGTGACTTCTGAAAGGACGGAAAAGTAAGGGCCACTTTCATCTCGAGGAGATTTTTACTACGAGATTGTTAGGGCCATCTGTACTTAGGGAAGAATTTATACTCTCTGATACCGTTAAAATCCCAGGGAATTTATTTTCCAGTCAGTCGTTTCCATGGTATATAAAATACTTCTCAACCACTTAGACATTTTTCTGAAGAAATTGCCATGAGAAAAATTCGGCCTGGACCGGGAATCGAACCACGGACCTTTGGTTTGCCGGACCAATGCGCAGACCACTACGCTATCCAGGCTTCCTAATTCCCATAGCAATTTTTTGGTGGATACAAGGTAACTAGATCTTAGGCCTCTTCTGCGCATTGGTCCGGCAAACCAAAGGTCCGTGGTTCGATTCCCGGTCCAGGCCGAATTTTTCTCATGGCAATTTCTTCAGAAAAATTCACCCGCCATGTTTGAATTTCACTTAGACATTGTTTTCTCTATTTTAAAGAATTTGGGTTTTAAGAAAGGCTATTTAAAAAAATGTATCCGTAGGGTGTATAAGAAAGGATTATGACCAGAGTATTTAGTAGTGTTTTGATACCTATCCTGAAGAAAGCAGTCCCAGGAGTACAGAGAAGTTAGTTTGGTCTCGCTCGCGTCAAAATTAGAAGAATATTTATTATGTGGTAGAAATGCTCGAGTGAGCATGTTTTCCGTTTATTATATCTTATCTACGCATTGTCTTGCGAGGCACGTCTAGGCATTGTGGCGAGGGGTTAGTTAACACTCTTGAGGTATTTGGCGATGGCACTCGCTATGCTGCCCAATGCTAGAAGCTGAAGCCAGTCGGCCATCTTCGTTGACCCTCATTTCCCTATAGCGCTTGTGGGCTAACGCACTAGTATGACAATTTTAAAATATTTTTTATTGATAACTTACTATAAATAAGTATGTGCTTACTTGCTTACTTCTTAAATGCGGATTCTCATTACGTATATTGTTTATTAATTCAAATGAATAATAGTCAGCACTCAGGGTAGAACTTGAATTGAGGTAGAGAGAAGAAACAATTGCTAATTTGTTGATGGCTGGGATGTCGATGGGATCCGGACGGCAAGGTAAATGCGGGATGCAATTGCTGTGATGAGAACTTTTATTGAATGAAATATGAAGTGTTATCATAATATTTTTTCGCTGTATTTGCTTCGAAGAAATTTTCTACAGAGTTTATCGGGAAAAATAATGAAGAAATTGGTGAAAATAGAGACTCATTCGAAACACACATAGTGCCCATAGGGCACAGAGGAGGGTGGCTGACGCATAATCCGGGTAGGCTATTAAGGAAGAGGGATTAGGCAAGTGCGCCTGTTGTCATCTTTGATTTTTAACCTTTATGCGTGGGAAACGGTAAGAGACGCATGGTAAGAGCTAGATGTGGGAGTCAAATCAGTAGACAGCTGATGAAGTTGTTCTGTTTTGCGGAAGGACAGGCGTTCGTTATTCGATCAAGGGAATGAAAGGTATAGTAGATGCGAGAAATACGGACTGGAGGCATTTCATAGCAAAAGTTATGACTTTTCTTAGGGCAGAGAATTGGAAGCCAATCTTATTAGTAAGAGGGTGGTTAGTGGAGCTAGTGGAGCAATTTTATATTTGGTCAGTATGCTAATAGGGGGAGAAAGCGCGAGTATGGAGGAGAATGGAGATGATGCGGTGGGCGGTAAGGAAGACGTGCTTGGTGTTGTGGGTGTGGAAAGGAAAATTTTGGAGGATATTCGGAAGAGGCAAAGTAGGTGTTTGTAGAAGGAAATGAGGGACGATGGGTCCTTAAAGGCGTAGGTGGGAGGAGGACATTGGATGAGCGGGCAGGGATGAAAAAAAAACAAATAATTTAGGGTTAGCGAGGAAGGGGAAGGCAGAAAATAGATTCTTATGACAGGATATTCAGAAGTTTAGGTCCAATGCTGTGGTGATAAAAGGTATAGTAGAATATCGGGCTGTCTGCTTGTATACATTTAGAGGATTTTTACTCACTTCCGTTTGAACCTACCTAATTTGGTTGTTTTCTTGATAACAATAGTACTTTAGTAAGTTACTCCGTATTCGGTGGACAACTGTGATACGGAACTGGTTCTTCATTAAAAGCTTGTAAAGTGTATTGTATTCATTTATAAATATTCATGATTGAACGGAAGCACCCTGCTGGTGAAAAGTTGTCTCTGCTTGTCCCCGCTCCACTTTTACTGCCAAGAATCGGAGCCTTATGTTGGATACTTACTCATTAAATGTAAAAATGAGTATGACTTAGCTTGAGTGGTTTTCAGGAGGATATTATCCCTATCCACGAGCCATAAACCAGATTTCTATTCTTTCCATGGCGATTGGCCTATTTACTGTAAAGCCTCAATTCCCTGCGCGTCAGTTTTGGCTATACCCTGATAACTTTTGTTGCCTGAAATGTACTATGTTCGCGTCTATTGTGGAGTAGAAAATCCCCTGGAACACCTATATGGGGGTTGCGGTCTTTTTAAACCTCTTCCCATCTTGCGTCGCCCAACTCCTCCTCCCCTGCTCCGTGTAAAAAAATCTTAGCGCTTCGGGTTTTATGGTGAACAGGTGACATTGATCCCTTAGGATTGTCATAAGGCCTTAGGTTACTTTTCCCAAGTCGCACGAATGGTCTGGTTACCCTTATAATTTTCGAGCATGCTTCAATTATTTCTGAGTAATGAATATTCTTCCTGTGAAGCCGTGAGTAAGGAAATATTATCCTACCTAAGTTTGCAAATGGATCGGCGAATGCGTGGGATGATTTTGAATCAGTAGAGTAATATTTTCATGAATTGTTTTATCGGTTGTAGCCTGCTACTTTTTGCTGCTTTGAGTCTTGCTTAGCCAAGCTTCAACAGATATAGTAAAACGGTTCTGCACGTCAGCACCGAATATTGCATAACTATTTTGGGGATGTAAGACTTGGTACTTTCCCGTTGCGCTTGACGTATGAAGTTTTCTTGGGTGCTTCTCCGCGTCAGACTCTCCACGCTGGCCGACGAGTCCCCGCTCGTGCATCGTCATCAGGCCTAACACGCAACCTTACTGCCCTGATGTCGAGGTTCGAGCCGGCCATCGAAACGTCGTTCACTATGGAGAGCCTGACCCGAGAAGAATTCCTATACTTAGGAGCTCGTGTAGAAAGCACGCTTGCATCGAGTTCAGGCTGTTCTCGAGCAATATTTTTAATGAAAATTCATTGGTATTGATATAATTCACCTCCATTCTACTGAGATATGTCTCCAGATGTTGACGCGGAATGTTTTCCGGCCTGAACACAGGTTTAGAGGTGAGACTTTTTCCTGAATGTGAAATATTTTTGGCATCATTCCTTCGTATCGTAGTTATTCGCCAATGCGATAGCGTGACTCCAGCATCTCACCGCTGACGGACTGCCTCGCCTCCTTAAAAATCCTCTTTCCATCACCTCATAACCCTCGGTAATTATACCTACATTGCCGGCCTAACACCCCCGCACGAAGTTTGTCCTTCCTAAAAGAGTGCCAAGAACTCCACCGAGTCTTGGCGCCTAAGACAGCAATTGGCTAGGAGTAGGACTCCAACCCGCTGCCAAACTGCGGCCTCTGGCCTTTGCATGCACCGTAAAAATACGCTTTACCTCAGGAAGAACTGTCCTTTCTTGCTGCCGGATCCTTGCTACTGATCGAGTGCAGCGGTACAGTATTGGGCCCTTACACGCTACTCATTATGAAGTATATGTAGGCATTACCTATGTATTTTAGCTATTTTTGCGAGGGAAAAGTTCGGGATAATCAATCCAAATGGGATCTGGGAGGAGGATGTTATTGAAGGAGACGTGTAAAGCAGGCGGTTAGTGAGTTACTTTAGCCAACAAGGCCAGCATCTCAAAGGGAGGATGGGAAAATATTTTATGGGCGTGGTATGTCCCGCGGTGAGGTGTTGTCTTTCGTTGATGGATGTTTGGAAGGGCCTGGGGAAGGACTTAATTGGATGTGGACTTCTAAATGCCGCGCCATCCATAGCCCCTTCAAAGTGGCTACATGTCGCTTACACTCAGAACCCCTTGGCAGCCGTTGCTTCTCGAAGTGAATCGGTGATATTTTTCTTCGGCTCTTTGTCGTAACTTTTCCTACAGGTGTAGGCCCTTAAGGTGGCTCTGGCCTTAGGGTCACTCATTCCAAAAATTCTGAAAACTTGTTTGAAGCGCCTTTGAAGTCCGCATTATGCACTAAAATGAAAAGAATATGGTTTCCCGGCTAGATTTACTGTAGTTCAGCCTTGAAAGTGGAGATGGTATCATGGAATTTTATGGAGATTTCTCAGATTCCAGAAGAAAAACGTCAATTTGAACCGGCAAGCATATTTAAGCTTTCCATAAAACTCTTCACAAAAATCCGAAAGACCTTGGGTAGTGAATAGAATACAGATAAAAGAATCTTATCACATAATACGTAGAATAAATTATAATTCTGCGAGGAAGTTTCGCCAAATTGAAGAGAAAAATACTTTCCACAAAAGCGCTGGTTTTAAACCGATATACGTTTTTCCTACCACTTTATTATTGGAAAGAACATCTTTTCGTAGGCGATGATAATTTTGTAATTTGCTATAGGTCCACTAACCACCGTGCATCCCAAATAAAAACATAAGATATATCTGTTAGGATAGATTTTCTTTTTGGTAATTCACCATCTCGTATCATCGTATAAATAAAATAATAAAAATGAAATAATAATCACAAATATACATATAATACAATAACAATAAATCCATCCAAATTAGAGATACAGAAGGCGAGACGAGTGTTAAACATCAATAGCTGAACGAATGCAGCCTTTTGTTGAATTTCTATTTAGAAATTTAATCTATTTCCGTCTCCCACAATGATAATCGGGAGCCCTATGTATCTGTAAGAGTCCGCGGCTACGTGCGTTGAGACGAATGCCTATGAATTCAGTACTGTTGTCTGTATCCGTCTTTTGTTAGATCATTTCCTTTCCTTGTGTCATAAGTTCGTGTTAATTATATTATTACATTGTCTTCTCGGAAAGTACGATGTTTCTCGTGTAACCTTGGAGATATCAGTATCCTTGCGCTTGCTGTAGGCAAAATGTTACATCCACCATTTACGCTGTCAGCCACCTCAAATGGATATTTGAGAATTTTTTTCATTGGGTTATGTCCTCATCTGCGAGAAGCGACATGGTGATTCACATGCACCGTGGTGAGGATTTGGTTCAGTGTGCTCTTCCCTTCTCTTTGTCCTAACGGTAATTATTGCTCCTCAAGTTTCTCTCGTTCAGGGTGCCACTGCTGCATAAATGTCGTCCGCTGTGATTTGTTTTAATCATCGGTAGTCGGAAAGTTAAGTGCATTAGCATACAGAGGATGTGATGAGTCGTTGATAATGGTCGTTTGATGGCATTGTCTCTGTTGGCGATGAAATTCGGTAGATGGAGTTCATTTTAGAGTATATTATATTCCTATTCACAGTCTTCCAGTGTTTCTCCGTTTTCATTTTCTATCCTGGATTGTTGTAGCTATCAAATTCACTCGGAACCAATAATCACTTCCCTCTTTTTTTGAAGCATCATCTCACCTGACGCATTGTATCTATTCTGTTGCTACTTCCGTGAATTAAGGGATTTACTGCCGCGTGCTATGATCGTGAGTGTGCTGCTTACTTGAGAGGTGCGAATGAGCTTCATAGTCTTCTGTTCCTTCTTCATAAATCCTGCTGCTCTCTTCATCTCATCGCTTCCGCCAATCCTTCTCCACCCCGTCTTCTCGAACACCCTCCCCTCTCCGTCAAGCATTCCGCCCGCAATAACGGTTTGAACACCCCTCCTCCGATCTTTCCCGTCGCCAACCGAACCCGCTCCGCACCCTGCTAATATTCCTACGTCGACTGGCTCTAGTGCGTCTTCGTTTGTCTCACTCGTCGTTTCTTTGTCTCTCATTAATCTTCCTGCTACTTCTCCCCTCGCTTGTTAGTCATGAGTCCTGCGATCGTCTCAGGTTTTCCGCCGAACTTATCGCGCGCAAACCTATCCCGTCTTAATCTCCCTTCAGCAACATATTCTCCCTGTTGCGGTAATCTTTTTCGCCGTTGCGTAATCAGTTGCTTGAGGATTCCGCATGGCGGCGACTGTCTCTCGGCATTTGTGGTATTTGTCCATACCCCCGAGGAGGCCCGCCGCGCGTGGAGTGAGGAGAGTAGTTTTTGTGCCAGGATTTATAATTTTCTCTCACCCCTCCTCCCTAAAAACTAATTGGAGTCATATTTTAGGCGATTTTCCGTTTCTCTCCTTAATTAGGTCTCAACAATTATCCATTCGCCCGAAAGACCGCCACACCGGCCTATGCGTATATGCCCAGCTTCTTAGCCTTTCTTCTGCCTATTACCCTTCAATCTGTCACGCCCCAGATGTGCCCTCACCGCGGGCATTGATTGCTTCCCCCATATGCGATTCCCTCTCCCTTGAGGTGACTCGTAGGGTAGGTTATATGTAGATGTAGCAATGCTGATGAGATCATGTGGTGTGTCCTGTGAACGCGGGGGCGTATCCACTGCGTCAAGGTTAACGTGTTTCGGGACTATGATTATACGTACGTGCTTTTACCGATTAAATAAATGCTTCAGATGGCGGAACTCTTCTTTTCGCAATAAATCAGGAAATTAAATTAGGTCAAAAATGTTCTTTTATCGAAATTCCGTTTTTCCTCTCTTTTTCTTCGCTGGTTTCTGTATTTAGCTGGGTGAAATGAATTGTATGGCAATTTGCTTACATGTCTTAATTCTCACCTTTTTCACATCTAATTCGAGGTCTCTTCTCTACTCTGGTGATACTTGTTTCGATAAAACCCTTTCTCTCTTTAATATAGTTTCCAGTTAACATAATTACATGTTCCTCTGCTGCCAAAGTATTCAAGTTTTGTCCAGTTAGTCATTGTAGGCCTTGACACGTGTTTTTCTTTCGGGTAAATAATGGTGATCGAAAATTTCTCGTTATCCCTTTAAGACATATCTGAACATAATAATCACCTCCGGCTTTACTTGGAAGTTTTTAACATTCTTTATGAAAAATTCCTTTTTGTTTTGATCCACACTATTTATTTAATAAAACCGACCCGGGTTTCGACATCACGACTGTGCCATCATCTGGGTAAGAATTTAATCAGGTGGCCGGGTATATATATGGTCGGTAGTGAGGAACAAATAGGTTGGGCATAATGGGAGGCGGGTGTGAAAGGTTGCGTCCATCGGTAGTGTGTTTTAAAATAAAGAAATGTGCGTGAATGGCCTTCAGACTCCACAGTATTTGAAACCATCGGAATTTTGACTACGGCTTTGCGGCAGTTGATTCTTGGGCTGGTGCATGGGTGTTGTGTCAGGAACACTAGCCCTTCAAGGTGGTGTAAAACATTATTTTATTTAGTGTTCATTAGTTCCTGGAGTAGTCCGCAGTCCAGTTTTTGTCTCTCTGCCGCTTTCCGGAAATATCCGGTACCTAGGTAGTGGCGCAGTCTGGAATTTGGGGGACCTGCCATGAATTCTCGACCCGGAAATGTATCCGGGACCTTCGGTGATGCCTCTCTACTCTCCTGTAGTTATTCATTGTCTCGATGTATGCATCCCAAGTTGACGTACGGTGAATGTAATCGAATACTCGTCAGTATTTGCCGAGGTAGTCGCTCTCTTGCCAATATTTCGAGGTATGGAGTCGGCGGTAAAAAGAAGCAGTGTTGTTAAGCATGTGAACTGGAGCTTCACACATCGAATCCGCGGGTGGCACGTATCCCATGTATAGTGACGTTTTTGCGGAAGGTGCGGATGTTTTCCCGGTGAAGTATCTTTTATGCATGGCCATCTCAATTGCTTTAGGCTTCATTTCATACGAGAAGTGTGTATCCATATCATTGAATGGGAACACCTTGTTTTTCACAGAAATTTCATTCGGGCAACCGAGATGCTGTGTCACAATGGAACTTCAATCCTCGAAGTCATTGGCAAATGCGTGGCTTCTATTTAATTATTTTCTGTTCAGTTAATTATCAACTATGCATGGTAAATAGCAATCTCGATCTTAAGAAAGGACTGATTTCTGAATGCAGGTATTTCTAGTTACTGTCTGATAGTCTTCGAATGGTTATTTCGCCTCGGCAAGCTTTTACTCGGTACTTGCTTGGGGTGGAAGAGGAGCATCTTTCCCAAACCGTGGATGAAAGAAAGTGTTTAAAAATGATCCCATCGAAATTTCACGAGATAAACCTAAGTATACCCGGACCAAGGGCAAGGACATATCTAAGGGAAGAGTAAGAGTTTGTTCAAGTTTAGTCGGGAAACGGCGATCAATGCACCATTCGCGCGAAAAGCACCGCGAGAAGCAGTAGGCAGCTATCCCGACTGTACGGGCCTCCCTCTCGCGGTAGAGGGGGGGAGTGCTGAGGTGCCCACCTTAACCCTTCATCTCGTATCTTGCAGGTATGGCCGAGTGCAGAGCGTCAAGTTGCTGCCGAGGGGTCACCCGTCGGGCCAGCACCACTCGCACCACGGCGGCCACCACCACCACGGCGGCGGCAAGGGCGGGCCGCCGGACGAGGACCCCGGGGGCGGCGGGGGTGGCATGTGCGCCACGGTGGCATTCATGGACATCAAATCGGCCGCCAAGGCCCACGACGCGGAACACACGCTCGAAGACCGCTCTTTGACGACCGAATACTACGAGCCGCCCGCGCCGCCTTCGCACCTGCCGCCCATCCACGTGCACGAGCGCGCGGAGGACGTGCTCCGAGGCGGTGGGCCCCCGAGCGGTGGCGGCGGCGTGGGGGCCGGAGGAGGTGGTCCCGTGGGCGGCGGCGGCGGCGTGGTGGGGGGCGGCGTGGGGGCCGTGGGAGGCGGCGGCGTGGGACCCGCGGGCGGCGGGGGCTCTTCGTCCTCCCTCTACGCCCCCCGCTCTCCGAGGTTTCCGCACGGGTAAGTGTCCTTCCGATGCGTCCGTCGGGGGAAGGGGAAGCGGGGGCGCGCCCCCCGCCTCCCGTCCCCTTTTGAGCGGATCGAAGGGGTTGGGATTAAGAGGGATGCTCTCCTGCTGATTGCTGGCTGCACTTATTGGGGATCCGCTGGTGATGGCATTTTCTCGATTGTAACCCCTTTTGTATTTGCAGTTCTCTCGCTGGTTGGCGATCCTGAGGATATATATTTATTTGGATTAAAGGGTTGATTGCCTGTATGTTCAGATGATTTATTCATGATGTCTTGGTTCTATCATCGAGTCGATCATGTTACATAATTAATTTCTGGTGTTGAAACTGTTTGTGTTTCCATGGTGTTACTGTTATATCAGTGACTACTGAGTTAAATTTGTTCTCGTTTGTGTGTTTGGAGTGCCAGTTGCAGTCACCATTATTGAGTTATCATATTGGATGTATCATTGTAATTGTAACCTGTGATAAAATGTGCGAAGGCAACTGATGCATTTCACCACTCTAGTGATACCCTCTTAAATATAAATATGAAGTGTGCTCTGTCTAAGTGTGTTGTATTGCCGTCTGTCGTATTTGGTGTCAGTATAGTGAATGCATTGTATTTATTGGTTTCCTTGCAAGATTTTATGTGCCTATCATGAAGATGAAGATTGGATCATTTTCCCTTGGATAAGCCAAATGCCACTTGCCAAGCGCAGTGCTGATGGAGTGGGTGAAAACTACGCCGAAGTGCTTTTCTCTTGGACTAACCTTTACGAGCCAATGTATAGAATGCCCCCTGCGAAGCGAGGCCCTAAGCCTGTCTTAATTTGTATCATTTACTTTGCCCATCTGATTCCTTTATCATTGTAATCATGGATGGGCATCTTAACGCTAGAAACAAAACATTGTGTCGTACATAACATTTTTGCCGAAAATGAGTATTTTTGTCTGTCCATAAGAGTAATGAATCGGGAGATATCATCCCGAAAGGATATAAATTGTTCACGCATTTGTAAATTTGGAAATGCTCACCCATGGCTTTAAATACGTCACGGAGTGTGCCGTCGTAAATCGTGCCGACTTGGAGTCGAAAAAATTTCTCGCCCCCAGGATACAGTGTTGGATTAAGTGTGGTCTACAGTGATGGCGATGACCGGGTGTCAAAACGCGCCCGTGGGGTGGGGTCGATAAATTTGGCGTATCAGTGTTGTCTCACACTGTGTGGTGTCCGGGAATACAGTGATGGATTACAGTGTTGGATTACAGTGGCTGGAATACGTGGTGTTCATGTCCAAGTGCCCCTCCTGTACCACGCCCACTTATACCAAGTGGTTTCCAGCTGTGTGGTTGCTATCTCTTAAGAGTCGAGTAAGGAAAAGGAATGGAGGAGGAGCGGCGGGGATACGTGCCGATTGTTGGTGAAGGGCCGCTCACGGCAAAACGGTGTTCTTCGTGTGTGCGTCGCTCTGTGCCATCCACGACGGTGTGTGCAAGAGAGAGAGAGTGGGGGGCCCCACGGTGTGTGGAATGGGGGTTGGGAGGAGGGGGGACGGTGGGCGGGTGGGGACGAGGGGAGAGGCGGGGCGAGGGGTGAGGCGGCGTGAGGCGGACGGATGGAAGGACGATGGAGGGACGTGCAGCGGTGTCACCACCATCTTGCCCCCGCGCATAATGGGCGCCTCTCTAAAGGTTTGCTTACGGGATTGCTGCCTTGTTCCCTCCCCGTTGAGGAGAAGGATATGTGCGGGTCCTTTCTCTGCATTTGTCGCGGCCGAGTGGGCGCGGAACCCGGAGTGCGCACGAATTTCACGGTCGCACGTGTGTGTGCGTGCCTCTGCTGGTTCCGCGCTCTTGTCCGGCTCAAAACTCCTCCCAGTCGTTTGATCCATTGCAGCCATGCAAAAGCTTTGAGCGGCACAATTTTGGTGCTTCAAATGTATTGTTGGTATGTAAATACCTTAATTTTGGCAAGGCCGCTGTTTTATAAAATGATTCTAAATTGGTTTTGAAAAGATCGGCTGTGTGCTTACGTGCACTCACGTGTGTGTAAGTATCACGTAACCGTGGGCGTCAATGGTGTTTTCCTCATGGCTTCCCTAATGGTGTTTTCCGTAAAGGTTCATCGCATGCTGATGAATGCATTATGAATCTTCCCATTTTTGCTCGCGGCTTCCGTTATGGCTTTTGTCTATTCTTCATTATATTTCGATGCAGAATTTAATTTTATCCCGCAGAAGGATAAATCCTCGCATATAATTACTGTTGGCGCCCTTGGTTATCTTGTTTCTGATATATATATATTACGATTTAGTTGTAAATGCGACTGTAAAAGTATTGATCCATCCTCAGGTTTGTAAACTATTATAATTATTGACTGCTCTGTAATGTAGCAATGGTTCTGTTTCCTAATTATTTTCAGACTGTTTTTTGATTTATATAGTTTTCTTACAGCTCCGTATCGCAGGGTACTGAGGTATCGTATTTATCTTTCAGAGATATTATTTGCCTTGCACACTAAACTTACAGATACTATATCAGACGCTATTCCAGGATATAGTAGTCAACAATATTTTTCTAGTTGTTACGGGTCAAAACCGGATTAATATTACTAGCCCTGTTGTTTTGACCTTCGGATTGAGTTATTGGGGTTAAAAAATGTGCTGGAGTTATTTTAAGCCTACGTAGTTAATGAATTTTCCCCGAGAAACAGCCTTCGGTTTTTTGTAATAGGCTATGGTTCGTGCTTCTCAATTTTGGTCTCATTTGTTTATTTCTCGTTTAAACCTTCAAGCAGCCTTGAGTGATTGTGGAGCGTCAACAAGTATTCCTTCAAGAAATACCATAGCCGTTCTCCTAGGTTTCATAGCTAATTCTCTTGTTAAAGTGAAACTAAAGCAATATTAATTCTTCGTAGTTGTGTCTGTTTAGCGCTCGGTTGGGGGAAGTCTTTGGGTCATAATGAGTTATTTTGGTGGCCGTGTCAATCTTATATCTTCATGTAACAAATTTGCACCAATATTGTGCCGCGAGACGAGGCTTGGCTGAGCCCTGATCTCACTTAACACTATCCGTTCTCGTCTATGTTGTCATATTTTTGTCGCCTTGCATGTGCATTCATCGGGTACTGCCTTCATGCGTGAATCCAATCAGTCGTCTGTAAGATGTTACGCGTGATCAAAATGGTCCTAACCTTGATTGAGATCCTGTCCGAATCTCCAGTCTTGTCCAATTGGCGTATTGGGTAGCACCAATATTAAGCGCTGTGCTAATACATTGTGTCCGCCAATTCGGCCTTAAGATATCGTCACCCATTGTTGTTGCGACAGCGGAGGGACTAAGGTGACGTGATGTCCTCGTGTATTCGTAGTGAAAATCTTATACTATTTTCTACTGTTTTCGGCTGGCCTGAATGGCAGAAGTGCCAGTTACCGACGGAAGTGCATAACGTAACCCGCAAGATGAAACGCGAACACCGTGTGAGGATTTCGATAAGCGTTTTATAGATCCCAACTTGGTTATAGCCTCGTTTGTATTGCTCTCAGTCATGGATTTAAACTTCTTTCCGATGCGAACGTATCGTTTGCCTTTCGAAATGCTGAAATGGGGTAGTACGAAGCCTACATGTTTGCTACTCTCTATTATTGTTACTTCAATGATTTATGCCAACCTCCATTTTCGCTCACTTAAATGAAATAGTACCAATGCTTTATTTTCTATCTATCCTAATTAAAAATCAACCTTTAATAGGGGGAAATTGTTCTTGGTTTTTTATTGTGTCAGTAATTTTTCTGATGGGTAAAGAGATCTCTTATATTCCGGAGTAACCATTATAATTGGGGAACAGCGTGTGTCTTGGAGGAGTAATGGAAATCTAATGCGATGTGATGGTTACCAATTCTATATAGCCAAATAAATGCGTACAATGGTAATGCCAATCATGGTTTTTCATTGAGCAATTGAGAGTTTTTAGGTGAAAAGGACACTATATTTCATTTCATTCATTCATACGCATTTAGGTATTCGTTATTTGATGGAAAAATTATTTTTTCCTTATCTCAATTCATTGCACCTCCCCCATAGGATTCTTATGATCCTGCTTTCTATGATGCAAAATTTAAGCTTTGTAGAATGACGTTAATCCATGCCGAATTTGGTTTGTATGGTGATGTTAACTTGTAAATTTGTTATTCCACATATTTTCATTTGAAACGACCCGGGTTTCGACGTTCAACGTCATCTTCAGGTAAAGATGCCCTGATCTGACCCTGACCTCATTATGTTAACAAATTCCATAAAGTGACCCCTGAAACCACCAATTGGTTTGTATATTTTTCTTTAATTCAGGGATTTTGTGGATAAACATTTATTTATGCCTACTGCTATTGCAAATATCAGCATCATTATTGATACATAATTTAGACATATAATCAACTTTGCTCTTTCAGATTTTGTAGCCATTTCTTCTTCATTTTTGTCAAAAGCCCGTAAAAATTGGTGAAAGATCCTGATTAACCGAAGTACGTTCTCCTTTTCTGTCTAAATATGACTGACCAATTGCGACCTTACCTTAACCCTCTTTCTACCGTATAACAGCCTAAGTTTTTGCCGCTTGCATAGCGTTAAACTATGTGGTGCTTTACTCTTAGTTCATGCAACTAGTCCGATATTCCGTAGCGGACATATTTTTCAGTTTGCCCGGGACTCAATAGCGGTTCCCTTAATCCGGGTGACTCCGTAGAGGTGATTCCGAAGCGTTTCCCGGCATCCTCCAAATTTGTTGCAATTCCTGGCCCCACAAATTAAGTTAATTTTCAGCTTTGAAAAATCTCCCGATCCTTCTCAAGAACGAACATAACCATTCATTTGCCTTGGAAAAATGTATTGGGCTATATCATAGTTTCTCGGTAACTTAGCGAATTTAATTGAACGTACACCTTGTTGCGTTTCTTCGATATTTATTAATTTTTCCTATAGATTTCTTTGACATATCTTCCTCTTTGGAGCATTCACTGCTGTATTATAGCCAAATCATGGATCGAGGTACTAATTCCATATAAAAGAAAAAAAAAATTAAATTCTTCTTGAACTTAATTTCATTTGTCACATATCAGAAATGACATTTTTTACGAATAAGCTGCATGTTTCTATCGTGTTTGGTGTCTAGCACGACATGAATGGACGTAGGTTTATGCCAGAAGAGCAGTAACGAAAAATAATTATGTTGTTATAACTTCACGATTACCGCTCCAATGTAATGGTTCTAAATGTTGATTAGGGAAGAGAATTCATTATATCATATTACACGGCTATTTAGGTTTTATTGA
The DNA here is from genome assembly GCA_963169105.1 of Ceriagrion tenellum. Classification (NCBI taxonomy): domain Eukaryota; kingdom Metazoa; phylum Arthropoda; class Insecta; order Odonata; family Coenagrionidae; genus Ceriagrion; species Ceriagrion tenellum. Next base: position 13,534,983 of record OY720638.1, read on the forward strand.
TCTGTCCATTGCCCTGCAATGTTGACGCGGTTGAGGCTACCCGTATGTGATGTAGCTGCCTTATAGAATAGCTTTCTGACCTTTCCGTCTTGTGTTTCATCAATCAGTGCTTCAAAAACTGTTTGTTATTTTAGATTGCTGGCGTATAATTATAGAGCTGCAATAAATATTTCTTGTGTCTCCGTTCGGTATTACTATTGATACCTAATTTTAGCGCACTTTGGATCCCAAAGATTTATTCGTCAGCAGCTTTTTATCCCTGTAACTGTAGTTAAATCAGTTAGCATGTTCAGGAGCTGTCATGCGTAGGCTTGAACACGTTTTGATCTAATGTGTTCCTAGGTGCCGTGTGAGCTAATTATTAAGCACATTATTCTCAATGTGACTAATTGCTTAAACTGCCACCGGAAATTTATAAGTTTGTACGCTGAGCTGGCGTATGTCCTACACGGACGCATGTTGTTCTTTTAGCAATGTTCTCTGTTGGTAAGTTCGCATCAGGCAAGTACTTGCTATCACTCGTTGCATTGGCCTGTTCAGAAGCAAAAGTCTCTTCAAAAGATTGCTCGTAGTTTGATTGAAACAGAAGGCGTTGGTGCTGTGTCTTCAAATCTAATTCTACTTCCCAAATATCGTAGTTTCTTTTTTGCATTCTTTCTCTCTGAAATCCTCTCGTTTTGCCCATTCGTCCAAGATATGTAAATCGTTCTCGCTCCCTCCGTCACATTCAAATCTTCTTCCATTATCATTTGTATAATAGTATCCGAGTAGCTATTGGAATTAAATCCACCCCGTTAATTTCTCTTCAAGCTGCAGAACATTAATTATCAGAAGTTACTATCGGGCTCTTTGCATTATTTTCTGAGTTCCAACCCTCGTAACACAATACCGTTAATTGCATGACTCATTTTGGAATCAATGACGTTGGTATTTCTGTTTATTTAAACCAGAATTGGACACTTTTTATGGTTGTATACAATCTTAGAACCAGAGGGATATCATGTCTAAAGGTTTTCTTGCCATATATGCGTTTTTATCTCAATTACTCATTTTTCTAACATAATATGAGCGTAAATACGTGAATCTAGCATGACGAACACAATTGCACGTAGCACACTGGTGCGATGTCCCGGATAGTCTCGCGGCTAATTCATCTACATCTACATCTACATCTACGTCATACCCTGCAAGCCACCCAAAGGGTGTGTGGCAGGGGGTGCTTTCGCACCAGGCATGCATGAATGATATGGTAGAACACCGACATTACATTAAAACCCGCGTACCACACATGCAAAGCGCCAATTACAAATCTAATACCCAAGAAACATTCTATCTCCAATCGTTCTAACATGCAAGGGATACAAAGACTACTACTACAGATTCAAAATATCATGCATAAATAAGAACATCATTATTTACATCATGCATAAATAAGAAAGAGGAGAATATAATGAGAAAGATTAACTGCCTGCCTATTGTCAATACTCGAACTATTCATGACGACGATCACAGCTGTTATGGTCCCGAATGGTACGCGGAAAAAATGACATTTTATACCTATCGGTTCTACAATCTAGCTCTCTAATTTTATTGGCGCGATCTAATCTGCCGTAGTACGAAGGGGGTAATAGTATGTGTTTTACGTCGTCAGTAAAATGATTTTCCTGAAATTTATTTAGGAGGTTAAGCCTATAATTTAATCTACGCTGTGATAGCGATTCCCATCCTAATTCTTCTAACAGTCCAGACACACTAGCCAACTTATCGTAGCATCGTTTCACAAACCTAGCTCCTCTTTGCTGGACGCGATCTAACTCTGATATCAACCCCGTTTCGTATGGATCCCATACACTAACAGCATATTCCAGATGAGGCCTAACGATTGAAAAATAACAACGTTCTTTCACTTTCTCATCACATTTTCCGAGTACTCTCTTGGCATCGAAGAACCCTATTTCACTCGAATGGCAACCTAAGTGAGGTGGAAATTAAGGGTATCACCGAGTCGTAATACATGTTTTGTTTTTTGATACGTTGCATATTCAAATCCAAATATAATATGCCCGGCAAGCTTGTTCCTCTACTTAATACCATGAATTTTTTGCACTAGTATTCATCAGGACGCCATTTTTACTTGCAAATATGCAGGGTAATGTTGTATTTTCGGGATGTATGGGCCATCGCACTGTTCCCCTTTGAAGTGAGCACAGTCGGAAAAGTTCAATTCTCGATGTTACGCTTGTGAAGATGACTCCGCTTAAACAGTTTTCCCTCCTACATATCTCCGTATCCCTCCGACCTCTCGTTCTTAACACATTATAGTCCGCTCTCATAAAAATACGTGTTTCCGCCACCAGCGGTAATGGTCCGGTCTGTTGTATAATATGCAACGAATGAAAGTTTCATTAAAAAATATACATTAGTTCTGGAGTTGTGTGAATTTAATTGTATACATGTACCTTCCCAACAAAAATGCAAAAAATGGCCGGCCCCAAGGGCTAGTCAAATTTAATAGGCACCGGATCAAGAAGTGTTAAGAAACTCCATCTTCCTCCTGTTATGAGTGTCTTTCACCACAGTCAACTCTTGATATCTGTCTATCCCTTCCTCTCTCACTTTTCAGTCCTCTTTCATGTAGCTGTTCCGTTATTCAATTCACTATTTATTTCAACGTGGCCAAACCAACGAAGCACACTCCATTATTGGCATATCCGCCTCACGTTATTTGTTAAACTGGGAAAAAGACTTCAGTACGTTGTAAAATGAACTGAAAGGAAGTGAATGAAATGAAATGTTGTGTGTAAGTGAAAATAACCGCTCTCAATAGGCCTTCCTTGCTCAAACGGCTGAGGTCATTTTTCGCTGAAAATTGATATTCGATTGATTTAGGCTTGCGAGTCACTGATATTGATGGCTTTTCAATGTAATGGCCCTGGGAGATTGTTGGAGACATCGGAAATTCGTTCCCGCTTTCGAATGAGAAAACTGGCATCGCCCGTGCCCGTTAACATGTATATGACTTAATGCCCGCGATGCTTGCATGCAGTTTTTCATGATGTGAGATTTTCCAGATGCAAACGCTCTCCTACGTAGTTTTCTTGTATAAGTATCGGGCTGATGTCGAAAGTTGTAAGTTTTCCACGCGTCTTTCGTTAATTTTATCGAGCGAGAATTGTCATCCCTTATTCTGAGCTCTCACTCATAGGGGAGTGCTTCAGATCTAATTTTAAAATGTTATTCCTGTGTGATTTTCACTTCGAATCGAAAAAATATATGAGTGGAACCTGTAGACTGAGATTGTAGATTAGACCAGTAGATTAGAACCTGTAGAGAGTTCGCCCCTCATTTAGCTTCATGAAAAAGGTTCGATTCTTCGGAAATGGCCTTTTTCATTTTTCTGTTAATTCATCATAGCTTGCAATTCTTTGGACTCAGTGCTCTCCCGGTAGTGATGAGGACGAGTCCTTCCAGTTTGAAACCACTCGATTGACCCTTGGTCAATAGGATGACTATTTAAGCGAGGGTTATGTGATTTTTATTTGCATAAAATCCGTTTTTGAGTGAGCGATGTTCTGCCTAGCAAGCACACTATTCATTTGATCTCTGTATATGACGTCATTTGCTGACGTATTGCATGTACTTACGTTAGAAATATATTTCCCTTTGTGCAGAATAACACTGCGTTTATTATTTACGTATGAGTTATCTCACCGAAAGTGTGAGATTAGCTCGTCCGAACATAGTAGTTTTTCGCTACGCACTTCCAAAAGCATCTCTTCAGTTGTGTTCGTATAGCAAGGCCTCGTCACGGAATTTTCAGCGCCCGTGTCGTGTTCATTTCCGAGACGAAACGTGAAAGTCTCGCCGTGTGCGGCGGCCAGTTGCCGTTTCCTGGAGAAGCTCGATACCGTGGTGGGAGAGGGGGCGCTCTGCGGGGCTGCCGGTTGAGGAAATGTGCGTCGCTCGGGGAGGTATTTGGTGACGTCGAATGGTCCGATACGCAGTTGCGCGTTTTTCTGGACGTTTCTCGAAGCTGAACTGATCCTATGCCTTAATAGCCCGGTGAATTGCTACGAAGAGTTATCAACGGTGAGATTTATCAGTGCGCAGTCGTAATTTCTCATTGGAGAGATTTTGCTGACATTACCCTGGAACTACCGTAGGAAGGTTGTATGCTATCAGGTCTTTTCGATCGCCCCACTAGAGTCCGAGCCTCAAAAACGAAGTGGAGCTCTCAGTCGGTGAATATTGTTGTGCCAATAGTCTGGCGTTACCCGTCATGTTCACGAGGCCAGTTTAAGTATTCAAAGTAGTGTAATAGTTGTAAGTTTCAAGTCGTTAGCCTGCGCCTGTCGTGCGTATCGTTACTTATATTTCATCTTTCCACGTCTAAGCCCCCTCTCCAATTTTTTGCTTGTAGGTTTTCAAAGTGCGTGAACTCCGGGGTTATTGCTGCCTTGGATTTCGAAGGCCGGTCTACTTCAGAGGCTTGAAAAGCTTTTAATGAGTGAAAATTTTCTTTCTTTTACATTTTATCTCAAGTAATGAAATTCTTTGTCGCCTTTCGAGACGCGCTATATCTAGGCACTGTGATTTTACTTCATATAGTATTCCGCCTGTGTTTCCCCCTGCCACCCTTGCATGACATTATGCAGATGTGGTAATAGATATTGTTTTTTTATCAATAGCAACCTGTCCAACCAAACAAAACATACTCATTGGTATATCGCACTGCTTGGTTCAACCCCAAGTTTCTTTCCGATAAGGGAAAATATCGGAGTATTTATCGGTGGAAATATTCTCCCCATCGTTTCATATCTAGTTAGCACGATGCATTACATAGTTATGATTTTTACTAATCTTTGACTTGAAGAAATCCCTCGTTTTGTTTGCAACTTGTTTTGGGTGTTTTTTGTAAGTGATCAGGGAAATTCCTCCAAAATGTTGTCTTCATTGATGAAATAAGCCGCACAGGTCATAACCGTTTGAAATGTTGCTTTCTTAATTACTATTGATTCACCTCGCTATCTATGTCTGCTCATTAGGAGAAAGTATTTATAATTATCATTGGTCTTTTATTCCATCCTTACTTGTCTTGGAAAATAATATTCTCAGACTCCCTGAACAAATTAATGACAATGCTGTTGTGATATCAAACACAACACAATATGCGCCGTGTGTCATGCACCTTCACTCATATAATTTTGAAGCCCTTCTTAAAAATCACATGCAAGGATTCTGTTGCTAACCTCTAATTGTAATGCATAACAGCCCAACAAATGCGGCTAAATGTTGTAGTGGAAATCGTGATTTGGTGCTACGATGTAATGTTTCATTAAAAGCTGTTGAATTACGTTTTATTGCTACTGCAGTACTTATTTTCATATATTAATGATTGAGAGTACATCGATGTAGGGAAGTAGCTCGACTTGAACTAATAATCCGCAGCCTAATTTATCGTTCTCGGTTCATAAATGTTCACCTTCTAATAACACGGACTTGGGGAAGTTTTTTGTCTTGTGGAATTAATGATTAAAAATACGCTGACATATATGTACATTGTTGTAGACGGATAGAGGTTTATAGGAAGACCACAATGTGTAATTTAGGCTGGATTAATCTTCAAGTTTATAGGTAATGGTTCTCCTTGCCTGATTGTTGTCATGAAACACTTGCAACGGTCTATTGTTTTTTCCATTTTCCATTATCCACTTCTGAGTGAAGCGTGGCGACTCGCACATCGATGTAGTTCGTTGTCGCGTCCCAAGTGACAGAAAATGTTGACCAAGTGTTTGCGCTTGCCTTTCCGCCCTCCGACATCGATGCCTGCTGGCTCTCGCATTCTATTCGATTTCAATCGACGTTTCACTCTCGCCTATTCACGACTAGCTGTCGAAGAATAAGTCCAGTGATGAATTTCGTGACATTAGAAAGCACGGGCAATAATTCTTCTTTGATTGTGCGTCACGCCTGTAATTCCTTACTTTTCTATCTCATGAAGTTATTCTGAATGTCAGATTGAGACCGCCGTTTGGAACGAAGACTTAGTTTGCGTCTGCGAATTTAAGTTGGATGATTCAAAAGTAAGAACTATCATAGTTATCCTTGGTCTGGAGAGATTCACTTGCTTCTGGGAAAGCCGTAGTTTCCTGCTGTGGCATTGCTCGTCTGAAGTAATTCCATTTTCGCCCGCCGCCATTGCTTTTAGTAATTGGAGGTGTAGCAGTCGACTTATGCATTGTAGCGATGTCGGTCCTGGGAGAATGTACTCAAGCTTAAGAGTGATCGGGGGTGGAAATATTCCACTGTATTGCCGCCAGTGGCTCTGCAGTAGATTGTTTGTTTGCCACTGATCGATTGTGGTGTTGCTGGCGGTGATCGATGCCTCCGTTGACGATGCGGACAGCAGGTGCACAGCACTACCCAAGAACTCTCACGATGCCGAGATTGAATGCACCGTTCCCTCTGCAGGACTACTCATTATACCCGCTACTTCTCAATGCCTTGCCTCAGCCGAGTGCCGGGGACATGGCAAACGCGCCCTTTCCGCTCCAGTGATGAGGGGGGGAGGGGGGCGTCCCTCTTCCTCCTCCGACTCTCCCCTCCGATCCGAGCCACGGACCCAGCGCGCTTATCCCCCTCCCCACATGCCACCTCCCTCCCCATCTCTCCCTTCGCCTCCCCCCCTCCCTCGATCCTCCTCAGGCGCCTTCCCCCTCCGCACAAACAACCTCACACTCTCTCTCTCCCTCTCCCCCCCCTCCCCCCTCCCACTCCGCAAACAGCAACCGCCGTCCCGGCAACCTTCCTCCCCTCACACCCTGCTCCTCCCCGCCTTCTCTTCCCCCCTTCCCGTTTTCCGTGTTTGGCCCCGCCTGCCTTTCGGCGTGGGAATGGGTGAGGCTTGTACCCTCGCTCCATGCCCCCATTTATTCGTCTCTCATAATCTTCTGGCGTTTGTCGTTCTTCTTTGTGCACTGCATTCAAATTCTAGACTTCTAAACTCTTCTGTTGTTTCTTACAAGTGATGACTTCCCTCCATGAAGCCCTAGCCTCCTCCTAACTTTAGGTACTTCTCATTACTCGTGGTAATCGACAATAGTCTTATCAGCTTCATCCGTAGTGTTCAAGTAGCTTTTGCGGAGTATAAATATGCCGCTTTTCCAGGTCGGAATTCATTCCGAGAAATATGGAGTTGTTTCTGTCATGTCTAACAGTCTCGTGGACGAGAGTTTCGCCCCGCACGAGAGCTAGCCTCGCGCGGGGTGCTTCTGTCGGGAAAGTTACGTGTTGCTACTTCCGCGCGAGGCGGTGCGTCGAGGAGTGATTTGCATCCTGCTTATGGGCTTCCAATCTGATGCTTTCGTCTTGCTCTCAAGTATTGGTTCCATCTTAATGAATATTTCGGGTCGGATATAACATATAAAGTTGCGCGGCCAAATTTAGTCGGAAATAGGCTAAAAGTCTTAGATTCGATATTCCCTAAGTATACCAAAATTGTGCCTAATAAACTTTTTAGGGAGTTAGAGCTAGGTCCGACATTGTAGTGATATATGGAAATACAGCGTTTACAGAATTTTCTCGATATAGTGTGCCATTCTGCTAAATATTTATATGAGGATTGCATGTGTTTGCCCCTTTTTTGTGTCTACTTCGTTTTCTACGAGCACCTCATGTGTGTAGCTCATGGTAAATTTTAATTCCGAGTGCACTTTGTTAGTTCGTGCACTTAGTCGGTGACTGGTGATGTAAGTTATTGAGTTCACTGCCGTTTGAATTTTATACCGCTAGTTTGTGGAATTGACCGCTTATTTATGGTACATTAGGCTTCTAACGTTAATTGTGATTTTGCACTTGTGCTGGATAGCGGGAATCCTCACAAGTTATTCTCACAAACGGTACTCCATGAATAACGTTTATAAGACATTGAGAAGTGACCTTTCGAAGATGCACTTTATTTACACCAGGCAATGTTTCCTTGTCAAGAGATTTTTGTGACTGTGATTAATTTTTCGTCAGGTATGTTTGTTTAAATGATGTATTCAAGAATGATATGGATAATCCCGTGCTGGAAAGATCAATACATTGGATTCAATTTACCATAATATCGACGAACTCGCACTTGTCAAATTAGAGTTTATGAGTGACGTAATAGTCGGCGCCAGGCATTAAATGATTATTACTTATAGCCCTGAGTAATTATTTTCATGACCACCATTTGATTCGGCGGAAAAGGTGCCACGCATGCCTTGTTAGTGTCTGCATCTTCCCTCGTGTAGGCATGTAATATGTGGGTTTCATCGCTGAAGGAGACCGGAGGCGGTGATTTTTGCTACCGCGGTGTTAATCCAGTGACGAGGTGGGGGTCGAGTCGATGCATGCCTTCTGTCTCCCAAAAAATTATAATGAAACGAGAAGGCGGATGCTCCGTCTGTGATGGCTTTACCGGATACTTTATTCCGTCATAGTGCTCGCTTTTCCTCGTCGCCCTCGCTCGTACAAGTGCGCCTCACCGCCCTGCGGCCGTCGCCTGCTCCCCTCCTCGCAAGGCCCCAACCTATTCCTCTTCCCTTCCCCTACACCCTCCCCGCCACTCCCCATTCCATTCTCCTCTCGCTATTTCCTCCTCTCTCGTGCGCATGTCGGGGCGGCTGCCGCCTCGATCCTACGTCACGGCTGCCTGCCAAAGGGAATCTACATTCACCGTGGGGTCGAAATCGCCATGAATCGTCCCAATGGTAGCGCGTAATTCATCTCACTCAGTAGGAATAATATGATGCTCGTTGTTTGTGATACCGTGTGGATGGTATGTTGCACGCGTTTTCTCCGGATGTTTATCCCATTATTAACGTGCAGTCGACCGGTGATTTCTTGATGGCTGGGCTGAGGTGCAACCTACATCTACATGTCTCCCTGCAAGCCTCCTCAACGGTGTTTGGCTGGGGATAACATCATCAATATGCACTGCGGTGTAGAAATTAACTTTCACCAACGTGCACCTCACTATGGGTATGCTACAGAAACTACTAAACAAATCTGTAATGTAACTATGTAAACGTGACACAAGTCTTGGAGGGAACATGCAAAACATGGTGTTAGCAGTACTCGGCAAATTTGGAAACATGCATTAGGGGGCATATGAATTAATCAGCTACACTACCTGTCAAATAACCTACTTCATAGTCTTAACGTAACCATTATAGTCTAGTGTCGATCGCGGGAAAAACAAATTTTGAATCATTCTGTCCTACAATATTTCCCTTGATTAATTCTCTTGATCTGATCAACATTTTCAGGTTGCAGTTAGCAATATATTGATAACTTCGTCGGAAAATAAATTGGTTTTGAATTTACATTCAAGATCGAGTCTAATTTTCAACGACGGTCTGAAAGCGATTTCCATGCAAGTTGTTGCTAGAGGTCACTAACACACTGAACGGCCTGTCACGTATCTCGCTAATCTTCTCTACATGTGTTCCTACTCTGTTTTGAAGCCTACCTCATGAGGATCCCAATCCCTGGCAGGGTATTCCAAGTGGGATCTAACAAGGGAGAAATAGCTGATTTCTCTTTTTCGTTGCACTTTCCGAGTACTCTTTTAACATACGTTTAACGTAAAAGGAAAAACTCCCCTCAGTACAGTTATTACGTACAAAATACCCAATTAGAGACTGTAGAATCTGTAAAATACCTTGGAGTTAAACTAACTAATGATCTCGCGTGGAGCAAACATATTCGGAAAATAACTGGTCAGGCTAACCGTAAATTGGGATTTGTTAAAAGGGTACTAGGAAAGTGCGACGATAAAGTTAGAGAAATCAGCTACTTCTCCCTTTTTAGACCTCACTTAGAATACGCTGCTAGTGTTTGGGATCCTCATGAGGTAGGCTTAAAAACAGAGTTAGAACGCGTGCAGAGAAGATCAGCAAGATATGTGAAAGGCCTATTTGATAGTCTCGTTAGTGTAACTGACCTCTTGCAAAAACTAGGATGGGAATCGCTATCAGGCGGTCGATTGAAAAATAGACTCAATCTTTTAAATAAATTCAAAACCGATTTATTTGCAGAAGTTTTCAATATCTTACGAACTCCAACGTACTACGGTAGATCAGTTCATGAAAATAAAGTAAGGGAAATAGATAGTAGAATGGATAGGTTTAAAATGTCGTTTTCCTCACGATCGATAAGGGACTATAATGGTTGCGTTGACACGTTGAAGTAGCTTAATTGTCAGGTAGTGTAGTTGATTAATTCGTATCCCGCCTAAAGCATGTTTCTTAATCTGCCGAATAGTGCTAACACCATGTTTTGCATGTTCCCTGCGTGGCTCTGGTTTCTTATGTTCCCTGGATGACTCTCTTTTCGCGTTTACGTAGTTACATTATAAAATAATGTTTTTGTTTCTTTTGCATTTGTAACATACCTATTACATGGTGCATGTTGGTGAAAGTAAATTTCTTCACTGTAGTTCATGTTGGTGATATGTCACCCCCTGCCAACACCCCTGTGGTGGCTAGCAGGGTAATAAGTAGATGTAGATGTTAAAAATGGAAATTTACAATTAGCTTGACCAGTAATTTCCCGAATATGTTTTCTCCTTGAGAGATCATTTGTAAGTTTAACTCGGCGGTATTTTACCGATTCTGCTGTCTCCGATTTTGTATTTTGTACGTAATAACTGTACTGAGGGGTAACTGGTTTTTTCTTTTCCAAATGTTCATTACAAATTTGTCAAATTTAATTCTGTCACACATCGCGCCACGCTTGAATTATTTGAGGCCCTTCGTTAGCGCTTCTTTATCATTATTGCTTCAGATTTCCCTATACACTACTGCATCATCTGAAAATAATCTTTACTGTCCACCACTTCACCAATATCGTTAATTTACAGAAGGTGCATTTTCCTCTACCCAAACGCTAGTCATCTAAATTATTTGCGTGATCCATTTTGAGCGTAAATTCACATGGTTTCTCTTTTGATTTTCTGTCTGTTAGAGTGCGTCCAAGACGCAGTTGACGGAAGTGCAGCCAATTTCTCCGATTCCGTTTGGGAATAGGGAATATCGATACCGAAGAATCAATGATGGTGGAGTTTGTTAAAATCATACGATCGTGAAAAAAGTTTACTTTTCATTTCTTTCGAAGTCAAATCTGTTTATGCGCATATATCTTGGACGGACTCGATCCTCGGTTCCCGGAAACAGGGAAGATAGGGGCCCTTCTGGCACGAAATGTCGGCATTACTTTTCATGTAGTACGTGTTTTTATTATGGTTTTTAACTTCGTTTTAATGTTCGATCGAGATCAGATGCTACCCTCGAATTTTTATCGAATAAATTCGTTAGCCTCTGGCGCTCTATGTAACATAGGCTTCTAGACTTTTCCCCATGGGCCTTCATATTCTTGATTGATAGCATCTTTGGGTGTCGTAAATGGCGTGTCATATATTATTCTACCCTCAATGGCTAAGTTACAGCGGATGAGGTCTTCAATTTCTCGTTTACCTTGTGGATAGTGTCTTCGTGTTCCTTTTACTAAGTCGGAAGGTAACTTATAGCCTATCGGCATCCCATTGCATGGGGTTTAATCAGTGCGATTTGCTTGTTAACATCCAGGAAATCATGCTTTGGCTTGTAAATGTACCGCTTTTATTCTGTGGCCATGGTAATTGGTTTTGCAATCATGTGCATTTACTCGTATCGTTTAACTACTTTGTGTCGTAGTTCCGAGTGATATTTCGTTATGGTAATTTCTTCTACCCGATAGGTCAAGACAGCTCTAAATTATACCTTGTATTCAGTTGTTTTCCAAATTGCCTTTTAAACTCGACCGTTTCTAATTGTCGACTATTGCGTTGAGAATCGCTTTGAAAAAAATTATCATTATACCGTCCCGAAAGCAATCATTTTGTGGAATGATCGTAGTCTCTCCTTATATTGCAGTAGAATTAGCATTTTGCGCTATTTAATTCGTCTCCTTTTTCGATGGACTTCGATCGACTTTCGATGGGAACTAGTCAAGGCAGATTTTCTTAATATGGCACGCTCAGAGCTCCTCAGGTATGAAGGGCGAAGGTGAGCCATCACCAGTGTATCCTACGTTACTTTCTATCAAGGATTAATATGTATGCAGTTAAGAATTCGCGTTGATATGTTATAAAAAGATGTGTTTACGGTGCAATTTTTGTCCTGAAGTTAGAGTCAGGAATGCGAGAAATCCATTTGTAGTGGTTTACATTATGAAGGGAATTTTATTGAATAAAGTAGATACAAAGAGTCTGACTGTTGAACGACCTGTTAATACCTTTACCGAGTACCGTGAATGCCACCTTTACGGTGTGTGGTACGGGGTGATTACACACGAGGCGTGCCGCACTGGTTCCAGTTCAAATGACAACCTTGCGCCTTCCCCCGGCCGCTTGGCGCAAACTATTAAGCAGTCTGGAGAACGATGCATGGTCATACCAGCGGGTCGATTAAGTAAATGTCATAGGCGTCATAAGGGTGATAGCTATGACGGGCAACTTATGACGGCTATGACGCTCGAGCGATCGTATAAGCGAGCGTCAGAAGGCTTATGACGCTATGTAGTGACAGGGAACCACACTTACCTATTAGTACGTTGGTAGCCCTTCATAAACGAGAAGAACCAATGGAAATCACCGACACATCCCCTCCACCCATTCAAAAAATTGATTAACGGCAACCGTGGAAACTATCGTTTCCCAAATATGAACAAACCACAACAAACAGCCAAGGATTCTTTTAAGTATCTACTCATGTAAACAACAAACGATCGTGGTTAATGCTTGAAAATAAATGGATACTTTGTGTCGCCAAGTTCCTTATATAAATTAAGTTTACAAGCTAATATTGTGAAGTATGATTAGCAGCTTCTATGCGGTACCCGTAATTTGAAACCCATCGCATAATAGGCATACATTTGTCCAACATTCATCGCACGCGTTTAAGGATCCCGGAGAGAGGTCTCGAAGTAAATAGTGGGTCAATGTTTGGAATAAAATACGGTATTATTTTGAAGAGGTGTGCAGTTTAGATATTGGCCCTCCGGCTTCAAGTCTATCCTGAGTTTCCATAATCGTCCGTATGCAATACGTGTAGTTTGAAAGTTGTAATTGTATGATTATGCGTGCAAATGAGTAGAGTTAACGGGAGTGAAGTCCACACACATCATTTACAATTTTTTGATAATCGTTCTTGTGCGACATGTGTTATAATAGCAATGAAGTTAAGTTTCATATTTTAAAACGAAATAAGAAATCCGTCGAATAATTCATAAAACATACCGAAGTAACATATTAGAGTACCTACCTACCTTTGCAATTCATCTTGCGAGTCAGAATTCAGTATTGAATAGCAACTCTTGCACAACATAATATCGCGATTACCCCAAGCAAATTCCACAACTATGCTAATGTTATCTACAGTTAAAAAACATATAGATATAGATTTCTACAGTCGGTGACTAAATTACTAATGTGGTATAATTTCATGGTTGTCATGTGTGCACATATCTTCTATGATGTTTAACACAATACTTTACGTGTATTCGCGCAAAATTTAACGTGTGCACTCAAGATTAGAATCATATTTTAAGTAAAATTTTTGAATTCCACATTTTTAAGAGTAAATACGATATTTTACTATTTTTCAATGAAATATTGCCGATAATTGGTTTGATATCCTTCGTAGTCGATGTAAATACTCTTATCCAACGACCTTATGACGCCTAAGACGGGGATTTTCAAGCGTTTACCGATATGACGGCTATGACATTTACATAATCGCTACTTTTCGCTAGCCGTCATAGCTATGATGCCCCCGTCATACGAATAATGGTTATCACGCCTATGACAGTTACATAATTGACCCGCAGAAACTTGGAGATTGCTAGGTAGGCGAACATGATATTATGCTGTACCCTGGTAAAGGTGCAAGGACTGATTAGAATTTTTAATACTGTTAATATTTCACTTATTTTACAGATTCACTTTGTGGAATAAATTTCATTACTAATCAGGCCTTTCGGTAGCCTGTCTCTTGATTCCTGTTAATGAACGAATCTGCTGTAATTTGTTAAATAAGCTTTATGTTGTTTTTATTGCGAGAGCCAATATCTTATAATTTTGGCTTCCTCCAAAATTTAGAATTTCCGTGTACTAGCATCTATAGGTCGTATTTTAAATTACGACATGGTATTAATTTTATCCTTATTCTTCTTGGAACCGTCTTGGTGAGAGTGCTTTATTTTTACGGTTTAATATAACACATATGTGTTGTTATATTTTTTCCCCTATTAATTATTTGTGTGTGCTACTTCAAGGTACTTCATGGATTCATCACATCATAATTTACTTTTCTCGAATAGGTTTTCCGGAGAGAATTTATTTTTCTGCTGCCATTACTGGCCTGTTATTTCTTCTCACGAAATGAATTTCGACAGATGTGTTGAGAACGCTGACAATATTCTGTAATTATAATTATTATGCGAATTTTTTTAAAATTTAAATTTAAAAAGAAAAAAAATAATATGCTAAGGAGATTACATAGGCTGCGTCGATCTTGAAGGATGGATGCTCGTCTTATGTGCATCATTATCTAATGAATCTAATATATATATATTACCTAGAATCTTCTATGTATATTATTATCTAATACCTTTACGAGTTAATATTTTTATACGTCTTTTTACATTGCAATCGTCTGATAGAAATAACCAGAATATAGCAATAATGTCAGTTTTCGGTTATATTTGTCCTCGAATCCATTTTGGAACTCAATCTTGAATAGGCTCATCAACGGTCTATATGACAAGGTACATTCCAGGATTCAAATATGGTCGCCACAACGATCACGTAAGATGCCTGCGTTTAAAATGTTGCCGTCATGTGGAAAGACATCGCTGTGATCAAGACGCTCGCATTGTAAATACATTCGCAGAGGGTTACGGATCCAATAAGCTAAAATGAAAGTTGCAAGTGCATGAAAGATTGAGCATATTACGATGGTAATGATAATGTCACATTTTACCATTAAACTTATCGGTGCCTATTATTTGACCAGCGCTGGTAACTTTTTCACTGGCCCCTGTTCCACCGTTCCGTAGAAGAAATTACCCAATGAAAGGATGCGTCTCCGCTTTTCTTTGGCGTTGAAAGCGTTATCAGAGTTAACCGACCGTGAATGAATCCTTAGCGGAGTGTTTGGTACTGACTTAAATTAGGGGCTTCTGTAGAGTGTACTTAGTCCCTCAGTCTTGAACAGCAGGGAAAGGTGATGTTCACCCTCTGAGAACATGGAATGAGGTGGAAATATTTGTGCTTAAAATAATTTTTAAACTCTGGAATATATTCAGATATTGATTGAAATTGGAAAAGAATCGATGTCCGAAATTCCATGATGAATGGGATTTTCACGGCGAAAGGTTAGGATGATGAACTCGATAGCCTGATGAAGGTTCAAACGGCGGTTTTCATGATTGCGCGGAACGGAAAATAACGCAGCCTTGCAATTTCATCAATAACTAAACTACTAATTTACTAAATAATCTGAAACTTCGTATGATTGTTAAGAAAGATTTTTGCTACAATATTTGAGAAGGAAGTTTCGATATCTTGATCCGCGTTGTTATTACGAAGCCGTAAAGGCGATGCATCCGTCCGGTACCCGGAAAAATGCGCTAAAATTCTGTTGTTAAACACACACTGAAATCAATACAAACAGTAAAAAGTTTTGTATACCATCACTAAACGCAGAAATAAACAAGCTTTGATTTAATGTACTTCATTTTGAAATCGATTGAGCCGTCTTTGAGATATTAGTCTTCAAACTCGGGCGACGAAAGTTTGCAACGGATAGTTGCTTCTTAACCTCTTCCTAATCTACGATATAATCATCTATATTTTTTAATATCTTTCAGCTCTCGCTAATTATTGGATAGTTGTGCCTCGTTTAAACTTCCAAAAAGTGACACTGGTATCTTAAAGTCGTTTGTTCTTAGACGTCTTCAAGATTTGATCATAAAAAAATGATTACGCCTGGAATGCGTGTGGACTTTTTCCTAATAGTTGCGACCTTTTCTGATCGAGAAAGTTTATTTTTTCCAATATGTCATTCTTTAACGGATTTTTAAAACGTGGTAGTGCTTGAAACTTATCAGTGATTACTGAGCTGAAGTAAAATAAACTGGAGGGTGGGTCCCTCCACGCCAAAGAAACCCCTTAATGAAAAGCCCGCGGCTGACAGGTTGACCGTCTCCGGATTGTGAGCAGGAAGGGAGGCGAAGACGAAAAGAAAGGAGAGGGTCAATACCCCGAGGTAGAAAGGGCAGTGTATTACATTCATTCTCGTAGGAATACAAAAACTCTTTATTTTAAAGGAGCACTTCACTTGATCGGGCCAGCGAATGATCCAATGGCGGAATTTAGAATTGGCCAGTGCCCAACGTGGCCTTGCTCTTACGATACCAACGCGACCACGTACGACGGACGGTAACTCGTACTGAACGATCCTGATAACCATTTTATCGGCAAAAACTTGCATACTCGCAAAATCGGAAGTCAAATCCTCTGTCAATATTAACCGTAGCTTGAAGCTTTTTTTTCTTAGGGAATAGGTTGGCCAGGACAATTTTCGTGTTTAGTTCCATAACATCCACTGTCTCGCATGAAGGGCTAAATTGAGTTTCTTTGAGTTTCAGGAAATGAGTCAGTTATATCGTGATGTTACCCATCAGACGTAGTGTTCCAAATATCGAATATACGTGGTGTTGAGTGTGACTCCGCAGCTCAGGGATGTAGCGCTGTATAGCGAGTGTAAATTTGCTTCACGGGTAGGGTTTGTGGTCTTTTATCCTTGATCCAACCATATTACTTCTGGAATGTTGTGTTGAAGTATACCGAACTTCCTATTTTAGGTTAACATGTTCATCGGCCATTCCTAGTAGCATTTGAATACCTGCATTTCGATCCGCGGCCAGGTGGTGTAAATTTTCCATGGGAGGGAAAGTTAGTGAAGAAGGACAAAGAGGCCTTTGGAGGACGACGAACAGAAAGCACGCGGATGCAACGAGGGAAATAAGATCGTGCTGAGAAGCAGTATGAACCAAACTTCGCACTAATCGGGAGAGCGGAAAGCCGATTGGTCTTGCTCTTTTCGGAGCCTATGTCCGAATTCTCTTAAGACGTACGTTTTACCAAGTGAACTGCTGCGAGATGAATTAGAACCACAGACACAGTTTAGCCATTTGATGATGACAAGAGTTTTCAATGTATGTCATTTTGTTTTGTTTTGCCAGTGAGGTATTGTTATATGAATCTGTTATAGTCTCGCTGTAGGGAGATAAAAACATTATAGATCTATCATTCATATCTATTTTCCTTGTTCTGTGGGACACTGCCAGGTTTTCGGTGTCCGAAGTAAACTGAAGCCCTCTGTTCCATCTTTAAAAGCCTCACTCTTGCTTGCTATCTTCGTAAGTATTTATATCCATATTTATTCAAAACCTGTTCTCTCTCCTAAAAAGGCATATATTTCTTTCTCGTTAACTGTCTCTGCCACCCATATAAGGAGGCTAAGTTTTGTGCAAGGTTGTGATGCACTATCCTCCCATTTCTAATCATTTCTCTCTTCTCGTTCATGTCATAGTTATTTCAATGCAATATGATGTAATCTGTGATGGAGTATAGTGTCTTAAGTTTAATTTTAATCAAAGGATCCTATTACATCTACTTTCCCATGCTTTCAAAATGTAGTCTGTTTACAGTGTCAGCTGTTTTGAATGGTTTGGTTTTCTTTATCCGCGTTGAATTAATTTAGCATGCGCTTCGTCATCTTATTACTAATGCTACGCCTGAGGGTCTGCAGTCAATTGTTCACCATGGCCACCACTTCTAATGGAAATTTTAATAGCCGATATCCGATTGCTGGATTATGTGACACGAGAGGGCTAGAGTGGGCTTTTCAAGCTGAGACGATTCGGACTGCTCTTTCGCTGCAACTGGAGCTTAATTTGACTGTTTTGTGGGATGTTCGACAGCTCATTTATTTAATTATATCAGCCCGTCACTCGTGTCATTGTCAGAGGCGATTAACTTATGGGCTGTCTTAAGTGTCGACGCATGCAAAATAATTCCTTAGTTTGGCTTGTTTTTTCAAGGTTCTCAACCACATTTTTCTCCATTTTTCCTTTTTGATAAAGAGGCTGGTTTTGTGTAGCATCAACGTCGACATGACGTGGCATTAGTGATATCAGTGTTGTATTGGAAATTGTGAAATGATTTCACGTAGGTAACTGATTTAAAGTCGTATTATTTTTACTTTTTTACATTATTTCTTTGCTAATGTGCTCGAAATTTTTTTCTTCCTTAGCTCATATTTTTGTTCCCTGGAAACGATGAAGGCATAAATTATAATGAAGTTCTGCCCAGCCTTGTCTTCTCTTGCTATCTCGTTACTTAGGGTAAACAATCACGTTATATTTCGCTCCACCCGTGCTGAAATCTCGGTTTGTTTTTGAACATCTCGGGATAACTGTGTCGTGTTATGCCCTGGTCAAATATGTATCGTAGAAAAAGGTCGCGAAACATTTCGCGAAGCAATCATGTATTGAGTCAGTGGAATTCCCTCGTTTATGAGAGAATTCGATAAACGTTTGGTTTTACAAAATGCCCCCTAAGATGTACTACTTCGTCCGTCGGACAAATCAATAAACTGGAGATAACTTGGCGCCTTTCATTAAGAGTATGCAGCTGTTGACGCGTGGTTTCACTCTACCCTTCCTCCAGTCCCCATAGTAAGATCCTGTCGTCCCGGGCCCGTGAGTTTAGTAGCTCTCGAAATCAACCTGTCGTCACTTACGAGATTGTCATTGCGGGCATTTATTTGGTTCAATCATATGAATGATTTGGAAATTATTAAATTATGACATTATGGTAGTTTCGGTTTAAGTATTTACGTTATGGTAACCTACAACGTCTTCACCTTGATTGAAAGGTAATGTAAATAAGCCTTGAAATTGGTGCGTATCGCGAAATTTAGTTAGTGCGAGTGGATTAATTAAATTTTAATTCAACCCGCGGAACGAGGTTACGTCGGCATTTCCTCATAAGTTGCTGCACTGTTCAAACCGAGGTCCTTATACGACCGGTTCCACGACCTTGGTTCAAACATGTAGTAAACTAAGGCCACGGCATGAAAATTCACATCTCCATGATTGTGGTATGAGGAACGGATAGCCAATGGTAAAAATAATATTTGATAAGTGCTTCATATTGATAATTCTCAGGTTAAGGTATTCATAATAGTCTTTCAGTAACATTCTGGTGATAAGTCACCGTATGCCAAACACCCTTGAGTTGGCCTTCAGGGTAATATGTAGGTATAACCATAAGGAAGGGCATTTTCATATAATATGAGAGCAGTTTTTCATATGCCATTAATGCTTATTGAATTAACTCTTATATTAAAAAACCATGTACCGAAGTATTTTCCTCACAGCCGTGTTTAGGAAGTTCTAACATTCATGAGCATTGACTTGAATATTAGCGGCTTATTTGGCGAATTTTACCTGCTAACGCTCATTCTCCATGAAAACAATGCGGGCAAAAATTGATACTTGGTTAAATAGCTCCATTTCCTAGTTCAGCTGCACAGCAGGATACCTCAAATCAGCCGAAGCATAGCCGTTTGCATTGATGCGATTTTGCCTTCATTTGCCAAGTGCAATTTGATAGTAACAATTTAACACAAAATATCACGTGATGCATTGTATGAACTGCTGCAAATAGTATTGGTGAAACAACCATGCGGAGAAGAATATAATCACTGAAGCAAACGGCAGCCTATTCAAAACTGCGCAAAAAAATTAAGGATAGCGCTGCTTGAGCTACGATTCCGTCTGCGAATGAGATAACGGATCTGATTTGCATCACTTCGCGTGTCGGCCGTCTTTCGTGGGATGTGTAGCTCTTTACCACAAGCAAGGAAA
Organism: Ceriagrion tenellum; assembly: GCA_963169105.1. Lineage (NCBI taxonomy): Eukaryota > Metazoa > Arthropoda > Insecta > Odonata > Coenagrionidae > Ceriagrion > Ceriagrion tenellum. The sequence goes on from OY720638.1 coordinate 13,554,990, forward strand.
GGCTACATAGGTATACTAACCAATTTGAATGCCGCATTTAAGTCTTAATCGATGTCAATTACAACGCAGCTCGATGTCTTGGTCTTTCCCTAACGTTACTTTTGTTTGGTAGTGTTGTTATTATTAATTAATTCTTAGTCGGCAATATCTGCCATGAATATTAAGAAGGAAGGAATCATGTTGCAATCCAAGTGCTGAGATGGTGTTGTGGATTACTTGGTGGGCTCCTAAGTCGAAAGTTACTGTTTAAAACCTCAGGGCGACCTTTTTTTCCTTCTTCCTATAGACGGTGCCATAAGAGGACAAATTATCGGCAATACATTTTGCTGCATGGCAATACAATTTACCTGGCGAAAGTACGCCATATGGCTACACAGCTCTACAGAATTACTGTCTTATATATTTCTGGGTTTTGTAGTTGTCTTGCCGGAATTATAGCTGTGCAGCAAGATTTTTTTTCAATATACCACCTACCTGCTCTATTCATGGGTGAACTGCTGCAGCGTTGCAGAAGTGGGAAAATTCCTTGAAACGCCATAGGTAGGCTCTGCGGGCAAAGAGAGGAATGCATGGTATCGAATGGCTCGGTAATCGGGGGAAAATCCTGTGATGAATATCTAGAAACCGTGGAGGACTACGGGAAAATGTTTGGTATTTATGATGAATTCCACGTAAACTTCAATTTGCTAGGAACTAATGAATAATTACCGTTTGTGCTTTTTCCTATTGCCACAACTCGGCCGGAATATGACGGTGTGCTAGCTGTAATTCGCAGAGCTTTCTGCATAAGTACCTGTTAGCGAAATTCCCTCGTTTTTCTAACTGCAGAGCCGAGAAATGTTGTTACCATTGAAAGTAGCAATCGAATCGATCATGGTTGACGATGAAATCATTTAACAAATGTGCCAAATTACGGACCGGTAAAATGAAGGAGGTCCTTCCCACTTGCTCATAGTGGTGCGAATGACCTCGGTTGTCGGTCGTCTCAGTATTTATTTAACCAGCCGATCACGAGCGAGAATAGATACATTTTTTGCTGTCCTGTGGTGCAAGCGACACTCTTTCATGAATCCAATCTGATTTTGCGTTGTGTGGCCTATGCGGCGTTCGTGTCTTAACGAGCGCCAGAAGAAAGTGCGACGGCTGTAATCCGTCGTCCCCATGGATTCGAGATTACGATGGTCGAGTGGGAGAGCGTGCCGTAAGATTCCCGCCGCAATTCAGTCCGTGGTGAAAGTTGAGAGGGAAGTAGCTCCGATGGCTACGAAGCCTGCGAAGCCATACTGATTTCTCATTGGCTGCGAGGACTTGAGAGACATAAATCGGATACTTACTAGCGCAATTTGAGAATGCGAAATAGCCTCTTTCCTCGCCGAATTGAGGGTCAGTCTGGTCGTCGATCAGTTCTTTAAATGAATCGCGCCACCGTGATCCGATTGACGAATACTAAGTCGTGTCGAAAGACGTTTAGACATCGATTCTACAGTTGAAGTTCTCGGTGTGAAGTCAGTTTATAGTGCTATCGTTGTACCATAGTCCATCATGGTGGCTGCCCGCCATGAGGAGGAAAACTGGGTTGAAAATTGATACAAGTTGGTTTGGTCTTGTAAAAGAACCTTGAATATCGCGATAAACGAGTTAAGTCAGTGGGAAGACATCAATCGTAAAATTGTATTTGAAAACTACTTGTATTGCATGTATGAAGGCGGGAAAGGAAACTTCACTGTGCTTTACGAAGAGTACAAAACAGAGAAAGATAGATTCAACTGTCCGGGGCGGCATGAGATGGAACAACTTCACTCATAGGTTGGAAAAAAATATTCGGGTACTGTGTACGTGGAACTGGAGAGTCAAGATTGGTCCACATCCAGGCCAAAATTAATTTTGTTATCGTCTCCATGTTTATTAATTATTTTCCCAGTGAGTCATCTAATTTCTTAGCCATAATAATTACCAATGCAAACCATCTGAATAAACTATATAGAGCCAAGTGCTAATCTTTGACATTAAAAAATTTTTCTTCGTCTTCTCCATCGGAATAGCTCTGACGTCATTATAAACACCCCACTAATTGAAATCATGAGGGCATCATAAACAACCTTTGACACGTTTGATAATTCTTATTCTAGGAAACAGAATTGTCGCTGGTGGTTATTTTCCAATAGACTGACGTACGCTATGACGAAATGAGAAATATTTCCTTTCCTTTTATTTTTCAAAATATTTCGGAACGAGAAATGAGAAATATTTCATTTGCGTATTCGCTCTGGAGCTTGACACCTTTTTTATACAACAATTAAGTAAACATGTTGGAGGATCGGGTTCCTTAACGGAACGTTCCCCTCAGCCGCTTGTCCTTTATCAATCTCTGTATTTTACTGGGGTCGCAATTTGCTGGGCTTAATCTAGTGTCTGTTCTCTATCGCATTACCTTTTGGCATGTCGGGTTGCTAGGAAATCGATGAGCTGATAGTTCAACTACCAAATTTGAATTGACGAAGGTAATCTTATTGCTTGCAAGCATGGCCACCCTTGCTCATTTTTCATAATCGTTTGAAAACTTACACTTCTCTCCATGTGGCGAATGAAGTTTAGCTAGCTTATTAGCGTACAGTTAGCTTCAGCAGAGCAGTTAACAGACGACTCATACTACGTAATGTGGCTAACATTGTTGTTCTTGGGTTTATACTAATGTAAGTGAAAATCTCAGTATTTATTCTGCAGCTATTAGCCAGGGTTATGGATAAGACTTCTATGAGTCTCTGTCACGTCCTTGTATTACTCAGTAGTAAGTATTTTGGTATAATAGCTATTCTAGAGAGTTCTCTCGGACGGAACCCTCCTACAAATTGAGTTGTGAAAGATCTGCTCACCGTTAACGAAATGAATTTTTTGAAATTGCAAGATGTGTAGGACCTGTGGGAATGGGTTGATTGTATTCGCTATTAAAACATGCTAGGCAACTGAAACAATTTGCAGGATAGGTGAAAGCTAAATCGTATAGAATTCTGTCCGTTTCTTTTCACGTGTGGATCATGGCAATGACAGAATTATTGGGATTGGAAAGGCGATGAATGTGACAGACACTTTCCATCGAGATAAACTCATCCCACTCCTCCGTTAGATTTATTTTTAATAACAATTTTTTACTCGATCACTGTAGACCTTTTTTAGGATAGAGGGTAGGGCAGAGAGTAGGTCAGGTAATGGGTCGAATCAGGTACCATCGCGAACAATATTTAATAGAAAAAATACCCAAGAAAGTGTTAAGTCTAAAGAGAACAGTAAGAGGCCAGTTTCAAAAAATAGCAGTAATGTAACTTTGAATATACCTAAGAAAGCGAGTTGTAATGAGAATACACATTCCGGGAATACACTCACTGATAAATCCTTTTCTGTCGTGGTAGTAAATTGCCGTAGCTTAAGGAATAAAGTAGCTGACTTCTACCATCTAATTGAAACTACTGACGCAGACTTAATTATAGGGACGGAAAGTTGGTTGTGTAACGAAATCGCAGATAATGAAGTATTCCCAAAAAATTTCACAGTTTATAGAAAAGATAGAGTGGAAAGGACCGGGGGAGGAGTTTTTATTGCAGTGAAGGATTGTTATATTAGTAGGAGGGAGTCATTTTCCGACGACCAGGTAGAAAGCGTATGGTGCTCCATTCAAAATCCTAAAGCAAAAACAATCTATGTGTGCGCATATTACAGACCACCAGATACCCATATAACCTCAATATTAGAACTAGAAAGTCAACTCAGTAAATTAACCACTCAAAAAAACGACTGTCATATTATAATCGGTGGGGATTTCAATCTTCCGTCCATAGACTGGGACACGTACAGTTTTATCACTGGGGGGAAAGACAAAGACCTTTGTGAGTCACTCCTGTATACATTCACATCTCACTCACTACATCAATTAGTCACTGCTCCAACTAGAGGGAAAAATACACTTGATCTTTTAGCGACAAATATTCCACACATGGTTGTAAACATAGGTACGGATAAGGGAATAAGCGACCACAAGATAGTTAAAGCTAATTTTTCCGTGAGCATGATCAAGAAACATAATCCACAAAGAAAAATCTACTTATATAATAAGGCTGACTACGAAGGTATGAAACGAGAGTTCCAAAAGTCATTTACTAATTTTCAAAAAATAAGTATCAACAGTAATACTGAGGTTTTGTGGAATACTTTCCTCAACGTTACACGATCAGTAGTCAGCAAATACATACCAAGTAAATGGAAAAGAGCCAATGCAGAGCCTAGGTGGTATAACGCGGAGGTTAGAAAAACATTAAAGCACCAAAGAACATGTCATGCTAGGTTAAAAAGGGCAAAAATTAACAAATCCTCCGAAGAACTATACACAGTCACCGAAAATTACAAAATATCTAAACTCTTAGCAAAAAAAGCGTGCCGAAGGGCGTTAGCTGATTTCAAAAGTAAATTACTGGGAGAACAATTGAACGATAATCCCAAGGCATTTTGGTCGTATGTTAGGGACACTCAAGGAAATAAATCAACAGTACATACGCTTAAGAATATCAAAGGGGAAAAGATAACCAACAGTCTACAAAAAGCCAATTCGTTAAACTCATTCTTCAAAAGCATTTTCAGTACTTATACACCACATCTTTTCGATCCGCAGCCAGTTCGTTCCCAAACATGTATGCCTGAAATTATTATAAATTGTCGTGGCATAGAACAGCAGCTAGAAAATATTAACCCCAACAAATCCCCCGGTCCAGATCAAATACCTGCTCGCGTATATAAAACAATGGCATCAGACATAGCGCCTTACTTAGAATTAATATTTACCAAATCTTTAGTAGATCATGTAGTGCCTAAGGACTGGAGAGTAGCAAATGTCACACCTATATTCAAAAGCGGCGACAGGGAAGACCCTAGTAACTATAGGCCTATTTCTCTCACATCCATTTCCTGTAAGGTATTCGAACACATAATCGTAAGCTCCATTATGAGTCATTTAGATAGGGAGGAATTGTTAATAAATAACCAACACGGATTTCGAAAGGGTAGATCTTGCGAAACCCAATTGGCCCTCTTCGTTCATGACATCTTGCTCTCGGGTGAAAATAATGTCCAAGTTGACGCGATATTCCTCGATTTTAGGAAAGCTTTTGATAAGGTACCTCATGTTAAGTTGCTCTCAAAACTAGAAGCATATGGAATAGATAAAAACATTATTAGTTGGATTAATCAATTCTTACATGGGCGGGAACAAAGGGTTGTCATAGACGGTATCATGTCAAACACAGTTAGCGTTACATCGGGTGTTCCTCAGGGAAGTGTAATTGGTCCACTTTTATTTCTCTTGTACATTAATGATATTAGTAACGTCGTTAAAAGTAAGCTTAGACTCTTCGCAGACGACGCGGTTGTGTATAGGGATTTTAACAATTCCGAAGATAGCGACTCGTTAACAATCGACCTACTTGCTATTCATGCTTGGTGCGAAAAGTGGCAGATGGAACTAAACATAAAAAAGTGCGTAGCAGTCAGCTTTTGGAAAAAGAAAAATTGGCCAGTTAGGGCTTACAGAATTAAAAATACAGAAATTATTCACGCCGAGTCTGTTAAGTACTTAGGAGTCACAATTAGTCACGACCTATCTTGGGGAAAACATATTAGGGAAATATGCGGTCAAGCATATAGGAAGCTAGGCTTTATCAAGAGAGTACTCGGAAAATGTGATGAGAAAGTGAAAGAGCGTTGTTATTTTTCAATCGTTAGGCCTCATCTGGAATATGCTGTTAGTGTATGGGATCCATACGAAACGGGGTTGATATCAGAGTTAGATCGCGTCCAGCGAAGAGGAGCTAGGTTTGTGAAACGATGCTACGATAAGTTGGCTAGTGTGTCTGGACTGTTAGAAGAATTAGGATGGGAATCGCTATCACAGCGTAGATTAAATTATAGGCTTAACCTCCTAAATAAATTTCAGGAAAATCATTTTACTGATGACGTAAAAAACATACTATTAACCCCTTCGTACTACGGCAGATTAGATCGCGCCAATAAAATTAGAGAGCTAGATTGTAGAACCGATAGGTATAAAATGTCATTTTTTCCGCGTACCATTCGGGACCATAACAGCTGTGATCGTCGTCATGAATAGTTCGAGTATTGACAATAGGCAGGCAGTTAATCTTTCTCATTATATTCTCCTCTTTCTTATTTATGCATGATGTAAATAATGATGTTCTTATTTATGCATGATATTTTGAATCTGTAGTAGTAGTCTTTGTATCCCTTGCATGTTAGAACGATTGGAGATAGAATGTTTCTTGGGTATTAGATTTGTAATTGGCGCTTTGCATGTGTGGTACGCGGGTTTTAATGTAATGTCGGTGTTCTACCATATCATTAATGCATGCCTGGTGCGAAAGCACCCCCTGCCACACACCCTTTGGGTGGCTTGCAGGGTATGACGTAGATGTAGATGTAGATGTAGATGTTATTGTCAATTTTTATTCAGCTTTCTCTGAGTGTATTTATGACGTTACCGAGCCTTTTTACTCTTGAAAATGAGCGACTGACATTTGCTCTGGCGAAGGATATGGCGTTCTTATGAAACCATTAGATCCAGTACATTCTTAGCTCTTGATCTAATTGACATACGTTTACAGAGGAGTTACTCAACAAATTGGTCTACCTGGAGACTGTCTAAGCATTTCCATGCGTAAACGTCTAGCCCCTTCAACTAAGCAATAGCTCTTTGACTACTGCGCTCTCTAAGTTAATACGAAAAGCCGTCAAAGTTACCCATATCTACTTCGTTGTTCCTTTAGAAGTCAAATCACTTGGTGAATTTTCACGCATATTTATTAAACGACCCAAGTTCGAGCGCAGAGTGCCGTTTTCTAGCTGAAAGAAAACAAATGACCATGAATGCGGAAATTTGCCTATTGATTAGATTTCAAAAGAAATACCTAAAGTTGTTAAGTCACGCTTGTTTTTGTTTCTTGTGCTTTAATACACTGTGTTAAGACCCGAAAACAAAGTTATTCTCGTCATTTACTGACTTGTTGTCATTTGTGGTAATTTTAAAATCATTGAAGAAGCTGTATTGATAAAATGGTAAATCTGTGCAAAAGGTAATGGTAAATCACTAAAAAAGGTACACTACATTCGGATTTTCGTTTTTGATGTGTTACAGTACGGGTTAAGTGCTGAAGAGTGGCCGTAAGGAGTTAAAAATTTAATTGTACGAACTGATCGAGGATGTACTCGCGTGTATTTAGATGAGAAAGCATGTGATAGTATTGGGAGACTGAATCATATGCATTCGATGTCAGTACAATACGTTGGCGAGAAAGCTATTTGCGAGGAAGTCTCAATAGGCTGCAAAATACAAGATAATAGTGAGAAATAATATCATCACCATCGATAAAACGCTCTGATAAGATTTTTACATCCCCGAGTACACCTCATTCATAAAGATTGTCTTTGCAACCATATGTACATTTTCTTCATGATTTCACATAGTGTTGACGTTTTGGAAAAAACTTCAATAACCATGGTAGCCATTTCAGTGAAGCTGTTTTGGCTTCTAATCGGAATTCAGGAATATATTATTTTTTATTCTTCGCTGATCGTTGGTTTTTCGTGTTAGTGACTCGAGATTCAAGATAATTGCCAGTAAATACTGATAATATCCCGTACTAATAGTGTGCTGCTATATTGGCGATTGATGTATTAGAATGATTGATAAAGAAGATACATGCTGTATGTATACACATAGTTTTCTTCCCTTAATATTTGTGTTATAGGAGCCTTAAGGCGTCACACTTTGTTCTACCTTCGTCCTCGGTTTATGGAATACCCACGTCTTTTCCCAACATGTTGTTTATTATCCCTGTTATTGTGTTATTTAGCTATCCCTACTCTCTAATTAGAATTAAAGCGGTCTTAGAAGGAAAATAATGTATACTTATTCATTTACTCGGAATATTCTTGTTAATTGGCGTAAGGGTGACATTATTTAGGATTTTTGATCCCCGGTTGGTACATGTAGACAAGTAATTCATGTTTGTGATCACATCCGTACCTATTTAATGATGAAGCATTTTTCAGTTGACAGATACTTGTATTTATCATATTGTGACTCCTTTGTGAATAGTTCCCATATGTGAATGTAGTTAATTTTAAAGCAATGAGCTGTCGATTGTGCTTGACAATGGAATCAATGCGTTTGAAAGAGCGATTGTCTCGGTCGGATTGAGTCACACACCCGTACTGATAATAATTAGAAGTGAAAATTCCATATAGATGCCAATTAACCGTCATATTGTAATGAGGAATAATGACAAAGTGTTTCTTGCGTTTTAGCAGATTTTTTGTAAGGTTAGCAATGTTCCCATTATTTCTTACTCATTTCAGTTCTAAGAAATAATTGCTAGTACCGTTGTGGGGAATGTTTAGTTGCGTATGCATCGCTGAGTCACTACGTTTAACTATTCCTTTCATTTGTGTCTCTTTAGTGGAAGTTTAACGATAAGCCGTGGCTTAAATGACGTGATTTGGGCTTAACCCTCGCCTCCGCCATCAAGGTCCATGACGCTTTAATGTGAAGTGGCTTTTTTCACCATGAATTACGGCATTTGGGAGCGCTCTGTGCCCGTCTCACGCACGGACGGATGGGAGAAGACGGAAGTGGAGGCTGAAACAATCGTCGTTTGGTCATCACGGGCGAGATTTTTTCTCCCACTCCTCTGGAGCCTTTACGAGTTCGCTCCGCTTCGAAGGGTGGATGTTGTCTCTCGTCACTCGCGCCCCGCCGTGCATCTGTGGGAGCGTGGAATACGGGATTCGGCAGCCACGCCCGCCACTCCTCCCTCTCCTGCCACCCTCGAGCGCTTATTTATGGGCCATCAGAGAACGGCTCTCGCTGCACTTGTGCAGGGAGAGCCCGGCTTCTGTGGAAGGAGTTGGGCCTCTCGCCCGGCGTGGGACCTCACGGCGTGGGTCCGCACTCCGTGGGTCCGCCGAGGATAAAAAAAGCATTTTATGACCATCATTTTGGAACCATTTCCACTCGACGCGATGACGTCTGCAGGACTCCAAGAACGCTATTACTGCTTTGTGATTTTTCGGCATCTGGATCAAATTGCTTGGGATCATTTGTTCATATCATAAAAGGGAGAGAAGGAAAACTCATAAAGGCGCCCTTCACGCTTACCAGACTCGACACTTGGAGGTGCCTCAGTGGCTATCCGACGAGTGGTCCCTTTTACTAACTTTTTTCTCTCTTCTTCACACTTCTGGTGTATAAAAGTGGTGATTGACACTAACGGATGCTTCCGCCTTAGAACATGCTTGAATTTCGAATGGAAGTGACTTATCCTTAAAAGAATTCGAGCTTTATATTTTCTTCCTTTATGGGAACTTATGATTTGGTGCGAGTTGTTGAAGAATCCAGCTACTACCATGAAATGCAGTTGACGTTAAATGGTGGTCGTTGACCGCGAGTTTTGTCTATAAGGGCCAGTGACGACTACCCTACTCCGTTTTAATCCTTTTACCTCGGAAGTCCCCTCAATAATTTGTATTCCTAAATCCGTGTCTTGATTCTCATAATGAGGTCGTTTTACATTCGGACTGCAGTGTTTTTTATTTATTGAAACCAATTTGACATTCGGACTGCAGTGTTTTTTATTTATTGAAACCAATTTTAGTGCTTTATGTATTGAGTCAGTCAGGTTTTCGTTACACAATTCTCGAAAAATAAGCATTGATAGTAGTGGAGCTATACTGAAGATAATCAATTGTAAATCATTTCTCACATTATTATTCTCCTCTGTCCGCCTTCCTGTTTTGCACCAAAAATCTTCTTTAGGACATCTTTTTCCCAACTATTAAGAAGCTCTTCATCTGCAGCGGTCATGGTCCATGTTCCTGAACCGTGCATAACCACAGGTCTAACCACATTTCGCTAAACCTTTATTTTTTAGTTCCTACGTAGGTCTGGCGACTTGAGCACCTTCAACTAAGCTCGATGAGATCTGCCTGCTGCAATCCTAGCTTTTAATTCTTCTTTCATTTCATTATTTTGTCACCAACACTACAAAATTCTTGGACGTATTACAACTCGCATAACTGTTCTCATTTAATTTTATACATTTATCTATTAGAGGTGTACTTTTCCTGGACGAGAACAAATACTGTGTTTTGGCTCAGTTCTCTTTAAGTCCCAACTTTTCTGCCTCTATCTCTAATCTCTCCTGTCCTTCCTCGATATCCTTGAGCCTTCTTGATATCATATCGGCATAGGATAGGTTTTGTGGTATACGGTTGAACAATATACCACCTGGGTTGCTGTCATCTGTTTTCCTCATTACCTACTCCAGGACCACGTTGAAGAGTGTGGTGGATAGCTCATCACGTTGTCGTCAGCCCTGATTAACTTAAAATTCTCTGGCGAGGCTTCCTACTACTTTGGCCTTACATTTTGTATTCCCAGGGTCATTTGTATCAATCTGATTAATTTGGTTGGGAATTCCATGGACACCATAGTTTGGTACTGGTAATTTCTCTTTACACTATCGTACGCTTGTCGCAAATCCACAGACGACTGGTGTTCATCCCCATTATATATTAATCACATCTCTCCTTAATCTGTCTCACCGTGAATATATGGCCTGTCGTTGATCTTCCCCGTCTAGAGCCACATTGGTAGTCTCAATGAATCTGCTCCACCTAAGGGTCACGCCTCATAACCAAGGTTTTGGTCAAGACTTCATAGACCACACTAAACAGAGCTATGCCACGGTAATGGTAATGTATCAGTTGGTCTTATCCTTCTTCTTATGGATTGGGCAAATAATAGCCAGACTCCATTCCTTGGACGTGTTCTGATTTCCATATTTCAACTATCAGTTGGTGAATGAGAAGTAATAGCTGTTCCCCTCCATATTTAACCATCTCAGCTCAAATATTATTTTTCAGGGATTTAATCACTTCCCCTACAGTTGGAACTGGCACTGGGACTTTCGCTCGTCGTCATCATCGTCCTAAGATTAATTCATTTCCACCTACCATATTTCCCTCCTTATCTTTGCAAAATATTACCCGTGGTTGACACCCTTTCTCATGTCCTGTATTTGGACATAAAATTTCGCTTTTCCTGCTCCTACAGTTCCGTAATCTATTTCCCCTCTATAACTCTATATTTTCTTCTACATAGCGTGTTCGTCTCTTTTTTTCTGTCTGAAATACTTTTCATTTTGCTATTGTTCATCTGTCAATTATTTTCCTCCTGTCCTTATTCCTCTCCTTAATCGCTTCTCTACATTCTTCATCAAACCACCCTTGCTTTCCTTTTCCTTACCCTTTCCTTCTACGCTTTCTCTCTTCCAGTTCGATTGTTTAGTCTCCAATTTCGTTTCCAGCTCAGCTTCATACTGTTCGGCGGTTATCTTTTCTTTTGGTTTTGTATCTCCTAAGTGCTTTCTCCTTCCCAGTGGATCTGCTCATTGCCATACGCTGTGTATGTTTCACTCGGACCGTATAATGATCTGAGTCGCAGTTTACTCATCTGAATCTGAAGTATATCAGATGCACGTCTCCATTCAATTATCAATAGGTCAATTTGGTTAAAAGGGATCCATCTTGTGAGCACTAGGTTACCTTCTTTAATTTTTCCGCTGCAGTCATGTGTTGTTACCACCATCAAATTTCCTATCGCAAAATAATCAGCCTTTGCCCATCATCATTAGTTACATCATGAAGGCTTTCCTCTCCAATGGTTTCACTGTATGCTTCCTCTTTGCCAACCTTTGCATTTATGTCCCCTATAACCATTTTTGAATCCAGTTATGAGATGATGCCCATTCCCCTCTCTAGTTTTCCATAGAATATACCTTTTTCTTCTTCTGCATCTTATGTTGGTCCTTATAAACATACAAATGCAATATTGAAGAAACGGACCTTCATCCTTACAGTACATATCCTTTCATTTTTAAGCCTGAAATTGAGTACTGCCTACTTATATTTATTATCCAATTAGAAGCCTGGACCTCATATTACACCGCTTTCTTTTCCACTATACGTGATTATGTTTTTGCCCCTGCTTTAGATTCCCTCTCTTGTCCATCTGACTTCTTGAATGGCTGATATCCCAATGTTATATTTTTCCATATCTTTCTTGAGGATTTGTAAATACCCTGATTTATTTATGGCAGGAACATTCCATGCTGCTATCTGCTTATCCGGTTTCCGTTAGCTTTTTCCTTTTGTTTGCGTGGCTCATTCATCGTAGTATTCAGTCCGGCTCTCATTGTCTCTGGACTTGGTAACATGCAAGTTTTTTGTGATGGGATCGTTAGCCCTATGCTCAAACCCCTATCTGAAGGGCCAGGGCCCTTTGCCTGCCCTATCGCCCTTGACCTGTCCAACTTGGGTGGCCTTACCAGGAGCTTACGCTCCCGCCGGTATAGCTCTCTGGTTAACTTTGGCGCACAAGCCCTCTCATTGCTACGAGAACTACCAGCGAGGGGGAGTTATTCAATAATTTTATAATATAATGCATGAAGATCCTTTTGATCCACTAACGAAATAATCACTATACCTTCTCAAAGAGTAAGAAAATCCTCTGGTGCTGATTCGAAAATTTCTGTTAAAAATATATTGACTTGCTTACTGGCAAATTAAACATCCTAAAATGAGATGGATAATCTTACCTTAATTGTTAATACCATATCCGTATTACCTATTCTGGATACTTTTTGTTTTGAATTTTTATGCCACTTAGGTTAATTTTTTGTAGTTTTTTTCATCGTTTTGAAATAAAACAAAAAATGTCTTACCATAGTTACCTCAGTGTAGAATTTTCCCTGCATTGATGATTGACGAATGATTGACGAATCCTCTCTCAACTTAGGTAATTTGTATGAAAAATGGACTATTGGGTGGCGAAGTGATTCGTCTTGTGGATCCCCAAGACGCCGGGCTCTGTCGAGGCTCGATGGGTTTGCTTCCGGGGCGAGTACCTTTTGAGTATTTGGTGGTGGAGGATCGAGTTACCCGTGCTCACTTGGCCATGTCTAGAGTGGAATCTGGTCGCTTCACTGTGCTCATTTGAATGAGTTGGCTATTTGAAGGATTCAGTCTGTGGTGATAAATTGAAAAATGAAGTATGTATGTATGACCAACCGTTTGATAATCTGTCCAATTACTCAAATGAGTTTGAAAATTCAGCAGTCATAGCTTAATATTTTTGAAGCGCCACGAATACAATTTTTTTGAATCTTGGCTCTTGGTATGACAAGAGACTGAATTAAGATTTAGAAGCACTTCAATATTTATCATGGACGTAAAATAAACCACATTTACTACTCAAAAACAATTCTAAGTCAACTACATCATTTCAATCGACATAGAATCCAAACCTCAAGTAAGACATGTGATGGAAGAACGTAATAGTTGCTGCTCTCAGTCATCTCCGATATCTGTTAGGCATTTGTAAGTTTTCAATGCACAATACCTGGCATAACACACAAGCGCAAGAGATGAAGCAGAGCTCTTATTAACCTTAACATGTTAATACATCACCACGAGCACACACGCAATCCATCACAGCGCATAAGTAACATTTGTAAGCACTGGTATGCCACAATAAACACTGCCGCTTAAACACACGATAAACCTTTTTACTATCCTCCCCAATTATGACACCCATGTCCATGAATATACTTCCCATGTCCTTGCAGAAATGTAATTTTGAACTTCTAACTGCAATACAAAGTGAAAAGAAATCGCTACACTCGGATAGTTTGCGACAATTGGATACTGTAATTAATCAAAATAATACGCGCTATTGAAATGCTTTTCCATTATATTACTGAACAGTAATCTAGGCCACCAAATGTAACCGAAGTCAAGAATGGTGTGTTAAATTTTATGTATTGTCCGTAAAACATTCCAAATGACGATAGCTCTTCAAATACCAATCTATTAAGAAACCAAAACAAACCCTCTTCGATCGAGAATGGCCGCTTCGACTGGTATTTTGTTGTCGAAGCCGAGGATTCGAGCGTGAGGCAAAATACTTTCGAACGTGAGTTGCAAAATAGGCATCTGCAATTGTTTTCGTAATATTACCCACAATTCATAATGAATGATTTGAGAGAACGAGTAATTGATATGAACCAAATCACATGAATCGAACCTTCAAATGAACCGAAATTCCTACCCCCACTGGTTATAATGATAAATGATGGTGGCCTGGATATATTGTAGGGTTGCGATCGTCAGGGAAAACCTGGAATTGTCAGGGAATTTTGAATTTCTGGAAAAGTCAGGGAATTCTCGCTACAGTCAGGGAGAATCTGGGATATGAATCCTTATTATTTTTCTACCATTACGTTTATCGGCCAGTCTTTCCCGCCCTTTATTTCACCAGCTAAAACTAAGGTATATACATCGCTGACGTGCTTCTGTTGTGAATCTTATTAGTTGTGAATCAGACGTATTATGTATCCCTTTTGTATATCCTTATATCGATATTTGCCTAGTAGTGTCAAAATTCATGATTACAGTGTATTACGCTCAGCACAAGGAATCTGAGGCTATGTTGTTCGGAAAATTTTACCTCGCGTTTTATTTTAACTTCCGAAACTCAGGTCGAGAGGTAGCTGGAGCACTCTAGCTTATAGTAAATACATGTTTGCAGCTCTAAAAATACGAGACGATGATTAGAAAATTTAAAGCTGCTGTAGAACATTTAATTCAGCAGAAAAAAATATTTCAATAACAGGTGGCCTTTTGGCGATTGGTCAGGGAAATTGGTAAATCCATCAGAGAAAAGTCAGGGAATTTAAAACTTAGTAGCTACCCTGTCTTGGCTACCCTTGACTTATTCTGTTTATTTTAAATCGCAAAACAGGGTAATAGCACGTGCCCTTATTGGAATTCAAACCCGCCTCTATTCAAATATGTACAGCTTCATTCGTGATTCTATGATAAGATGCCATTAGTGAAAGGGTATTAGTATGCCAGAGAAATTGGCTCTACTGGAATGATTGGTAGAAAATTCGTGTACCGCAGGGAAAGCAATGGCATAGGAAATCATTTTTGTTTAGTTTTTTGGGCGATAAATAATGGTGTAACAATTTAGCTGGAGTAGCCTACGGGTATCTCATTCAATCCCTTTTATTATTCAACAGCCATGTCTTATTCAACCATCTCCTGTATCTTAGTTGCATTAATTTAATGTCCTCAGTTGACTGTGTCGTACAATTGCTTTTAGCTCATCATTTGTATTTTAAAAATCTCAGATGTTTATCGATTTAATCGATTAAATACATTGGTCTTGACAGCAGTTAATTTCTCCTATTGACGTTTGCAATGTTTTTCGGAAGAGTGACTTCACGTTATGTTTCGCTGCGTCGAATCTTCACCGTAGTTACGAGGCATTTCAGTGTTACATAGGCGTTGCAGCTTTCATCTTCAGATTATGCCGTGTTTTGGCCAAGCTCAGGGGACTTGATGCCTTTCGCCTCCAGCGCTGTCAGGCTCATGGGGAAACAGCTTTAGATGAGAGGTAATCGCGCGCACTGATGTAGGGAGCTTAGGTGGGCTCGCAGTCTCTTCGGTCAATTAGAGCTGTTGCCTTATTTAGTCTCTGCGGGGATGTTTCTTCTCTCCCTTTCTTAAGGAAGTGGCGTGTCCGACTGTTGGCCCAATTGAATCCGTTCCTGATTATTCCCGTTTGTTTGGTATTCGCCGCCTGTTCTTGATACCATGGCGTTAAGGATCGGAAGCTAGCTTTTTTTCTCTGTCTCAGTGGTGAACGATTGGTGGGTGTTGGTTGTTGAGATGGTGAAGAAATTTGTTCAAATCCTATCTCTCTCACGCTGCCATATGATGAAAGTATCACTTATGTATCGCCTCTGTTAACGCGCTTGCTTGTGGAAGGAATCTATGGCTGTCTGTTCGAAATCCTCCTTTAAAATATTAGCCCCGAGGGAGACGGCGGATTTCAAAAGGGCCCAATAATTTCAACCAAAAAGATGACCATACATTGGCCGACCGTAGGAGACGCCTCTCCCTCGAGAGCAGGACAAACCCCGACTAGAAAATAAGGCGGCAACAACTCATATTAGCCGAAGTGACAGCGAACCTTTCTGAGCTCACTGTATCAGTGTACACGATTGCCATCCTGACCTGAAAATGGAGGCTGCAATGTCTCCGAAGCGTTGTTATGAAAATAAAGACTCTGCGCAGGGAAACATCCCCTAAAACCCTGCTCCAGCAGCGTAAAGTTGTGTACACTGCAATATTAAAAGGTCGGCTTCGTAAATTTTAAAATTTTTATTTAATATTGCATTATTCACATGGAACCATTCTACATCAGGCGTTTCAACTGGCAGCAGCGGATGGAGACACCAATAGGTGCAATAGGTGGTATAAATCCTACCCTGGCGGGATTCAAACCCGTGGTCCTTCGGTTTGCAAACAAGGGTTTTACCCCCCCGATACCGAGGCCGACGTATGTATGAAATTATTAAAATTAAATTAGTGTATTCGCATAAATGTTATTTGAAACGATCCAGGTTAGCGGTTGCTGTATTTCGTACATCTCCTGGTGTGATGATGTTGTGTAGCCCGAAACCTAGGTCATGAAAAATATAAAGTAAATGGTTACATCAAATTAGTTATTGTTATTTCATTCTCAATATATATTAATCAGAGCAAATGCTCCTTTTTTTGCTGGCTCTTGATTTCAGGTTTTCATTGGGAACGTCTTCGTGTTGCTTGAACGTAAACTTTTTTGCGATTTTTACACATTTATTTCTAGAATATTTCGATGGAGATAAATTTTTACAGCCTGTTCTAAGTCAAAGGATGCGAACCTACCGAAAATTATTGGTATGAACTATTGTCGTTTTTTTAAAAAAACTTCATTTGGAAGTATATCGATGTGAGGTGAATTTGGCCGGTAAATCTGTGGTTTATGTAATTATTCCTATAATTATTTTGTCCTTATGTAGCGTCACTTGGGAAACAGAAGTGTTTCTACGGAAGGCAGTGCAATATTGTGGCCCAATTCATTATCAGGTTCCGTTTGTGTTCTGAGAACCTAGTGGAATAGCTGGAGCGTGGTACGTTGGATTGCCTTCGAACTTGATAATGCAAGATAGTTTTTCAGTCGAGGGGCAGTCAGTGTGCTCCGTAGAATATTTCCATTCGCTATTATCAAGATGGTAGTTAATTATAGGGCAATAACAACTTGGTGGGACACAATCAGCGTGAACGCGTGACATGGGCCGTGAACGGGAGAACGTGAGACGGAAACTTTGGCCCAGCGGACATAATCGCCGTTTACGTGAGCCGTGCCCCTTCCAAAAAAATTGACTCCTTTGCGCAGCTGAGAATTCGGCGGAGAACTAAATCATTTTAGCTGAATGTAAAAAGGGGTACACATGTTAGATATTTTCGATAGCATGGCAATTTTTGCGAAATGAATTGTCATTCCCTTAGCGCAGTTGTAAATACTCTGATTTTGATCCGAAAAATGCGTATTTATGAAGAGAATGTTGATATGGTTCACTTTTAATTGAAGTGCCAGCTGTAACATTCCTACTGGAGGCTTCCTTCTGAAGGGGAAATCGACGCAGAATTAGAACCGGAAAATGAAGAAGACGTGCATCAGGCTCATGAAATCCATTTCTATTGCTAACTGTTCGAGCGGAATCCCGAACGATACGCCGAGAATAAGATCGCCGAAGTAAGTCCGAAACTAAAAAAAATTGATTTGGTAATGACATTATGTATGAAAGTATTTATGTTCAGAGTAAGAAAAGGATACGTTTATAAGAAAAGCAGCGGCAAACATTCTCAAAGGCTGACCGGTGGATGAAATTATTAAAACTAAATCAGTTTATTCGCATAAATATTATTTTAAACGACCCAGGTTAGCCGTTGTTGTATTGCGTACTGCTCCTGGTGTCATGATGTTGTGCAGCACGGTACCTAGGACATGAAAAGTATAAAGTAAATGGTTACATCGAGTGGAAAGATGGAATGATAGATGGTGACCAGTGGAAAATCACCTTCTCCTCTACGCCACGTGCTTCCGTGGGTGAGCGGGGGAAATAATGCCTTGAAATCTCCACTCAGGACTAAGCCTTCGGCAAGCTTTTGTGCTCGCCGCTGGTTCAAGTCATATTTTGGCGAAAATATTCTGTATATTCCTTCTGAGAGCCCTGTTTTTGCGCAATAACAATTATTATTTAGATATTTCGTGTCTGTCAAGGATTATATATTGGGTGGAATCTAGTGCAGAAATCGTAAATTATCGTCGATATTAAGACAATGTTCCCTTCACGCCTAGCGAAATTTTTCCATTAAGTGCTTATTGTGTCTACAATTGACACTTCATAAATATTAAGCATGGTAGAAATACTTTATAAAAGTACAAAGCTGCATATTGTTCGCCAAAATCCCTCATGAAACCTATCCGAAAATACAAGGCGTGAGATTGCTCCCAATTTCCTTTCACCTCTTGAAATAATTAATCGCTAATGAAGACCATAAAATACCTCTTACTGCTTGCGTATACCTTTCATAATCTAATGCACAATGCTACTGGCATGTTAAGAAGTGTATTTGCCACGTATAACTATTATTTCATTATAATATGGATCTTCAAAAGACATAGGTGTCGGTGAGGTCTTTGGCAAGGACCTACTTATTTTCTCCGTGGCATCCGACAGGTGGCTCCATACCTCAAACATGAATTTGGTTGGTTTTTCGTGTACGAGAGACGGGAAGAGCTGAAGGTTGCCCATTCCCACGTGCACATATTTCCCGTACTCGTTGGTTGTTTCCATTGCCTTCCCCGCCGGCCATCTCTCTTCCCGCTCGTGTTGCTCGTTAACATTGATTATGTGCCAGGCTTTATTCAGCATGGCGCCGAAGCTTCACAGTTAAAAAAACATGTGGGACTCGGGGCCCGGGTTGGTATCTCTTGGCGTTTTTGTTCTGGAACAACAAATCATACTCAAGGAGTATCTGTTTAAGGTTTACATGAAGTTATGGAGGTCTCTTGAGTCGTGCCCATCCCTTGAGCGCATGGTCGTTCACAGCCGTCTCCCATTAGAGCGCAGACGAATGGGGGAAACCTAACATTTCCTAATCCTGTGTTGTTTATCCTCTTGTCCGTAGCATCTTTCCCTCCCCTGCCCCCCTCACCCTTGACCCTCCACCGTTCCCATCACACTATTCCCTTCTTTAGTGAATCCCCATTTCTCATCTCAAGAGCCCCTGGGAAGCCTTGTTGCTTTGAACGGAGAATGCGGCGATGCGCTTACTTTTCTTCTTTCATCGGGCCGTTGATGGACCCTCGGCCTTTTTGAAAGTGCGTGATGTCCGCGTCTAAGAGGAACAAGGAAGAAGCTCATGGTATGGTGGGCGAGGAAAGGAGACTGCTGGAAGCCATCCGGAATGGGCAGAGTAGGTGGCTGGAGGAAGAAGTAAGGGGCAATGGGTTGCTTAAGACTGTGGTCGAGGGAAGGATGTTGGGCAAGAGAGGAAAGGCAAGAAAAAAAATTGGATTTATGGACGGGATAAAGAAGGGTAGATCGTATGCGGAAGTGAAAGAGGAATTACTAGGGGGTGATCGGACCCTGAAAGTGTGGAAATTCGGTAGGAGTTTCTGTGGCTTTCAGCAAAGCTACTTTTTACCGGTAGAATGCAAAATAAAAACGCATAAATTATTCAGATTTATTCAGAAGGCATGACTTGATACCATCCTTCACCAGCCCAAATTCGTGAGCTGCTCTTAATCCTCCCTCAGGCTTTCGAAAAGAAAGCTCTTTTTCTTAGCTTTGGAGGTTGTTATCCATGCTGAAGCTTTTTAAAAATGTGAATGTATCGATTAGTGGATTAAGCTTATAACGGGGCCACAGTAGCTGGAAGTATGAAAGCTTAGACGCACTTGGGAATGACTGTAGGAAATGGCCAACAACTTCATTCATCAAAACGGAAAAACCTCATCACCTTTTTCCAAGGGTGCTTTTTATTAGTTTTGCTAAATTTCTGTTTGTGGCGACCAATGGCTTTGCTCGGGCAAATGTGAACGAACTAATGTGTCTCGGTTTGATTCTCATTCGCGCCGACCATCGTTCCTGTGCTATCGAGCTCATGTCCAGCTTCCCCTTGCATGTGCCAGAGTGGAAGTGCCGTAATCGCCGTGTCGATCCCCGTGTGCGACTGAATGCTCTTTCTGCCATCGTCTTCCAATAGCCAGGGAAATTCGTTAAATTATTCTATTATTTTGAATTTTGAAGCCCCCAGCGGATAAAGACCCATATCGTACTCATATTCTCCAATGTACTCCATACGACACTCGGCGTGTCCTGTGATGGACTGCAGACAGCCACCCTTACAAATTCTCTCCTATATTGGAGTTAGATGTAAGAAGGGACTACCCCGATCTCAATCTCACACTACTAAATGCGTGTTATTACTACTGCAGTATATTAGGACTATAGATTATTTTTATTTATTTATTTATTTATTAAAACGCCAAAAACAGCAACTGGGGCCTTTAAAATGGGTTTAAATAAACAAAAAATAAGTTAAGAAAAAAATATAGTTAAAACAATAAGAACAATGATCAACAGAAAGAAAAAGAAAAAATCAATTTTGTGTCAGGGAAGAAGAGGAGGACACAATGCGTTTAAGTTGGGAAGAAAAGATGTTGCGTGAGGAGAAAAGGTCAAAGGTAAGGTGACTGTTGGCATGATCATTTATAAATGAAGGTAGGCCGTAGAAAATGGAACGTTGGGAGGTGGAGAGACGGAATTTGCGTGTGTGAAACAGACATCGCGAGTGGTGCGGGCTGGGATGCGGAGTGAAAAACAGGAGAGAAGATGATCAGAGCGGAGGGACCTGTTCATGATAGAGTGAAGGAATTTTAGGTCCGAAATCAGCCGACGATGGGGGAAATGTGAGAGGCCTAGAGGCAAAAGGATTTCAACTAGAGAGCTGTGTCTAAGGGAGGGCACGAGATGCCGGACTATGGCTAAATAGAAAGGGGGCGGTTGAGTATTTTAAGTGTAGTGGGGGACGCAGTTAACCAGATGGGAGAACAATTTTCAAGGATGGACAGTACACAACCAAGAAACACAGATTTAAGGGCAAAAGGGTCCGTAATTTCATTAAGTCTCTATAGAATCCCCACTATGGACATAGTTTTTTTAGAAATGGAAGAAATATTCTCGCTAAAAAGGAGCTATTGGTGAAAGGTATCAGTTCATTGGAAAAATTTTTATCCGGCATTTAAAACTTAATAATAGTACCGTAAGTATTGGTCGCCTGAAACTATTTTAGCGGTCGAATGCTTTATCAGGTTTTCTCTTGTAATTACTTTAAAGAGATGAAATAACTGAAAGAATGTCAGAAAGGTCGTTCTCCATCGCACCCACTCCGAAGAAAGTAGCGGGCCTCCCTAAAACGACGACCTTAATACCTCAAAACAACGATTCTTGTTAGAAGTGTGTACTGCAGTGCATTTACTGTGAAACATCATTCAGCACAGGTGTGTCACACTGAAAGGTCTAGGTCCGATAGAAGCGATAAAATAATAGGGATGCATTTCCGAAAAGATAGGTACAATAATCCGTTCTTCCCGCGCACAGTAAGTGACGGTAATAGAAACTGAGCTCCACTCCTAACACTACACTCCCAAACCACAATTCACCATTGCGCCTCCCTATAACCACCTTTACACGGCTGGTATCCTAAGATCTCATACCGCACGACAATGCGGCGGCTCGTAGGGTAGCATGTAGATGTAATGAGATGAAATTCTAAACTCTCCTCTGGATACCTCGAGTTGATTGACGTTGTTAAGATCCGGTGAGGTAACCGGTCGCACTTAATAATCTGATTGTAATTCCCAGTGATAATTTTAGTTCCCGGAAGTACTTGATTTTTGCGTGCTTGTACGGTCATTTGGCTCTCACTGCCTGCCAATAGCAGGTTAGAGCACTCGGAATAATGCTCACCCGTCCGTGTCGGGGCCGAATGATGGTTCGCTGACGGTGACTGAAGCGGCGTTTTCGCCGCTGCCCCTCCTCCCTATGATGCGGGACAGATGAGAGCCTGTGGAAGAAAGAGGCCCACTGCTGGTGAATTCCATTTTTCACACATTTTCGAAGTTTTAACACCATGTCGATGCGGGAAATTCAACGGAGGGATTTGAGGATTTTCTTCATCAAATGGACTCGGCTTTGCGCGATATGTATTGGACTGGTAGCCTGCTTGTGAACTTAAACTTCAAGCAGGTAGCCACGTAGGGCTGAACATCAGCCATTTGATTGCAAAGGGAATCCAGAATTCCGTATCGTTAACTTAATAATTTTGGCTCGTTTTTTTACTTTCGTCCGAATAACGGAGACTAGGGTGTCGCTGATGTTTGAAAAACAGTGACAACTACGGTGAACTTATTATTATTATGCATACCATCGTATAGTTTCCCGGCTGAAACTTAAAAAAAAATTCGTAGAAGTGTTGTGTGATTTATTTAAAATCTTTGAAATGGTTTTATTTTATCGCTTTTAGTAATTTTCGGAAGTAATTTTCCCATGGTTAATAGGAATCTTACTCAAGCTTTTCTTTCTTTTCTTTGGCCTTTGAAAGAGGTTTAATTTTGTGTTGTGGAGGATTCATTCTTCGGAAGCCCAGGTAATGAAAATCAATCGCACTTTGTGATAATTCCCAACCATCGGATATTCATTTTTGGTTCAAATAAGGTATACATTTGCTCATTTTTCCAGCTGTGCATCTTTCTCTTTGACTGTTTGTATGCAACGCTTGATTTGCCTCGAAGGTTTCCGATATAGCATATCCTAGCCGTTTTTATAGCTGGTATTTTCATATTCGGTGTGATGACTTCTTTTGACTCTATTCTTCTTGTACTGAAGACAGACAGCATGACGAAAAATTGATTAAAATATTTCATTTCCCTTTCTCTTCTTTTCCTCGGCATAATTCTTATTGCGTTGGCAGTAACCCCAATGAGGATTCGTCCCTTGGTAAATCGACACGTATAACTTTTTCGAAGAAAATATTAATATGATTAAGGGCATGCCAACATTCGACGCCAGCCATTTATATCCTCTCTCGTTTTCTATCATATAAATAATCTTAAAAGTCAACCTATGGACCATCCTTCGTACAATACCATGTTGCCTTGGCTTCCACAAGTTTTATTCGAAGTCTCTTCGACGTGAAGGTCCGCCCTAAATGGGGTGGGAATTGTCGTCTTCAGCGGATGGCCAGCTCCAGAAGAGCACCGAAAGCACTGCAACATCTAGTGCGAAAACACCGCAGAAGTCTCAGCCAGACCTCCCTACCAACCGTATAGAAAGAAAGTTCCAGGCTTCCTGCCGAAGTTATCGAAACCAAAATAGGAACTTGTGGTCAGTTAACTATGCTTGCCTATTGCCAAGTCCCATGTCACTGCGTAGAGCAGCGGAACCAGAGATGGAGGCTAAGTGGTGTTTATGTCGCTGAGAAGAGAGTCTATCTTCGTTTAATTTTCACTCGGCCAAGTAAGACCTATAAATGCCGGGTTGGGGAGGGAAAAGGGAGTGGTCGCTTTCGGCCGCCGGGTGAGGGGCGCCATTTGTTAATTAGTCAAATCCGACGCCGGGTTTCTCTTTACATTTCCGCCTTCCCCCCGATGATCGTTATCTTTCTCAACAAATCACCATTTAATATTGCCAATGACCGCAGTTGTAGATCACTTCCCTAAATAATCATCCATCCTTTGAGTATTTTATCTGATTTCAATGTTTAATTCCCTTTCCCGCCCGTTTTCCTTAAGCTAGTAAGTGCAGTAAACGTGGAAAGTCCGGTTTTATTTCAAGATTTCACATTTGAATTATCGATGTTAATATGCTTTTAGGCATGGTACGTTGCTGATTTACTCAAACTGAAGTGATTGTTTTCAATCATTCCGTTTGTTATGTATCCTTATATCTCTTGTTGTACACGCGTAGAGACGTGATTTAGGGAGCAGCATTAAGCGGGTATATATTTTGAATGGCGGGGGTAAATGGACGGCTTGCGTGGAGTCAACGGGTGAGGGGGGGGGGGGCTGGAGGAGAAAGGAAGGAAGGGAGCCGTATAAACGGAGTGCTGCTGCTGAAAGACGCTGAGATCGGGCTGACGGTATGGTGGAACGCGCGACTAGACTGTGGAAAGGGTTACTCATTTCTCTGGAAAGCTTATGATTACGTTATGTTCATTCCTAAGCGAGCCCCAAATTTCAAAATGGCGATGGATGGCTGTGTCCTCATGATGCGAAGCAGGTTTGTTTGATTCTGCTTTTATGTCTCAATTAGTGAATGGGTTCTGCGGTGTTACGTAGCTCCTTACTCAAGTAGAGCGTTAGGCAGGCTTCAAATCGCATGATGCGCAATATTTTTGAACATTGAAGAAAACTGCGGTTGAAGTTGCCTTATTTTAAGTGGTAATTTCTGTGCCTGAACAGAGTTATTTATGATATAATTAGTTGATGCGAAATGCAATTAATCAGTTGGCAATGATGCCTGATTTTGAAACCACTGTGTCGGTCTTGTAATGATTAAATCAATGGTGCGGTTGGTGGTATGGGGTCGTAGACCGTGTCATTAAATATACCGCTATTTTTATATGTATTGTGCCTGAATAAAACACAAAATGTGTGAAGTTGTAACTTATTGACAGCGGCTACGAGTCTCCTCGCGGGTAAAAACCTACTTAACCCCTGGTCTGAAGCTTTCGCTTATCTTCAGCATGGGTCAGTGGTAGAAGGAAGGGTAAGAGGATGGGATTGGAGCGGGAAGGGTTAGCGAAATACAGCCACTAGGATGCCGACTCCATGAGGCGGATTGCCGACAAGAGGCCGACAACGGGTCCCGCCTCCCCCTAGTTCTCGTAGCTGTTGAGTTTCCCCAGCAACGTGAGACGAGTCACTGCCAGTCTCGCTTGCGCGAAGACTTCCCACGCATCTTTTGAGAGCCAGTGGAGCCCATTGCCCAAATATTTGGGAGAGGGTGTCCACTTGGCTCCCTCTTTTGGGAAAACGTCGTGTGGTCTGCCGGAGGTTCGTCATCGGATTGGGGCCCCAATGTGTGGCCCCTCACTTCGAAAGCTCCCCGTTTACCCGTTTTTACTTATTGACACTTACTTATCGTTATACTCACATCCTTATTGAAAAATCGATAAAGAGCGGTACCCTGTGGAACGATCGAAGAATCAGCATTTTACTAAAGCCGTGGGCTTGTGCCAGCAAGTGCTCTAATTTTTTTAGAGACATAACCTACACCGTTTTCAATAAGGATGCGAGTATAACGATAAGTAATAGTGTCAATAAGTAACACTATTACTTATCGTTATACTCACATCCTTATTGAAATCGGTGTCAGTTATGTCTCTAAAAAATTTAGAGTACTTGCTGGCACCAGGCCCACGGCTTTAGTAAAATGCTATTCTTCGATCGTTCCACAGGGTACCGCTATATATCGAAGGAGAGATATCTACTTGGATGCGCACAGTCTGCTTCGACGTTTACGCAAATGGGAGGAGATGTTCTTCTTGCGTTCACGCTGCCAGAAAACTGGATAATTTACCACCGTGTCCATGGAAAGGTCTGGGACAAGGGTTGCAGAATGATTAAATGTCTTCTGTTGCTTGATTTACTCGGACACTCGTCATTTGTGCAATACATGCTGTAAGATGTTGGAGCAATAACGAACGATGGTATTAGGAGAATGAGACGTGACTAATGCTTGTTGCGCATCCTTCGGTGGAAGATTATTATTTTTTGAGTCACGATTCACAATCAGTCGCTAAAGTGAGGTAGGTGCAGCACGGAAATGGTGATAAGTGACATCTAGAAATAAATTAAGCGATGGGATGCGGTATGAAAATGGAGAAAGGCGCATTTCTGTTTCAGTTACTTAAGAGCCTGTTGAGGTTATGATCGTTTGAAATTGTATGGTACTCACAAACTTGATTTGCTGGAAACAATATTTTTATTTTTTTCGCCACCTTTGAGGATTATTCCTAGTGCAATTTGGCTTTGTCCTTGCTGTATTTTATTTGAGCTGTCAAATCCTCTAATCATAGGTCGGCTCCTCGTTCTGACTGGCCTTTTTTTCCTTCCTTAAGCGAGAATTGCAATTTTCGATTTATATCCTTTGTCGTAATTTAATTGTTTTTATTCATTCTTTTACAGAAGTGTAGCCACTGTACGTTTTTGTTGGTAATTTGTTTTATTCTCTAATAACCTTAGCATAATTATGAACCTTGCGTAGAACTATGAATCCTTTATTGCGAAAGGGAATGTAATTGCAATGGTATTTAAGCTTGTTATCTCACTGATCTGGCTTCGTTAAACCGTCTTCAGTTTGAAGATTGTTATCGTTTGACTTAAATGAAAACCTCCTGCGTTTATACTTACAGAGGTGACGTAGGTAGGAAGCACGGAAGTATGTTTACCGAATAGTTACTGTGTCAAATGGATTCACGATGAAATGGTTTAAAATTTAAATCTCTTTCGGGTAAAAAATAAACTTTCATTATAACAGTAATGTTTCGTGACCGAAGTGTATCCCTTAGAAGTAGTTAACCCTTTCAATTGACGTCTATAAATTTCCGTGTAGTTTGATAGCTAAGCGTGTATAACGTGCAGCGCAAAGACCGCCCAAACGCCGAAAGACTATAGAGTTTTTTTCTCACCAGTGGACGTATGGGGAAATCAAAAGTAGGCATAAGACAAAGGCTTGTCATTGTACCCATCTCATGTTCCATTTCTAGCATTATCATAAGTCCTAAAGGCGTGATTTCTCTTACTCTGGGGCAGAATTGATATGCGTCTACTGCTTCATTGGTGGCTCCGCTTAAAAGTTGACCGTTCCGCGACGCTCATTTTTCCAGGTATCCTGACAAGGGCGATTGCATTATCCAGAAAGCAGCGCTTTTTGCGTTTATGGGTTTATCCTTTTATTTTTCCATAATTGATGTACTTCTTATGTCGGAAAAAATTCAGTATATTCAGCGATGAAACATAAATTTGTGTTGAACAGAATCATATTCCCATAAAACGAAGAAACTTCTCTGGGCGGCGTTTTGGTCCTATATCAATCGTGGTGAGTGCTTATGAACATAACTTGAGTAACTTATTACTTGGTTTGATTGAATGGGTGGGACTCCAAGTAAAAGGGAGATCAGTAAAAGGTTTTTCTCATCAGTCGTGAGGGGTGTTTCTTTTCATTGTTAATATTGTCTATGCATTATCGCTTCGTTTTTTCTCACTGTTATTATATTCCTGCCGCAATGATTTGTATGCGATGAATCATCTCCTTGGTAAATATCTGAGGTGAACTTAAACCGAATGCCTTCGGAGCGAAGAAAAACTTAATCGTCTGGATTCATTTGGGCGAGATGGTGTTTGTTTACGAAGCATCTCGTGCTCATGGAATGGGATGAGAGCTCCCACTCTTGAGATCTCCACTGCACCCACTAAATGTCCACTCTCCGTGGGAGCCTATGGGGGTGGATGCATGGGATCCGTCGAGTTTAAAATGCCCTCTTTTGGTGGTGATGTTACAGTCGAGCCGTGTCAGTCTCTGGCGCTAGGTCGAGCGGGTTCATCTCGGGATTCTCAGTTGAGTTCGAGCCACGTGGAGGACGCTTGAATTTGGTCCAATCTTGCACTCTTCCACTTGCACTTGATGAGCACTCTTGGAATTTGTCTGGACGCAGTCGTTGTACTCTCCTGTGTCTTTTCCACAGTTTTCTATCGAAAAGTGACATTCTCTACCTTATCGGAAGTTGATACGGCTAATGTGCGTCGTTTCATTGCTGACATTTTCTTTTTTACATATATTGCCGGGCTTGGCTGAATGGTGCTGCATTTATAGTTCTGTGCTCGCTTTCGACATCCATTTATGTGCTTTTTAAGGCGGCCATGTTCTCCAAGAACTAGGACCTTTCACGATTCTCCTACGCTAGTGTGGTGTGGTTTAGTACCAACTTTTTCCATCACCGGGAAGTTTATTTTCATAATTGGTGTGAACGTCTTTCTCTGTAGTTGAACCATCTAGGATTTGATGGCCTTCTAAATATTTTCTGTGCTTTTTAAGGCGGCCATGTTCTCCAAGAACTAGGACCTTTCACGATTCTCCTACGCTAGTGTGGTGTGGTTTAGTAGCAACGTTTTCCATCACCGGGAAGTTTATTTTCATAATTGGTTTGAACATCTTTCTCTGTAGTTGAACCATCTAGGATTTTATGGTCTTTTAAATATTTTAAAGTGTTTCGCCTGCCTCCTCATAATGTATTTCTGTACAATCGAACCAGTGTGATTTTTGTGGAATTTATGTGATGCATACGTTCACTTAGTGCAGTTAGTGTTCGGTCCATATTGCCTGTACAAAATTGAGCTTCATTTTTTGATCTGGCGAGTCGTAATATCCTTGTGCTGTGAGTTTGGTTCGGAGCCAACTTGTGGATAAAGACATTCATTCATATTCCACAGTTCAAAACCAATCTCGTGTCTCTGATTTTTATTGGCGTTTTATCTTATCATGGAATGCCCTTTGCGAGTACTCAACTGCTTCTCATAATTTCATATTTTCTGCGATGCTAAGTTTCCATATAAATTCGCATTTGAAATCTTTACACGGTAGTCGTGTGATCCACTGCTGGAAGTGAACTCCGTTTAGCAGCTTTTGATTTGCCAACTCATTCATATGCTTCAATTTTTTTGTGTTCGGGTTAATTTCCTCACGGTCGATCTACTCTAACACATCATTTTGCCGCGAATTTTGACGTGGATATTCTCTTTTTTCAAGTTTATTTTTTTTTGTTTCATACCCTTATTAGCTTGACATAAATCATCCATTTATTTGTAGACGAGGGTGGTTGTCGGGTCGATCAAATTTTAACTCAAATTGCGGAAAATCCTATAGATTTGAATCTTATTGAGATAATTGATTCGATTTTTTAAATCTCTGAATCTGTTCCGTAGTCACAATCACAGTTGTTACCGTTGGGGACTTAAAGTTTTTAAAAGAAAACAGGATAGTTTTTGCCCTGACTCGAGCCAGCCGTTTCGTGCCATATTTTGGGTACGCTGCTGAATTACGTAGGGCTATTTGCCGAATAAGTGTCTTTTGCGTTTTATTTGTACAGTTGAATTAGTAATCATAGCCACGGAATTATAGTATAGCTACTTCTGTACTTTCTATTCGTATTTATTCCATACCGTTGTCATTTTCTTGTGTCCGCAGTAATCTCTGGTGTTGCAATCTTGCTTTGTGCCAATTGCCCGTGGAACTTACGGGTGGTATTATACGTGACCCTTCTCTTTCTCTCTAAGTCTCTTTCCGCGTAAAGCCTTATTGTGTTTCTCATGAAATAGCATTTATTTGTGCTGGTTTTTCCAGTTTTTACTCTTTCCCGTCGTAGTAAAATAATTGGTTTTCTTTGGATTTCCATCGTCAAACTTTTATATTTTCTGCGTCCAGACAACTCGTATTGTTACCATGTAGACTGTGCATCATAGTTTTGAAGGAATTGACTCTTAGCTTATTTTCCGAATTCCGGTGAAATATTTGTATTTTCTGGACTTGGAGGTGACTTTTGCTGCCTGAAAAGTGAACTTCCTGAAAGTGGTGTGTGATCCACCGTTTTGGAAGAGACGTTGGTTATTTGTGAACTTGGTGAAGATTTATTTCTTCTGAAGTGAAATCAAGAGATTGAGATCGCAAACAGAATTATAAGGAACTTCTCAATGTCTGACAGGTAATTTGGTGATTTTTTTATTATTTCCATTGATTAAGCTTATTTTTATCTTTGTAGACTATTAAAGAGACTATGCGTCCTTCAATTCTGTGGACATTTGGAAGTATATGTAAAATTTGAAACGATTATGAGACTAAACTGTTAGTTTTTAAGGTGGCAGTGACTTCTTTATGGATGTCATTGGGGATGTATTTGAGTAGTCTTTACTGCAAATCCTTATCATTTATCAACATTTAATTATTTACTCGTCATGTGCTTTCCTCGCTCTATGAAAATGACTGATGCTCGTCGTCAAACGGGAAATTTGTTCTATTTTTCGCCTTTAACACCTGTATTTCTAATAATTACTGTACTTTTAATAAATAATCCCATGAAACTTGAAAGAAAAAAAATCACGTTTAGTCTTCGAATCCTTTGAAATCCTCCAGAGCTTAAGCTGTATCCCAACTCGCCATTTAGGCAGCTAACTCGGCAAATTTAGGGAGGACGCCATCTTGAAGTGCGTCCCAACTCGTTAGGCATCAAGAGGGAGCGGAAATGGCTAGCTATTTCGGGCGTCGGATTTAGGGTAGATGGAGTTTATCCTAAATGTGCCTCCATATTGAATTTCCCAAAATGCAAAGTGCTGCATGCGCCAGAGAAAACATTCGTCGTAACCATTTCCTCCCCCACCTACAAAAACAACACGACTGTTGTGTGATCCAAGAGAAAAAGTTACTTACACTTATATTTGAAAATGTCGACGTATAGCAAAACTCAGGCGAACTATCTGACACCTTAATGAGAACACAATTGAGACTTGAAATAGAAGCGGGCTTGTTATAATATGAATACATGTGCCTCACTCCAAATGTATAAAATGATAACCATGAAGAGAAAATACAAAAAGCTGTCAAACCTTTTACGTATACTTAAACGAGTCCCTATCTACTATTTAAAAAATATATTAAAAATAATTGAGTAATTAGCATATATGCCTTATAAAAACTCATCATATATTGCTCAGCAGCCCCGGCCAATTTGCGTTTCCGATCAAGGAAATAATGGAGCTAAAAGCACACTTCCCTTAGTCATAATCAGTGTTACCTGTCTGTATTTTTATAAAATGAACAAACCTTTTGAGGAATGATAAAATTAAGGGCTGAATGATAAATATCAGCAGGTAGAAGTGGATTGACATCAATTGTTTTGTCACAGGAAGTCAGGTCCAATCTCATGCATGGAGTAAGAGGATTTGTTAATTTGAAATAACTCAAGATAATTGACTGTCTCAAGTAATAATTTGCTGTGGGATGATTTTAGCTGACTTATTATAATAAGTAAATATTTATAAATGAATGGGCAATTACAGTTAAAATCAGGAATATTATAATCACTAAGTAATAGAACATCTCTGTATTGATATACAGTTTTGATACCTTCAATTGTATTGCAATGATTCTCGCAAGCAGAACTACTGGAATTTGAAGGGAGATACATGGCACCAAGTGGGTAAATAGCATGCATATGTGATAAAAATTGATTAATAAATGAACACTAGACCACTCATACAAACTGAGGAACTCCTACACGCTACGACAATCCCTTTTTAAGTATTCTACCGGTGAAAAGGTTTGTTGAAAGTCAGAGAAACTCTTGGATTTTAACACTTTCTGTGTCCTATCAGCCTAGTATATAAAAATACCAAATTTAGCTTACCACTTAGAAGTCAGTAGTAAACTATACAAAACACAATTCAGATTTTAATGGTTAACAACTAAGAATTCCCCAGAACTAATAAACTAAAAATAGGTACTGCTGAAAATGCTAACTAATAATGGTGATATTTGATGCTTGAAATGCCTACCAATCTGCCTTGAACAAAATCTTCTAGGATTTTTAACAGCAACTATTACACGAACGAAATAACTTCTCGTTTTAAATGGTATTTTTCCCCAAGCAAATGACAAAACCTTTAGTTTATACTTTTTTAGTTTATACTTTTAGCAAATGACAAAGCCTTTAGTTTAAATATACGAATTTATCACTCAGCAAACCTACACTAGCAATGATACCTTAAGATTCTCAAAACTAGGAAAATAATTACCAAGATTAGTCCCAAATTGCAGCCAAAATTAGCCGAAGGGGCCTATAGAATTATAAATATCATCATAAACACGGACCATCGAGAATACTTCTACTATCCGCGATTATATGTATCACGGATATCATGTTTATTTACTTCAGATCCTTTTCATAACTCCTGTTTCTCATTTCTTCTTAGCTCAGTAGATGGCGTTACTTGCGAAGGTTGTCCCAACTTGAGCTCACTTTGCCCAATGTAGCCAAATATTTGGGCAGCTAATCGCATGCACCCTAATGCCCAACGAGTTGGGATACAGCTTTAGTCTTCGAATCCTTTGAAATCCTCCAGTAATTAGCCAGTTGATCTTATTTTATGTCGGGGATTAATGGTGTGTTAGAATTAAACAAATAAATGCATTTAGAATTATTGGCTTTTATATTATTGGCTTTCACATCAAGGGATCCGTGCTCAGGTACCTCATGAGCCCCCACATTTGCCTCTTGTAAATTATTCGATAATTTTTCCGGGTAAGAAGCGTGCACCGGATTCGTCGTCATGTTCCGTAAATTATTATCTTTAATAAATCTTGCCGCTGTCTCGTTCTTTAATTTTCATCTCTATTTATATTGAAGATTTTCGTACTCTTGAGCATGTGAAATTACGTGGGAAGTGGAATGCAATAATTTCTTGAAATTTGCCAATTAAAATGTTAGCTCAATTCATTTTCGTGATGTTTGCTGCGATGTCAAAATTTGTAATTTCAAGTTTTAGCTCTGGTTATTGCACCTGTATAGGCTCTAGAACCTCTCGGATAAGGTATGAGTTGTCATATCTGAGCGTTTCTGACCTATATATCGCAGTTAAATTGTAACAGGGGAAAAGGTTAGGGATACAGACTGCGCCTTTAGTCACTCCTCAAAATTCTTAATCATAATTCTTGCATACATCAAATGAGATTCGCAATTTACAAATTACTCGTGACAACTCCTATATTTATTCGTTGCATCCCAATAAAACTCAGCTGCCAATAGACCAGAAATAAACGTAATTACATATTGCTAGACGAAGCGCCTGCATTCGGCTTATTTCTTATTTTCTGAATCGCTATGAGGCTAATTCTTTTGCAGTCGTCTTCCTTTCTTTCTACACTGCTTCTAAAGTTGTAATACGGTCGACAAGAACTCCTTTTGTGTTTTTTAGTACTTCGCTGTATTTATGTCACTCTTTTGCTGTTATTTTATTGTAATTATGAATCAACTTGGTGCGTAATTTGTCTATGCTCTTGTTAACGTAATTTGATTATTAATAGTTTGATTTGAGGAAAATTTCAAAAATCCAAGTTTCTCTTTGCTCTTCAATTATATTCAGTTGCCTTGAAACAAAATTTTATTTGGATTTTATGATTTCAAAAGTCTCGTTTCTCTTTAAAGTTAATTTGATGACCTAAATAATTCTTGGAAATAATCGAGAATGTCCTCACCACCAGCGTTTATTTTCTGTGATCATCTCTTCTTAATTCTCGTAAACCCTTATAACTGTCTGCGTTTTGAAAGTTATTAAAATTATTAAATTTAATTAAATATATTTTCTTCATTATTTATAATTATTCCCTTCCCTTCCAATTATATTCCTTCATACCTGGATAGTGACGCCATTCTCTGCTCTGGAGGTCGTTTCCAGGGTTCTAGTTTCTTGTAGTTAATTTTGTTGATTTTCATTGGTGTTTTCTATGAAGCTTAAATCCATTTCGTGTGTCATAGGAAGCATAGTCGTTAAACGTTTTATACACCGACGATTTTCGGAGCTGTTTCCCCGTTTTCATGTTTGGTGTGGTAAAGTATATTTACCGTCACAAATTTTCTCGGATTAACCGGATCGACTGTTATCTCGGTCACATGTTACCAATTGTTCCTTTGCTTTAATGTTGTGTGTAAAGCGAAGGACTCATCGTGGTGTTGTCTCATTCGTTGACTCCAAATATAATGACATCCGTGCTAATAACATAGCGGGTATTTTTGTCCGTGTTTGTTGAAGTCCTGCTTCATTCGACGGCTTGTTGTGCTTAACTAAGTTCTGTGGACGAAATCGTCGTTGATCTCTTAGAACCTTCTCTGTTTATGTTCATGTTCGATAGAAGATGACATCATATTTTGATAATTATCTTTGGAATTACTCCTCGTGTATGTTACGCCCATTTGCACACCTGAGAGTGAATCAAAACAAATAATAATGAAGTCATTTGGGTCGACCATCTTCCCGGTTTAGAATTTGTTTTCATGCGTGTTGTTATTCTGGTGTAGTATCATGAGTTCACTTCCGTATTTTTGGGATTTCAACGCATATCAGATTTTTCCCAAGAATTGCCTACGCCTGGTTTCTTAGATGCGATTGCTCAAAAGTCTTAAGACTTAAATAGTTGAGAGGAAGTCCTTATCTAGTATAAATTATCACCGGTTGTTTCTCATTTTCGAGGAATGTGTAGCATTCACACAGCAACTCATTCGTCTGGCCTGCGAGACAAGAGCAAAGTTTGTGACTTATTCTCATTACTGCGTAGCAAGTAACACCAGTTGTAGTTAAAAACAATGCTTTATACTCGACTAAAGTTTACACCCATATGCTTTAGAAAAGACCTTCGCCTAGAGATATGAGCGCTATTTGCGCAGTTATTCTTGCGTACTATTTGCATGATACTTCGAAAGATAACCTTATTCTTAGAGAGCCCAGTGAATATTTTATGCGGAAGAGGTAAAAGACCTTTCTGTAGGCCTCTCGGTATTAGGAATGATGTGGTGGAAATGGACTTTAATGGAGTAAGTATCTGTATATATTGACTCCATATTGTCGATTTAATTTAAGATTACCAATAGTCTTTTGACGCACAACATCGTATTCATAAATGTATCAAATAACAACGATTTGGTGCGTCGAGCACATATCGTGATAAATATATTTTGACAAGTCGGTTAATTTACTTATGCATACGAATGATTTTCTATCCGTAGATTTCTTAATTGTTGGGTGCGATTACAGGTCGACTCACACTCGCAAGAGAGCGTCAAGTCTCCGGAAGCATTGTCTGTTACCTAGGGGTGGATAAAGTGCTATGTCGATGGTGGGCTGACACGTGTAGGGGAAAAGTATGCAATTTATAATCGCGAATACGCCGGGTGACCTTACCGCGGTGGCGAAATAGCCGTCGTCTCGCCGGATTGTGGATGAGACGCTCCCTCGTTTCGCCCGCTTCGCCTTCGTTTCTTTCTCCCTTCGTCTCCACCACCATGTGTGCACGTTGTTATACCCTTTTTCCTCCCCCCCCCCTTTCCGCCCAGGTCACCTCCACCGCGCTCACCTCCCGCCCCTCCCTCCCTCTCCGCTGTGAAGACGCACAGGGATGAGACGGCGACCATCAGTTGTCATTCGATGTGTTGATTTCCGCGCGCGAAGGTCCTGCTCCCCCGTGCTCTCCTACCCTTTGACTGACTGAGGTGTTGAGTTGTGCAGCGCGCAGCCCTCTTGGTCCAGTACCCTTCCTAGGTATGGTTGAAGTAATTTTAAGCTATCTCTCGGATTACTAAATTGGATAATGGTTTTGTCAAGTGTTCAGTCGTTTAAGTCATTCTTGCTATTCATCATGCTCGTGTCAATTTCTCTACCGCGCTATATTGGTCGCTATTTAGACAAATCAGAGACATTTTAAGCCTTGGCTGTGTAATCTTAACGTTAAGCTGTTCGTATCAGTGAAGAAGCGTTTCGTATGTTATCTTTAGACATGAAAATAGTAATAATTAGAAAATAGTAAGCATAGTATTTCTTTTTGAAGTGAGCATTGTGTTTGTGCCATCTTTGTTTGGTGGCTTGGTTTCCTTGAAGAGTGGTGACATTCTAAATTTTCCATTAATACAAGATAGATTTTGGTGGTATGAAATTTGTCCAAAGGTAGATTCTCTTGAGTATGGTGTCGGAATGTTGCTTGTTTTTTTATAGGCGAAGCTATCGAAGATTGAGTGGACGAGGGACGTAGCAAAGGTGAAGTGCAGTGTAGGTTGTTGCTTTATCGCGTGCTGTTGTGTAGTTTTCAGTGAGTGTCGTGATTCGGGACATCGGCAGTATGTTTGCTACCGTAGTACCAGTTGCTTTATTCCGTGCGTAACGATTTATGCTAATTGCGTCCTCGAATTAGTTATCTGACTAGAGTTAGATCTTGTAGTTCAAAAATGTAGTTAGATGAAATGAAAGCATTAATCATAGCTGCTGATTTGTGTATTTGGCAGGAATGCTTTAATCCTGGGTGGCAATTACCTTTCGAAGTGATATTCACGTAAATTCGCCCGCCACTCATGTTTAATTACTTACCGATGATAGTCGGTGGATTGTCGGTAAAAACTGTAAATTCTTGAGACGGGGTTTAGGGAGTCGGGAATCGTTTAGGTGATGTCGTCTGGGTAATGATATCAAATGTCCTTAATTATTTGTCGAGGATGGGGTACTCTTAAGTGTCCGTGTATAAGTGGGAGAATCGTATCTGGAACAGCGTTTACTGTCAGGGGTCGCATGCGACGGGGCGAATGGCTTAGTAGGAAGGTTCGCTGAAGTACTTACTGTTCTCATGTGCTCGACCGGTGTCCATGTAATATGTTCATACTCTCCAGTGATCGTCATTAATGGCAAGAGTTGGTTCGTAAGTACCTCCCTACAGTTTCTTCATTTTACGGGTCAAATCTCCCTGGTAGCGTTAGGAGCCCACCGCCGCTCGATTTTGTGCTCAAATTTTTGCATCAGTTGCTGTTTGAAGTGCTCAGGGGGTCGGAAGGAGGGGTGATGAAGATGTAGTCTCTTCGGCGCTGCCAGGGTCTTAAGCTGCGATTGCTTTGCGGCTGTTGATGGCATTGCATTTGAATATTCGTTGAAGCTGCATGAATGTTTAATTCGCCATTGTTTCTAAATCCATTAGAATTTCTTATCATATGCTGATAGTGCGTGTAACTTCCATGTCATTTTGTAATCCTTGGTCATGTAATAATTACTTATAACCTGTCGCTATTGATACATCTGATTTCTTTCCCGTGTTAAACTGGAAATCTACAACAATACGTTTGGTACTTGTCGTTTGTAAATTCTCTTAAATTTAGGAATCATTAACCTCAAATGTTCATAAATGCTATCATGGTTTCAGTGATTTTTACCTTTTTTATATTCTCTCCAGATTATTCGATAGCTTGGTTATGATACTGAGTAATAATATTTACTTTTTATCAGATCAGAACTTAGGGGGTTTGGATTAATTGAAATGTTTCATATTTGCTGTTATTAATCCATACTTCTGTCATTTATTTCGGTGTACCTTTGTCTCCGGTGCTGTTGCAGTCCCATCTCTCTCAGTACCAAGTATTGTGAGCGCTTCTGCCCGATATGTTGCTTAATTGGCCTTTTCGCTGGGTACTCGTAATAGTATCTTTTGACTCTTAATTTTCCGCTATTCATGTTTGAATTGAAATTTCAGTAAATGTTATCTGTAAATTTTATTTACGGTTGGTGTATTTAATTGAAGGAGCATCGAAATTTATTGTACTTCGTATTTCTCTGCTTATTGTTGGGCCGTCGAAAATGGTTATATTATTGTATTGTAAATTTTAGTTATTTCAGGAGGGTATAATTTCATTAAATTCAGCTTTTGGAGACTTTCGTGGTTAGTTAACTCACCGTATCTCACCTTTATGTTTGGTCCGATTGGAATATTAGAATTTAACAAAAAATGCATCATGTTATTTCACATAAAAATATGTAGCTGATGTTCATGTAGCTGATGAGCTTAAGGAATAGCTTCTAGGAAATTACTCGGGTGCATTCTTTGCTGCTAAAAAGCTTACAGTGTAGTCGCCTTCACGCCCGTGAATTATTATCTCTAATTATATCTTTCGCTGTCACGGTCTTAAACGCGTGTCTTTGTTGACATTAATGATTTTCTCTTCTCCTGAATATGTGAAATTACTGTGGAAGTGGAAGGTAATAATTTATTAAATGGCACAAGTATAAATGTCAGCTCAGTCTATTTTCTTGATTTTGCTGCGACTTGAAATTTGTGATTTTTTGCGTTTTAGCTCTGATAATTGCGTATTTATAACCACTGGAAGCTATCGAATGAAGTAGGAGATATACTTATATTGAATGAGTCTAAACTAAATATCACATGAACAATTTTACTGGGGGAAAATTTCGAGATACTGTATTAACGTTTTGCTTCTCGTCAAACTTCATGATTGTAATACTCGCACACCCGGTTAGAATCTCAATTGACTTATTACTTATCACTACTTTTTTTTTATTTGTTAACTCAATAAAGCTCGTAAATCTATAGACAAGAATAAAACGTCATTAGTTTTTGCTAGACGTAGCGCCTCCACTCTGCTTGAATTTCTTTTTTTTTCTGTTATAGTATGAGGTTCATACTTATGGAATCGTTATCTTTTCATTATTCACTTCTTAGAAACATGCAATACGGTCTGTTTGAAAAGCGTATAATGTTTGTAATACTGCGCCATTTGCATATCGATCTATTTCCGTAGTTTCCCTATTATTAATGAATGGAGTTTTGTTCTTTATTGGCTAAATTTCATGTTAGCAAACTATGTGATCACACTTTTAAAGCGGGGAACTTGGGCTTAATGGTTCATACGTGCTTTTGTTCTATAAAGTTATTATGATCACCAAAACAATTCTCTGGCATAAGCCAGAATTTCCTGCACCGTCAGTACCTTAAACTATGACTATGCCCTCCTGTTTTTCATGAAACCATTACAACTGCCGTCGTTTAGAAACACTCTTAAAGTCATTCTCCTATGATACTTCATTTAAATTTCTTTGTCTGATGTTGAGGTAGTTCTTGGGGTGATTATGGTCATTCATGGGATTATTTTCTCTAATGCTTTTGATCACGCTGGTATTCATTTCATGGTGTGTTCTAGGAAAAATATTCGTAGAAAGTATTAAACAGCAGCATTGTTCGCAGTTTTTCCCCCCATTCCATAACAGGTGAAGTAAAGTATATCTACAATCATAACCTTCTTTTGTGATTAAACATTTTGTTTGTCGTCATATTCCCGTCTTACGAATGCTTTCTTTGTTCCATTGATAAGTGTAAAGCCGAGGGCCCTTAGTGGAGTTTTCTAATACGACCATTCCTTTGTTAATTGCACTCGTGTTTCGTGACATTGTTAATGATACTAGAATTGTTTTTAACTCGTGTTTCATGAAAGCCTGCGTCATTCATCGGATGTGTTATTTGCTCTAGTCCTATGTATGATAGCGTCGCTAAGCTCGTAGGTGTAAGCCGCACTCATTGTTAGGATAATGAAACTCAGTGACTTACCTAAGAATAACATATGGACGATCGGCATTCGCCATAGTGTTTTGAAGGAAAGTATGCCTATCGCTAATTTTCTCTTTTCTTAGGTTACGGTATAGTGCACTAAACTGTTACACGAGCAGGTTCGTCCATGCCTGCATGCCTGGTGTGGAATCACCCCGTGCCACACACCTTAGTGGTGGCTTGCACGATATTTCATAGATGTAAATTTACTTTTACCTCATTCATTTTGAACAGACGATTAATTGTGAAATGAAAGTTACATAACAACACATGTTATTTAACTGAAAGTTAATTATACGCGTCGTCTATTGCTTTTCTACTTACCATACCATGCGAGCCG
Source organism: Ceriagrion tenellum (assembly GCA_963169105.1). Lineage (NCBI taxonomy): Eukaryota > Metazoa > Arthropoda > Insecta > Odonata > Coenagrionidae > Ceriagrion > Ceriagrion tenellum. The sequence continues at coordinate 13,594,602 of OY720638.1, forward strand.
CCGCATGGGCGTGTGGCAGGGGCTGTTAGGACACCAGTCGTGTAAAGGTGTAACGGATTGGGTTTTGGGAGGTGAAATGGTGATTTTGTATTATGGGAGTGTATTTAGTGGAGCTTAGTTTCTATTGTGGTTGCTTTTGAGTGATTTACGTGGCGGATGAGGTCATTTACAGATAATTTTGAAAGAAACTTTCGCCGCGTGTGTCGTATACCTATCATCTTGCACAGCTAGCGTTCAAGAACCAGTCACAATGCGGGAATGTGTATCGGTTATCTTTTCCCTGAAATGCGTTTGCGTGTGTACTTATGTTATGCTGTCTCATAAGTTGACCGGTATATTTTTGGAATGTCTCTAGTTAGCTATTAGTTTCCCGGGTTAGTCATCGCATCATCCGCCGCTTAACAGCCCGGGGTGGACAATGGCTACCTCTAATGTGTACGCCTTGTTTCTAAACTTATTCTTGCCTTCTCCTTCCATCATTTAACTTCCACTGCTCTCATATATTCTTCAACATCCTGTAGCCAACGTTTCCGCGGCCTTTCACTCTTCCTCACCCCTTGCATCGAGCTGTCGTTAGGGCATTCTGTGTTTACACATTCTTCCTATGTGGCCCAGCCTTGCCAGTCGCCGTGACTTGGAGAAGCAAACTGTATCTTCACCTCCTGATATTTCATTTATCTCGCAGTTCATTCTGACTCATTATATATGTCCCTCTCTTTCTGCTCCATAAATTCTCCTAATTATATTCCTTCCAAATTCTATATTGTCGTCGTTTTCATATATTTGGCTTTTTTTCATTGACTTAAAGACCATTGTAGAAAACTTATTTCTTCCATGGTGTTAAACATTGCCAAATGGTTGTTCACAATTGGCACTATCAGAGCTGTATCAGCAAGATCATCGGCTTATGCAAACCCTTATTTGGATTTGTGAAAAATACTACTCCGCCATCACTCACCCGCTTTAATTTTTTCATGACTTTGTGTTAAACAAAGTTGAATAATGCAGACGATAGTGCATCCCCTTGTTTAAATCTAGGTGTTATCTTTAAGGCACGACTAAATTTTCTCTTATCATTAATTTGACATAAGCATTCCTTCAGTCATTAATTTCAACCAATCCAATCTGCTTCTCTTGAATGCTGTGATCTCTCAATGCTTGCCATATCTCTTTCCTATTAACACTGTCGAAGCCTTGTCGAAAGTTACTAAATAATGTATAAAAATTAATGTCTTATTTGTAGTACTTCTCCTTTGTTTGTCTTTTCGTGAACATCAGATCAATGGATCTTCTCTTTGATCTAGTCACCGCACCGACATTCTTCATGAAGGTCTTCTAAGAAGCGGATATTCCTTTCATGGGGATCATTATGAAAATTATGTATGCTACATTAGAAAAATGAGATACCTATGTAGTTTTCATTGATAAGATGGAGACCTGTCAGGTTCAAGTCTCCGGAAGCATTGTCTTTTACCAAGGGGTGGATAAAGTGCTATGTCGATGGTGGGCTGACACGTGTAGGGGAAAAGTATGCAATTTATAATCGCGAATACGCCAGGTGACCTTACCGCGGTGGCGAAATAGCCGTCGTCTCGCCGGATTGTGGATGAGACGCTCCCTCGTTTCGCCCGCTTCGCCTTCGTTTCTTTCTCTCCTCGCCTTCGTTTCTTTCTCCCTTCGTCTCCACCACCATGTGTGCACGTTGTTATACCCTTTTTCCTCCCCCCCCCCCCTTTCCGCCCAGGTCACCTCCACCGCGCTCACCTCCCGCCCCTCCCTCCCTCTCCGCTGTGAAGACGCACAGGGATGAGACGGCGACCATCAGTTGTCATTCGATGTGTTGATTTCCGCGCGCGAAGGTCCTGCTCCCCCGTGCTCTCCTACCCTTTGACTGACTGAGGTGTTGAGTTGTGCAGCGCGCAGCCCTCTTGGTCCAGTACCCTTCCTAGGTATGGTTGAAGTAATTTTAAGCTATCTCTCGGATTACTAAATTGGATAATGGTTTTGTCAAGTGTTCAGTCGTTTAAGTCATTCTTGCTATTCATCATGCTCGTGTCAATTTCTCTACCGCGCTATATTGGTCGCTATTTAGACAAATCAGAGACATTTTAAGCCTTGGCTGTGTAATCTTAACGTTAAGCTGTTCGTATCAGTGAAGAAGCGTTTCGTATGTTATCTTTAGACATGAAAATAGTAATAATTAGAAAATAGTAAGCATAGTATTTCTTTTTGAAGTGAGCATTGTGTTTGTGCCATCTTTGTTTGGTGGCTTGGTTTCCTTGAAGAGTGGTGACATTCTAAATTTTCCATTAATACAAGATAGATTTTGGTGGTATGAAATTTGTCCAAAGGTAGATTCTCTTGAGTATGGTGTCGGAATGTTGCTTGTTTTTTTATAGGCGAAGCTATCGAAGATTGAGTGGACGAGGGACGTAGCAAAGGTGAAGTGCAGTGTAGGTTGTTGCTTTATCGCGTGCTGTTGTGTAGTTTTCAGTGAGTGTCGTGATTCGGGACATCGGCAGTATGTTTGCTACCGTAGTACCAGTTGCTTTATTCCGTGCGTAACGATTTATGCTAATTGCGTCCTCGAATTAGTTATCTGACTAGAGTTAGATCTTGTAGTTCAAAAATGTAGTTAGATGAAATGAAAGCATTAATCATAGCTGCTGATTTGTGTATTTGGCAGGAATGCTTTAATCCTGGGTGGCAATTACCTTTCGAAGTGATATTCACGTAAATTCGCCCGCCACTCATGTTTAATTACTTACCGATGATAGTCGGTGGATTGTCGGTAAAAACTGTAAATTCTTGAGACGGGGTTTAGGGAGTCGGGAATCGTTTAGGTGATGTCGTCTGGGTAATGATATCAAATGTCCTTAATTATTTGTCGAGGATGGGGTACTCTTAAGTGTCCGTGTATAAGTGGGAGAATCGTATCTGGAACAGCGTTTACTGTCAGGGGTCGCATGCGACGGGGCGAATGGCTTAGTAGGAAGGTTCGCTGAAGTACTTACTGTTCTCATGTGCTCGACCGGTGTCCATGTAATATGTTCATACTCTCCAGTGATCGTCATTAATGGCAAGAGTTGGTTCGTAAGTACCTCCCTACAGTTTCTTCATTTTACGGGTCAAATCTCCCTGGTAGCGTTAGGAGCCCACCGCCGCTCGATTTTGTGCTCAAATTTTTGCATCAGTTGCTGTTTGAAGTGCTCAGGGGGTCGGAAGGAGGGGTGATGAAGATGTAGTCTCTTCGGCGCTGCCAGGGTCTTAAGCTGCGATTGCTTTGCGGCTGTTGATGGCATTGCATTTGAATATTCGTTGAAGCTGCATGAATGTTTAATTCGCCATTGTTTCTAAATCCATTAGAATTTCTTATCATATGCTGATAGTGCGTGTAACCTACAAGTCTCCCGTGACAAGGCGTTGCTCTAGTGGTTTGTGAATAGCTATTCTGTCTTATTTGTCATGGTTTGTCTTAGTCGGCTTGGTTTGTCTTGGTTAGCATGGTATTTGTGTTTACTCATCAGTTATTCTGTGGTTTAGACTAGAAATCCCAGTTATGGGGTAGAGGCATCGGCTGGTATACTATGCTCGCGGGATCTTAGAGAAATCGTGCAAGTATTCTTCAACTTAGCCATATCCGTGTGGCCTATGATAAGTGGTGGTCTCCTGACAGTTTCTTCATTTTACATGTATGAGTCGGGTCAAGTTTCCATGGGAGCGTGGGGACCCCACTACGGCTTTGTTTCGATTTTTTTTTTTAAATCTTCTGATTGCGGCTCGGTGTATTTGGACGATTTTCCAACTCTCCGTCAAAGAGTGAAAGAGAAGAAACTCCCTTCTCATTCCGTCGATTCTCTTTCTCGGCTTTCCTTCGGTAATCAGTTGCCATAAATAATATCACCTCTCTTACTCGAACGGCTCTTTCGCTGGCGAGTCCTCGGTTCGAATCGAACCCAGGCTGCATTTTCATAACTATTCGGTCGGTAGTTCGAAGACTATGGCATCCGTCGCTGACTTCTATATGCGGCTCTCGAAGAATTTATGCAATCGAGTTCCACTTTTATGACTGTCCCCGCATATGCGATAACCATGCGTATTGCGAATTCAAATCAGATGGTGCACTTGGGTTCGATCGGAAGACTCGAGTCCTCCGACGGTTGAGAGCGCATCTCGAGTATGGAATGGGGTGATGGTTCTCGATTGTGATCCCGGCGCTGGTGGGAATCGCTTAGAGTGCCACCTCCTTCTCACTCCACGGGGGGCGGGGGGGCAACCCTTTCGTTTGCGCGCCCTCGGGCACCGCGGACGCTTGGGTAGGGAACTCCTCGCCCACCCTCCGCCACTTAATTAAGCCCACGATCCCCCGACACCGGTGGAATTCCTCTCACCTCAGCCCATCACCTCCCCCGACATCTCCTGCCCCCCCCTCCTCCCCCCCGGCCCCTCTACGCCTCCCTCCGCTCTCCGATCCCTTTCGCTCTTTCTCTCTCCGCTCCTTGCCGCCGCTTCCTTTGCCGACGCCACCCTTTCCCCTTATTATCTCCCTCCCTGTCCGTCGCACTTGCGTCTCTCCCTCACGACTCGCCGCTCCACGGACGGTGTAATCCGGGAAAAGGTGACTAATTCCGTGAATGGTGTTTTACAGCTCCCAAGTTCGATCTCCTGATGGTGTCTCTCGATAGATTTGTTCGCATGGGGTAGCTTCATATTTCTTCGGTCTTAATCTATCTGAATCAGTGGAGAAGTTAGGCTTTGTGTTTGTTTATCTTATAGTAAAAATATATGAAACTTGTTAATGTCGTGGCAGAAGTTCAATCAAACTCGATCCTAGTCGTCTTGTTACGAGCTACTCGATGTTGTTTACAAAATATAGGATAAATTTGAACCAGCCAAGTCCCCCGTGGTAATCTGTGAAGGGTTGGTCGTTGAAGTTGGGTCCGTGGCGAGGGCAGTTAATAGACCTGACTTGACCCATTGGCCGTCTGCACATCTTTCACGTAGTGGTTGTGGAAGCATGAAAGCTGGGGGAGACGCATGGCGATTGCTAACGCGTCTGAGGGTTAGATGCTTGATTACGTAGCGTTTACCGCGAAAATCTAAATATTTCCTGCCCTTTCTCGGTAAAAGCTGCTTTTCTATTCAAAATGGTGAATATGGCCGTAAAGTCGAGCATTTTCCATTATATTTTGGTAGTATATCACGTAAATGTGTGATCATAAGTATCCTGATTTCCTTTCGAGGAAATATAACTCCGTTTATCAAATACTACGACTTTCTCATGACTATTGTCTTATCTTTTTTATCATCCTCATGTCCCCTGTTATCTGTTCCGTATTTAGAAGACAAACCTAGACGTGAAGGTTGTCATTATACTTATTTGGCTATATTGGTATTATTCAAGATCTATGCTTCAGGAAAATGTCCCATTTATCATCATATCAGACTATCATGGAAAATATTTTAGCATTTTTTTCGATTGAAAAAATCGAGGCTTTGCGATGTACACATGTACACTCATAAGTTACCTTTGGTATTGTATCGTCTCTCTTTCCTCATCCTATTCATTTTTCTTTTTTAATATCTTGACCTTCATTTTATAATTATTCTGTCAACTCGCTTGATATTTGTTACCTCTAATCAAATGGACTAAACCGCCCTCATTTAAAATTCAGGTGCAAGTTGTGACCTCATTTAGATCTATAAACTCTGTCCAATTGCTGAATTATTCCTTTTTCTAATGTCATAGGAATTCTGGTATATCGTAAGTCAACTAGCTCGTCTTACAGTGGGAAGGAAGCGATAAAAATTCGGAGTATTGGGCTCAAGGTATTGACGTTGTCGTCAGTAGTTACGTATGTCCAATCGTATCGAAGGAGTCGCACTTGCTCATTTCATTGTTCTATATGTAATGGCGGCACGTGAAAAGCAGCTCTGTATTAATGTGGACGTAGTTGTGGGCAAGAGTTGAATCGATATGCTTCCAGATATGCTGCTACGAATAGCGATTGTGGCAATCAGTTGTCTTTTGTTTTTGTATAAGTTGGGCGTCATTCTTCTCTTAATTCTCTCGTTTGCTTTTGTGATTAGAGCTGTCATTTTCATTGTCTTCAAGCGCCACGGCTGTTTTTTTTTTTTTTTTAATATTCTTAGCTTGACATAGTACGAGCGTGTTTGCGCTGTTTGGTGTTATTCTCAACAACCGAAGTCCGGACAAAGCTTAGCCTTCGGCATTATGAATCAGTATATATTAGATGATAAAGGGTGAAGACAAATACTACATTTCTGTCATTCAAATCCTCATTTAGACTAGGCTTAGTTGAACTTCCTTAACTTGGGTTTTACTTGACGTCTGTGAATTGGGCTGTTTTTTCCTTTTGAAGACTTCTTCCTCAGTGCTCCCATTTCACGTCCGATTCTATGTTTAATTGTGATTTTTTTACTTTCAATTTGCCCTGTGTTACTGACAGGTTATAGCATTATCGTAGTACCCGGGTCTCAACTTGGTAGTAGATTTGTGTACGTCATGCTACATTTTACTTCCACTTCCCATTAATTGTTTATGTTCACTCCTTCGTTAGGATAAGATTTATGTTACTCTGGTGAAAGTAACTGCTGCCCACAGCCTGCGAGGTACAGAAGGACCCGACATGGGCGATGCTATTTGTTTCCCCTGGTCTTTCAACTCGAGATTTTAATGCTCTGAAATCCTTCAGAAAAACGTCCATATTATGATTTCAATGAGGGGAAACTCGTCGATGTACAATGGAATGTCTTGAAGACTATTCCGTTATTAAAATATTTTTCGCTGAATACGTTCTTAGCATTGAAAAGGCTAAAAGTAGGAAAACTACATTTTCTTTAGTCTAATTAATTCACTTGTGATTCTAAATTATTCCACCGTATTTTGCAAAAGCCATGGAAAATACCCAAATAATTGCTCAACGTGAAGGAAGTTAGGCGCAGGGCCACGTATGAGACTACGGTTTTCTGTCGACCCTCATCCTGATGAGGAGATGGAGTTGTAGTTTTAAAAAAACAACCGAGAAACATGTGGAGGTGGTGTGCAGCGGTGTAGTGAATCGTGGAGAGTATCCCTTTGTCTAGGTATGAGAATGTGCCTTCGTTTTACCTGAAACGCTCTCGTTCATCTACCTCTACGTACTACCCTGCGAGCCGCCGCATGGGCGTGTGGCTGGGGGTGTTTGGACACCCCTTGTGGTTGCTGTGGGTGTTTGAAGCCGTGTATAGGTGTAAAGGGTAATGTTTGAGGAGGCAATTAGGGGAAGTGTTTTACGGGAGTATTTTGAGTGAAGGATAGTTTTTATTATGGTCACATTTTGTGCGTGGAAATAATTGGATTTTTGTACCCATATGTTCGGCAATGTATATCTGATTTTATCGCTTCGGTCGGACCTAGAAATGTAGTGTTGCGTCAAAATAGTAGTGTCTCTGTCGCCCTGAGACATGCCTGTTCTCCTAATTCTTCTAAAACCTTTGTAACACTATATTCGCTCGCAGCAGTTTGTAACGAAGTTCGCAGATTTCCATGGTCTTTGTTGTATTTTTGGGTTAAATCTTTCTCTCCAGGGACCCAAATGCTCGCGCTGTATTCGACGTGAGGCCTAACTAGTGCGATGTGGCATTTCTCCATTTTTTTGCCAAAGGACCTTCCTATTATACGCTTGGTAAATCCCAAGTTTCTTTGTTGCTGTGTCGCATATATTTAGTATGAATGTTCCCCACGATACGTCTGAGGTTAAGGTAATTCCAAGGTATTTGACTTTTTCTGAAGAATCCATGTGTACTCCAACCACGGGGTGGATATGGCGTTGGTGTGATGACGTCCGTAAGAAGTGCACTTTGGTGCATTTACTTGCCCCCTCTCCTGGCACCACTAAAAAACGTTGTTTAAGTTAGATGATAGAACTTCGCGAGAAGCGAAGACACGACCTTCGCGTCGTCGCTAATTTTACGATAGATGACCGCATAGTCTGCAAATAATCTTAATTTACTGCTAATTTGGGAACTTAGGTCATTTATATAAATAATGAATAAAAGGGGCCAATCACGTTTCCTTGTGCCACGTCCAATGTCCACAATCATACCTACTAGTTAATACCGTCAATAACTACTTTTTTGCGATCTCTGAGAAAATCACGTATCCAATTCACTATTTTTTTATTTACTCCCAATGATTGCAATTTTGAGTATGAATTTTTGTGAGGAACCTTGTCGAATACTTTTTTGAAATCAAGGAATATCGCGTTAACTTTCTAATTAGATTCACCTGATTTTAGGATGTCGTGAAGTAAGAGCGCAAGTTGTGTTTCGCAAGATTTCGCAAGAAGTCTTTCGGGAAGCCGTGCTGACTGCTATGCAAGAAGTTTTGACTGTCTAGGAAGTTCATGATATTGCTAACAACAATTTGCTCAAGAAACTTGTATAAAGTGATATTAACGATAGAGGCCGGTAATATCCTGGGTCATTTCTGTTTCCTTCTGTAAATATTGGTGTGACTTTGACTATTTTATCAGCCTTCGGATAATAATTTGCGAAGTATGATGTCTAGGAGTGGTGCACTCTGTGGCGCTAACTCCTGGAACGCGCGTACAGGTATTCCTTCTGGATCTGGAGAAATGTTACTTTTTATCAATCGCAGATGTTCAGCTATTCCTTGGCATCGAATAATAATGTCAGCTATCAGCTGTTGGGTCAGGGTCTTAGAGGAAACACTCCGCCCCCGACGCCAGAGACGCCCGCACACTCCGACACCACACGAGAGTGGATCCTTGCAAACATCCTCTCCAGCTTGGCGACGTGGGCCATCTAAAGGTCACTCTTCGTTTTCTCTTCATCTACATCTACGAAATACCGTGCAAGCCACCACTAGGGTGTGTGGAACGGGGTGATTATGCACTTGGCATGCAGAAGTCATCCCAGACCAAAAACGAGGAGAGTGCTACGTAGACGATCATGCTACCATACAATACAATATTTAAGATACAGCTACTGGTTAACATTATTAATGCGACTGATAAACAGTACTACAAGGTACTAAATCATGCAAAAGCTAAATCATTCCGGAAATGTTTTGCAGGGTGAGTTATTAATAATGATGTTTAGATATTTAGCACAAGCCCGAAAGCTACTTTATCTTGTGAGGGTCGAAGTATCATAGAACTATTCTATCGCAATTATTATGGTCCTTTATGGTGCGTATAAGAAATGAAATTCTAAACCAATCGGTTTTGCAGTCTATTTCCATAATATTATGCATGTGATCGTTTCTACCATAATAGTGTGGCTGTATCACAATATGTCGAGCGTCCGGCATTAAATAGTCTACACCAAACCCTCGCAAAATTTTAATTTATATTTTCCCTGCAATCAGATGGACGTTTCTACCCTAATTCCTTCGACATTTCAGATACATTGCAATATTAATTGTAACATTTTTTACAACTCTTGGTGCACTCCGCTGCATTCAATCTATATCTGACACTAGTCCGACTTCGTAAGGATCCCGTATACTAGCGGCGTACTCCAGGTGAGGTCTCGTGAGAGAAAAATAACACTGCTCCTTTATTTTCTCGTCACATTTTTTTTAGTATGCTTTTAATAAATCCCAATTTTCGATATGTCTGTCTGCAAATTTCCCGTATGTGCATCCTTCAGGACAAGACCCACAGTAACGGTATACACCTAAGAACTGACTCAACATTTGATAGTTAGGCTTGATTAATTTTGTAAGTATTTTTAGGCGAGTTATTCTTTTTTCGAAAATTCGTAACGAGGCACTTATTAAAATGTATTTGAACTGCCAAGTATTGCACCATTCGTTTATAGTATCTAGGTCTTTATTCAACGTAATTCTGTTAGACTAGGTGATAATATTCGGAAAATTTTTATTAACTCGGGCGGAAGTTTCATCGGGACCAGTGATTTCTTTGAGTTAATGGATTTCAGGTGACGTTTTATGCCGCGACCAAAAATATCAGTGGGCTGCATTGGATTTTTGTGTAGGATAGGCAGTGTAGCGGTGTTTTTAGGGCATGTTGTATAGAAGCTTTGAAGAAAGGTCTTGAGGATATACGATTTTTCTAGTTTGCCGCTAGCTCTTTCTGCTATATTTTTAGTGTCATTACCCTAAATTTATTGCCTTGAACGTCCTTCACGTAATACCAAAATGCCTTCGGGTTATCTTCCAAACACTCCCCTAATATTTTATTTTCGATTACTGTTATTGCTTTTCGAGTTGCCGCATTTGCTGTTGTTTTAGCTTTCTTATAATTTTAACGAATTTTCTGGTGTTCCTCGTCGGAGTGATCCTCATGGGCGGTCATCATTTTTGCGTGCAAGGTCCGTTAACGCTTGAGAGATCTCCGGACGTTCGCACTACACCACTTTGGTTCCGTGTTAATCTTTTTCAGTTTACACGGTATTGCGCTATTTATGGCTATTCGTGTGATGCTACGGATAGTATTCCTTGTGTTTTAGTGGTTTTTGCTAACATTTAAAATTTTTATAAGATCGATAATTCCTGGTTTAAACCTTCGACCTCCGCTGTGTGATATAAGTTAACTTTTCTCTATGTGGCTTCCCTTTTGTCATTACTTATTTGAAAAATAGCATTTAGTGCTTAGTGGTCTCTAATTCCGTTAACTGTTACATCGTTTAAGTTGCTTTCAGGCATATTAGTCGCCAAAAGTTGTAGATCGTTCTTTCCTCTCGTCAGTATTGTTACTAATTGATTCAAAAAGTTTGATGCTAATGCATAGAAATGAGTGTCGCTCAACTCCTTAACTTTACCGCCAGTTAGAAGCTATATGCCTTCAATTCGATTGCAGTCACGTTGAAATCACCACCGATGACAGTATTACTTTCGTTATTTTGGTGTATGAAATGCTTCACCTGTCTTTCTAACTGCAAAACTTTATACTTGAATCGGGTGGCCTGTAAAATGCGCATATAAAAATTCTTTTTGTTGAACTCTCAATGGAGCACCACATACTTTCTGTCTTTATTTGGAAATATCCCGGCTCTGCTTAGGATGTCGTCTTTTACAGCAATAAACACACCTCCTTCTGTTCTCACTGCTCGATCTTTTCTATGTATTGTATATGATTTTGGAAAGATATCGCAATCTCTTTCGATAGCCAACTTTCTATTCCTGTCACTACATCAGCGTTCGTGCTTAAAATCAGATGGTGAAAAAGCGACTTTGATTTTTATACTTCGGCAAGTTTCGACCGCTGTAGAAATTTAGTCCCTTGGATACGACTCACAGTTCCCTTGTTTAGAGTAGATAAGGTCATTTGGTGGAAGTTGTTTTTGATGTACCTGAACCGCGGTTCGTATTTCTTTCGGACACTATGCTCTTCTGATTTCCAAATAAGCTCCCATTGCTACCATTATATACAGCAACCCCTTTATTTAATAACCTACTATATGATCTACTCACTACCTATCCTCTACCTTAAAAATGCCTGCAGTGCTGGAATCTGCTACTCGCTAACTGCATTCGCCGTGTAGTGGACACAAGAACGGTTCAGAGGGTTTCGACACGATGGACATTATGACCCGAAGCGAAATTTAGATAGACATAACTTTTTTTATGCATGCATGTTATGACTTTTTACTTCGTGACTTTATGTTAGTATTTCACATTTATTGAAGTATAACAATCCATTATAATTTCTTTTTAGTTCTCAAAAGAAAAAGTTACACTCGTGTCCCTTGGGTCAATATGACCCGATGATTTTGGCAACCAATTTTTTATTTTTTTTGGGGAAATTTCATTTGGAGAAATGCGTTTTCTGCCAGTTAGTTATGGTTAGAAGGTAGCACGCGTGACTGGGGATGGCTTGTGCTGACCACACGACTCATCTGAAGGCCGGTTGGAGATGAAGGGACCACCTTTGGTGAGGAAGGTGAGATTAGCTAGACGGTGGGACGGAGTCTATAGAGGGTCAGCGAGCAAAGAAGGCGTGAGGGTGGTCGCCAGTTTATCGTTAGAGATCGGCAACTTCCCCCTCTATCTCTTTCAGTCTCGTAGGGAAATTTTTATTTGGGTGGTGCAAAGTTTTATTAGAGTTTAACTGCCCCTGAATTTCCCTTCTTCCTCGACACATGCTCCTGCCGACAGTGGGGAGGATGCGAATGCCATTCGCAAAGAGTTAGCACTCTTTTCCTCAAGATAAACTAGCTTGGAAAGGGTTCATGGGAACTCAAAGACAGTCGGAGAATGTCTGCTCTATTATCTTTTCCGTAGAAAAGTGTCTTTGAGCATTCATGCTGGTTTAGAGATTGAAATACGGGAACCTATACCGACTGGCCTCAGTTATGTTTCATTGACTTTCGGTGTGGTTGCGTTCCACTATAAAGATACCAATTTCGTTATCGTGGATATCGTGTTTGTAGCTGTCATAAGAACTCATGATTTATTCCAGAAGATAAACTGGTGTCGTTACTAAACCCATCTGACAGTAAGGCAGAAGTATCTGAAGAAGAGAATCATACGAGTGACGCTAACATTCAGCCTACCTCGGAGTCAGATAATGATACTTCAGACAGTGAGATTAAAAGGGACAATGTTCAGTCAAAAGACAGAAATATTACTTGGAGAGCAGAAACCTTTCCTCAGTATGGATGAGCATCATTTGCAACTACAAGCAAATCAACACCTGGCCCAACGAGATATGAATAATCCAAGGTGGATGATGTAGGGTCTTCTATTGAAGTCATTTTGAACTATTACTTGAAGGAAATTTTGTTGAAAATGTCAAAGTCGTACAGTGTATGGTGACAACTGGGAAACTTTCAATCGCATCTGCCATGTGTTATGATTCGGTAAAAAGTTCGATTGACGAGCGAGAAGGGCAGACGACAAACTAGTGGCCATCAGAGAGATCTGGGAGAATTGGGTGGAAATAATTCCAAATTTTTACAAGCCTGGTGCTAATGTTACTGTTGATGAGCAACTTGTTGGTTTCAGAGGGCGTCCGTTCAAGCAATATATCCGTAGCAAACCGACAAAATATGGGCTCTGTGCATTAGCGATAGTACCCACTGTTTGAAGGCACAAGTCTATACAGGGAAACCACCAGTGCAGCATGTGAGAAAAATTAGGGCAAATGTGATGGATCTGAACTACGAGATGAGGGGCCTGAATGTTACATGTGACAAATTGTTCACATCATGCATATTAGGTCAAGCTCTTCTCAAACGCAATATCACAATTTTTGGACAACGAGGAAAAAGAAAACTGAACTCACTTATCTGTCAAGTAAAGGTACCGCTCGCAGGTCAAAACTATTTTACAAGAGACACTGCAGTTGTACCCTATATCCCAAAGAAGGACGAAATTGTTCTAGTGAGCACATTGCGTTACACCGTGGAAGTAAGCAACTGAGTAGATAAGATACCTAAGATGATACTCGACTACAATAGCGCAAAGAGGGTAGTTGACTCGCTGGATATAAGCTTATTGCCACGCATGCATGCAGGAAGAAAACTTGTCGTTGGCCCATAACAGTATTGTACAATATTGTTGATAAAACAGCATACAATGCTTTCATGTGGTGGATATAAATTAGTCCCATTTGGAATAAAAATCTTCTCCATAAGAGAATAATATTTCTTGAGGAAGTGGAAATACATTTTAATACCCCGTACATTGAAAATAGAAAGCGACTGCCCCGAAATGAACCAGCAGGGCTAATTTTAGGAAGATACAAGCTGCAGATTCTACTGCACAAGGACTTAGTAGCTCCATAATAGCTTACAATAAGGCTATATGCAAATTTTATCCCTTCAAATGGGACAAATAATCGCATATCATTTGCTCTAATTGTAACCTGAATATTTTTAGGTTCCGTTTCATGTTATTGTCCAGAATGTCAAAAGAAATGCCCTATCAATAACTTGTACCCATTATTGCCTTCAGTGCTAACTGTTATGCATTATTAGTGTCTTATTTCTTCATATTATTGTCGGTATAGACAATAGTGAAGTATTAACAATATTTTGAATTCAAAAATTTCTTTATCGGCGTGTAAAATGCAGTGAATTATTAGAATGTTGAGTCCGATCTATATATTGGTGCAATGGCATACATATTGAATGATAAGTTAATATTTATTCAACAAAAATTATTGTTTAGAGATGGCTTTATTGTACTTACTAACGTTATAACACATAATAACTAGAAAAAAACTTCAAAATTTATTGCTTAAATTTTCAACATCTCAGCATCCTGGGTCATTATGACCCGAAGAAACACGTGTGTATAGTAGTTTTAAGGAAAACAGTAGGGTTAAGGAACGCAGTGGAAATACAGTGGTGATATGGCTGAAGGAAAGTCAAGTACATGGCGCAGGTAGAAAAAGAGTTCTGTTTCGCTGAAGGAAAAAACCGGTTCCACAGAGAGGTCTGTCAGATCCGTCCGTTCGCTCTGGGGATCAGGAGAAGAATGATAAGTACCATAAGAAGGCGATAAGCAAAGAAAGCTATAGAGCGTCTTCTTATCCGTTTCACCCTAACGTGGCAGCGCTCCATAAGCTCAGAAACCTAGATAAATCGCTGCTGTGCCGGGTACAAGCACTAAATATTACTTAAAGACTATTAATCACTTATTATGTTTACAGTCGCCTTTAAACACTAACCTGAAAGTTTGAAGCTTCAAGGCGCTATCATAACGCTGACAGCGAGTGAAGAAATCGGTTGACAATTATTGTCCCATGTTACCCGGAAGAAGCGCCACAGGTGGGATGAAATATCTTCGTGTCATTTTGACGTAACCGAGAGGGCTCTGTATTTCAATGGATTTTGGACCCAAGCGTTATCTCTCTCTCTCTCTCTCCGACCAATTCTAGAGATAGCTTGGGAAAAAATCCGAGGATTACTCCGTGATAAGGACGTAAGGTGCGCTCTCGCCAATCAGGCAAGTGAACCTTTCCAAGCACATGTTGGTGTTTCGGGGCAATCATTAATGCTTGAATTCTGGATACATGCGCATATTACTCTTTCTGCTATGTTTCTACATGCAGAAGGTATTGAATTAGTCCTGCGTTGGAACAGACGTGGCGATAATTTTATGGATGGTTTGAACTCTTGGTTAATGTGTGAAGATTTGGCACTCTACCACCTTCTTAGTCTTTGTAATGAGGCCGAGCCAAGTTGGGAGTGCGTGTGATTTGTTGTGCCAGTCAATGTCTTTGCTCCGTCCGTGGGGTGTTTTGGGGGCAGGAGGAGAAGGAGGGAGGCTCCTTGAGCCAGCGTAGACCGTTTCTTAGTGCGTGGCAGCTTGATAACTGTCGTAGCATGATTGGAAACGTTGAAATTGATATCTTTCCATGGGCACTTAGTTAACCTTGGTGGAGCCAGGGAAGATGTCGTGTGGTGGGACTATTCCGTTGAAGTGAAATTTCTGACCGTATAAGTTATTGTTGTGTAGTGAATGCTGTTGCAACTAGGACGATTTCTCTGGGGTTACGTCGTTACATAACTTATTTCTATTGTGAAGTGTTTTTGCACAGTTTTACGATTGGCCGCTCGTCTCGCCTTTACTGATGTACGTGGTCATGCAGGATTGTGGGTGTATTGCTCTTTTAATAAGGTGTATTTCATCATGATTAATCAGAACTCTGGGTAAGTCCAAATCGATTCCCCCCATAAAAATGATGAAGTCGTGAACGATCGCTAAGCTTTTAGTCCATTATAAGTTTTGGCTTGACCGTTTGTCATAGAGCCAATTAGGCGTTTGTGTTCTCACTTCACCCATTCAGTCAGGGGTCACAAGGGCCTGTGTTGGTTAATGGTGCTCAATTGTTGGCTTGGTTTTAACTCGTCAATACTGCTGTATTTTGGCCAGTCAGAAAAGCGGCGTTGTGTTGGATCCTCGTGGGCAGTGTGTGTTGGTTCGCTGACATGAGGAGTGCCGGGTTCTCATCCAGATGATGTTTCGGGGATTATTGAGTTTCTTGTCTAGTTACTCAGTGTACCAAATATTTCGCTTACATCAACGGCAGAAAAGGTTTTCATATCGTAACTGGCCTCACGACCTCGATGTATTCATACCTTTCGTCCTTGGATTTTATGCTGTGTTAAACTGGTAGTGTTCGGCGAGCCTACCGATTTAACGAGTGTAAGGGTTGAAGAGTGATTTTGTGTGTTGGATACTAAAATTGTATTTTAAAATGCATTCTGGAAACGCGGTACAGGGTGTGAAGATATGTTTTGTTTCCTCTCCTGTGGATATTACGCGGTGCCATGAAGATAACAATTAATGGGATTATATAGTGACTTTTTATTCCACTTAGGACATGTGGTCGAGTCGATGAGGGAGTGTAGAAAATCAAAATGGAAGTGAATATCACGTTATTAGACTCTATTTCTAGGGTTCGTGAAGTCTTAGGACAGGGAAGATAACTAATCGGATACAAGGTGTCTCGCTACGGTGTCAAATTACGGGTTTAATTGGCTGGAGTCATTTTTTAATGTTAAGACTGTGCTCTAATGTAAACGTTGGCATTGTCTTCCCGTGGCATGGATCTCCTCTAGCCAATAATCAGTGCCAGAAGAATCATCATAAGTGTGAGAATCAAGATCTTAGTTACGTCCTCCCTCCATCTGAATGCTTCCGCGATGAGGTTTCATTAGCCTCCTGCATCTTTGCATTGATAACCGTGTTCGCCATCGTCCTCTGTGGACTAAGTGCCTCAAATTAATGAGTACCCATTGCGTAAATGTGCCTTCTCCGTGCTCGCTGGCCACTTATCACTCGTACAGTATGACCCGAGTCTATCATTCTAGAAGATGTCTTTGTGCAACTCTACCGTAACAACTGGTGTGATGGTGCGGAACTTCGCTGACTATTCTCGAGTCAAATGGTGTATGTGCGGTGCCGAGTGAGCTCATCCTGCCCCCCTCCCCCCCAGGCGGAGGGGAGACTGCCACCATCAGTGAAACCATGCGCCTGTGGTACGCCCTCGTGAGTCGAGAAGACCCATCCTCCTAATTGGCGGTGACCCTCGTTTCGGAATGGTGAAAATCTTATCACATTTCCATTTATACCTAGCAAACGTCAGTATTAACTTCAGGGTTGCACATGCCGGAAGCCATGCGGTACTCAACCAATTTATTATTATGTAATTTAGAGTCGGTGAGTTACATTACATCAATATACCTGAATGTATTGTCGGAGGAGCTAAGGGAACACTTGGGTTGTATTCACGATTGCTCTGAGGTCTCGGTAACGAATACTTATTTGGTCAAATTATTGAAAACAGTATTTTCTGTTTCGAGTATTTGACTTTGTTTTGTTTAAATTTTAAGCAAGGATTTCGAATGCAATTTAGTATTTGATTCGGTTTCTTGATGATATTTGACTTCCTCAAAGTATTGGCTTTCCTCGGAATGTCTTGTACTTAATCACTAAACGTGAAACGTGAAAAAAATATTCATATGCCAGTTGATTAATATAATTTTTCTATAAAACAACTTTTGTTGCCTTCGAAATTTATTTATTTTAAATTCGGCACCCCTGTGGTTTCATAAAACGGCAGACGTTCATTCCTCCAGGGGTCCACTCTCTCACCCACTTATTCGTCTCCCTACCCCACCCCAATTGGGCAGGGGGTCGTATCCACCCCGTGCGTGAACCTCCGCGTGGCACTTGCCCACCGGTGGACCAGCGCTCTATCGCCGCTTGTGGTCCCAAGCGTTAACATTGTCATTCCTGGTGCGCCCAAGGTATCGTCTTTCTTATTGTGGTCCGCCATAAATAGATACGAAGTCATAATATCGTGATATTTCCCACGCTGCGCCCGGTGAAGGACGTTCGCATGCTAGGCTCTTAAGGTAGTATGAGCGAAATATTATTTTACTTAGAAATCAATGTATTTGGTCTCATTTTAAAGAAAAATATCTCACCCTCCTAATTACACCAAAAATTCGACCCCTTACCTCATTACTTTTGAAGATATTAGCCAAAAAATACCAGCCTGTTTACATGGGAGATGGTACGTGTGTAAAAAAACCAACAGCGTGTAGTTTGTATGTTTTCTTAACTATTTTTGAAAATTAATCATGTCACCGCAGTGTCACAAAAAACCTTCCGTTTGGAAGGAGTTCAAATCGCATAGCACGAAAAAAATGAGTCAAGTTAAAGACTTATTTAGATATTTTCATTTAATTACTTAGAATATCTGTCATATAAAACTATATTACTGCACCGCTAATTATGTAATATTTAATTCGTGTGTCTCATAGCTGGTGAAATTAAAACGTATAATTCGAATATGGTGTGTATTATGACTTGGGGACTATCTCGCTCAGTCTACCTTAAGGCACCCAATGTTTATACGGTGCTCTTTCGATAGAGTGGGTTCCTTAACACGAGCATGTATCGAAATTGACGCATAGAACATTGGATGACTCTCGAAATGAGTTATTTGGGGAATTGCGCTCTTCCGGGGTGGCATTGGAATTTACGATGGATCCTCTCGCCTCATCCCCCGTCAGCACTTTTACCGCGCCCCATCGTACTCTCCCCGTCGACTGCACCCGAACGGAAGGTCCATCAAACTTAGTCGAGGCGGTGGAGCCCAGTATTTAGCGTGTGGACGCGCTTCATAGATAGCATTATTCATTTGTTAACTTCTGTTTTTTATTTCACTCGCTGTTCCACTAACTTGGGAATTGCCATTTACGAGAAAGGTTCAATGCACTTTGGTGACTAATTAGAATTTAGACTACTTTTACGATAGCAACGTAATCGATATTAAGCAAGTTAAGTCGCTTATAGAATGGCAATCTCGTGCTAAGGTTGTTTGCATTTATCTTTATTGCGTGCATCATGCTTGCTTGGGGTCGTAATTTTGTTGTAAGTTCAGCTGGGCATTTTTATTATTTCGTGTAAATTTATATTGTAATCCTTATAGCAGTAAAATTAGGTTAATGACCTCTGAAAACAATGTGCTACCACGATCCGCCGGTTCTATCATGTCAATAGCGTTGCAAATCGTGTCTCGCCTTACCAATGCACGCTGAGCAAAGCTGTGGGATCTTCTTCACTACGCTCTATTTTGCCAACTTCCAATTTCATGTTTGGGAGAGTGTTGATGCGATAGGAATTTTAAGAATGTGTTGAACTACGGGAGGATAATGCAGTATATGCGCCATTTTTCTCTCTATGATGGATTTTGTCGAAACAGGAATCTAAGAAGTTGGGATGATATCCCTTGAGATATTTCGGAAAGAGGGCTGTGCGTCTCTGGTAGACTCGGAGCTTTCACCGCTTTTCTAGTGCCCACGGTCTGGTTTGTATTGCGGCCATGGCGAAGGGAGTAGTAAGTTACTTTTTGCTAAACTACATTTTTAGAAGTCTAATATATAGGGATAAATCCCAGACTTTAGTTGAGGTCCTTCGCATTAAACTTGCTTCTGTTTGCTCTGGAGTATTGATCTGCAGTATTAGTGACGTAATCTGTTTTCATTGGCAACGAGAGTAGTATGAGTGACTCCCTAGCCGTATACTAGGTTCCAATGGGATGTCTCGTTTCCACGTGTGGCACGCTCATTATCATGGCCAAAAAGTGAAATCGCAGATTTTTCTTTCCTTTCCTTCTTAAAACAGAGGAAGTCTCACCTTATCGTGCAAAATTTGTCACCGCTCATGTCCAGTTTACCTGGATGCATAGTAGCGTTTTTTTGCTGTCTTCAATTTTTGCCGTCGCCTTTATAATCCATACTGTAACCAATGTGAATACAGCAACTGCCATAAGCTCAAGGGGAGGTTGTTTAATTAAATGAATGAGTGGAATTCCACATATGATAGTGACAGCACAATAGGAAACTATGAGTGCGACGTGTACACGAATTATTGGTTTAAATGCATCAATATTTCACTCAATTTTCGCTCTTTCTTTCGTCTCTGCCGACGCGGAAGCTATTAATATCTGTGCGGTTTTGTGGAAGTTGCTCTCATCCCAACAATTGCTTGCTACTTTTTATGGAAGCCGCTTAGTTTGGCAACCGGGTGTAATGAAATCTGGAAAGCGATTAATGATTGTCCCAACTTATTTATTGGGAAGCCAGATAGAATATCATTCCGTTGCATTTCTTCATTTTAGTGTGAAGTTAGTAAGTTTTATTTACATAGGTGTGGTATCTGCATTGTATCTCAGCAAGGCTCGCCTGACTTCTTATCTTTTTTTGAGTTGCGTCACCATTTCGGAAAATTAAATGCCGTGAAAGGATATCACGAGGTTATCAATTCTGTCAAGATGTTATTTTCTTGCGTAAATGTTTTTGTTTGGCGTTATGCATGGAAATTTCTAATGACATCGCCGTAAAAGATTTCCGTGCTGGTTATTTTTTTTTATATCACCACGGGCCTGCGTCGGATGGACTGAGCGTGTATCTCCTGCAAGGTAGTCCTGTGGTCAAGACGAGGCGTATTTTTTAAATAACCGTATGAAGCCAAGCGTAAAATGCTCTCTGGTGTTTCTAGTATATTTTTATCTGCGGAGGCTCTGGTGTAGATTAGCTGCAACCCTCCTCTCCGTGAATCACGGTCGGTTGGGGCTTAAGCTGCGCACTTGCCATCCTGAGATCGCGGACACGGAATCCTGATAATCCGTTTTCACCACCTACTAGTAGAGCACGGTGAAAGCTCTGAGAAAGAGAAAGCTTATATTCGATCCAAAGGTCATGTTTTGCTTGTCATATTGCTGGAAATCTCGCTTCTCAAAGTTGCAGTTTATTTGGCTAGTCACTCAGAAATTCTTTCATGCCTTGTACTGCTCAGGCAACTTCTCAATTCATTTCTTTCTATAGTTTCAACCTTCGGTATTAATTATGAATTTTCTTCGCTGATTAATATATCCTGTGTCATTCCGAAGTTCTTTAACCCCTCATGATGGTTCGGAAGTAAGTGGCTTGGCTTCCACTTGTTGCTCCAAGTACTGATCCCCTTCTGATTGTGGCTTAATGTTCCAATTTCCCTTTTTAGAGACATGAATTAACTGGGTGCTGCCGCCATCGATTCACTATATCCGACGGAACTCGAATTCGTCTGGGGAATCGGGTTGGTGTGGTGGCTAGAGTACTCGCCTACCACACCGGCGGCCAGGGTTCAAATCCCTGCAGATGCGGATGTTTTTCAGAGGAAAGCCGATCCCTACTTGAGTGTCTTATGGAGGGCACTTCAAGTTCAGTACTCCGTCTGTCGGATGAGATGAGGGCGACTTTCGTTAAGAGTAGGCTAATGCCGACGCCGGGTGTCTATCCACCCTTCCTCCCTTACCTATCCCCTATGGCGCAAATGATCTTAGCCTTCGGTCGCCTCCCCAAAAACCCATCCTATCGAATTCGTCAGTCGTCGACAGAAATCATTTCCTCACGGTACGCGTGGAACTTTCTGCTTCGGCTCTCGCTCTGCCGTGCTCTCGACGGGAATCTCGAGTAAGTTAACGCGTCGGCTGTTCCTCGCCGGAAGATTATGTCGCCGCCGGCTCTAGGTGGTGATGCCGACGGGGGGCGATAATCGGCTCGCGGGGGATCGCCCATAACGTTCCCACCTCGCGCCGCTTCCATCCGTCATTCCCTGCAGTGAAGTGGTGACGTAAGGCGGGAAACGTAAACTACGCGGAAGGTGCTCGCTAAGGGAATCTCTCGGCCGTGAAAGGCCGTGCGTTAAGCTGGGTTCACATGCATGCGGAATCTGCGGAACGGCGTGTCTGCGGAAAGCCTGCGGAGCGCGCAGAAAGGGAATGAAGGGCCGAATCTTTGGGCAGAAATATAATTCACCCTTATTTGGACGCCGTGATAAGCTGACACTAAGACTCTCCTCTACTTATCGTTTACTATATTATTTGACCTAGCGCTTGAACCTAGAACGACTCTTTTTGGATACATATTGCTTTTGATACTGTTTGGTTTCCCGTTTGGACCCTGCTTTCACCTGGACTTCGGAATTTCGGACTTCGGATGATTTGCGCTTCCTCTCTCTTTTGGAAGGGGAATCTGTTAAGTCCTCATAGTGCAATTTTCCTGAAATCATAGCTTTGAATGTAAATACAACTAGCCTAGAGAATTGAATATCTCATGACATATTCCCCCAGGATCTAACTAATCTTGGGATTTACGTTGCCTGATCAGCTAATTATTGTTCCAAGGTTTTATGACTAATTATACTAATGGTGGTACAGTTTGTTGACTGTAAACAAGGATGAGAAATCAGTCTGTCTTATATTCTAACAGGATCATTCAAGTATGTGGCTGACCATGAGCAACATACACTCGGCCGGAAATCGAGGGGTCCGGGTTCGAATCCCGGTCAAGGGGGATTCTCCGTGTAATTTCGCACAATTCATACACTTTTATATCCACATGACCTTTGATTATGATATTCTAAAAATTATCACACAACACATATACGTCAATGGTTGTTCCTTTCGTGAATTCGAAGAGTGGTTTACCTGGGTTACTTCATGAGAGTATTGCATAATTTAGAGGTAGATTCAAGGCATAGGCAAGTAATTGGAAATACATGTATTAACCTGATGGATTTAGTCATAGGTGGTGTAGATTCAGGGAGGTTAAGCAGGGCAAGAAATCAAAATTTCATTTATATTAACCTCCACGGCCTTTTCAAAATTTATCCTAAAGTCAGCCTTACACTTCTACAATTCCACTTTCACGGCTTTGCGAAAGAAATAGATCTGTATTTTCTTTGTTTTCATTATGCGCAGGCGACTATTTTCGAGGGGTCTGACTTCACGTTTAGCCTTCGGAAAGGTGAAAATATCAAAACTTTCTGTCTGCACGTTCCGCGGGCTTAAGCTCCGCCCCCTGCGGAACAGACTCCGCCCACTCTTCTGTGATTGGCTAGATGTATTTCCGTACGCACGCAGTTCCGCAGATTCCGCATTCATGCGAACCCAGCTTTAGCGCCTTTCGCCCCACGGGCTCGGTCGTTTTGGCCTGGGACGCGTCTCATTTGCTGGCCACGTGGATTCTCGGTGATGCAGCAGAAGCGTGCGCGTCTATGGAAAGGCCATCGAAGGCGTGCACCCTGAACGATTTCGAATAATCCTCTTATTTCCCTGTTAATAATCCTAGTTTGTCGTCGAGCCTGCGACGGGATTACTCCATATCTGTTGTCTTGCTCACTCTCCCTTTGATTACACAGGCCTGCAAATTTTAGGATCTCGAACGCTTTTTTTATTGCTAAGAGTTCTTTCTGTCGCCATTTTGTGCGCTGAATCCGAATCTACTCACTAAATTTGACGATCACGTCACGGTTTTTAGGTATTTTAACCTGGAAAGGTCAAAAATGGCAAATTTTAGGTTTATTTGAGCTTCGATATCTCAGATACCAAAGGCGATAGAGTAATTCTGAGGACGGCTTCGAAGTCTGTGTTAAAAAATGCATAGAATACATCTATGAAACCTTGAAAAACTAGAGTTACCATAACCTGTATTAACTTGGCAGCTATCAACAACTTCATTTATAACAATTTATTAAAGTGAGGAAAACTTGAACAAACCACAAAAAAACACCACCACGACCCGGGTTTCGACGGCTGAGCGTCATCATCAGGTGATACAAAAAATGTACAGCAAACCCTTATATTCTATCAGTCAGTGATAAGAGAGGGGGGGGATGAGGGGAAAGAGTTATAAAGTATAAACTTCATTTATATTCAATATATAATTTGAGTGAACAAATTTGAATTATAAGATGCAGGTTATGAAAACAATAGTTTTTTCTAGGTTTCATAGGTGTATTCCATGTAGTTTTTAACGCAGACTTCGAATCCGTTTTCAGAATCACTCCATTACCTTTGGTTTCTGAGATATTCGAGCTCAAAAGACAAAAACATTGCCAGTTTGACCCTTTAAGAGTGAAATTTCTCATAATACTGACGTGATAGGCAAAAAAGGTTCGTGAGTTGATTCGGATTCAGCGCTCAATATTACGTCGGAAATGGCGCATAGCATCAGAAAAGCATACCCTTGTTGGTATGTGTTATCAATCTCGACGATAGTTGATCGGTGTCTTTCGCGATCTGTCACAATAGATGGGCATGCTTGTTTACTTCTACGTAATGCCATGAAGGTCACCTCATGAGGGAGTGGCAGGGGGTGAGTTATCACACTCTAGATATGCTCTTTACCATAATATAGTCAATTAAACTGCAACTATAATGCATTGGCAGAAACCTGCAAGCTCTTACCAGAGGTGAAATTCGACCGACATTCACTATACTATAGGCATGATATCACTGTCATAAAGATTATTTGTAATAATTTGTTTTGCAACTACGTAAACGCACGGAGATACGAGAGTCATGCAGAATTCATGCGAAAAGTGCGGTTATTGCAACGTTACAGACTAAAGTACAAGTATCAGTGAGCCTATCAACTATTTTCGTAATCTACCTATCGACAAACATGGTTTGAGATCTCTTCGGATGCTTTGTAATAATTAGGTAAAACTTAGGAATAGTTGTGATTTATTTTCATTCCAAATGTAAAACAAAAATTTTAATACGACATAATATCACCAGAAAGTATATAAAAATATACTCGTTCCTGGGAAAAGTTTTAGGATTATTAGTGTCGCATCCCTGTAGGTAAAATCCACTGTAGGAAAACGACAATTCAAGAAGGGGTTTGAAAAGCGAAAAAAGAATGTTTGGTTGATCGACACCACAATACTTTAAAAGTTTACGCAGGCGTATCAATTTTTCCTTCGTCTACCGTCCAAATCTCTCATACCACCGAAATGCTTGTTGTAGTGTCTCTACCTGTCTATTTCCGCCTGGCATGTGGTGAGATAAAGGTTCACCTTCCAAAGAGAACTTTTATTCTAAACTCAAGCCTTATTTATAATAGTAAAATGGATACCGAAAGACTCTGCTATGACTGAAGCATCTTCGTCTCAATATTTTGACGTGCTCAGCGAGTAAGATATCTATTTGGCTGAATGCTTCCCAGTTTTCCCGCTCGCATTTGTCGGAAGACTGTTTTATATTGGTGCTCGTGGGAGATGTGGCGTTCAGCGCCCTTTTTATTTTTAATGCCTAATTACCTGAGCCTTGATTCACTATAGTCATCACGTTACTTGTTAGACGATACTTCAATTCATCAACTCATTCTGAATTACACTCTTGTGTATTAATTTCCATTACATCAAAGTTAGCAATTCATTCTTGAATGGAATATTCTGTGTCAGAAGACAATTGCGAAATTCCACAGAGGAAATATCATTCGCCTTGACCGGAAATGGATCCCGGATCCCTCCATTGCCGGCTGAGAACTTTAGCCAGTTTGACAAAACTTAATTTTAATCGCCTTTCTCCTCGGCTTTGAACACCATGTCCCATGTGTGGTACATTAGCCGAAAGTGTCTCACCCAAGTTAAATTTGCTATGTTTATTGTGAAAGATCCTGCAATAGATGCACGTCACTGAATAAACATCAAAGTAATGCTAACGGTGTATCCTTAAGAGGAAATTGTTTTCTGTAAAAGTAATGGGTAATTCACTTGCTAGAATTTTTAGTGGGGTAAAAACCACGCTAAAAAGAAGCTCTAGCCCTATCAATGGAATCACAAAGGATTAATGGGACTGATACGTAGGAATCACGTAGGGATGGTTTAGTGTGCTAGAAATGAGTGAAAGTGAGTGCCAACTTTCTGAATCCACTGCCAATTTGTATATTAAATCACTTTACACAAATCATAACTCTAGAGCTGCCTGCATGCCAACTATCGTCGAAATCCGATACCCGACTTTTGTATGCTCCCCTTGTGAGTAGCATTGTGGGAGAAGTGCACCTCGACCGTCCAAATGATCAATTTAGCAAATACCCTATAAATCTAAGGAAAGGATGGCGTACATCGGAACGCTGTCAGTAAATTATAACCGTATATATTTCCTCTGCCATAATTCTTCATCGAACTCGAAACAGAAACTAACTTTTTAATGATCCATGTTGCGCCTTCTAGTATTGGAAAGCAGGGACGCTTATTGACAGCTGGAAGCGTCTCTGGAAATGCAGTTCAGATGAATATCAAGGGATTATATCTTTGTTCTGCCATTACGGCAGCAGTTATCGAAATCAGAAGTGTCGCAGGCATAAAACAGGACATGCCTGCTCTCACAAGCATGGCACTTAATGGCTGACGCAGCTCCCCATGCTGGCTCATGAAAATTGATATAAAATCAATACCATGGAAGGGGTGAGGCCGTTCTTTTGCCTGCGCGACGCGTCTGAATGAGTGAAGCGCAAATCAAATGTGATCTTTGTTCTAGTGAGAGTGTCGAGTGGACTATTCGAGTCGGATGTCCCCTTATGAATTTTTATCACATGTATGCCATATGTATGTGAGGATCACTGAATGGGACTGCCACTCTAGCGTATGGCCTCTGGGAAACGAAATGCCCTTGCAAAATGATCTTAGCAACCTAATGTAATTTTACATCCGAATCCGGAGTTAAAGACCTAAATGGGTTAGGGGCGTGAATTCGTTGATGGTTTGGTGTAAAGCAAAGGCGATTTGACACAAACGAACGAGTCGACTTCAAGCATTGGCGTCTTCGGGTGGCCCTCCAAGACACGCACCTTATCGCTAAGTGCTCTACCCACTCCCCTCGCTCCCCTTGGTAAATCTGGGCGGCTAATGTCTCGGTGCTTGCCTTCATTCCTCTCCTTTCCCCAACCCACCGTCCCTCCGTCCCTTCTGTCGCCCGCCCTCGTTTCTCGGCCGGTCCTGAGAGAGTCAGCCGAACCGGCGCTTGGGGTGTCAGTGGCTGCGTCCTCACTGCCTCACTGCGTCCACATGCCTTTTTTCCTCTGCGCTCGTTTGACCGGAGCAGGTTGAGTTCCCGGCCTGCGTTCCTGGTGGGCAGTGGTAACCCACGTAACGATAATAATAATAATAACAAAAACATTTATTGATGTTCTGTGGCAAGCCACCGAAGAACAAGTACACGAGTTACAACATAAGAAAAGAACAAAAAACAGTCGACACAAAAAAAGGCACCAAACTAATGTTTAAATTCCATAAATTATAGGTTTCCATAATTTTGCTGTAATCATTAAGAACATGACACTTTACAATTTATTACAATTATATTTATAAAGTGAACAATTTACATTAGGTATCTTTACAAGTACTTATAACAAGTAGTTATAATAGCTAGTTATTACAGTGATACTTATAAAATAAACAATTTTAATTAGGTATCTTGAAACAAGTAGTTATAATAGCTAGTTATGAACGATGGCAAACTGTTATTTTTGCTCAAATCATTTGGCAAGTTATTCCACAACTTTGGCCTGCTGGGAATTACATTTGGGCCAAGTAGAAAGTAGACTAACAAAAAGGGTTTGTTTTGCTTGAATCTCGAAATCGAAGCATACCCTTTCAGGAAATAAGGAGGAGGCAATAGTGTACCACTGGACCATTATCTTACGTTTGCTACCTGACAATTATAGGTTGGTTGTGCCAAAAAGTCTTGGGAAAGTCTTGATTAACAGTGAAATTAAACAAAATAAGTTAGAGGAAAGTACAAGGCATGTCACTATTTATCACTTATGTAAGCTAAAAGATTGGTGAATGTATTCATAAAAGATAGGTGCGAAAATTCCTCAGGGGAAAAATAATCAAATTCAAAGGATAAGTTGATAGAAGGCACACACCCTTTGGGTGGCTTGCAGAGTATGACGTAGATATAGGTGAAGGCATTTGCTAAAAATTGAATTGTGATGGAGTTTCCCTGGCTGTTAACCGTAAGTGATGAAGTAGATACAAGAAAATATTTCAAAACATCTACATGGGTCGTATCCTGTAACTCGTATCACCGGTGATTAGCCTGCATAATTGAATTGATTCACTTACTGAACTCTCTTTACATGAATAATGGTATCAACTATGACTGTTTTCGTGCTTTTTATCGTGGCAGTTCCAAGTATGAGCTTACTCATGCCCACGAGGGTGGGACATGGATGCCGATGTTAAATGTCAAATACCTTTCATAAATTTTAACTGAGCATAATCTTAATTTACGGGGGAAGTTGATAAGTAAAGAGTCCAAATTAAATGTAATTATTTTATAGTACGTTGACTTAATTAACCACGCTCTTGAGTCCTACCTTCGCAAGTTTTCTCGCTCATAAACACCAGATGATTGATCCGATGTCATGAGGGAAGTGAGCAAAGATATCAAACCAATGATATATTGTATGTAATGTTAAAACTATTATTCCCGCATATGCCCTAAGGAATGCTGTCTTCTTTCGTATTCCCGATGATGATTTACGGAAGATAAGGGCGTATTTCATTGGAGCACTTGTTCATTACAGTCTCCCCTTAAAATTATTCTACAATTCTCCACGCAAGCTGAGATTTCAGTTGTGGACAAAGAAATTATGATCCAAAAGCTAATGTAAATTCACAAATACCACAAGCTTTAGGCATTCAGCAAAAAGTAGTATATGTCCAGGAATAAATTGCTATTAAATTAAAACAAAATATATTGAGGAAGATTACATGGATTGTTGTAAGCTAAGGAAGATTACTAAGTTGAAAACATATTAATGGTTTCCGAGGGTAATTAGATAACTTCATAAACTACTACATTTCCTCAGTAATCATTACTTGTCACTTCAATACTCTGTTGATGGTACACAAACCCGTTCTGGAACCAATATATATGTGTGTGTGTGTGTGCATTATAATATAATCCATTAAAATATATTTCGATATAGAAATTGCTCTATTACATGAAATTTGGAAAACATCTGCGTATTTAGTTATGTGTCTTCATGAAAGAAATGTTCATGGAGGTCCCAATTGTGAAATATGTTCGTCACTTGTTGCTTACTACAAAACTTGGGTTTCATTCACAATTTCTTTCCCTAGTTACGTGGTAACAGGGGTGAGCCAACCGTGGTTAGAAATCCAGCTACAGTTGATGCTAACTGGTGTTTCGATTACCCAATTTAACCCGCGTCAGAGCTAGCTAGCGTAATGGAAACAAGGTATCACCGGCCCAAGTGTTGTATGCTGCATCTAGAATCCGAGGCAAGCGTGTCATTTCACCTTATACCCGTGGGTGGCGGAAGATTTTTCTAGGAAAAGCGCTAATTCATGTGTGCGTTTTCCTCACTTTACGTTTTCCCCAAAATCTCGTTCTTTGCGTATTATTATTATATTATTATATAATTATTAAAATTTCGGTCATATGTATCTTTCAGTGCCTCTACCTCTGACACGTTTTTCAAACAAATCTATACCGTGAGTGAATGGTCACCCTCATCCTCGACCATACCCGAGCAGCGCCCCTGGCAAAGACTGTCGGATTGATTCTTCTTGAGCGCACGAGCTCATTGGCCCCCGAGTCCTTGCCCTCCTGATATCTATGCATCGTAAATTGCTCCCGGAAAACTTAACCGTTGGGCACTCCGCTGTTCCGCTCTCGAGTTGCGAAGTTCAGATAGGCCGAGCGGGTTGCGATTATCGGCGTCACGGATTGTTAAGCCTTGGACACGTCGGGACGCCTTAGTGCGGCGTCAGTCAAGTTTTCAGCATTGCTGGCTCTCGTTTCGTCTAGCACGTGTATTTATATCCGTTGTCTGGGCGAGCCATTTGCCAACCAGCCGATCGCTTTCGCTCGACGCACTGCTCCAGTGTGTCTCCGTCGTCGGGCGGCTTCGGAGAGTCACCCTAGAGCGATGCGTGAGAAGTCCAATCGGATGCGAATGGCTCGACATTGGCTTGGAACCGTGCGCGACATCCTCGTGCAGGTCTCTCGATCGCGCTTTATCGCCTCGCGTAAAAGGGTGGTCGCGCTCGACCACCCTTTTACGCCTGCCGTTCCTGTCACAGTTTCCATCGTGTTGCTCGACACCTTTCGACGACTTTCGGGTCCAAAATGTTGTTTGAATGTGGGACAAATCCATCCGCCGGAAGGACTTGGGGCTCGGGTTGGTGTGGTGATTAGAGCGCTGGCTAACCATACGGGCGGCCAGGGTTCAAATCCCTGCAAAGGAGGATGTTTTTCAGAGGAAAACCCGGTTCCTGCTGGAGTGCCTTGTGGAGGGCACTTCAAGTACAGTACTCCATCTGTCGGATGAGACGTTAAACCGTAGTCCCCTTGGCGCCTATCGTTAAGAGCAGGCTAATGCCGACGCCGGGTTTCTATCCACCCTTCCTTCCTTACCTATACCCTATGGCGCAAAGCTGTCGATCACCTCCCCAAATATCCAATCCGGAAGGACTTTCGTTAGTGTGATCAGAATCGAGACCAATATTTTGAGGAAAGTAATGTAACAATTACATAATAGTGATGTTATTGTTGGAGGAATATGAAAACTAACCCTTCCACTCCAAAGTGGATTTGTTATCCACGCTCCAAATTTATTATCCACGGTCTTCGTTTCGTTTTGGTTCAGCGTCACGTGGCGCAAATGATGTGATACACTCCCGGGAACGATGGTGAATCGAAGCGAAGCCCTAATCATGAATAATAATGTATACATTCGAAATAGAATTGCTTGTACCACAAACAGATTATTACTGATAATAATCATTTATTTAAATTAGTGGATTCACGTCATGCTTAGAGTATGAAATAACTACCTAGTCCTAATTTCGCCCTCAATTAAGGCGTCATTATCAATTCCCTCTTATTTTTTTATCTTTGTAACTATTTTTGTGTTATTGTGATGGTGAACTAACATTCAAGCTATAGTATTGAGAATCGGGGAAATCTATTGGTATGTTTATACTTATTTTATACTTATATTGGTACTTGGTAAAATCAAGATAATGCTGGTGGAATATGTACAATTTATCTTGGGTGGTGTGACTATTGATATCAACGCCCAGAGGCGGTAAACTCAT
The DNA here is from genome assembly GCA_963169105.1 of Ceriagrion tenellum. Taxonomy (NCBI): domain Eukaryota; kingdom Metazoa; phylum Arthropoda; class Insecta; order Odonata; family Coenagrionidae; genus Ceriagrion; species Ceriagrion tenellum. Next base: position 13,625,524 of record OY720638.1, read on the forward strand.
GAATGATGCTTAGTTAATGAAATTCATTGTGGAAAGTATAGCTAGATGCTCTCCATGTGTCATCCAACCTCTGGCTTCTCTTAAAGTTCTGATTCTCCGTTGAGCACCTCTTTCAATTTTGCGCTTGAATGATGATCCCGAAACAATATTTTTAAGACAGTCGCATGCCAAGGTTCAAACAGATTTCACTTAACGATAAGAGCTAGATTTCAAGCGTTCACATTTATCCCCTTAAACAAATCTCCCTTTGTTGCTAAATATTGGCCGCGCTGCAGTCTTGATTATAAAAAATATTATCCCCGATGGAGAGCCTCGAGTTGTACGTCAACCCTGTAAACCGCGACCTGGGGGCGGAGTGTTTTTCTATCAACCACTATTTCTTTCTGTGATTTAAGATAAGTGTGGTTTGTTGATGAAAAGTATAGGCGGGTATCCATGGTGTTTTTTTGCATTAGTTGGGTTTTTTTCCTTTAGTCCCGATTAATGTGAGACACTGACGCTCTTCAGTGAGCAAAATAGAGCCAAACGACCTGAAGATATTCCTTTGTCCGGGAATCTTCGATCGCCCGGTTTCTGGGAATCTTCGACGCTTGCCCTGCTAAAACATTCTGTACAGTTTCCTTATAAATACTTCCACAGAATTTCTTAAAAAGTTCTGTAGATATTCCTTAAAGTATTGAAACGCCATTTTACGGAATTCCCTACCACGTTTTGCAGAATACCTTAGGGTGTTCTGCAGAATACCTTATAATGTTCTGCAGAATTCCCTACGGCGTTCTACAGAAGCACTTTGACGCTCTGTAGAACTTACAAGCTCAAGGAAACCTCACGTATTTCCGTAGAGTTGCTGAAGTTCTACAGAACGGCTTGTAAGGGGTTATTTTGCTCTGCAGAAAATAGCTCTACAGAACATACGTTCTGTAGAGTCGGGCTCTCATGTTCCGTACAGATCCTTAGAAAAGGAACAAGTTCCGAAGAAAAAGAGTCAATTTCTGTAGAATTCCTTACGTTCTACAGAACAGCTTCTAAGGAATTTTTTAGCAGGGTGGTTTCCATCCTTTGCTTATTCCTCCCTTCTCTGGTTTCCACTTGCCCTCATGCTCAGCTCCTGTTATTCTTAAGTTCGTCGATGGCAATCGTTTGCACGTGGTGGTGATTTCAGCCGTGAGGAGCGCGGCGTTTTAGTGCCCAGATCGCGGGAGCGGTGCCTGAGGCGAGAGAGATCGATCGCGCGTCGTGGGACTTTTTTTGTTTCCTGGCTCTCTTCTTTTCACTCTGTTGTGAAAAACGCCACAGTTTAATTTTCTTTCGGCATCTCCAACGAATAATTTTTTATTTCGTTATTCACATAAGTGCGCTTCCTTCCTTCCACGCAAATTGAGATCGGTGAAGGGTTCAAGGTTGCACCAAGCTGTTAGGGTAGTCCGAGCGAAATATCATTTTATTTAGAAATCAATGAATTTGGTCTCATTTTAAATAAAAATATCTCCCCTATCCAATGACTCCCAAAATTCTACCCCTAACCTCATTACTTTCGGAGATATTTGCTAAAAAATACCAGCCCTTTTACATGGGAAACTACGTGCATGCACTTCAGAGAGACATTATTTACAAAATGAGGTATTTCTAACGCTGAGATGTCGTAAAAAAACTAACAGTGTTTAGTATGTATGTTTTCTCAACTGTTTTTGAAAATTAATCATGTTGCCACCGCAGTAGGTTTTTTTTGGTATTAAAAAAACCTTCCGTTTTGAAGGAGTTTCAAACGTACCGCGCGAAAAAAATGAGTCAAGTTAAAGATTTCTTTAGATATTTTCATTTAATTACTTACAATTGCTGTCATGTAAAACTATATTATTGCTCCATTAATAATGCAATATCTAATTGATGTGTCCTACGGCTGGTGAAATAAAAACGTATAATTCGAATATGGGCTCCATTATGACTAGGGAACTATCTCGCTCGGACTACCTTAAAGATCCTGTAATCTGTACTTATTTATCTGATAGCTGTCATTTTGAAAATTATTAATTAGGCTACATGGAATATTATTAGGCCAAAGCGAAGTATTTCATGCCAATTTATTGATTTTAAGTAAATGAAAATGATTCTGAAGTATTAAAATATGCAACGACCTGGAATCGACCTCGGATCCTCATCATTTGAGGTGAAAATCTTCCACTTCTTCCTCACTACGCTCTCTTATGTTGTTTTATTCTGGTTGCTATGGAATGATAATGCAATGAAATGCGCCATTACTTCCTCTTTCATACGAGCACTTGTATCATTTGACTTAAGTATTTTATGTCTGGAGATATCAAATACAAATCAAACACAAATTTACGAAAGGTTAAATTTTTCTTCTTCCCTTAATTAGGCAACGGATTTTAGAAATGGCAGATAAAGGTGTACAAATTACAGCATCTTTAACAGCTTGGTGCAGCCTTGAAAAATTCTCTGATCTGAATTTTCTCGATAGCGCTTTAATGTACTTGATAATTTGCTAAGATTCTTGGGGTGAATCGGTTTTGTATTCACATTAATAATAATTCGCTCCACCCTCTTACTCGTTCATTTGCTCAGACCACTCAGCGGCAAATACATGCATATAAATTATTCAAACAGGAAGGTAGAAAGAGAGTGGTTAGGAACACACAATGTTTTCCCATTGGAATCGGCCATCTTTACACCTTCACACCGCCATTATGTTTGTCATTTTTATGTGTTCCTATCCACTATCTTTCTACATTTCTGTTAGAACATTTATATGTGTATATCTATTTCTTCTAAAATAATTAACTCTTGGCTATCTCATGGACTCTCCCTGGTGGGGTATCGTGAGATCTGATGATAATAGATCCTGTTTTCTGCGTAAATTCGCAGATGTAAAGCAATTTTTACCTCTTTTGTTGTAGGGTTCGTTCACGATCGTGTCTTTCAAGAAGGCTAGCGAGGAAGTGATTGATATATTTCGGGTGAACCCTCAGGTGGAACTATGAATGAGGTAGAATGTGGTAGGAACGGGCAATGAGAGGCAAAGGGATGCTGTAGTCCGTGATGGAATGGAAGTTGGGATGTGGAGCCGGGGATGAAGGGAACTGCCCGAATGGAAGGAATGAGGAGAAGAAGAAGCTATGATAGGCGTGCACCTGTATAAGTCTTGAACGTTTCTACTCTCTTCCTTCCATGCCTACCGTATCGGGCACATATCCCCAGTAATAATAATTTTTTTCTTTGGTATCCGGTGGCACTTGTCTCTTTCTTTGACGATCGGAATTGCCTTTCCCATCGTGCTCCCGGGCGGCGCCGCGCGGTGCGCATTTGTCCGTGAGGGGAGTGTCGCCGCTCTTCTCTCGGCAATGAGCGTCGTCGTCAATCTTGGCTCTCGGAATGAGAAGCGAGTCGCCGCCGATCGCCGGGCCGCCACTTTTCTCATCCCTCCCCCCCTCCTCCTCCTCCTCCTCCTACTTCCCCCCACCCCTGAGTCGCGTAATATCCCCTCGCGTCCCCCTCCCCGATGATGGAAGCTTGCCAGATTGCGGCTCGATTCAAGGATCATCTCTCTCTCGGCCAAGATGGCATTAACGGCTTGATATTGCCGTAAAGGGGTCGTTAGCCTGCGGGAGGGAACTTCACTCTTAGGCTTTGCCATTTGCTGCTTTTCCTCTATGCCTCTGACGCCTCTGTCGGTGGTTTAATCCCCTGCGTTTGTTTTGCTTATGTCCCTCGCTTTGGGATTGAGGCTCTTACGCACTCTCGCCGGCATGGCGATCGGCGACCAAAGACAAGCCACAAAGCGAGCCGTGCCATGGTGTGCCTCTGGTGGAATCGCGACCGCCTAAGCTTCTTAGCCGGTCGCGTCTTTAGTTGCAAGCTTTGGCTTCTCGATCAGTCCGCGTGAACGACTATCTTAGACATTTCCTTTCGGGCTCGAGTAGATATAATATTTCAGACGGAGCAGTATTTTAGGAATTTGCTCTAGGCACAGAATCTAAACTTGCTATGTAAATGTTACATACTCTTTCGCATAAAATACAGTCTTTTGCGTTGGTTTCAACTTAATCTTTCTTCTTAAGGTAACCCTACCTTAGCTACCCTGGTGTTTTTCCTCCATTTAGCCTTACGAGGCATTTATTTGTAATACTGTTTATTTATGTGATGGGAAATAAAGTGGGTTGATGTTGTAAATGTAATGTGACACCCGTGAAATATCTTGTTGTTTTTTTTTCGTTTGGCCGTCGCGATGATCATGTTCTGGTTTATTCACTGTGCCCTCTATGATCCACGTTGGTTCGTATTCTTCTTGGTCTTAGGGAAATAGGTCTTAGCTATGTTGACGTCTCGTGAGGAGATGGTTTTGCAATTTTATTTTGTTAGGCACCTATATCAATTTCATTTTGTTAGTTACCAATGAATCAGGAAAGAAATGTGGATTCTTCAATATTTTTCTTTCCTCTCGCTCTATAGGGTTAGCTTTTGCTGGATGCTGTTTTAATATGAGTGATGTATTTTTGTACCGTAGCAGATGGTATTTTTTTATTTTATTAAGGGATGTTTTCTGTATATAGTTAGTATTTTTACTGGATGATTAATTATTTTCCTCAACGTTGGATCCAGTTGTCTACAAAATATATTTGGTGGATATAAGGTCAGGAGTAATGCTGCTTAATCGTCGTGAGAGATTGAAAGTCAGTTCACAATTACATCTAGTGTCGATCACTTTTGAGGAATTGGGGCCTTCTCTCACAGGAGTCGCACTGCGATCTGCATGTGATAAAAATCAACTTCCTTTGAGGTTCAGTAGAGCTCTTGCGTTTCGGTGGGTAGAACTTGAGATTAGCCTTCGGTATTCTCACACCCTTAGGGGTTGCCAGTAACTGTGGTAATCGTTTGCAAAGAATAATGTTTTATCCTACATGTTTTCGCACGTAACAGTAAGGTTATTTCATTGACTTTCTGCTATTTGGCTCCTTTCTAAACGTATCCTGCTTCTTCCTTTGTAATGGCGAATGAACTCGCAATGATGCCGCAAGTGAAGTAAAAAGTCACATCAAGGGTCCCTCAGGGAAGCGTCGCATAATATTCTTGTTCCTTTTATATCTAGAATGGCGTGGTTTTCGATACTACTCCCATCTATTAACATTGTGCTCCGACTTTAGCGGATGACGGTGCTGTAACAGGTAAATCTATGGCCTTAAATATTAGCAAGAAATAACAAGTAAACTTGAAATAATGGAAAAAAGTGAAAAATATTCAACACCAACATTCTGTACGTATATATCATAAGCAAGAATTCACGGAATCATTATCAAGCGGAATGGCTGCCGTTGAGACAATGTGAATCGGATATTTGGCTGGAATCGTCGTTAGTTGACTCGCTGTAAGAAGCTTCCCATTTGTTTGCCTACCAGCGCTTTTCGCATGTCTGCCTCTAATTCGACATTCTTATTTATCAGTGCTCGCACGTATGTTCTTGATGCGCGTATTTACGTAATCTACTGTGGAGTTCCTAAAATGGTTAACTATATACTCTTTTGGATGTTTTTGCGGGAATCCATACCCTGCCACACACCCTTGAGTTGTTTTTATTTGTACTCTGTAGATGTAGGTCATTCCCTCATATCGTGTTCGGGCGTCATGTGTGTGATCTTTCATTTTGGAGGCCATAACGTGTGCTCAGAAAAGCTTACTTTGACTTTGTTGTAATATGCGAATGGCATTCTCGCGTTATTAGTTTGGGTAGTGCAAGTTGGTGCATTGCGTCTATAAGAAAGAACGCTATGGAATGGTAATTGTCCGTGGAAGCCGACGTTAAGGAATCCGCCCTTAAGCCCCATCGAATGTGTGGCGCACGTCTAGGTGAAGTTGCGTGTATCGAAATATTCGGACCAATAGAAGCAATTTTGGTATGTACTTTTTCTGCGTGCTGTAATTGTTTTAGTTGTTACGTGAATCTTTTAATGCCGGTGTTTGGTTGAAAGTGTTTAGTCACCGTGTGTCTAGAGGGGATCGATAGAAGTGAAGTATTAAGTGCATTTTCGAGAAAAAGTTGCTTTCCCAACCATCTTATTCTTCCTCGCGTTCCTAGTTACTCTCCGGATCAGTCCACGACCTCTCATATTTCCACTTGCCACTGCTATGCTTGACACGATGGAGTGACGATGACGAATTGGCTGAGTACTTGAGTGTTATGTGATGAGTCCATAGAATGTAGTTAACGATAAATAATGGAGGACGTAAGCAATTCAGCGGGATTTCTTTGTGGAATTGTGGCTGTGAGTCAGTGGAAGCACTGCTCTTCATATCCCCGTTATACGCCCTTGTACATGTCGCACTGGAAGTGACTGACATTAAAATGGTAGCCTCATTTAAACATTTTTTTATTTTATCACAGATTCGACTTCGATAACGTAGTAGCGTAACCCCCAATCCGCGCCTGTCTGGTCCCATTTTAGCTGTCTCGACCCAAACGTTCCTTGTTTGGTATTAGAGCGAGGGAAGGTTAGCCTCTGAATCATATCATATAGGGGTTAGATGGAAGAAGAGACTGCCATAGTCCCAATCTTGCCCCAATAAAGATGCATTATTTTTATTACTATAATATTAGCATCGATGTCTCCCTTGTAGTCTTATAGCCTCTAAAAAATTAATACATTCTTTCTTGGGACCCACTCTCTATCCAGAATTACTCATAGAGACCACCAAACAGTGTCATGATCCATTTTCAGCGGCCATGAGTACTTCAGTTTCCGTTTAAGCTCTCATCATCCACTATAAAACCAATCGTGATCCCGGAACAATGCATATTAATGAATTTTTTAATGCTTAAACCGTATATGCGAGAGGAGCAATATTTTTTCTAGCTCTGAGTCACTAACTTTCTTAATCATTATCCATTCACTCTTTTTATTTTCTCGAGGCTCGCCAAATTACCCATGAAGAAGAGGAATGAGTCAGAATTCGAGGACTGTGGAACAATGAGATTTCACACGCAGCCAAAATTTTACTGGGAATAATATGTAAAGTTTGGTGATTTACACCAATTGCTACATGGTGATGACCAGTTTAGGGTTCCGGTTTTGAAAGAAAAGGTCAACTCGGGAAGCAATTCCGGTGATGAGAGCACTTTAAGAAGAATTAGGAAGTCCAAACAGAATGTTTTCGCTTGCTTAATGGATTTCAAAAAGGCTTTTGACAGATTAAATTGGGAAAACTAACGGAGATGCTAGTGAAAATGGGAATAAATTGGCGAGACAGGAGACTAATCCGAAACCAATATATGGCGCAAAGGACACAGGTGAAGATGGCGGACGGTGAATCAGGATGGGCAAATATAGGTCGCGGGATTAGGCAAGGGTGCCCATTCTCGCCTTTGCTTTTTGATGAGGAAACATTAAGACATGCATGGGAAGATCTTGATGTGTGAATCAATGTAGGAGGGCAGCTGATAAAGTCTGTTAGATTCCCGGACGGTCAGGCGTTGATCAGTCGGTGTTCGAAGGCACTACAAGCTTTAGTGGATGCTTTAGAAATCCAGTGCGTGAAATACAAAATTAAGATGAATCAATAGAAAACAAAAGTAATGAGATTCACTGGGACAAAGAAAGCGAGGCTGGTACTAAAAGAGGGAGGGCACAAACTCGAGCAAGTAGAGCATTTTAATTTCTTAGATAGTAAACTAGAAGAAAATGGGCATGGTAGCTAAGGCATGAGGAGAATAGCGTTAGGCAAGGAAGCGTTTAGTAATAGTGGAGAGCTGATGACGGGGACCTGGGGTAAGGATGTGAACGCCTCGCTTCATTTCAAGCTCTTCACCATCCTCCTGAAGAGCTTGATATGAAGCGAAGCGTTGTATGGAGCAGACACGTAGACCCTCAGTAAATAGGACGCGAATAGGCTGAAGTCGTTTGAGATGTGGGCGAGGAGAATGAAGGAGAACGGAAAGGAAGACGAACGAGGAAGACCTAAGCGTGGTGGCCGAGGAAAGGAAACTTACGAATGAAATCCGGGATAGGCAGGGTAGGTGGCTGGAGTGATGAGGAGCAATGTACTTCTAGTGATAGAGGGAAGGATGTAGGGCAAGCGGGGTAGGGGAAGAAAGAGAATAGGTTTCATGGACGGGATGAAGAAGGGTAGATCGTATGCGGAGGCGAAAAGGGAAATACTAGAGGAGGTTAGGTCCCTGAAAAAGTAGAGAACCGGGAGGGAGATTCTTTCCAACTTTCAACAAAACCTACGTATTACCGATTGAATACAGAAAATTAGAAGCCAAATTGCCCAATCGCTTTCTCAGAAGCACCCCTTCTTACACGAACTCAGACTCATTTCGCTTGGACTTAATTGGAAATATTTTCTCTCTCCAGGGTACCAGTCGTTCAGAGCCTCTGTTTTTCCCATTACTAAATTTCCAAAGTGTCACTCGTCGGTGTAGTCAGTGCTGCAGTCATAGCTCTTCGAATGCGTACTTTCGTTCGAACCCAGACAATTCGGGGAACACGAACTTGTATTTCCTCACCGACATCTTAATTCTCCCATTTAGAGTCAAGCCGACACCTTGGCTTCTAGTCGCACAATCGTTGTTGTCAAAACTTGTTGCTATTATGCCAACTTTCTATCTGTTGTACGAGTTTCTCGTGACAACATCCATCCCCATGCGTTTGGTTTACGTACGAAAATACTCCTGTGTCATTTTCATTTTATTCACCTATTGACACTTTCCCATGCACCCTCTCACATCCCAAGTGACGACCAATTTCAATTTTCAAATTTCAAGTTTCGACTCGCCATTTCTTTTTCTTGATGGGCTAACCTTGTACTGCCTCCGCCACTCATCGTGGCTCAGCTCTTCGAGACCACTCTTTGACAATTCGCTGTAGCTTTTACTGTGCAAAGTTTTTTTACCATCATTTTTAGTGTGTTTAGTGTCCACACCTTTTACAGTTTCCGCCCCACTAGCAACTTTACTTGCTAGTGGTTACTGCGTATCACCGGCCGGTGTTGTTACATTTTCGCCAGCGTCATGGGGGAAACCATTTTATAGTCAAACTATCCCCGATTTTATTGTTAACGCGTGCTTTAACCCATTCATAAGGCCGGCATCCTTTTGCCCACGGCCCACCTTCTGAAGGTGTCTGTGGTGTACTGACTCATCGGGGGGCGTGGGGCCTCGTTGATTTTCAATATCAATGTACCTTCCTCGGCAATTTTGTATGCATTAGTCAGGATTTTCCTCGGCAAAATATAGACTGTCTGGGATGTACGAAGTCTAGTACTCCAGTAATCATTCCCATTACATTTTTAATTAAGTGCGAAGAAATATGAGGTTTTGAAAATTATCTTTGCAGCCATCATCACTGGATCAGTGGGTACTCCGGGCGTCTCGAATATTTAACCTCACTCCTGCAATAGGCTTACTTTAATGTGCAGAGAGATATTTTGCTTCATTTGTGGAATTTCTCTCTCTTCCTTGTAAGGTATATCGTATTCCAGTCAGTGTTTCAATGTGCTATCAATGGGGGTTATATTACAACATTTGGCATTCGTATTGGTAGTGAAATGATAGTCCATTTAAGCCTTTGATCTATTCAGTAGGTTATTTTGAAGCACCGGGTTGTCCCGTCAGTGTGTATTATGTATACTCTTGGGTTTGTAATTGAACGTCGAGGGGATCGGGAGAAAGGTTCACTCCATTGCCGTGGGGGGTTCTGGAATACGTAGTTGGGTCAGTATAAATCGAGTGCATTTTTACCGTGTACATACTTGTATCTTCTCCAAACTGAAATGACAATGCACCCCGTCGCTGGGAGTCGACTGTGGCTATCGATTTCCAGCTCGCGGCCGAAATCAATAGGACACACGAGTGACACGAACGCTCCCTGCCTCCCCTCCCCTTCCCGTCCCCTCCCACCAGCACCGTTTCCCCCCACTCTGGTGGGCCGCTCGCCCACCCCCGCAGTGTAATGCAACCGAGCGGCTGCGGTGTTGCCAAGGAGTGCCTCGGAAGCGGAGCACGGACTGAAGCGGCAACAGCGCGGTGGGCTGGGTGTGGAGTGAGGGAATCTAGGGGGGGGGGAGGAGGACTGGGACTAAAGTGAGGAGGGGCGGAGGAGTAGGGGAGGTGGGGAGTGAAGGGGCGAGTTGGAAAGTGCGAGAGGGGAGCGAAGTGAAGAGGGGGGGGAATAGGGGAGGGAGGTAGCTGGCTTATAAGGGGGCGCGTTGGAAAGGGAGAGAGGTGAGGCTGCGCCGTTGCCACATTTTCCTCGCTCCTAATCTCTGTGGTCGAACCCATCCGAAAGGGGCAAAAATTCGTGTTCCTGCTCTCTAATTCCGTTCGCTAGTCAATACAGGCACATGTAAATACGGAATGGAACTTCAAGCCTTGAGTTTTATATTTTGATATTTTATCGGAGCTAGAAGGGAACGGCATTTTAAGGCATAACAATGGAGATTTTTGCCTTAATGTTTTCAAACCTAGCTGTGAATAGGGGTGCATATTCGTATAGATAATTTAATTTGTGTCATTTATTCGGTGCATTCAGTATAGTTAATCTTTTATAGAATATTTTCTGTCGTCATCAGTTAGCTCACTCTACAAAGGTGTGATTTGCAGAAAGAAACTAATGGCTAATAGAGCACGATGGTTGTTCGTGTGGAAAGAAATCGATTTTAGCCCCCCTTATCTCTTTACCGAAGCGGTATCAAAGATGATATGAACCGGGAATTGTGGCCGATGCAATGGAAAAGAGAGATAGCTGAACGAGGGCCAGGGTTTTGGAAGCTGATAGGAAAAGTTTGTGTTTATGAAGGACACAAGTCAAGCGTTACAGGAATGTGATATGCCTCGAGCACATTTTTTTTCGAATTTCATTGCAGATTTGGACTCGGTTATTGCGAGAAGCTCTCCTTCTCTCAGGGCCAGCCTTATCTAGTTCATCTTTAACTTTGTGGTATTCCATTATAATGTTTTGTCGATGAATGACTGTTACTAATACCACTTTTGTATTTAAGTTAAGCGACCGGGGTTTCAGTGAATAATCACCATCATCAGGCATTAATTGAGATCTGTTTATCCTATTGTTTCCGTAGTTACGTAACGGAAGGGGAGAAGAAGTTTGAAACGGAGGCCAGAATAGGGGAAATGGAAGGGTAAAGGTATTCGTTTTTGAGGGTGTTGTCTTGGTTATTCAAAATTTTAAAATTTCCAACTGCTCTCTTGAATCTAATTCGCGGCTTTCGTTGCATAATTTTAGTATATTCACTTATCTTACTAATCTTGTAACAATTATGCTTAACCCTACAGAATGCGTTTTAAGGCTCATATAAATGAGTAACTTCAATTTCAAGTCGTTGTTATGTAAATGTATCATTTGGGTTGCCCATTTAGCCTTTCTTGGTACCGCCCTTGCAGCTTTTTCCTCCAACGAGACCTTAAATCGCCTGAATCTATTATTTCTCTCTTTAAAATAATTCGTATTCATTAAATCTTAATTCATGAAAATTATTTGTATCACTAAGTCCTTGAACGAGCCAGTCTAGTTTAACGCGCTGATGTATTGAGCCTAATCCTGACTTAACGAGTGCGTAGACGTGGAGTGCTCTAAAACATGATGACGTAATTTCAGTGTCACGGAATTGATTTCTTTTATGTCACTTTGTTCGTGGAACTTCGGAAACCGGTAGTGACAGTTTGCGGTTTCATTGTGCAGGCCTCTGTTTCTCTGAAATCACTCGCTTCCATTGTGAAGCACCAAAATTCTCACCACTAAGTGCAGGCTGGTGCAACTCGATGACCACTGAGGGGCGCGTTCGTCCCGTGCAAAACCTGCCACACACCCTCGTGGTGGCTCGCAGAGTATTACGTAGATGTCTGTCGCACGCCGCAAATCTATGATTCGAGTGTTCCGAATGGAGATGTGGCCGTCCCGTTGATGAGGTAGGCAGCGCGTCGGTTGTGGGCCATAGGTGTGCGTCGGGGCACGGGGCAAGGGCAGCCGCCCGCCGTTGTGTCCTGTCGGCAGCCTCCAAATGTTGCGTTCGACTGCACGAACGGTGATCCACACGGCGAAATATTCGTGGCCTCTTGGTGTCTTCGGGAGGCTCGAGGCGTTACTCCGTCTCGCGGACGACTCGCCAACTTCAATCACTCGCTTCGAGTCATGCTCGGGAATGAGAGCTTCGCTTGAAGTTGGTGCGAGGTAATAGCGCAGTCGACAGGAATGCGTCCGATCAGTAAACACGCCCCATGTCGTTTGGGGAAAGGACTCACGTGACCGAAGAAGCCTTGTTGGCCGCCTTTGTTTAAATCCTGCGATCGTGAAAAAATTGTTTACTTCTCTTTTGATTTTAAGCCAAATCAGAATATTTCAACTGCGTTTTTATGTTGGACTCTTACTCATTCCTTGGCTTGAGGAAAGAGTTACCTAATTATACGTACTAAGTCTCGGACTTGCAATTTTTACATTCTACGCCCCTACTCTGTGCCTATACCCCGTGGAGATGAACATTTGAATGCTCAATGCACCTTTGCCCGTGGTCTTTCCGCTCCAGTTGCAAAGCCAAGCGGTACGCTCGGTTACACCGCGAGACCTTGCGAAGTCGAGAGTACCGATGCCAATTGGAAAGGAATCCCATTCCTGCGGGACATTTCTGGCGCCATGTAAGGAAAAAGACCCTCTTTCGGCCGATTCGTGATGCCTCTCCCCAACGTCCATTCCTGACACCTAGAAAGTTTCGTGCGTTCGTCACTAGTCCTCGCGGTGATGCTAGGTAACTGATGCCCGCTCCTCCGTCGTGTGCTCGAGTTGCGCCGTTCCCGAAGCAACACGGCAGGGCAGTCGAGAGCCTCATATGCATCCTCTTGCCGACCCCAGTTGTCGTCATGGGGGTCGCACTCCCTGATTGCCCATCGTCTCAGGTGTGGTGTTTTCTGCGGTAAACACTTCGCTTGGATTTAGATGGGATATGGCTTACATTTTAGAGAAGATAATTGTATTCAACCCTACCATAAAATAGGTTTCTCTTCCGGAAAGATTTATCATGCCCTCTGACGTCCTTGTTTTTCCCAGAAGACGTGCTAGTTACTTGTTTTGTACTGGTCATCGTTTTGCCTGAGCGACATTGAGCTGGTGTCTCTTTCACTTGTTTCTTCGGTCGGCCGTACTCGCGTTCCTTCGCTTTCTCCCGTCATTGCAAATTTTAATGCGAGGGGCCGGGCATTTCTTTGTATTATCGAATTGTCGCTTATGCGGTTTCGTGTAGATATGAGTTCCCATTACAATGGCTCATGTCCTTTCAGTTTGTTGATTCAGACTTCGTACTCCCCAGGGTTTTTCGTGGAAGAAAAGGGTTTCCCATGGAAGGCAAGTCAATGCTCACTAAGGACTGCATTTGAATGAACCGGGCACCTCACCGGTGTGCCCTCTCGCGCCCAATGACGCTTCCAATTGCACTAATGGCAGCCAGCTTCCCCACGGCTTCGACACAGTTGCAGTCACCGCGCCTCGCATTTTGTTTGCGAGTTGGCCATCGTACGGGTCGGTTGAGTCGCCACCCCTACCCGAGAGGAAATATTCCGAGTAAATCCGAAGCCGGTGGTCACATAGTATTTTCACCGATGAAGGAAGAAATTTAGTTGATGAAGAGTGGAATTCGTGTGAAAAGTGAATGTTTGTATTTTTGTTCCAACGATGATGCTAGGCATTTCAAACTGGGTTGTAATACAATTGGTCAATGTTATAAACGCATTTAAAACATGCATGATAATGTTTCCTTTCGGATCAGAAATTTAATTTGCCGGTGATAGGCTTGTGAAGCCTAGTCTTCTCTTCTCCGCCGTTTTTAATTCATAATTTCCTAATTTTACTCATTTTAAGATTGATCATAGCTTTTAATGTATTGCAAACGATGCACTAAGAATGAATATTTTTGTCAATCTTCTATTAATGTCGTAGTTTTAGAGGCGGGTTCGAATAGTTCCATTTCTTGCATTCCAAATGTGGCTGCTACCCTGCTAAAAATTCTGTAGTTTCCTCATAAATACTTCCACAGAATTTCTTAAAAAGTTCTGTAGATATTTCTTGAAGTATTGAAAACCATTTTACGGAATTCCCTACGACGTTTTGCAGAATACCTAAGGGTGTTCCGCAGAATACCTTATAATGTTCTGCAGAATTCCCTACGACGTTCTACAGAAGCACTTTGACGCCCTGTAGAACTTACAAGCTCAAGAAAACCTCACATATTTCCGTAGAGTTGCTGAAGTTCTACAGAACAGGTTGGAAGGAGTTATTTTGCTCTGCAGAAAATAGCTCCACAGAGCATATGTCCTGTAAAGTCGGGCTCTCATGTTCCGTACAGATCCTTAGAAAAGGAACTAATTCTGAAGAAAAAGAGTCAATTTCTGTAGAATTCCGTACGTTCTACAGAACAGCTTCTAAGAAATTTTTTAGCAGGGTATGCATGTAATGAAGAAATTGTCTGGCATAAAAATTCAATCCTACTTTGATGTCAAGAGTCTATTTAGTGTAATTTCTTATGGCCTAGTGGAATAGTATTGATCTCTTTGTGATTGTTAGCTCTGTTTACTAATTAAAATAACGATGTAACTGAAATTCAATGTAAATATGATTTACTGTGTTGAACAACTTTGATAAAATGTAACATGGAATATGATGCCCGCATTAATGCGTCATTCTCTGGTGGTTAAGTATTTCATTAAGGTCACTAGGAAGAGCGTATTTTTGCGTGTATTACATGAGTATGTTTTTCTTATTTCGTCATCTCCAAATAAAACCATCGTCCATGGAAAATTGGTGGTCGAACTAGCTATTATTGGAACGTGATTGGTTCTTTTCCACCTACTGGTGATATTTATCTCTGTCGGTGAGGAGGTATATGTATCATTCGAATTATGTAAGTGCTTGATGCTGTATCTATCTAATTGAAAACCTCGGGAGAAGATTATGCTAAAAGTTTGAATTAGAAGTACGAGTAGTCATATGCGTCTTCCTCTTGAAAATCTGCGCCTCGATTTATAGAGACTCGGCGTAAACTTTTGCGATCGTAGGGGGAATGAATATGTTATTAGAGCGAACGGTGTGTTCACTGTAAGTACAGTTTAGCCTCGGGAAAACTACCGAATAATTCCATTCGATATCATTAGCACGTCCATATCGGTTGAATGGTGCACGCTGAGCATCACTGCTGCCAGAGTCGGCTTGTCTTCCCGTCGTAAGGGTCTCACCACTGATCGCTCTAGCAATTGCAGAACGTAGTGGCACTCGCCTGCTTGGTGCTTGCCGTTTTAGAGAGGTAGGCGTATGGGACGCATAGGAGGAAGCAAGTGAGAGTTTCTGCAGTCGTCGCGATGGACTTCCCGCTCCTCTACCGGCTCATCCAAGTTTGTTTTTCCCTCCCTGACCCCCGGCTCCCCGTTGGAGGTTTCCCGTCACACGAGAGTGGATTCTTGCAACCATCCTCCACAGTTTGGTAACAGGGGCCATCCAGAAGGTCGCTCTTCGTTTTGCTCTTCATCCACTTCTACGAAATACCATGCTTAAATACCGTGGTATTAAGCAGAAGTACAAAAACTACTCTACCTAGTTAGGGTAAAAGTTCCGTAGAACTGATCGATCGTTGCCATTATGGTCCCTTATTTTGCGTGGAAAAAAATGAAATGGTAACTATCGGTTCTGCAGTCTACGTATCTCTCACTGGTACTATTTTTATTAGCCTTTATTACTTGAGCGAAGGACTTGTTATTTCCATTGGTCTCGATTTGACACCAGTCCTTGGGTAGATTGCTCCCTTAAGGTTTGGTTCCTACGAAAGAGAACACTTTTCGCTGATTTCGTTTCGTTGTAAACGGTTGCAAATGTTCAAAAACTATTTCATAGCGCGCTGATTCCTTGGTCTTCGGGTTTAGTCTAAGGAATCAAAGGCCAATGCACGCGAAGAACTAGGCGCGAGTACTCCTAAGTAGCTTGGAGTGACTAGAGGTTCCTTCCCGTCATCCAAATCCGTTGTTCGCCGGACTTTCTCTTCGCATGCTGTTTCGATTGCTGTGCAGGAATCGAGGTGATGATACATGAATGTGCGCATTGCCCCTCGAGATACGCACTTGTCATCAGTTTTGCTTCGGCGACGTATTCTTTAATTCGATCGTAATTTACCCGGGTACCAGTACTGGGGAGGCTCGTGTCATTCTTTTAGAATTATCTTTCTTGATGGCTGTTCTCATATGAGAGAAATGTATAGCCTGAGCATTTGATTCTTTGCTGGTGGTATTATTGTTTAGTTCAATGGAAAATCCTGTCTTGAGTTGGAATGTGCAGTGGGTCGCGTTATAGAAAGCCAAACTGTTTAGTATTCTTCGATACTCTTGGGACATCTTCCCTATGATACATATCATTTTACCTTACCAGATAGGTTACTTATTAAGTTCCTACAACTTTTAAAGTATAGTATTGATCTTATTATGATGAACGAAACTTCTTGTCTACATTTCATCTGACGTTATTTTTCAAGCTGAATATTTCGCTAATCACTTGGGTTGGTTACTCGCAAATGACTCAAACCTTTGAGAACCGATCTAGTTAGACGTTGGATTGTAAGCTGCAATCGTCATAGCCCATATCCGCCAAAGAAACTGAATGCTGGATAAAATGATTTCGAGTCTCACTTGAGAGTGAGTAGAGTGGTGGTATCCCATGTGTTAATCTAAGATTCGTATCAACTTACATTATTAGCAATGGGAGTTACAGTATGTTTACATAATTGCTTATTAGTATTATCTGAAAGTAAATGAAGGAAGGGAATTTTATATTCCACACTAGTTGTACTTTTAAAGTAGTAGCACGGTGTAATATTTGATAAAAGTACTCTGGGCAGCTGCCTGTGTCAATGATATCACCGACCTTCGCTTATTAACCTAAGTGAAGCCTCGTTGGGCTCTGTTATAATTAGGTTGAGGGATCATCTATTTAGTTGTAGTATTTTTCCCTCTATCTATTGGTAAGTGGCACACAGTAAGTTCTAAATGACTTGAGTTTTCAAAGTCTTTAAAAATTCAGAACTATTGCTTGGAGCTTATTTTAAGCTAGTTTGAGCGAAATATCATTTCACCTAGAAATCAGTGAATTTGGTCTCATTTTAGAGAAAAATATCTCACCCTTCCAAATGCACCAAAAAATCAACCCCTTACATCACTACTTTCCGAGATATTTGCCAAAAAATACCAGCCATTTTACAAAGGAAATGTTACGTCCATGCACTCGAGAGGGTCATTTTTTGATAAATTAGGAATTTATAACGCCTTGGTATCCTCTAGAAATTAACTTTGTAATTTGTATGTTTTTCTACTTTTTTTGAAACAATCATATTGTCACCGCAGTAAATTCTTCGGGATCACAAAAAACTTCCGTTTGGAAGGAGTTTGAAACGCACTTCTGCGTTCAAACGCACAAACTGCGCGAAAAAAATGAGTCAAGTTAAAGACTTATTTAGATATTTTCATTTTATTACTTACCATTTGTGTCGTATAAAACTATATTATTGCACCAATATTAATGCAATATTTAATTAATGTGTCCTACAGCTGGTGAAATTAAAACGTATAATTCTAATATGATCTCTATTATGACTAGGGAACTATCTCGCTCAAACTACCTTAAGCCTTTTCTCAGAGAATCACTTGCTAAAAAGTGCACCCAAACACTCTGTGCGTATATTTTTAAGTATTAAACCGGTAATACGTAGGTTTTGTTGAAAGTTGGAAAGAATCTCCCTCCCGGTTCTCTACTTTTTCAGGGACCTAACCTCCTCTAGTATTTCCCTTTTCGCCTCCGCATACGATCTACCCTTCTTCATCCCGTCCATGAAACCTATTCTCTTTCTTCCCCTACCCCGCTTGCCCTACATCCTTCCCTCTATCACTAGAAGTACATTGCTCCTCATCACTCCAGCCACCTACCCTGCCTATCCCGGATTTCATTCGTAAGTTTCCTTTCCTCGGCCACCACGCTTAGGTCTTCCTCGTTCGTCTTCCTTTCCGTTCTCCTTCATTCTCCTCGCCCACATCTCAAACGACTTCAGCCTATTCGCGTCCTATTTACTGAGGGTCTACGTGTCTGCTCCATACAACGCTTCGCTTCATATCAAGCTCTTCAGGAGGATGGTGAAGAGCTTGAAATGAAGCGAGGCGTTCACATCCTTACCCCAGGTCCCCGTCATCAGCTCTCCACTATTACTAAACGCTTCCTTGCCTAACGCTATTCTCCTCATGCCTTAGCTACCATGCCCATTTTCTTCTAGTTTACTATCTAAGAAATTAAAATGCTCTACTTGCTCGAGTTTGTGCCCTCCCTCTTTTAGTACCAGCCTCGCTTTCTTTGTCCCAGTGAATCTCATTACTTTTGTTTTCTATTGATTCATCTTAATTTTGTATTTCACGCACTGGATTTCTAAAGCATCCACTAAAGCTTGTAGTGCCTTCGGCCAAACTGATTGTTACATAGTCCTCGCATTCTGATGCTTTTTTCTTCTTTGTGATAGGTAATGGGACTGTTTTCACGAAATTCTCTGGCCGTACTTCATCCTCGTATACCCTACGAATAAGTTCGAAAAAGTCTTGCGCATATATGTTATCTCCCTCTAATTTAAGAGTGTACTGAAATGAATTAGTAATGAAGGTCAGTGTTCAACCTCGAGAGAAGTGGGATTAGTGAAGTTATCTTAAGCTTCTTGCGTCGATAATATAGTTTTCAACTGCGTCATCGTATTTTCAGTCAATATTGGAACTCATTTTCCATGGGTCAGATCGTTCATCGCCCCATCGGCCCATAGGTCAGATTCAGTCCATATTGAAACGCATTTTCCATAGGTCAGATCGTTTGTGCCGCTACGGCTTATTGTTTATCGGCCATGACCATTTTGAAAGGCACTGCTAACTTTTATGTATTGCCCTGATATTATTATATAGGTAATCTACGGGTCTACGTCTGTTCTAATTGAAGTAATCCTCTGGAATTTTATGCTCGCTGGGCTGTATTTACGTATTATAATCCTTTCATTTCTCATTTATCGTCCATTATTTCTTCTTCCCGTCCATTAAACTTATTCTCTATTTCCCTTTTCTCGCTTTCAAGACATTTTCCGTGCATAATGGCCTTGTAGACTCTTCTTCGTCCTTCATTACGTCTTCAGCTACTTATTAATCATCCTCCTAATCTCATCCAGAAGCATTTATTTCCTCACTAACCATTATAAGCACTTCCTCGTTTGTCTTCCTGTCCCTCGTTCTCTCACTCACTATCCTCCTTCACGCCCACATCTCGTAAGACTGCATCCTGTTCTCGTCTTCTCTTCTCCGAGTCCCCGATTTTGCTTCAAAGAACACTGAACTCCTTGTTGAGCTCTTCACCAGCCTCGGTTTGATACCCTTTCCGAAGGCCCACGTGCTCCTTGCTCCTTCCCATCGTTAAGCCCTTCTTTCGTTTGTGCTACTTCTGAATTTGCTTGTATAGCAATTTTACTAAAGCGTACTACCCAAATAATAGGATTGCTCTACTAGTTCGTTTTTGCCTTCCTACTTATATGACCAATATCGCTTTCATTGACCTTATTACAATTGTTTTCTTATGATTTACCTAGATTCCGTATTTCCCGAACTGAAGTTCCAATGCACCTACTAAAGCTTACAACTCCTTCCATGATCGATTTACCTACGCCTGGTCGTCCGAGAGCCTAATTGATTTTATCAGCTGTCCCCATATTTAATTCCCACGTCTAACTCTTCCCTTGCCTCTCTTACCGCAAATCATCCGTATTCTTCTCAATGTTTCTTCTTATAAGTGTTTTCTGCACCGCTACCTCATCCCGAGTCGTCCTTCCATTTCTGATTCTAAAATTATTATCGCCCTCGTAGTCATTTGCTGTCAAACTTTTATTAATAAATCTTAAGTAAAAGATCTGTGGTGTTCGAAATCAAAGTAATTGTCCTTGCATTCTGACGCTATCTTTATCTTCGGGATTGGTGAAAAACTGCCTTTTACTTCGTAAAAAGTTCGTTTTCCCTTTATATCTGAATTCTTAGGTAAATCCGAGGAAATGTCATCTATTCCCAAAGCCTTTCTTTCTTGCCTTCATCTTTGTAATTCCTTCTCTACCTAGCTGTCGAGTCCGGCCGAAGCTATCCTTCCCCACTATTGTATCATTTTCCACACCTAAGTCTCAGGTCTGCCGCTTCCACGTATCTCTCCTACGTATTCTTTCCTCGTATCTAGGGTATCACCCTGTTTGCTTAAGATCTTCCTCGTTTGGTCCTAGATCTTTGTCTGATCCCCCCCACCGCCCGATAACATTTTCGCTGCAGCGTATAGCGCTTCCACTTCCTCCTCTTTCTGCCGCTTTTTCATTTCCTCGCCTTTAAACCTTCCAGCCAGCTTTCCTTCCCCCGTTTCGTTACGTGCTGAAGTCATTTTTTTATTCCTTTTTCCTCCAACCTAATTAACTCACGACATATTCCGCTTCTCTTTTATTTACCCAAGAATATCTTCTGTGACCCATTGCTTCTTTATCCTTCTCACTTCCATTTATCGCGTTATTTTCCTGCTGCTCTTGCTATTCCTGTTTTTGTACCAACCTATCTTTCCTTGATTGTTCCCATTTGCTTTGCTTCACCTGTGCTCCTTTCCTCTAGCTCTTGGTATTCCGCCCTTTTCCTCCCTTTGGATACCCGAAGGCTCCATTTCTTCATCCACCTTCTTATGCGAAGCCTGTTGAATCCAACATATTTTCTCATGATAACCAATTATGATCCGAGTCCGCATCGGTCCCCGGATAGCTGCGCGAGTATTTAACCTGTGCGAGCGTTCGAATCTGTTCCTCAACCTCATTCTTACCTTAATGTAATTAATTTGATTTCTGTATCCCCTGGCATTCTTCATGTTTACCTACGACATTGGTAATGACTAAATCAGATGCTTGTTTTTATTTCTTTCTCTCTCCTAAAAAATTCAACTGGCTTCGCACCGCGGTCATTCTTGCTTATGGCCTATGCCATCTCTCTTAATATCCATTCCTCCCTTCCCTAACCCTCTTCGCTGACCCTACAATGAGATTTGCTACGAACCGCTGATTTTGTGTGTGAAAATGTTACAATGCTATGTGAACAATATATCTAGGTCTCCGCTCCCCCCAAGTCTAAGCGTTCCACTTCAGAAATTCCAGGAGATCTGGAATGCGAATTATATTATTATTGTCATGTTATAAGGTCTGAAATCAAGATTTTTGAATCTCTCTTGGTCTTTTAGGTGCAATTTTGGGAGTTACTCCATGAGAAGACTTCTCGATCCAAAATTGTCATTGGTCACTCAGCAAGGTCATGTTACCCCGAAACAAGACCTTGGTCATTGATATTGTGCGAAACCTCGTGAAGTTTCGATGAAATCGTGTCAGAATATTTGTTTTTATTAGAAAAAGTCTTCATTATTTTCATGAATGTGAGATACCAAATAGCTCCGCATATGCTTCCATACCTCCCAATCAACAGCTTATAAATACGTTGAAATCTGAAGATTACCGTTGGTTATGTGGAGCTAGAAGGAATTGTGCTGGCTGAGCAAGCCGTGGATGGGGTCACAGAAGCAAGGAATAGGCTAAAAAGGTCCATTTAGCCCAATAAAGTCCACCGGCCGGTAATAGCCTTATGTCCTTCACTGTATGGTGCTCGAAACATTCTTGGGGTTCCGAGAAGAATGTTAATTTAAATTAGCAGATATAGCAATTGAGACGTCTCGTACTTTTGAATAGGCTCATACTACTTGGAAACTATTTCAGTCAGCGCTGTTATCGTCTGCAATCACCTCTCCGGTTCTTCTATTCTTGATGAAATTCTAATTAGCGTGGTATATAGAAAATGTCACTATTACCCTTTCCCGATTCATAGTCATGTAGCATTTTTTCTTCCTTATTTTAAGAGGTCTTAATGGTATGTAGTCTCTTTTCACGTATGCTAGTTTGAAGTATCGCCCGAATGAATGATATACACCGACTCCTTGTTTATGATGGATAGGATCTGTTTTTGACGCGGAGAACAATGCAAGGCGATGGTGTACGATATCATTCATTGTTGCTCGCGTCAGTTCGTGGCGTAGTATGTTTTCTGTGACTACTCGGAAGGGTTTATGCCATCCTCGATTGCGAATATCCGCCAGAAATTCTGCATATTCGACTACGTGATTCCTGGAACGAATGGGCCGAAAACTCTCCAGGTTTTCCTGTATCCTCAAAGTCCACCGGTGACGGTCATCCTTAGGATATTTTACGACCAACCTTGTCATTAATTCTTTTAATCGATTCACTGTGGATAGCATTTCATTAGGGCTGGTCTTCCATCGGAAAGGATCCGCGTGCGAAGATAGTGAATTTATTATGTAAAACTTTCTTGTGCTATCACCGCGTATTCTTTTATGAGTACATGACACTTATTGAAAAATTCAAAACGGCGGCACATGTATGCATCACATTATCGTGAAAACGTTGTTTACCTTTTATTGCTCTCTTTGTAAAGTCAGTATATTTCATCGAGATATGGTATTGGAAATATTGTTTAGTGCTTTTGTTATTGAATGGGCGTATTTTTTCCTCCATGATAAAGCTACTAAGTGTTTTGATGAACTGCAATAATGATTGAACAAGGATATGAACTCATCTCTACTAATCTCCTAGTTTTTATTAGCTCGTTCTCCTCTGCGATTGCATTTGGAACCATGCGCCTGATTTTCATTGACTGTTTTGTATTTCTTTTGTGTTTCTTAAATAGTAACAAGGCTTCCTATGGCATTGGTTTCATAGCATGTTTGTGTCTTGTGAATAACGTTTACTAAGGACTTTATAAGTGCATATAATTCATGAGTTTATTAATCGTGGTTCGACGAGGCTTTACATTCTTTAAGCTTAAACATAGAAACTGGGTAATACTTAGAGCTTACTTTCGTCTTAGGAGTTCTAAATGGTGAGGAATAGACTGCTCATTCTCCTGTACTGCGGAGGGCCGTCTCCTAAGTGTGTTGTATTTATGCTCTAGTAGCTGTCAAAAGTTACCTTAAAGTGTATATATATTTACCGCAATATCCTCTGAGGTTGGGAATGATGGCTGACTTCTGTTTTTATATTTTTCGTTTTCGTTTGAGGAAAATGACAATAGCTTGTGAAAGGAATTTGCAATCGGATAATATTCCTTTGTTTAACTTGCGTTATTCACTTCTGATTGCATGTACAGTAAGTCCTCGTTTCGATTTACGTCTGATTCGATGTTACGCCCATGCTGACAAGAGTCGTCGGAACATTTTTCCCTATTTAGTGCTAATAAAATAGAGCGTTTGTGCATATGCTTGCTTTTTTTGATGATTGAAACAATCATTCTATCTGAAATAGCTATTTTTTCCTGGGTAAAGGCAAAAAACAAAATTTGAAATTAACGCCTTGATTTATCTTTGGATTAAAGTGGTCACGAATATCTGGATCCGTTTTACGTTGTTTCGACTTACGTTGCTCTTCTTCAACACGCATCTCCGACGTAAATCGAGGACTTACTGTATATGAAGAAGATAACTGTGGTTTCCTCAACCAAACTCAAATCATTTGCGCTGCGTAGATAATACTATCTATAGTTGGCGTAGAGTTAAAATAGTAGTACAGGTTCATGTTTTTCTTTACCTTCGTAATGTATCCCACGAGGCGATTTCGTAGGTGCCGAGTTATTGCATAGGCTTATCCCTTTCAAGTAAGCTATAATGTAGACGGCGGTTATGTCTCGTGTTTTTTTTAATGAAACGAGCGTATTCGTAGTTCAATTATTATTACGTTTGCGGGTATAACATTTTTTGCGTAATTCACGTAATGCCGAAGATTTCCTCAATAAGACTTCGCGGTAAAATGTGCCCTCTTTAATATTCGAATGTACCTTCCCCACGAAACCTCTTGGCTTTCTTCATTGTAGTATTTAAGTAGGTACATAAAATTAAGGGAACTCCTTTGTATTCGAATATGGCCGTGATTGCGTGGTAAAGACACTTTCTCACTTCCTAATAATTCTCCAACCGACCTTACGGAATGACTGCTAAATAATAAATAATTTTCAATCCAGTACACAGACGACATGGAACATTAGTAAAAGTCGCGGTCACATGATCAACGACTTAGTTTGAATGATGGATGACATCGTGAATGTGCTTCTGTAAGTACAGATAATAGGGGTGATCGGGCGACAAGATTCGCGTTTATTTTCTGACAGTGTTTGTACGAGGTATACGTTGATAGGTATACGTCGAATTAATAGACCTTTGGTATCGTTCTGAATCCTTTTCTAATGGTAGAATGTATGACGGAAGTCGTCACGGATTCGGCAGTTACGTTACTAAATGTATAATTATGTAATATTAGATGTTTAGCGTTGAATATAATGGAATAGTATGACATCTAAGGACATCAATTGAAAATCGCGACGGCTGCTACTCAACCGATTGGGGTCGCTGACTTCCTGCTGTACCGAAAGGCCCTTGCAAGCCAGTACCGTATTTACCTCAGGTTTGAATGATCAACTACCCCATTATATCGGACGCACTATAATTATAATTATTTTTTTTAATTGAGGGGCAGTGATTGCATTTTTAAACATCTTTAATGTTTGAACTCTATCATGCTGAATGGCGTCGTACCCCTGAAATTTCTGTGAAAGAAGTACGGTGTGCCGTTGAACTATTGTTGAAGTTAACCCCTCAATATCAATATGGCCTTTATTACTTCGTCACCAAGGGATTACATTCTTGTCTATATATTGGCTGATTTACTCTTTATGATCTTCTTGTATGGTCCTTCGAACTCAGCCGCTTTTCGATGTAATTTGATGGTAGGTATTATTGAACAAATATTTTCTTGATTTATCCCAGATTCAGGTGAATTTATTGGAAAATATTGTCCCAGAGTATAATTTGCATGCATCAAGCAAATTTTCGTAGTGTCATTTTCCCACTCTGCTCGTAAAAATTGTAGTTTTTCGAAAGTGGACCTGTGTTCGTGTATTCCTTCGATGTCAGCTACGTGGTAAGATTGGAATTCAATCCCAACCAACTTATTTTGTCTCTGGACTTGTTCGTAATAAAAAAATAAGCTTTGCCTCTACCATTTTTTGTATGTCAGTCATTATTCACCATTAGTTGTGCGCTAGGTAACTCTGTTAGAGCTTGCCGTGTATGTTGATTGTGTTATTGTCGCCTTTTGCTTCTCTTTCCATTTCAATACAGCTGCTTTTTGTTGTATTGTCAGCATAATATCTATCAGGAGAGATACCTTAACTATGTAGATCTTCTGACTCTCAGGTGTAATTTTTTGCTGTCAACTACGTGATGAAGTGACCGTTTTAGATGTTGCTTCGAGTCTCCAGTTTCGGAAATAAATGTGGCTTACGTAGTGTCATTATTAAGTTAGCTCTCGCGACCACATGGTTCACAATATAATTTCGTACTCTTCAGCGCTGTGATATCTCCGTCCTGCCCATTAACTTTTCTTATTATAAGATTCTTTAAACGAAAGAAAGTTTGCTGTAGAATTTCATCAGCTTTCGTGATAAAAGTGGCAGTCTTCATTTTTATGTTAAAGGCAAGGTATTGATTGATAGTGTTCACTGGAGGGTTTCCGCGGTGCTGATGCGCCGTTGTCTACACGTCCGGGTGCTCACTGCACTCGTTAATTTGTTGACGAAATTTTCGTCTCCGTGCAAATGACGAATAACTTTGGCAAAGCTCAAGAACTTTCAATTTGCGGAGATAACGTGTTAATCATGCTATCAGTTTCAATTCGCCGAGTGTATTTGTTCCATTTTTGCGCTGAATGAATATCTCTGCAAGATTTTAAGTATTGTATTATAATTTATACGCATGTTACCTGTAAGTGGAAATATTTACCGTCGATAAACTTGAACGCTATGATAGTCTGGAGTCATGACTAGACGTATTTTTTGAGCCCTCGTTTGAAAAATGGCCCCACAGTTGGGAATAAATTATTTATCGGGATGAAATTTGAAGAAAGATGTTTCGTGGTTCACTCAACCCTTGAGACATCTGTGTTACTTCGCTGGAATTTTTATTATTTTTAGTCGGAAACAACGTGCAAGTTGTGTGGAGTTCAACTGGCAGCCCTTGGTTTAATTTGTGCCTCCTATGTTTAGCTGTAGTTCCACGACTCGCCAATCCACATGTGCGGGTCTCTTTTTTGAAGCCGCTGGAGAGTCTCCGCCCCCGGCTCACCACACGCCATCTCTCTCTTATTCCCGCAGGGGTCAGGGGCCCGGCGGCGGCCACCATCGCGGCGGCGGAGGCGGCAACTCGTGGTCGTCACCGTTCGAAGGCGGACCCCCGCCGTCTGCACTGTCTCAGGGCTCGGGCGGCGCGAGGTACTCGTCGGTGGGCGGCTCGTCGTCGTCGGGGGTGGTGTCCGGGGACGCCGTCGCGGCGTACGGCGGCCTCTCGGGCGGCTCGGCCGAGGACTGCGGCGTGCGGGGCCGTGGCGACGTCTCCGGCGGGGCGAGTCGACGCCACTCGGCCTCGTCCCACCACCGCCACCGGCACCACCACCGGCGGCACCGGCGCCGCGCCCACGCGCCCCCCGCCCCTGCCGCCCCCTCCCGCAAGAAGCGGCCCAAATCCAGGTGAGACGCAGCTAAGCTCTCCGCTGGGACGAGCCGCCTCTGGCATTTGTTGGTGTCTTTATTCTCCCCCTAATGTCCACCCCATGATGCTTGATGTTCCCGAACACACAGGTGTCTCGGTCCACCCTGTTCATGCAATACGCCACTGCCATTTATACCAATCCGAAGGTTGTTAAAACAAAGGTGTAAAAGTTAAGGAGAACGAGATTGTGAAACTACCAGGCAAATTGTTTTCTTCAGGAAATGTTATGACTTAGTAAGGTTAAAAGTAATTGAAGCAATCTTGGCATTGTTTTCTAATTTTTCAGTTTGCAGTAATGTGCAAAAACTCTAATTTAGTTATTTAAATTAATTTTAAATACATTACCCATTCGTCAAAAAATTACCTGCTGGATAAGAAATTGAACATTCAAGTGAGGCTCTGTCTTAGAGAAGTTGGAAGCCTTGGCTTACTATAATGTTGCTGTGATAAATATATTTTACATGTGTTGTATTAGGCAATAATGTGGAAATCCACTAGTTCTCTCACCTGTGTGATATTTCCCTGAAATGTTGCAATCTACAGGATGGCAAAAACATCCACAATTCCTCCTACCTAGAAAATGAAACATTGTGTAAACACCTGCCTGAATTGTCTGAACATTAGTTCATTACCAATATTGTCTCTGATCCCCATTTCAGAGTATTTAAATTTCCCCCAAAATGTCCATAAAATAGAACGCGAAAAAACCGAAAGTACCTGGGAGAACTGGAGAATTTTTTGTTACTGAATTCGAGCAACCAAGGAATTCCAGTGGCAATGAATTACCTGTATCTCTAAAAAAATTTTAAGATGTCAACTTTTACTAAAACCACTCGATTGGTTCGAATGGTTTTAGTAAAAGTTGACTTCTTAAAATTTTTTAAATGATGGAATACCACCAAGTGAGACTGACGAAAGTGAGTGATACCTATATCTCCCTCTTTTTTGCATATTTCCTCTCTTATTGTTTTCTAGTATTTTCGAAACTCATAATTCTTAGAGACCAAGAGATTTCAGACACTGCCTTTCTCATGGAAGATTCTCCATTCAGTCACAATACGTAGCTTTGGATCCTCCATCTGTCATTCTCAGAAAATCCTCTTGAATTAGATTGTAAGGTTGGAAAAATCTTCTCACAATAAATACTTAAGAACGCATAAATATGTTATTCACCACTATTTCCTATGCAGTCTTAATGGAAGTAAAATATTCATTTATCATACATCTACATACTACTCTTTGAGCCGCTGCATGGGCATGTGGCAGGGGGTGTTAGGACACCAGCTGTGTAAAGATGTAAGGGATAGGGTTTTGGGAGGTGAAATGGTGACATATATTATGGGACTGTATTTAGTGGAGCTCAGTTTTTATTGTGGTCGCTTATTGTGTGTGTGGAAAGAACTAGTTTTTTTTGCCTATCTGTTTGGCAATGTATCTCTCTTATTTTGCTGCTTCTGTCAGACCTAGTAGATGCAGATCACAGATGCAGATTCTTGTATCCCTCTGCTCCAACCCACCTAACATTAACTACCTATGTGTACTTAATTTATTTATTAATTTCTTGTTTTTTGCGCAGTGTAATCTTTTATCTCCCTGTTATTAGAATTAATATAAAAAGATACCTTATTTACCATATTATAGTCTCTGATTCTCCATGTTTTTGAATACTTGGTTTATCTGACGATAATAATCTCAACATTTACCATTTTTATTACAATTTTACTATTTTTATTACAATTATACTATTTTTATTACAATTTTACTATTTTTATTACAATTTTACTCTTTTTATTACAATTTTACTATTTTTATTATAATTTTACTCTTTTTATTATGCCATTTTTAGGACTTTGATGCCCTTAGTTGGATGTATATTGACTCAGATGTCCTCATTAACTTTCAGTCGGTCCGCTAGTGAATCTGGCTCAGAGTCAGGCCGATCAGCCAGCAGTGGGTCCCGTTCGAGCCACTCGCTGTCTGAGAGCTCAACGTCGAGTCGGAGTGGGGGAGGGGGCGGAGCACCGGTTGTGGGCATGGGAAGTCGTCGTGGAGGAAGTCGATCTGCATCCACGTCTTCCTGTTCGTCCCATTCTTCTCGTTCCCACTCACCCCCTCATCTCTCCTCTTCCAAGTCCTGCTCACCCAGGTAAGTGATGTCCATGGGAAATTATATGCTGGCTTTCCTTGCAGAGTTATCGACAAGGAGACTGATCAGGTGATATAGCTCTTGCTGCTTGCCGCCAGTCTACTTGGTCATAGCATATGTAGTAGGATTCTTTCCTGGAGTGTGGTCAATTTCTTTCTGATGGCTGTAAATGGTGTGTCCTTTCGTGTCTCTCTTGGCATCATTGAAACTTTCTCCTGGCCTAAACCTGTATTCATCGTTCAAGCACTGTGTATGATACAGTTGCCTCACCCCCTGTGGTGTGATTGGAAATCCTTAGCAAGCTCTATGGTGGTCTTGTGGTCACACCATCATTTACACACCATTGGTTAACATATGTTGGCATTGAGATTCAGGTGGAAATTTTTCAAATTTCTTGTGGTGAAGATGTTATGCTTCGCACATTCGCAACAGTGAGCAAGGATACTATCCTCTTATTATTCTGTGCTTATGTACTTTATGCATTCTTACTAGCAAATTTTATTGATGGGAAATTAAGGGGACAGTTGTTGGCATGTTCATCATACTATAAAAATATTTTACTATATTTTCCAGTCTATTCGAAAGTATTCTACCCTATAAAATTTTCAAGATGGAGTATTAATGAATGTATTGAAGATATTATTCCAGAAAACAGCCAGAACTGCGTTTCTAATCACTCTTCTTCTTATATTTTTTTAAAAACTAAGTGGGAAGGATATACTCGATGATTTGATAAGGTCTTGCGAAGACTAACTACTGGGAAAGGGTAATTGTCCTTGTTGGTAGTGCCATATACAAGAATGGAAAGAGATTTTCTAGACTTAAGGGATTAAACTTTTTAGCTGTTTATTTAATTGATGGAATAGCTGTAAAAATCAGAGTCTAGTATTTCAATTCACTCATTGACACAGCCTTTATTTGTATACCAGGTTTGTATTCAACTGATATATTAGTTTCTCGATCGGGATCCCTTGTGCTCCATGTTATTGAAGAGCTGTAAATGATGATAATAGAAATATTTCCTAAAATCATTCATTCCTTATGCTGATGTTTTCATGCTACTCTCTCTCTCTATTCTCCCTAAAATGTGTATTCCTCTTGGGCCTCAATGTGAATATATTAATCCCTCAAAGATATATTTATGTGAAGACTACTGGGAAAGAAATCATTCTAATATTTTTTTGATAATCCTTATTGCCCACACACTATAAGTGGTGCTGTCTAAGAGTGGACATGAGAATTCTCTTGTTCTAGGCCTGTATTTGTGGCACATTTTTATTTTTACGTATCTTTTACCTGCTCAAGCGATATTTACCCCCAATGAAGTGACTATTGACTTAAGGCCATCAACTTCTAACCTTTCACAATTTCAATATTTATAATTTCTATCTGGGAAAATTATATTTAATTATGAACATCCTTTTTGATCCATAAATCATTTGCATAACAAATGCATCAGTGGTTTTTTTTTATATTTTGGGATGGTCCTTAAAGGGGACGAACACTCGGTTCACCTTGGATTTTTGCATTCATGCTTAGCCTGTACTGGAAAGGGTTGATATTTTGGGGCTATAAGTGCTGGTAGGATACTATGAATAGAAAAACACTTTGAATAAAGCACAGAAGAAAATAGTGCCAGGACACAGAAGGATTTGTGAGGACAGTGCCAGTATTTCTCAGCCTTTTGTATGTTTTGGATCAAAAGTGCTTGTCCTATATATTGATGATTCCCAGAAATGCTATGAGTATTTCTGATGATACTTTCTTTATATTAACTCTTGCTCCATTCATTGCCCTAATGAATAAGGAGAGTTAACTTCAGTCTAAAGTCAAATTATTGCATAATTTTAGCCCAAAAGATCTCTACTATTCCATTTTACATAGAAATTGAGCTTTCAGCCTAAAAATTTGCATATTCAGTATCCAAGTTTTTGAGCTCTCAAGGGCACCAGTTCCTAATGAACTTCAAGATGTTCTTTCATAATCCACGGAAGACATTTTATGAGAGGTGAAATCCATTACTTTGCTTAATTTTGGGAAATAACCCATATGGTTAGGCACCAAAATGGTTATTGATTTTTGCTTCATACTTTGAATCATATGGCTGATTATACTTCTGGCTGTATGATTATACTCAATATTTGTAGCCTGAGTGCAACTATGACTCTCAGCTTGAACCATTGCATCTGTGAGCTTATTCTCCTTGTGCTTGGACTGCCATGGCTTTGCATCAGTCGCATGCCTTGCTCTCCCCTTTCTTTTTTAGAATAGTGATGCAGTCTGTTTGGCCATAATAGAGGAACTTTTTGAAGCTTAGCATGTAACAGTTCCATCTGAGGCAGGCAGAAATGCCATCAAACAACTGAGTTGCAACACCCAAATGTTCACTTAATCAGCTGTCACTTATTTATTTACATAGGCTTGAAGTAAGCATTGTACTTGTTTATTGTGACTGATGAAGTGTGAAAAAAACAGTGGGGACATTTCTACATCTACTTAATACCCTGCAAGCTGCCGCATGGGCATGTGGCAGGGGGTGTTAGGTCACCAGCCGTGTAAAGGTGTAGGTTTTTTGGAGATGAAATGGTGACATGTATTATAGGAGTGTACTTAGTGGAGCTCAGTTTTTGTGGTTGTTTATATTTCGCGGAAAGAACGAGTTTTTTTACCTATCTGTTCGGCATTGTATCTCTCTTATTTTATCACATCTGTCAGACCTAGAGATGTAGTGAGGAGTCATGATTTCAATGAATTATATATTTATTTTGATTTGCTGAAATTGGAACAAGTTAAGGGATTTGGTTTTTACTCTTTGGACAATTACCCTAGCATACCCATTGAATTGAATTATGCGTATGATGAAACCTTACTGCTCTCTTTATGTGACAGCTATCCTGTTCCGATTGCTTTCAGTGGTATTAATTTTCTGCAAAATTCATGAATTCCTCATTGATGTGGTAGCATTACTGATAGTGTAGAGTGCCAGTGTAAGGACTTCTAATGGAATGTTGGAATCCCTAGATTGATCGGTGAAAGTCTTAGAAATAGCATGTTCTATACTCATGGTTATAGAGTAAAATATTCATGTAATTCAATGGATGGTTTTTAATGTCAACATATGGATGATTCATGTACTACATATTTCTTATATTATTAATGAGGTATATCCTCAATGGAACTTCTTTTTTTCATGATTAATTGGTGTGATTTTTTGTTCTTTTTCATAGTCATCAAAGTGGTGTGAGAAGTGGCCGCGTTGGTGTTTCACTTCAGTCTGCAGTTAGTGCTGCTCCACACACCAATAGCTCTGGTTCATCATCCATAGTGGGTAGTGGCCTGGGGGTTGGTTCTCAGGTGTCCCACGGAGAAGACCGCCGTCCCTTTGCCATCTGTGTCCGCAATCTTCCTGCCAGATCTAGTGGTGTGTATTCATCTCTTTAAAATTTCGATTGGGATGTGAGGGACAATGAATGTAGATTAGAATCACTTCTCACTATGAACACTCTGGTTGGTCAGATTGGGGTTCTAAGAAACCTCTGGTTGGAATGCAATTAGGAATCTTTGATTCTTCTACTTATGGCTCAGGAGGTAGTATGAATCATTTTTGTGAAGTTTTATTTGGTCTCATTCATAGGGGTTCAATGAAAGGTTATACAGAACCTGAGCTAAGAGTATTCATTTGAAAGCACGGCTGATTTTAAATGCCTTCAATCGTAAGGTCTATGAAATCTCTTTTCCCTAACTTATTTCAGCATTTTACCTTCCACATATGCTCAGCATGTGGTTTCTAAAACCTCGTGGAAGGATTATCATTGGGAGTCAGTTATTTGTTTTCATCGTATAAAGACCATGTAAGTGAAATGTATAGTTCTCCTTCTGTGTTGCGTGGATGGTCATGAGAAGGACATGGTTGCTTAAAGTAAACCACCCCAAAAATTCCTAAGCTGGAGAATTTTCTTAGCCTTTTGAAAGATGGACTGTTTGTGGCAGATTTCTCCTCTGCTGTTATCACGTATGTTACGCCCCTAAGGCAGCATATGTTAAGGCCAGCACTTAAGCTGAAGATAGGAAAAGAGCAGCAGAGGGAATCATTTTTTGGAGTCGAAGATGGTAACCTAATCTGTTAGCGTGTGATTGTCACATGGTATAATCTCTCCTTCCACCTATCCCATTTAATTATTGGGTGCTACTTCTCAGCACTAAGGTAGAGCAATATGGGTTATCTCAGACTGTGAGGACGTCTCAAGTAGTTGATTCTTAGGCATATAATTCAGACAAGTAGGATCTGATTTGGTAATTATCAGCCGTTATTAAAAACAAAATAAATAGCATGTATGTCTTCAGAAAGATAACATTTGGAGCATTGGAACTCATACTAAGATGTGGCTATTGCAGACAATCTGATAGACATCCTGCTCTTTGCCTGGACCACATTGACCAAATAACTAATTCTCAATCCACCAGGAGCTCTAAACATTTGAACTCATGGCCACTTCGGATTTTTTCTTAGAAAAACTATTATTGACTTTATGTTAGAGGAGAAATGAACATTGAGAGAGAGTGCTTTATTTCATATTCATTCACCCTAATATAGGGGATAAAATGTTTCTTAGATAGGTGGCTAAGAGGAGAAGTGACTAGGGTATTTCCTAAGGAAAAATAGAGTGACCTATTACTTGTAGGAACAAGTTGTAGATGGTCATAATCAACATAAATACTGGGTTAATGTACTCTGAGATGGCTAAATTAAATTGATGATGAGCCAAGACTGCAAAGCTTTTCATGACCTACAGTTATGGCTTTCCTTACAAGGACAGAAGAGTTTTAGCAGTGCTTTTGTGGTGGAAACACTGCAGTATCATATTTCTTGAATCACCTGTATGAGGGACATAATATTAGCTTTGCTCCAAATATTTTTCATCAGTAAATGAAAGGGAAGAAGGTAGATACATAGATTGATCTAGGGTGGGTACAAAGTTAACGTTGAATGATATTTTGTTCCAAAAGACTATTGTTTTGTGGACACAACACCCTCCTCACGCGCTGTTAACCACTATCTGTGTTGAGTCCTTCAACCAGTCGACCTTTGCAACTTTTACCATTTGACCCTGTATCCCCACTTTCTCTCCCTCCTAACCTTCCCCCCTTTCTCCTTCCTCATCCCCAATCTTCCTTTTCTCCCCATTCTACTCTTAAGGGAGTGTATACATCCTAAGACATGTGTCAAACAATTCCTCCCTGATTGACACATTTTCTTTGAAACCAGCTATACATGCTGCTTATTTTTTCACATTTATTTTATCACATTTTGTGGAAATAATACACTGCTCTAATTGTGTTTCAAAATGAATATTCATGCAGTTAAAGCAGATATTTTCATGAAATTGGTGTTTTAGAGTCAGATCTGAGTCATTAATTACAATGGTGTATGGAAATGGATGTCACTTTTGCCATTTTGTCATTTTCCATTTTGAACTCTTGAACAAAAAGTTTTTCAGTTCTAAATTCTTTCTATTCTTAAATTACATTTCATCATTCAACTTTATAGGAAATACCATAGAAGCTGACCAGATTATTTGTAGCTTGTAAAATTTGTGTATTAATATTCAAATCACAATTCATGATTTATAGGTTATGCTAAGGAGACATCTTGCTGTCTTCTGAAGTGGCTTTCACGTACATTTTTCTATATTCTCAGATACAAGCTTAAAGGATGGATTATTTCATGAGTATAAAAAGCATGGCAAAGTCACATGGGTGAAGGTTGTGGGGACAGGTGGAGACCGGTATGCTGTAGTTTGTTTTAAGAAGCCTGAGGATGTTGAGAAAGCACTAGAGGTATCGAGAGATAAATTGTTTTTTGGGTGCAAAATTGATGTCGCTCCTTACGAAGGATTTGATGTTGATGATAATGAGTTTCGGTAAGTTGTGTGCTCCTTAGTGTTGATCTTTGAATTTCTGTAACTTTTCACTTTTATGAAATGATGAAATTTTTTAAATATAACTTTACTTTCTAGGCCCTATGAAGCAGAGCTAGATGAGTTTCACCCAAAAGCCACAAGAACATTGTTTATAGGCAATTTAGAGAAAGAAATTACTGCCTCTGAACTGCGCAAGCATTTTGAACAATTTGGTGAAATAATTGAAATTGACATTAAAAAGCAGGGTTCTGTTTCATCGTATGCATTCTGTCAGTATGCGGATATAGGGAGTGTTGTGAAAGCTATGCGAACTATGGATGGAGAGCATTTAGGCAACAACAGGATAAAACTAGGCTTTGGGAAGTCCATGCCAACAAACTGTGTGTGGGTTGATGGAATTTCAGGTAGGAGCTTACCCTAAATATAAGTATGGTTTTTCTTGTGCTCTATCCCCTTTCAACATTTTCCATGTAATTTAAAAGTTTAATGGTTAATTTTGATGGGTTGAACTTAATGGCTAAAAGTGACTGTTTTTATATTACTAACAGTGGCTATTTTTCTACAGATTCTGTTTCAGAAAAGTATTTAAATGTTCAGTTCCATCAGTTTGGGCCCATATCCCATATAGCTGTTGATCGAGAGCGTGGGCATGCCCTTGTATTTTTTGAACAGGTAAGTTATTTTCTAATGTTGCATTTTCATAACAAGTATTTATGTGTTGTGTCATTATCTCTTGTTATCGCTTTCCTCGTCCTTAATAAGCAGCAGGTAACTGATGAGAAAAATTGGACGTCCTCACTCGTCAGATAACATTTCTGTTTCTGTTTCTGAGTTGTGGCCGGCAGACCATAGCTTTGTTTCAATTTGCACTTTAAAGCATTTCATTAAGTTACGAACTTTTTATACTTTCAATGATGTTTCATGTTAAACAATTTTAGATTTGTTGAAACCCACCCCAAGCCCTCTTGTTATTCCTACTTCAATTTTTGAGGTTAAGTGACAAAATAAAGACAAAATTAACCATGGAAGTCTTTTTTTGTTTTAAGTCAGTGTTCTTTTTTCTGCCTGATAGCCTAATGGAGCATGTTGGTTTTGTTTACATTTTAATGTCATGTTTTATGCTCTGTAATCAGCTTTTTGGTCAGCTATTTTTATGAAATTCTTTTTATAAATACAATATTTAAGTTTGGGAGTGATTGTATCCAGTTCAATTTTTATTTTGCAGTCTTCTGGCAACCTTAGATACCATTGTTGTCTTTTATTGCTTCTTGGTTTGCAAAAGACAACATGCTGTAATAATAGTGGAGGATATTTATTGGGCCTTTCCACTATTGTTTATCTTACTCATCATGGTAATTGACCTGTCTTTATTGTTAAACGTCACCATGTGGGAATCTGCTCCCTTTGTTGCTCCATTTCCTGTAGTCAAAAGCGATGATTAAACAATTGAATAATAGAAGACTACTCATTGTTAATGTTATTATTGAAAGCCTATGATTCTGTAACTTTATCATGCATGATCTTATGTTATTTTGACAGGTGAGTACGTTGCTTCTTTAATTGTATTTGAGTGGAACTGACAGGGTACCACTTTTAAATAATAGTATGTATTAACCCTCATACAGAATTCTGAATTTAGTAACACCAACAGATTCTTGGCGCCACTACAGCGCTCGATTGCCATGAAGTTAAAATTGGCTGTTTGAAATGAAAAAAATCATTTATTTTCCGTATGTCGAATGCTTATTTAGTATTCAATGAACCGGAATCAGATCTTAAAGTACAGAACGATAGTTATATAAGACGAATTATAGGATGAAAAGGATAAGTTAATATAGGATGAAATCAATCAAAGAGCAAAGGTTTTGATGCATATACTACTGAGAATTTGTTTAAGCATACATTGCAAATAACACGGGAATTATTTTGGTAGGAAGGTCACATATTTGGTATATTTGCCTTTTCGTTGTGCTCTAGTGACATTGTGCTCACTTGAGAATTTTGGCTCGGGTTCCTTTTCAAATTGTCTTTCTGATAGTTTACTTTGAATGCTATGCATGTACCTATTTGATCTTTCCTAATGCTCTTTGTATGTGTGTCCCATTTTCTCACCACATTTAATACCAAAACTTCCATGAAACTATGTCAGCAGTCCTAATTATTTACTTTCCTCTGAAGTTTTAGTCTAGTAAAATTGACCTAGGCTGCAATTCTACTCATGTTTTAAAGATTCATGAAAATGTACAGGACAATTTGAAGGTTTTACTCTTGCTAGTGTATGACTGAACCCTTGAATGCATCATATTTGAATCTTACTTAGTGGCATTTTGGAAGGAAAGTATTTCATATTTACCTTTGTTTCACTAAATCAATTTCTTTATCATATCCATAGACAATGACAGAATTACAGACTTTTCCTTGTTAGGGACAAATTATAGCAATGCCGTTGCAAAACTGAATCCAAAAATCAATGAATGCTTGGCACAAGAGCAATAAGGAAGGAAATTCATAGGTATATTTTTTTCATCTTCTTTGCCTAGCCCATTTCTGTTCCAGCTGAATGGTTGTTACGAAATTGTTTTTAGTTAAATTACATTTGCTCCCATGATAAGGACTACAAACATCCTGTATGATTCTTTATACTAAATTAGGGAGTACTCTTACCCCATTTATAGTACTGAAACATGGTATGCCTTGAAGAGTATACCCTGTGGAAAAACGTTTGCTAAAAAAATCTTAATTCCTTACATCAGGATAGACACTGTAAATTGCCAAAAAGGATATTGGTATTTGAAGCTTACTTACTGCTCATTGATGGTAATTCACTCACCAGGGAGCTAATACTTCCAAAATTCAAAGCTAGAGCATTCCAATTATGGTAGGAGTGCAAGCTTATCAGCCCACCTTTCCAAACTTGACTTCTCTCTGACTCTCTTTATTGTCAAACCACAAATGTAGAAGAATATTTTGAATCAAACTACCTACCCTCCTCCTACCGATATACCCAAACTGACCTAAAATAGTCTGTCCGTACAAATTACTCCTGAGGAGACTTACTTTGGAGGATTTCAAATGCCCAGCTGCAATGTAGAGTCCAAAAAACACTTCCATTTTGATGGTAATAACATGAACTGAAGTTATATCGTATTCATGGTGTAACCATATAAATTCTTTATTAGTGAATAGAATAATTTCATCTAGAATTTTCCTGTTGATAAATGGGCTAAATTATTTGATCAGCTCCTCGACCATTATTTTTGGAGTAATGCTTTATCCACTTCACCTTACTCAATATTATGGGTGGGGGTTCTACCTAATAACTGAGGGTTAGATTAATACAACTTCATTTGATCTTTACACTTTCAATGTCATTCACTCAAAATGTGTTTTTCCTGCTGTGTTTCTCCTAATTCTTCTGAGTGGATAATGTCCTCATAATCAGAATGAGCAATTACTTTGTTTTCTTCAACATTCTTAGAAATATCGCAGCCTCTTTCTTTACGTAAACTATTCAGCTCTTTGTCATGTCTGCATTTCGTAGCCAGCCTTATTTTGTCCATGCTTATCCACCTTGACATTGGTCAGATTAGAAACATTTCCATATACATTTCAACAATACGTATGCAAAAATTCCTCCTGAGCAAACATTTTCCAATGCCATATCTTCCATTATGGGTTACTACTTAGTTGAATAATCCAAAAGGTTGATATTTTTAGTGAAATATTCCAGAATATTAAGCTGGAAAACTTTATGAAGTGTGTATGAAAGTCACTCAGTCTACTCTTAAGTCCACTATAATTTCTCAGAGACTAACTTTCAGGACCACTTCCACCTCCTTGCACTCTTGCACTGTCACAGTGATACCTTTCACGTACTCTGGAATAAAGCAGAAGACTTCGAATCAAGGCAAAAGTAAGACCTTTCTGAGTGTCCTAATAGCTGCAATTTTGGAAATATCTAAATGGGTTTCCCAAAGCTTCAGCAACATATTAGGCGGTGGCTTTGGGTGGGATTTAGTTTACCGAGTGTGCATCCTTCTGGATCCTCCTATTCTCAAAGTCTTCCTTTTCTTCTGACCTCCTCCTCTTCTCTGTGTAGTATACAATTCCAGGATTGAAACCACTGCAATAATTCTCCCCTCACATGTGTTTCTCTCTCTTTTAATCAGAGGAAGTCAGTTGAGACCCCCAACTAGGGACCTTCCCAGCCTGCCGTTTCAGTGATTGCCCATGGAAATACCAAACCCATTACTCAGCCTCCACTGAACCACTATTCATTTTTCACCCCTTTCATCCCCCCTACTCTCCTCTTCCTTCCATTGTTTTGGAACTAATAATTATTGAAACGATTTCTGAATGATTTTCCTAGGCAGGTAATTGCTCTTACATAATATGGAGCTGCTTACCAGCCAACAGCTTTGTCAAGCACTGCAAATAATTGGTGACTTTGTAATTTTAACAAATAATTGCTTGTTCTGCAAACTATCTTTTGGCAGTGATAAGCACAAAAATATTAATAGTGATATGCATAACTGATATCTTTTAGAAATACCTTTCTCTCTACCAAAATATTTCAAATATATTACAAATGTATCAATATTAACCTATCACTGTATGAAAAAATGCTAAAATTAAAGAAAAATATCTATGAATATTTTTCTCAGGATTAAATTAAAAAAGGTATGTAAATTATTTGAAAACATTAAAACTACTGAATTGATCGCACGATCAATTCAGTAGTTTTAAATACAAAAACATACCCTAAGAACCTTACAGTGTCCCTGTGCCACTATGGTATTTCAAATAATACTTAATAACATATTGTTTATAATAGGAATGGCAAATAGTGTTTCCTATTATCAGTTTACCATCTCTTACAAAATAGTATGGTGCTGATGGTTTCAAAAGCTCATTTTAAAAATTTTATATTTGAAGCAGATGTAGAAACTCTAAGCGCCATGGCGGCACCATGAATCTGTATGAGGGTGTAAGGGTAAGCAGGTGTGTTGTGCTTAGATGATCATGTCTTCTGATATGGAGCATGTATAATGAGAGAATATTATATCACACTGTGGCTAGAGTGAACTCATGAGTTTTTTAATAGTATGTGAAATATATGTTTAAACTAACTGGACATAATACACTAAAATTAAACTTAGTAAGATTTTTTCACTCAGGTCCCAAAGAACTGAGTCCATTAACAGGAACTATATGATTGAGAACTGAAAAGGGAGGTAGGAAAATAAAACGGAGCCAATATAATATATAATAAAAAAATAATTGCTGTAATTATTGCTGTTGAGTTAATGTACAGTTTGTTATGACATATAGGAATACTGTGTCTTAGGTTACTTATTCTGTGGCTGTGCTTATAATAAAACTTTAATTTCATCTTTTAATATTACTCCATTTACATGGTTTTCTCAGCCATTTGCACAATTCTAATGCATTGGAAATTAAATTGGATTTAAATATATTGCAACCCACACATGGGGATTACAGTCTGTGGCTATGCAAGAGTCCACTTTGGAGGCACCGTTAATTTTCTGGTAATTAGAGGCTTGTGTTCCACAGTGAATCAAAAAGATACATTTTATGTGGTTTGCCAACAGTTAGGAAATTTGGTACATTTTTTAAGGATAGGTCAATTAACCACTGCCTTGCAGTGCCTGAAGATGCAAAATGTTAAGTGTCAAGCAGATTGAAAAGTTAAGTTCACTTAATTTTACATTAGGCCAACTGTTAAATTTACAGGTCTTCCTCAAAATCTGGAAATGTAAATAAATGCATTTATTTATTAACTGTTAGGAAAATATCAGTAAACCTGTGTCTTAAAGTAGATCTAATGTAACACTTAAGTCCTCTGGGGCCCAAGTCTATGACTATGAGTGCCTCAGATGTAAGAATGAGTTCTCTCCCATAGTTATCTCCCATCACAAGTCTCTAACCGGGTAGAGAATACTCAGCCGCCCAAACTGGATGGAGAAAAGTCAGGGTACAAAAAATTCTGAAGCAAA
The DNA here is from genome assembly GCA_963169105.1 of Ceriagrion tenellum. Lineage (NCBI taxonomy): Eukaryota > Metazoa > Arthropoda > Insecta > Odonata > Coenagrionidae > Ceriagrion > Ceriagrion tenellum. The sequence continues at coordinate 13,666,334 of OY720638.1, forward strand.
CACTGATTATGGCCCGAATTTCTGTGGCCTACTTCTGTGAGCCAATGAAATTGCCTGTACCTTTTCACACTGGTGGGAGCTTTGTTGTTGTTCTGTTTTGTTTACAAATGGTCTGAAGGTGAATATTTGCGATATGGCTTTATTTCTGTGAGTGAAAAGTCTGCTCGAGTCATTTAAATGATGGCGATTGTACTCTCAAGTTTCCGTACCCTTTATGATGATTTATATCTCACCGATCACGCATATCATTATATCATCTCGGCAGAAAGACTTATGCTTCTCACTGGCTGGGCAAATTTCATTGGCATTACATTTGTTGAAACAGCGATGCATGAATATAATTCTGTTGAATAATTGTCTAAAATGTAATATGACTAATGAGAACATTTCTTCAATGAGTTACTTTAATGATAATTGGATGATTGAGAAGATTGAACACAGAGTAATAACTGTCAGTTGCATATTTCACAAAAATTAATCTGCCTAACCACTTTACAACACTCGTCAATTTGGTACTTCCAAACTAGCATCAAACACACTGATAAGGCATTTTAATGAACTATCTTGGCTCAGGGAGTTCATCACACTGGCTGGACAAACTTCATTAGAAGTGCATTCGTTGAAACAGTGATTCATGGATATAATACTACTGAATAACTGTGCATGTAACGTGACCAAAGCACACATTTCTTAAGTGGGTTTCTTGTATGATATGTGAATAACTAAGATGATTGAAAACAGGGGAATAGCATTCAGTTGTATGTTTAACTAACATTAACCTAGGCCTAAGGCCTAGCCTCGTAAGATTAGTGATTGTTGAAACAGGGATACACAGTAATAATTCTTCTGAGTAATTGTCTAAAAAGCAATACGATTAATCGGTACCTTCTTTAATGTGTTACTTACATCAAAAGTGGATGGCTGAGAAGATTGAACACAGGGCTATACCCTTATGTTGCTCAATGTTTCAAGAACATTATTCTGCCTAACCACTTGACAGCACATGAATTTGGTTTGTCAAAAGTATCATCCAACTCACTGGTTGCACTCATCAACACTGCAAATCATTTCAGCAGAGAGAAAAAGTATCACACTCTGGGCTAACTTCATTAGAATAGCATTTGTCGATACAGCGATACATGGATATAATCCTGAGTAATGATTAAAACTGGAATGCAATTGATGAAGACATTTATTAGGTGAGTGACTTACATGAAAAATGTGTGATTGAGAAGATTGAAAACAGAATATTAGCTGTCGGTTGCTCATTTCACTAGCTTAAATCCACATCACCTCTTGGCAAGCACATCAAATTCTCAAGGTATTTCACAAGTAGCATTCAAAGTTCAAGTAAACTTTCCTATCAAACATTAAACACAATTTGTATGAAACATCCAATGCCTTACCACAGCGCTGACGCATTGTAAAAAACAGTTTTTAAAAGGAAAGTTTCAGATGGTTTTCACTTAAACTTTTAGGGTTTGGTATCAGACTAGAATCCTTTTCAAATATCTTTGTGATTGAGAGGCAGACCTAAGTATTTTGGGGGTGAGGGAAGATGCAACTTGACTTAAGGTAAACCAACCAGAATGCTGTAGGCGGAGCCTACCATCTCGGAAATTCAGTCGCTCTCAAACCACTGTAATGTACACTTTGTGAGTCTGTTAGCTGTGTTGCCAAACCTCCATTTCATTTGTTCGTTTGATGTGCTGTGGTGATCTTCCTGAGAGGAAACATGGCAACGTCCACCTCCCTCTATCCCCACCCTACCTCCCTAATGTTGAAGGCCCCACCTCCTGCTATGACGCCGAACCATTCCAAGCATGCACGAAAAATGTTAGGTTAAATACGGCACAGAAAATATTTCTACTGTGGACTTTGCTTTGACATTATCTAGGGGATGCCATGTGAGCTAATTTGGGGTACCACCTAATGTCTCAAGGAATGACTTCCTTTTTAGCAATGATGTTCTCCAGTCAATATCTGCATGAAGTAAAAAGTTACTGAACCACAAACATGGGGATTCTTTGTGGTGAACTAAAATCAAAAGTTGAGATTGGTACTTGTTTTGGTAGGTTTTGATCATCCCAGGATAAACTTTGGAAAATAGCCGCGTTGATGAACTGTGTGTAAGTGAAATGCCTACTGCATTCAGAATAGTTTCACTATAAGTTATTGAATTCTTTTGCTTTCCTCACGGCTGGAAAAGGATAGCATAATATATAGTAGTCTAGAAAAGATGATTTTGATCATGCCAGATTTCCTGAACTCCAAAGTGATACACTGATGAAAATAATTTTTATTACCTGATGCCTCTTGCTTGCAGCCAAAGTCACTTGTTTGACATATATTAGGATCATTTCTGTGATTGATGTTTAATCAAAATAAACAATGTATATTAATAATTATGTTACACATTCTTATTTTTGTGAAATTTAAAGGCAGGTATCTTCAAGAGTAGAATTATTCAGAGTATTACGATATCAATAGTGCATTACAGTGAAACTTCCCCAAGTGTGGATTCCCACAACAAGAATTTGCATTGACAAGTTTTCTAAACATTTGCCAAACTTTTTCGAAGTTGGTGTATTTATCACTTTTACACAGTTCCATTAGCTAGCCATTTTTTTCAATTTTTTGCTGGAATGATCTAAACCATCACCAATCTTAACTTGTGTTTTTATTTCACCAAGCTGTTTATTGTTATTATGGCATTACTCAGGAGTTGATCGAAGAATTTCACCACCAAAATGCAGCTATTCCTTGCATCAACTATGTAGTGCCGGGGATTAGTTCCAATGGAATTGAACAAATCACTTCTCTATTACAAATCTGGCAGCATTGTTCCAAACATTATTACACCTCATGATTTTCCACTGCTGTGTACTTAGTATATGACAGCATAGCATCTCTGGTTCATGGTATTGATTACTCTGCAAGCTTAAAGAGAGAGTTTATGCTGAGTGGAGTGTTTCATGACACAAAATATACAGGATCTTGACTGCTTATCACTGGATATAAGCATTCCCATGCAACATTCTCATACCGTCAAGATAGGGGATTCTATATGGAAGTTGTCCCAATTGAATCTGGCATCAATAAGGCCATTCTACCATTCATGCAGCCAATGACTATTTGGTGGTCACCAACAGCTGTTGGTAAAAATAAACAGAGTTCTGCTCCAGGATGGTCAGCATCTATTGAGGCTTATCAGTTGAGAATACGAAGTAAACAAACAATTCCCTTTGGTACTCATATTATTTTTCCTCCAATTTTATGTACAAGACTGGAAGGATAATGCGGTGGAATACCTCATTTAATAAAATCTTAGAGTATCAAAAGCCCCAATCTAGCCCTTTTTCATTATTTTATAGGGAAGTGCTTCTTTTTTATTTCTCTAATTGAGTTCAAAGAAATGGAAGAGCTATTAAATACCCTAGACAGAAAAATTGAAGGTATTTTTTCACTTGAGTAGCACTTAACCTTAGAGGGACAGAATTTCAGCTGCATCATTTGCTAGGCAGTACATTGTAATTGAATCAATGATGTAAAATGTAATGGAGTTGGTTGTAAAAAAAATTCTTCCTAGTGGTATTGGAAGCCTTGCCAATAGACTTTTTCTTAAGTTCTGCAATGGTAATGGAAAGTTATTAGGCGATTCCCTAGTATTTTTCACTAAACTAGAAAACTTATTTTCATTTAAATTTCTAGATGCTGATGAAGACCTATGAGTCTTTCAAGTGTGAAATTGTATTATGTCACTGACTTTTAAATCTATTTGATAGGGACCACTCAAGTATATCATAAGATTATTTTGACTACTTCTTTACCGACCCTCTACCCTATGTAAGAAAATGCAAGTTTACAGAAAACCTCTCACTTTCTTCCCCTCCCAATCTTACTAAAGTTGTTATGCATTTCTGCTGCCACATTCAAAATGTATGGGCAGTTCCCTGTCCAATAGGGTGGCCCTTTTTTCAGATTTTAGAGAAGTTACATTTTTAACCTCCAAAAAATGATTGTTGTGGAGTGTAAATGAATATGTTTTAGTTTCATCACTCTTAGGTATTAGGAACCTGTGTCCCTAGACTCCTCAGTATTTTAACACTAAATATGTGATTTTTGGCGGAAAAAACTCTTCATATGTAAAATACACTGGTAAATTCCTTAGGGGCCAAATTTTGTTAGTTTTTGTGAATATTTCTGTGTTTGTAAGATGTAGTCCTGTGCAGTTCAAGCCACCCCAAAATTATTGTGAGCATCTTAGTATCTGTCAACATTTCTCAGATTCTGACCACTCATATTGGAGTTAAAGAGGCAATGTGTACACTCTCACTCCTCAGAATGGAGGAGGGGACTGATGTGCCATGCAGTGGTAAATGGAATGGTGCAATTTTATCCACATGGGGTGCAGCGGTGTGGGGTGGCTCAAACTGCACAGGACCATATCTTAGAAATACAGAAGGATACGAATAAATCAACTAAATTATGGCCCTTAAGAGCCTTACTTCTGCAATTTACTCAGGAAGAGACCTATTACTTAGGGCCCTTGAGGCATGGGTTCCCTATAACTTAGAGAGATGAAACTTAAACTCTAACAATGATAATTTAAGTGGTGGAAAAAATTACTTTTCTCAATTCGAAAAAAATTATTGCCACTGCACTGTCCAAGTGGGCACAAACTGATTTCACCCCCTCTAGTTTTTAAAATATTTATTTGTTAACATTGGCCCCATAGAGAAACCCATAGAAATATGATTATTTCCCGGGCATCATATGGTTTTGGAGGTTTCGCAAGTGTCTTAAGATGTGTCTCCAAAAATTGGTGATCTTCAAAAATCTTAAAAAACTGTGACTCTTAAAAATCTTCTTAAACGAGCACATATAATTCATTGTAAATTTTTCTCTTGTTAAGCCTAAGTTCAGGCATACTGCAATGGCAATATTCCTAGCCAGTATGACTTTTTGACTGACAATTAAAAAAAATCCCTGAATTGAGTAAAATATTGTACAAAATTGTCTTCTTTCCTGTTACTCATCAACGTGAGACAATGCAAGAAAACCTCACCCCTTTTCCCCGAAAATGTCTTCCCTTGTACTCAAATGGCACCTTGGTTAAAAACACTAACTAAGCATCTAAAGGCTCTTCAATAATTATTAATCGATCTTTTCTCAGAAAAATATGTGCAAATACATCTTAATCTCTGTAAAACTGCCTATGCATTTTTTTATTTGCTGAGGCACTCAGCCCTCATATTTGAATTAGACTGATGCTCCCTCCAGTGTAGAGTCATGCATTGCAGCATAATTTTGGAATGTAACCCTTGTGTTCAGAGAAATTTATCTTGACTAATTTATTGAAAATGACTAGGTCAAAATGTGAAATGGTTACACAATGAGATATTGAACTAAAATTTATTGTGAACAATGCTTGAGTAAATATTGTTAGTTCATGACCAACGAAGTATAAAGAACATCAATTATTGTTAAAGCAATGAAGCGTAATATTACTGTAACTTTTTAAAATTTGGTTCGAATACATGAAAGTTGCAAAACTATTTTTTATGGAGTGCAGGACAGGTGATGTAACTGGTTACATCCCAGCTAGCCATATACTACTGCCAGCATGTACTAAAATATGGTCTTTCTTTTTTTGTGGCTGCAATAAATGATTATTAAGCCGGAAGGTTTCCTTAGAGCTTACTTTCACTAACTAGCACTCATAGATATTTGATGATTGCCTCAATGTTTCTAACATGAGTAGAACAAAAATGAAGACATAAGTTCTTTCCGCTGAGAAGAATGTTTTGTTAAATACTATTTTATTGTATCTTGAAGGTGATGTTTTACTTGGAAATGTAAAATGCCTCCAAACAGGGCTGGATTTTCTGATGGCGGAGCCCTAGGCCAGAGACTTTTTGATTCCCTCCCCTATCATTTGTCTTTGACTTCTGAAGGTTTTAGTTCTTATACACTTTGTTTTTGCCCCTTAAAATTAAGACTCTACATTTCTATATTATTGAGACTAGGTCGGTTGAGGCATCTGGACACCCCCTTTTCTCTCGGTGCCCCTCTTAACTCCTAGCACCCTGTCTCGATGTCCCCTTTCCTCTTTGTGCTCTAGGCTCAGGCCTACCCAGCCAAAAGGTGAATCCAGCCCTGCCTCCAAAGAAGGGAAGGAATGATAAGAATTATGTGGTAATTTTTTTTCCTGTTCAAAATTCATGGTTGCAATGCCATGGTAATTCTGGTTTAGGGCTATTGAAAGTGTGAGAGACCAAACTGTGTGCAAAATGTAGAAATTGTTCCTAAGCCTACATTAAGGAGCATATCCAAATTGGGAAGCAGGAGATGAATGGAAAGAAAAATGAAATAGTCAAGGTCCTGAAGTGCTATGAGGTGTCATGTGTTTACTTTCAGTTTCATTATTGTCTCCCAATTTTGAAGCATATTACCTCAAAAACAGGCTTGTCATTTTCAGTGTCTCACACTTAAATTTGGATTGTATTTCCTTTGTTGATATATCACTTTGGCTCTTATATAAATCGCGATAATGTAGCCTGGAAATTTTTAAAAATTTAGCCTTGAAAATCTGAAATTATGCTTGAATTTTTTATTGTGACTTTTGTGGACACCCTGATCATTCACATATTTCAGCTCCTTCGCAAAATACAGACGAGTGATCTGGAATCATTTACCAAATCACCAAGGCAGTTTGCACTTTAAAATTTCCAAAACTAGAGTAAATACTTTGAGGTTAGAAAAAAATTATCTCGGCAAAGCTCAAACACACCATTTGAAAACCTACCTTATATCTTGAGTAAAAAACATTAGCAACCACAAAAATGTTGAATTGTCTTCATAGGGAATCGAACTGAGGAAATTTACTATGGGAGTCTAGCATGCTAAGCACTGGCTATATGTCGAACGTATTTGGGAAAGTCATGGCACAATCTCATTTATGTAAGGGCATGCATTACAAATTTCCTCATGTAAATGTGTGAATTGCAAGATTGCGTGCTCATACACATGAACACGAGATGGCAAAATAGCCCCTGCCCACTGGCAGTATAATCGTTCCGGGGTTTCCAACTTTTCCAGGTAGATGGTGTCATTCCATCCTGTAGTCTCAAATAGCATTATCCTCAGCGTAATAGAATGGCTAAAAGAGACAGTCATATTACTAAGGTTACTTATAAGCAAGCATTTTTTTCTTTCCTTCAGAATGTGGAACAATATAAATTTTGGAGAATTTTTTGTTTTTTCATTCTTCAGTACAAATGACCATTATTCTGAGCAGTAAAAGCTGTCACTTGTGTGTTGGTAGTGTTGGTGCTAAACACAAAGCTATGGCTCAGAGAGCAACAAGTGACTAACCAAGGCACTAGCCTGGTGGGAATGAGCAGCAATCTCATTGGTCGTCATACCCTTTTGTTGCCATCATTCCTCCAATTGAAAAATATTCCACTTTTTATTTATTTTTTCATTATAAATAGTTTCTTTCAAGGAAAAAGGAAGTTCTCTCTCTCCATCGTGAAGCTTCTAAGTGTGAATTCTGGCTATAGCAGATTTTTCAGAGTAGCGTTGATCCCTACTTGAGTCCTATTTGTGGAGAGCACTTAAATTTTACAGCTGCGTCCTTTGAATGTGGGGTTAAATGGTGGACTCCTGAGTGCCTTTTGTCCAACTCTGGGTTTCTCCCCATCCTTCCTCCTCTCCAAGTATTTTCCTTTACCATTAACCCTTCCATTACTAACTCTTCCCGACTGCGTTATTGGTGCCCTTGACCTCAGTTGTTGGTCATCTCTCCAAATAACCAACCAGTAAAATTTAATGAAATGGGATTGAAATAGTGTGATATCAATATAGGAAGAGGCAGGATTGGGGACAATTCTTTTTATTGAAGAACTGGATGTGTGGAGACTTTTAGGTGTTGATTATGAGATCATTTGAATTACCCTGATTCATGTCTGACTTGCATGGGGATTGAATTAGGAAGGTTACTTACAAATGTAGTCAATGGTGAAGGTCCACATATCGATCCTTGGGGGATTCCCTTGGTTAATTTGTAGCAGCTCGGACAGGATTGTTTTGGGACACTTGAATGTCTGATAGAAATACTTGGGTATCTGCTGCTGAAAGAGTTGATCCATCCCAGGACATCATTACCATTAGAATCTTTAGATTAATACTATCAAAGGCTTTGCTGAAGTCATAGAAAGTACATAATGTGATTCTTTGACTGTTTAGGGTTTAGTAAACGTTATATAGAAGTTGGAATCTGGCCCTAGAGGATGATCTCCTGCTGCAGAATCATTAATGTGACAGCTAAAGGGATTCAAAGTAGAGGATGGTTTGTTGTTTGGAGGATTTTTCTCAATTAATTTTTCTCAATTACTAAATTGGAGGAACTCAAACGGTGTGATATTTTTGGGATATTCAGAGATCACCTTTCTCATGAATAGGATTGGCATGGGCTAAGTTGAGGTGTGTAGGAAAATGTCCTAAACTAAAGGGATTCTTTTAATGGTGTTTACCAATAGGCCCCTTATTATGCTTATAGTTTCCCTTTAAGGCCTTCCCACACAGCGAATGATCCTTCAAGCATTTATTCTTGAATGAATTTAAATGATTTTTAGGGAGAGCATCTGTTTTTAATGGTGATTCAATTCCATGATTTTTGTGTATTGATAGTATGCACAGTGGTATGCCCATCAATTGTACATATGTATTCAGTGGAGATATTTGACCAATGTGTCTGTTGTACCCATTGGAATGGTTTGTTTCATGTACTTACATCACCCAATGTAGCCTTGGTAGAAAGACCTAATCTACTGATCATTGAGGTAAATATCCTAGCAGCATCTGTGTAGTTGAGTAGTCTCTTTACAAAATAATCCAAACCCGTAACCACCTCAGTGTTATAGAAAAAATTGTTTACCATTGTTGAGTGGACTTCCCATAGTAGGAAAGAAGGTGTGAAGGTGAAGGAGGCATTTCATTAAGAAGAATAAAGCCACAGTTATGAAAGACTGAGGAGTTAGCAGCTGCAGGCAATCTTAAGGAGATTAGAGGATGATTGTGTATGTAAGTGAAGTAAGTAAGTCCCACTCTTCCCTACTTTCATCCCTGCCCTGGTATACATCATTTACCATAATGTGCCATCATATCACCATAATGGGTTATGCAATAATGTGTAAATTCACTCTCAATATAAGGAATTAGAAGGCTGGACTAAATAGGTCCAAGATACAAAATGCTGAGATTGATATAAATATGCTATGCAGTAATGAAGCCATAGTACTAGGCAGAAAGCAAGATTGTCTCTGTAAAACCTTGTGTATTCAATTTGTTTATTGAGGAGGCAGTTATAAGAATTTTAGAAATAACAGAATTATTTTAGTAAATGGAAGCTTTGCTGATGAAGTGCATAGATATAATGTCATTCTCTGTTACCCATTCGCATCCGTAAGCATACTGGTACACATGCTGATGCAGACTGCATATGATCATTTTAGGGTTGATCATGCTGCCATCTCTTTGATTTTTGGGTGACTTTTTCATGAATTACATGTGCCTGACAGCTTCTGCCCTCTGGTGACTGTCTAGATAAGTTTTTCCATCCATCACTGTATAAAATGCTAGTTTTTAGTGAAACATTTCAGTCACCTGAACATGGCTTACAGTAGAAAGAGAAGTTTTGGTGAAAATGTTCAGGATGAACGCATAAATGATTTACTTGATGCTCTCAGCTCTGATTATAGTGGTTCAAGCAGTGAGGATGATACAATTTTTCCAAAATTTTTAGGTCTACGCAACACCATTCATTCGGTGAGTGAATCTGATTCAGATTAATGTGCTTGTACAGGCAATGACATGGTACAGGATCCTAATGTTGTTGACAATAATAGTGCTCTCTGGAATTGGAAATAGGAGTGCCTAGTTCCTGTAATTCATCCATTTACTGGTTTCCCTGGAATGTCTGTTCCTTCAGGTGGAAATATTAGTAGGCTTACTGCTTTTGAACTTTTTTTAAAAAGTGAAATAGTTTATCATGTTATTACTGAGACTAACAGGTATGGATCAAGTGATAGTGAATTTGACAGTGTTACCTCAAATTAGCTGAGTGTAGTTTGCTCTTGTAATACTATTGGGAATTGTTGAAAAACCTACTCTTCAAAATTATTGGTGCATAGATGAAAGCATCAGTGCACCATACTTTGGTAGTGTTATGCCTAGAAACAGATTTTTGAAAATAAGTAAGCAGTTACGCTCTGTAAACAATTTAACAATTGATAACAACAATCCTCTTAGAAAATTGAGGCCAGTAATTGACATGACAGTTGATATTTTTTGCGATGTTTACACTCCAATGCCTTCTGTGTGCATTGATGAATCACTAATGAAGTGTGGAGGTAGGCTGCATTTTGTTCATTATATCAGATCTTAGAGAATAAGATTTAGTGGTAAACTATAATTTATGTGATTCTAGTAATGGTAATAGTATATTCACAATTTCAAAATTTATGTGGGAAAAGACAAGGTGGTTGACACTCCTGCTAGCACCAAAATTGTGATGGATTTGATGACTCGATCTAATCTCCTTTACAGGGGATATTCTTTGTATATTGACAACTGGTTTAATTCACCAGATTTGTTTCACCAACTGCATTTATTGGGGACAAATGTTTGTGGTACTGCTTGAACACAACGTAAAAACATGCCGAAAGACATGGGGAAATTAAAATTTCAGAAAGGTGAAGCTGTATCCTTTTCCAGTAACAATTTTACTGAAATAAAATGGAAAGATAAGAGGGATACTACATTACTTAGTACCATGCATAAATTGGACTTCACTGAGACAAAAAAGTTAGACAGAAAAAGTAAGGCCTGGATCGTAAAACCCAATGTTGTTGTTAACTACAATGAGAATATGGGAGGAGTTGATGTTGGAGACCAGCTATTGAGCAAGTTTCATTGCATGTGCAGGTATAATAAAGCTTGTTAGAAAATTTTTTTTTACCTTCTGGACATGATGCTTTTAAACGCTTATGTTGTTTATAAGTTTGTTAATAAGACAAAGAACAGAACATTAGAAGTTAGCAGAGGAGTTGCTTCAAAGTTATTGTTAGGAAGGTGTTGTGAGATGACGAAGTAACAATTTACCTGACCTGCCTTTGAGACTCACTGGTCGACATGTTCTGGAAAAGGTTCAGCCAAGTGAGGCTAAAGGCAAAAGAACAGCCAAACGTTGTGTGTCTTGAAAAGAAGATACAAAAAGAGTCCACATGGCAATGTGATGTTTGTTAAGTTCCATTATGTATAGAACATTTTAAAACATATCATACCTTAAAAAATTGTGTAAATTTGTGTGAAATATACCATGTTGCATAGAAATAATTTTTCTTGGAATTTAATCTACAATATCCAGAATGATACTTGCATGAATGTTAAAAGCAATAATTTTTTTAAATTTGGTGAAAATACAAGAATATTCGGATTAGTTATGTTATATTTTCAAATGTTCTGCATATAAGCAGAAAAAATTTAAAAACCACTGGTGTTTGGCGGCATTTCAATACCAAAACGAAGGATGTGAATGGGTTAATAACATGAATTAAAATTTGTCATAAACCCTTCAAGATTTTAATCATCATCTGAGCAAAAGTAATAGGAATGAGAAAGGTCAAAAGCTAAAACTGACATGAAAGTATGACTCATATTGGTGGAGGTTGAATGTTTTTGCTACATAAGGAGGTTAATCCTTTACACTCGGATGTAATTCTGTCGATTCCCATAGTCTACTTAGTATTTAATTTTTAAATACCTCATTTTTATGAGTGGCAGCACCAGAATGAAAGAATCGCTATTTTTCTTCTTATAAAATTATTTATTTGGAGATTTTTACAATGAAAATCATTTTTTGTATTAAGCAGATATTCTAATTTCTATAATTTTTTATAGTGGGATATATTTTGAAACATTCACCCACATGAAGACCCCTTTACATTCACAATTGTCGCATTTATAAATTCTCTCTTCTTCCACCTTTCACTTTCCTATTAGAACAAAAAACACAATCTTTATGTTTTTTATTAGGGTTAGGAATGATTACATGGAGCTTTCCATCTAAGTGCTGATCTGGCTTTTCGGATGATAATCTACCTCTGGGAATCTTTGCTCCACCTCTGAATTCCCCCACGATATCATGCACCAGTTTCCGAATGAATTTTACCTGCGATATTGGTTTTTCATTTTTCCTTTTTTGGCGTTTTTTTGTTCAAAATGTAGGAATAAAAAAAACTGACCTCATGCCCACGGATAAACAACTTAAGCCTCCATTTGAAAGTCTTTCTCATAAAGCAGTATGTATTTGAGTAGTGATCTGCCAAATCAACTCCCCCCATAAAGTTTGTGTAGTTAGTCACTACCTTGGGTTTGACAATCATGTCTTTCCTAACCTTTCCAATTATTCCAAGAAGATTGCTAGTTCTTTCTGGCTAATTTTATACCTAACATACTCATTTGTCTCAAAGGTTATGTTTTTTATCAGTGTGTCAGTTAAAAAACAACTGAAAAAATCCTTTGGTGTGGTGCATGCAGTTGGAACTTGGGGTCCAAAATGCATCTAACCAGTTGAGAAGGGTCTTTTTGACTCTTGGTCATTTTCAGATTCCGCATTCCACTTCTCTTTTTGTTGTCTTCCACAATAAACATTTCTGTCACTCGATGTTACACCATATTTCACAGTGCTATCCCTATATCTCCATCACATTCACTTGGGTAAAGAATAGTGCGTCTTCATTTTGTCTTGACGAATTCAACATCACCGTCACTGTCAGTGCATCCCGGCATTCACTCTGATCTTTGGGTGAATGCCGGGATGTTTTTTTTTCTGTAGTTCCACTCGGACCAGTGCTAAGTTCATCATCTCCATATGCAGGATCAGGGAATTCACTATCATCACTATTATCTTCTTCAATAGTTCCTTCATTTTCAATGTAAAATTCATCGTCGCTGCTGTCAAACACTTCGGAAAACTTATCTGTCCTCAAGAGTTGAAACCCATTCTGATTATGCACCTACTCATGGATAAAGCATTCATTCAACTGCAGGGAAAGCATCATTTGAGAAAAGAACCCCATGTTGTGAAAACAGCTGTGATATGTTCCTAAGAATGTAAGCAAACCTCTGGAAAAAGATGGTTATTCGTAAATCCCTAATTGCATACTAAGTTTCATCCAAATCTAATAAGTGGACGCCGTAATTGGATATTCCCTTTGTGAAAGTGTATGTTACTTATGGAAGATGATGGTGGCTAATAAAAACCTAAGATTTGCTTCTAGGAACGTAAGCAAACACATCTGAGAAAAGAATCTAATTCATATATCCCTACTTGCCTATCAAGTTTTGTTGGAATCTCATATACGGTAATTTGGTATTCCCTATGTGAGAGTAAGGGTGAAAGGGTTATTCACTTAGGGAAGATGATGCGGGCACATAATAACCTGTGATGTGCTTCTCAGAACCTAATCAAAAACTTTTGAGAGAAGAAGGTGATAGGTAAATCCCTTCCTGCCTATAAAGTTTTGTGTGAATCCTATACGCAACAATTCGACGCTCCCTTTACATAATTACGTTGTTTACGAAGGGACGTGATGAGGAAAATTGCATGACTCATCACACAGACCATCCTTCTCAAGATATTGACTACACATAGGACAAGAAATAGTAGGCAGCTGACTGAAGTGAAAAAGCGCTAACTAGACAGTAATCAGATATAGGCAATTATCTGCATTGGTGGCAAATTCGGTTATAGACAGGATGTATGTGTAGTTATGTTATCAGTGCGCATTATTTATTTATAAAAATCCATGTCTCATCATTATAATTTATTACTTATCCATTCATGCTAATGGCAATAAGGGAATTCGAAAAAAAAACACCAAATCTCCTATCACAAGTGGTGAAACTCCGTGTTGAGTGTGGCTCAACAAACAAGCTGTTACCGCTGTTAGCTGTGACAAGTCACATTCGACATCTGAGTGCAAAAGGTTAAGTGGCTAATAAAAATAAGTTAAGAAAAGAGTAAGCCTAGACTCAAGCATTTAAAACAAAAAATAGCCTTTATACAGATAATGATATAAGCATGAAGATGAGGATACACTTTATCAGAGCTGTTTTTTTGGTATTATACTCTATGATTGTGAGACATGATTCATCAAGACAGCAACCAAACTTGCCACTGTCTTCTATCTCTTTATCCTCCTGCTCACCCTCTCAGCCTAACACATTCTTATTTTATTATATGTAAGCTGCATATATTATGTAAAGTGCTTACCCAGTTTTAAAATAATTAATATTATTTCAGCTATGACACATTGGAAAAATGTTTCAATTCCTAAATTGCATGCTATACAAATTGTATTTGGCAAAAATAAATGATAAGTCATTTTTTATGACTTTATCTCATATGCTTACCCTTTTTTCATACTTAACCCAATCAATTGATGTGTAACTAGACAAAAATCTAAAGCAAACATTGGAGTCGCTATATTTTCTCGCAAAGCTCATTGACGAATGAGATACCAGTTGAAGACTAGTAGAAACTCAATAATATGAAGCATGAAAATATGAACTTTCTATTATATGAAGCAAAATTGTCAATCCCAATGAAAAGCTGAAAATGCAAAATTTTGTAAATATGAAATTTGCATAATTACTAACCTTAGGCCTGGTCCCCAGGAATAAATGGAATTTATTTTATACGAATCATGGTGAAAAACTGCTACAGCAAAACTAGCCAAACTAGCCAAACTCTCTTTGATGATGTAGACATCTCAGCATTGCCAGCTACGGTGCATCAAGTGAGTGCAAGTCGTGAGTGATGGGGATAAAGCTAGCTTGAGCCACTATTTTTTACTTTTTGTGGCATTGCCATAATGTAAATAATGCTCTTTTGATTGTAAGTCACCTGTGGTGCCACACCATACTAGCTGCCATGCACTTGGATTGGAGGCGGTTCAAATTCTCACATGCACTCAGGGATGGAAAAATGGCATAATGAAATTGGAAAAGAGGACTGGGATAACTTGCATAGCCACTAACTCAAAAAAAATTACACGACCTCTAAAGTCTGGTTTACCACACATGAAATTGTACTAATGAAAGGGAAGAACCATCAGCTCTGGCCAGAAACTTTCCTCTGACCCTCTATCCACCCACTCTGTATTCTATTGTGGGAGTTCTATTCTTACGAAACCTCTGTTCACTACCTCCTACTGTCTTTCCTGTTTTACTCCACGCCCAAATCATGCATACCCACTGTCTGGGCATTGCCTGTTTCCCCTCTTCTGGCTAAGGCTCTTACATGAGTCCTACTAAACAAGGTCACCCCTAATGCAGCAGCATGCAAGACCCTTGGCCTCCACCCTCTCCCCTCCTCCTCCTACAAGTTTCCAGCCCAGTCAGCCCCATCTATCATATACACCCTGTGTTGACCAGTATACTAAGCCACATTGAGATTGAGAGATTGCTGCTGCTTGCATAGGAATATTATACATATATACTTGGTTAAAGGAAAAGGGTGTATGTTACATTAGTTTGTGGAGCTCTCTTACTATCCTAATTTGAGCGACACCTCTAAAGAACTGAATAGTGAAATGCACTGCTATCTATTGACTGTCCCAGGAAATATTTATTTATTTATTTCACCACCAACAATGGTACAAGGGCTATTACATTGGCTGACATAATCAATAAATAAATAAAGCAGGTGGCAGATATTTCTTATATATTCGGTATATACCACTTCTGTCATTTCCAACATGAATTTTTCTGAGTGTCTGGGAGCACTTGTGTCATGATTAGTATACTGCAGGAATGTTATGAAGCTACCTGTAGCTTGCGGAAACCTATATGCAAGATTTCTGCAGCTCTCTGCTGGGACACTACCAGTGTAAGACTACATTTCATTTTTAATTTTTGCAGTGCCTCTTCTTAATGGGAAAACTAGTTTTGTTCATTGATTCATTATTTTTATAGCCATATTTATATAAGAACGAAGAAGCGTTGACAATTGAATGAACTGTTGTTCACTTCAGAGGGGGAGCCTTTAGTTCCCAAAATTGAAGCCACTCCCTGGCATCCAGCTATCTTGTGCAATGCAAAACAAAGTGTTGGCCATATGATCTATTGCGCTAAAACATGTGTTTACGTGTAAACCCTTGACTGTCACTCATGGTATCAAAAAGGAGGCCTATTCCAGTGGTCTTGAGCAATTTTTAATACTATGGATTTTTTAAAGACCTTACATACTCTGAAATGGCATTAAATTAGCAATAAGTCAAGGGATCTGCCACAGTTAACTTCACAAAATTAAAGTGACTAGTATTTACTGAAATGTGTTTTTCAAAAAAAATATTGTAATGAACACTGCTCAACAGTTAATAACAGATACATCCAATATGAAAGCCTCTGATGTGATTATTCTTCAATTATTCATGCCATCACATTATACAGTGCAGTTAACAATGACTGTTGAGAGCATATGCTTGAAAACATATGTTAAAACAATCATGATAAAAATTATCAGGTTATTCTGTTCCTGTATAATCATTGCTAGTAATATCCTAAAGACCTTAAATTCACTCCGAATGGCATTACTTAGTTGATGGTTGAATAATCAGCCATAATTAAGCACTCGAGTTTGCAAAAAGTGGGAATGTGCTTACACATATTTACTGTTGGCATATATTATTTATATGCTTAATTTAAACCATTTAATGCTTTTCATCTAATTATGACACTCACTCAATAATTCTCAAATAAGTATAATCACTCCAATAATTCATAGATCCTACATTAGGGGACAAAATAATTAACAATATTAGAAATCAGCGTTCCAAATTATTGGAAAGAAAAAATAACTTAGAAACAAGAAACTTTGCAGAATGTATAAAATACAAAAAAAAACACCTAAGACATTTGTTTAATGATAATTCACCTAGCCACTAGACAAAGAATGGTTTGAGAGTCATAATAACAGACAGCATTTTACAATTCAATTTACGTTTATTACTTTCCAATATTACTAATGACCTTAACTCCTGACAAATCCATTTGCCTACAGTTGTGAGGAATAATAACTCATCCATCTGCAAATTAACAGATCTCCGATTTATAAATTGTAGTTATTTCTTGATCATTGCAGGGAATCAACTTTGTGCCACTGTTTGAAAAGATTAAATCACATCAGTGGTGATGCAAGCTCACATAAATCACACACACAAAGGAATTAACATTTACTTACATGCAAAGTTATCAAAAACTGCTAATGGCTGCCGAAGGTTTATAAACACAAGTTACTATGATCAATCTTGCTCTTTAATGAGCCACCCTCAACTTGAGGTTTGAGTACTAATTCACTCCAAAAGTCTAATAATGCAGTCTATAAGTGCCCTGGAAAAATAAAAATGCATAAGTAGTGACATTAATGCTTAAAACTCATTCGCACACAATGAGGAAAAACCTTCACATACTGCAAAGTTATCAACAATGCTTATGGTTATCTAATGTGTCTGACCCCAAGTTACTGTTATTAGTCTTGCTCTATCATCAGCCTCCTTTGACTTAAGGGTTAGTTTCTTTGTCACTCCCACAATCAAATCTTACACACCATCAGGGCCCTTGAAAGATAAACACACATTTGTAGTGACACTATTACTTATTAATTATTCAGATTCACGAAGGAAAACTCACATGCCAAGTTTTAAATAACTACTTTCGGTTACCTAATATATTCCATATTGTAACAATAATTAGCAAAAATATAATTAAATATCATTCGCTCACCTGTGATGTGTTATATTTTTGTCTCTTTGACCTCATCTGCTGAGACTGAGAAGATTACTTATGATTCAATACCAGCTACATCTGTTTTAGCCTCTTTAAAGAAATTAGATAGACTTATTGAGATGACTTTAATAAATACTTGCTTACAGTAGTCTGGGCAGTGGAGGTACATTTGTAGAAGTATCAGGATAGAAAAAGCTACCAATTTGTGATTGTGACCTTTTTCAAATCCTTAAAAATTACCCACTCCGTAAAACTATTCATATTTCAATTTCATAGTAGCAGTTCCTCTATGTCTGTTCTAGAACACTTCTTCTATGTGTTGTAAGGGAGAGTTGTCTCGCTCACCTCCCAAGATTCTGCCCTAATTGGCGGCTCATTAAATTTTTCATGGTCCTTATCATTCACATGCCACATTATAATCCACCTCATTGTCTCTTATCTGCATAAACAATGAATCTTCTTGGTTAAACACTTGCAGGAACTTATGGACAGAATTAGAATGGGGGACGATATTGCAAATTTGCATAAGACACATGTTCGTAAGGTTGCTGAAGAGTGTGATAGAGGGAAGGATGTTGGGCAAGTGGGGAATGGGAAGAAAGATAGGTTTTGTTGATGGGATAAAGAAGGGTTGATCGTATGCTGAGGCAAAAAAGGATATATTAGAGGGAAAGAGGCCCCTGAATGGGTTGAGGACCTGGAGGAGATTCTCTGACATTCAACTAAACCTACCTTAACCGGTAGAATACTTTTTAAAAAAAGAAGAGAATGCCTGGGCCGATTGTTATGAGACAAACAAGTGGATGGTTGTAATTTCAACATCTCTATTGCAGTCAAAATTCCGTCACTGGCAGATCAATGAAAAAGGAGCCCAAATTTTGAGCCTATAACATAAATTCCAAAATTTGTTGAATTACTGCATAATTAGTTTTGGTTCACTTGCCATCAGAATATGATTCATTTTCTCAACCTTTGTAAGTGATTTATGAAAGATTCGATGTTTTAACTTTATTTTTATGTAGCTGTTGTTAGTCCAATGGAACAACTCAATTCCTGTTATTACAGGTTGTGGAGACCTGGTTGTGACACCATGGCCTTCATCTTGAATTCAGTATTACGATCACTGTACTTATGGAAACATAAAGCCAATGGAATAATTCATAGAGATTTTTATATATCTAACAATTTAGCATGGGTAGTGTGCGTGTTCTGCGGAGTGTGCTGTGGTAATGTGTAGTGTACCGATTAAGTTGAATTTTTTCAAAAGAAATGGCACTTCACACAGCAACTAGATTAGGAATTGATGACTTAAAAGAATCACATGGCTAGATTAACTGTTACAAAATTCAGTGTAGTAATGTCTATAACTGCATCTGTGTATCTGAAAGCATAGATCCCGAAACAATTTCTCTGTAGAAGTGTCCAACTTTGCATAATCACGTTGATGGCTATATGTTCTATTGTAATATTTTACTATGGATGAGGCAGATCTTTCTTATGATATACTGCCTCGCATGACTCAAGACTTCATAGGGAATTCCTACTGTAGGTACAGACACATCAGAGTTCGCCTCACTGTTTTGTTATGAGCCAGTTCAGATGGCAGTGATAGACTGAATCTCTTTGTTTTAGGAAAGTATAGAAATCCACATTTATTTAAACAACATTAGGAATTTACTGTCTATGACATATGTAGCCAATTCTAAGGCATGGATGACTTATAGTATTTTTGGAGGACA
Source organism: Ceriagrion tenellum (assembly GCA_963169105.1). Lineage (NCBI taxonomy): Eukaryota > Metazoa > Arthropoda > Insecta > Odonata > Coenagrionidae > Ceriagrion > Ceriagrion tenellum. The sequence continues at coordinate 13,685,929 of OY720638.1, forward strand.
AATGCATGCCCTTGATGCAAAGACTTGGGATCTAAACAGAAAAATCCTTTTGTTATTGGATCAGTGCCCTGTTAACTTGAAGTTAAGACAAAAGTAAATTTTATTTTTTCATGCAAATTGCACTAGCTAGAGGTACCCCACTAGATGATGGGTATAATCCATTCAATTAAAATGAAATAGTTAACCATTTGGTCATGATTCTGCTTCATTTTCCTGCAAATTAAGATTTCCCTCAATTTACACTTTCCCACCCTATTTTTCCCTATTTTTCTTCGTCACCTTCCAAAGGGTAGAAGAAAGGTTTCACTGTACTACCTCCTATTTGATGATAAACCTGCATGTGCTTCGTGGGTTTTCCCCCCATCTTGAATGTGAATCCTATGAGTTCAAACACCCCTTAATTGTTACCAGTACCTCCAGTTTATGGTTTCTTCCAATGTTTCATTTTGCAGTAACTCCCACAAATCTTGTGCATGTGCTATCCTTTCCAATATATATGCCATCTCCAGCATTCCCAGAAGAGGTCTTGAGAAAATATCGTTGGCCTTGCAAATATATAACTAAGGACCATCCTTTGTGAATTGGCATGATGTATCAAAGTTACTTCTCTCGTATAGTATATCAAAGTGTATGTTAGGAATATAGCCATCAATTAATGAAAAATACTTAAGTGCTAATTGTTGTTCAGAATGAAATAAAAAGGGGTTTTCTGTTTTTTTTGTGATAAATGCCTTATATTAAAAACATTTGTCTGCCTATGAATTTCTAAGGTGTGCTACTTAGTGTTATTATACAATAAGTGCTATAAAATAACTGATCCTTACATAAACAGCTTTTTCATCTAAGTTTTCAGTTACTGTATTTCCTGGCATATAAGATGCACAGACATGTAAGACATGAGTAGGTTTGGCTACAGAATTCAGAAAAAAAATGACCTTTCAGCTACTCTTTCATATTTTTTTCCGGTGATGTTACCATCTTTTAGTGAATGCTGAAACAAAAATGGCTACATTATACGATTAGGAATGTCATCATGCTTATTTTTATCTGTGTCTCATAGTAAGATTTGCGTCATGAAGATTTCAATTAGGCAGACTTAAGATGAAATCTGTCATTAAAATTGACCTCGTAGGACACTAGGTGGCTTTCTGGGGGTTTTTGCTGGGGAAAAGAAGCATGTCATATTCACTGGAAAGTACAATTCAACAGATTCTGACTCAGGGTGGTGGTGCATTGCTTAGTGCACTTACCTTTTTTTGTTGTTTAATGCTACTTTGGTATCGCATTCAGTTGGACCAAAACTTCCATACTATATAGGAATCATAGTGGTAGTGAGATGCTAATCATTGTCTGGAAGTTATTTTTGCGAGCAGTAAAGGAATTTGTTCTGTGGGGTTTAGAATGTCACATATTTGGTGGTGGCTGTTTTGTTCACATACCTTTATTTGTATTTCAATGATGATGTAAATAATTATATTTTTTAAATGTATTGAGTCAAAGAGAATGCCCTAAAGGCTTTCGAAAAATAGCTTTCAAAATGTTATTGGACAGAGTAGCTGTTAGAGATTTGGAAAATCTGGTGCTAGTTGAACCTGCAATGTAGTAATCAAAATGTTATGCAAGAAGCAATTGGTAAAGTCTGATTTAAGAAATAAGTAAAAAAAGGATTGATAGCACAATATCAGTGGTGAAGTGAGAAAAATGATTTTTTGTCATCATTCTCAGGTTGTGCTTTATTGTACTAACTCTTTAATAATGCTATGAGGAATTGTTCAGAAAAAACTGGCAACATCTTATATTTCATTCCCTGTTGTAATATTGATGGAATGAAAAGTGTAGAGCACAGATGGGATCAAACATGTGTTGCTTCCACATGGTATTAGTTTCCATTGGTACAAATGCACATAGTGTAGACCTTGTCATTATCCTTTTCAAATATCTTTGCGATTTACTCTTCGTGCATTCTTTGAACAGTTTGAGCGGCATCGCGGCAGGTGGGTGGGGTAGGGAGAGGGGGTAGAGGGAGGTGGACAGTGCCATGTCTTCTGTCAGGACATAGTTTGCGAATAGAAACAAAAGACTGTCTCCTTGTAGCATTCCACAATCCACCATGGCACTGTGGTTGAAGGCCCTTCTAATTCCTTTCACGCCCCTCTCCTCATCTTGACCAGTCTCAATAGTCATTGAAAGGATCATGTGTGATTGCTAAGTCAGTGACTGAGAAGTGAACTTTTGAAAACTAAAGTCATAACTTTCATTTGTTAATATACTCTAACAAACAAATGTTTAGCTCATTTTCTGTGAATCAAGCTGGTTAAAGTGATTCCAAACACTAAGTAATTTTGTTGATTTCTGACTATTACCGTGATTGAACGAAGATTTTTTTTGCAAGTTTTTGCCATGCTCTTTGGCTCAAATACAATGGAATTGTATGCTGTTTGGTCTCAAATCAGTGAGGAACTACTAAAATTGAGGATGGATTTAAAAATATGCCCTATGAATGTAATGAGGTCAGCTATCTCCCCAGAAAATCTCCCTTGGAAATATGTATTTAGCAATTATTCCACTCAAAAGGCTTTGATAGCAAAGATTATTTTACTTTAACAATCTCTCCCTTGAAGACAAGGAAAAATATTTGAAGTAATATGGATGATCTCCCTTCTAACTGATGAGCCATTGGGTGATTATCTTTGGTAATCAAGATAAGAAATGGTGTTTGCACTGTTGCCGACCATCACCCTTGGAATATTGAGTTGTGGCGTGGATAGTTCTGAGGAAGTTATGAATAAATAACCTTGGAATCCTTTCATTAGGGTACCCACTGGTTTTCATATTACTTATGGTGTGGCAGTATACATTCTGCTTTATCTACATCTACATAATACCCTGCCAGCCACCGCATGGGCACGTGGCAGGGGGTGTTAGGTCACCAGCCATGTTACGGTGTAAGTTTTGTGGAGATGAAATGGTGGCATATATAATAGGAGTGTATTTAGTGGAGCTCAATTTTTATCAATAGCATTCACCTAACAGGAGATGCCATAATGGACATAGCTATGGTTAACTGCATCTGTTCTTGTTGTCCTTATTTTATGTTCATGTAATGTTCCTTGGAATGTGCCCTATTTGTTTCTAAAGATGATGTTGATGTCTACCAGAAAATGTCTTGATTATTCAATGAAAATATAAATAGAAACAATCTAAGTACTTTGTGGAAACACAAACTGAACATATCTGATTAAACAGTAAAGCTATTCTACTACAAAATTAAGGTTAGTTTAGTTTCATCTGTTTTGGAATTGGAAGTTTGTCATGGGAGGTTAGTCGGGTACTGATACAGCCTCTGACTTTTCTGTGATTGCATTCAGTTGTGCATTGCAATTGCTGAAATTTTTTCATCAAGTGTCATTCCTTTATGAAGCCTGTATCAATCTCTTTTTTTCATTTTTTTCCATGACTTCAGGAATCATATAGGCTATTGTTAGTCTGTGTTTTGGGAAACATTGGCTCAAGCCATTTGTACTACCCTGAATCATTTGCTTAGCATAATGCCATCGAATGTGATTAGCTGTTTTCTAGATTAAAGCATGTGTGTTGAGAGGTGGTAAATGGACAGTTCGCAAGACCTAAGAAGGGATTAGTGATTAGCCTGGTGAATGGCTCAGTGATTCAGACTTCAAATCAGTGTTGGTCTAGTGGCCAAAGTGCCGGTAAACTTTCTACCCTTCAAGTATAGTTATATGTTGCCCTCTGAGCTACAGTAGGGGTATGTGGGAAGGGGTGTTGGGAGACAAGCCATAAAAGGGGAGGGAAAAAGAAGGGAAGGGGACAAGGAGATTACATGCTAATAGAATGTCATAGTGTTTCACTCTTGTTTTTTGGGGTCATTAATGGTTGCATGGAATGCAAGAAGCATTGTATCTATCAGTTGGGCTGTCTATATCTCATTTTAGCTTATATCAGTTCTAGAGATGTAGTGTAAGATCAAAATTATATACCCAGTGTCTTTCTGAAATTTCCTGAATTTTTGAATTGCTGAAATTGTCAAGTAATATAAACGTGTCATGTAGCCTCCTGAGTCTCTAATGGCGTCTGTTAAAATCCTTCAATCAAGTGATATCAACACTTCCTATTCCTTCATAGCTGTTATTAATGAGGGATGCAGCTTTCCTTTGTATTTTATTTACTTTGTGTAATAAATCTTGTGTGCTGGGTCACAAATGCTCCTGGCATATTAGAGATGTGGCATAATTAGAGCAGAGTAGCACCTCTCTTGCAATTTTTCATTAGAGTTAAGTATAAATGTGCAAGATGATTTTTTTGTGGCCTGATGAGGGGTGTATGATGATTAAGGTTTTCATTTGTCCATACTGCATTTGAAGGTTGATTAGATGCTTCGCATTTTTTGGGACATAGTCAGGAAAAAAAGGTTTACAGTCCTCTTGAAGGTACATCTCTGAAAAACTTTTTTCAAAATATCAGGTGATAAATTTGGAAGAATAAAACCAGTCTTAATGGAGAAAATTTTTTTTCATGTTGTCAAAATACATTAAAAAACAGCATCATTCGATTATTTGTTCTTCAGTATTGTAGATGAAATAGAAATGATATATTGTTCATGTCCGTTTATGAACCCTCCAATTTTGGCCTACTATTGCTTGTTAGAATGGTGAGGAAGAATGTTTTCAAGCAAGACACAAGAAAACTACTCTGAAATTATGGAGAAAATGTGTAATAATATGCTTGCATTACTCACCTCAATACATGAGGAACTAATCTTTGAAATAGTTAAGGGAAGTTTTTTATTGCTCAATTACTCTTTTTACATGGCATTGTTGTCAAATCTCTTTGGCAACTTGGTATAGACTTTATGCGACACCTTTAATGCAATGGTACCATAACTGTTTTTCCACTCTGAGGTATTTGTCAAAAATGGACAAGCAGCTTTTCTCATATATCCTTAAGTAATTCAAAGGATTCATGTCCTTTTTCATAATCTCATTATTTTTCCATCATGATGAAATTGCCCTATAATGGCGTGGAAAATGGAATGTGTGCAACTCAAGCTGCATCTTGAATATTTTTCCTTTAAATTCCTTTCCAATGTATTAAAGCTGGGAATACAAAGAAAAGAAATGAAAAATGTTATTCGTAATTTTAGGAAGAATAATATGTAGTGAATACATGACTTTAGAGTAAGTATGGGTAGACAGATGATATTTCCAAAATATAAATGAAAGACTGGGGGAAGGAAGAAGAAAGGCTATATTTGGACAAAGTCGGTATATATCGACCCTAGTTCTGTTTGTAACACAAGTGCTAATTTTAATGATAACTTCAGCACCATCTAAGTGCTTGGTGGCACAGATTCTATGGGGTAAATTTTGTTTACTGTAGAAAGTGTTGGGGGAGGCTTTAGTCGCTGTATGGCCTTTGCATGAAAGACCTAGGAGTGGTTTTTGAGCAATTATTATGTGAAAAGGGAGGCATCCTATATGCTGTCAAATGGGATAAGCCTCAAACAAATTTTCAGTGAGATTAATGCAAACATTTGTTAATGGCCAATTTGACAATTCATTTATGTTTTCTACATGCCCATAATGAGAGTAAGAGTTGTAGAGGCATAAATGTATAATATGTTAGAGGAGATCAACTGTTTCTGTGTGAATAGTCATTTTAAGTCATGTGATGCGCCTGTATTATTATTCAACATATTCGTTGTAGGAAGATTTAGATGCGTAGAAGAGATGTGTATGGCTACTCAGGTTGACGATATTATCAGAATCAGACGCACAATGTGCTGGATCTGAGTCACTTAAATTGTAGCTTCAATGATCCAAAACTCAAGTTCCTAGAATCCCAGATAAATTAATAGTGATATGCTGACTTTCCCTTGGGAAGTGATGGTTCAAGTGTCCTGCCATTTGGGGAATGCGTAGCAAGTGCACCACTTTTGGGTCTCAGTTCAATGTGTTTCACGGAGAGGCAGTTGGCCCACCAACTCCATACATCTTGGTGACCTATTTGTTCACGATTTTTTTCCAGCCATTTTTTTTATCTAGGAGGTAGAATTTTTTCTTATTAGTTGAATTTTTTTCATTTTTGTGCTCACATATTTTCACATTGCCAAAAGCTACAGATTGCTTGAGGCTGTGTGATGATATGTCATCACAAGGTGGCCACCCACCTTCCTTGAAAACTGCTAAAACTGAAAAATCTTCCTCTTTGAAAATATCAGAATTCTCCTCAATTGTAGCATTATGAATTGTGACTGAGTTATGTCTTTTCCATTTTAACTGATATTCTTATGTCTTGAGCTATTGCATGGGTAGTATTTCCATTATTAAATTAACATAACTTTGTGCTTTCTTCTATTTTACATCTGTTTGCACGATCAGTATCAGCTGTAAAGCCATCATCAGGTGCAAGATCTTACCTGATAATAGCATAACAGCTCTACCGTGGAAAGTGAAACAGTGGCAAATGTTTAGTTAAATTAATTCAACTATGGAAATATTCCATTAAGTTAGATATTCTTTATGATTGTGTTTGCATGGATAATTTTGCATAACATGGACTTAGTCCTATATAAAGTTTTTAAGGGTATTGCACTGGATGTCTCATGTATCCTATTTGAAGGTTTTGAGGTTTCTTTGAAGAACTGACATCTATGCATTAAAATATGTTGATGAACTTCCACGATATCTCGCCTGAATCTGTTGAAATTATCCAAAATCACCTATTTATCTCTCATTTCAACAATGTCAATTTCCTGTGGAATCTGAGTGTTGACTTAAAATGCAAATCTATGCCTGTTGTAGCATTTGAAGTTGGTGTTAAATTATCAATTTGAGGCTTGTAGTTAGAACTCAGATCTGATGAAAAGTTATTTGTGTCTCATGAGTTTATATTAGTAGCTAAGACTTCGCATTAGCAATGGTTGGTAATGGGGATTGTCATTTCTGAACATGATTGGAAGGTTGATCATGTATGAGCAAATTATTTCCATCTGATAGATAACAAATTGTGAGACAAATGATATTTATTTTGTTGATTCTACTGCATTCAAAGTTTACTACAAGGCAGTTAAGTGCTTTGGGCTAAAGGTGTCCTCACCTCTCTGGACAGAGTTATTGAGATTGAAGGGAAAAATTTGATCTAGGTATGTCATTGTGTAGAATATCGTTGCAGTCGAATCGTGTAATTAGAACTAGCAAAGTTAAATTTGGTACATCCAACTTTATAGGTATACCCATATGGAGGAACCTTATTCGGTCGTCCCACCCACCCCTTAGTGTTATAGAACTATTATCACCAAAATCATGTTATTCAATGTTAAAATTGAATAACATTTTGAAAAATATTTTTAAACATTTTATTCAATTTGAAATAATTACTTATTACACAATCTGTTGTTAGCTGGAATGTTTTTGTCTGGAATTTATAACATCATACATGCCTGTACAGGAAATGGACCATCATCAGAATAAAAATTGAAGTATACTTCATATGTTTCTAAAGATCTGATGTAAAATTATTAATCATTGCAGTTTTGTCTTTTCATTTGATAACATTCCCATTGAAACATATTTCTCTGATCACGATTATTCATAAAAGTTTTGTTGTTTCGAGATTACTAATTGGAAACATCATGCTCATTGCTATCTAAGCAACTGTAATGTTTCACATTGTCACGGGTTCCTGATGCTAAGTATAGTAAGGTCAAGCTGAGACACAAGATTTTAGCAGCTCATATATCCCAGAGTTTCATTTTTGTGCTGCGTTCAAGATTAATCTGTTAGTATACCATCAGAGTTCCTATTTTTTATGCTGTTTCTCTGCTAGTACATGAAGGAAAAGTCATCTACTGAGATCAACGATTTTACGAAGTAAGATCTTAGAACAGAAATTTGCTTCTCCATATGTGTATCCAGCCAGCTAATTATGCCAAATCCCATCTTTATTGTTCCATGAAACAGTTGATGTAGCACCAAATGTTAAGATGAATGGCATTCTACTTAGGAATATAGTGAAGAATAGAGCCAAAGCACTGAGACAATTTGATTTTTACGAAGATCTGGCTTCAGTGTAGGAAAATAAATTTTTTTGGGATTCTGAAGGGAGTGTAAATAATGACATAATTTCCAGTCATTGGTTGAGGGTCAATTCATGCATGAAGAATACCAGTGGTGAAGTGATATCATTGGCTGAGATTGATGAGTAATTTTCTAGGTTTTGGTCTTAATATGAAAAAATGGTGAACATGGCCACATATATGAACCACGTAAAAGTAAAGCTTCATACCACAAAGCTTGATGCCTAATTCTTACAGAATCAATCAGAATCCACATTGCGGGTAGCTACATTCGGGGAAGTTTCACTGCAGAAAGAGTTGAAGTAACTGGGTGATGAGGTTGAGTTCTGCAGTTGAGTGTAAGACTTGTGTTGGTAATGTTTTCTCCATCTGGCCCGATATTTTAACAGAAGAGCTCCTCTAATACACTGTTATCTCTTCACCGAATTTTTATTGACCTAAATTAGAAAACCAAACCAAGGATGTTTCAGGGAAAATGTGGGAAGAGCATTGTGTTACTCTTGGGAAAACCTGAACTGCCCCTTGATTCTAAAAATTGATATTCAGTTGGCAATTTCTCAGAATGCCATTTTCCTGTGCATCAAATCTTATATTTCCTATGTCAACTTGTAATCACAACATTAAGGTGGGTTAATAAATGGGAGGTTAAGGTGGAGACTATTTAACCCTTTCGCGCCGAAGCCTCACGAAGAGAAATGCTTTCCCTGCTACGAGTAGCATGAGAATCTTCTGTACTCCTCTCTACAGAGCTCTCTCATGGTGACAAATTGCTCAGGTATGCCTTTCGCCCATTTTGGAACCCCACTCAGCGGGACGCCGTGCCCTTCCCCTGGGCACTCGGCTCGACCCCACAACCCTTAGTAGCTCCTCTCTCAGCAGGAGGCCACTGTAAATTTGTTGCATTAGCGGTGGCTTTTTTAAAATAATCCTTTGCAGTATACCCCAAAAATTTATAATTTTAAATGAATCATTAATGTTATTATGAGTGTTTTACAGCTTTAAACAAAATTATAGCGTTAATATTAACAAATTTAATTGATGTATGTACATATAAACTTTTTAACAAGAACTCATAGTTGATGTCTTTAGTATCAACACTAGAATTTTGTTTAAAATTTCCTTAGACTCAGCAAAAAACAAATAATTCATTTCTAAGTTAAAATTTTGTAGTGTACAAAAAATAATTGCATCGAAATCCATTGAAAGTACAAGAAATTAACCGCGGAATCATGCAGCAAGGAGGGCTACTAATGAGGTGGAGGGTCGAGCTCACTTGCCGAGGAAAGGGTCTGGGCTGTCGCTAAGCTGGGTCGGAAGGGCTTTCTGCATACCTGGTTTTATTGCTCCCGTGTCTGTCACCTCCCTTTCCTCGCGTCGGCTATAGACGACAATAGGTCTTTGGCATAGGAAAATTCACGTTGGCTATAGCCGACACTAGTCGCGAAAGGGTGAAGTCCATCAATAGCTGCTTTTTTAAATATTGTTTTACATATAAAACCTGATGTGGAGCTCAACTTTTGATTGAATGGAATCACCGGCTTTTATAATAAGAACCCTGAACTGGAGTGTGTGATACGCTGAGGACTGTGAAAAATTTGTCTGCGAAATTCAAGGGAAATAATTTTTTTACAATGGTAACTTGTGTTTTTATGGAATACACACTGCTGTGGTAATAGATTTTATGTATACCAGGGTTTCCTTAAACCAAGTTCTGTGAAACTCCGGTGTTTTCCACAGATACCTGGAATGGTTCCTATGCTTCAACTTGAATGGGATAATTTTACATTTGCAAGATGAGTTGTTCTATTAAATTTTCAGGGTGTACTAAGTGCTCAGTCATGGAACAAGTTTTGGAAAACCTGTGGTAGACCATTTATTCTTAAATATCTTAACCATTGTTCATACAATGTTTAAAGAATCTCTCAAGTCAGTTGGTGCTTTGAAAAAATGACTGTAGCCAGCCAGAGATTTGGTTTGAATATCAAAACCAATACAAATGTTATGTCCCTCCAAATGAAACTGATAAATTTATTATTGCACTGTCTACTTCTCCCATATGCTCCCTAAGTTTTACCTGATTGTGTTTTTTTGCTTAAGTTTGCTCTTAGCTTATCTTGTTTTATTCTTAAATATTCTCAGACTTTTCAGTATATAAGCTTATGTTCTCAATCTTCACTGTTAAGGGCAGATATGAAACATTGGCTATGTTTCATCTGACTAAATGCATTAGGAATAAATTAAACCCAAAATAATGGTCCAGTACAAATAACTCATGAAATTCTGAACACCCGGGAAATATATGATATATTTAGGTACCCATTTTCTCCAGATATTTTCAAAACATAATACGTATACACTTGAGTGTTGCAGGTGTTACATCATAGAAATATTTCATTTAAGTTTTGTAGAAAAGCGTCAAGTATTTGTCTTCATTATGGGTAGAGCACACACACATTGATTTTAGACTCATAGACTCCAAGTACTCGCTAAGTAAGTTAACTGTGAGCTGATTGGCCATCAACTATGGTGTAATGCTCAAAGTGCATTTTCATGAACACAGTGAAGTATATACATCAGAGAGAATAAACTTACTTTGATGAGTATTTATAAAAGATAGAAGCTCTGTAAGAAGTATACATATTTAACTTTAGAGACTTTGACTAGTTGCAACATTTTATATTACACTGTATAAAAACAAGAGTTTTTTTTGAGCATGATGTATAAAAACAATTTGCTCTTTCTGGTGTCTAAACATGGTACTGTAAAAATATCTCATGAGATCGTGAAATCTCGTGAAATATTTGGGTATTTTGGGACTGTATTTAGTGGAGCTCAGTTTTTATTGTAGTTGCTAATTGTGTGTGGAAAGAATGAGTTTTTGTACTTATCTGTTTGGCAATGTATCTCTGTTATTTTGTCGCATCTGTCAGACCTAGAGATGTAGTGAGGCGTCACGATTATATTCTCTGTGTCACTCTGAAAAACATCAGTTCTGAATTTCTCAAGCAAGCCTAGCATGTAGCCTGTGAGTCTCTAGGGGTCTCTAGGGTCTCCACACCCACCTTAATCCCTCTAAAAGTCGTGAAAAACTAAATACTCACTTGTAGCAGTTTTTAATGAAACATTCAGCTTTTCTTTGTATTTTATTAATTTTTTGGGTTATATCCTTATGGCCAAGGTCCCAAATGCTCACATCATATTCGAGATGTGGCCTAACCAGAGTGAAGTAGCATCTCTCTTATACTTTTTCATCCAAGGACCTTCCTATTATACACTTGACAAAACCTAGTTTCTTTAATGCTGTGCTGCATATGTTTTGTATATGTTTCCCATGATATATCAGAAGTTCTAGGTAATTCCAAAATACTTAACTCTGTCTGAAGATTTTATGAGTACTCCACCCACAGAGTAGGTATGACATTTGTGTGATGACTTTTGCTAGAAGTGTGCTGTGGTACATTTACTAACATATAATTCTAGCCCCCATTCTTGGCTCCACAATTGAACATTATTAAGGTCCATTGACAGAACTTCTAAGTCCACATCTTCGCTTATTTCAAGGTAGATAACTGTATTATCTGCAAGTAATCTTAATTTACTTCTAACTCAAGAACTTAGGTCATGAGTATAAATAATTAATACTAGAGGGCCAATCATGCTTCCTTGAGGAACATCGGGAGAGACTCCAGCCATATCAGAACTAAAGCCATCAATTACTACTTTTTATTTTCGATCACTGAGAAAATCCCTTATCCAATTCACTTTCTTTTATTAACTTCGCATGATTGTAAGTTATACATGAGGAACCTTGTTGAATTCCTTCTTGAAATCAAGGAATATCGCGTCGACTTGTTTTTTTCGATTCACCTGATTTTGGGATGTCATGAAGAAAGTGCGCAAACTCTGCTTTTGCAGGGCCTGCTCTTACCAAAGCCAAGCTGACTGCTATGTAAGAAGTCACGATTATCCAGGAATGTCATTATATTGCTAATGACCATGTGTTTAAGGGGATCGGTTTGGTGTAGTGGCTAGAGTGCTCGCCTGCCACATGGGCGGCCAGGGTTCAAATCCCTGCAGTGGGGGATGTTTTTTTAGAGGAACCCGATCCCTACTTGAGTGTCTCGTGGAGGGCATTTCAAGTACAGTACTCCATCTGTCAGATGAGACATTAAGCCGTGGTCACCTTTGTTCCTTTCATTAAGAGCAGACTAACACCGACGCCGGGTTTCTATCCACCCTTCCTCCCTTACCTATCCCCAATGGCGCAAATGACTTTGGCTGTCGGTCGCCTCCCCCAATATCCAATCCAATGTTTTTGAAGATTATGCATGAAAGTGATGTTAACAATATAGGCCAGTAATTTCCCGGGTCATTTCTCTTTCATTTTTGAATATCGGAGTGATGTTGGCTATTTTCCTGTCTTGGGGCACCTTGCCTTCAGATAATGATTTGCTAACAATAAATTCTAAGAATGGTGCAATCTGTGGCGCTAACTCCTCAACAATGATGAAATCTGTGGGGCTCAGGAATTCCTTCAGGACATTAGGACTTCTTACATTTAATCGAACACAGTTGTTTAGTTATTCCATCATGTTGAATTGATATGTTAGCCATTGGCTTGTTAAAGCCAGGAATGTCTAAATTGTGTATTGTGTCATCCTTAGTGTATACACTTTCAAAACACTGGTTTAGTCATTTGGGTTTGTTTATACTGTTGGTGGCTACTTTGCCATTTGTGTTGAATAAAGACTACTGTCGAGTAAGATTTGCCCTGGAGCTCTCTCATTAAGACCAGAATGACTGTGTAGCGCACATTATTTTCTTCTTTATTGAGCATTGAGCAAATTAATTTCTCTCACCATAGGTTCCATTGTTTTATTACGAGACGTAATAGAAATTTTATATAGGTTATGTAATTGCCTCCCGAGCTCCTGTCTTACTTTGTAGTTTTACGAATGAGGTTCTGTACTCTCCCGTTTGAACTGGTGTGGAATATATTCATCGATTCCTTAACATAGTATTTCCAAAAAATATCTTAATGGTACTTTGCTGCTCTTGTCTTATTGTAGCTACATATTTCATGAATGAAGCTTCTAACATCTCTCCAAATTTTATGTAATTGCATTTTTCAGATAAGTAGACTTTACATTTAGTAATATAGGCAAAGAGAAATGTTGTCAAAGTTGATTCATGAGGAGCTCCAACAGATTCGGAAAAACAAGTTGAAAAGCAACTTTTTCTCAGAATATCATTTTTCTATCACAGAAGTAAGATTCAAACCATTTTTATAAATTTCTGTGAAATCCATTTGCCACAAGTTTTATAAGCAATATTTAAGGATTGCCTGAATCAAAGACCATTTTATAATCAGTTTAGGCAGTATAGCCGGGCTTATTTTCTTCGAAGGCCATAGAAATGAATGTTAGTTCAGTAATAAGTTCACCATTGTGGACCTTCCAGAAATAAAATCATGCTGTTCTGACACCATTTCCAACAATGAGTTTTAATTATAATTGACTCTTACTATTTCATACTCTGCACTCTTCAGGTTTTTGTGGAGGCATTTTTTACAAAAAGAACTTGCCAACTTCAGGATTAAGCATATATGTGACAGGACCATAAATGGAAGTAGATTTGTGATGATACATATAATTTTTATGGAACCAGAAATAGAAGTTATTTTGAATCAATGAACATTTTGAATTAAGCTAATTATAAAACTTGTGGTATCCATGAATTACTCTTTCAGCATTTGGCAAGTACTGTTTGTTTTTATTTTGTTTTGATTTTCTGCGTTTCCTGTGGGTTAAATGTTCTATTAAATCTCTATTTTGATAATGTCATGACATATCCATTGCTGCAGCTATTAAGTTGTAAATTTATATTGAATAGATCCCTCTGTTGGTCAAGCCACTGATTCAATGAAAGCCCACCTCAATAATCACTTCTTTCCTCCTCACTTCCTTTTCCCAAGACTGGCTAATGTGCAAAACACCTCAAGCCACACACACTAAAGGTGGTTTATGATTACATCATAGATATAGTTGTGGACATAATGGCTGTGGTGTGTCGTGAGTGCCAACTCTCATTCTGTGCCTCTGAAAGGAAAATTTGTGAGGTACATGTAGAATTCATTGATCTCGTGGAGTATTGAGCAAGTTTAAGGTAGATTTAGGCCATACATTGTTGTTGAACAGCCTTAATGAAGAGTAGTCACTTTTCGTCTCACTTGATCGATAAAATCTAAGGATGGTTACATGTGAAATCATCTTAGTTTTGAAATTGTTGTGATAACTGGCACTGGTGAATTCGCCAACACTCTGTAGTTAAATCTGATAGTGTTATATTAGATTTAATTCTATTCAATGTATCATTCAATTCTGCATAAACTCTGCATAATGTATGTTCTCCCAAGTGTGTAGAAGCCTATAAAGTTACAAAAGTCCATGTATATATGTTCATTTTTTTATCCATAGGTTGCGTTTAAATTATAAAAAATGCATCTTTTTCTTACCAGCTACCCTGTGCCCAAAATGCTGTCAAGGAGATGCGTGGTGTTGCTTTGAGGGGCCGCAAACTGCAAATAGACTTTGCTTCTCGAGAGTGTCAAGAAGCATTTTACGATCATTTGGAGAAGCAGGGCCATGCTAATGCTGCTGCTGTGACTGCAGTTGCTACAGCTGCGGCAGTAACAGCTGCAGCGGCTGCGGCTGCTGCTGTGGCTGAGAGGCCTTGGGATCGAAGGGACTCTCAGGGCTTCGACTCTCGGTAAGTCGCTGTGTTATTTGTGGCTCAAATTTCCTTACAATACCTGTGCAATGTAATGGTGAATTTTCCAATACCTTCTGATAGCAGTTATGCTGGAGAAATAAAACAAATTTTTCAACCACTTCCATTCAAATCAAATTTTTTTATGATGGAGATTGTCATTTTATTATTATTTACCCTTTTGATTGTTTCACAATCAATAAAAGGTACTTCTCTGTGATTTTACTTAATATAATAATGAGGATATCCATATAATTAATGAACCATCATTAAGCACCATAAGGCAAATGTAGCAGTCTCAGTGGAATAAAGTTAATGCTTTGTCTTTCATTGAGCATTTATTCATTTATACTTTTTGCTAATATTTTGCCAGCTTCAGTGTTTTTCATTGTACAACTTGTAATATGTTAAGAATTTAAGCATGTATTGGAATTTGATGAAATACATCCAGAAGTGCCTCTCTTATTGGTTGCATTTTTGATATGACAATCTCAACTTCAGTCATTTAGGTCAGTAATGAAAATTCCAAAAAAGTCCTGTAAACCTTCTGTGTTTTGATGTTCCATTTCTAATCACTGCATCATTTTACAGGGACTCCTCAAATCGTTATGAGTCTGCGGTGTCAAGTCGCAGTTTTGGCATGAGCTCTGGCTGTCGATACGAAGTTGTTGGAACTCAACGTTCATCAGTTGTGCGGGGTGCTGTTCCTCCCAGTGGATCAGCTTATGTTCGCTCATCAGGGTCATCTGGATCTGCTGGGTCATCATCAGTTGTAACTGCTGCAGCATTGTTGGCTGGGAGTAGTGGCATGGCTACTCCACCTCACTCGGCAGCACAGCTGCGGACGGCAGCTGCAGCTGCTGCAGCAGCGGCAGCTGCAGCTGCATATGGTGGTGGAAGTGGAAGTAGTGGAGTTAGTGGCCCTGGCAGAACACCTCGCTCCATGGCACAGTGTCGCTATGACTATTATGATGAGTATGCTGAACCAAGAAGTGCCCGTTACCGGTAAGCTCACAAATTTCAGTGTGATTTTATTAATTTTAGTCTATAGCTGAAGGTTTTATTTTAGGTCAGTTGTGTTACATCTAGATGTCTGCTTTTGGTATGCTTTGCTTATTGCATTTATGGTTGTAGAATCATGTAACCATTTTCTCTAAGTTAAAATGATGGCAATTTACGTGTACTGTTTAATATACCTGTGTTTCCTTCACTTTCAGCAACTATGATGAGTTCAGTCAAGGAAGTGGAGCTAGCCATGATGACTCTTATGAACAAGAACTTAGAGAATATGGCTATTCACAAAGAGAGCGCCGAGATTATGTGACTGACAATTTGGGAATGAGTGTGGTTGGCCTCAACCTTAACCTCGGGTTGGTTGGAGACAAGGGGTTTGGACCTGCACCCAGTGCTCCCTTTGGTGGTCCATCTGCTGCTGTGGGACCAGCTCCTCCCCCTTCTCACCCTTATGATGACTATGAGGATGGGCCAGTTGGGAGTCGTAGACGACGTAGCAGAAGCCGCCACCGAAGTGCAAGTGATCAGGAGAGCTTCCATGGTGCATCTCCCCCACCGCCACCTCCACCTCCCCACCCTTCCCATCTTCATGCACATCCAAGTCCTGTGCCTCCTGGTGTTGTGTCTGGAGGTCGCCATGGGAGTCCACCAGTGATTGGAAAACGATATTCCATGTATCGAGGCTTGGGGGGTCATTCTTCTTCTCGTGGTGTTGGTGGCTCCTCAGGATTTGGTGGTAGCCCAGCACGTGATGTGATGGAAAAAGATTGTTCATCAACAGACTTGTGCTTGACAGGCAAAGGAAAGCTGGTGGTGGAGGCCAAAGGGGATTTGCGTGATTCCCTGACTGCTTTGCGTGGGGGAGGCGTGGATGTTGGGCCTGTGGATCGTGGAGGAAGGTTACAGAGGTATGCAGAGAAAGAGTCTGGAGGTTATAAGAGGCATGCCCTTCAAAGTGTAGTTGCTTCCTCGTGTGGTGGCAGAGCACAAGAAAGAGGACTCCGTGTTTCTGTGGTGGATGGAGACAGTGAATGTGGTGATGGAATGAATGACAGTGTTGTAGTTGGTGGAAGTGATATCAGACATTTACAGAAGGAAAGGGTACACATTCAGCACCTTTTGGAACAACTTGAGGAAATGGGAGGTGCTGGGTCTGGGGGAGAGGATAGGAGTGAGTGTGGGGATGTGCCAAGGAGTGGGAAAAAAGCTCGGCTTTGCATTCGTGGTGGGGATGATGGAACCTCTGATGGACTTCCATCAAACTCATCAAGTTGCAAGGTAAGCACAAGGAGCCTGATCTCAGGCAGTAAAGTGATGGTATCTCCTTCTTCGTGTGGGAGGTCGGTGTCATCTCCTGGTGGAAATATTGTGAGAGGAAATGCTCCTTCCTCTTCTCCACGTATTAACATGTCCCCATCAGGCTCAATTAAAACTAGTAGTTCTGCACTGGGAGCAAAGAGTGGAGTGATAAGTATTCCATCAAAATCCAGTCATTCAAAGTCAAATCAAATTGGGTTGGGGTCATCTACCTCGAGTGATATAGGTGAAGTAAGTAATCGGCAACATGGAAATAGTGATGCCACATCACTTCAGTCAGTTTCTGGTAGTTATCATCGAAGGTCAGAGGTCCGTAGATCGGCTGATGCTAAGAGTCGTCGACCAACAGTTGAAAGTGTGAGATCTAGGGATAGCTCTGTGCCTGGTCCAGAGAGCACAGCCTTGTCTACTAATCGGGACTACTCTCCTCACTTTGTGTGCAAGAGGCGGAAAACTGGAAGCTCTACTGAAAATGATGAAAGGCCCTTGTCTAGAAAACACCATCACACTGAGGAGGAGGGAGTGCTGAGTGCAAGTGAAACGAAAGGCCACCACGCACATCATCACCATCATCACCATCATCATCACCACCACCACCGGGACCGGGAGAGAGGAGAACCCAGAGGTGCTGGTGTTACAGTTGTTGGTGAAGATGAAGAAGGAAGTCGACCAGGCACCCCATTGTGTGATGAGAAGCCCGAGAACCCTATGGAGCCCCGTAAGATACCACGTGAAAAACTAGATGAGGGTCCCCTATCCCTACCTCTGCCAGGGTTTGCACGGATAAAACCTAGCCCTAATGTTACTACTGTCAGTGATCCAGCCTCCCCTACTGAAACTGAATCATCTTCCCCAACTAAGGCAGGCTACTCAATTAAGTCTCCTCCTCCACCTGCTACTCAATCCCACAAATCTTGTCCTATTGCTTCGCCAAAGTTAGTGTCTTCTGTTGCAGAAGCAAGGAGGGCCCCCTCTTTGCCTGCTGTTGGGGAAGATTCCAGGGTTGTGGAGGCCAGGACCGAGGCTGCTGAGAGCTCTTGCACAGTTGGGCACCGCCAAGGAATATCCTGCCCCCCACTCTCTGATGCGTCACATTCCCACAAGAATGTTCAAATATGTCCACTTAAATCCTCCCCTAACACAGCCACCAGTCTAACATCTGAGCCTGGAAGATCCCCTTCAACAATGTCGTCACCCAAGCATTCCTCCCCGTCTTCTTCACCTCCATCTTCTCCAACCTCTTCTGAGCGTGATGGGAACCCAGCCTCATCTCCTGGAGCACCTTTCCCTTCCTCCCCACCTGGTGCACCATCTCTTGCTGAGCGAATTCGGCGGTTAGATGAAAAATATGAGAAATGGTCTGGGCTTCGGGCTTATGGCCCTGTTACTGTTGGAAGTGCTGCAGGTTCTGTGACAAACTCTACATCTAGTGAGAGTGGTGTTGGTAATGATTTCCCTTCTGGTTCACAGTCAATCAGGCTACGACATCGGCCATTGGACCTTGATGAGCTGAGAAAACAGCAGCCATCAGAAATAGTTCGCTCAGTACTTTCTAGGCGAAGTGTTTTTGATGAGGACTCAAAGCGGCTAGAAAATTTTGGTGAGAAATATGAGCCTGGAGAATTTCCAGCGAATTGGACCTCTCGGGCTGCTCTTCGTAACCCTGGGACAGGACGGGATGGTGCTCCTTCCTCACCTGTAACCCTTCCAGGATCTCCTATATTGACCGCAGGTCGCCCTACCGTCCCCACTGATAACAGGGCTGTCTCCGTCCCAAACCCAAGTTCATCTCCTTTGGCAACGACTGCTCAGTCTACTACGTCAGCTTCACCACGTTCTGTAGCCACTACATTTACCCTTGGATCCAGTACGACATCATCAGCATTCCGGACCCTCCGAGCCAATGCAACTCCTCCCACTAGGGGGCCTCAGATACCAAAGAGTCAGGGAATTGTGACAAACTCTCCTGTTGGCACAGGGACTGTTAGAGCTGTTGTCTCCACTGCCCCTTCAAGGGGGCTACAATACCCATTCCCTAGCCACCCACCTGTGGTTCCTACAACTTCAGTTGCTACAACAACAGCTGCTGGAGCTCCAGTAACTGTGTCTACTGTCTCCTCAGCTTCAGTAGTGCCAAGAACAGGTTGCACCCCTCCACAAATGACTGTGGCTTTAACTTCACCTCCAGTTACCTCCCCAAGCCTCCTTCCAAGTGTTAATCCTAGTGATGAACCATGCATGATTGTTCCATCGACCGTGGTATCATCCAAAGCATCTTCAACATTGGGCCATGTTTTTGAGAAAGTTCTGTCTTCAGAGCCATCTGTTCCGTCCTCTGGCTCGGGACATACCAGTGATCCTCTGGTGGTCACCACTGTCACTGCTGCTGGAACCCTACCTACTACAGTGGTTACAACTGCTGTTTCACCAACAGCTGTTACAACAACCACATCTCTCACGTGCTTACCCTCTGTTGCAGCATCCCCTGTGTCTCGTTCCTTGGAAAACCCCCTTTCTCCTACTGCAGTGGACGTAACAGCATTGAAGTCAGCATCTTTGTCAAGGTCGAGGAGTGTGACCAGCTCTGGGGAGTCTGCAAAGTGCTCGAAGAAAGATGTGACATTGAGTGGTGTTAATGAATCCCCAGTGAAAGACATTGAAGGGGATCTTACACAATCTAACCCTGGAACTGGAAGAGATAAAGATGTGAGTACCCTAGAAAAGGAGAAAGATTCTGTTGCTAGTGATAGTTTAGAGGAAACTTTGGTTAATGAGCCAGTTGTGCAAAAACCAAAAGTGGTTCAGTCTCAGGAAATAGTGAAGGAAGTGAAGAAAGATGGACCTGTTAAATTAAAAGAGGAGTTGGTAACTAATGTTTCTGGTGCAAGTGTTTATGCAGCAGAGGAAAAAGAGAGGGAGAAAAGGAAAGACAAAAAGGATAGTGCAAAAGAACAGTCTCGTAGAGTGTCGGATGCTGGGGTATCTAATGGAGCATCAAAGGTTGCTGTGAGTGTTTCTAGTGTTGTTGGTAGTATTGGCTGTAAGAGGAGGGTTGGTTCACAGGACAGTATTGAAAGTGTAAGCGGCCATCATAAAGGTGTTAAGCGGGAACGATCTCCTGAAGCTTCTGAGGCTAAGCGTGCAAAAATATCTCCCTCCAGTTCAGGAGATGGAACTAAAATTGGTGAAAGTAGCTCTGTGTCTGTGAAAAGTAGTCCAGTTTCTACTGCTCCAGTAGTATTGTCAAAACCGGTGAAGGTGGATAGGAGGGACTCAAAAGATTCTAGGGAAGGTTCTAGAAAAGGCAGTGTTAGTGCTGAAAGGAAGGCTGATCGCACTGTTGGTGGGAATAGTAAAAAGGAGGATCGATTGCCAAAACCTGATCGAGAACGAAAGACTTCAATAGAAGATAAGAGCAGTGTTTTCACACCTGCTGTTGTTTTGAAGACTCCATCAGAAGAGAAAGTACCTCCTGTTGAGACGCCTCTGACTCTCCCAAAGGTGGTGAAAGAAGAGCCAGGTGTGGTCAATGAGAAGAAGAAAGGAAAGGAGCATCACCACCATCACCACCACCATCACCACCACTCATCTGAGTCGTCCTCACCTCCTATGCAGAAACCTGTTGTTGTTGCTGCCCCTGATAAGGAGTTACCACCAAAACCTGAGGTATTGCAGGCTGGAGTGGATAGACATCGAGCTAGGGACAAAGAAAAGCAGAAGAGAAGAAGTAAATCTGAGAAGGGTAGAGAGAGCCCCAAAGAAGGTGTGAAGATAAAAGAAGAAGTTAAACCAGATAAGAAAAAGGATGATTTGGATGAAGAAATAATGCCAACTGCTCAAGAAAAGGAGGATGTGAAGTATAAGCACTCAAAGAAGGATGCGAAGGAGCGAAAGAAGGATCGGAAGAGTGGAGGAAGCACTGAGAGTGCTTTGGTGAAGGAAGAACCAAATTCTAATTCCAGCAAGTCCTCTGTAAAGAAAAAGGAAGGTGTATCTGCACCTGTGGCTGTGAAAGCAGTGGCGAAGAGGAAAGAGAGTGCTGCTGCTGGTAGTGACAGTGATGTGGGCAGTGAAGATGATGAGCCAAAACCAAAGAAACATTCAATTTTTGACATAGTACTTGATGAGCCGGCATACATTTCCATGTATGATAAAGTTAAGGCCAGATCTACAAAGAACATGCAAAAACAAGAAGAAGAAAAGAGACAGGAGAGGTTGAAAGAGAAATTTTCAGCTCTGAAGCAGTCACGAGCTAGAAGGGAGGAGAAAAAGAGGTCAACATCCTGGGATGAGGATTCTGACACAGACCATGAAAGGGAAGAGCGCTGTGAAAAGGAGCGACGAAGTAACTCAGGAGTAGGATCAACTTCTGGGGCTTCGGGGATTGGTGTTGGAAAACGGTCCAATAAGTTGGTCATCTCCAGCTCAGAAGATGAGGAGGCTTATGAAGACACGGAGGATCACCATGACAATGTGGGCCATGGAGATGATGGTGATGTGGAGGAAGAAGCTGAAAGTATGGTGAAGGAAGAAGATGAGCGTAGAAAGCGGAAACCATTAGGTAAATCCTCTAGGGCTAATTTGACTAAAATTAAAACTGAAGAAGAAGAGCAGAGTGCAAAATCTGATTTGGATGGTATGTTACCCAAGCATCATCCTACAGGAACTCAGAATAAGATTTCTAAAACCAAAAAGTCATTATATAGTAACCAGGTGCGTGCTAGCAGGCCTCAGCTGATTAATCCTGCTAGTACTGATGATAGCCTTACTTCTGAAGTCATGAACAAATTAGATACCCCTAAAGTGAAGTCTCGACCTGCTTCTGCTACTTCTTCTCGCCGAGGCAGTCGTTCAAGAATAGCATCAGACACGTCTGAAGAGGAAAGTCATCATGTGGCTGCATCAATGGATTCTTCCAGTGACAGGACAATGAGCTCCAATCGTCTAAAAACAAGAGATGTGTATTCAGATGATAGTGAGGCTGATCTCATCGGAACTGAACCTCAGAAAGCTCATGTACCGCATTCCTTTTCATCTATTCAACATCTACCTTCTCTTGCCCCTCCACTACCTCCACCATCACCATTGGCATCTGAGGAAAAACTATTGAATGCCTGTGCTAAGAAGATTTTGGGAAGTGGAGGTCGTCACAGATCAATGGACCCCAGTGATGATGAGCGAAATCTCAGTGGCCGAGAGGGTTCTGTTATAAATAACATACAGGAAGATTCTGCTGGCAGTCATACATTTGACGAGGATGAGAAAATGGATGGAAAACCTAGTGAGATAGGAAGAACGAATTCAGATGACTCAAAAGGAGATGGAGTGAAGATTTTCTCTCCTCATGAAGAATCTGATGATGTTGAACCTTCAGACAAGAGCATTTCTAATCATCAAATGAGTTCAAATGACCTAAAAATAGAACACAACGTCATGAAGAAATCTCACAAGAAAAAGAAGAGGCTTGGTGCTAGCAAAAAATCATCCATCTCCTGTGAGGAGCCCATGGTGTCCAAGGAGATATCATTTGCTGCTGAATCCATTCAGAGCACTTCTGATCCCGGAGCACCTGATAGTAAAGCTGATGAATTCACAAAATCATGGAACAAACACATAGCTAATGAGCCAGAATCTGAGCGTAGAAAGCACCAATCAAAAAGGGAGAGAAGGCGCTCAGGTCATAAGTTACCTGATGAAGACAGCAATGTAGTTGGTGTATTACCATCAGTTACTGCAAATGCTAAAGGATGTAAAGAACCTAAGGTTGAAGAGGTTTCTAAGAAGGAAGATAAATTGGCATCCGTGACTGAGACTGACTCATCAGAGCCAACCAAACCATCAAGCCAACGGAGGAAAAAGGCTCCCAATAAGCTGGAAGCTAATACTAGTAAAACATCAGCTGAGGTGACTGCTGGGAAGCGGGATGGAAAAATGGAGGATATATTTGGTCCACTTTCAGATGATGATGCGGGTATAGCATCTGTGGAACAGAAGACAGGAAATATCACGTCATCAGTTTCAGGTTCTGGGGCAGGTAGTGAGAGTGCAGGTGGTCTTCCATTTGGGGGACCATTCCCAATGAAGTGGAACGTATCAAATGTCTATGGATCAGACTCAGACTCAAACATAGAAACGTCTCCTGCAGAGCTCAGATCTTCTCCCAAGTCTTCTGTGAATGTGTTGCCACCACTTCCTTCACTCCCTCCTCCACCCCCTCCTCCTCCACCTATTGAGGCATTGACCAATGAAATTGTTGCGACAACAGAGTCCACTGATACTGAATGCATTCCCCCTGAGGTGACTTTGGAGGTGACCACCAAAAAACATTCGGAGGAGAGAAAGCGTAAGCGAGAGAAGAAGAGTAAGGAGAAGAGGGAGAGGAAGGAATCGAGCAAGAATGTCGTTGACGATGGGGCCAGTATTCAGGGAGATGAGGGACCACGGGACTCGCATACTGGGTTCTTAAGCATTCCTATGATTTCTTCAAGTAAGCAGCCTAATAAAGCAACCAATCATGCTGATCATAGTGAGGGTGTGGCGAGTGATATGCCATCTTTGCACATGACAAATCCATTGTCAGGGAGAAGGGAATCTTCAATGTTAGAAACTTACACATTCATAGATGATGAGCATGAGAGTGAGCAACGCATTCCTGTCAAAGAGAAGAAGAAGAAGCGTAAGAAGATGAAAGAAGAGCGAAATCGGAAAGAAAGCCAAGAAGTACGTGATTTTAAGCCTGTAGAAGAGGTATCTGAAGAAGTAGATGTATCGGCTAAGAGTGCCCATGAGGATAGATTACATGATGCCGGGGAAGCACATCGAGCTATTATTAGGAGTCCTTCCAATAGGGATTCATCTAAGGGCATTGATAGCTCGTTAGATCAAAGTGAACGATCATTTGGAAAAGATCACCATCCCTCTATTTCTCCTGAACCTGTTCTTCCCAGAACGAGCACACCAGATGGAACCTCTGGAGCAGGATTTGAGATTGATATGGATCCAAGTCAAGGCTCAGCACCTGGAGCTTCCCCTCTTCCAACCCCAAGTGCCCTTCCCCCTACTCCTACTTCTGCCCTTATTCAATCTCCAACATCTCACCCCGTTGAATCTGAAGTCCCTTCAAGGCACAGGAGTGATAAGTTTGTTGCCCCTGGATTTGGAGCGAATGTCCTTGATGCAGAAATTCATGACACTGCTGTTAAGAGCATCTCAACTGGTGAGTCCATAACCGACAGAGACAGTATACTTTCTAGCTCAGTCTTACCCTCTACTCCTCCAACACCACCACACTCTGCTGATTCAGAAGTCCTCTCTGACATCAAGGAGCGAGATCTTTCAACTGATGATGTCAACAGGAGTGATGCTGATGAAGGCGATGTTGGCGAGACAATATCATCTGAAGGTGTTGGTGGGAAACCTCGTGCAATCATTTCACAAGAAGAGACAGAGGATGCTGTAGCTGCCCTCCTGGGAGAAACATTCACTTTTGCAGGTCGTTACAGCTCTGAACCTGAACCTGTGGTCGTGGTGTCATCAGCTGCATCCACCCTTCCATCTTCTCACATTCCATCTACTGAATCAGATTCTGTGGTACCACCAGTAGCAACACCTGTGATTTCTGATGCAGAAGAAAGTGTAGAACCTCTGGAAGCAGTCAGTAGTGTTTTGGAAGAGGAAAGTACAAAGGATAATGCTTCTGCTGTACAAGTAATGGAAGCCACTGTGGAAGAAGAGGAAGAAGATGGAATTGTATCGGAAGAGTCTAGGAAAGAGACACAGTTGGCTGTGAGAAGTTTGGAGTCTGAAATGCCAAACCCGGGAGTGCTGGAATCATCTCCTGCTGCTGTTGAAAAAGTCCTTTCTGTAGGGGTTAGCACTAAATGGAAATCACCTTGCTCACCTCCATCAATGCCTATTTTGTCTTCTCAAGTAATTCCTACACAAACCATTGAGCTAATGGAGGGCTTAAAAGAAAATCTTGATGATGTTCATACTGCTGAGAAATGGAAGGGCATTGGGATTGAAGAAGAGCAGAAAGAAATTATATCTGGGAACGATATGGGTGGCATTGATGAAAAACAATGTGCTAAAGATCGGGAATCAAGTGGACCTGATACTCCTCGATCAGAGTCTGAGCTGCAAATAGATGAGGGACCGTGTGATAGTGGCCCTGAGGGTGATCATGTGAAAAATGCTAGTGATGCCAGCACTGATGAAGGATCAAGTAAAAACATTACCCAAATTGTGGACATTCCAAGTGTGGCAAGGCAGGTTGAAACACCTCAGTCTCAGTTTGTAGCTAAGCATCAATGGACGGAAGGCAATCTTCAAGAGATTCAGGAGAAAAAGATGGATTTGGATCCCAAAATTGTTTTAAGTCAAGATTTACCTCGGGCGGAAAAACATCTTGACACGTCTACATCCATGTACATGCAACCACTTAACGATGATGTAAATGTTGAAAAAGAACCAACGATAGATCCCTTGAATAAGGCACCTCACCATTTAGGTGCCCAAGTTCCTGGGAGTGCGATGTCTGGTGAGAAGAATATCCCTGGAGAAAATGTTAGTGCTCCTCCAGCTGTTTGTGACGAAGAAAAGTATAAGGAGATTAATGTAGCTTATGATGAGCCTAAAAATGAAGAACCAATTTTAACTGAGAAGCAGGCAATGGACCAAGCAACTACAGAAACAGGTCATGGGATTACAACCACCTGTGTAGTACCTGAAGAAACAGTAATTAAGCCCCAGGGAGTAACTATTTCTATGGATAAACTGTCAAATAGTGACGAAATAGATGAGGAAGCTGCTCCTCAGAAAAAAGAGCATTCTTCTGAAAATGTTTCACTTCCATTATCACATGGTGGAGCTGATGCTGACACCAATTCAGGAGAAATTACCTCTGAATTATCACAGGATCAACAGAAGCATTTGAATGTCAGTATTAAGTCTCCAATGTCACCTAATGTTGGTCAAGATGCTGAGCATGTGTATGGTGAAGAGACTGAGCCTTCTGACAAAAGATTAGATGATGAATCAATGACAGCAGTTGGAGACAACCGAGACAACATGAGTAATACAGAGCCATTGGAAGATGAGGCTGACTTGAAGCCTATTATTCAACATGTTCCTTCAGCTCCAGAAGTGGAAACCACTCCTGAAATGCCCATTGAGCCCAAAGTGGAAGTGGAGGATATAGTCAATGAAAATGTTATCCAAAATGATGTGCTTGAAAATGGAAAGGAGGGACCTGATACACTGAACCAGCCAGCTCAGGTAGTTGAGTCAAATGAAAAGAAAGTGACTCTCTCAGAGGAAAGGCCAGTAACTTCTACCAAGGAGAAAGCGGAGACGTCAGTAAGTGAAGAGATAATCATAAAATCTGAGGAAATTAAGTCACCTAGTGATGCTGCTTCACTTATTCCATCGACATTAGTTCATTCCCCCAAAACATCAATCACTCCTGCAATAGCAAGTGACTCTTCCATCACACCAAAGGAGTTGGAAAGTGCCAAAGAACCAAGGGAAGGCTTTGCCTGTGTCATTAAAAAAGAAGTTCTATCCGTTACCCATCTGGAGGAGGACAAATGTGATCAGGGCAAGGAATTAAGCAGTGATAAGATCAAGGTTGAACTGGAGGTAGAAGATGAAGAAGAGGGGAATACTTTGCCTCATCGTGACTCAGATGTAGCAGGAGAGGTTGCATCAGATGATCATTATGAACAACAAATATTTTCAAGTGATGGGTATGGCATGGTTATTGGCTCTGGCCGTAAATGGGGAAGCACAACACGTGGAGAGGGTAGAACCAGGAGAGGCCGCCGTGGAAGAAGGGGAGGGCATGCAGACATGGATCCTGGGGCAGCAGGTGGTGTAGTCACTCGTAGGACCAGACTTGCTCGGGGTCGACTTCGAACGACAGTCGTGGAGTCACGGGCTCTTACTGCTAGATCTCCTTCCCCAATTCCTCCTTTGCCAGAGGTTGTACCAAAGAGTGAGGAGCTTCCCCCTGTGCCGGTAGAAATCTCTTGTGAAGTAATGGAGACCAGGGGGAGAAAGAGTCGCCGAGGCAGGAAGAAGAAGTGGATGGACATACCTCAGATTCCACCTTTGCCTATTATCCCAACAAAAGAGGACAATGTAGATGATGGGCGGAAAAGCTTGACTGATGTATATGAATTTCATGATTCCGAGGAAGAAGATGAAGGTTTTAGAAATGAAACTAACATTAAGGTTAGTATTGCTAGTGCAGTGGAGAAAAAGGAAGAGAAATCACGCTGGTCAGAGACTGTAGCTCCAGTGGCCCCTGAAAATCCAGTACCTGGAGCTTCACCACCTGCTTCCCTGGTCAATCCAGTGTCAGAAGCCCCCAGGTTGAGTGCTTTAGAAACAGTTAGACCAAGGTTAATACTTACAATAAAGAGCCCCATGAAGGAATCTGCTAAAGTGGAAACAAGGGAGGAGTTCATTGGTGGAGTTGGAATTGGAACCAACAGTGTAAATTGTGTAAATAAGGACAAAGATCATTCTGTTGACAATGCTTCAATTCCTCTCGACCCAAATGTTCGATCAAGTGATGATGGTGCATCCAAGGAAGGTACTGACAGGGAATCCTCAGACTCTCCAGCAATTTTCCCTACAGCTCGATCTCCACCAGGTGCCCCCACGCGCAAGTCTCGTCGCCTCCGTGAGAAAGATGGTAATCGAACAACTGTGGATGATGTGATAGAAGATGTAGTTCGTGGGAATTTTGGGGTGCCTGAGGTGGCATCAAGTACTGTGCCTGTGGGGCTGAATGCTAATCAGCCAAAACTTCCATCAAATGCAGCTACCTTCATCCAGAGAACGACTCGTCGCTCAACTCGAGCCGCAAGATATGCCCGGGAGGAGGCAATGCTGTTCCAGAGTAAAGACCTGGAGGTTAGGAAATCTCCTCGTGGTGGTCGTAGTCCAGCTGCTGTCAAGTCGGATACTTCAGATTCAGGACGAATGGAAGAGAAGCAATCTGAATCAGAGGAGGAGAAGGGTGAGAGCAGAATTCCTGTCACAAGTGCTGGCTATCAAGAGCCTAGTGCTTGGACTAATGTTCCCATTGCCGGGGCAAAGAAAATGGCTGTGAAGGCAGAGGCTGGTGAGCGCAAGAACAGTATTCCTGGCCCAATGTCAATCCCAATGGTGCGAGCTCGTGGTGAATCAGATGAACCAACTACTCTTATTGACCCAGTAACTGGCCTCCTCATACCCATGAGAGAATCAGAGGAAGGACAATACATACCAGTGACAACATCTGGCTCAAATGCATTGGGGCCTCCTGTGACAACCACCCCCCATGTCATTCCGACTCCCACCCCCTCAATCACATCGACTACCACGCCATCCTCCCACCCTATCCCCATCACCAGTTCCCCTGCGATTACCACTGTCCCCACCCCATCTACGGCTGCTTCCCTTCAAACCATTGTTGTTGTGTCACCTTCCTCTACTTCTGCTCCCGCTCACATTCCTTCTGCACATTCCACTGCAGAGTTGATAACCCCTCTTCCACAAACTTGTTCACCCACCGACTCCATCACACAGTCCCCTATGAGAGCTGCTCAACGGTCACCCCCTGCCAGCTCTCCCTCCCTCGCCCCATGCCGCTCACCAAGTCGCTCCGTGGTTGCTCGGTCACCCAGTCGTCCTCCCAGCCCCTCGCCAACTCGACCACCCCCTGCTCCCGTCTGTTCGCCTCCGCTCTCCTTGCCGACCACCCGTGCCCCAGTCACCTCTCCATCCTCTGTTATCCCTGTGGTTGTCCATGGTCCATCAGCTGCGCCAACTCCAGACACTAGTGTCCCCTTAAGTGGTAACACAACACCTGTGTCCAAGGAGCAGCTTCCCAAGGTGCATCTGGTTCCCGTGGAGTACTTGCAAAATCCTGTGCCGCCACAGCCTCCAAGGAAGCAGTTGCTTGTTTCATCCTCACTTCCTCATTCAACCAAAGACATTGCCTCTGTGTCAAGGTATGTGTAAATTTTTCCTTCACTATTGGATTCTATAGAATTATTACTGTGTTCTGACAAATATGCCTGGTTAACATTGAGGCGATGGACATAATGTGCCTTGGAAGCAAAATAAATTATGCTTTGTAATTAAGTAAGTGATTTATAGCTTTGTGGTATATTTTATCTTTGCTGTGGTAAATGTTTTATGTACTTTTTCACTCTAGCCCAAATAATGTAGCTTCTATCCTAGTGTATGCCATGAATAACCGTGACAAAATTTATAATATCATTTGTAATATAGCGTTTCCTATCTGGCTTCTCGTTTCATTTCTTTCATTACCAACTCTTGGCTGTGCATCATTCATTAACAGACATTTTATGGTAAATTTCCCTTGAAACCATTGTTGCTCTTCCATAATTATGTATTTTAGTTATCATAGATTTCATTTCATATAGCTGCAGTTCCCAACCTGTCATACATGTACATTAAAGGCTATGCTCTATTGTTTCTAAGTATGCAAAAAAACTCAAATATATAACAATAGATTTGAGGTCAAATTGGCAGAGAAAAAATGAATAGTAAATATATGTATAATTTAAGGCGTGTGATTTTTGAAAGAAGTGACTAAGGGGTATGCAAATTAGGGAGACCTTAGATCCGGTACTGGAACCAAAGCCAAAAAGAATCTGTTCTGAAATAATTGAATGGAGAACCAGTTTGAAACCTTTGTGTTGTCTTCAAGTAGAGGCTTCCCATTAAAGCTGGTGAAATATGATACATAGGTGCTTTTAATTTCTCACATTTGAATGAGATTTGTATGTAAAGAGGACTCTATGATTGATTTTATTACATTCAACTCTAGTATGTGATGAAATACTACCATATTTAGAGTTTTCTAGTTGATATATGTGGTTGGTTACCTCTACCTTGTGTTTAAGTGATTGTCTTTATATTGCTTTTGTGGCACAAAATATTTCTCGAAACTTTGTGTGGGTGCATCGGACATTGCTTTTTGATGTCTACCTTCACGTGAATTGCTCTTTATTTGTAATCTCATTTCGCTCCTGAACGAGAAGCTATTTTTAACACAATTTGAATTTAATAGGCAAACATGACAAAAAAATTATAAGGTTAATTTGTTAATTTTATTCTTAAAAATACTTGTGCTACTTGCTACTTCACTGCCTGCTGGCAAGGAATGAGGCAATATGATACCTTGTGTGATGAAGTAATCAAAGGACTAGATGCAAGATCATGACTACCATAATGCATAAGACTTATTGAAAGAAAAGTTCATCCAGTCTACAGTCGATCAAATTGAATGTGGCCAATTAAGGGGAAATAAACATATAAGTTGAATGAAAGTATATTGTAGTTTAGAACTGGATAGTTCAATTATTCAATATTAGACTAAAGTTTTTGTTTCACTCTTAGAGTTTGTGCTTTTTTGTGAGATGCCATTAAATAGTTTTGGAATCTCTTGTTTGCAAAGGTGTACATTTTGGTTTGCTCAATCACTCAGTTGTTAGGCCAACATGTATTGATTTAATTTTTCTTAGTGAATCTTATGTTTTCTAATCAAACAATTTCTCTTCCCAGTGTCAACAGAGTGGCATCAACATTGCCTGAAACACTTACGGTGACGACCCACACGAGTGTCCCCATTTCAAGGAGTGTTGACTTGAGGCAGGCATCAGGTGTAGTTGTTGAGGGGCTTGGTGCCAGGAGCCGTGCAATCATGCGACCCCACTCCCTAACCTCTAGTCAAGCATCTGTAAGCATGGTCAAGGCTGCTGGCTCCGCTGCTCAAACGCATGGATCAAAGGTACCAGATCATGCAAATTACTGACATTTTCCATCATCACTTGTGGTCATTTAATGTAATATTACCCTGGCATTAACTGTTCGCCTGTATGGTCAAACATCAACGTTTTGCCTCAGCATTATTAATTAGTCTTTATAACTTTTCCAAAATACAAGAGGAAGCATTTGTAGGTCATAAGCATTATGAATATGAAAGGGGGGCTAGCCTATGAATTGGAAAAGACCAAGTTTCACCCAAAATTTTGTGTACATAATGGAATTTAAGAACCTTACCTGAAAGCCTGGCTATTTAAGTTAATATTTAATGTTAAGAATAAATTGGTGGATTTCTTGATGATCTTGATTTCTTATCAATTGGTAATTTCAATAATACCTGCTAAAGTGAGGTAGTTCTCTCCTCACAATGAGGTCATTTGAAATGTGACCATTAGATCGACATTCAGGGTTTGTAGTTTTCAGGGCTAGTCAGGGTTTGAAACTTTGTCGAACCATTTTACACTAAATTCTGATATTTCATCCCACAATTTTTGACTCCAAAGTTGCTAATGCACTTTGGTTATGTGTATGCAAATGTTCAATTTTAGCCAGAAAATCAGCAAAAGTCTGCAATGTTGCCATAAAAATTCATGGAAAGATTTTGAAACAATTCATTTTATTATAACTAATAATGCTCAAAAATACATTTTTTTAAATCATTTGCGTTCATTTTACTGTCTATATTACTGATGTATATGTATATGTACTGTATATGACTAATGTATGTTATCATTTACTTATGTATTAGTATTGATAATGAACTGAGAAATATAATTAAGGGAAAGTGAGATTCAGAATCAGAGTTTTGGTATTTGAGATTCGAATTTGGGATCCAATTTTGATCAATTTTGGATTCGACCCATCACTAAAACCAGCCCTTTACTGGTAGCTTATCATGAGACAATATGTTGTCCTTTCAAGTGTTATTGGCAACCCCTTCTTTTCTCTTTGAAAGCTAGATGGAATTTTTAAAAATTCAACTTCAATTGAAATATGTCATTTATCTCTTACTCAGACTGTTGGACGTGGCTTTGTGACACAGCAGAGAGAGATTTCCCTCCCGTTTGCATCTGGCAGCTGGGCATCTCCACCAATGGCACCATCTGTGACTCCACCTGCAGTCTCCACTGCCCAGCCTGTGCCATCAATTAAAGTCAGTCAGAGTGAGGGTAGTCACCCAAGTGTCATTTCAGGTGGTGGGGGAAGTAGGACTGTTCCCCCAACAATGCCACCAGTTTCAATTAGTGCTGTGCCACCTCACATCTTGATGCAGTCTCAGTCAACAGCAGGGACCCATATGTTGCACCAAACACCTACTTCTCAGCAAAAGCAACAACAGCCTCCTCAGCCAATGATAGGATCTATTGCTACTGCTCGGGTCCCTGGTCCCAAAAGTCAAGTGAGTGAAGCTATGGTGGAGGTATACATTTTTTATCCTTTGATGTAGAACACCTTCACTTAGAAATTGTT
Organism: Ceriagrion tenellum; assembly: GCA_963169105.1. Classification (NCBI taxonomy): domain Eukaryota; kingdom Metazoa; phylum Arthropoda; class Insecta; order Odonata; family Coenagrionidae; genus Ceriagrion; species Ceriagrion tenellum. The sequence continues at coordinate 13,718,438 of OY720638.1, forward strand.
TATAGCTGTAAATTGGCTGTTATAATCCCATTCAATCAGAATTATTGTTGTACTCATGTGATATAGTGGTTGGAAAGTGTAGTAAAATATTCTGAGATGTGGTGGGAATTGAATCATTTTACTTTTTCCATATGAGCATATGGTCTTCACTCCATTTTTTTTATAGCATTTTAACTATGCTGCAGTATAAGTGAATGCATTTTGGAGTAACTGTGAAAATGCCTGAACTTATAATCAATCACTTTTTGAAAAAAAAAGTTTGTTTCAAATCATTAGGTAAATTCATGTTTTTATTTAAATAACCCTGTATAAAAATAATAATAAGATATTAGTTGCTATTAGCAGTTTTCAAAATGGACTGAAATGTATGCAATTATTTTTCATAAGGGAGAAGTATTTTCTGCTATAACGTTTTAGATTTGAGTGGTAAGGAAATTTGTTCTGAGAGGATACTTATAGCCTGGTATGTTTATAGGGCATAAGGATCAATGGTAGCCATTTAACGTTAATAATAACTTCAGTAATACCCATAGCAGCTGTTTCAGAAACAATTCTCACTATCCTGCCTCTGTGCTTACAAGCCTGCATAAAACCTGCGTTCTGGTGGTATTTTTATGTGCTATAATCAAAGTAGGCCTCTGAAATTTTACATCATATATGGGATAGCTCTTAATCTTTAAATACACATTTTTACTTTTTTCTAGGGACGTATGGCCTCCCCAATGCCCGTTCGAGTTATGGTGCCATCACGAGCTCCATCTAGGGAAAGCCCGGAACCAGTTTTGCACAGACCTCCCTCCACTGAACAAAAAGTGTTTGACACTAGAGTTCCATATTATGGTCAGTCAATGGTCCGTATACCACAATTGCGAGAGGAGGAACCCCTCCCCCCTGGACCACCAATGCCCATTCATTACCATCGCACACGATCTGTCAAAGGATTGGCTGCCGATGGGAAAGATGGCCCAGTTGCATCGGCAGAGGCGGCTACAGCCCCAGGGACTCCTGGTCCCCTGCCTGGAGGATTGATGCCCAGCTCAGAGGTGTCACCAGGTGGATGTATAGTTGTCCCCACACCAAGCCCAACTGGTGGAGCTGCGGCCCTGCGCACTGGTGGAGGGGCAAGTGGAGAGTCATCCCCCCTCATGACCCACCACCACATGCCCTATGCACCTCATCACCCACAAGTTTTGCAGGCAGGTCTTCCAGTTTCAGCTTATGGAACTTCCTTGGTGAGCCTGAGTTCTTTTCGCATTCTTAACTCTTTTTCATAACGCAAGTACTTGTAATGTTAATGACCCTTTTTCTTCAGTCGTACGTGGTTAATTTAGGTCCTTTTTCTATCAATTCTTTTTTGCTCATCTATTGAAATAACGAGCAGGATGTCATATGCAGTCCTCTTAAAATGCATTTTAAAATACACTTTATCAAGTATTACAATTAGCAGTCTAGGTAATGCGTAGTACAAGAGGTACATTCGAAATAATTACAGTGCTAAATGAAATGATGCTAAGAGAATGAATTAGAGCCTTCATAATCTGAGTAACTAATTACTGATATGATTGAGAAATATTTGAATTTGACCAAATCAATCATTGCTGACCAGTTTATTACTGGTTTCATGGATAATATTATCAAAGGCAAGAATGATTAGTGAGAAGAATTGAAATTCTCACCAATGTAATGCAGTGAGTGCATGCTTGAATGAAATAGTTAGCAGAAAACTGTAAAACTGTCCTTTTTAATTGTTGAAATAATTAATCTGATTACTCAATCCAGTAGCACTGAATCTAGGGTGTGGTATTAAGGTGAAATATTATACAGTAAGATTACATTTAGATTGTAGCAGAAGATACTACAAAGATTACAATAAAATGTATTTTAAGTATGATTATCTTTCATTATGCTTGTCATTCTTAGGAAGAAGAATGTAAAAGTTCTCTATTTTTGAAACATCTTGAATAAATATAGGTAAAAAACTATGAATCGCAATATTTATCGATTGCAAGTGACAGTGGCATATTTGGGAGCAATAATGAAAGAGTGGTTACATTAGATGAGCTCTCCTTGGCAAGAGTTATGGATTCATTATGTGTAAATTAGTTAGAGATGGGCTATTCGGAAAATTACCACAGTATTTTACTTAATTTACTCCAGCCCCTGAAAAATGGCCAAATTTTTGGTAGTATGCACCTCCATCTCAGAAATTATTCATACCGATGTATTCCAAAAATATTATTTTGAGCTGATGCTACATATATATTTAATTCATTCTTAATTATAAATGAAGGCTTGGACAACTCATTTGTGGGCAATCATTTTTTAACGGTTTTAGAATGAAAAATTCTCATAAACTGAAGAATGCCGAATTCCATGTGGGCCGACGTACTTGTTTTTAAATTTTCTTTATTTCTAATAACTTATTGTAGCAATAGTACTAATTTAAATGCTCTTAATCCCTTGCTATTGCTTTTGGATTTTCAATTAAATCCTCTATTAGCTCGCAATGGCAGAAAATTAAAAGTTACAGGAAAATTATGGTAATTGTCGAAAATTACTGTAATTTACCACAAATGAAAATTATGGTAATTTACCCATCTCTAAAATTAGCACATTTAATGTGTGTATCCATTGAGAGTTGTTTTTCTCTGTTGCTATTTGAAGTTGTTACGGAGAAGCCTATTTCATGTACCGTAATTTTCCGTTTATAGTACGCATTTTATTTCAGCGAAAATTTGTCAAAAAAGTAGGGTGCGTATTATACATGGTTACAAACTTATCGTGTTTTAATTCGGGCCGTAGATCACATTTTAAGTATTCTCAACATACTTATAGGTGTTTGATTTGACAATTTTTAATAAAAGAATGCCATGAATCAATTTATTAAAACGAAAATTTACACGCAGTCCCTCTTGTCTTTAGCACTGTTGGCACTGAATCCTTCGAATTCAAAATCACTATCCTCGCTTGATTCAAACAGTTCATGCAAAGCACTGACATCACGCTCGCTGGCAGCATATATTGCATCGCCAAGGATATTGTAATTATCCTCCTAATCGTCCACTATGCATTCTTCATCCCGAAGCAAATCGTAATCGGACCCATCTATTGCATTCATGAGGCAGCATTTTTTAAAACCTCGCTTAATCACAGATGAATCAATGGCATCCCAGGACTCTTTAATCCACTGAGTAATTTGCGATAACTCCGGTTTCTTTGACTTTCCTGAAGTTGTCAAAGAACGTGGTCCGGAATAATGCCTCTCATTCCACTTTTTACGCATCTGTGTCTTAAACAGTTTCAACTGACATCCATCTCTTGCAAGTGGCTTCACATCACTCCAGGAATACTGACGAGATCTGTGACATTCTCGCACACTATATTCTTGATGCATGGCATTCGATGGCATCTATATGCATCTAGAACCAACATACAACGTCTACAAACCACATCTTTGCACCACACATTTTCCAGCCCATCTTTGGTTGAATTTTCATCCATCCAGCCTTTTTATTTGCACTTACGAGCATATTCTGCAGCCAAATAAAATTCTTAGGGAGAGTTTTTCTTTTAAATGTTACACAGAAATGCAACATCTTCAAATTACAGAGTAATGTATCTTCCGCTAGTAGATCGGACGGAATCGACAGGCGGACATTAAGTGAGGTGAATTGAATACAGACATAGGTACTTTTTAGCGACAGTGTAGTAATTCTATCATTTATTGACAAAGATTTCCATAGAAATCTATGGAAGTTTTGGAGGAGAAGAACCTACTACAAATAGATGGTCAAATTGGGAAGCCATAGGGTAGGTATGTAAGAGCAAGGGGAAAAGCCATCAGTAGACAGCATTACCACTTGTGCAGTGATCTTCCTGGTGCTGGCCAGCACTGCGGACAATGGCATAGAATGCTGTTCTCTAAAAGCCGACTGCGTGTTATACATAGTGATAAGCAATTCTTACATTGCTCTTGCCATAAAGTGTTATAGTGGGTGAATAGTGGTGCGTATTATAATCGGAAAATTACGGTAAATGTCTACAACACCTCAATTCACATTAGAGGCGTCCTATCTCTTTCATTGGCTTTTTTCAATGGCATGGAGTTTCTATGCCTTATCCAGTGACCATCATTCGTGGCCATTTGCGTGCCATTTGCTCTTATGGAGGAAAAGGTTAACTACACAAGGAATGTTACATATCAACATATCACCTTAAGACTTCTGTGAGGGATACATGCTGAGGATTTTTAACACTCCATTGCCCCCCATTAGTGTCACTGTAGTGATAGACACCCTTGGTTAGCGTGTATTTGAAGATCATTCCTGCATGTTTCAATGAAATGTATAAAAATTCTTGCATTTGTTATTACATGAATGGCTCTGTATCCAGAAATCATTGATTATTCTTTGATGTATCAAGGTGAACCTCTTCCCACAATACTATAATGCTTGCAGTAACTGTTTTTCCTTCAGTTTCTTTCTTGTCTTTCTGCATATGAAATGAAATACATGAGGTTTCTTATAATGTGTGAATCAGCTGGTTTCATTTGCCATCATTTGATCAGATATCCTTTCTTATGTAAGTCTATTCTGATATATAAGGTATGACCAGTTGTTTTCAAGAATCAACAAGTACTCATGTGCTCAATTTATCATCAAGGAGTATTAGGAGCTCATGGGTTTTTATTGTGTTTGTAGTCGGGAGCCAGTGGCTTGCGTGGAGAGTCACCAGCTCTCTCCGATTCCCCTGGACTGACAGGGGCACCTGTCTCGGATGAGATGCGTGGCTTGAAAGTTGGTGAGAGAATGTCAGCGCTGGGAAGTCGTACCTCGGGTCCCTTGCCTCCATCCTCCCCTCACACGCCCACCCCTCCACCAGCACATCAGCCTCAGGTAATTTGCTTATGCTATCTCTTTGGGTGGTCAGAAGTCCCTCCCATCATTCTTTTGTGTTATGCTGCTGTAGTTCCACCAATTCTTTTAGCCCATCAGATCATCAGTAGAGGTGAGGTTTTCTTCAGTCACAAATTCTGGAGAGAAGTGGAATTATGCCCAAAAATCTATTCTTGTATTTGGCTATTTAAAGTGATACCTACTGTTTGGGCATTCTGCTTGTAATACAGTGGCAACTTGATAATAGGAAGTTGGCGGGACCGAAAAATCGGCTCTTCGTATTTTCGAACCTTTTAAGTAAATCGCAAAAAATATTTCCCTTCTCCCCCCCTAACTTCTCTGGTCTTTGGAAATGTTTTAAAATGATTTATAGTCATTATTCGAGAAAGCATTCGAAATAATGCCTTTATATCATAAGCTAAATGTCACAAACGTTCGTGAAATAACTATCCCTTCTTAGTTCCCTATGCAAATAATTTTTAGTTTGGTATCATTTTCTTTGCCAAATTTTCGCCCAGTTTAGAAAACATATAAAGCAAGTTCTGCATTTTTTATGAGACTTGAGCTTTCTTAATCTGCGGCTAATCAGGACGTGCAACTGGGATGGGCTTCGTTTCTAACATATATGCAGTTATGACAGTAGCTCGCCCGACTGCGCTTCTAATCACCCTTTCTTTATCGCTCAATCACAGATAAACTGAGCTAAAGACTCAATCCATTTAAAAAAATCCTTCGCAGGTAATTGTTTGTGGTTTCTTTCCCATCGCTTGCTGGATATACTAACTTGAGAAGAAATATTATTTCATTCCAATTACTAATTGCATGACGACACATTGGGCTTGATCCAGACATTTTCTATATCTTAGTCATCTCGGAGTATACTAAGTTCTAAATGGTGAGATTTTTTGGACAGATGGAATATTAATGTGGAGGTCGTGGAGAATGATACTGAAGGAAGTAGAACCTCAGATCACGGTCCAAAGAAAAGAACGAACGCTTCAACTGCCGCCCAGGACACGTCTTCGCTTGCAATGACGGTGCTTCACCAATCCAATTCTAACCACTAACCCTAATGGTTTCACTGCTCATTGAAGTTCGAGTAAGAAACATTAACTCATGACCAAGTCCATTTTCTAGTTGATGATTTGTGTTTATAGTTCTATTCGGCAAAACATTAATCCAGGAAATAAATTAAGTTACTATTTTTTTATCCTTCTATGCATAATATCTTTGTGTCGTGGGTGTTATGCTGAACACCATTTTATCCAATGACGTACTTATAAGCCAACTTTGATAAGTTGAAACTAGGGATGAGTCAATTCCACTTTTTTTCGATTCCATTTCCTATTCCGATTCTTTCAAACCGATTCTCGATTCCGATTCCATCGATTCTTATTCCTAATAACAGGTGGGATTTATAGTCATTATTCGAGAAAGCATTCGAAATAATGCCTTTTGATGCCTGATATTGACATACCAGGAGTGGACTAATATTATTTAAATTCAAGTGTTGGCTGAAATTAAATAACAAAGACAATTAAGTAGCTCAAAAAGTATATTTATTAACAAGTAGCAAATATATCCTCAGCTTATTGAGGTAGATAAAAAGGACAATTTGGTAGCTTACACCCAAAATTACTGAGACAAATATGATGTGATAAATGAAATTTGATTTGAATATTTATCTATCTGGAATCGATTGAATCGGAATCGGCTTTAGGCGATCGATTCTTGATACAGATTCTAATCGTGAGAATTGGTGGAATTGAGAATTGACATTTGGATTCGACTCACCCTTAGTTAAAACATTGGAGCTAAATATCTCGTATTTAAAAAGTGATATCTGAATCACTCCACGATTTTCAGAAGTTTTTATCCACAATAGTGTGAAAGAGAAACTTCATCCTAAATAGGCATCACTGAAATATTCCACATCCAGCGTTCTCCAGTCCATCATTTAGTCATTTTCTCTCCCCTCCGTGACTTGCATCTTCTATGCTTGACTGTGCTGTGGAGCATAAAACACAAAAACGAAATAGGATTAACTGTTTGAAGCTTAACTTTGTAAAATCAACTCAAGGGGAACTTTGGAAGAGGTAGGGGTCACAGAAAAAATCTGCCGCAGCTGAGGGAGAAACCTAACTCCTTTCTGTGGTAAAATCCTGATAACAACAATATGTTTCTCTGAGGGTAGTATTTTCGTACTTAGATCCTTCAAAACGTTGGGTGATTGTGAAATAGAGCACATCAGTATCCAATTCATGCCCATGTTGTGTCACATCCACATATTAAAATGCCAAGTTACTCATGTCATCACAATGAAGTCTGATTCAATTGGTTATTTATCTCGTGGAAATCAGGGATAGCAATGATGATATATCAAATGTAATGTATCAAGGACTGGTTACTCAATGAATTCACCGTCGTAATTCATGGATGAAAGTTGGTTCCAGTAAAATTTCATGGAGTTACCCCATCATGGAATTAAGTTAAAGAGAAGGCTTCCTCTGGAATTTTATTTTAAAGATTTCAGTTTTCTGGTTTACTTATGCTAAGAACTATACTTCATAGGACGATATATCGTGGACGATGGCTTCTTCGGGTTGAAGTGTCTTATCGGTTTATCACAAGTCTTATCTAATATATAAAAGTGTTTGTTTGTACGTCTTCCATGCGTTCCAATACCATTCATCAGATTGCGATGAAACTTTGGTGAGTTGTTGTGCGTGCGCTCGCAAAAGTTTCTGATTTATTAAGTCCATTGTACAATGGGTAAAGTGTGAGTCGCTTCAACAAATGAATTTGGGCACGCGAGCTTCTCAGACAAGCGAGGAACAAGCAAGCAATGAAGCAGATCGTTTGCGAGTTGCTCAATCATGTCAATCAGAATCATTTCAGTAGGACATAATTTGTGTTAAAAAGTGGATAGTTTATTTGTACGTGGAATAAGATTTGGTGCAGTGGTCTCTTTGTTTGAATTTTTGTTTAATACTTGATGCTCGATTTTCGTAAATGCACTGCTATTTCGTATAATTAGATTTTTAAGCTTTAAACATAAATATACATATGGATTGTTGACTTGTCGCCAAAAACTGTTGCCTTGAATTCCATAAATAAACAACTTTTTCGATTGAGTCGCCGTCTAGTGATTAAAGACTGCAGGTAAATACAGTGTACAGATTGTAAATCATGTCTTACCGGTTTTACTTACCAGTAATCGTAGTGCAGTGGATAAAAAATGTAGTACTACATACGGGATGTAATTACACACTATTTTAATATAGTCCGGTCTACAGATATATTTAATTCCTCTCCAAATTTAACTACACAAATGCGCAATAAACCTCTTAGCACTTAGTGAATATCGCTCTATGGCATTTTCGATTAACGCCATATATTTAGCGTAGGCTTTTCATTGGGACCAACAGTTTAGCTTCGTAAAATCAAAACTTTGTATTTTCGTGCTTTGTATTATCGAGTTGCTACCATGATACCTTATTATGATTGTACATAGTTAAACCTTATATTTTCTGGATACATTTTTTGTTTGATACTATACCCTATGATGAAAAAGTTGTTTCATTAATTGAGAGAATTGTTAGCATAGAAAAAATATGCAGGTAGCCCTTAGAAAACCAACTTTTTGTACTTGCTAATTTTGTTTTTTTTTAATCATTTGGTTTTTTCCTGGTGTATTATATTAATGAAATCTATCTGGGTTTTCCATGAGGTTAGGTATTTGTTGGTCAATGTTTCGATGGCTTCCCTACTCCACCATCATCATCCAGGCATCCAAGTAAAAAAATGATAATTTGCAATTTGAACTGAGTGATAACATTTATGGATAGTATTTTGTATATAAGCTAGTATAGAAGTAGTTTTTTGAGCATATACAATGATGTCGTAACAGCAGGTTCACTTGACCTACTGGTTGAAGTCACTTATGACTAATTTAATAACCTAATGATCAAGTCTCATTACTAATATGATAGGATTTGTACATGACAGAAGAACTAATTGCCAATTTCTGCTGTATTAAATGTGTAATGTAACCAGTTTTGATGTGTTACATCGTTATCAACGTTTGATAATGAAATAAAACACTAAACTAGGTTGCATCACTTGTTTGTCATGGTGGGAAACCTCAAGTACCCCTATCTTAGTGAACTTTGGGATTAAAGACCTCACTATGATTGCAAATTTCCATGGTGGAGTAAGAGCACTTGTTGTCAACTATGGATTACCATGCCTAGTCCTAGTATCCTAAAAAAATGTCTCACTCTGATAGTGTCCATCATTTAATTCTGGAGAAGATCTCAATAGCTTTGTAAAGGAAATCGTATTTGAATTTGTGTAATGTTCTTGGTTTCAACTTGTATATAGCTACAATACATACTTTTTATAATCTCTGTAGATGTAAGCTTGACGTTGTCTATTGCTGTAAAGGCTGAATTACAATAAAATCATTATTATTATTACTTCTGATGACTTAAGTTTTAAATGAGTGTTTGGTGATGGTAATAGGCCTTGATGTTATTGTAGTGAGGACATCTGTCTACCTTGATGGCTTCTTGGTATTTCCATCTACAAATGACCGCTTTAAAGTTAGAAAATACTGCTCTCATAAACAAATGAGTATGAAGTAATAAATTGACTCTGCTTCCTAAAACATTTTATTTGTTACTATTGCCTATGATTACATTGATTTTTTTATTAACTTCTCATTCAATGGCTGCTAAGTGTTCTCTGATCTTCCAAAATCTAATTTTAATCAAACTAATTTGTAGATTTGAATCAGGTGGTACTGCCCATACCACACTGCTTCTACACCATTCACGCTTGAGGTGGGAACTATTTTCACCAGCTCAATGATGATGTTATAACACCTGGTGGGGCCTTGATGGCTTTACATCATGGTGTGATTTCAAATTTCAAGCTACAACGAAGTTTTTATGCATGCAGATAAACTAGGTTTTCAATGCATGTGAATAAGCAAGGTTTTTATGCATGCAAATAGAAGGTTATATTTGGTTTCCTCCTTAGTCATAATATCAAATTTTATGTAATATCAAGTCATGTTACTATAACGGTCTGGTGTAATTCTACATATTATTGCTGATATTACTGAGTAATATTACAATCTTTTACATTCAAGGGATATTAAGATCTCTTACGCAGTAGTAGTAAATTTGTTCTATTCTCAATTGACCTGACTTTTCTTCTTGGGAGGCAATTAAGGGATGATGAAGATGCTAGGAGTGGAGTACGGTGGTTATATAGAGAAGTCATTGAAAGTATTTGATATTTATGACTTCTCTTTTGGGCCTCTCATGTTAGATTGAATTTATTGCAGTCTGTGGTATGAAATTTAACTATTCTAATAAATTTATCTAAAATATTTTTTACTGCACTCTGGACAGAAACGTTCAATTTTTCAGGTATGTTGAACTTTTTATGGGTAAATATCTGTGGCAGGTGAATTGCTCTCGAAAAATGAAATGTTTTGTGCATCATCTGTTTTGTTAATATTATTTATATTTTATTCAATTTTTACGTTTAGCTATTTGTGTTATGCATGGCTCAAATGTTGTTGTAGATGAGGCAGTGGAACATGTTTGTTACAAATGTTAGTGGTTATTTCTCTAGGTGCTATGGTGTGGTCAAAGACTATCTTTTTTTTGTGATGTGTCAGTGATTACTTTTCATGTATGCTCCTAAAATATTTACACCCTGTGTGCAATTAACTTTTAATGGCAACACTCAACATTGCCCCAATTTTAAAGAGGTAAGCTAAAAGCTCCTCAATGCAATGCAGTTTCATTTCTATTTGGACCAATTATTACAATTATTTAATACTATAGAAAATAATATGAGATCTGGACTAGTCCTATAAAGGTTCAAGACCATTTATTAAAATAATTAACCCATTCAGTGATGAAGTGAAAAAAATCTGAAAACTTGTCACTGGTGTGCATAATGCATTATCTAGCATTGAATGATTTATTTTGTGTCCAAGACTTGAGTTTTGATGATACAGCATAATGATTGAGTGGTAGCCTTGTAAAGTGACCCCCACGAAATGCAAGGATTTAACCTAGCAGCCCTTAGATCAGACTACTGGTTGTATTCCTGGTGCCGTACACCAGTTGGGAGCCTCTCACTAGGCTTAACTCACTCCAAAGCATTGTACTACATTCTGGTAGGTAAGCTGATAAGATGATAATAAATGTTGTATTTATTCCATTTTATTCCAAAAATTTTCTTCGGTATTTATTTACTCTTTTTTTGTCTGGGGCCTTAAAATACAAAGAATGGCCCTGGTCTTAATCCATGATGATGGAATCTTTTATAGTGAAAATTGATGTGTGTGGAAATTTAACTTTGCTTTTGTTTGTAATACTATTTGAATGAATGTTATGTTTGTTTTTATAATTTTATGTTTGTGCCTGAAGTGTATGTTATAAATATGGCTTCAATGATCTCATTGAAATGTGGGTAGAGTTGAAAATAACTAATGTGCTGCTCTCTTTTCATGCCATGCTGCATATTCAGGGCGGAGATATTGGGAGATTACCATCTGAAATTGGAATTCAGGCTAGTGGGAGAGGTTCCTTCCCTGCTCCACCATCCCACCATGGAAGGGTGCCCAATCCTGTTCAACCTCCGGCAGCACATGAAATCCCGCCTCCTCACTATGTTCATAGTCAACTCATGTACCAGCAGTATTTTAGGGTATCTGCAGATCCTCTCACACAGTTTCCTTATCTATCTGGTAAGTTTAGTGACTGAGTCTGTATGATCATGAACTTAAGTGGTTTTTATCAGTTCAATCACTGATAGTTTTATGAGGAAAATATTATCTTCTTTCCTGTTATGCAAATGATTTTGAATGTTTTTTGTATATTAAAGTAATTAGAAACAAATTGGTGAAAAGTACTACTTTTCCTGCTTTGTGTTTTAGTAGTGTACTTTCAATGAATTGCTGTTGCAATGCTTCAATCCTTTAGGATATGTGAAAGTGCACGGAGGAAATTTTGCTTTGGCATCATTGACTTCCATTGGAAATGATAAATGTTATTCTTTAGGACTTGAGAATTCGATTTAATTTCCAGGAGGGGTACGCTCAAGTCGTGGTCCCAGTCGAGATGGCAAGTCTGAGGTTCAGGCCATGGAAGCTCAGGCTGGCGTGAGTCCCCCACCTCCTGAGTGGCGGCGACTTTCCGGAGGCCCAGGGTCAACACCTCCAGCACCAGCCAACACCCCGCCCTCGATGGGGGCCCGCCTGCAGGCGCCTCATTTACTATCGCCACACGACCGCAGCACTGACTCACCACAGGTAGCCAATGTTTATGCCATTGGTTCAAGGTCAACCCATGCACCGCTGAGTGCTCAAGCGACTCCTACCCGACAGCGCCAGCATCCGGGCCTGCACATTGGACATCCCCCGCCTCCCGGGTTCATCCCTCCACCCCTCGGAGCCATGGCACCCCTCGGTCCCGGGTCTTCACTGGACATGGACATGGAGCTCACGTTGCGTCGTGCCGAGGGCCTTCCCCTGTTGCCCGGGCAAGGACAGCGGTCCCCACCTCACCCTCCGCCGGCGCATCACAACCCAGCTCGCCACATGCCACTTCACCTCCCTCTCCCGTCGCACCACCCGGCTGCCCACCCGCAGATGGGCCCCCTGCCCATCCTGACGCCGCCTCCCGGGGGGCGTTGCCCTCCGCCCCTTTCACCCGTGGCGAGGATGCACCCAGTCATCGCCTCGGAGGCTCCTCTTCGTCAGCCGCAGCCTCAGCAATTCCAGCAGCCTTGCCTCCTGGGGCCACCCACTCCACCTCTGGCCAACCAGGTGCCTGACCAAGCCCACTCCTTCACTGCTCTCCTGCAGGTCAGAATTGCTCACTTCATACTGATAAGGGGAAGGTAAATTCAGGGGAAATAACAAAGGGGAGAAATTTGGGCACTCTAACAACATCACTTTTTTTTGCCCTTATTTTTGTAATTTTTACTATTTTGGTAGCTCAATCCTCAAACTTAGGTATATTTTTTATTTGTGTTTATTTACATTTTTTAGTACGCATAGCATTTGTGTAGCTCTTCACAATGTTTTTAAATAGTAATAATGAGATTAAATATCAAATTAGGGACCTCTGGAGGCAGAAGTTATTTTTTAAAGTAAAAACAGACATGTTCTGCACTTCTCCAGTTTTTTTATAGTCTTCATTTTAGTTTTGGTAAAAAATGAAACTCTCCTCATCATGTACCAGAGTACCTTGCTTATTGATAGGCTAAGGAATTGTAATAGAAGTTGAAATTACCTGAATAATCTTTCAAAGGAATTGAATCTTTTAATTAAGGGAGAGTAGTTATCACATACATGCAAGGAATATCATATTGATTTATATATTTTTTGTTATATTTTTACAATACCTTAAAACACAAAATATTTGCCTAACCGTTTGTGGAAACAGATTGGGTCTTATTTCCCAGCTTATTTTGTCCTACCCAGTAAATGAGTATTTTACTGGGTGAAAAGAAAGGCAATTCTGAACTGGAAAGCAGTGTAATGCTAGAGGTTTTTCTTCCCCAATGTTATTTTTAAAATTTCCCTTCATTAAAAATTGAGATGAATTTCTTCTGTAAATTTCAGTGTCCCGTGTGGTGAACTGCTTCATGAGGAAGCAAATGCATCATCACTGTAGTAAATTGTTTTTTTAGCATAACTCCTACAATGCATGACCACATGCTGCAATGTGAAGAGAGGACAAATGAAAACTTTACTGGCCTTTTCCATGGTCATTGCACTTCCTGTAAATTTTTCTGCAGCTGTGGACAATCATGGAGAACAGCGGCATACTTTCTGAAACTTATCATTCCTCAGTTTAAATTCCTTTTCTTTTTATTGTTTGGAAGCATTTTCAATCCATTTCAAATGCTTGTGGTAATAGTTGTGTGCTTAATATTTTCAGAGGTATCCTGTCATGTGGCAAGGTCTTTTAGCTTTGAAGAATGACCAGGCAGCTGTCCAAATGCATTTTGTGTTTGGAAATCCTCATGTGGCGAGAGACTCGTTACCTTGCAATATAGACGGAAGTACTCCACCTTTGAGAATTGCTCAACGTATGAGGCTAGAGCAAACACAAGTTGAAGGGGTTGCTAGGAAGATGCAGGTGAGTTATAGCTTCAGCTATTACTATAAAACCCTGGTGAAGGTGAATGCGTAGCATACTTCATCTAGGCTGCCATTCTAATAGAAGTTAGGGTATTTTTTGCTCTGTTATGATTAGTCAGTGAAATTAAATGAAATAAAAAATTAGAAAGCTCAACAAATTATTATTGCTTTAAAATTTTACTTGTCTGCTGGCTGTGATACTATGTACCATTGTTAATGACATTTGTGTGTATATCATTAAATACTCCATCCATTTGGCCCACCAATTTGTCCAGTTTAATGCAACAGAGCCTTGGTATTGATCAAAATTAGCCTTTTGCAATAGTAAGTTATTTGGTGATAGGATATCCAAACTGTTTGTTGTGGATTTAGCCACATTTTCTCATGGCATTACTGTCATCCAGCTTCAAGAAGTTTCATATGCTGGATAGTAGTAGGAATTTATATCTAGTAAGAGATTAGTTTATCTCTTTACTATTACTACTCTTTATTTCTAAAACTGGACTATTGTATTGTTTGAAGTTAACTACAAATGATGCAGTGAAGTTCCAGATTGAAATGGATGATAAATGTTCTAATGATTGGCATATTCTACACAGCTCTGGCTTAAAAAGGTAGTTAGCTTGTGGGTACTTATTATGAGAAATAGAAGATAAATGGTCTTACAATATTTATCAACATCCTAGGAATAGTCGGAAAATTCTGTGAACAGGTGCACCCTTTCTTTATAAAATTCTAGCATTGCAATTTCTTCAATTCTCATTGGAGATATCATCACAATATGTTTCATACAAACTTGGAATTGTTCTGTGCAAAAGATGAAAGGTTTAAGTGGGAATATTCAGATGATTCAGTCAGAGTTGTATGTGTGGAATGGACAAGAGGTTTGAGAAAGGGAGATGGAAGAAAGGAAAAGTTATGGCGGATTGACCAGCCATTAATTTGGACTACCTTGTTCCATTGGGACTGGGCCCAATCACTGGAAGAGCAAAGATTATGGTCGGAATATTTACTTCTTCTGTGATATTGTAGTGGAAGCGAAACTTGTTGGCTGTTGCATGCACAAAGTGTGACCTCCAGGAGAGGTGTGCCGAGAGATGAGAGATGTTTGTGGTGTGGGGTTAGGCGTTGCTGCTTACATAATTTCACTTAATCTGATTGGGTTTAAAGGTGTCAGAAGTACATTATGGGGCCATGTTCACGATCCAAATAAAACTTCATGAAAATACCAACATTTTGTTCACAATCCATCAAAGAATCTCATGTTATGTAATGAATTTAGGGCTGTATCGTCTAATGTATGTCAATGTCTTACTGTCAATGCTTATGTCAATGGCAGTCACAATAATTTTAAGTGTAAAACAGGGCCGTTTACAATTTAGCATGCCCTGCTGGAGGACAGAAAATCAACAAAAGATGTACAGATTATCTATTTCTTCATTTCTTTTTGCTTTACTTATTATTGCTGGCATGGAGGCAAAGTAGGGTCAGGAGAATCAATAATATATCTTGTTGCCTTCCAAGAAGAAGGATATAATCTGGGCAAGATGAAACCCGTGTGAGATGCTCACCCTCACTTTCTGGAGAGGGTGAAAGACTGTGGCTGGTTCACAGGTTTTGATGGCAATCTACTCTATTGAGAATAATTTTGTCTTTGTCAATTTCACAATGTATTTTTTGCCAGAGTGGCATCGTTGTCTTTGCTGTAAACAAAAATGCCAGGGATTCAAAGTTAATCATGCAACTGTTAAGCTGGTGAGAAAAATGCACTCCTGATCAAGTGACTCACTCATTTGATGCCTGGTACGTTCAGCAAACACTTTTTCTGTATGCTTTACTCAGCAAAATGTTCACTTTAAATGCTTCTCTTTTCTGATAAACAATTTCAAGGCCATTACAATACCAAAATCAAGGTTCATCACTTCATGTTACAACATACCACTGTATGGACATAAGTAGCCTTTTGGTCTTGATGCTGTTTTAATTTCATTATTTTGAATTTAGTGATATTAACCCTCAAATTTTTTAGTGTCTACTGTTGGATTTTGTTATCGCTCAAAATGATGGATAGATGTGAATAATGAATTTGCATCAAGTTTTGCTTTAAAAAATGAAAAGAATAGATGTGCTCCAAAAGATCATTACTGGTGACAAATTGTGGGGTTGTGGTTAAGATCCTGAAACAAAACGACAGTCTTCATAGTAGAAGCATCCATCCTAGCCACAGCCCTAAATAGCATGTCAAAGTCAGAGCATTGTCAAGTCCATGTTGATTGCTTTCTGAAATTATGAAGGTGTTGTGCACCATGAATATGCTCCAAGAGGTCAGACAAAAAAATAAATGGTTCTACCTTGAAGTGCTGAAATGATTCCGTGACTCATTGAGAAGACTGCCACGTTTTTGGGAGAGCAGTGACTGGCTTCTTCATCACGATAATACACCTGCACATTCTGCAAATTGTATGCAATATTTTTTGGCAAACTTTGCCAGTCTGTGTACAGTCCTGACATAGCCCCCTGTGACTTTTGGCTGTTCTCAACAGTGGAAGTACTGCTTAAAGGTCACTGGTTCGGCAACGTAGACGTGATTCAAACGAAGGCCATTCCAAAAACTGACTAAATAAACTGCTTCACCATTTGGAAGCACAGATGGGAGCATGTTGTTCAGTTGAATGAGGACTGCTACAATGGGTGCCTCCAGCTGGATGACAAAGACTAATGCCAGGGCAGAGCTCTGAGCACAGGTCGGATTCTTATGGGACATATCTCGTATTAGTCATTAATAATAACTACTGTGTGGAATAATGCCTCAAGTTGATGTGAAGGCAGCCTTATGAATTGAAGATAATTTCCACCATGAAATCTCATGAGAGGTAATATCTTGATGTATATCACTTCTTGCAGAGTCTTGTTCTGCATCCACATTACTCCTAAATTATACCTAAAAATCTGTTACAACAGAGAGCAGTGAACATTGTAGACACAATTGCAGCGTCCATCACTTAAGTAAGGTGATGGAGCGAACTCCTCAGGTGACTCCAATATTGGTCTTGCCGATGGGTTATCTTACAAGTCAGATTTGTCTTTTTCAAGAATCAGCCAAGATGCTTTTTTTTCATATTTAGCGAGAGGATCCACCTTCCAAACTTTACTTCAATCACCAAAAATAAGACTTACCTATGCACTTCAGACAGAGAGGCTGTACAAATTTATGTATTCTCAAGAATATGCTCTAAGGAAATTTCTGTGTAATTGGATGGAAGTATTCGGTATATTGTAATGTGCATGCAGTTTAAAGCAAAATTTCAGCTTCTATCCTCTGGTGCTGTTACAAAGACAGTGATCATGTTTGCCACTTGGAGAAACACTACCTAAGCTCCTCCAGGGTTCCTCCTTGGAGGCAGACCTCCAAAAACAATGATCTCTATAACTTAACAGTTTTGGGAGGGATGAGAGGGATGTGCAGGGGAAGCAGTCATCCTTGCCCTTCCAAGTCTGCGAGCTTTAGAGTAGCAGCCTTGGGTCCTGGGTGATCACCCAAACCTGGGTGGTGTCACCCAAACCAAAATACAAGCTGAGAGATGGGGAAGAATTTGTCAGCCTTAGCATATCAGAGAATGATATAGCACCATCAGTCAGCCTCATTGCGCAAAACCAAACTTCAAATGTAACTGGTGTTGGTAGGGTTGGAGGGAGAATGAACTACTCGGTGAAGACAAAGAAGTGTGCTGAATTGAAGGCTCTGGTTGGCCTTTTTGCAGTCATTGTGGCAGAGTGGCAATGAAGGAATGCAACATGGTTCATGCTTTAAATGATTGCTTCAACTGCATTGAAAATATTCACTTAAAAAAGATCTGAATTCATGGAGAAATAATCATTCCAGATTATACTCTTAATTGGCCCATTCAGTCCAGTTGTGGCCAAGTACTGCATCAGCAAAAATGTTTGATTTTGGCTTAATATTTGTTTTAAAATATGGCTGTTTCATCAGTGTGGTACACATCCTTAAGTAGATTGAATCGATTAGTATGAAGGTTCCAAAAATATAGTTTTAAAAATAAAGGAGTTCAACATGCTTCTACTACAATTTTGACCAATAAATTAGTTGAATTTGTCTCATATCTTTCCCGTTTTTGGTTCATAATACATCCAAACTTCAATAGCTCAAGTACTCACAATAGCACATTCACCTCTATTTTGATGAGAAGAAATTCCTCTTCTTCCTCTAAACCTCTGTAGTAACCATTGGTTGAGTGAAAAAGTTCACCTGTTGGATAAATCCTTCTGCTTTGGCTTTTATCATGAGGCTGCTGATTGGGACCTCAATATATCATTTCTGGGTAAACCATTCAAATAGCTCTGATTCCAAAGTGATGCTCTCACCCTGTCACAGTTTCTTACTAATCCCCGCAGTATTTTCTAATTTAATGACATTGGTAATTTTTTCTCATTTTTGAAATTGTAAACAAGGTTGATGTTGTTAAACCATAGTTTCAGCCAATTTCCATTTTGTTTGAATTCTTTCCTTAATGTTTCTGGATAATTTTGGATTTCTCTGCTAAATCCATAGACTTTATTTTCCATCCTACCCCTTAGATTGGGGGAGGAGGAGGAAACAGAACTTCTGAATTAGGCCAGTAGCAAACATAACTAATGGCTGCAAAACACTTCCTGCCATGAATTCTGCTGGTGAAGGCTGGCTGGTGCAGCAAAACCACTCATAGGTCATGAAGGCACTAAAATATAGCAGATGAGCCTGTTACAAAAAACTTGAGAATGTGTCCGATCTAGTTACAATTGCCTTTCAGAGTGATGGCTTGTCACAAATTACTAATCTTTAGCACATTGTTATCTCACCTATGGTAAATGGCACTGGAAAGTTTTCCAACCTGGATGACAATCACAGGGAAACAGACTTGTAATGGTGGAATGGCAGAAATATTCCCTCATAATATATGATAGAACTTACATGGTTTATGCATTGTGACCAACAATTAATGAATTATCACTTGCTATGATGCCCTCCTTGCTGTAAGCCACCCTTGTTATAGTGACCATATATTGTATCTAAGAAACATCTCCCCTGTAACCAAATTCCAGAAACTAATTTTATGCCTACCAATATTTTGTGACAATCTATCGTGATAGCAAATCAAACCAGGAAGCGAGGATGTTGCATTGGTGGAGAACTGTCTGTTGATGCATTATTTCAAGTGCTGAATGGCAGCTGACCTTCGTGTGATATCATTGCAAAATGTGATCTGGTGTGACATCCTTCTCCTTAGTTATGAGAGTAACATGATAATGAGATGCATATAATATATCAAGAATGAAAATTTCCTAATTTTGCTCTTGAAAACAATGGTGCTGCTGCTTCGTTAGGCATTGGCACTGCTGTTGTAGCTTCTACACCACTTCTGTAGCTACAAGCTGGTCAGTTTGTATTTATATTTAAATATCTTTCACATCATTATTGCAGAAAAACTATAGATTCATTAGGAAAGTATTTCTTGGGGTTTCATACAAGATTTTTATACTTCATTCAATTGCATACAGTGGTCGTAGATTGTTAAAAATATTTTTCTTAGCATGGGAGAAATGATTTACCTACCAGCAAGGTTTAGTATTGCCATGGAAAACTCACAATTTTTTTTAAATGATCAAGATGGTGAAAGAAGAAAATGATGATGAACCTTATCAGGAAAGCTTCACGGGGCTATTCAACCAATTGTCCCCTTGCAGGGAAGGATAATTAGGGATATATGGGTTTCCACTCCATCCTTTTCTACTTTTTTGCCGTTGAAAAATTTCCATCAGTTGTCAACAAAGAACTTGAGCCACTTAAAAGCCATTTGAGATTGCTGGTGGTGGTGAGAAGGTAAAAAACTCCCAGGTACCCTAGGATGGGTGCCTGTTGCCATTTTTTAAATTTTACCGTGTGTCTTTAAATTTCCCTTGGTGCCTTTTTAATGCCTCTATTCTCTCTCCCTGTTCAATTATTTTCTGTTGAATAAGCAATACTATCCTAGTCGGTGGGAAAATTGGTCACAAAAGTTAGATTTCCTCAGATGTGGTACAATGTTTACTATGTGAAGATGACCTCGATCCAATTAGGTTGGAAAAAAGAAAAGGGAGTAACCAGAGCAATTATTATGATGGGACTCCAAATGTTTATGTCCTGTCTCTTATCATTTCTTTCGTCCAATGCTACAGCAAACCCTAGTGTAATGCAGAAAATATGTTGTATCATGACTTTTGCGGAAATGAATTTTCTCTCCTTCGAAGGGTTACTCTGTATCTTTCTTTCTTTGGATAGAGCTTTTGTCACCATTGTGGGTGGAATCAGCAGAAAATGTTCAAAACATCAGATGACTGTAAATCACTTTGAATGGCAAGTCATGATAGAAAATTTGGTGAAATCACACCTTTCTTGATGCTGGACACTGTTAAGGGTGTGAAGGCCTTTTTTGGTTGAGCATGAGGACACTGTTTCCATTGCATTGACCATGCTAACCATATGGAAATAGAATGTGTGCCTTGGAACTTTAAGCTAGATGTGATTTATTTATTCTTTTCAAATCTAATTACAATATGTTTGCCGCAAATGAAAGTTGCACAAAAATTTTAATCCCTGTAATATTTGCGTATTTACATAATTTCTATTGCCGTACAGTTCCTAACACTGTTGTTGCAAATTTTACTGAAGGTTTATTTTTTTGTTTGGCCAGTTTTTTTCTCATTCTGCCTATTAATAGCTTATTCTATCGGTTCATACCACAGTTTTTCAGGGTAAGCTATACAAATAATGTATCCTTAGGTATCAGTTTACTAATGAATTTGCTAATAAGACTTAATGGTTTTACAACTTGTATGTCTTTGCTTTTATCATTGAACAAAATCAGTGGTGTGTATTATGGGTTTAAATTAGTGGTGTTTTAAGTGAGAATTTTCTCTAGTTTGAATAGAGACCTTGTTCGAAGTGTATCTCAAAATCCAAGTAGCTTTAAGAAGAAACCAGTAAATATAGTGATTTAAAATGTGAAAACTCAATTAATTGGAGTGCACTGACAGAGTTTTACGGATGAAATGAATATGCCCACTTTAGGCTTTAAATTGTATTATCTCATGCCATACTCTGTAAATGCCTTAAAAACTAATTCTTTCGTGCAATAAAAAGTATTACAGACAGTTAAAAGTGCTTTCCACTAACTACTGATAAGCATACAAACTACTCGTGTTTCATTTGTGATGTGATGTCTGTATCAGAACTTCCTCATTATTTTAGTAATGTATCTTTTGAGTGCTTAGCAGTATCTCTCTGAAAGCAGGTTCTACTTTTAAGCAGGTATCTCAGGAAACAGTATTGGAAGTGGCAAATAATTGGGTATCCATAGAGAAATGAGAGGTTTTTATGGACAATTATGCCAAATTCTTCTAATTTTTTCTGTAGTGATATCACATTCAAAATGCCTTGATTGATAACTCGAAATTTCCACATTCGAATCCATATTAAAAACCGGTATTTTTTTTTCTTTTCCAGTTATTTATTGTAATTGTATGATGCGTTTTGCAGCTTGCTGCATCTATAGATACAATTGTTTATCTTTTATTTATTGATTGTTACGATAGTAACCTTATGCTAAGAAGGAAAAGTTTCTGGAATATGGGCTCTAAACTGTATAAATTGTAAGCACCTCTGAATTAGACGAATGATTAAAAAAATTCTCTTTGATCAAAGCAGATTGATGAGATGATACTGACAACTCAACACCACATAACCCAAACTTCAATCACTCCACTAGTGCTTTGACTTCTTTCGAAATTTTTAGTGAACGGAAAAGACGAAGTGGATAGATTATTCAGGTCGGGTATTTGCAAAATCAAATGCAAAATTCGTAATATAGCTTACATAGGTCAAACTGGACAAAATTTCCACACACACTTCAAAGAACACTCACAAAGTTACTTAAATATGGATACCAACTCACAACTTGCCAAGCATCTGCTTGATAATAATCATGCAAGTGATTTGATCCCTAATAGTTTGGTTGCCCTACCAAAAGGCTTAAAGATGGATGCTTTGGAACTGATGGAAATTATCAGACAGTCAAGCAACCTTTGCAATGAACTACTTTTTCCCACATCCCTCCCCACTTCTTTCTGAAAAAATTCCTCCTCCCTCAAGCCCCTAATGTATGTTCCCCTGCCTTCCCTCCAAAAAATTAGTTTGTTCTCCAAACTACTTCTTAGCATAAGGTTACTAACGTAACAATCAATAAATAAAAGATAAACAATTGTACCGGAAGATGCAGCAAGCTGTGAAACGTGTGTAAAATTACCATGAATAACTGTGGAAAAGTACAATACTAATTTTCATCATGGATCCGGATATAAAATACTTCCATGAAGAGACAATTGAAGGTGTAAAGTTCGGGTTGGTGTGGTGGTTAGAGTACTCGCCTACCACACGGGCGGCCAGGGTTCAATTCCCTGCAGAGGTGGATGTTTTTCAGAGGAACCCGATCCCTACTTGAGTGTCTTGTGGAGGGCACCTCAAGTGGAGTACTCCATCTGTCGGATGAGACGTTAAGCCGTGGTCCCCTTGGCGCCTTTCGTTAAGTGCAGGCTAATGCCGACGCCGGGTTTCTATCCACCCTTCCTCCCTTACCTATCCCCTGTGGTGCAAATGACCTTAGCCGTCGGTCGCCTCCCCAAAAATCCAATCCAATCCAATCAAAATTTCTACAGTATACACTTTAAGCACTAGCAGAGTGTTTGAGGTAAGGGTTATGTGGAGTTGAGTTATCAGTATCATCCGTTCAGTATGCTTCGATCTAGGAGAATATTTTCTGTCATTCTTCTAATTCAGAGGTGCTTACAATTTGTACAGTTGAGCTCCCATATTCCAGAAATCCATAGTTTAGCAGAGTCGCAAATACAACCATGTACATAATTTGGGAAATAAACAAATCATAAACGAATAGATTGTTTGAAAAGATTTTGAGACTGCACACTGCACTTTATTGGACTATTTCCTTTTTTTGATGGAAATCAGTTTAATAAATATGTATTTTATGATCATTTCATTCATTTTATATTTATACATACAATTCAAATGAATTATACAATTTAGTTGTGCTCAGTGCAGTTTGACGTCCTCACAGTTAGCTGAGAAGCTGCTACTACATAATAGTTTAGTAACATGCATCTGTTCCCCTTTGTGATGGTGTGCGCACATAGCCATGCTGAAATCTCTTACTGTAGTGGTTATTTTTAGGTTTATCAGGCTCTTAAGTACAAGTAACTTCATCACAAATATTTGTTTCATATACCTTTGTACTATCAATCATGTCTGATCTAAATAGGCAGAATATTGGCACAGATGTGGAGCGATGGCACAAAACTTTATCAGTCACCGGGAGAATATCAATCGATGACTGTATTTACCATGAAAACAGACATTTGGCAAGTTTAGAGCAATATAGTTCCATTATTGAGCAACAAATGATGAACATTCACTTGCTGCAGTGTCAGCTCACCAAAGAAAAGTAAAACCTGCAAAGTAATCAGGCTTAACTGATATTTTTATATAATGTTCAAGAATGGGAATGAGTGATGAGGACAGAATATTTTTGCCTCAGGGTCTTTATTGCTCATTATATACAACTCATCACAATCATTGGCAGATAAAGCATAACCTGTAACGTGTCAGTCGAATGAGATGTAACACCTGGTGATATCATCAAAAATGGCAGATTAACTGATCATCAATCAGCCATGGCAAGGAGTGGTGTATTAAGCTAATGTTTTCATATTTATCACTGTATTGTTAATTTTACCCATTATATTAAAAAAATGATGTATGTATGTGCAATGGTGGATTTGTTTGAATCAATTGCCAAAGAAATTTTTTTTATTTATAAAAACAATATTGTGAAAAGTTTATCATCATTTTATGTACATTAATGAGTCATGATAAGATAAATACACAATAGCTAAAAAATACTGATAACTTGAATGAAATTGCCCTGAATCAAAAAAGAAAGACTGATACCTTGAAGCACCCATAATCCAGAAAAATCTGTAATTCAGCAGCAGTTAGGTCCTAGCAATGTTGTGTTAAAGTTAACCAAATATAGTAGAATTCTCCAATGGGCTCAGCAATGTATTATATAATTTATGTCGATATCTTAATTTTTATTTGAGTTTCTAGCATGTTGATTGCCTTGGTGAATGTTGAGAAAGTATTTTCGACAATGATGATTATAGTTATGGGATATATTTGGATGTTAGCGCTCTACTTTATATGTACTATTGGTTATGTTTTGTGACTCTTACTATATATTTCTAACCTTTACAGGTGGAAAATGAGCATTGTATGCTCTTAGCTTTGCCTTGTGGCCGTGACCACTTGGACGTTCTTCAGCAGTCGAACAACTTGCAGTCTGGGTTCATCACTTATCTGCAGCAGAAACAGGCTGCTGGAATTGTAAACATTGCTGCTCCTGGATCTCAACAGGTAATTGCAAATTGAAACCCTTGTCCAGGGGGTTATTACCTAACTCATAGCGACGTCGCTATATTTTCTACCCCAAGTTCTCGTAGCGACCCGAGCGATTACGGAAGTCATGACATGGTCTTCATCAAGAGCAGAGTCGCAACAATAGTGACTCAAAATAAAGACCCCTTGAGTGGGGTCTTTATGGAAATAGCAACTCTGATGGCGTAATTGCGAAGGGTTCAATTCTGAGATTTCGCAAGGTATACGATAAGAATCAAAGGCTGTGTGAATAATAATTTGACAAGATATAAGTATTTATTATATAAGCATGTTGCGAGATATTTTAAAAATATTTCTGAGTTACAATACATGTGCGTTTCTTAAACTTGGGTGTACTTATGATGAGGGGTCAGGTGGAGATCTCGCTAGGTGCATATAACGACAACATTCAAAGTAATGGTGAGAATAAAGTGACAAAAACGCTAACATTTATTATTAGGCATATGGAAAAATGTTTTTAAAATATTTTCGAGTTGCATGTAAAGTGCATTGCTGAGATTTGAGAGTATTTCTGACAAGGGGTCATTTCGGAGATATCGCTGGGTACATAAAACAACTATATTTTAAGTAATGGTGAAGAATAATAACATAAAACGCAAACACAAATGTTTAATATCAGAATCATTTTTAAATGTTCTAAAAATATTTCTAAGTTGCAAATCGTGTTCATTGCTGAGACTAGTGTATTAATGATGAACGGTCATTTTGGAGATCTCACTAGGTAGGTAGACATAACAGCAATATTGAATGTAATTGTGAAGAATAACACAAGAAAAACTCAAAACTTAATTAATAGGCACATTATAAGATGTTATTAAAATATTTTCAAGTTAAATTTTGTGTGAATTGCTGAGACTTGTGCATTAATGACGAGGGGTAATTCCGGACGTCTCTCGAGGTTGGTATACATAACAGCAATATTCAATGTAATGGTAAAGAATAACGCAACAAAAACTCAATTCTTTAATAATAGGCACATCATTTAATTTCCTTAAAATATTTTCACATTGAAAATCAGGTGAATTGCTGAGATTTGTGTAGTAATGACAAGGGGTAATTCCGAAGTTCTCATTAGGTAGGCATACATATCAACGATATTCAATATAATGATGAAGAGTAATGCAACAAAAACTCAATCCTTTATTTTTAGGCACATTACAAAATATTATTAAAACTATAGAGCATTGCAAATTGATGTGATTTGATGAGACTTTTATATTTATGATGAGGTGTCATTTCACAGATCTTGCCAGGCAAATAAATATTACAGAATATTCAAACTAATGGTGAAGAATAATACGACAAAGAAACAAGCATTTATAATTTGGCGTATTACTAAGTGTTTTTAAGGATATTGCTGAGTTGCAAAAGATGTTCACCGAAAAGATTTGGGAGGACTTGTCTGATGAAGAACCGTAGGCTGGGAAGTGGCTCCCAAGCTAGTGTTGATTTCATTGGCACTACTTGTATTCCTTACACAAGGCTGTCATACAAAGAGTTAAACAAAGAGTTAAATTAATTATTTTTCACCTTTCATAATTAAATTAACACTAATGCTCATTTTTCACTCCTAAGAACAAACAATCTCATTTCACATACGTGTTGCGTTCAAACAAATTACTCTAATGTTAACTCCCTATGAACAAAATTAAGCGTACAAGATGTATAAAAAGTATGTGTGCCAACTTTATGAGCATTTGATAACCTTTTTACATTTATTCCTGTGCGGTGACAATCAAAATATATCGATGGAACACTAAGCACAATTTTTGGATACTCATCACTTCGTTTCCTCGCTCGATTATCACTGAAATACACATAACATTATCAACCTCAAACAAATTTTTCACTTTTCTTTGAAGGCTTCCGCGACTCATATACTTGTTAATATTGCTGTTTTCAGGTATTCTCGTCGAGTGTTTAGTTTTTCTGACTACAGTTTCTCCCCTCTTCCTGGGGGCGTCTTCAGGTCCGTTGGACATTTTGTAATTATTGTTCTTTATTTTATGTAATTTTGTAATTATAACAATAATTACAAAATGTCCAACGGACCTGAAGACGCCCCCGGAAGAGGGGAGAAACTGTAGTCAGAAAAACTAAACACGCAACGAGAATACCTGAAAACAGCAATATTAACAAATTTTGCACTATTTTAAGGGACAATCCTCTGCACAGTGTATAGGTCACACTCTTTCTGCACACAAGTGATACAACTTCTTGTCATTTCTCGACTGCATGGAGCAAATACTCTTTCACAGCTTAGTCACTCTCTTTCTCGCTAGCGTAACTCACAAAAGTAGCTATTACGATATTATAAAAATGGTACAATACTTCATTTAGGTGATAATTATTGATAAATGTATTCATTAGATTGAAAGTCAGGGTTTGTTCACATTCACAACGGCCGTCACTAAGTGATACTCGTCTGTCTAGTGCCGTTTATTTTTCGTTGATGATGACGTTTCATTCTTTGGTCCACTGTTCCGCATAGGAACATTGAGCATCAATGGCCGATCCAAATCCGGAGGATTTGTACAGACTTGAATGAATAATTTGCCATACACCATCCTTTTTTGGATAACAACCACCTTCAGCATTTCTACCCTGAGTTCAGTAATCGTTGGGGTCGCTATTTTCAGCCGAGTAGAGTGGCTCTTTAATGCAGTAGTTATTTAATGCCCAGAGTTCGGTAATAACCCCACAAGAATGTGTCCCCTAGCTATAAAAAAGATTGTGGGTGGATTGGACTTTTGAGATAAAAAAAATTTTTTTAGCATCCAGGAATTAGTAACGAAATAATTTTCAGGAAATCTTTTTATCTGAAAAATGCGTTCACAATTGTCTGAAATAATTTTAACAAATGTTTCAAATTAGGAAAGAATTCAATTATCATTTCAGATATGTAGATATAGTTGATCGACAATCCAGAATTCTTAAATAGCAGGTATCTAAGTAATGGAAGGTTTACTAGGATTTTGCGACCCTCATTTTTCTTATGTTGCACCAAGGCAATGATGGCTATTTAGCAGTTTAAAAAGGTATCTTCAAGCACTATTTGGCTTTGCGTAGGCCACACAGGTGCTAGCCGAGGAAATTGCACTTTTCATCCAAAGAAGAGTATCGTATTTCTTGCTATGAATACATTTGCATATTTGATGTTAACACAATTTTATGGTATTAAAAATGTTTGGTTTTCACCTTATTTACCACCTCATCAATCGTAGCATCTTTTACTATAAAATACTGCAGTTTTTTCATTCTAATTGCATACTGAAAGTGAAGTGATTTAAACCCCAGAAATATCATAATTTTGGAATGCATTTGGCCTTACATATTCCAGAGTATCGATCTTCTACTGTAGTGTCCTTTTTGAAAAGCTGTATATTCTAATACATTATACATTATCTGTGACTTACAGAATCCTCATGTACATATGTTAAAAATATTGACTTTTTGCAGCTCTCTTGGTGAATAGGATAGTCATGTCTACTTTACTCTTCCATGAAAATAAGTGCATAAGGTTTTTATTTTTAAAAATTTTATTTTTTAAAATTTATTCTCACAACCCCAAATACAGCACAACAAAGGCCTTTTACATCGGGAGTTTTAACATTAACAATAGACGAACACAACACCCATGTCCTGGGCAGATAATATTCTACCCAGGCGGGACTCAAACCCGCGACCCTCAGGTTAGCAGGCGAGGACTTTACCCTACTGCCACCAGGGCCGACAATATGATTAAAGCCTTTAAAGTCTTTAAATTAATTTGATGTATGATTGAAGCCTTTAAAGTCTGAAATTCAGCCTGGCAAAAGTCTTGAATCCCACTTTGGTGGACTCATTAGATTTTTTTATACCATTTATTATTGCCTTAAATGAACAGTTTTGATTGGCCTTGTAATTTTAATAATGGCATCCATTGACCTAAGGGATAGAAATGTATTATTGAAACATATATGCCTTTAAGTTGAAGTGAATAGTGGAAGAAGTAAATCAGCTTCATGTGGAGGCTAGAGAGCAAGGCTACATTTGGTGTGCTCTTTTGCAGTGCCTTAACTTTGTGTGAACATTGGATAGCTAATGTTAGGGTAACTACAATCCTTGAATGAAATTACTCACAGTCAATTTATTCAGCATTTTGTGGGAGACTAGCAAAAAATTGGCATGCAGTGAAACTTCCTTGAATACAGTGAGTTATATTCTAAAATTAAGTCACATTTCGTGAATCTTAAGTCATTCAGGTCAGAATCATTACCCTTATGAAAATACAATGGCATTATATAACCATCATAAATAGATGGGAGCTCAGGTAAATGTACCCTGAGCCATCACTCATTGTTAGTCTCCTATTATACTCATGAATGCAATGGAAATTTATTTTTTATCAATGAAAATAATTGAATCTAATTAGCTTATGTTGTAATGACAGTGGTTGATAACTCTCATTGTATATTTTCCACCTTATTCTTGGAAGTATTTTTATTACTTTGAGAATTTCATTGCTATCTCATTGCCTACTGATAAATCATGCATATCCATATCATCAGCGTTTACTGGCAGTCTGCCATTTCATAAAAAATCCAGGATCATGAGATTTATCTGGGGTGACTTTTATTTTGAAATATCTGAAAATTTTACCTTAAAAATTGAAACATCTACACATTGTCCTCTTAGTCACCGCTAGGGCATGAATCACACTCCACCAGAAGTAATTTTACATAATTATTTCGAATAAACTTATTCACAATAA
Organism: Ceriagrion tenellum; assembly: GCA_963169105.1. Taxonomy (NCBI): domain Eukaryota; kingdom Metazoa; phylum Arthropoda; class Insecta; order Odonata; family Coenagrionidae; genus Ceriagrion; species Ceriagrion tenellum. Next base: position 13,747,822 of record OY720638.1, read on the forward strand.
TTAACCATATTTCCCATATATTTTCCAATAAATACAATGGAATGGATCCTGATAGAATAAAAAATAAACAGAAATATCTAAAATGGGCAAATGCACAGTGGCAAAGCTATAGAGATAGGAAAAGACAGGAGATAGAAATGGTTCCATTACAAATATCTATTGAACATTAATTAGACGTTCAAAAACTAACCATAACCACATCTGAACATTCTGAACCTTTTCTGAATATGCAGACAATATTATATGCTGTGTGGGTATCGTCTGACCCTTCTCAGGTTCTCGGAAGCAACTCTGCTCCTAGGCAGGGAGTAACCCTTCACCTCTGTGAAATAGAGAACCGAAACTCAACTCAGCAAGCCGGGGACACAGAAACTTATGTTGCTTATCCCACGCCATTTAGCTACCATTTAGCCATTGTAGCATTTATATTTTCACCCACATTCACGTATCATTTGACCCTTCTCAAGTCCTTGAAAGCGTCTCCTGATGGAAAGTCTCCCCTCCCCTCCGTGAAATAGAGAACCAAAACTCAACTCAGCAAGCTGAGGATGCAGAAACTTATATTGCATAACGTAGCTACACTGTAGCATTTGCATTTTTACCCATATTCACATATCGTCTGGCCCATCTCAGGTTCTCGGAAGCAACTCTGCTCCTAGGCAGGGAGTCACCCCTTCTCTCCATCCCCCCCTCCCCTGAGAAGAGGAATTCGACTCCAGGGTGAACAATGTGGTTAGAACTGCCTCTTGATGCGTTCAGTGAGGGAGGCATTCATATTTTCACTTTAGATTACTCAAATGTAACAATTTCTCGCATGAGCTTTGAAGTAGATTACCAGTAAAAATTACTTTTTTTAAAATGTATCAATTACAAGTAAAAATTACCAAAAATGTAATCGTTACAAGTAATTCGATTACTTTTACTTCATTGCATCACATCACTAATAATAACAATGGAAATGTAAAAAAAACAGTGCGTTTCGCATCTGAAAATAAGGTTCCCCTCTGAATGCGCCCCGAATTGATGAAGCATATCTATTGCACAGAAGCTACAGACAATTGTAGCCTGTGAAATGTGTCAGAGAATTAAATGGAATGAACAATTGCCTGATAAATGAAATTTTATAATAGGAAGATGAATATTTTGTCACAAAATGCACGAAAGTCTTTGAGAAAACATGGTGCTGAAAACAAGGCCACAAATACCACACGATTGAACATGATCAGTTTATCCATCACTATCAATTATCTGATTGGGCTTCCGTCTCCATTAGCATTGATAATTGACATCCTATTGTACTTGGAAAATCTGGAAAGTATCTCTTCCTAGATTACATTAGTGTTAGCCTTTTAATTGTTAGGCTCTGTAAGGCAAATCGTACTAAAGCATAATGAACAATATGCAGTCCAGAGTTTATTAGGGGTTTGTGATGAAAGGAGTTGGTGATTTGAAAACTCATGCTTAAAGAGAATATGAGGAAAAAAGAGCTGTTGAGGATTCTACTGATGTTATAAATTATGAGACTTCAAGAGCTGAATTACATGAAAAGAAACTTTTATAAGGTGAAATGAATAAGTAGATTATGAAGAAAATCCTGTCTATAAGTTTGAACAACTCACTCAAACATCTGAATAACAGTCAGATATGCAATAAGCTCACCTTGTGGTTACATGCAGAAAGTGAAAATTTTCACTTTAGGAAACAAATTTTCAAAGCCATTTCATCTGTTGGTAGCCATCTTCTTTATGAGGTAATTTTTTAATTAGCTTTTAGGTGATTGTTGCTTTATTTACATAAATATTATTTGGAGTGAAATACATCCTATATAGTGACTAGACTCACTAAGTAATTCTTAATTTAATAAACAACTCGGATTTCTTGAAGAATATCATGTTATTGCCACACACTACAGATCAGCCTGAAGAAGACCAGATTATAATCATTAACAAAGGAAATGGTTCCAGGCTTGACTTTGTGGAAGTAATTCATAGTAACTTAAATAAAACTTTGTATACTCCACTATAGGTTTAATAACACGACCCGGGTTTCGACACTTCGTGTCATCTTCAGGCGACCTGAAGATGACACGGTCGTGTTATTAAACTTATTGTGGAGTATACAAAGTTTTATTTAAGTTACTATAATCATTAACCTGTGCTCACACAGGTGTGCGAATTGTATTGAATGATTTTGTTGACCAAGGTCTGTTTGAGCATGGTATTCATCCTACTCCCGAGATGCTTCCCCTGAGCCACTCTATTCCACTTAATCCTAATATAAGTTTGAGGGTACAAGACAAAATCTTGTGTTGGTAAATAATGATTGAAAAATCGTATGTCACCAATATTATAAAGAGATTTTTCTCATTAAGAGATTGTTTTCTTGTTTAAGACAATTATTTATCATTCATGATGTTTTTCTTTACAGGCTGCATACGTGGTACATATATTCCCTTCATGTGACTTTGCAAATGAGAACCTGTCTAGGATAGCACCTGATTTACTCCAACGAGTTTCGGATATAGCTCACCTGTTAATAATTATTGCCACCGTATGAGCTGTGACTGTGAAGCCTCAAGAAAATCTTCAAAACGAGGGCTCACATTGTTGTTTTGTGTACTATATCACCACTATGGAAATGTTATATGTTTGATGAAGAAACAAACTAAATGTTTTCTGTAACACTTGATGTGACAAATTGTCATCTGAATTTTCTTATTAAGGTGAAAGTCAAAGGTGTAGTGAAAGTAACAATTGGCATAACAGCTAATGTCAAGTGATACAATAGTTTTGACTGATATTGTGATATGATAGAAGTGCAGGTTTATATTTGGGTGTGGAAGCTACCCATTGAACATTTCATTCCGTTTTAACTGAAATTGCGTGAAAAAGAATGTTCCAGAGAGGTGTATGATTGAAGAAGTAGAGCTAAAGAAGTTAGTTATTTCCATCAAAATATTCCGGTATAAACTGTCTGTATGTTGTTAATGTGTATGTATGTGTGTATGTGTGGCTATTGTCCAAAATGTAACTATAAATGCTCTGTGGGAGGTTTCACTGTGATGGGTCTTAATGAATTTTGAGTACCCAAACTCTTCTCAGTGGTCCACTACTTCCATATGGGCTCCAAAGCTTTCAGCTAAAAGTTTTGTTTGTATGATGTGTTTAGAAAGAATGAGTGTACCTATTTGTGTGAATGAATGTCAATATTGTACATAAGAGATGTTCTTATGTAGGCCTGTCAGCCAAATGAGCATGTTCACCGATTGTCATAAGTCATAATCAACTCAACTGTACATATTTTGTACATACAAAATGGGCGCACTGCTTTTGCATAGAAAAAGATAAAACTGAAAAAAATAAACAAGACTTGCTGAGTTTTGTGCAGGTCCTGAGTGTTAGCGTGTGTAATAATACCCTATGCTGCATGAACACTTGTAAAACGAATAAGAAGACGGAGACTAAAGAATATTATCATTTTTTATTTTCAGCAAACTCCATATCTTTGTGTTTAATACCCATGATTCTGTCCACAAATACATTAAAATCAACTATCAGGTATAAATGAACTACAAAGAGTTCAAAATCCTTTCCACGTTTATGGATTATGAGATTTTAATTCAGTTTGCATAAAGGGGAATTCCAATGCCACTTGCGTATACACAAGCATAGATGGCGGCAGTGACAGTTATTAATAACACAAACCCCATCTTATTAAGCTGCTGTTAAATTTTAATTGTTTAACATAAGTTTGCTGAAGTGTTGATCGCCAATGATTCTTAAATGTGTGTTTGTTGGTATTCCCTGTATGGTACATTTATTATGGTAGAAAGACCTGTAGACACTGTTATTACATTAAAAGAAGTTCAGTTTGATGAAATACTATATGTGATGGCACTGGAACCCCTTAAAGGAATAGGTAGTTCATATATCTATAAATTAAAAATACATATGGTGTTTATTTAAAAATCGTTAAAAGTGTTTTCAATGTCAGTTTGCTCAAAGTCACCCAAGATTCTATTTTCACTTCTTTTATGTAAAGCAAGTGAAATGTAATCTATTTTTGATGTGTACAAAAGATGAAAGAACACTACTTTAAGTGTCAAATTCGCAGCCAACTCAGTTCGAAGAATGAAATCTTGTATATATGACAGAGACTATCTTAGGCTGTGATCGGTCTGATTAAGTTGTCTGATTTAAGTTGATCAAAGATCGTCCAGTGATTTTAAGTTATTGAAGAAATAAAATGGTTGATGAAAAATAATTGTCGTTTATAAGTATGGTGTTTTGAAGTTCCTCTCATAAGTAAATATATGACGATCACTACCTACCTCTTGCCACCAAAAACATTCCAAGTTATTGAGATGAAACTTAATGATGCCAAGGCATTTTTGTAATACATTAACTGGTACATTACTGTTTCATACTACTGTCATCATTTTAGATATCATTGTATTATAAATGTGGAAAGTCTTATTTAAAATTGCACAAGTTCTAAAATTTTTATCAATCATTAAAGTTTATATTATTGCTGGGACTACCCTTTTTCATTGATACATAATGATTTTTTTGCTTCAATGAATTTAAATGGTTAAAGTAATATTCACCTAATTATTTTTATTTGAAGTATTCATTTAGCTAAATGGGCTGGAATTAAAGTAGTGGATTTTTTAGACCTAAACACAGTTGGGCATATGCATAGAATTTCAGCCTCCCTTAATTATTGTATGAAATAGCATTTCACCCTGGAGGAGTTAAAGCCTGATTTTTCCCTCAGTCCTCAAAAAGAGGGCAAACTGCCTGAACATTATTGAGCAGAATGTCATTTATCATGAACAGAAGCATCTGGCAGCCTAAATAATTACCTTAGCCGGAAGCATAAATAATTGTTCTTGCAGTCCTTCTGTTAACAATACTTACCACATTATAAAATTAGCATTCTTTCTTCTTGTTGAAGCACATTATGCCTATGTCAAAGAATATAACAGTCAGTACTGTAAGCCTGAATCCTTGTTGTTCCAAGTTAATAACCTTGAGCTATTCATGAATATGTGAAGAAAACAAAAGTAGAACTTTGGAAAGTATAAGACATTACAGTATTTTCTCAAGGACACATTAAAAGCTGTGGAATTTTTTTCAATATTCTACAATATATGAACTATTTTGAACAGTGAAAGTAAGTGGTTAAGTATTCTTCATAGTCCACACCAATATAACTCCATCCAGATGGAAATTCAAAATGTGTTTAAGACTTTCCCAGTTATACTCTAATCATTTCTCATAAGGAGCCACATCACTCAATATATTGGTATGTATGGGTTAATATTACAATGCCTTGCCAACTTTAATGTCTATGAAATATCAGAAGTATATTGTTTTGTCAAGTGATATCTGAGGATGCCTTTGGAAGTGAGATTGAATCTATTTGGATTTTAGCTACTCCTGACACCAGTGGTTTTCTTCCTTGTGTGCTTGGTTGAAACAATACCTGGAAGTGGTTCAATCCGGGGAAATGTTCTCTGGATATGCCAATCACTGAGATTGAACTAAAATATTAAAAAAAAAGTTAAGGGGGAGTGATGAGCCTTGAACATGAGGATTGGCCTGAAGTAATGAGCACATTCTGGAAATTGATGGGGTAGGGAGGGGTTTGGAGGAGGAAGGAAATTTTTCTTTGCTATCATTTGATATGCAGTAGTTTAACTGTTGCAAGCATCACCCACTGTAGTGACATCTGAATGTGCAAAATTGGCTGTAAAAAAAATCTTTCACCTTATTTTCTTAAAGAGCTCCCTGAATTTAGCAGTAACCAGCTTAGTTTCCTTGAAAGCTCGTGGTATGGATTTTAGGTGATCTGGGTCCGAATCCCAGTCTATTTCAATAAATTCAAATGCTGAAGGTTTCAGGTGGTGGCAGGTCGACATTGTATTAATACAAACCTGGTTGCTTTCACTCATAGAGACTAAGGTCTACCATACATATGTACTTTTGTAGCATGTGCTGCTGTGTAAGATGTGGACCCCACTTTTATTAGCTTTGAGATTTAAAAAATCACTAGCTTTCTTTATTCTCCTAACAAGAGGTTTAAGGGGTTCATAGTATTTTTGGCCTTTACCAAAGCCTTCCATTTGCAATACCCTCTCATAATTTAAGCCGCATTTCTCTTAAGCATGGTGAACCTTAGAAGTGAATATTGACTTGTGCTATAACACTTATCTTAAATTTTTTCCTATATCAAATAATCACTTTTCCTTTACCTTAAACCCAACCTCTCTCTGATGTGTAATTTGTAGGTGAGTGTAGACTTTCCAGAATTTAGTGTGTGTTATTCTACCTCCCTCAAACTCAATTTCAATCCACTAGTCCAGGGGTAGCCAACCCGCGGCCCACCTTGAACAATTATCTGGCCCGCGAGATTCATCACACTTTAATACAATAACTTTAACACTAATAATAATTCATTACGTTTCAATTTTTCCCTCCAAAAAATGTCTATAGTGGGTGTAAATCTAATAAGGGGATGTATAATTTTATACGTGGCCCGCGGAGTTATGATGCATTTCCAAAGTGGTCTGAAACATCATTTTGGTTGGCCACCCCTGCACTAGTCTTATGCCACCACTACCAGTATGGAGCGTGGCCCTGTATGGGGTGGAGACCTGGTCATTGCGAAAGGAGGATATACGTAAATTCCAGGTGTTTGAGATGTGGGTTTGGAGAAGGATGAGCTGGTTAATGAGATAGATGAATGAGGAGGTTTTGAGTACGGTTGGAGAGGAGGGGAAACTAGTGGTGAATGTTTGGAGGGGGCAGAAGAGATGGATGGAGGATGTTTTTAGAGGAGAGGAAATGCTGAAGAGAATAATTGAGGGTTGGGAGGAGGAAATTCTAGGTAAAATAAGAAGAGAAAGACCATATGAAGGGCTTGATGGCTGGTCATCCATAGCTGCCTAAATAGAACAGTTCGCCATATGGATAAAAACTGTCCAAAAACCTACCAATCAGCTGGTAGAATACTCGAGTGAATCAGCAGCACATGACTTGATGTATACAGTGAATACAGCAATTTTTGCTCTTTCCAACCACATTTGACTTTTGTAAATCACATTTAGCTATCAGTGATGTTGACCAAGTTTTTGTGGAAGACGTAAACAATGCAGTTTTTTACGTGGAAGCCATACACCAATGTTCAAAACATAAAAGTAAAAGTTTGAAAAATAGTCAAACAAAAACTCATGTATATAAAGTGATCATCACAAAACAATAGTGTCACTACTCAGTTCAATGTATTTCATGGTCTGAAAATGGGTTTTAGTAATTACATATTATTTGCATTCCTGATCACATTAGGACTTAACTCCATTGTCTGATTCATATAGAGGTATTTTCAGCTTTCTCACGCATACTTGATATCTTTTAACATTTTTTCTTTGTAAAAATCTTTGAAACACTAAAAGAAAGCAGTCTAAATATGAAAATAACATGGGGTGGATTTGAATTCCGCGCTCTTTCGGTAGTGGAGCACGTAACGCCATCTTTCGTTGCGGTTAGCAGTTACTACCCTCATAAAAAAATTTAGCATTGAGTCGGCAGTCGTTAATACAGGGCTTCGGCGTGTCCATCATCAGTTTCACGGACTATAAAGATATGGACGTACAACTTGCCGCCTGAAAGTGATTCCAAACACTTCCGCGGAAGAAACTGCCGGTAGATGGTGCTAATAAGGGTCTATTTCTGGGAATTTACATTTGAGTTAAGGGAGATGAAATCGCTCTTTCTATGCAATTAAAATGGTTGAATTAGGACGTGGCCAACCAGAAGTACATTTTGAACGTCGAATACCAAAAAAATCTTGCGATTTAGCCTCCCGGGGCAAACTTTCCCCCAGAATGACAGGCAAACCGTACTGCGCCGCTCCGTTCATCACCTGCAAATTGAAATTTTTAATTGCTACTACCACGCAATTTCTAAGAAATTTTCGCGTTGTGGCCATCAAATATGATCATCCGAATGCTATTATTCATAAAGACCACGCGAGTAAAATCTTTTGAGAAGGCACGTCCCTGACAGACAGTCATGCTGTAGATGTCTGCTTGACAACTTCCGAGCAAAGGAACGTTACAGCGCCGGCTGAGATCAATTATTATTCCCTCTGGACTAGAATAGGCAAATAAAATTTCACCCATTGAGCATTTAGGAATGGTTTACCATTACATGTAGGTACTGTGGGACAGGAGGTGGTCTCTCTCTATACCGTTAGCACAGTCTAAACTATGACTCTCTTTGTTTAGACTGTGCCGTTGGTGGAGAGCTGTCGCCAACCAATCCTGATGGATTGACAACTGAAAAAGCAGACTGTTGGAAACAGGTAATCCAAAGCAATGGGAAAAGGACGAGCTGATGGAAATAAAAGTTGATATTAAGCAATTTAATTTATTAGATTCAAACACCATTCAGGCTACATTGAGTACAATAAAAAAAAACTGGAGGATCACCCTCAACTGGAAATTTGGAAAAGAAAAAAATTATGATAAAATAAAAAGGGAGAAATATAAATTTACAAACATTCAAGGAAAATATCTACTCCAAGGATTAAAAATCACTCTACTTCATTAAATGATGTCAACCTGTCCACACGCTAAAAACAGTGCCAAATTCAATCATAGGAAACAAAATTGATTACATGAATAGCTATATGGTAACAAGCAGTAACAGACTCAAATCACTCAAATGTCTTACAATTCATGTATTTACTGTCTTACATACAAAACAATCTACACTACAAAACCACTATCACTATGAATATCACTACACCAGACAGGACAAAAACAACCACGAGTCACTTTCTTGTATACCACACATGACCATGACAAAGACAACCACGTTTGGTATACCACCTTTCTCGTATACCACAAATCACAAAAACAACCACGAGACACTTTCTTAATGAACTTTCACTACTTCTTGCATTCACAACAGCCTATCCACTTGCTAGAAAGAAAAAAGCATCATCAATATAGCGAACTTAAATAATACTTCAAGACAATGACAGCATTAAAAGTTACCCAATCCTCACAGCTTCCCGGCTTCCCTTTCTTTCTCCTCAGTTTTTCCACCGCGATGGACCCTACACTGTACCAGCGCCACCATTTCGATGTTTAAAACAAACGAATAACGGTGGAAGGGGTGGGAATCATTCTTGATTTTGAGCGCCATGTTGACAATCCTATTTCTATTATCCCTGATCAGTTTCCATCTTTTGTTTTTGTGGCACGGTCGTGATTGGAATGAGTAGGTGTTGGGTGTTTTGTACCAGCTGAATTTCTCAATTCGTCGTTGTTCTGGTACGATAGAAGTATCATTACGGCTTTATAAACTATGGGTTCCAAGGTAACGCCATCTTCGTGGCTGCAGAAGAAAAAGAAAAGAGAAACTAGAGCCAAATTGAAGGTGCTGTATTAAGATCCTCATGAGTCACTTCATGTGATATCGGGCTTAAGGTTTTATTCGTTGCTATGGAGCAAGTGTCATCATGAGATGGTTTTTATTTCAGGTGTTCGGCAGTCACGAGGAGTTTCTTTCAAGGATTAAGAAGACGTTATGCTATGGGAAGCTGCCTAAAACTGACCGCTTTAGCCTACCCGTAACAGGTAATTTTGACACATGGTGTGGAACTTAAGTGATACGTAATAAGTTGTTAACTAAGATTTTGTATCACCAATTGTAATACTTTCTTCTCATGGTGTATGTTACACGTGAAATTGAGGGTTTGGTGTCGGTAGCAGTAACCTACTTAACAGTTCCCGCCTATGCATTTATGTTGGAAACAATTCACCTGTCAGTTTTATCATAATCGAACATTACTTTTCATATTGTGGTAGTTTTTATACGATTTTATTTTTGCTTATTTTTCTCTCAGTGGAGAAATTCTCTGCAAACCCATAGAAAACAGGGGAACTATGGGCTATATTACTTTTGGATGCTCATACAATATCAATGTGGCATTAGCAAATGAAGTAAAATCAATTAATTATAGAAACACGGAGTCGTATTTGGACTTTTTGTTGCTGATACAGTGGGGATATAATATCGTTTTAAGTGAAGTATGGAGTCCCAGTGACATTTTCGCTTTCATGCATAATGTAAGCAAGAAGCAGTTACTTGAGAATGCTACCCTTCACTTTAAACAACCCTTCATTTATATATGTTTACACACACATTTATTTATTGCATTAAAGCTTGTTGTACATAATCTTATTATGAGAGAGGTCTGGTCTTTCAGATGAATATAACTTCATGGATTATATATGTATATATAAGTCCCAGTGTCATTTTGCCTTCCTTTCCCTTTACTAGTGGCTTCCACTTGAACAGCTCATGTATATCTATTTTATGCTATATATTTTTTACTTACTGGTGAATTCCATATCTGTCCGCTATCAAGTTTATCAGCAGATACTTATTTCTATGTGATATTCATCCCCTCGATATCCATTCAGACAGTTGGCATATTGAACTCCTTACAATCCAATCATTCTGGCTACTGCCATATGCTGTATAAATATTAACATCAATATGCATTCCATTGCGATTATGGACTTTCTTGGCTCGATTATTAAAAATCTGAAATAGTTGCCAAATATCAGATCTGTGACGGTGATGCTTTTAACCCTCCCTAATAGCATGCAGAAACTTTTCCTGCTCAGATTGGAAGAAGTTAAAGTATTATTGGAAGTTGTATCCCAGTTATACCTACCAAAATCATGTAGGAAAATGGATTTGGTTTTTCAGACAAAATGTTAATATCTATCAATACAAATAACATTTTATTTTAGAGCAGTTAATATTTCATTTGGGATGGAAAAGATGTAAGTTTTTGTTGAAGTTAAAAGTTGTTTTGCGGATGGTTTTTTCCCGAGTGTAAACCATATTCCCATGACTCTCAATTCTCTTTTCCGTTTGTGAGAAAATAATCTTCAACTGACTTTTTTATTTCACATCCACTCATCTCTCTGATAATCAACAGGGTTTTCTTCCGGGCCATTCATGCATGACTAACTTAGCTGTTTTTCAACATAATGTAGTGAATTCGATTAATAATAAAACACAGATACCATTTTCCTAGATTTTTCCAAAGCTTTTGACTCCATCAACCGTAGCCTCCTCCATCACAAACTCAGCGAACAATTTAACATTTCTGGTAATTTTATAAATCTTCTTACTAGCTTCCTCAGCAATAGAAGTCAAAGGGTTATTCTTTCTGGTTTTTTCTCTCTTTCGCAAATGAGTACATTATCATAAATTGATGGTGTGTAATGGTTGCCGATATTGTGGGAAGTGACAAATAAGGACTATAAAAATTGTGTTAATAAGAGTACTGTGTTCAACAATATTGCCAGCGATATTTTAACATTGGCGGAGGAGATTCTTCGAAAATTGCACTTCGGTATCAGTTCAAGAATGAGCTCCTAAAAATACAACAGAAAAGTCTGGATATGGAACAGGAGGTAGAGGAGGTAGCTTGTGAGAATTTTTTGACACTGAATTTTGTCACTCGATCCTCAACGACCTGCGTAGAAACATTGAGAAAGGTGGTAAGTGAGGAAATTTTTCTGCTAGAATCTTATTTTAGTAAATTTGCTTCATTATCATTTCTTGTCTCTTCCAAAAAATTTGAGCAATAACAATCAGGGAGATATATTGTGTGCATAGAAATGGTAGTACAAAGGGTTTCATTATTCCTGAGATGAACTTCACTCGTGAAATAAAAACACTATGCATAATTGAGATAAATAACGTTATGTGAAGAAAATCAACCCATACCCTTTGGTGAGATAGTCCGCTGACATTTTTGTTTATCTAAAATAGGATAAAATATCATACTGAAAAAAGATTATTCCCGCCATTGCACCTTAATCATGTGTAGCAAAAAAAATCTAGGGTTATTGGGTCTCTTATTCTGCTAATGATGATTAGCAGAACTATCTGTGGCGAATAACTGAAGTGTGATGGCCAATCTCACTTCAGGTTAAATCGTTTTCTGCTTGTTCTTATCAGCCCTCTCTATTGCATGCGATACCTTGTCAAGATGATGGTTAAAGCCCTCTGTGTATATCCAAAGAAAATTTTTACACACCTTTCCATCTTTTACAGCCCACTTGCAAATCAAGGTTTTGTAGGCACCGATGTCACTTTTATTTATTAGCCACTCACTTGTGAATATTAGTCTCATTTTTAGCTGTTTCCTCTTTCTTTGTAGTGCTCAAATTGAAGCCACTACAGCAGTCACCAAATGAGAGGGCATATATATGAGATGTCTCCTTCTTTAAAGAGCATGTGTTCATAGATGTTTGTGGATTTTAATATACTTAACCATTTTTCTAATCTTTGCGAGGTAGAAGCGAATTTGTAGCCGTGCTCTTCAAACCTAGCACACCCCATGAAACACTGCTGGCTGCCGTGACACACCGACACAAAATCCAGTCCGCTGGAAATTCCAAGAGCAGTGTCAGAGTGTCACGACCAGTCAGACCGGTACCGTCTTAATGAGACACTGTGGACAGAGACATTATTTTCACAACACATCCACGGGAGTGTCGCGACACAGCCCTCAGAGCCTTCTAAACTGGGACACTTGGTGTCTGACATCGAGTGTCAGACATTTAGTGTCCCGTTAAGATGCAGCTTAAGAACACCCATGCTCATCATCATTTGAGGTCTATATCCCTTGATGACGTAATGAAAGTTACATTTTTTCACACTCAAAATATTATAAGTGGAATAATGTGGCACCTATTGATTGTTGCCTACAAAAAGTTGACTCAACTCATTGATTTATGTTTGTTGTTAGTTTATGTTATGCATTGTAAGATTATCATTGGCCTTAGAAAGAGTAGTAGATTTAGCCTTGTTCTGTGATGAGAGGTGATTAACTTAACGTTTTTCAAAGAGAATATTCTAAGTACAGTAGACCCTCACTTTACGATATTAATCCGTTCCGGAGGACTGATGGTAAAGCGAATTCCATCGTTTGTTGAATCGGCATAATTTCCGGACGAGGAATCAGTGTAAAGAGCATCAGAGCCAATCCATTCAGTGCACACGACAGGGCCAATGCATACGAAATATCCTGGATTATCTGGATTTTTGTTGCACGACTTGTTAAAACGGAGGTGTGTTAATATTTATGGAGAATTCCCTTAACCACACGCTCCTAAAGTGTTCCCGTCTTCCGAAAGCGGTAGACAAGCTGGTTGAATATTGTGTCGTTGAAATAACGAAAGATGGTTCTCATTTCATTGTCTTGTCATTATATCATTCACCTATCTCTGATTTCCCGGGATTTTTGAATACATTTTACAGTCTAATTGAAGAGATTCATAATCTTAACAGGTATTCCAAAATAATTATCACAGGAGTCTTCAATTGCAATTTACTTGATGAGACAAGTGACAAGACGGATTTTCTAAATGCTATTGCTGCCTTTAATATCAAAGTAACGAACTATACTCCCACCAGAGTTACTCATTCAACACGAACTTTGATAGATAATATCCTCACTAATATTGACCTCAAATATGTAAGCACCATGGTAGCTGATGAGCATATCTCTGATCATCTGCCTATTCTCACATCTATCAGATTCCATACCACTCCCAAAATCAAGACCTATACTACTCTAAATTTTTCTGATCAAAATATGTCATACTTTCAACTATCTCTTAATTCTCAAGACTGGTCTGATGTTTTTAATGCAAAATCTATTGATAATAGTTTCCAAAGTTTCTACTAAGTTTTTCTGCATCATTTTAATATAGCTCTTCCTCTTGAAACAATAAAAGTCCATACTCTCAAAAGAAAAAAATCCTGGGTCACTGATGATATTCTTCATATTTCAAAAAACTGGCATGTGAAACAAAACTATCGGGGTGTGCTGAACGTAAAGGGCACTACAAACTTGTGTAAAAGCAGTACAGGTTACTTCTTTCAAGAACAAAAAAACTTATAATGAAGAAATTTTATCTAAAGCAACCAATAAAACTAAGCCTGCCTGCCACTATAAACAGTGCTAAAAATAAAGACAAAAGATCAGTTCTTCCCTATATCCAATCACTATCCAACAAAAACTTAAATTGTTATTCTAGCCTTGCTAATGTTTTTAATAAGAATTTTAATTTAGTTCCTGACTTCTCTGCCCCCATCTCCAGCACATCTTCAGTTGCAGTCAATCCAGCTTCCTTTTTCATGAAACCCAGCAACGATAGGGAATTAAAGTCCATCATTACAACATTTAACCAAAATAGTATCTGTTCAGGTATTGGGGGAATCCCAGGCAACGTAATATTCCTATGCTATATGATATGATTAAGTTACCTCTACTTTATTTGGTAAACGAGTCTCTGAGACTGGAAATCTTTCCTGCCTCACTAAAAGTGTCCAAGATTGTGCCTATTTACAAAAACAAAGGTAGTGTTGAGGATCTAAACAATTACAGACCTATTGCCCTCCAGAACTCTTTTTCCAAAGTTTTTGAAAGAATGGTATACACTCTTATAGTATCATATTCGGATAAGTACAGTCTTCTTTCTGATAATCAACATGGGTTCATTCATGGGAAGTCTACAATTCCTGCTATATCACAAGCGATAGGCAAAATATTATCTTCCATGGACGAGAAAAATGAAACTTTGGCATTATTTTATGACTTCATTAAGGATTTTGACCTGGTTAATTATGACAATCTTTTATTTAAACTTCATAGACTGGGAAATGGGGGCATTCCACTTCAATGGATCAAATCATACCTTCTCAACAGGTCTCAGATATGTATAATTTAACACTTTCCCGGCGAATAACATTAGTGTACATTTCTCGGGCTCGCCCGAGAAATATACACTACCCGGTGGCGAGCCCGAGAAATGTACACTAAGGTCTCAGATAGTAACTTTTACTATTAATGGATTAATGGTGTAAAGCATTCCTTTACCACTCTTAATTCTTAAGTGTGTGTTCCCCAAGGATCTACTTTAGGTCCACTTCTATTTTTGTTATATATAAATGACTTACCTCTTTATTTATCTGGAAATGATAATATTATGCCAGTTTTATGTGCTGATGATAGGACAGTAATAGTTTCAGCTAAATCCCACCAATCCTTAATTGACCAAGCTCAGTCAGTTACTGATAAAATTAGTAAATGGACTCAGGACAATTTCCTGACAGTTAACCCCAATAAAAGTAATTTAATACACTTTGTATCAAGTGGACAACCAACTGAAAGCATGCTCATTAGAATGGAGCGTAAATCAATTGTACAAGTTGATACTTACAAATTTCTAGGAGTATTTCTAAACTGTATAATGTCCTGGACTGAGCATATTAATTGCCTCAGCAGCAAACTTAGTTCAAGCTGCTACATTTTGAGACAGCTCAATTCAGCTGTGGAAAAAGCAACTCTGATAAGCCTGCACTATAGTAATTTCTATTCCCATGTATTATACAGTATAGTTTTTTTGGGATCTACCCATCTATGAAAATATTTCGTCTCCAGAAACGTCCAGTGAGAGTCCTAGTCCAGAAAGGTATTAGATCTCCCTGCAAACCCATCTATAAGGAATTGAACATTCTCCCAATACCATGTGTATATATTTTCCAAACCATTTTGTATGTTAAATAGAATTTCTCAAGTTTTAATGTGAACAAGAATTAATCGTAATCACCAAACGAGAGCAAGTGGTGACATTCATCACTACTTTGTGCGCACAAAAATTGCTAAGACTGATTTACAAAGTTATAGTATATGGAAGTTAATTTAAATGTGTATTCATGCCAATAGGGTGCATAAAGTTGAACACAACCAACTTGTTGGAGTTTGATGCTTCCGATTTCCGGGATTTCCACCGCGTCGTTCCATCTAGTTGCGGTGGAAATCCCGAAAATTGGAAGAATCAACCTCCATCCATGACGTGTGGAAATCTACATCTAAACAAATAACTTTTCGTTTTTTCAATGAGTAAGAGATTAGGCAGTCAAGTCTTTGCAAAATTTTTATGCAGTTTGGACTACGTCTATGAAGCTTCATAGCTAATTTTTCTATACCATTTCTTAACTAGAGAACTCGTTACTCTGGCATGAGTGATGTATTGCGATACCAGTAATATTGATTGATAAACATAGTGATGTTGACCCTGAAAAAGTCAACTTATTTTGTGACTCAAAATTATCTCTTATCATCTTAATAATAATTAACTCAAAGATAGGTTTTCATTTTCTGAAAAGAGGTAGAAATTTATTGACTTACACTTGAGTAAATGTATATGAAATGTAAATCTCACCTCTGATGAAGATTTAGATTTGATTATTTGTGACAATTTAGTATATTAATGTGTTTATTGTCAGTGCTCAAATGTTTTATTGGCTTAATTCAAGTGTCATCGGTAATTGGGATGTTTTTGCAGAATTGGCTGCAGAAATCTTCTCCAATGCCCGTTTCCCAGGGAATGGAGTTCACCTACGTTTACGCTCAGAAGGGAAAGTCCTTGGACTAGAAAGACTTGGAGTTGCTGAAGCTGGGGAAATATCCAGAGCTGCATGCATCTCTCCATGCTCGCTTGTGCTGGCACTGATATATGTGGATCGTCTGCGTGAATGCAATCCCAAGTATTTGGAGAAGACCTCGCCCTCAAAGCTGTTTGTAGTTTCAATGGTATCCAGGAATTCTCTTTTTACCTCTTTAATATAAACAGTTCTGTGTCAGAAGTTGATTGCTGTGTGGTGGCCTGAATTTTTGAAGCAAACGTTTTTGAGTAAAAGAGAAATTCTGTGATTTCATTGGTTTTCTCTCAGTCAGTGTGTTTGAAAGTGAAATTCAGATGTAATTTTAAGTTTTACAGGTTTAATGTTGATTATATTCTTCAAAAAATGGCAAATTCCTCTTCACTTACTACCACCCTGTCATGTGAAAATTGTTTTAATAATGGTAAATTCTCCTCTACACTTCCAATGCTGATGAATTTTTCATGATGATTTTGTATGACAGTATTGATCCAAGTTACCGAGGATTATCTGAAAGATCTGGTAATAGAGCTTTACCTGACTGGAGCTTAAGAATTGTAATAGTATTAAGTGGTAAAAACTCCACTCCACACTCACTGTGACCTCCAGCAATGAATTTTGCATGGCCTGATATGTTATGTGCTGTGACTAAATTTCCATCTCATAGTTTAATTGACGGTGTACCTTCTTGTGGTGGTTTGCTGCTAGTGGTATGCTGGTTGCTGTGGTAATAATTTCAGGAGGGATCCTAAATAAAACAGAATAGTGAATGCAGCTGTAAGGAATTGCAAGGATTGGTTTTCTTTTGGGGGATACTGGTGAAAACGTGGGAGAACTGACCGGCAGAGTGGCATAATCATTAGTAGGAAAAGCTGAATGTAATATGGATACAGGGAAGGCCATGTATACTCTGTTCTAACATACTTTGGAATGTCACATACAGTTTATACTTAAAATGAAAACAAATTCCGGATTAGCTGAAGAGAACAGTTGGTACCAGTAAGCTATTTCCATTGGGAGGCGTGGAAGGTGCCTGACCATTGTTTGAATGAAAGAAGATCACCATTGTATTACAGCAAATGTCAAAATAGTCTACGCTAATATCAGACATTGATTTGGTCATCAGTGTAATGCATTTCCTGTGGAGTTAATCACTGCCTTAAAAATTTTAAATGAGCAAATGCAGGTGGTATCATTGTTTAATATTTTGAATGGAGATAGAAAGAATACGGCAAAAGCCATATTTTTTGCATGGCGGTTATAGGGCCAGTTGATGGTGCCCCTGTGATTTTAATGCCAGACATTTATTATCCTGGCCAGTCCTTTAGTGTCATGAAGGAGGTTCTTTCTTTCAGCTGTGGGAGATGCCATGATGATGAAGCTTTCCTTAATGTTTTTGAGGCTCTTCTGGCCCAAAGTTTTTTCATGATGATAGAATACTCACTTGACAGTGCAGGACAGTTAAGCATGTTTTTTTGTTCTAATTCTATAAAGTAATCTCTGTTCTGGAATCCGTCATCAGACATTCAAATCATGAAACATGGAATTCATTCCATTCTCAAATATATTTATACAGTTTAGATCATTTCTTGAATGTGCATTTCTCCTGAACATTACCTGTTGTTCATTTATCTTAGTCCCTTTCTTTAACATTTTCTCAGATGGTGGCTAGCAAGTTTCTACATGATGATGGTGAAGATGATGAGGTGTTCAATGATGAGTGGGCTGCATCCTCGGGAATAGATGATACTGAACTTAACTGTGCAGAGAGGGAATTCCTTGCAGCTATTGTAAGTCTCTTGCATGGTAGTCCTTTATATTATCAAAGCATTATCTCTAGGTTCTGCTTATTATTATTTTCTGTGTTGACCAAATCTTTCTAGTCTTAAGTATTTTAATTAATTATTTGAGCCTTTTAATTGATTAAGGCTCATGTGGCAATTGGTTTGTATAACAAAAGAAATTTTCGTTCTTACATTAGCATTACAGATTTCATTGAAATGCTATAATTATGTCTTGAATTTTAATTATCGAGAGCTTGAGATGTTGTAATGAAAATTTCATTGTTGTTTCTGGGAGATAGTGCCTTAAGGTGCGTTTACACTAGCGAGTGGATCTAGGGAGTTATTCCTCGAGCTCCTCGCGGAAGGGTTTACACTGACCACGATAAATCCCCCGAGTAGCTTCCGGGAAGCTCCTCGCACGACCTTTTCTGGGGGCGCTCCCTCGATTTCTCGCTAGCCCGTTTACACCACTGAGCTGCCCACTGTGAGCTATGGGGTCCCAGCTTATCTTCTCTCCATCAGCCCAAGGTGCAAAAAGAATGGAGACTTCTTGCAGCATGCATAGTGACAAAAAAATTTGTGGGAAAGAAAATAGTCAACCTTTTGCAAAAATTAGAATTTCAAGGAAATTAGCGTCATAAAAACCATAGGAACAGAAGCGTCTGTAAACGTGGTTTCGCTTAAGATCTTGGCTCCCCATTTCTACTTCTGATGACCAAAGTCGCTCTCAGAGCATGCTCCCTGAAAAGTGTGTTTCGCTTCAAGAATGCCGTCGAGAAGGGCGATTATCACTGCAGCAGCCACTGCCGTACTTTTGCTAAGGAGAAAGAAAAGGAGCAGGGTATGAGTCAAGGAATGGGTACAGAAGAGAGTTCGTTTGGGAGCATATCACTCCTTACTGTCAGAGCTACAGGTTGAAGATACACTAAATTTCCTTGCGTTCATCTACATCAACATCTACGTCATACCCTGCAATCCACCCAAAGGGTGTGTAGAAGGGGGTGCTTCCACACCAGGCATGTGTGAATTATACGGCAGAACACCGTAACTACATTGAAACCAGCGTATCACACATGCAACGTGCCGATTACAAATCTACTAATCAAGAAACATTCTATCGTCAATCGTTCCAGCGTGCCAGGGAATCAAAGACTACTACTACAGATTCAAAATATCGTGCATAACTGAGAACATCAATATTTACATCATGTATCAGTAAGAACGTAGAAAATATAAAGAAAAAGATCTACAGTCTAGCTAATGTCACTATTGCACTATTCATGACGGCGATCACAGCTGTTATGGTCCTGAATGGTACACGGAATAAATGACATTTTGTACCTATCAGTTCTACAATCTATCTCTCTAATTTAATTAGAGAGATATCTGTGTCAACCCTTTGTTCCTGCCCATGTAAGAACTGATAAATGAACTGAAGTTTTAAGGGCCGATTACTTAAAGGTAAGGATTTATTTAGAATTCAATACATGAGATATACTAGTTCAAGAATAATTCTATGCTGACGATATTGAATGAAAAGGTTTACAAGACGATAGAGCCTTCAGAATTGAACCTATGGCAAATTTTACGCGGGATGATATGTTATTAATTCTGTTGAAGAAGGGACGGGATGACGAGTCGCTATTCCAAAGAATTTTTCTCGAATTCTCACAAATAATTTTATGACTGTGTTTAAACTGCAGTGCAGTACTCTATTATTTTCCACGTATACACCTTGTAACAACTGTTTTTCATTCATATTTTTAGAACATAGTTTTTAGCTCTTTTTCTCATTAGAATTTCGGAAAGAACAAGCACAAAATAATTTATCCTGTAAGTCACCGTTCTTAGACTAATATTAAACTTTTTTTATTGTTTCCTGGAAAAAGGAGGTTTAAACTGTAGCCTTGTGTTAGTTTTTCCTCGGGATTTTAAAAAAATTACACGAGAATAATACATAAAAATCAACGCAAATGAATAGCTCAACACAAATGCATTTCAGCATTCATACAGCGACGCAGTCTACGAGCGTATCATCAATGCGAGCGTCAATGCAGTAATCATAAAATATTAGGAAAAATGACAAAATACTTTGTGAATTCCATTTATGAAGATGTTAACACGACCCAGGTTTCGACACTTTGTGTCATTTTCAGGTTAAAAATGCAGAGTTTGTTACAGATAAATAGACATGATTATTTGTTGAAGTGGAGTATACTGTTTACAGTGAGACGACTGTCCAACACAAGACATTGGCAAGACAAGAAGAAGTATACATAAGAGTCAATGAACAAAAATAGTGCCACGAAAAAATGAAACAAGAGTCAATGTTTGTGATCCACCTCAGAGACAACAACCATCACTAATTTTATGCAGAAAATCCTACATCTAGAGAAAGAACACAGATGATTAGAAACCCTTGAAATAGTACATCAACATCTACGTCATACCCTGCAAGTCACCCAAAGGGTGTGTGGCAGGGGGTGCTTCCACACCAGGCATGCATGAATTATACGGCAGAACACCGAAACTACATTGAAACCAGCGTAGCACACATGCACGCGCCGATTAAAAATCTACTGACCAAGAAAAATTCCATTGTCAATCGTTCCTTCATGTTAGGGATACAAAGAGTAGGTACTACTACAGATCAAAATATCATGCATAAATAAGAACATCAATATTTACATCATGCAAAAACAGGAACGTAGAGAATGTAAAGAGAAAGATTTACTGTCTGCCTATTGTCACAATTCAAACTATTCATGATGATGATCACAGCTGTTATGGTCCCGAATGGTACGATGAAAAAACAACATTTTATACCTATCGGTTCTACAATATATCTCTCTAATTTTATTGGCGCGATCTAATCTGCCGTGAGAAGGGACAGACGGGACATGACAAGCGACTATTTTAAACACACAGTTAGTATATCATTGGTAAGTGTGTGGGACTTGAAATGAAAAGTCTGGAAAATGCACCGAGCGGGAAATCAGGGAAAGTATAATAGAGGAGTGGAAAATTGCACTGGTAGCAGAGGGAAGCGAAATGTGCAGTGGAGACCGGCAATGTATTTAATTGGTTGTCACGATAATTTTATCAGTCATTCGATGCTCGTAAGCAACTAGAATGGGAATCAGTCATTAAATATAACAAGTGAATTCGAAGCCTAAATAATTTCAGGATAATCATAACTTCATTCATAGCTGCCGGTATAGCTTCTTCCTGAGAGGAATTCTTGCGAAATTCGGCTCTTCCGTCGTCATACTCTAGAACCAGTGTAAGTACCCTAGTATTGCCAGCTCCATATTTTTTCTTACCCAATAAATGGTGGACTTAATGTTCCACAGTTCGGGAAGGCACTCAACCCTTTGAATCAATTCCATCGTCTCCTCTTTCGTCCAAACACGCTTGCCTGACATGTTTCCCCAGTGAAAACTCTCCAGCGAGTGCCAAAAAACTTCCGGCATCGTCAGAGGGCAGCGAGCGACTCCCTTGAGTCTTTATGAGGATGTCTACACTGGCCGTGCTCTCACAGCAGGGAGCGCTACCTGCGATCCCTCCCGACTTTCCGAGAGAGAGCTCGCCTGGGTGTTTACACCGAGAGAGTAGCTATCAGGGAGCAACTCGCTCGATTTTTCTTGCTAGTGTAAACGTACCTTTAAGATTGAGATAATAACACTATCCTTCGTGGTACTGAAGTTGAGACCCAAGCTGTCAAGAAATATTTTACCATTGTTTAGAGTTTTGCAGCATAATGTGTACAGTTCGTATTTGTGATAGGTGGAATCCAAAATTTATCAAATTCGAATTGTGAATTCCGCATTCGAATCTCTCATTTTAATTGAATCTCAAATACTAAATCTTGAAGCTGAATCTTGTTTTCTCTTAATTATATTTCCCAGTTCCTTACATTTCCCAGTTCCTTACATTTACCAGTTCCTTACATTTCCCAGTTAGAAACAGATGTATCATATAAATGCCCATACCAGTTGCACATCCTGATTAGCCACAGATTACTAGAGCTACAGTCTCATACAAATGCTGAACTTGCTTTCTATACGTTTTATAAGCTGAGCGAAAATTTTGCAAAGAAAATGGTCACCAACTAGAAATCATTTGCATAGGGAACTAAGAGGTGGTAGTTATATCATGATCGTTTGTGATATTTAGCTTATGATATAATGGCATTATTTTGAATGCTTTCTCGAATAACGACTATAAGTCTTTGTTAAATGTTTCCTAAGATCAGAGAAGTCAGCGGGGAAGATATATTTTTCGCAATTTATTAAAAAGGTTCAAAAATATGAAACTCGAAAATTTGAAGTGCTGATTTTTCAGTCCTGCTAACTTCGTATTATTGAGTTGCTACTGTATCCACTTATTTTAGGATTACTATTTTGATATGTAACACTAAATGACCTGAGTGAATATTTCGCACAGTATGCAGCTTCTTTCTGTTTCTTCCCTCTTTCTTCCTGTTCTTCTACCTGTCGAATATTTCGCACAGTATGCAGCTTCTTCCTGTTTTTTCCTTCTTTCTTCCTGTTCTTTTACCTGTTTCTTCCCATGGACAATTATATGTTATTCATGTAGAGATATATAACGTAAACAGTAAACGGTCACACTGATTGCATGTAGAATGTAAACAATCTAATTAAACGATGTGTTAATAGATGGCACCTCCTACAGTCTTTTAGGCACGTAACCATTGCCAAAATATTTGTTGATTATATTGTCAGTAGATGGCATGGCTTTTTTAGCAAAAACTTTAATTTTAAACAATGTCTATTTTTCATCAATATCGGGGAACATAAGCTTTAAAAAGATGTTTGAATCATTAATTTTGATGAATAATTATGGGAGTTATGGCGTTGCGACAAAAAAACACCTTTGAGAAATAATATACATCGATGATGTGTGGAGTCGATATACCTCGAGCGAGTAATTGACATGGAAAAATCGAAACTTTTAAGTCAAATTAATGGGTAATTGTGAAATTTGAGATTGAGATTGTATATTTCGTCAGAAGCCGGTGATTCAACGTTTAAAATGATACCTCATTTATCACTGTAGGTGCAGTATTAACGGAGCATATACAGAATGACAGAAAAAGACCTTTCTGTAATAATATATATGATTTCAGAGAATAAGTGGCAAATCCTACCTGATAATATGATGGTTCATTTCATTGTTAATGATAGCACTGCCTCCTGCAATACCTGCACTTGACATTATGCTTCTTAATTAGTGTGAAAAATTCTATAGGGAGTTACTGTAACCTAATGTATGTATCGTTCTAATAATCTAATACTAATCAGATGTCAGTTATTACTGCAACATTACCTTTAATGATTTTAGACACATTCATTGCCCCCTTGTTCACGTTGATATATTAAATGTGTGTAAGAGAGAGAGACTCGGTAATTTTCCTTCCACACCTATTCCATCGTGTGTTGCAGTTTTGCCACCCCCCTTACATTCCACCTGCTTCCGGAGAGCTCTCTCGCCTCAGCCAACACCTAGAGTCAGCACGGACTATGTACCGTCGCATGATCGAACATCGAGAGCTCTCTCGCCTCATCCAACACCTAGAGTCAGCACGGACTATGTACCGTCGCATGATCGAACATGCGGCGTTTACGAGCCAATAAGGTGGCCAGGTAAAGTCACGAGGTGACGCTAAGGTGTACAAGTGGAAGGAGACGGCGTTGCTGCGTGGTCAGTTGGCCGCGAGATGTAACGGAGTCAACACAATAAAGGTCTGGTCTCTACCTCGCTCTTGTTCTGTTCCCTGTACTCCCTCTGACGGACCCCAAATCCCTTCGCGGGTTAACAATTGGTGTCAGAAGTGGGATTTGGTCAACATCTGTCCCCTCAGAGGCGAATATATATCAGAACAGGTAAGACCATGGCATCTCGTGTTAGTTTTGGAGGCCGGGAAGTGGAGCTCCAACAAGCCGTTAATGAGCTGAGTACGCGCCTCCAGGAAGTCGAGGAGGAGAATCGGAGGATGAAAGAGTCGGGCGCGGCGGCCGTGGATAGGTCAAGACCGCAGTTCTCGTTCTTTACCGCCGTAAGTGAGTTCGGGGGTAGGGCGGAGGAGGATATTGACTCCTTCTTCTCAAAATTAGAGGGGATAGCGGAGCTGAGTGGGTGGTCCGAGGGAGAAAAGCTGAGAGTCGCGAAGCTACGAATGTGCGGGGATGCGGCCGTTTTTATTCGCACGAAAGACCTGTGTCGCGAGACCGAATCGTACTTAGAATTCAAAAATGAACTCACCTCGCGTTATCGATCTAAGAAAACAGCCAGGTTTTTCCGGGAAGTGCTTTCGACTCTCAGAATAAATCCGGGTGAAGGGATCGAGCCGTTCGCGGATCGAGTGAGAGCCATAAACGCGCGAACGTACTCAATGGAAGGAACCGCGGAGCAGGTCGCGGAAAGACGAGCAGAGGCGGATCAAAGGGCGCTCGACACGTTCTTGCGCGGGCTATCCGGAGAGATAGGGCACCAGTGCCGATTGACCGCCCCGGAGACCTTCGATGCCGCCATCAGCACTGCCATCCGCATCCAGGAAGCGGAGAGCAGACCGAGGGAGAACCCGCCAACCCGTCGGGTATTCCAGACCACTGGGCAGCGCACCTGCTTTTCCTGCGGACAGCCCGGACACATGGCGAGGGATTGCAGCGGGGGAAGGAAATGCTTTGCCTGTGGCAGGGAGGGCCATTTCGCTCGCGATTGCCGGAACCGCCAGCGAACTCCTGCGACTGGGGGTTTAAACGGAAACGGGGTCGGAGAAGCCGCCGTATCCGACCCCTGGTAAGTGTGGTGCTTCCTCGCATTGGACGAGGAGGAGAGGATCAAGATTTGGTGGCAGTAGTGAACATTTTTGGGAGGGAGTGTAGAATGCTCGTAGACACGGGTGCCCAAATTTCCCTTGTTCTACGCAGCGTGTGTGGGACAAATGGGATTAAATCGTCTTCCGTTAGAGTGTTAGGGATAACGGGCGATAGGATGTGGAATCATGGGGAGAAATTAGTAAACTTTCGTGTGGGAAACACTAGGTACGACTTGCCGATGCAAGTAGTAGATCATCTTTCGGGTATCGAGGGTATATTAGGCTTAGATTTTTTGAGGAAATACGGGGCGGTTATCAATGTGTGCGCCAAAGAACTCAACGTGGGAAACCAGAGGTGGTCGTTGGGTCGTGACGTTGGAACGACTGAACGTGTGAAGGGGAAGGAAACTCATATTTGCGCTGAAGGTGTAGAAGTAAGACTTGATCGCGCAGAAGTAGTCCCTCCGCGCAGCGAGAAACGCGTGTGTGTAGCGATTTCGAGTGATAAGCTTTTTGGGGGGCTCGAGGTCATTACAGAGCCAGCACTGGAAAGTGTCGAGGGGTGTGCTGTGGCGCGAGGATTGTGTAAGATAGACTGTAGTAATCGAATTGTCGTACAGGTGGCGAATTTTGGGAGGGAAGAGGTAGTCCTCCGCAAGGGCACTGTATTGGCCACATTGGGTGACGTGTATCGGGACGAGGCCGCGGTTGAAGGAAGGGAGTGCCACATTAGGGCGGTGGAGGATGTCGCGAGCGACGTCGATTTCGAAGAAAAATTGCGCCACCTCGGCGACAAGGAGAGGAATGCCTTGATACCGGTGCTCGAGGAGTATAAGAACTTGTTCTGCTCGAAGGGTAGTTTACCAGCCACTGACATTGCTTACCATCACATCCCCACGGGGGACGCCAAGCCAATTTACCGACGCCCGTATAGGACCCCACATCACCAAAAACCTCTCGTGGAGGAATTTGTACGAGAGCAATTAGAAGCGGGGATCATCACGCCGAGTGAAAGTCCGTGGGCATCTCCGGTGGTTATAGTCCCAAAAAAGTCGTTGGATGGGAGGCCTAATTTCCGTTTTTGCGTTGACTTCCGCCAATTAAATGCCGTGACGACCCCTGATGTGTACCCTATTCCAAATATAGTGGACACTCTCGATCATTTGGGCGGTTGCGATTATTTCACCACGATCGATCTAACGAGTTCGTACCATCAAATCCCGATGCATCCTAAATCGCAGCAAAAGACTGGCTTCCTAGTAGAAAGTGGGCATTACGAGTATAAGCGTATGCCATTCGGCTTACGAAACGCCCCCGCCACATTCCAGAGAATGATGGACGGCGTGCTCCGCGGGTTAAAGCCAACTCAATGTATGGTTTACCTCGATGATGTAATCGTTTTTAGTAAAGGGATCGAAGAGCACGCTGAGAGACTAAGGCGGGTTTTGGAGAAGTTGAACGGTGCAAAATTGTCCCTAAAGTTTGAGAAGTGTCAGTTCGCACTCGCTGAAGTAAAGTATTTGGGCCACATCATCTCGCGAACGGGTCTCCACCCAGACCCCGAAAAGCTTGAAGCCGTGCAAAAGTTTCCTGTGCCGACAAGTGTGAAGGAATTGCAATCGTTTCTTGGGCTCGCAAACTATTATCGGCGATTCGTCGATCAGTATGCGGAAATAGCCAGGCCCTTGACTAGATTATTGAAAAAGGGAACATCGTTTACCTGGACGCCGGATTGCGAGGGGGCAATGAATTCCCTAAAGAATTCTCTGACGGCAAGCCCCGTGCTTGTTTACCCCGATTTTCAAAAACCCTTCATCTTGTCTACTGATGCTAGCAATATCGCCGTTGGGGCCGTTCTATCACAAGAGGTTGATGGAGAGGAGCATCCGATTGCTTTCGCTTCCCGGCAGCTGAATTCCGCGGAGATGAATTATGGGACCACTGAACGGGAATTGTTAGCAGTGGTTTGGGGAGTGGGTCACTTTCGATGCTATTTATATGGGCAAAAATTTAAAATCATAACAGATCATGCCGCACTGAAATGGCTCTTCAGCATGAAGGACCCGAGTAGTAGACTGATGAGATGGACCTTAAAGTTGGGTGAATATAACTATACGGTAGAGCATAAACCGGGGAAACAGCATTTAAATGCTGATGGGTTAAGCAGGAAGGTAAGGCGGGTGGAGACCACGGAGACTGTTTGGGAAAATGATGTCGGAAAGGCGCAAAAGGGGGATTCCCAGTGCGAGGTGTGGCGTACACAACGAGGTTTTGTGATGAAAGGGGAAATCTTGTATCGAGAGACGGGGAGGGGATTAAGAATTGTGGTCCCTGAGGGTATGAAGACGCAAATTCTACGGCAGTATCACGAACATCCCTTATCTGCTCATACAGGGGTGCCATCTACCTTGAACCGTATTGAGCCTTTATACTGGTGGCCTACCTTGCATTCCGATGTGAAACGATTCGTGAGGGATTGCGTGTCATGCAGTCGTCGCAGCCCATACGGGAGGACGCGGGCACCACTGCAGGAGTTGCCTGAGGCAAGGGCGCCGTTTGAATTAGTGGCCCTTGACATTGTAGGACCTATGCCCTTGACAGACAGTGGTCATAAATATATACTTTCCATCCTAGATCACTTTTCGCGGTATTTGGTGATGGTTCCGTTGAGTGACCAAACAGCAATGACAGTGGCAGAGGCGTTCGTAAAGCGGTGGGTTTTAAGATTTGGGGTTCCTAACACACTACTGAGTGATCAGGGGACAAACTTTACATCAGAGTTGTTTACGAACGTGTGCAAATTGCTTAATATTAAGAAGCTTCGCACGTCACCTTTTCATCCGGAAGGCAACGGGAGAGTGGAGAGGGTACATAGGACGGTGGCGGTGATGATAAGCCACTACATAAACTCAAAAAATTCTGATTGGGATGCGTGGCTGGCCTTTGCCGTGTCGGCCTATAATACAAGTGTGCACACTAGTACCAAAGCCTCCCCCCATGAAGTAATCTTTGGCTTCCCTATGCGGTCCCCTTTCGAGTGCTTCGATCCAAGGGATAAGGAAATCAAGGGAGATTACGTGGTCGGGCTACGCGAGAGGTTAAAGGAGATTTGGGGAAAATGCCGCGCAAGCGGTAGGAAGGCTCAACGGGAGAGTAAAAGACAATACGATAAGAGGAGCAAAGCCGTTCATTACCGCTGCGGGGAGTACGCGTACTTGAGTGACCCCCAAATAAAATCTGGCCGAGTAAAGAAATTTCACTCCCCGTGGGCTGGACCTTTTCGAGTGATTGAGGTAGTGTCGGACGTGAATGTGCGGTTGGAGCTCCCCTTCCGTGAATTGTTGGTACATAAAAATAGGTTAAAACCATACTTTGGTCCTATCCCCCCACCCTCAACCGGCAGATACAGAGAGAGACGCCGAGGCCGCCCAAGGAAGACCTCGACGGTAGTGGATGAAGCGACCAGCTGTGCACCCGTTCCTAGTGTTGTGACGCCTCCCACTTTCTTCCCGCCCATACAGAGTGCTTCAAACCCCTCCAGCCCTCCCCTCATTGAGTCCTCGACGCCCGACGTGCCTCCGTCTAGTTTTCCCCTCGACGAGACCCTCACCTTGACGACGGAGGCACATTCCGAGGAAGGACGCAGGCCATCGGAGAGCATCACAACAAACCATATCAGCAGCCCGTCTCCCTCTTCGAGTGCCCCCTCCCCGAACTTCCCTCCCAGATCGCCTTACCCCCTGCGTTCGAGGCAGGCCGCCCAGCAGACGTCATCGGCAGAGACCACGGACAAGGAGCTTCCTCGTGGGAAAGAGGAGGAAGACGCGGCTCAGCCAACTGAACGCCCGTATAACCTGAGACCCAGATAGTGTTAAAAAAAAAAAGAAGAAAAAACAGCATGTGTGGGGTAGCGCTGTGTGTAGTGGTCGTGTTTTGGGTGTTTGCGATTGCTTGGTATTATTGGTATGACAGCCCGGGCGCCATATGTGAGGTTGTAGAGGAAATACAATGATCATGGGGTGGGCTAGGGTTTCATTGGGTCTGCTGAGGGTCGCAGAAAATGGATTGGAGGGTGTTCTATTTTGTTTTATTTTGTTTTGTTTGGGGTATTTCTGTTGCGACAAATTGAGTGTATGTCCGTGAAGTGAATTGATGATTACATTGTGGTGAAGGGTTTTACTTATTTAACCTCATGATGAATTTTATTGCTTAATCAAATAAATTGTTGCATTAATGGGAAGGGGCTGTTCTGTACGTATGACTTATTGAAACTTTATTGAACACCATGTTCTCGGGAAAATGACATTGTATGTATTGGGTTCTGGAATGTACAATAATTGTAATTGTGTTACTGAAGAATTTGAAGTGGACGTAATTGTTTTGAATGTAATTGTTTAAAATTGTCTGTAAGCCAATTTTAAATTGTGAGGGGGAGTGGTGTAAGAGAGAGAGACTCGGTAATTTTCCTTCCACACCTATTCCATCGTGTGTTGCAGTTTTGCCACCCCCCTTACATTCCACCTGCTTCCGGAGAGCTCTCTCGCCTCAGCCAACACCTAGAGTCAGCACGGACTATGTACCGTCGCATGATCGAACATCGAGAGCTCTCTCGCCTCATCCAACACCTAGAGTCAGCACGGACTATGTACCGTCGCATGATCGAACATGCGGCGTTTACGAGCCAATAAGGTGGCCAGGTAAAGTCACGAGGTGACGCTAAGGTGTACAAGTGGAAGGAGACGGCGTTGCTGCGTGGTCAGTTGGCCGCGAGATGTAACGGAGTCAACACAATAAAGGTCTGGTCTCTACCTCGCTCTTGTTCTGTTCCCTGTACTCCCTCTGACGGACCCCAAATCCCTTCGCGGGTTAACATGTGTCTTTTTTATTTTGAATTTATTTATTTTCTTATTAGGCTGGTAAAAATTATTTTCTTCATTCTTTTTGCAGGATTGGAGGGTAAATGTTCGAGAGCATCAATTCTGGGAATGGTTAGAGTCCCTTGAAGAAGCTGTTGCCCTCAGGGAAGGTCATTGGAAAGGCTGGTTTACTTATTCGGACCTCAACTATCTTCTTCAGTCTAAGGAACTCTTCACAATTGCCAATACTCTCCTTACAGTAAGCAAATTCCTTATTCATATGAAGCCTTTTTCATGGTAATACTGTGTTGATATTTTTGGCACCTATGAGAGTGAAAAATGAATCAATATACAGTGGAGCCCGTTTATAACAAAGTTGGGGGGCCGGCAGTTTACTTCGTTATATGTGGGTCCGCTCTTGTGAACTTAAAATTGAACCTAGCAAACTGCTTTAATATTGCAGCTATTATTTTATAACCTTGCGCAGGAAAGGAAAAGAAGTGTCTAGGCGAAAGCATTTAGTAAATATTCTACCATCCAAATCGACCGAAAAAACTGCTTTTTTCTTCATTTCAGAGTCTGTCGCCTTCACCAACTTGTAAAGAACGTTTTACCTGAGACGCTCAAATGAACATACTAATTCAACTATCTTTCGCGCAGTAAAGATAGTAAACGGAGGAGGGGTTATTTTGTAGTCTTGTATTCATACATTCACGAAATTCACCTATTTACGTGACGAAATTTTCACGAAGGGAAAGAGTATGTTTCCTGAAGGATATCAATTTCCATGAGGACTATCATATACGATTATATAAACCACGCATCATATTTAAATCATCAGCATCAAGGCTAGCAGCCGATGTGCAACATCGGTAACCTCCATTTCAGAATGTCCTCGACTGGCGTCCCCCCTCCGGAGCCTGGGTGGAATGGGAAGGTCCTAGGTGTGGAAGGGGGTAGTCGGCGAGCAAATGGAGGGGAAGTAGAGGTGGGGGAATTCCGTAGAAAACAAACCCGGCGTCAAATTTCATCTCCCTGGGCGTCTGACTCTCGGATGAGTTTTGCGTGGGTGAGGTGAGCAGAGTCCCGTCACTAGGATTGACAACTGCCAGATTTTGCTTTAAGTTTCACAGAACTATGCTAGGCATTTCAAGTTGACTCTAAGGCTTGGCTAAAAAAAATATCCTTACTTTTCCGATAGGCATTACAAAGCTATAATATTGTCGGACCTGTGGCAACAGAAAAAATACGGTTATCAGATAACTTGTATGATTGATTTAATGCGCTCGTCACAGTTAATCTACCAGTTAATAAGTAGTTGAAAATTCATTAATGCAAGTGGATAAAATGTAGCTATATGGATATGCCAGTTTAAGAAGATTACTGCTGGAAATTTCATTCTACCATCTTTTTTAATGAATACTCTCTGAGAAAATATGTAAGCCACACAGGAGATGCATTTCTTGTTTACGCGGTATATTTCATCCTAGTACTACAACGACCGGTCGTATTCATAGAATATAGTGATGGGGTAAAATCTTTAGTCATATTTTCTGAGGGTCGCTCTCAAAGGAATGTACAGTAGAACCTCGATCTAACGTTCTCACATTGATCATTTTCCTGCTTCTATCATTTGCAGTCTTTGGTCCCGAATGTAGTTCCATGCTGATAACGTTAATAATTCCCGCATCCATCGTTCCCCGAAGTATCGTTTTCCCGCTTCGATCGTTTCCAAATCACAGTCCCCTCATCGCAATTCCTGCATTCATTGTTTGAAAAAGACGAAACCAAAAATTTACACCGAAGTAAGATTTTGGGATTTTTGCAGCGCTCCGCAGCGGGAAAGGAGGAGGGGGAGGGAGTTAGGTGACGCTCCGCTCAGGACGGATGGGTAGCCCTTGCCGTCCGAGTCCCTTCTTATCTTTATGGCCCAAACTCCTTTCTAGAGGACAATTGGCATTCCTCCTTTCCTACCCAAACGAGTCCCTACCTCGCTCTTTAGCGGCCGCATTCCTTCGCCATGAACTTCTAACCTTTCTTCCTATTATCCTCTCAATGCTGTCTTACCAGTAGTTGTCATACGCTCGCTCTCGGCACCATATTGAGATCTGATATAACCCATGTGGGTAAATATCAACGGATTTCCTTGGTGTTTGGTATCAAATGTAACAGAAAATAATGGACACACTTCATATAATACTTGTTCTGTAGATTTATGCTGATTAAAAACTTTAGCAAAATTAACTGACGTTCCACTAATGCGCCCCTCAGTGGGTGGGGCCCTTTCCGCGGAAAGGTTTGCGAGGGTCAAAGACCTTCCACCTACCCTGTCCCTCTCGGCGGAAAACAGGTATTCTTGTATGTAACCAGTGCATTATTTCAAATGACGTGGGCCGCATGGGCTTAAACGGGGGAGTGGCTGAGGGAAGGGAGGGAGGTGGGGTTTCTCGTCATGTTACTCTCGCGGATCCAACTAGAGGGCAGCGGGCATGGCTTGTAACCTTGGCAATTCAGTCACTCCCTGACCTTCGTCATGGTCAATTTGTGGGCCTCTAGTAAGTGCGGCCAAACCCTACGTCCTCTGTGCTCTTTCCTTTTTCTATTTTTTCCATGTTTAGCCAGTTAAAGTAGATATTTAGGTCTATTCATTTTCCTGAAGTATTTATTTCTGAGCCTAAAGCCGAAACTATTCAAAATATGTGTTTTAAGACAGCTGAAGGTAATGCAGATGTTTCAACCATTAGTTTGTCGTAGTGGAAGTCCTGCGAGCATGGGCTAAGTTCCTTCTCGTCCGTTGTCTGACGTGGGCTTTCATTGCCAGAAATGGTTTTTTTGTTTTATAGGCACCGAGACCCTTCAAAATGATTTATTCTTTTGAATTTGGTGTTCATTTAGTAATGCCAAGCCGAACTCCAACCGCCGATATCGGAATTCCTCATTTCAACCCGATTGCCCGTTAACTTTTGCCTCTCTGAACCAGATGGGGATAACCTGCTACACCTCTCTTCCTCTATACCTCGTGGGTTACGCGATTGCTCCAGATAAACAAGAGTACACTTGGTAGCGTAAAGCTCCCTCCATCTTTAATGGGTGGCACTCCTCCATCAGCATCAGGAGCACAATGGAAAGCGCGAAAAAAGATTACATCCTCCCCAACAAATTTTAGGCGCGCTTCTCATCCTCAAGGATATTTGAAACGAATAAATTTCTATGCATGGATAGGTCGGTGCGCGGGCTTGAGGATCATCCAATGACATGATAATGGACCTTGTTTATTTACTTTTATCATCCAAGACACCATTGGGATGTTTAGTACTAATAAAATATTTTAAACAGTTACTAGTCAAACGAAAAATTAGAGATACACGAAGTATTTTCATTAAATTTAAAAATTCTCCCACTTTTAAGAGAAATTCCTTTAAGACTCCCCTCTACTGTGAAAAGTTATCATAAAATTCTCGTGTTTTCATCTCGTTTTGGCTCCCGGGAAATCTTTTCCCGCATTGTTCGTTTTCCCACATCCATCGTTTTTATTGCCCATCCCCTTGAAAAACGATAGATCGAGGTTCTACTGTATTTCTTACTATGCAATATTCCATTTGTATCTCAGAAATAATCCTAAGTGTGCGATTCTATTGCGAGAGGAGGAGGGGATTCCGAGGGGTGAAGGAGGGGAAGAAGGGACGAGGTTTGACTGAAGGGGAGTGAAACATGGTACGGGAGGGGAGTGAAACATGGTATGGGAGGGGAGAGAAACACAAAACAGGAGGCCATACCTGACACTTTTGTTATCTACTCCCTAAATCACTCTAGTCGGACTTCCAAGGGGCCAACCAAGTAAGAAGTTTTTGGGGGAGGGGGTTGGGATCATCTTACATTCGCTTAAGAAGAGTTGGGGCAGATTGAAACATTATACTAGAATTGAGAAAGAAGGGTGACTCAACATTGCTTGAGAGGCAGTGGAATGAGTTCCTCAGGGGGGAAATAACTTCGTCACGGCACGGTTCGCCTCCATAGTGTCGGAAAATAGTTTGATTTTTAGTGAGCAAGGGTCCACCGTTTTAATGATTGTGACTTCAAAAAGGAGTAATGGTGGATGTTCATTACGTATCGTGTAGAAGCAAGTTGTCGCCAGAGGTTGACCGTCTTCGATTTTCAAATTTCTGACTAAGAAGTGAGTTTTTGTTAGCCAAAGTTCAGGTAAGTTTCCTCACTAATCCAGAGGGATAAAAATTTTTCTTTTGCATTGTCTTTTGGAATGATATATTTCAAACCAAATAAAGAAACCCGACGTCAATATCTTTAATAGTTAACCCATAGTTGAGTGATACGTAAACACGGGTAGAGTGAAAATGAGGCCTGAAACGCTCCCCTCGGCTGTCAATACAGCATCCTCAATATCCGCCTATTTAGAGTGGCATACTTTGTTTGGGATAAACTCCAAAAGTCACACGCTCACTAGATTTTTCAATTTTCTCCCGATTTTTTAATATTGTTGACAAAGTACTAAGTGAAATATCATACTTTTTTGCGACATTGGTCTTAGTCATTTTGTCGTCTATGTCCTTAAAAATTTCTAATTAAGTATTTTAACTTAACACTTTTCTTATTATTTTATCACTCTTCATAGTGATCAATGTCACAATACCATCTATACGATTGTGCAAATAAGTGTAACGCGGCTCTAGACACAGCAGCGAACCGCCAGAGACTAAACAATGAGCAAGGGAGGAGCTGATGGCCGAGAAGGGGAGGGGTGACTAGCGAGAGGGGGTGGGAGTTGCCCAGCGCATGACAGGGGTGGGTTTTGCTCAGCACATGGTAGGGGTGGGAATTGCAGTGTTCTTCTAGTCTGAGAAGAGGAGTTCTGGTGCTTGGGGTAGATTTATGGACGAGCATTTGTGCGTTTAAATTATCGGATATTGATAGAGCTCTCGAGGTTTTAACACAAAGGTGATATTGCCATAATGTTTTGCAACAGCAGAGAAGAGGTTTAGTATATAAAGGATACCTTGCCGCGTGACCAACTTCGTTATAAGCAGGACTCATTTCAGTAGGCCTTCGTTAAAAGCGGGATTTTATACATGGTGAAAGGGTCTTTGTTGACGGGGAATGGTTTTCACTTCGTTAAAAGTGGGACCTTTATTTTAAGTAGGTTCGTTATAAGTGGGCTCCACTGTATTTTAAATGACGAAAATGTTAGTGTATTTAAGAATTCATGATTAGATGTGAGAATCATTTGTTAAGTGCAAATTGAGCTGCAGCATTCTTCACTGACATAGTTTTCTCAGTCTCTGCCCTAATCTGGGTTGAATTCAATTGGAGTATCTGCATGTGTGAATTAATTATTAGGTGCTAGTGATGATTTATAAAATTTACTTGCGTATTGACTCCTTTCTTTTGTTTTTTTTATAAAATATATTGTTACATGTCATGTAAGTCGGATTGTTGGCTCGAGTCCTTTGTGGAATGATAAATCAACCTTGAGGCTCTTTCCTTTTTTTATTATATACTAGATCTATGTATATAAAATATGATGTGGGTCAGTGGGTGTGTGTAGATTCTTCATACACTCTTTGAATACCTGGACTGATTGTCTTGAAATTTTGCATGTCTGTTTATTTTTGCACTGGGCGAACATAGGTTATGTTAAAATTTCCTCAGGGCCGTTGGGTCTCTTGGAAGGGTTCCTGTTACTTACTCCCAATAGAAAAGCATTGGAATCGGTGAAGAGGTTTTTATTTTTTTATATTAATTGCAGTAGAGTTATTTGGTTGAACTTATCGAATGGGTGAAGCAAGGTAGAATTAAGTTCTTGCAATTGATTTTGTTCTACACTTTGTATTGCTTAAAACTTCCATTTTTAGTGTGAAAATTCTCAATTTTTCTGAGATTTCAACAATATTATTACTTGGCTATACCCGGTTATTTATTTGGTAACCTGATGGATGAATTTGAACTGGATATATTGCCAGGCCTGCTTTTGTTTAGCATCTGATTTTAAAATCGTTAATATAAGTGAATTTATCTAAGATTTTAGCTATTCCCCACCCCCACAATGTGAGTTCAATGGCTATTACATAGTATCTGCAGTAGATTGTCACATTTTCTTCTATTAACTAGGGCACATTTGTATATGTCATTTATTGTTTAAGTTAAAATTTGCACCGTACAGGAGGCCTTTGTACTTCACCTATTAAGCCATTATTAAGTACTTCAGTTTAGAGGAATAATTGAGGTTCCATTGGCCTCAAAGGTCCCAAATCACTGCTATGTCTATGGTTTTTAACTTGTACTTTCACTCAGGACTTCTTGTCTAACATAAAATTAAATGGTGAATATTAGGTAATTTAGGTGAGATTTTAGCTTTACGATAACCTCTGTGTTAGTTGAATAGCTTTTTTATAGTGTGTGCGTTTAGCACTTGACATTGCTTGTTATATTTATTTATTATGAGTTTAATGTTTTTCTTCCACCCTTTGAACTTTGATGGGCTTACATATGAAAAGTATCTTATAATCTCCACCACATTGACATTTGATTTTACTTGAAGTCTGATATTTGTACTGCAATTAGTTCTTGATTTTCATGTTTTCTCTCTATATAAGAAGTTCAACAAGTACCATCATCTTGCCCTTATTAGCATTGTTTGAAATGGTTTACCACAAAACCTATAGTACATCAGTTATTTTCATGGGAATGGAATGTCTAATGAATTAACCATTTGTGAAATTCATTCAGGTAACTTTTAACTCGCCACTATGTTAGTAAGAACATAATGTAGCCAATAAATTGATCAAATTTACCCTTAAAGCGTTATGCTCAGATTTTTACTACCTATTCACCAAGACCCTCGTGAAGCTGTCTTATTGGCATGGGAGCAGAGTTGGATTCAAGGCACAGGTTATTTTTAGGGAACTATTTAATTATTGCAAGTGATTAGGCTCTAAGGTTGGAATTGCTTGAATATTAATGCCGTTATAGGGAATGATTATTTGGTCATTATTGGTCACAATTTTAAATGTATACATAGTTTTTTTGGTTATAAGGAGTGGCCATATCTGTTAATCATATAATATACACCATATATTCATGACCTTGAACTTTGACCTCTCTTTAAGGTTAAACAAGTCTGATTTAAGAAGGGGAGAAACTTCTTTTTTTCTTATCACAGTACCTTCTACTAAAATATTGTGAAAGTTTTAGGAAAATTGAAGGTAGCGACTATCACGCTCCCATTCACTTTGTCCAGTTTTAGAAAAAAATTGCTCTTAAGAACCAATGGCTCAAAGCACAAGTGCACCCAATGATGCGGCTTCACTCGTAAAAGTCCTGTCAATTTTTTTATGTTTTCATTAAAATTATAAAGTAAGTTAGCATTATTGCCTACAATAATGCTGGCAGTTTTGAAATGCTGCCACCCATTAAAGGTACCTGAATGGAGAACTGAAGCTTAGTTTAGAACTTGAGGAAAAACTGATAAAAACCAAGCTATCATTTTTAAGTGTACCTACTATAAATATATTTGTAATGTACACCACTGTGTTGGATCAAACTGAGTGGCTTTATGCTGTCCTTCATTAGGTCTTAAAAAAGGTACAACATGAATTTAGGTGCAGAAAAATGGTAAATTTTTAGTCCCTTTTATTTTGCTCAGTAGAGGCAACTGAACTTTGGGTGATGCAATTTTAATTATAATCATAATATTAATTTGTATTGGTCACAGAAGATATGTATTTACATATATAGGACCCATCAAGGTATAGAGGGGAAAAAATACTCAAAATATTCACATATGACAAAAGTAACACAATAAAATTACAAAAAAATTACATCAACTCATGAATTGAAATATTCATCAATAGAATAAAAACATTTACCCAATAGTAACTGCTTCAAATTTGTTTTAAACTTTCCTGGTGCCTTCTCATCTTTCAAAGATGTTGGTAATTTATTATAAATTCTGCTGCTCATAGTGATGGGGCCAGTACTGAAGATAGGGATGTTATGTTGCCTCACTGCATAGTCAGCTCTACTTCTAGTGAGGTGGCAGTGAATGACATGATTTTTAACGAGGGTCAACTGAGGGTCAACTTGGCTTCATATTGTCTAATCAACATCACTGCACAGAACACATAAATGCAGGGCAGAGGAAGGATCTGTAATTGTTTAAACAAATTACGACAGCTGGCTTGTTTCCTAGCATTGCAAATGATTCTAACGGCCCATTATTGTAATTTAAAGATACAGACTGCCTTAGGGGAGAAACCCCAGGCTAATATGCCATACTTAAGTCTACTATAAATATAAGCATAGTAGATTGTTTTAGCTGTTTGAACATTTGTTAGCTGAATCATTCTTCTCATTAAATAACAGCTGGAGGCCACAGAAGATGATATGTAATTTATGTGAGAATCCCAGTCAAGGTTTTCATTGATAACAAGATCCAGGAACTTGGTGTCATTTACCCGCCTAAGACTGCAATCTACAAAGTTAATATAAAGGTTGTAGTTAATTAATTTCTTTGGAGGATGGAAAAAGATGTACGAAGACTTAGTTTTATTTATATTCACTTTGTTAGCAGAGCACCAATTCTCCATGTCATTGATAGCGTTCTGAGCAACAGCTGCAATATTACTGTTGTGTTTTAAAAGATGATTTGTATCATCGGCATACATGAAGACGTTTCCATTAAAGGATGATGGAAGGTCATTACTGTATAGTAAAAACAGCAAGGGCCCAAGAATGGAGCCTTGAGAAACACCCTGTACCACTTCCTGGTAAGATGAAGTATATTTTATCATATTATCACTTGTGATAGTAACTGCTTGTGTTCTTTTTGACAGAAAATATCTAATCAGATTGTTTGCAATTCCTCTTATTCCATAGAGATGAATTTTCTTCAAAAGAAGTTGACTGAATTGAAAGCCTTAGCCAGGTTATAGAAAATGTCCATAGTATTGAGATGATGGTCGAGGCCTTCAAGAACAGCATCTATAAATTTATAAATGGCAAATTCAGTGGAAGAGCCACATATGAATCCAAATTGAGATTTAGTTAGGATATTGTTGCTCATTAAGAAAGACATTATCCTCCCTGAAATGATAGTTTTAAATATTTTTGAGAAGACTGATAGTTTTGAAATGTGTCGATAATTTTCCATAGATTGACAATCTCCTTTTTTGTGTAAGGGGATCACAAATGCCATTTTTAATTTATCCAGAAATATACAAGTGGAGAGAGAGGCATTGACCAAATGTGTGATGGGAGTGAGAAGATATTTTTTGCAGTTGCCCTTCAGAAGGGAACAGGAAAATCACTCACTTTCGTCAGTCTCACTAGGTGGTATTCCATCATTTAAAAATAATTTTAAGTTTTCAACTTTTACTAAAACCACTCAATTTATTAAACAACGACCCAGGTTTCGATGTGCATTCACATCATCTTCAGGTAAATGGAGGCCGATATGCAGGCCTTATATAGTAAACATTACCTGGTGGGGAAAGGGGGGGGGAAAGAACAATGCAGGAAGAGGGTGGTCATGGGAGGGTAGGGAGGGGGGGCTAGGAGGACGAAGTGGAGGGGATTAAAGCTTTGAGGATGGGGGAATAGGCAGGGAGCATACATTCATTAACAAGAAATTTATCACAGTAAGCTTGGTTTTTAAAAATTTCTAGTTGTTCTAAAGCAAACCTCATCCCACCCCGCTGAATGTTTAGAATTAATTTTGTTGATAACCAACTCGATTTCCTTCTCACTAGTTGGATAAAGGTATATGTTATTTAAGACTGAATGAATATGGGGATGGTTATCAGAGTTAGGATGGAAGGGAGCTGGTTTTTTAAGGTGTTAAGAAAATGCTTGTTGAAGTTGTCAGCTATCATCTTTGGATCCGAAACTAGAACATTGTCGAGGAGAATTGCATCAGCTGTTTTATTCTTCCTGGATTTTCCATAGGTATTATTGATAATGTTCCAGGCTGTTTTAGATTTATTATTTGAGGAAGAGATTGCTTTGATATTATATGCTCTTCTGGTGCTAGTGATTAAACTAGAGCAGTACTTTTTGAAGGTAATGTATTGTTTTTTTAATTTCACTATCAATGGTAGCTTTATAAGATGACCAAAGGGATTTGAGAATTTGTGAATTTTGGACTATCTCATGTGTGACCCAGACTTTATTTGGAGCCATATGTGAATTTACTTTTACTAAAGGAAAGCAACCATTACAGGGAGTAAGAAAAATATC
This sequence comes from Ceriagrion tenellum, assembly GCA_963169105.1. Lineage (NCBI taxonomy): Eukaryota > Metazoa > Arthropoda > Insecta > Odonata > Coenagrionidae > Ceriagrion > Ceriagrion tenellum. The sequence goes on from OY720638.1 coordinate 13,788,104, forward strand.
AAGGAAATTATTAAACTTGTCATTGACTGAGTCTGACCTGTACACTGAGTCCCATGTAGTCATTTGTAGAGCACTGCAAAAATCTTTAACATTCTCAGGAGAGAAAATCCTTTTCTTAGGCATGAATTTTTTTGTGAGTGAGAGTTCAGAGGGTATGTCCACAGTTGTGATTTTGGCACTATGGTCTGAGAGATGCGATTCAATGGCAACACCCACGTTAAAATGTAAGTTGCAGAATATGTTATCTATAGTAGATGCAGACTGGCTTGCTTGTCTTGTAGGAACAAATATATTTTGCTTCATATCAAAAGCTGAGAAAAGGTCCCACAGGCAGGAGCTCACATTACTGACCTGTCCAGAGTCCACATTAAAATCTCCACAAAGGATGATATAAATGATTAAATAAACATTTTTCTAAAAGTGTAGCCAAATTGTCAGCAAATAAATAAATATTGCCAGAAGGTGATCTATAGATCCCAAATACATGGATATGATATTGATTAATTACTAAGTCTACAACACAACACTCAAAGTCCATATCACAGCACAAATCTGAGGTTATATTGGAAATGGAGGAATTTAGCCCATTCCTAAAATACAATAATACACCACCACACTTCATGGATTGCCTAGAGTATGAGGCAGTAATAAAATAGCTATCAATATTGGCACTAAGTATTTCATTTACATCAAGCCAATGTTCAGGTATGCATACATTATCTGCCTCATGCTTCTTCAGAAATAATTCAAGACAGTCAAATTTATGCCTAATGCACTGAATGTTCAAGGACAGGACTTTGAGATTACGCACTAGTCAGGAATGATGAACCTCCTTGATTGCCATGTTACATGATGCAGCTATTCCCTGTCCGGTTTCATCACGATTCACCACAGATTCATTAGCCTGCGCAGATCGGACAGAATCCCCATTCGCAATTAGCATATGATGTCTTGGAATATGGTTGGCAGATTTGTTAAACTAAAATCGACCGATCAAAGTTTCCTCGGGCCACATATTGGTGTCAAGCACACGACTTTTTATCAACGGTAATTTGAAAAGATGAATTGTTACCTCTGGCGTTTAATGCTTCAACCTCTGGCTTAGTTTCCGGAATCGAATTTCACCTCTTTCGCATTTGTATTTGAATTGAGATTCCACACATGAATATATGCCTTTCTTACTAGGGCACGTCTAGGACCGGCAGCACGTTGAGGGCAGTCAGAAGAGGCAGTTCCTTTAGCAAGCATCTTGTTTCTCTTGTGAGTCCACTCTTGAGAGTGGTATACTGTAAAGCCCTCCTCCTTTTCACTGCCGGCAGCCTCCGTTTCCAAGTTTCTTTCTTCACATACGCGCACCGGCCGATGTGTTCATGGCTGGTGAAGAAGTAACCGCTGGAACTGATGAAATGACGGGAGCACATTTGGGATCGGATACATTTTGATTGATAGCAGGAGAGAGTAAGTTTGAGGTAGGTTTCTCAGGAAGAGAGGGATTAGTGGTTTTGGTTGAGTAATTCACACGCACCATCGATGACTGCAATTGCTGATTTTTCATGTCGGTGGCCTCCATGCCAAGGCTATCACTTAGAAACGACACTTTTTTCTCATGCCTCATGCATGCATTAGCACTGATGGAGAGATTAGAGGCTTGTTTCGTTTTCCTCACTTCCTCTCGAAGTAGTTCAATTTGCGCTGATTGTGATGTAATAATTTCACCATATGTGAAGATATTGTTCTTTAGTTCATTTAGGCCTTTGGAGAGATCCAACTGATTGTCCACTAAAGCATTTAACGAGTTGTTTACATCGCTAGCTCGGCGGGAAGAACGAGCAAGTCACTGATTGCATTGGTAAATGAGATTTTGGCACGTGTTTAGGGCATTGAGTGATGCCTTAGTTATATTCATTCATTGGAAATGAAACTGTGCACAGCAGTCAAAATCACATGTAATTATTATGCTACTATCTGTGAAAATTTCGGAGCACGAGAAGCACTGACCATTACCGTTGTCGGCCATATTGAAAAAAGCTCAATGCTAATGCGCATGTTGTTTTAGTAATTAGTTATATTATAAGTGTTATTATTAATACATCCTCTGTTTTAAGTAATAGGGATTTAGGTTATTATGTTTATTTGTCTGCATCCTGAATTGCTGTGTTATGTGTGCTATTTAAGATGTTTTCCACATTGTCCCAGTGTAATAATTTCCTAGCATTGTCAAATTTTGTTTTCCTTTTTCACTACAGGTTTCAGCTGTATGTCTTACTGGTTATACAGCAGGGGTTCTCACTCTTCTTGGGTCTACAATCATTGTCACCAGCCTACCATCTCCAGCAGCCTTACTCTTACAGCCTCTGCACAATATTCCTTTGATTGTTGCCAAGCCTTCTCAGCCACCATTACCTCTCCAAAAAGATTTAGGCAACATATCTGAATCCTGCTTTGTGGAATCCATTGTTCAGACTTCCCCAGACTGTGCCACGATTATGGCTAATGAGTTGGAAAACCTTGAACTACATTTATATGATAGTCCTGTTTTTGTGAAAAACAAAGAAAATAAGTCTCCTTTCGGAATACTGAACTTTTTTACCTTCCCCAGAGTTAGTCTACCTGAAATGAAGTCTCTAGAAACATTTTTCAACTGTGTGAATATTGCATCAAAATTATTTGATTCTCTCTTTAATGGGGCAAATCTTCAAGCAGGACTGCTTGGCAAGAGTCCAGGACAGCAAGATAGACTGTTTGACCTCAGTTTCTGTATCCAGCTCTTCAACAAAAATTGGATAATTGGTGAAAATATATCCAATAGCTTACAATTACTTAATCATTATTGGAATTATGGCACATTTTTAGAAAGAAATGAAGAAAGAGTCTATTCCTCTGACTGTAATAACAAACAATCTTGCATACAAACTGCTGTGTCAATCCCAACTCATTCCCATATTCCATTAGAGGCAAGCCAGTATTAAAGTATGGTAATTCTTCTTACTGCTTGAGCACTAAGATTAAATAAGATAATAGATCTTCCAGAGATCAGAGAACCTTAGAATAATTCAAAAGAGGAGTGCCGTTATGCTGTATCATCATTGGGAGCTGTCCATGCTAGGTGATTATTGGAATGATGTGTGCTGTTGAAAGTCATGGCAACCAGCTGGTGGGTCGTTTTCTGTGGGTGCACTGTAGTCACAGCCAAATGTTCTGCATATAGTGATAGAATTTGTTCTAGTATTTAAAAACTTAAGCTGTTTACCACAGAGTAATTGAAATATTAACTATCACTACGTTTACCAATCGAACTCAGATTGATTTAACTGGTTCAGCTCGGTATGGTAAACGCAATGGGCAAGTGGGATTAATTAATTAATTTTGATTTAGGTAGCGGGCTAACTCAGCCAGCTTTCTCTACCAGTCTGAGATTTCAAATCGATATGAACCGATTTAAATCAATATTTCAATTGATTTCTCATTGATGAACCAGACGATTCAAGTAGGCTGGCTTAGAATGTTTAGATCGGTTCCAGTTCATATGGTTCCCAGTTTGATTTGTGAATGTAGTGAATATCCATGTTCAACTCTTTGGGAAATCAACACAAGCAACTATAATGGGTATCATTATTGATGTTCTTTTGTTGTCTAGTGTTCATCAACTCTGATCTGTTTAGATGTGTGCTGCGTGTTGAGTGTGATTAGGGTCTGAGACAAATGGAAGGCAAGTGCCTTGTTGTGTTGCAAAGTGATGAGCATACTGGAGAGAGCAGAAAGTTCTAGCATTGATACCTAAATTGCAATGTGTCATTGTCAATTCAATGCCTCATTGAGTGCAAGAGGTGTGTATTCATGATTCATTTAGCTGTTGAAATTTGTGCTAATGGAGATCTTATGACGTTGATAAAGGTAGTGATGCTTGTGTCATGAGAAGTGGTTGTTTGCTATTGAAAAAAAATCCCCTAGTATGCTTGAGAGCCTTAAAATTGTTTTTACTTTGACCAGTGAACTTTCAACTGGGTGTTGCATTGCTGCATCATGGTGCAACTTCTCGTTATACGTATAAAAAACATTCATGTTTCTCAGGGTGTTGAAATGATGAGAATTCAGAAGGTGGACACTAATAATTTCATTAATTATTATTTTGCATCCCAAAATTTTGAAATCCTTTCAATAGGAATGAGTTCTCTTCCAGCATGCTTCTACTTGATGTCAAAGAGCTCTTGCTGCTGCTTTCAGTACCTTTTAATTGACTGCCATCCCGTTGGTTCAGTTTTCATGAGAAAGAAAAGCATTGAATTATTAGATATGTAAAGATGAAAAACACTGAGAAATGATAGTGGAAATTGATGTTCTAAGATTATTCTCATCAATGTTCATTGTAAGGAACCTAAATGCATAGTATTCAAGGGGTGAGAATGTTTTAATGTCTAGCATTTGTCTGACTGGCAATGTGACCAAAAATGAAGATAGGAGAAGTGAGAGGAATGGAAACCCATGTAAATGAAAGAAATTCTAGCTTCAGATGCTCACCAAAACTGGTTCATATTTAAACTGGTTTTAAGCTCCAACACTGGGTTTTCAGTTTTTTCGCTCTCTAATTGCTGTGAAGCCTTGCTAATCCAGACCCTTCTTGTCAATTGAGTATGATGCAATTATCCATATTAGACAGCATTATAACTAAATTAATCTGGGAAATTTTTATTATTTTACACATCCAGTTGTGTTTGTCAGAAGAAATCATGTTACTGAAGAAGCCATGATGGTAGCCTTTGTTTAAATCATATAATTGTGAAAAAATTGTCAACTTTTCATTTCTCTCTAAGCCAAATCTGGATATTTCAACTGCACTATGATCTTGGATGGGCTCTTGAGGTGCTGCTACAGCTTGAATAACAGAGGCTTCAGAGAAAACCATAGGCTGATGTTTTTTTTGTAGAATTTATGCAAGTTTTACTTGTTTCGATTTGTTAGTGAGTGGTAAATACTGAAAAAGATGAGCAATATCATGTAAAACAACCAGGAGTGACCATGTGAATTTTCAATATCCACTCAAAGAATAGGACTTCAGCTCTTAAGCTAGCTTTATCAATTTCAGCATATTGTGTGCAGGATCTAAAATTTTGTGGGACTTAAGTAACCAGTGCGATGTCCGAGTGCACACTACATATTTCCTCGAGCATACTTGTAATACTCTTGTCTAGCTACCATTGCAACGTTATCCTCTCTGGTGTGTTATTAGAATTACTACATCCGGCAATGTTCCTGGCAAATTTGTTCTTGCTCACAGAATTCCCATCCTGTTAGGTTTTTTTCAGCTGTCGATACAAAAAACAATGAAATGCAAAAATAGGCAAATAAAAGCAAAAAAATAGGCAAAAATCAAATTTTAACTTTATTGATAAGCCTACCATATTAGCAAAAACTGAAAGTTCTGGAAATAATTTTGGATGATGTAGTAGTGATGCTATCATGTGACTCCTTCAATAACCTCCCATACTTGTCTGGATTATGTGGTTGAAGGTTAGCGGGGGTGCACAATATTACAATATCTGGTATACTATGATTATGTTTGATTGAATTTCTAAGTGGGGAAAAGGGTTTGAAGTGGGTGATGTGGGGGTATTAATTGCCACCACAATATGAAAGTTTGCAGGGTTGAGTTAGACGCACTGTCATGTACCGAGGCATGGCTGAATGTTATCAGGCATGAATTCTGAATAATCAAAATAGAGATATAGATGGAAGAATTGAGACAGTACCAAACATTTTTCTTGATGTAACCTTAGATAATTCTTTAATAACCTTGTTTTCTAGGTTTGTCCAAAAAAGTCACCTAGTGTATTGACTGTATCATGTTATAAAAATTGGGCTTCCTCATCTAGTGCTAAGACATCTACTATTTTCTTACTTAATCTATGGCTCGAGCTACAGTTTTTTACTAAAATGAAATTATGGGAAATTTCTCAGTAGCTCTGGAATGACATGCATAATTAACCTCATGACACCAGGATTCATCCAGCAGTTAACTAGTTATCTTAAAATAATGTTATTAAATTATTTGCTTCAAAGAAATCTGTTTGAAGATTTTGGAGCAAATTTGAAATTGATAAATATGGCTACATTTGGCCTAAAGAGCTTCCTTAGTAATGTTTATTGTATGCTTATTGCTTGTTAAATTATTTTTCTATTTTTCCTACCTTGGTCTTTCAAAGTCATTGAGTCAGAGAAACAGTTACTCAGTACAACCTACACTTTTCATTGCCTTGATATTTTTATACAAGGGGATTGTGTCCAGTATTTTCAGCCAATTGTTGACAAATTTAGCATTTGTGTGAGAAATAGTTATGGTAAATACAAACCATTGAAGTGCATCTGCTGTGATTAGGTATCTTTTGTTCTCTCTTTTTGATGGTCTGCCGTGATTCCACTCTGGATTCTGTATCATTTAAAGTTAACATTAAATCTGTAAATTGATTCAATTAAATTAATTTCTTAGAAAAAATTTAATATGTTATTTTAATGTCATTTTTAATGTAAACTGATGTTGCATCTTTGAATTTTGCCTTAATATAGAGTGGTAACTATCTGTAACTGGCATGAATCGAGAAGGAGTTCTAATTCTGTTTATTTACTTTATTTGTTTTATTCTTATATATGTGTTTGTATTCATATGCTGGTCTCATCGAAAACTAAGTTTTGTGACTCTTGTTATTTGTTTCCTACTTCAGGATTTTTAAAAATGGAGCCATATTGTTCCATCTGATTATTCTAATGCCTAAAGCTGAACACCAAATGTGTATCTGAATGGCAACTGAAATACATGGAAAATATTTTAAATGAATCCTATTTAATTTTTGTAGCTTCAAGTAATTGTAATTTTTTCAGTTAAACCAAAAGTCCCTACCTCCAAATTCAATGGTCAATCAAACCTTGTGGTAAAAACCGCCTAATGTGAACTGCATTGGAAAAGTATTTTATGTCCATATTCTTGGGCCATGATGTTACATCAAGGTCCATACACCCAGGTCATGACACGATCCCATAATATACTCTGATTACTCCATTTAAGATCAGGCTCGACATTGCGTAGGATTGTCACTATTCGGTGAGTAAACATATGTGTTATGCCTTGTTCAATGTAGCATGTGCTCTTTTTAACATGAAATTGATTTTTGACTTTAAATTATTTGAGGAGTAGGTAACCTGTAGTCAATATATTTTGGTAAGTTTACGATAACATATTTCTAATGACAAAACGAGAACCCTCTCTCACCTCTTATTTTGAGACATACTTCCTCAGTGTATTTTGGTGCACAAAAATGATCTCTGCATATCTTTAATGTAATGAATTTCACTATGCTCAATCATAATTAAGTGTAGTTGGCAAAATGAGAACTTAATGGACGAAGTTCACTCACAAACTTTCCAGGTGAGAATGGGGATAAGGTATTAAAGGTAATTTACAATTTCTGCACTAGTTTTCTCCCAAAATATGGAGCCAAAATGGATATATGCAAATAATAATTGTAATGTGTGCAAATTTAACCCTCTGAAGGAATATAGAAATGCTTTTCCATTGGGTACTGACTAGCATCGAAGCCTACTAGAGCCATGACATGATATATACATATTGTGCTTTTTGACACACACCACAAGTTCCTTGAAGCCTAGTAGCTAACATTCTCACTGATCAGTGACTGTAGCCAGATCGTGACTTCTATCCATCAATTACTTTTCACTGCTTAATTTTTTTTTACTGATTCTATAGGAGTCCTATTTCTTTATATAACTCTGGAAACAGAATTTTAGAAATGAATTCAAAAATTTTGAGGTCAGCAAATTTTTTCACGACAAATAATGACATCGTATTTTTTGGCGATATGATCAGTTCTCTTTTGAACCTCTTTCCTTCATTTTTTTTCTTTTAGTTGAATCCAAGAATCTTAGTATTCTCCTTTAATTCTCCGAGATTCAATGTATTATTAATTAAGGGAAATAATCATGGATCATTGTGCTTATGTCCATGCCTGAACCATGGATTTGGAGGCAATGTTTACATTTCCTGGAGTCTTAACAGGAGGCCACTGGCCTGAAGTCCAAATGAACTTTCAAGCCCCATAGTATTGACTATTAATTCTGAGATATTGATTGCATTATATTTTTTATTTAGGGAAATATTTGTGGATCATGTTGCATATGTCCATGTTGGAATAATTGATTTGGAGGTAATATTGTGAACTTTCCTGGAGTTGAATGGGATGCCTCAGGCTGGAACTCCAGACAAATTTTAAAGCCGCTTAGTATTGCCTACTACTGCCAAACAATATACACATTGTGTTATCTTGTGTATCGAGGGAAATATTTATGGATCATTGTGCCTGTATCATCCATTTATTTGCATGCTTAATTTGATTTCTTACTGTGGAGTCGTTCTAATATGGTGGATTACATTAGATGAGAACATGTCATGACCTGGATATAAGTACCTTGTGTTACATAGTTGAAGGGTGGTGGCAAAGTTGAATCAGGATACTGCAAGGAATCTCAACTCGTGTAAAAGTGTTGACCAATAGTAAAAAATAACTTTGACTCTGGGATTAAGTCCCTGGGTAAGGACTTGTCCAATCTCAGAAGTGATAGTGGAGTCCTGGGATTATTATAACTATGAGAAGGTGCTCTGATACTTGATAGTTATAAATAGGTTGTTGCCTCAAGAAAGGTAATGCTGATGGAAATGGCAGAATATAGGATGATAATGACTAGGTCATTAACTCTTATAATACAAGATTAGTAACAGGAAAAACTGAGTGGTGAAATGTGCTGTATCTATCAGTGGATTAGTATTGGAATCTGTAATGTTGTGATTATAATTGGGATGTGGGAAGAAAGAATTTGTATACCTGTCTGTTTTGTTTCCTTCTTATAATTGTTTTGCTTCTCTCTCAATGTATTGAGTGTATGATGACAGATTTACTCCATATCAACCGAAAACACTTGTTCTGAAGTGACCAAGAACCTTTTCCTTGAGTGTAACCTCCCCAGTGTACAGGCATTTGCACGGCCACCAAAAGTACATACATAAAACAATGCAAAACTCCTTATGGTGGATATCAAACAATAAGGCAAACAAAGGAAATAACATTTTACCGCAAATTAGTTTATTGACTTATAATATTTTTTAAACAATGACAGCAGCTGCGTAATTAACAATGCCGGTGGCGAGTTCAACAATGCCAGGCAGGCTAGTAGCTTCCATGATTCCCTCGAGTGGTTTATAAATGGTCTGAAAAAAATGAAAATACAATAATTTCATCGCTTTCAATAGCTGTACTCTTAACAAATTCTTCGTGAGTACATTATTTAAATAAGAGTAACAAGAGGATCTCGCGACTTGTGTAAACTTCGACCCTGTTTACTAAAACAGGAAATTCATGCATACATTTAGAGGAAAATTGAACGTGTTTACGTCATAAACAATTAGGTACATAAATACATTTCGAGCACTTAAGGGGTTCAAGCTAGAGACTTCAGCATAAACAACTGGAAGGATGATATTACTATAGTGCGTTCCACATTTAGTTGACAGTACAGGCCACGGAGTAGGATATCCTACTCCGTGGTACAGGCCTTATGAAGAACAGTGTTGCCAAACCTACGCTCCATCATCCGGCATCCTGATGGTGTAGGCTACCACTCATCACACCGCGCCAAAATGTCAAATTTAAAAAGAATAAATGGAAGCCCACGGTTCACGTCGTTCCGATATAAGTTTGATTGAATGTTACGCGTCGTAAATGGCGATTATTAAATTCGAAAATTCAATACCACAGCGCGCAATCATTTGTATATGTTTATAGTTTAAACATGCATTAATACCCTCATAAAAGACCATTTAAATATATTTTTCTGAGTAATGGAGTAAAAATGAACGTAGAAATTAACCACTGGTAAATAATTGAATTTAAGTGGTCACGAATAACTTGTTCTGTTTTCCGTCCGTTGGATTTTTGTCGCACATCGTCAGCACGCATCTCCGACTCGGGAATCGGGTACGGAAAAAGATTGATAGAAATGGAATTATGGAGAGAAAAGACACACTATTCATAAGAATATGAATGGAAAATTTGATTACATTAATGGAAATATTTATTGATGGAAGTGTTTATTTAGAGAATTTCCCAGGAATTTGTGGAAAATTCAATTTGGTTGAATCAAGGGATTTGATAACTAACCCAAAGGTGAAAAGTAGGACCTACTCTTACCGTTTCACTGTAATTTTTGAACGGAACACTTCATGAGGTAGTGTCTTTTGGGCCTCGAGTAACGAAGATTAAAAAATAGTGACAGTCGTCGTTTACAATATTTTGTGGATTATTTTCTAGCATCAATCGAGGCAATCATTCTCCTCAATGATGTTAATGATACTGCAAATTTTCTGCATGCAAAGACTATTTCTACTTCCTTGACGCGCTGACGAAGCCTGAGGAGCGTTTTTTATTTCTTGCTTACTTCAAATCATGTCAACAAATGGCCTAACATTAATCCCTATCTCGTTTGTGAGCGCAAAAACTTTTTCGCGATATTTTTTAGCTGTCTGCATTAATTGTATCGCAATTGTATAAAATCATCCCTATTATTAAGAATGATTTGTTTCCCTCTGCAGTCACATACGCAGGGCCGTCCAGAGGCAGGGTAAGGGGGGGCAGTTTGCCCCAGGTAGCGCCTTTAGAGCCTTGAAGCTGCTAAAATAACAAAAGAGCACTCATTTTTTACCATATTCTGTGGAGTAATTTCTATTTTCCAATGAGACAATAAGCAGATAATACACAACACACCTAAAACCTCGTTTCCTCTTACTTTACCACAATCGTAACAAACGAACCGGAAGTTTGTCCAACATTCGTTAAATAACTACCCCTTAGCTAACGAACAAGTGCTCCCCTCCCACTCTCCCATATTCTCCACCCCCCTGAAAACCCGGACTCAGGGGCAAGCGAACAAAAGAATTCTATGTACTTTGTAAAGGTGAAGTGACTCCTCACCATATACCCAAGCCAGACCTCCCGCAGTGAAAATTGTAGCAGCATTTCCCAAAACACAAACCATCCCCCAGCAAACGAACAAGTGCTCCCCTTGCACTCTCCCATATTCTCCACCCCCCTAAAAAACCGGATAACTCAAGTGAACTGATGAACTTTGTTTACTTTGTAAATGTGATCATGGCTCCTCACCATATACCCAAACCATACCTTCCACAGTGTAAATTGTAGTTGACTTTCCCAAAACAAACTATGATTTTTTCCCCTCTCCACCCCCTAGCCCTTTCCCACCTCCAAGAATTCCCCCCCCCCCCCCACGCCCGCCTCCCACACCCCCTCACCCCTCCTCTCCCAGATTCCTTCCCCTCCCCTACCACGAACCTGTATATATAGAGTGACAGATGTTGTATCTGCACCTGAAGATGACACGAAGTGTCGAAACCCGGGTCGTGTTATTAAACCTATGGTGGAGTATACAAAGTTTTATTTAAGTTACTATGAATTACTTCCACAAAGTCAAGCCTGGAACCATTTCCTTTGTTTTTTCAATTGTTAGCCAGAAAGTTGAATCTCCACCGATAATTATCACACTTTTGTTATTTCACGAGGTAAATGTTGATAATTGAGTTTCTAATTCGTAAAAACGTCTATCTTGGAATCCGGTGGTCGGTAAAATGAATGTCTTTTGTTTTGCTGTTTCGTGTAAACCAAACGCTCTCTATTTCATTGTTATCTAACAAGTGAGCAGTACTATTCAAATATGATTTGACTTCTAAGAATGCTCAGCTGCCAGTCTTATCTGGTCGATAACATCTATAGAATTTATATCATATCGGAAAAAATTCACTAATGCTAATATCCTCCGCAAGCCAGCTCTCTTTTCCAATTGAAAAATCTGCGTTTCCAAATATATGCTCAACTTCGGCTCGCTTGTTCTTTACGCTACGGAAATTTACTTATACTAAATTATATCGCATTGAGCTTAATGCATGTTGGTTCGCTGTTTTCTATGATTCTGTGTGTTATGATTTTGATGTTCTATAAAACCACTGACTAACGAGTTTTTGTTTGAATTTACGCATTTGCCTTCAGAGCGCGTGTTGGAATTATTTTCATCTTGAACTTGAATCATTCATATAGATAAAATGTTTGGAGGAACGGAGAGGGACAATCACATGAAGCTCAGAAAGTGGTAATACAATCCCATCTGTAATTATTTGGATTGTCGTCGAGAAAACTTATCGGGTAGTAAATTACGCCGTGAACAAGGGACGGAATTCAACAGGGAAACTGTAATTTTCAGTTATGAAAATTGCTGTTACTTAGATAATGGTTGTGTTTACGTGCATATATGATGAATATGAATGAACAGCTAGGAATAGTCCGTGCTACTTTTTCTACCCTCGACCTGCTGCATGTTAAATAGCCCTAAAAAATTAATTTACCACTAACACGTAAATAGGCAAAACTAGAGACCACCAGAGCATCTAGGCCGTCAATATATTATTAAAATCACTGAGAACAGGCGAAGAAAAATTTGATGAGTGGTAAATGATACAATGATGTTAATTCGGGGTAGGACGATGATTGAAAGCTAGCGATCTCATGGCGTGGGAAAATATTGTAGGATTACTTCCGACATTTTATTAGGAATTAATTTCTCATAAAAGTCCTATCCGAAGTAATGCGATGGATATCAATAAATAATTAATACGTTCATGTGAAACATTTAAACTGTACATTACTCAGCGGGCATTACCCTTCTCCGAAACACGAATATGAACTACTTTTATATTTTTCCTGCCAACTCAGGTAAATGAGATTACTCAAATTAGTTTTAAGTCTCCCATGCTCTTGTTAAAACATGCAATGGAAATAGAGAAAATGGACATATTGCGCTGAAAGGAACATAAATGGTGAAAATGAGAAGCTCCTACGCAAAGAAAGCACCAGAACCCTCAAAAGGTACGGTATTATCCATAATATATATTTTTTCAAAAAGCTACAGACATTGATCGCCATCGGTCTCATGGCGTGGGAAATATTGCAGGAAGACTTCCGATAATTTAAATAGCAATTTATTTAGTATAAATTTCCTGTCCGATTAAAATTTGATGGATGTCAAGAAACAATTAATACGGTCATGTGAAATACTTAAATTGTAGTGGAAATAGGTTCTGAAGTCAGTATTCGATTGAAGCACCGAGGTTTTCCATTAAGCGTTGGGAGTGGCTGAGGGATATTTCGTGTACCAGCCGAAGTCTTCTCGACCCCGGTCTCCCGACTGGAAGCCATTCTCTCCAGGCCGGAACCGCGGACCTTGGGTCCCGGGGCGCGGAGGGCCCTTCGGGGAATGGGTTTGTAAGATAGGCTACCGTGGGTCGGGCCGCTCCAACGTTCCAAATCTGTCCCTATCACGTCGTCGATGAACCTGAAAAGGACTGTCATCACGTCGGTGTCCAATCTGCATCTGGCGATCTTATCAAGTGAAGTTAAGTCAAAATGTGTTTATTTCCACACCAAACAAATACAAGTATAACAGAAACAAAAACAACGGTGCGAACCCCGCTTTAGGCTGTCGCATCTTCAGGGTATTCATTGGAATTACTTTCACTGGTTCGGGAAGATATTGGCCCGGCATCCGCCCTAGGACGGTGGAAAACTCATAAAACCACCGTCAGGCCACCAAACTTTACAAAACAAGCAAGGACAAAACAGACAAACAAACACAAAATAAAAAACCTTTAAACTCTCAAGCGCTAAAAAAAGCAAAGGAGAGATGCTACTTCACTCTGGTTAGGCCACACCTCGAATACGCGGCGAGCACCTGGTCATAAATATTTAACAAAAAAATTAACAAAATACAAAGAAATAAGCACGCTTCGTTAAAACCTGCTACGAACGAACATATAGTGTTACATAACAGTTAGAGGGATTAAGGTGGGAGCCTCTAGAGGCTCGGAGGCTGCAAGCCAGACTTAGGCTGCTTGAGATATTCAGAACTGGTGTGTTTCAGAGCGACACAGAGAATATTATCACGACGCCTCACTACATTCCTAGGTCTGATAGATGCGAAAAAATAAGAGAGATGCTCTGCCGAACAGATGGGTATAAAAACTCGTATTTTCCGCGCACAAAAAGCGACCGCAGTAAAAACTGAGCTTCTCCAAATACACTCCCATAGGACATGTCACCATTTCACCTCCAAAACTTTTACATCTTTACACGGCTGGTGACCTGACACCCCCTACCACACGCCCATGCGGCGGCTGCGGGGTAGTATGTAGAAGTAGATATCGGATACTAACATCAAACATTTCCGCGGAGCGACTCCTGCCACAGATTAACTTCTAGCACACTTTAACTTGTTCGTTGACTAAATCTTAGCATTCTATTTCGAAGAAAATCATACTCTCACATTAATGAATTCTCAACTATTTCGATGAATCGGTGATTGTATTGAAATCGATAAAAAATAATGGGAAAGAAACGCAGGTGAAATTTGTGCAGTAAGAGTCCTTGTCTTTCATATGAATACACGACCTTAGCGACATACTTGATGCCACATTGAAAACTATCACATTCGCATCACATTGTGTTTAGTGTACATGGCGAAAGTTATTTTTAAAAAATTGATTCATTATTTTCTTTCATGCCAACCACTTACCGGAAAGATATAAATATGTTTGTGGTGCCGTCAAGTACACATTTGCGCAATGAACTAGGGCCGTTTACGTAAAACGAGGAATACCTACGCGCACACACAGAAATTACGTTCCGAGTTAATTGAAATTATGAACACAGATTTAGGCATTGAATAATGGTAGAAATAGGCTAAGTATGAGAGATAAATAGCTTATAAAAATATATAGACGACAGATGAAGGAATAGTCAGTAACCTTTCCGAGAATAATAATATTCTATCATATCGCCACGTCGCTCGGCTATCATGTGGTTCATAGATTATACTTCTCCTTACGTCGTGACAGCATTTTAGATATCGCTTTCTCGGTAATGCCGAGGAGATAGGAAGCCGAACAACAATCGCAATGGTATGAAAAGGGAGAATTTTACTCAGAGAACTTTTCGAAGCAGCTTAACTGACAGCAAGCCCATCAATGACATTTCCAGCACGTATATCGCTTCTGACGATCTTGCTTCTCCTTTCTCCAAGCCGGCAGCCCTGATAACTTTCTCTCGTTGAAGAGCATCCCTTAGGACATTGAATGCCGATTAACAAGAGACTTCGCAGCAGAGGGGAAAGCTTTCACCCAAATACTTCTCTCGGTACAGCTGACTCATCAGGGTAGGGGGAGTTTTTGGTGGCTGTTTACTTCAGGAGCCCGCGGCAGTGAATACCCAGATGTGCGGACGACAAATTAAACTTTTCTCGTGGGAAAAGGGTAATTTAAGCACGAAAAAAACGTTCTAATTGCGGTATGGAAGCGTTTCTGACACGGGAAAAAAACGTTTTTGAGACTGGAAAATAAACGTTTTTGAGACCGGAAAGAAACGTTTCTAGGGCGAGAACAACACGTTTTTAAAACCATATAAAAACGTTATTGATGCGGACATTTGAACCTTTTAAAACTGTTTTTTTCCCGATAAAAAACGTCTTTCCAAAACGCTAGAAAAACGTGAATAAAATGTTTTGTGCTGTGTGTGCTCTTGCAATATTGGTGCAGGCTCATTGAAAGGTGAATAAATGATGATTTTGGCAAATAAATGGGAAAAAATTATAGTTTTCACTTAATAAATTGATATTTGGTCTATTTTTAAAATCTCCTGATGAATTCTCTTGAGTGTCCAATTTCTTTAACTTCCTAGTCGCACGATAATAGTTCAGTCCTTTCTATGTTAGGATGTTTCTTAGTTTTCCTTTCAACCGCGTCCCAAGCAACGAGTTATTCTTTAATGTCCTCGGAATTTACGGTAGTATATCCTTCGTTGTTATCGCCCTCATCGCAGCAACTTCCTTTCAACCATTTCTTCTAATTCTTGGAGTTCTTCTGTATTCATCTCACTCCCAATTTCTTCGATAAGTTCCACGATGTCATTTCCACCAACCTCAAACCCTTACGTTTGACCCTGATCTATGATTTCCTCGTCTTTCGCGCAATCTTCATCAAACACTGGAAAATCGTGAGCGTTCGAGAGAAGAGACAGCATGGTCAGCATCGCAGTGCCATCTGGGTCGCTGACGACTCGACCGAGGGGCGAAGATCAACCGTGAGTGTCCAACAGGTCTAACATGTGAAGTGGTTTAGTCAGCAAAGGGTGTAGTTCATAATGTGGACTGTATCTTTTCGATCCACGTTTAGCATTCGATTTTAATACTTTCCGGAAATCGTTGTTTATTGTAGGATGATTCTGTGGTGGCCATGGCAGGCCAAGTAGGTACAACTGGAGCAGAAAATAAAAATTAAATACAAGCTGGAGATAGCGAAAAACATGATTAGGGTCGTCGTTTTAGAACTTTATGTCGAGAGTACAGTTATTTGCAGTCCAACATATCAACAATAATTAAACAGAAAGACCGTCTGAGAAAAATAAAAGTCTGATGAATCCAACACTTAGATAGCAGAAAGGAAGATTGCTAATTTCCGAATAGGAGCGACTCCTATTATTTTGGATCAGGAAGAGGGGATGTTGAAGGGTGAGGTGGGAATTTCGGTTCATTTTGTGGATTCGGTTCATGGAATTTGATTCGTGGCAATGATTCGCTTCTTTAAATCGTTCATAATGAACCGAAAGAACCAAATCCACGAGTGAATCTCGAATCCGTGTGAACCTCGAATCCAAGTGAATCTCGAAACCATGTGAATCTCGAAACCATGTGGATCTCGAATCCATGTGAATCTTGAATCCATGTGAATCTCGAATCCATATGAACCTCGAATCCAAGTGAATCTCGAATCCATGTAAATCTTGAATCCATGTGACTCAGTTGACTTACTGCATTTCAAATATTAGTGTGAGAAATAACAAACAAAAAAGTGAAGTGTGATGCTCCAATTCCGAAACACAAGACAAGGTGTTTCAAGGGTATTTACAGGGTTCTTATTGAACGATTTGGATTTCGCGGATTCGGAGATTGCTAGATAGAGAATCTTCCACACAAATCGTTCAATATGAACGATTTGGATTCGGCGAATTTGAACGTTCCACACAAATCGTTCATATTGAACGATTTGGATTCGGCGGATTTGAATCTTCCATCAAATCGTTCATTTTGAACGATTCGAGTGGAAAACGTGGATTCGATTCATTCGGTTCATGCCATTGAATCGTTCATTCTGAACGATTCATTCATGAACGACACAGCTCTAGTGACACTGTCGCTGGACTTCGTATGTGAGTGAGACAAACAGAATTTTGACGGTGTAAGGTCTCAGGCACGTTCCACAAGTGAGGTGGTTTATCTTGCGTATTACAGCCAGAAAAATCGATGTGTAGTTAAAATACCCTATCTTAAGTAAAGATCTAATGTTGATTACATAATACTTAATTTGATTTGAGATTAGGTTTGATAAGATAGGAGAGATAAGACATTAGATTTGAGAATACTCGGAACCTGTACTCGATAGTGAATTTCTGCACTCGATTGCTACTTGAAGATGTTATTCCTTCTTAAATTTAAAATTACAGTGCGGACGAAAGGCATTTACACCGATAAATACTAGTCGTTATTGAACAGTTCTTTACCCGTGACAAATAGGGCTCAAAAATAATTTTTTAAACCACTTTCAATTTCAAAAAAAGTGTGAAGGAAGACCAAGCCTGTGTCAAAAACAAGAAGTCGACATCGCAATTTGCGAAACACTTATTAGAGCTGAATCACAAGAGTGACTTCAAATTTGATATTTTGCATGTGGAAAATAAGGGCCACAGACTGGACGCTTTAGAGCAGTTGGAAATTTTAAACAGTGTACGCCGAAAAGAAAATATTGTTAACGACTTTTTGTTCACCTCCCACTCCCCCCTTCTAAACCTTCCACTACCCCACCCCCTCAAATCTCCCATCCCTCCTTCAGCTTCCTCCCTCCCCCTCCCCTCATACTCTCCCTTCACCTTTGATTGGTCAAGTTGTCATTGTAGAGCCCTTCCTTCAATGTTGAAGTAAGTGTTTCCAATAGGGTTCCCTTCTTCTCCTCTACCCTTTCCTTCGTCCAATAGGTTTCCCTTCCCTCCCCTACCCCCTCCTCCGCACTTAACCTCTGGCCCTCTCCCAAACATACTTCCGTCTTACATCCTCACCCCTCCCACATCACTGCCCCCATCTGAGTTGTGTTTTTGTATATATATATATGTGATGGATTTGCAGTCTTTACCTGAAGATGACAGCAAACGTCGAAACCCGGGTTGTAGAAAATAAAGATATGTGGAATAACAAAGTTAAGTGTTATCATTATAATGGAGACTACTGGTTCAGAGGAATGGAGGTCTCCTCCAAAGAAGGGAGGGAGACGGAAAAAATCCTGTCCGTTTGTAAATTGTCAATTCGACATTCAGCAGCCAAGGGGAAGGACAATAGTGCCCAATAGATTATGGGCCGTGCTCTCGAACAGTAATGGGAAAACTAAAATTCCCATCCTCTCTTGTTCTTTGTCTTTTGATTTGAAGTCTTTTACAAATATTCTGTCCGCAAGTGCTTTGAGGACCATAACCTCTGTATTTCCCCTGGTGATCCTTTGGGTGCTATCTTGCGGCAGTGTGCTAAGTGCTTCTTTCAATGCCGTACTAACCACTAGTTTAATCTTTTAAATCGTTAGAAAAAACTTTCACTTTTCATTTGTCTTCAAATTTCGTGGGGGCGGGAGGGCGTTAAACCCCCACCACTCGCTACAGCCTTGCCTGGGTTAAGGGGAATTCCATCTTATCTGGATAAAAATAATGACCCTGAGAGATTCCGCTAAAGATAGGTTTCACTCTATCTGCCCTAGAGTATTCTACTATTAGAATGCTTTTAAACTGCCTTCCATCCTCTCAACCATTGAATTCTTCTTCAATCTTCAATCAATATTTGTTTCCCGGTAGAAATTACTGGGGAGTAAATACACTAATAGCCGGACGGAAACATCTATTTGCCACAAAGTGTTAAAACTTGGTCCAATTTCGTCTCATTGGCATATGACACACTGCACACTTATGCACTATATCTACGTGCTAAGTTCAAGATTAAGGACTCATCAGTTCACTCATTCATATGCTAAATAGAAATGCTAAATGAATTCGTATTTGGGGACTTATCTCACTGAAATATTCCAATAATGATCATTTCAATTTAAGGAACTTAAAAAAGGCTTTGGCAATATTTTGCATTTATAGCCATTGCTCAGGATGCCATCAAAATAGTTTGTTAAAATCAGGGAAAAATTGAATATATCAGCATTAAAAACATATTTTTTAAGCAAATAGGAAATGTACAACATAATTGACTGAAACTCTAAAATTTTACAATCTTTCAGCCATCTGATGATGAAAATTTAAACCCCATATCTTGATTTCAAAGTTACTGCAATGCAAGAAGTGCAAAATAGGAAACCTCAGCACTGATTACAATGTTTTAAAGAGGCCCATTTGTTGGTCCCCTTGAGGCCCTGAGACAATTTTTTAAATATTTTGTTAAAATCGGGGAAAAATTGAATATATCAGCATTAAAAACATATTTTTGACTGAATTTCTGAGAGGCTAGCCTCTGCCAACCACATTTTAGCCAGTTTGCACAAAGTCGAGAGCTGGGAGACTTTCTCTTTCCTCGCCCACAAAACCTTCATGCCCACCTCTCAGTTGCAAAGATATTCGATAAAGATAATAGGGATGAAGTTTTCTGGCATTCCAGAGCACGACAGTGTAAAAAATTGGATTTTTTTGTAATCACCCTACAGGTATTTGAGGTGGTAGGGGATGGCTGTGCCCATCCTGGGTCCACCACTGCCTCCTCCAGGTGTAAAAAAAGCTTATACTTGAAGTCATCAAAACAAATAATAACAGGTTGGTAAAACCAGTTTAATACAATGGAGAAGGCACATTACAGCAAAGTCCAGCTGAAGATACCCTTTTGAGTCAAAAATATAAGAAACAACATTTAAAATGTCAATAGTTTGATCACAGCATTTTATCAATAATATTTTGGGTATGCCAACTGAAGATTAACAAATATCACCACACATTACTTTGTGCATAAGGAATACTGAAGCACCGAATGACTTTGCAAATAAATTTAAAACAAAGCACTTTCCAACAAGTAACAATGAAATATACATATAACTTCATAAAATACATAGCAAAAAAAAGCACCTTTGCAATGGCTTGCTTGAGATTCATAAGCCAATGTCAGGGATTGCCGTGGACGTATTAGCCAAATGAACTTCATGTGAATCTACAACCTAACCAAAGCCAGATAATATCACCGTGGCATTCATATCAAACATGACCCACTTCTTTTTAGAGTCAAATTACCTTTGCCCACGGATAAAAAAAAGAAAGCAGAATGTAATATCATATACCAAGATAGTAAGACATAGGTGGAAATACATGGAATGGCAAAAATACTGTATCAAAGGAAAGATGTGGTATTTCAACTTCTAAAAATTGCAATCCTTAACACAAAATACAAACTTTTTAAAATTAAATTTCGATTTGACTGAAAAATTTGAACCCCCCTTCCCTTTATACACTTAAAACATGAAAACGACTACTTCATAAAAAACCTAAGTTTTTTGCATAATGAACTTGATAAGTCACATTTATTTCATTTAGCTTAATGCAGGTACATTTGTTCCTATTGTCACTACTATCATTCATATGCAGCACACTAGTTTATCAATAGTTCTGCAAAAGAAAGGCTTTTCAATGACAGGCCAATCATTAATCTAATAATTCACGGATCAAATGAATGTTATAATTGAATATGGTATCATGAGTCATAGTAATATGTTCAAAGAATAAAGAGAACTTATAGTGATTTCAATTTATAAGAAAACTGTTGAGAAATACGTGGTATAATAATTTTCATTTTACCAAAGGGAAAAACATGATTTACCTAAGTTTCCCATTTTTAATAGACATTGGTCTAGTTTTATAATTCCTTATTAAATATTTTGGGTATTGATGCCAAAGTTAACACCATGATATTGCATTAGTTTGAACACATAGGGTGAGCTCAAACTCAGAAAATTACTGGCATTTAAACCTTTGTTCATTATGAGGTAATGGAGTCATTGCCTTAGAAGGGAATATGTCACATTATCTCTCCTTGAGAAGAAAAAATGATTAGATTTCATCAAAGGCTACCATGAGAAGAGAACTCACGTACCCACCTCTGGTTACAAACATTTCTCACAACTCACCCAATGAGTTCAAAATTATCCCTGATTATCACCCACCCACAATAATGCTCTTTTCATCTTACCAATAGTTGGAAGTAAGCCTGAACTCTAAGCTAATATCAAGTTAATGAAAAGGCTACATCATGTTTCAATTAATATTAACCAGACATAAAACTGGAATATAGAATATCACTTACCATATTTCATTCATAACTTCTATGGCATCTTCGCCAATTTTGTAAGATAAAATACAAAGCACCTAATCAGTCATACTCTATACTAAATATAACCATAGTAGTGGAGTTTTAAAAAGTTCTCTCCCTAAATAGCCATTTACTTGAATTCTCATTTGGTATCTCAAAATTATTTAGCAACGTGAAAGTAGCAGAAATGAACCTGAAAAAAATTACCCAAGAACATCCAGAGAGCCAGCATATTATGGCATGAGAATATCAAGAAGGCCTTCGGAGTGGCAAAGTGGGAACAGCCGAGCTTTGAAGTATCAATGAAAGAAGTGATATTATAGTACAGTCAACCTGAGAAAGAATTCTAGGGATTACACAGTAACATCACATGGCAAAGAACTGCTATGACATCAACAGTAATGACCCTAAGAGTTTGGTATTTGAGGTGGTAGGGGATGGCTGTGCCCATCCTGGGTCCACCACTGCCTCCTCCTCCTGTCTGCCTCCTCCTGCTCCACCTCCTCCTCCACTGCCTGCCTCCTGTCATTGGAAAAGGCGTAAGTGGACAGGAGCCTTCTTGATGAACAAATGAGCTGATTTCACTTTTGACACCAGTAGGAGTGAATAACTACAGTTGGAGCATTCCTAACGGCATTTTACCTTATTTAGCTGAACATGTCTCCTCAAGAAGACAATTGACCACTGCACCACATTCACAGCATTTAATATTTGTTCCTAAATTCAGTTTAAGGAGTACAAAATGCACTCTATGAAGAAGTTCTTATAACTTTGTACAAAATCATGATGCATGGTTCATTCTATATCCTTTCAACCCAGTTATTCACAGCAATAAGATTCAAAATAACATGAAAAGCAAGCCTTCCAAGCATTTTTCCGAAGCTTAAGACAGAAATAAGGACCAACGCACAATAGTGACTACAAAATTTTTCCTTACAGGGAATTCTAATCTGACAGGTAATGATGAAATAACATGCATGTTACAAAATATAAACATTAAAATTACATTATGAAGTGGCAGTGATTTTGATATGAAACATAGTTTGTGAATACCAAAAGGAAAATAAGGATATTAGAAGAAACTAAGGACCTCAAAGTAAGAAATTACATCATGCAATGAATCTTTGAAATATTGAAAAAAATTATCTTGAATGAATTATCAATCCCAAGCTCAGCTCCCAACAAAATTCCCTTAAATACAGCAAATAAAGTAATGTTCTTAGGCAACATTGATGCTTACTCACCAAGTAAAATATCAACTTTAAAATAAAATCATATACATCCCCATAAATACCAGTCTAATGGGAAATGAAATTCTAAGCGGCTAAATCAGGCAAACACAAATTAATTTCCAACTGAAGTAAAGCAATAACATCTAAGACCAAATACAGCTATTTACTTTCCTATTGTTTCCTTTTTGCTTCACCTCTCTAATTCACACACCCATGATGAACACCAAAGCACCCAACAATACAATCTGGCCTCTCTATCACAAACAGGTTCTATCACAAACCCAACCAACAGTCCTAAAAGAAACTGGAATACTATCATGAAAATACTACCCATACTAACAACTCTATCGCCTTGGGATTAAATGTAACCGGTATCAAAATCGAAACCCTAATGGAAGGAGGCATTGAATTGAAGTGACTAATACTTGGCCATGAATATCTGATGGTTTAGATAGGTAGATTTTTACATCATCACCAAATTCATAAATAAATTGTCGACATATGCCACAAGGAGAGACATAATCTGGTCTGTCGCTCATCTCAGCAGCAACAGCGACCGCTTTTACACGGCGTCTTCCCTCAGTAATTCCCTTGGCCAAAGCAGTTCTCTCAGCACAAATGCAATTACCATATGATGAATTTTCAATATTAGAACCAAAGTGAATTTCATCGGAATCATCCCAGAGTACAGCTGCACCCACGGCAAATTTGCTGAACGGGCAATATGCATATTTTCTAGCACTGTTGGCGGCAACTACCAATTCCTTTCCAGTTTTGTCTGAAAATATACAAATTGGAATTAATAACATATAATGAGAGGATATCATCAATTGGGTGTAAAAAGGCTGGTAAATTATAATATCTTCTGCAGCAAAAAATTGCGAATACTCCAATACTACTGGATTTTAACGTGAAATACCACTGTATGAAAGAAATGAAATAAAGTGCGAAAGATACGTGGCAGCACGTTGAAACATAGCTAGAATATCATTGAGAGCAAGATAAAAAAGAGGTAAAATTGATTTTATGCAGGGACATCAAAGGCATACAGATGACTCAAAATAAGCAGTTAAAGACTGGGCTGATACCATCGGCGGAAAGACAGAGTGATGTAAACAAACGAAAGTATATTATTTGACGGTACTTGAAATTTGAGTACATGAAAAGGGTTATTGTCACCGTAAATTAATATTACACAGGTCCAGAGTAATAAATAGACTCACCTAAATCATCAAAAGGCATTAAATCACCAGCACTCTTTAGGTTTGCCATTTTACAGTTAAAAGTCAGGAGCAGCTTCTCTCGGTGTAAAACAACTTAGTGCCACCTTAAAATCAGACAGTAATTCAACAACCTTTTTGAATAGGAAACAAATTTGGCGCGGTTCACAAAATTTCGATAAAGGCCCATATAAGAAAAGAAAAGTTCATTCTCGCACTCTCCAGGACACGTCCACAGAGATTTCAACCTCCGTCAGGTGACTTTCCTTATGTGAACTACATTTGTCAACATCCTTATTTTCATCAAAAATTATCAATATGGAAATCAGTGGTAACAGTTGAGAAGCGAAATTCGCTCTCGACAGCAGCGCCAGTGCTTTTCAGTGTTTTCTGCCAGAAATCCCCAACAGGAAAGGTAGTCATTGGAAGTGAAACATTGTTTCATTGTTAAAATGTTCTGTCATTGTCGTCATGATGTCGTTTCGTCCGATTAAACTGAAACCTGTTGCCATTGCTAGAACTTCGAAGGTCGTCAAGCATTGCTTGTTCGGTTAAAACGTTCTGTGGAGATATTTTGGAGGTGGATTTCATTTCATCGTTGTAATATCAATAGTTGAAATTATTGCCCTTCGAAATATGCTTTAGATTTTACTGAACACCCTTATCGGAGTGAATCCATCGGTTCGGAGTCTGTCAGTTTGTTCAGTCGAGCCATTGGTGTGATGATCTAGAAATGAGTGATTTGACAGCTGAAGAGGTAATTATTGTTGTTTTTATGTTTCAAATTACTGTTAGCTATACTGAGAGAAGTATTTGATAGCAAAAGTCTTCGAGGTACATTGCACCTCCCCACGTAATCTTAGCGGTGGAGGTGGTGCCCATAAGCTTTAAAGCAACAAGTATAGTACTATTTATATATATATACGTGTGTGTACCATATGTATTTATTTATACAACGCATGTAATTATTTATCCATGATATATGTATTTATCGATGTCGATTCAGAAGCACATGTGTGTGTGTGTTCTTAGTTCCCATTATCCAGCTCATAACATTGATTTTCTTTGGTTAGATGTAATATTATCGGGGTGTGTTACAACTACCTGGCCATTAAACGTCCTGTTGTAAACTGAATTCCTTCTTCTCAACACCTCTCTAATGAGATTTGGGCTCCTAAACAAGCATATGTTATCCTATATGACTCTGAAAAGTTACTGCTGCATGTATTCATAATCCATGGAATAATGTTCTCTAATTTAGTTTAAGTGTAAATGAAGAAAACCCCTTTAATGATCCATATAAAATGGAAAATTTTCATTTTAGATCCGGAGGAGGAGGTTGGCTAGATTAGATGTAGTACTGCCATCTGCACAGGAGAATTCTGGAGATGGCATTGCTCCTGCAGTGCCTCCACCTGCCCCAGTTGCATCCACATCACGTGCAGTTTCTGTTATACGAGTCAATGAAGGTATGGCTTGCTTCATATTGTATTATAATTGTCTCGTGTAGCTTAGGCGGCACATTATGGTTGTCATATGACTTCCTAATTAACCTCTATTTCAGTCATTTCATTTAGATCCTTTTGTCTTTTGTGGTGTTCTATTTTGTCTATAACTTTATTTCATGGAAATTGAAAGTCTTTACTGTGGATAGCTTTGTGCCAGTTCATTTTGTGTCCTATCAAATTTGGGAATATTGATCTCCTTAACAAGGTTATTTTAGTGACTGTATGTAAAATGTTTAATCTATTAGTTCTTACCATAGTTCCTTTCTTAATAACTATTAATTTCACAGAATCTTTGGGTAAACACTCTAGGATTAACTGGAAAATTCTTTTTAACCCATGTCAAGATGTTTGGTAATAAGGAAAAGCTGGAAGCATCAAAGAACTTATTTTCTTTGGGAAACTTGGGGGATATTAGAGTGATTCTTGAACAAGCCTGATGTTATAATGAAGTAACCTACTTGGAGCCTAGGTTATATGTTGTCAGGTGATGATGACAAGCTTCGTCGAAACCTAGGTCGTCTTATTGTAATACGTCTTTGTGGAAAAATTAAGTAATACTTATCATTTACAATATTCCATGAAGTCACATCTGCGGCAACGGAGCCTAGGTTAGGTTGACGTGGGATTAATATCAGGGTGGCAATCGTCTGGGAAAACCTGGAATTGTTTGGGAAATAAATTTTTGGAAAAGTCAAGGAATTCTCGTAACAGTCAGGGAGAAACTGGTATAGGAATCCTCATTATTTTTCCACCATTACGTTTATCGGCCAGACTTTCCCGCCCTTTATTTCACCTACTAAAACTAACGTCCGTCGCTGATGTGCATGGAATAAGCACCATCAATTCGTGGTGTATTCAGTTGTGAATCTTAGTGATTTAGTTGTGAATCAGACATACAATATATCCCTTTTGTATAACCTTATTGGAATATTTGCCTAGTTGTGTTAAAAATCATGATCACTAGGTATTATGCTCATCACAGGGAATCCAAGGCTGTTGTTCGGAAAATTTTACCTTGCTTTTTTTTAACTTCTGAAACTCAGGTTGAGAAGTTGCTGGAGCACACTAGCTTATAGGAAATACGTGCTTGCAGTTCTAAAAATACGAGACGGTGACTAGAAATTCTAAAGCTGCCGTAGAAAATTTAATTCAGCAGAAAAAAATATTTCAAAAATAGGTGACCTTTTGGTGATCAGTCAGGGAAATTGGTAAATCCATCAGGGAAAGGTCAGGGAATTTGAAAATTGGATATCAGTAGCCACCCTGAATATGAAGTTGTTTTAGAAAAACATTCATAAATTATTGATTGCCATTAGAATAACTTTATAGATGAAACATTGCTGAAAAATACATCACCAAAATACGTATACAGTTTTGAGTTACCATTTATTGAGAAAATGTCACCCAAATGTGTATGTTCTGCTGACAAGATAATTTCTTATTGGCAGTTTAAAAAGAGGACATGGGCTAGGGACTTCAACAAATATGAAGCATCTGCCAACTGTCATTGTAGACTTCCTTTATTTGACTAGTTACAGAGTGAGTTCACACTCGACAACAAAAAAAACCGAGCAAAACAAAAGAAATAAGATACTAATATAAAATTTGTCTGCCAAAAAAACTTTTTTTGCTTCTCCCTTTTTTTGCTTCTCCCCAACACCTCTCCTAAAAAAACAATTACATACATTCATTTCTTTAGGCAATTCATACTTTCTAAAAATTAACATTAGTTCACTAATTGTCATGCTTAAAAAACCTAGTACATACATTTTATGCAATACTTATTGACTCAATTAATAAATGCATAACATGGCTCTTAATAATTTGGTTACAGGACCTGGAAGTAGCTTAGTGAGAATATCTGCCAAGTTCTCACTTGATTTTACATACTGAAATTTTATTTCTCCACATTGCACTAACACTCTATTGTAGTGGTACTTGATATCAATATGTTTACTTCGATTAGAAATACCATTTGTCTCTGTGACACTCATTGCCCCTGTATTGTCTGCATAAATTGGGCAAGATTTAATTAATAGGTTTTCCTGTCCTATCTCAGATAGAAAATCCTTGAGCCATACAAATTCAGTGCAGTTTCATACGTAGCTACATATTCAGCATGACAAGAAGATGTTGTAACAATCTTTTGTTTCTTACTGCACCAGTTCACTGCAGCATTTTCTAAGATGAACACACAACTTGAGATTGACTTCCTATCTATGGGGTCATTTCCATAATCAAAGTCACAAAATATTTCAAAGGGTTTCCCTGTTTTTTCAAGGTGCCAATTAAACTGCTTGGTAGTCTTCAAGTATTTCAAGATATGTTTTATGTTGTTCCAATTATTAAGCACTGGCCCATCACAATGTTGACTAACTAAACATGCTGCATCAGCAATGTAAACCCTAGTCATACATGATACATATAACAACATACCTACACATTTATGGTACATTCTTTCACATACCTTTGGGCTGTTCTCTATATTAATTTTATGGTATCCAGGATCCAGTGGCACCCTGGCATCATGACATTCTACCGTAGAAAATTCCCTCAGGATCTCATCAATTACTGTTCCTGCCTTACAATCAATTTTTCCCTGAAAGATCTGGTAATTTTGAGCGACAGAGAATAGGATACAATCCCGAGATCCTTAACATTCAAACAACTTGACAACATATCTTTATACTGATTTACTTGTTCCCTTCTCCCAACAATAAGGATATCACCCACGTACATAGCAACAATCAGTTGATCTCCTACGTATACACATGGGTCTTTGATGCTTTGGTTAAGCTTGGGATTTGTTAAAATTTTTGAATATGGGAGTTCTGATTCCTACCTGATTGTTTGAGTCCATATAACATTTTGTTTAACTGATTAACAAATTTTTCTGGATATGCAGTAGGAAAACCAGGGGCTTGCTCAATAAAAATTACGACATCTAAATCACTATTAAGGTAGGCACCTACTACGTCGCAATGGTCAATTTCCCAATCCCTTTCAATAGCTATAGCAAAGAGAATCTTTATAGTTTTTCTATGAACAACAGGACTGTCTCAAAGTAATCAACCCCCGAAACCTCTGGCTACAAGTCTCGCCTAGAATCTAGTCCCATGACTGGCATCCTTCACATTATATACCCACCTGGATTTAGTCACACTCCAATGCATTGGGCGAAGAACAACTACCCATGTCTTTTGTTCTTGCATCGCACTGAGTTCCTTTAGCGTTGCACCCTTGCATTGGTCAGAATAGGGTCCTGCCATGGCCTCCTCAATGTTGTTTGGCACCATGATGATGCCACCACACTGCGTTTTCTTCTTACAGCATGGTATGTGATAGCCTGGGTGAGGCTTCCGTACTATCTTGGATCTTCTTACTGGTACCTCTCCTTGAACAGGCAGCTCCTCTCCTTGGACAGGCTGCTCCTCTCCTAGGACCGCATAACCTGTGAACAGAGTGAAAAAGAACTCCTCCTCCCTAATACATCCATGGTTGACTTCATTCATCATGGGCAACATTCTCACGAAATGTCACATCTCTGCTGTCAAAAACCACTCATCCCTTCATGTCCCAGAGTCTGTATCCCTTGACTCACTCACTGTATCCCAAGGGTACACACTCCCTTGCTCTCGGAGAAAACTTGCCTTGGCGCAGTGCTTTGGTATCCAGGGCCAAACTTGACACCCAAAGACTCGGATATGCTCCAGGTCACTCTTCATGAGGTCTCTTGCTTTCTACATTTCCAAAGGGCTCTCGAATCCAATCGCCGTACTAGGACACCTGTGTCTGATATGACAGGCTGTCTGCAATGCCTCAGCCCAAAAATATAATGGTAAACCTGACTCAAACAGCTTACATCTGATAACGTTACAGAGAGTAAGATTCATTCTCTCTGCAAGGCCATTCTGTTGTGCAGTGTAAACTACTGTTTTCCTGCGTGCTACTCCTTCAGCAGCTAAAAAGTCTTGAAACATGTGAGCAGTGTATTCACTTCCTCTGTCTGATTGCAGTTCTTTTATTCTTCTCTCTTGCATTACTTCCACCTTTTGTTTGAGCTTCTTGAATTCCTTAAGGGCTTCACTCTTCTTAGAAATTGCCACAGCTTGCTCATATTGTGATGCTTCATCCACCAAAGTTATAATAAATCTTTAGCTGTAATGATGGAGGAGATGGGTCCCTTAATGTCTGAGTGAATTCGGTCCAACACATTTTTAGCCTTCTCACCTCTCTCCTCAGGAAACTTGTCTCTGCTTTTTTTTCCTACTACACATTGAACACACAAATCCTCTTCCTTAATTTTCTTATTATCTAACAAATCTTCTCAAAGAACCTCAATTTTTAGGAGTGTGTCGTGATGACCATGTCCAAGTCTGCTGTGCCACATTGACAAGGAAGCAACAGATGCCTATTCTCTTCCAGTCTTGAATTCTTCTTTAATTTCCTGGATTGTTGAACCCCCCACTGTAGTAACATAATACAGTCTGCCAACTCGGATAGCTTGGAATGCCAACCTCTCAACAATATGCAATGTGCACACCATCTTAGGACTTCACTTGCAGACCTTTCTCTTCAATTTGACCAAGCGAGAGTAAACTATCTTGCAATTCTGGTACATACAATACTTCCATGAATTCAACATCCTTCCCCCCGCATACTTTAGACATTGGTAATGTAATCCTACCTTTACCCGTGACCTTGAGTGGCGTGCCGTCTCCAATTTCCACTTCTCCTGACACTTCTTTAAAGTCGTCTCGTCACCTGATCATGTGGTCTGATGCCCCTCCATCTAGAAGCCATACTCCATGGTTGCTCTGTGGGTGCCTCCTTTCACAGAGAGCAACATTGCACATCTGCACCACTGACACCGAGGCCAACTTCTTTTCTTCTATCTTCTCTTCCATCTTATAATTTGGGCAGTCTCCTGGTTACTGGTGCTCCTGGGTTTGCCCCCAAACTTCTGTTCAGGCCTGTTTGCTCCTTCCCTGTGATTTTTGGGGTTGCCTGATGGTTTCTTGTTGCTTGGATCTATCTTTACCTTTACATCCATTCTTGCTCACCTTCAGAGCGATGTGGGAACTTTCCAGCAGCTTGATCTTGTTCCTCTTCCTCCTCGAGTAGTGCTTGTTTCATGTCCGACATTCTCAACTTGTTTGCCACTGCAAGTGTCTTGATTGTAATCTCGTATGCCGATGGTAATCCAGTTAGATACAGAGCTTGCCAAATGCCAAGATGCCAAATGCTTATCTTCCAGCCCTAGTTGGTTCTTAGCAGGCCCTCCATTCATGTCAACAATTTTATTGATGTATTCTTGCATTGACATGTCACCTGATTTTGTGGAAACACACATTTCTCGGAACTTAACCATCGCTCCATACTCAGTATTCTTCATACACACCTTCTCAAGCACTTCCCATGCGTCCTTAGTCTTATCAAAATCTGTGATATCATTCATCAGCTTGTCACTTACTGATCTTGATATTAACGCTAGGGCAGTGAACTTATATTTGACATGCCGTCTTACCTCCTTTTGATCAAGTTGGGCACCAGCGGCATCGATGTATCCAGTTACAGCTTCATTACACTCCTGAACCAGCATCTCATTCTTTATCCTTCTTCTCCAAGCAGTATACCGTATTTCTCCGATTATAAGCAACACTTTTTTTCCCGATTTGGGAGCCTCAAAATTGGGGTGCGGCTTGTATTTGAGGTGCGGCTTAAATTCAAGAACTTTCTTAAAAAATCATAAAAATGACTGGTTTGAGCAAACCAGCCATTTGGATTCATGTGGACGCCAGCTAAACTTGCCTAAGCCATGGGGAAAGGAAGAAATAATGCTGAAAAAGGTCATATTGGTGCACAATTTATCCATATATTAAAGGATAATATTGGTAACATTGTTTCACAGTTACATTGTTAATGTAAAAATAGATACAAAATTCTGGGGCTACTTTCGCCCGTCTGCTGTTCCACCCAGCATCACAGTCACTCGCATCTTCTCATAGCCGCACGTCTTCAGTAGAACTTGCTTGGAACCGGACGCCTCCAGTGTAATTCATTGGCATGTTGAGGCAAACAGGTGTTTCGTCGGTGTTAACGATTTGTCCGAGAAGGTACTCTTTTTGCTTTCGGCGCTCAGTGACGAACTTCTGGAAATTAGTCAGTTGAGTATTGAAGTTGGCGGGTAGCTTTTGGGACTCCGTCGTGCGATGTGGCAAACTTAAGCCTCATGAAACGCAACACCCAGCCAAGGCTAGCTTTAAATTTAGTCCTTGGTATTTTCTTTAGATCTGGCCAAACGGTTTGCTTCAAGGCGCATCATGTCGTAGGTAAACAGCAGGGCATCCTTGCGATGGTCCTTCTCAAACTTGAGGATAGCATCATCGATTTCAGGATGGCGCCCTTGTTTAGGACACAAGAACTTATGCTGCAGGGGTTCACAGCGGATGGGCACATCCTTTTGCTTATGCCATCGGCACACCAATGTTTCATCCACGCCAAAATGTTTGGCTGCAGCTTGATTTGAGACCTTGTTCTGACCAGCGGAATAACTCCATTCTTAAATTTTGCCGTGCATGATGTCCTCTTCCGTACTGTTTTTTCATTGCAGTCAACGATTTTGCGGAGTTCCACCACGTCCACCTGCTCCTCATTCAGTGATTCAGTTCACAAACTTGTCACTAATCACTCAAACCACACACCACAAACCAGAACCTGTCGAATCATGTCACTTGTTACACGAGAGCAGAGTGGACTAGCCAAGGGGGATTGTCGCAGCGTGGCAGGAGCAAGCTGAGCGGGACGCGGAACATAGGGGAGTGGACGGACGTCGGATGTAGTGCCGGAGTAGGTCTGCAGTGAGTGGGCGCAGGAGAATGGGAGGGGGCAAGGTAGCAGTGTGTCGTATGTCTAGGGCGGCTCGCAGCGCCATCCGAATGGCTGTAAACAATTCGCAACACTGACGGCACAAATAAGACCCTCTCATGCCGTCTTTTAGTTGCTTTTTACATTCAGACAGGATGCACTGAAAAGGGTGTGGCTTATATTCGTAGACATACGGCAATTACTCTGAGTAAGCTTGGGGACACTGAAGGCTTTATCTTCACTAAAGATGCCTTCTGCCATTTTGCTGCCTGTGATCTTGAACTAGAGTTGATGCCGAGAAAGAGCACATAGTTCCTACTTAGTATTTAAACTAATGCCCTCTTTTTCTATAACCTACAGGGCCCATAAACTATTGGCAGTTTAAAAAGAGGACATGGGCTAGGGACTTTAACTAATACGAAGCATCTGCCAACCATCATTAGAGACTTCCTTTATTTGACTAGTTACAGAGCGAGTTCACTCTCGACAGCAAAAATAAACCAAGCAAAATAAAAGAAATAAGATACTTATATGAAATTAGTCCGCCAAAAACTGCCTTTTTTTCTTCTCTCCTACATTTCTAACCCATTAAGCATCGGAAAATTATTTTTAAATTCCTAATTATGAAATTACAATGGCATACTGACAATGGTTTTGACAAATTATGTCATCATCAAGG
Source organism: Ceriagrion tenellum (assembly GCA_963169105.1). Taxonomy (NCBI): domain Eukaryota; kingdom Metazoa; phylum Arthropoda; class Insecta; order Odonata; family Coenagrionidae; genus Ceriagrion; species Ceriagrion tenellum. The sequence continues at coordinate 13,821,171 of OY720638.1, forward strand.
TACCTTGATAATGAAGTACCTAATTTGTGACGACCATGGTCAGTTAAACAATTAATAGACCTGGGTGGAAAGTACAAAGTAAGATTTTATTTTACCATTCCTTCCACTTCCCCCACCCCATTTCCACTCGATGTAACCAAACCCTTACCTCACTTTGCTCATCTTCCTTGACATTCCAAATTGACAACCCCCCCAACTTCATTCTGACTTGGTAGGTATTGGCCGCAGGGGGAGCCTTTAGTACCAGAAATTGAAGCCTCTTGTTTTACACATGGGGCCATCTTGTTCTACGCAAAACAAAGCATTCGCTGTATGATTCCATCATATTAAATCATGAGTTTATTTGTAAATCCTTGATTGTCACTCATAATATGTTCTTAGGCAATAATTTATTATATCATGGATACTTCAAAGTCCTTACATACTGAGCAATGGCATTAAATAAGAGAATGGTCAAGGGTTCTGCCACAATGAACTACATGAGCTCATAGTAAGTTGATGGTAATGTGTATTTTTCATGAGAAAATATGGTAATAAAATTTGCTATAAAAAGTAAATTACATCGCAGCCCAATACATTTGAATTCTTGGATTTTGCTTGATGCTACAATATGTGGTACAGTTCACATCGTCTGTTTAGAAAATCAGGTATAAAACAGTTGCAAATACTTAATCCTTCGATTAGCATTCATCATACCGGTAATCAGACTATTCTGTTGTTGTACTAAAGGTGATAGTAGTATCCACTGATTTGTGAACACCCGTGTATGTGTTGCTAATGCTTTTAATTTAGTGGAGGGTAGACTAATTAGCTATAGTGAAGTAATGTTTAAATTCAACCCATCACATCTGAAGCCAACACTCTGGTACCCCTTAATTCTTCATTTCTACATGATGTGATTAAAAAAGTTACCTTATAGCACTACGAATAATCTTATTAAGCCATGTGCACCGTTATTATATGAAATGTAATCAACTAGTGAAAAAAAAACATTGAACTAACAAAATAGTAAAAGTAACCACCCTGCTCTTTATTTAAAATTATAACTAGATATGGAATTTGAGTTATAAATACAGACAACACTATACAATTCAATACAGGTTTATTATTTTCCTATATTACAAATTAACTTAGCAGCTGAAAACTTAATTTATCCATCCTGAATGGAATAAAAATCCATGCATCCTGGAATACACCTGGAGCTACAGATGATTAAGAAGTCATCAGACTCCAACCTGAAATAAAGATCAAGAGTCCATCATTTCCCTCGAGTAAACTCCGTCTGAAAGGTTAACTCCTCATTTAAATTGGGAAAATGGCCTCGAAGATTAATCTAATCAGTAAGTAGTCTCAAAACAGATCAAAGCAGGGGTTAAATACATTGTTTTGTATGGAAATAATAGGAATTTATGGGGACACTTGGCAGATTTTCACATGCTGAAAAGTTTGCTCAAGCCATGGAAAACAACAGCTTTACTAAAGATGTATGACTAGAGATTAGACTATTTACTGGAGATTAAGAAATATATAACTGCATAAATGATACAATATCCATGCCCCTAGGAGTTCAATAATTACTGCTCTGTATTTAAAAGTAAAATAATCTTTCGGTTAATGTTTGCCAAGGAGGATCATCCGATTTTCCTTCATAACTCTTATTTCCATTGCAACAGAAAAGTTTCCGTCATGTTAAAACTGGATTTAAAATCTCAAACTCCTCATTTGCTTAAAATGTGTATTATTCTCGTTATAATGATCAATCAAGGCAACAAAACCAACATCTTTAGATAAAACACATGCCAAATCACGCAATTATACAAGAAAAAATTGAGCAATCAAGTTCATCACACAAGGATATCAGACAATCCTCAACATGAGGGTGATGCGTCCTTATGAGCAAATTCAATGATAATGCAGGCTGTTGCGCAGTAACGCAATGCAATGCAACATGTAACGCAGCTGCTAGGCTGTGAAATCTAATACATGATAACATGCATTAGAAGGAGCAACAAGCTATAATAGCACGCAAAGCTGTGATATAATGGGTAAGATTTCGCATATAAGACAAATTTCGGTAAAGAATGTTACTCAATAATAACTATGGGTGTTATAGGTTACCCCCATGTCCAAAGGTAAGCTTCAACATGTTGAAACACCTTGAATTTCTAAGACAAAAACAATGACTTAAAGATATACATGGCATTTAATAAATGTTCTTACCTTCTGCAAATATGTAGGATTTTCCAGATACACAAGTTGGAACCACTTTCAGCCAAAGATGATTGTAACTTATGGATGTCCGGTCGAAACATTTCTCCCTGAAATGCTCTGAGTGAAGAATGGCAGTCTTTGAAGGCTCCCAGTCCTTCCTACTGACTGTCAGTATCCACTCCTTTCTTCACTCCTCATCCTTGAGATATCTAGTGCATACAAGCAATGAATCATGGTTCTTCCAATTCGGATGGAGAGGCCATGCATGTATCAGTCTCTTCATCTTGTTCCACTCTACATTGTCGAAGGCTTTCTTCAGGTCCACAAGTGCAACATAGATGAGCTTGTTCACATGTATTGTTTTCTCTGCCATCACTCACAACCAGAGTATGGCCTGCCTGCACCTCTGCTCTTCCTAAATCCAAACTGGTTTTCGAAGAGGTTGCCTTCAAATTCCCTTTCCATTCTTTGCTTATTATTTGTGCGAGTATTTTTGATGCATGTGGCACTAGGTTCAAGGTTCAGTGCTCCTTACACCTCTCAATCCTTGTCTTCTTCATCTTCGCTATCATTACGCTCCTTTGGAAGTGTTCCGCTTTGGTTGCTATATTTGATTATTTAGTACAGGTTATCCTTCTCTTCCAAACACTTAGATGATTTCTCTGTTGATGTTGTGTGCTCCCTTGCTTGGTGCTTTGTTTTTCTTGAGGTCTAGTACTGCTCTATCAAATTCACTTCTCATTGTGTGTGTGTGGAAAATCTATTTCGTGACTGGAGGATAACGGTGAAGTATTCGCAGGCAAATGATATAGAAGCTCCTCCTTGATTGTACCGTTCACCGAGGAAAGAGAATGAAAGTCTGGATAACTTGGAACATATCGTCATTCAACTTATAAAAGAAATAGAACTATTTCACCACGCTCGAAATGCAGACAAAAACATATATTTCCTTTCGATAGTGAAACCGATACCTATTTCCTTGCAAATAAAATGCAAATCTAGTAATATATAAAAATCTAGTGGTGTCTTCCTTGTCAACCTCACTTAATTCATAATTCATGAGGTTTTGTTGCAGCAGCGTCAGCCCTAATTAGAGTTGTTCAATGTGTTGCTTCCATCTATTCTCAATGTCTTCATCCTCTATCACTATATTCCCTTTTGCATCCCTAATATTGATGCGTCTCATTTTCCTCGCTCCAAAGTGTTTCTTCACTAGCTTTTATGCTGTTTTGGAGTTTCACTTCTTCATGTTTTTGTTGACTTCCTCGAAGCAGCTATCGATCCAATCCTCCCTTGCCATCAAGGGATTTCAAACAGTCCTGAAATAAATCTGTGGTAATCCATACCTTTTTGTTGTTTAAATACCTGCATGGTAGTGATCGTAGATGCTTAAAGCATCGTGGCTTTGCAAATCTTCCTATCACCTCTCTGGTTGCAATTCCTCACTCCCATCACTATTACAACCAAAAATGACTGTCAACCGCTCTTCTTTGCTTAGTTTACTGTCATGGTACTGTTCACCTTTTAAAGCTAGAGTTTTGTTGGGTTGTAGGGAATAGAAATGTCCATTTTCATCCACATTGAAAATGTTTCTGGGTTCGCAACCTTCAATTAATTTCCCTAGATCACTTTTCCAGGATTCCACTGCCTCTTCTCTCCCACTGCTGCTTTCACTACATACACTTTTGAAAATCAGTCCATGCCTAACTTTGACTCTGTTTAGCCATCCACTGGATCCAGTAAAATCGTCTGTGTCAAGTCTCAAAGCTAATTCATGTGCTTTTTCTTTTAGTATAGTACCATTTATGGGAAAATTACTGGCACGGGCTTGCTGGAACCAGGGGAATAAGTGGCTCTCCAGTTCCTTAATGGGGACTTTTTTGAGTGTTTATGGCACTTAGATAAAGCACCCAATGTTGCTGCCTCTGTTAAAATTGCTTCTCTTTTCATCACGATGCCGTTCAGGTTTGTTACTGGTACGAGGAGCTTCTTCGCCCAGTCAAATCTCTTCAAGTGAGCATTTTTATCCACCGCCTCTATAATTTTTCTTTTCTCCTCGATACTAAGAGATTTCCTTTTTGAAGCCATCCTGAAATCAAAACCAGCTACCTCTGCTCTCTTTAACCCTTCAGCTGTGGCAGCTAGATCGCAAGTCTTCCACTGTGTGCAGGGAAATATTCGAAGGAGGCCAGTCCCTCTTTTCCGCCACGAGGCACGGAGCAGGTAGAAGACCCTTGCAATCCCCTCCTGACCTTTTTCCCGAGGTTCCGTGGAAAGGACCCCACACAATAAGGGACTGATTGGTGGAACATCACTTAATTCCTGGAAAAAGAACAATTATACACTTTCGCCACAATTCTTGATCCAGGATTCAAAATCATTGTATTCCAAGATTCAAATAATGTGGAGATGATAAAAAATCATTTGGCTTTGGAGATGACAGGTTGGTCTGAACAATGTCAGCCAACAAACAGATAGCTTAGGAAAAGTGCAACTGAAAAAAGCTGATGTAAAGCATCAACATACATTGTGGGGACTTTATTTCAAATTAATGGTAACAGCACCAGGTTCTAGCAGAAAGAGTCAGGAAACTCCAGAAAAAGAAATTCGAAGATACCTAGAAGATTTGATTCCACCATGTGAAAACATTTTTGATTACTGGAAAATAAAGTCTGTATCCTCACTTGAAGGAATTTTCTTCAAAATATTTAATCACTCCTCCATCAACAGTTTTTTCTGAGCGACTCTTCAGCACCTCAGGTTTAATTTGTGACAAGAAAAGAAGCAGATTAGATCCTGAACGAGTTAGAATGTTTGTTTCCCTAAACAAAAATCTGTTGTAGGTAGTAAGTTTTAAATGATATTATTGATGCATATGATTTTATTGATTTCATTACATTTGAAATAAAAAAGTTAATTCTTAAAATTTAATCGATTACCTATATCTTTTTATGTATCCATACATCACATGAAGTACTATAATGATATTTAATATGCTATGTACAATTCTAGTATTCAAAATTCGAAATATTCGAATATTCGAGCTATGATTTAATATTCGAATTCGATATTCGAGTTTGAGAAATCTGCTATTCGACCCATCTCTATCAGAGAGTCATACTTTTCCTTGATAATGCAACTTGCCACCCTAAAATTTGCCTTGAGTGTGTGGAGCTAGCCTGGTTTCTGGCAAACACAACTAGCATCACTCAGCTGATGGATCAGGGAGTTATTAGATCGCTGAAGGCACTATATAGAAGGAACGTGATGCAGTCGTTATTAGCGGCTGCAGATTCTGCGAATACAGCGGCGGAGGTGACCATAAAACTATCAGTGCTGGATGCCATAAATTGGATAAATATGGCAGTGAAAGATACTAAAACATCAAGTGCTAAAAAATGTTTTGCTAGAGCTGGATTTCTGCCAGAACTGGTCTTCGTGGCAGGTTAGGAAAGCAAATTCTATCCAATCATATCACAAATGTTAGTTCATATTTACACTCTTAAAGGAATATACATATAGACAGGACCTTTCATATTTAAGTACCAATGGATGATCTACGCGAATTACAGCAGATAATTGGCCATGACATGGATGCTGAGATATTTGTGGACTTAGACTACAATCATCTTATGAGCGATGAAGCTGGCTCCCTGACAGAGAGTATAAAAGATGATAAAGCCTGTGAATCCAAAGAAGTTATAACTGTATGTGTGAAGAAAACAAAAAATCCTACAAAATGTTGGTTTCATTTAAAGAATTAGCAGAATGTAGTCTTATCAAAGGTAACACTGATTTATTTAATGTCTCTTAATGGGGATATCAGCAACATGGAGAATTGTATTATACAGGAAAAAAAGGAAAAACAGACAAAAATGGCAGATTATATGTATATTTTATAGATCAGTTTTTATGTTAATGAGTTCAAATAAAAAAAATTTACCACAATGTGATGTGGTTTAATTAGTTCATAATAATTTCATTTTCATGTAGAATTTGAGTCAAAGCAACCGTAAATGCGATGCATAATATGGGCATGATTAGGCCTTTAGGAAGGTTTTTATTGAAATGTCCGACCTTGGGTTAAGCGACCACTGTCTTAAGCGGAAACCTGTCTTAACGTGTTAACCTGTATGTGCTTGTTGTATATACTACAAGCACACAAAAAGAAATCTTTGCATATCGGCCACAAACATATAATATGTAGAGAACTTGGCAGGGGTGCAGGGTAAAGAGGAGTTTCTGCATATGCCTGATGTTCGCATCCAGTCCAACTGTTTTCTGAACATATTTCCATTGGCATGCAAGGGCTGATTTCTTTTTCAAATATTGACTTGTTTCAACTTTTCTCTCCCAAGAAACCCTTGATGATTCTCTCCAAGCACTTTTGATGGCTCTTGTGACCTCAGTTTGACCTTTGTTTATGATGAGGCTTCACAGTGGGCGTGGCACCATAGCTTATTGAACATCCATGCTTTAGTCATCTGATTCAGAAATCTCTCAGCCTAGGTAATAGCATCTTTCTCAAAGAATCAAGCTGCATTTGGCTTTTAATTTGGAATTCAATTGTGTTGAGGGATGGAGGGTTTTTAAGGATTTTTTGTGACTTTTTCTGCTATTTTTGCCAACATTTCATGCAAGTATTTATGGAATGGTGTACCACTGATTTTTTTATTACTCTTTTACCACAGCTGCATTGGCAGCAGCAGCTTCAGGAGAGCCTTCCAGAGCATCAAAGGCTCTCCCTAGGCGTTCTGTAGTTCGCAGAACGTGTGGCCTGAAAAGAGGAAGGAGTGAATGCTCGTGCAGTGATGGTCGGCTGGATTGCGGTGACGGGCCATCAGATTGCATGTGTGGCTCAGGTGCATCCTGCCAATTGAGGAATGGGGGTGGGGATATGGAAAATCAGGATGTGAAATCATCCAAAGTGTCTGGGCAGGTGGATGCCCGATGCAAGGTTCGTGTCTTTTCCTCTTCCAAAAATATCTCATGTGGAAGGGATGAGGTAAAGCTCTTTGTTTAATGGCATGTGCATAATTATTGTTTTAGTTTGTATACTTGATCCATCATAAATGCATAGTTTTGCGAGTTTTAGACTTCGGCCAATAGGTTAGCAGCATGCATAGGCCTTCTGGTGATGCAGATATGACGTAATCACAATGTCATTAAGAATTAAGAAAGAGTTGCCATATGTATTTTAATATGAGTCTAGACATTCTAACTTTTCCCGGCTGTTGGTCAATAGCCATATAACAAAAATGGATGGGTTGTGGAGGTCAGTATTTCAGCAAATGGCAAGAATAAGCTTATTGATTCTTATCCTTTTTACTTCATTCCCTTGGATCACAACCTTTACACAGTGGAAGGGCTTCTGTGTTTAATGAACCTCCTTGCACTACTACGTTCAGTCAATATAAGCACATGAGAGATAGCAGAGGAAAAAAGGGTTAGGAGGAGGAGTACTGTTAAAAATGCAAAATTTGGAATAGAAGGACAATGATGTGGACTTGGGAGCTAGAAAATGTTGAACAGCCCATGGAGGAAGGGGAAAAAGGTGCTTTGGGGCTCTATGAAGTGAAGTAGGTGAGGATAGCTGGGACTATAGGAGTGATAGTTATGGGATAATCAGTAGTCGTGAGGATGAGAGTTATCATAGGGTAGCTGTGGTACTGAATGCAAAATAAGGGATGAGGCTTAAATATTGAACAGGTGAGCAACAGGATACTTGTGGTAGAAATGAAAGCTAATGAAAGATTTCAAGTTTTCCCAGTGAATAGAATGTAGAAAGGCTTCTCGGGATTCCATCCGGGTTGGAAGGTCCATGACTGATGTTTCGGCTGCTTACTCTGCAGTCGTCCTCAGGGAAGTGAGATGCCGACTTTTGTGACACCCAACAAATTTTGTATTGGCCCTGAGGACTGTTTCTCAAAGGCGCAAGTCTGCAAGTTACATGTCGGAGTCATACAAATGTGACTTACTAGTGTTTCTCAAATGAGTACGGGAGACTTGTGAGTTCTCCTCAGTAAAGATAGACTTTATAAGAGAAAATGGCTGCCGTCATCCAGTCCATATTTAGCTATTATTCATAGCTTTTGATATTCCCTTTTTTTGAGTTTCTCTTGCCATCCTCAATATCCAAAGGGCATTCCCTCATTATTTGGTGTCTATAAATATGTGAATACTGGGAAACCATATTTTTAACTAACAGTTTACCTCAAAATATCTCATGCATGGATGAGTCTTCATCAAAACATGAACATCATAAGAAAAAGTTATTGATTCCATTGCATGAAGTGAAACATGAGCCTGAAATGATTGTTAGTTATCATTCTTGCATACCAAGATATCATATTGTGCTGTATTTTTGGTGGAAAAGTGTATGAAATGATAATGTTATATACTTTTGAGTACCTTCAAGGAATACTCCTGTCATAAAAACCACCTCAGAGTCAAAACATTTTTTAAGTCCTGAGTTGATGTGACAACACCAAACTACATCTCATTGCGTGGAAAAGCAATAAATGTGCTAAATGGAAAAGGAACCTTCTTAGGAACTCACTCTATGGGAAGGGACACCCCTTGACCAAAAATTTTGACCTGAGAGGGGATTATTTCTGGGGGATGAGGAGTGGGTTGGGTCCATTGTGTCAGTCCGATTCAGTCTGTGTTGGCATGCTTAAGGGTGGCGAAGCATGGGAATAAGAAAGGTCAGTCTGCAAATGAAGTGGCAAAATTGTCCTTGTTATTGGAATCTACTAGAATTAAGGACCGGACTCAAATATCCAGTCAAGTGTTCATCGACACACAGGAAACCTTTCCAGAAAGTAATGGGCCTTCGTCTTTTTAAGTTGCAGAAAGTCTATTACCATTGCTTTAAGAGGTTAAATCATGTCAAATCAAATATAAAAGTTATTCTTTGACTTTTACATTTTGGTAGCAACTAGCCCTTGCTTAAAGTGGTTCTATTATATAGGCAAGTATCACAGATTGTCATTGCACAGAGTGGTTGAGTTGTGTTGAATTAGATACCAAAACCATTCAATTATGCTTTACACGTTTGCTGCAGATGCTAAATTGGCCATTTTTTCCCCGTGGGTGGCAATTTTCATAAAAACGATGTTGATTGAGTAGTGTTTTTTATTAATGAACGTGACTTTGGTAAGGTTGAAAATGATGAATTCCACTAAATCCGAGAAAACAGAATGGCCAATATCGAGTAATTAATAGATTCCCCTTGTGGGTATGCAACCACTGTGCACACTGTGAATTTCTTATATGTACAACTAAAATATCTTCAGAATACACTCGTCTGCAATATTTTTTAGAGATGAAGGTAGATGAAATATTCATTGGATTCTAGTGAGAAATAGAACGTGATTGCAGTCATGATTTTGATTTTGTGGAAAAAATAAAATATTTCATTATAGCTTTTATCACTTGCTTTTAATTTTTCTTACATAGCCTTCACTAAATCCTTCCTCTGCTGTAATTCCCTGCTTTGGTTTTACGACTTCGGCAACAATATGCATCGGTAGGGCAGTTGGGTCTTTTCTACGAATAGAAAAGGGTCCGGATACCTGAGGGCGGTCGTGAAAACCCTACGCACCCACCAGGAAATCCTCTACCCTTGTGACGTATGGCCCAGCCACTGGGACCCCACGCCAAACAGTGGCTTACCCTCTCTCACTCCTTCACGAGTGAGATTTATTGGGATTTCCTTATCTAGAGGTTGGCGACCAGCCTCTCCGTACGCGTCCCACCTGACCTCATGTCTTACAAAATGCAAGATATGAGTTCAGCTTTTAAATATTTTGTAACGTATCAGAATATGATGAGGAAATAATCATAAAAAGAGATACTAAGATGGGGACGAGAGATGGGTATCGTTGTGTTAGATAAGTAGCATTCTATCACCTTGGATAGGCATACCCTCTCTGTACCTCACCTAGATGACAGGGGAAAATAGGAATACATTGTCAAGATAGGAGACTCATCTGGACCTTAAGAATTACCCAGCGGGCACTGGTGTGGGTGCCTGACAGAGAATTAGGGTGGGCAACTATTGATTGTGAGGAGAAGAAGGGCTGCCCATTGTCACCTTTGCTTTTCAACATAGGTGCCAAGGAGATGGTAAGAGAAGCATGGGCAGAGCTCTTTGTTAGAGTGAGAGTCAAAGGAGAAGACCAGCTGATAAAGTCCAATAAATTCACTGACAATTAGGTGTTGGTTGGTAGATCATGGAAGGGATTGCAATTTGTAGTCGATGCTGTAGAAATTCAGTGCTGGAAACGTGGAAGTAGGTGGCCATAAAAGTAGGTGGGCACAAGCTGTAGGAAGTATAGCATTTTAATTGGGTTGTACGCTAGAAGAAAACTGGTTAAGTAGCATTGACATTTGGTGGGGAATTGAATTAGGGAAGAAAGAAATCATCTGCACCTATTCATTGCCCTCGAAGTTACCTCCATGGTGGGTAGCATTCTGAAATAGGAGGCAGCTGATGACATTGACCTTGAATAAGAATGCGAAGAGGAGGCTGGTGAAGGGGTAAGTGTGAAGTATGGTGTAGTATGGGGCAGAAACTTGGACTTTGAACAAGGGTGATGAGAATCAACTACAGGCTTTTGAGGTGTGGCTGTGGTGGAGGATGAAGAAGATGTAGTGAACTTAAAGGAAGAATAATGTTGTGGTTGTTGTTATGGTTGGTGAGGCAAGGATATTTCTGAATGAGATTAGAAGGAAGCTAAGTATATTGTTGGGATTTTCATTTTGCAACGTGTGCTTATCATAGTATGATACCTAGGTAATGTGGGGCAAAGAATTGCTTAACTGTTTTGCTGCGGCCTGGGCTCCCGATCATGAGGCTTACATGTGGCCGAAAAGTGAATCGCCCATGCATAACTCTTCCTTGAGTAATATATTCCATAGAAGAAAGTCGTGTTATACATATTTCTATCTGTTTTTAATTATTTGAAGATTAAGAAATATTTAAAACATTTTCTGTGTATTGTGTATTTAAAAGCAATCAACAGCTAGTGAGTAACTATGAAGCGCTCCATGGAGCCCGAGCATAAAAGTGCGTTCACAGCAGCCTGCTGTGTGAATGTACAAGTACGTTTGCAGCAGTGAAAGGGTTAAGGCAGTGATATAGGGAAGGATGTTGGGTTAACAGGGAAGTTTGAGAAAGAGAATAGGTTTTATGGATGGGGTGAAGAAGGGTTGGACTAATGCTGAGGTGAAGAAAGGAACTTTTTCATTTATAGGAGCCTCCATTACTTACCTGTAGATTACTAAGTAATAGTAATCTCTTTCACTCATGATGCTATGGAGAGTATTTGCCAAGAAATTCATCACGGCTAGGTCAATTAGACTATTTTCTGAAAGATTGCCTGAAACATCTATTTCTGCCAGAGGTCTGTTGTGGTGGAAATATGATATCCCTCTTAGTAACTTTAGCAAAACATATTTAGTTGCAGCTCAAATTCAGAGGGGTGATCCTGTGTTTCATCATTAGTGCTGTTGACCCTGTCTGCAAATTTCAGACAGTACCTTCAAATAATGGTAACTATCTCAGAATGTTTTGCTGAAGTACTTCTGCTGAATGTCCACTCCTCAAGGTTGATTTATCATAAAAAGAACAAATGGATACTGAGATACTTAGATTTTTTCAGGCGATGCTTGGGCTGTAAATCTCTGTACATATTTAATAATATATCATATATTTTTGCAAGCTGTTAGAGAAAATACCATGGGTAAATTTGGATATATGTGTTGAATGATTAGCTTATAATTGATCTATAAATTGGTTATAGACAATAGCCAATCCATTTCAATTTCTTGTTGCAAAATTTGAATTGCCTAACTATTACACTTCCTGATACTTAACTCACCAAAGCTGTCCCCTTGATGACTTTTGCCTCATCACCAGCTTTGTGAATGGTTTTTTATATTCATATTTCTTTCTCTGGATGACAAAATCGAAATATCATTCTCTTTTGGTTGCTATTTGCACTGTCTCAACCATTCTTTCTGAAAGAAGTTTACTTCCTGTACAGAAAGCTTATCATTGTCCTTGTAGCCAGAAATTTTGCTTGCTCCAAAATGTCTCCACCTCATCACACACTGCTGTTTTTAGCCTCATGGTCAGCTGTAAGGTTTGATCTGAAATTATGCAAAATCTCTCTTCAGGTTTAGTATTTTACTTTATGACATTATCTTACTGCAAAGAAATGCATTGCAAGACCTGTCATCATAGACCCATAGTTTTGTGCAGAAGGTGAATGTGCTGTCAGACAACACAATGGTGATGACATAACTTCCTCATTGCTTGACAAAGTTGGCCATTGTATCAAGGGATGCTGTAGTCATCTACATGGTTGATTCTGTAGCAGCTTAAGAGAATTACAGTGAAGTAAATTGGATAATTGACTATAGTCATTTTTCGAGGTTTTTTGCCCTTTGGTTCAAGATTTGTCATTGTGCCTGAAGTGGTCCACTGTTTTAATGGCATAGTTAAGAGAAAGGAAATAAACACATTTTTCATTTTCACTTTGGCCCGAGCTGTGGATTTTAGTTGACTCTTTCAGTTGTGAAGAAGATTTATACTTTTAATTGACTCCACTTTATCTCAAAGAATTGCAAATTTTTCCTGGAGGCCATTCTATTAATGGTTGCAAAATTGATAGGGAGACAAGAGAATTGTATCATTGTATGGCCATTGACGTTAAAAAAATATGCAGCATTCTGGGTATGAAAAGAAATAAGCCTGTCACCAGGAGCCTGCAAATCATCGTCAAGGAAAAAGGTTCATTCTTTGAACCACTTTGTCCTGTCCATGCTAGCATAAAACACCCGACGACACATCAGTCCTAGGATATAGTATGCCAGTACCATATGCCAGACGCCTATTATTTTGCTTAGTAAATGAAAGCTTGGTCGTTGTGAGTCTAAGATTCTGTGTGAATATTTTTTGGAGACTGTATTGGTAAGAAAGGTAAGAATTTCTTAGATGACTGAATGTGCTATGATAGTATCAGTAGTGGTGTTGATTCTTATTGGTTAGTGCTTCTATTATGGTCATGGCTGTTGTAATCACTATTGTAGATAAATATTAAGGTTTTGAGTTGGAATATCAATGAAAAAAAATCTTTACATTTAACTTTCTAACATTAGTCATTAAACTTATGCCAAGCTGATGAGCTGGAAAATTTATCTTTAATAGTTAAAAATAGTTTTGCTTTATTCAATATGGAAAAATTGCCTTGTTGGGCAGCAGCAAAAGTCAAAATTTACAGCTTGTAGTGGCTACTGGACCTCTAGTAAGAATTACCTATAAAGTTTTCATGTTAGTGATGCTTTTTGTCATGTTGTTCATGATTTGAGCTTGGCTTTGATGAATCCTTGATTGATGAAGTGGTGATATGAGTATCACGACATGTTATGTGCTGGAATACACTGGTCTCACATTACTTATTTGCATCCTTTTGTTTTCAGCTCATAACTGAGACAGCTCTTCAGGAGCACCAAAGTGATCTGATGATTCGTGTTCTTGGGTACACTATTGATGAAGAAACAGCCACTTTAACGAGGCCATATCTTCCTGTGACTGCATTGATGACGAGGACCACGAAAAAGTATTTGGATATCAAGCAATTGATTCGAGTTGCATTTCATGAAATATTAATCATCGCCCCGGAAGTTGAATTTCCAAAGTGGGATCAGGCTAGTGGGCCCTACTCTGGCCCATCTACATCGAGAGGTCCCACATCTCCAATGTATGCGAGAGACTTGTATCAACCTTCTACGTCTCGAGCAGTAACACCACCACCACCACCACCTCCACGGCGTAGTTTCAGTTTATTTGATGAAGATGAAGATGATGAAGTGTGCGTGAAAGTCAGCTAAGAATTCCACTTTATATCTAGGTTTCAATATAGTCTTAGTTTTGTTTTGGCTATGGTTTTTACCATAATTTTGCAAACTGTTAACAGTAATTCAGTGTTGATGGTTGCCAATCTGTTTTATCATTCACATCAGTATTTGGGAAAATAACTCATTCAACTTATAAACTTCATTGTTTTAATAATTCTCATTTAAATACTAATGGAAATGAAATAGCCTAGTAATATATTTTTTTGATCTCTTCAGATCATCGCACAGACTTGCAGCAGCTTTGGCTATGGTGATGGTGCACTTGGAGCATAAGCCAAAAGCTTTGGAGAATAATTTCTTTAAACTATTAGAAGTATATGAAAAGGCATTACATGAAGAGAGAGTAAACCCTAAGGTAAATGTTTTAAGATCACTTTATTATTATGATAGTACATTTCAATGGAGAAATTGCAGATTTTTTGAAAAAAATAGAGGTAATAGAGGATGATGAATCTTGCCCAACGCAAGAAACCTGAGGCATGAGTAACGTTTAGTTTCCGAGATATAAATTCTCAAAGTTGTCAAAATTCCAAGGGCGCGAAAAACGGGTGAAAAGGGAGGCGTGGTCAGATCGGGCAGGTCTGACATCACACCTGTCGTTCGGAGGCCGCAGCAGAGGCAGGCCTGGCATTGTCTCAGGGACTCCGGGCGGTGTCACCGGGGACTAAGGGCAGGAGCGCTATGCCTAGAACGGTGGAGTATTCAATGGATTCAAGCACGCAAACATCTATGCTGCTATCAACGATGGAAATTCCACTTCCAAAGTAACAGAACCGAAGCGAAGTTTAACCATATACATTAATTTAAAGTCGCATGTTATCGGCATTGTCAGAACTTCTTACACTGTAGAGACTTGTTTAGGCTGCTAACGACACAACTTTTTTCTGAAACAGGAGAGAAACGTGGGAAAAGTGTAAGATTTTTTCTCCCATTCGCCTGGGTTCGCAATAAAATTGCAACTATAGGATTTCTTTCCACTACTTTACCTGTCATTGCATTTATTTTTGTGACATTTTGAGGAATCGAAACGGGGACCTCGGGAGAGAGAAAGTTAGTTTCCATTCATTTAACATTCCAGTTCATTACAAATGTAGGGCATGATAACACAGTATTTTTTTTACCTTGTTACGCATATTGCAACTTGGGATTTCATCTTACGTTCACGGCATAATGCGGCATGATTTCAAATGATAATCACATAGGCATGTCAAGTAAAAAATGACTCCGCAATAAGCGCATTTAGTAAAGTTATCACCAAATGCTTTGCATCTGCACGAACGCTGCTCGTGTGGGTAACATAATTTGTCACATATGTTGTCGAACATTAAGGTCTTCCGGGTTTTCAACCGCGTTGGTTGATTGTGCAAGGAAAACACTCCATGATCCTTCGATCCACGTTTCGCTTACATTAAATACGTCGTTTTAAATGAACCTCTTCACAAACCTCTGCTTTTACATACCCTGTTATTAACTCTCTCACGTCAGAAAATTCTTCATGGTGAGTGAAAAGTTGATTAACAAATATCAGCATTCGAGTATTATTGCTAGGAAATTAAAAGTGAATACGTCGCTTTACGATAAAAATTATATCTTTGTCTATTGTTAACACTCTTCAAATGGACTCATGACCGATCAGAGCTCTCTCTCTTCCCTAAAATGTATTCTTGGATTACAAAATGTGCGGCCTACGACACACCTTCCACCTATCAAGTGTAAATCCAGGCGAACTATAGAATCCCAAAATTTGCTACTAGTTGTACTCTCTTTGAAGGGTTAGTTGAAGATCCAAGTAATAGTTAGAAAGTTAAAAATGATGCAGTGGCGGTTGTACCTGTTCGGGATTGGGAATTCTTCTTTATTTCTGAAACATATTAAACCGAAAAATTATGCAGTATGGCCACGATCCTGTACTACACTGGAGTCCTGTGCACCCAATGCCTTAACCCACACCACCACGGCAAATAATTATGTTACGAGCGTAAAACTGTTGTTCATTTCGCATGAGCCGATGCGTAAACAGTCACCATTAAAATTGCATCATATTTACACCCAAAATTGTGCCAATGCATGAGCTCGTGGACATAAAAAAGCTCCTGTTATGATACGGATAATTTGTCCATGCATCTATCTATCAACGTATATACTTGCAAGGACATGCATCGTGTGAACATGTCTTAATGCGATGAATTGAAGATGAGCCAAATTCTTGAGTTCCCTACAATTTTCTCGTGAACCTGGGCCTATGGGAGAAAAAGCAGTGACCCTTTTTCTACATCTATCCCCAGTCACAAAAAAATTAAATTTTTGGCATCACCTCACCTCTCCGTAGGTCTCGCGATGTCTCCTCGTGAGAGACTTTGCTGATCATAAGGCTAGACTCACAATTTTTTGCCGTTACTTTATGTTCTAAGAATATTTTGCACTTCACTGTGCATACATTTTTCAATATTTGCTATCGAACGCGTCCTATTGCACTATCGATGTCATACTTCCTCATGGAACTGCAATAAAATTTTACAATCGAACTTTTCGAAAAGATCACATTTCTAATAATGTCGAAATAGTGCAATAGATTTTTCAAACAATTCATGTATTAATTTATGGGGAAAATCACAGTAAATAATTAACGAAGTGATTTAACAGTTTGTGTTTCCGACTGTGTTTAATGTCGCATCTCATTATAAGTACTCCATCATCACTGGAGCGTCGACTTCATAGGCAGATTATCTGAGTTGGCACAAACTTCCATGCGGATGAAACACTAATAAATCATTAAAGTTTTGCACACCAAAATACATATATACTTTCCGAAACTCAGACACAATATTTTAACGAAATATCACGAGGCTAAAGATAAATGAACGGTAAGTGAGCGGTGATACTCGCCGAACTATTCGCCGGTATCTTGTATGTCTCATACGATAGACGGCAGGTGTGACGTCACACGTATCACTTCCAAAATGGTGTGCAAAAAGCAGCGTTTGAAACGACATCATCTTTTCCATTGACTTTCCATGGGTTGCTCAGATGAAAGGAAAGAATATGTAGGAAACATTTTTGGTTATCTATATGATGCATGAGTTAAACCAGCTGTAAAAAAACCTTGTAAGTTCTCCATTATGAGTTGCATATTAGTAAGAATCTACTTGGAATTTATATTATTAGACTTGGCCTGGCTATAGTGTTTAACTATCCATTTTTGAGCATTGCACTGTGAACTGCCAACCCTGGAACTCCCATGAACATTTTTTTCTTAGAAGAGAAGCTTTGATGAAGCTCTGTGTTCATCTGGCATGGGATAAGGCTAATGCCTTTTCTAGGTTGGCTGTGTAAATGAGTTCAATTGTTTGCAGTAAACCCTAGAAAAAGGCACTGTTCCTTAGTTTTATCCTCTTTAACCCGTACTTGCATTACTATTTTGCTTCTGTAATATTTATCCATTGCTTCATATGTACCATTTTATTCCTTGGGCTCTTAAAATGTTTCTCCTCTTTTTTGAGAGTCTTTCATCATTATAAAGTAGAGCATCGATAGAAGAGTAGTAGAACATCAATATACAGTAGAACCTGTTGAGGACTTTGCTCCTTTGCACATTTTCCTCCTCAGCACGTCAATTTCTCACGGTCCTGGTGCAATTGGGACGGAATACAGGTGAAATTATTTGGTTACTACATTGTAAATACTGGCATTTTCCTGGTTAGTATGTTTAATAACTTACCGAAAACAACCTAGATTTCCTTTTAAAATATATTGAAGCTGTGTAAACAACCGAAATTCCTGATTTAACTTATTATGCATCAAGCCTTAGCATTTTAATGCTCATCAGTTTGCATTTCTCTAGTTTTGTGACGTGACATAAAACAATAGGTGGCTAACAGCTAGAGTGTAGGTCTTGAGTGGGCAGTCGTTTGTATTGCACGAGTTGTAATTGTAAGGAGAGTTAAAATAGAGAGTAAGGGAGTTGTGATATAGATTACAACTGCAGGAAAAAATATAAATGCTTGAAGAAGTTGGCAGAAATCCACAAACAAAGTGAGTAGAATTGGCATGAAGGTTGAATATTCTTGCATCCACTTTAAGCACGATTGTCAGTTATCGCTAAAAAATGCAAAGTGGTCCTTGTGATGAAAAGCGAAGCACTTTCGCGATGGGAAATTTCCATAATTAGAAGTTGTTCTACTTAAATGGTGCACACTAGCACAAAATTCAAACATCTAATGGGTCCATCATTGAAGGAAAGGTGTTGCGTTTGGCTGAATAAATGGGCATAGAAAATTTCCTTGCCTCCAATGGTTGGATCAGTGGTTTCATAAAGAGACATGGCTTAGTTTATAGGTGTGTGTGAGTCAAGGCAGCCAGTGTTAACCTTGATGTTGTAGCAACCTGGAAGAAAACAAGCCTGTCTAAGTTGCTTGAAGGTTACAGTTCTGATGATGTTTACAAAACCAATGAAACTGGTTTATTTTCCACTTATTACCAGATTGAACATATACATTTTAAGGAGAAAGGTGCCATGGGAGAAAATTAAATAAGGTGAAGCTGGAGGTCTCTTGTGCTGCAGTGAGAGTGGAACTTGATGCCACTTGGAAGCTGATCTGCATCTACATACTACCCTGCGAGCCACCGCATGGCCATGTGGCAGGGGGTGTCAAGTCACCAGCCATGTAAAGATGTAAGGTCTTGGCAGGTAAAATGATGATGTGTATTATGGGAGTGTATTTAGTGGAGGTCAGTTTTTACTGTGGTCTCTTATTGTGCGCAGAAAGAACTGAATCAGATTTTATGTAGTGAGGCATCATTGTAATATTCTCAGTGTCGCTCTGAAACATACCAGTTCTGAATTTCTCAGTCAACCTAAGCCTAGCATGTAGCCTCTGAGTCTCTATTGGCACCTACCTTAATCCCTCTACAAGTTGTGAGACACTACAGTAGCAACTCGAGAATACGAAGTTGACGGGACCAAAAGATCGGCACTTTGTATTTTTGAGTTTCATATGTTTGAACATTTAATAAATCGAAAAATATTTCCCCTGCCCCCCCTGACTTTTCTGGTCTTTTTGAAAGTTTTAAAACGATTTTTAGTCGTCATTTGAGACAACATTTGAAATAATGCCTTTATATCATAAGCTATGCGTCACAAACGTTCGTAAATCACCTCTTAGTTCCCTATGCAAATGATTTTTAGTTAGCAATCATTTTATTTGAAAAATTTTTGTCCAGTTTAGAAGACATATATAAAGCAAGTTCTGCATTTTATATGAGACTCTAGATTTTTTAATCTGTGGCTAATCAGGACGTGCAACTAGTATGGGGGTTTATAAGAGGCATTTGTTTCTAACATCTACGCAGTTAAGATGGTAGCTGGCCCGACTTCACTTCCAATCACCCTTTCTTTGTCTCTCGATCATAGGTAAATTGAGCTAAGGACTCATTCCATTTACAAAATCCTTCACAGATCAGAATTTGTGGTTTTTTCCTCATCACCTGCTGGATATACGAACTTGAGAAGAAATATTATTTCGTTTTGATTACTAATCGTTTAACAACAAAGTGGGCGTGATCCGGACATTTCCCATATCTTTGTCAGCTCGAAGTATAATTAGTTTCTGGTTCTAAATGGTGAGATTTTTGGACTGATGGAATAAATATGTGAAGGTCATGGAGAATGATACCAAAAACATAGAACCTCAGATCACAGTTTGTAGAGAATGAACGAGCCCTTCAACTGCCACTCAGGAAATGCCTTCGCTTGCAATGACGCCACTTTAATCCAATTCTGATCATTGTTTCTAACATCTACACAGTTAAGATGGTAGCTGGCGCTAGCTTTCTTCCAATTGCCCTCTTTTATCGCTCCATAATAGGTAAAAAGAGCAAAGGATTCAGTCCATTAAAAAAATCCTTCTGTCATTATTTCAGGTTTCTTCCTTGTAGCCTGCTGGATATACATATACACATGGGAAGAAATATTATTTCGTTCTAAAGCCAAATGGTTTCACTGACCATTTAAGTTCAAGACACATTAACTCATGACCAAGTTCCTTTTTACTTTGATGATTTATGCTTATAGTTCTATTCTGTAAAATATTAATCCAGTAAATAAATTAAGCGTTTATAATTCTTTTATCCTTTTATGCATAATATTTCACATGATGGGTGTTATGTTGAATGCCTTTTTTTCCAGTAGTGTCCTTATATGCCAACTTTGGTAAGCTAAAACATGAAAGCTAATGAAATACCTCGTTTTTAATAATGATATCCAAATCACTACACGATTTTTTAAACTTTTTATCCACAATAGTGTGAAAGAGAAACTTCATTCCAAATGAGCACCATGGAGATATTCCAGATCCAGCGTTCTCTATTCCATTATTTAGTTATTTTCTTTTTTCTCTGCGACTTGCACCTTCTATACTTGACTGAGCTGTGGAGCATAGAACTCGAAAACGAAATAAGATTTAACTGTTTGAAGCACAACTTTGTAAAATTAACTCAAGGGGAACTTCGGAAGAGGTAGGGGTCCTGGAAAAAACCTGCTGCAGCAGAGGCTGAAACCTAACTCCTCTCTGTGGTAAAATCCTGATAACGACAATTAGTTTCTTCCCGAGTAGTATTCCGTACTTAGGTCCTTCTAAACGTTGGGTGATTTTGAAATAGAGTGCATCAGGATCCAATTCATGACCATGCTGTGTCATATCTGCATATTAAAATGCTTAGGACTCATAGTTACTCATGCCTTCACAATGAAATCTGATTCAATTGGTTATTTATCTCGTGGGAATCGGGGATAGCATTGATGATGGATCAAATGTAATCTATCAAGACCTGGTTACTCAACGGATTCACTGTAGTAATTCATGGATGAAAATGGGTTCCAGTAAAATTTAATGGAGTTACCCCAACAACATCTTGGAATATAGTAAACACGTTCGCGGCGGATGCTAAATTTGCCGTTTTTCCCCCGTGGGGAGCAATTTTCATAAAACCGATGTTGTTCGAATAGTGTTTTTTATTAATGAACATGACTATCGTAAGGTTGAAAATGATGAATTCCACTAAATCCGAGAAAACAGAATGGCCAATATCGAGTAATTAATTGATTCCCTGTGTGGGTATGCAACCACTGCTCATGCTGTGAATTTCTTATACGTACAACTAAAATAACTTCAGAATACACTCGTCTGCGATATTTTTTAGAGATGAAGGTAGATGAAATATACATTGAATTCTAGTGAGAAATAGAACGTGATTGCAGTCATGATTTTGAGTTTTTGGAAAAAATAAAATATTTCATTATAGCTTTTATCACTTGCTTTTAATTTTTCTTCCATAGCCTTCACTAAATCCTTCCTCTGCTATAAATCCCTGCTTTGGTTTTACGGCTTCGGCATCAATATGCAGCAGGAGGGCAGTTGGGTCTTTTCTACGAATAGAAAAGGGTCTGGATACCTGAGGGTGGTCGTGAAAATGATTTTCTATGTCCCGCCGGAAAATCCTCCACCCAAGTGACGTAGGCACCAGATGGCCCAGCCGCTGGGACCCCATGCCAAACAGTGGAGGGGACGGTGGTCATAGCCCAGCTGGTACTTTTGAATCTATATTTTTCTATCTCGGCATGTGAGAACCCCAGCTCCTGGATTATTTTCATCTGAGTAAGCGAAGATGATGCTTCCAGTTTTATTGCTGGGAGACCTTGTACAGCTACATAACATAATCATTTGACTTGTATTGGCCGTGGGTGGGCAAGCCTTTCAATTCTCCACTTATTTCTACTCTGAATAGTAGCTTCTTCGGAAATATTTTTATGATTTCCGACTGTGCAGCTGTACGTGCCTTGTTCATTCCTACCAGTCTCTACCAATAGCTCTTTCTCAATTTTCTAACTTCCTTGTTATAGGACAATCTTTTTCTCCCTCTGCCACAAACTTACCAAACATTACTCTCGAAAATTTTGGGCAATTCTCAGTCTTGGCTGAAACATGAGTGACCCACAAGATACAATAGTTTTTGTATGTCTTATTGTAAAGTGATTTCTTTTCATTGAAGTGGTAGAATATCAGTAAAAGTCATGGGAGATTCAGATACATCACTCTTTAGTAGGGATGTGCGAACACCAGATTTTCAACTTAGGTCGAGTTCGAGTTGATCATTGCTAAAAAAATCGAGTTTCAAGTTGAGTTGAATTTGTGTCAATGTTACATTTTATGTTTTTTAGAGAGAATTTGTTTGAGAAGTTGTTAAAGCCTCATTTAATTCAAGATTTATTTCCTAATTTTCATCAATTCAACAGATAGAACAAAATACTTAATTTTGAAATTTTACCAAGCTTACTTAAACGTTAAAAATGAAACATAAGATATGATGATTTTTATAATATTTTATCATTCATAATGCACAAGAACTATTTATAAATAGAAATATTTATATTAATTAATATTTGTATGTATTAGAGAACAACTCTAATGTTCAATAGCAACATTAATATCTCTTGTAAGAAAATAAATGTTACTTTTTTTAGAGTCACTTCAATAACTTTTAATGTAATATAGCATATTTTAAAAAAATGACCTTTTGAAGAAAAAAACTAAACTTAAATGAATTCAAACAAAAATGTTAATTTGGAAAAGAAACCATAACCAATCATTTGCCATTATTTAAAACAGTAAACATGCTTTCACTATTCTTGGTCACTCAATACAGTAGCAACTCGATAAAATGAAGTACGATAATATAGAGTTTCAATTTTACGAAGCAAAACTTTTGGTCCCGACAAAAAGCCTATGCTAAATACATGGCGCTATTTGAAAATACGAAGTTTTGAAAATATGAAATTTTCGAAAATACGAACCTCTGACACAGTCCCCACAGAGAAACTGAGTTCGTTTTTACAAACCTTGAGGGGAAATCACGTCAGATAAGCACTCGCCGACGTAGACACCTAACAAATCAGCATTGCTGAATATAATCGATTAATGTTGTATAATGCGTGAATTTTAGTGCGTTTATCTCTTACAAGTGCCTGAGTCACACTGTTATTTATCAAGTTTTAGTCATGGATAATTTAGCGAGTGACGGGGAAAATGTTTGCTCATGGCAAATTTTCCCGTATTATAATTTTGTTTTAACTGTTAGCTGCATTTCCATGAAGTATACAATTCTGTTTTGGTTATAACTTATGTGTGTCACCTTGTACCAACTCACTGCCATGTGCTATTAGCGGCAATTTTCATTCATTGAGCGCTTGAACTGAAAATTGTGTGATTAAATAATAGGAAATAGGACTAGGATACCTGTCGCAGTTACTATACCTAAATCAATGGCTTCACTATGAATAAACCCATGTTTACTCCTGCCATTGTCCATATTTCTCGAGACAATAGAAAAAAAAACTTTCCAAGAATTTAGGAGGGTATAGCTGTCCCCACAATTGATATAATTTTGCATTAAAACAGTTTATTTCTAATTATGAAACAGATGACCCAATCAGGGGAGTGGCTCAACAATATAACATTGTAATGTACTAGCTGTGCTTGACCAGCGTAGCAATGCTTGGTTCAAAATCGGTCCCTAAAAGAATTTGAGACCTATATCCGTTGCAAAATTCCGTCTCCCAAGTTTGAAGACTGATATCTCAAAGACAGCTCAATCGATTTTAAAATGAATGCACTGAATCAAAGCGTGTTTATTTCTGTGTTTAGTGATGATATACAAATTATTTTACCATTTATATTGATTTCAATGTGTGCTAAAAAACAGAATTTTAGGGCATTTTTCCGGGTACCAGATGGATGCATCACATTTACGGCTTCGTAATAACAACATGGATCAAGTTATCAGAATTTTCTTCAAAAATATTGTAGCAAAGATCTTTTTTAAGAACCATAAGAAGTTTCATATTATTTAGTGCATTAGTATTTTAGTTATTGATGAAATTGCAAGACTGCTTTATTTCCCGTTCTGCGAATCCCTGAAAATGACCGTTTGGATCTTCTACAAGCTATTTTGTTCATCATCATGAATCCACTTATAAAATCTTAAACGAATTCGTTGGTTAATCAATGTCCATTAACATTTATTTTGGAAAAAGAGTGCGCTGAACAGCCAGGAGCATGTCCGGAAGAGAAAGGGAGAGGCATGCGCTGTTGCTCAGTCAGAGGGTTGTCCATAAGATGCGCGAGTAATTGCCTACTGCAAGCATTTACTGGTGGGGGAAAACTAATTCGCTCGTAGTAACATAATGTAGTAAACGATAAAAATTGCTGCATCCACCAAAGTGTAACCAGAGGCATTTTTTAATCGCTTCCCATCAACTTTGTTAACACATTTCTCGGCTTCTCGATGAAAGAAACAAATAGCGCTTAAAACCATCCTCAACTCCGTCTCCGTAAATTTGGCACGAAGAGGCATAGTGACGGTATGTTTCCACACATCTCAAATGACACTGATGACATTCTTAACAATGACCCTTTCTGCCACAATTTACCGACTCCTAATGAGTCCTAATGACTCATGCACAGTGATAGGACAACTGGTTTTCTCCTGGTAACTGGTTTAGGAACTGGTATAGGAAATAGCAAGAAATCGAGTGCAATTATTAAATAAAAATGCAAACAAAGAGACCACTTCACCAAATCTTATTCCACGTACAAATAAATTACATACTTTTTAACCCAAATTATGTCTTACTGATATGATTCTGATCGACGTGATTGAGTAACTCTTAAACAATCTGCTTCGTTGCTTGCTTGACATTCCTCGCTTGTTTGAGAAGCTCGCTTGCCAAAACTCATTAGTTGAAGTGACTCACGCTTTACCTAGTGTACAATGGTTTTAATAATTCAGAATCCTTGGTGGGCGCGCGCACAACAATTAACCGAAGTTTCATCACAATCTGATGAACGGTATTGGAACGCATAGAAGTTGAACAAACAAACATTTTTATTTATTAAACAAGACCTGTGATGATCCGCTAAGACACTTCAACCCGATGAAGCCGTCTTCCATGAAATATAATTTCATGAAGTATAGTTCTCTGCCTAAGTAAACCAGAAAACTGAAATCCTAAAATAAATTCCCCATGGAAGCCTTGTCTTTAATTTAATTCCAAGACGTTCTTGGGGTAACTTCATGAAATTTTACTGGACCAACTTTCATCCATTAATTACAATGGTGAATTTTTTGTGTAACCAGGCCTTGATACATTGCATTTGATATATCATCACTGTTATCCCTGATTTCTACGAGATAAATTACCAATTGAATCAGATTTTATTGTTATGGCATGAGTAACTTTGAGTCCTTGGGATTTGAACACGTTGCGTACGGCAGTGTTTAAATCCCTCGTACCCCTCTGTTCCGGCAGGTATTTAAACTGGAACACTTTAATATGCACTCCTCTCTTAGAAGTGCCATTGCTTCATAATTTATTAATAATTTTTAATGGAATTTTTTGTACTTACTCAGGTATGATGTTAGTAATCCTTTTTGGTGTGATACTGCAAGAAACAGGCTCCTTTGTGCAATGGGACACGGCAAAATTTACATATATATCTAGTTTCACTTCTCAATTTTTTTGACGAGCACACTTTGCACACCCGTGTATGATATTTTTTTTTCCCTATTCCAACTATGGGTTCGAGAGAATGCGTTGCCAAATCTCCCGAGAGCCTTGCTGGGTGATCTTCTTTGGGGGCCCGCTGCGTAGGCTCTTTCACATCTGTTTCCTTATCGCTGCTCGGCTCACCGGCGCTAGGCTCATCGCCTTGCCTTGGTCTCTCACTGCTTTCTGCCCACTCTTTTGAAATCCCGAGAAGAAATTGCTTGAATCTTATTTTGCTTTCTTTATTCAATGTTTTATACACCCGAAAGGAATTTAAAAGCGCACAGTTGATCAACCATAGTACAACTTTTTTAGACCACTTCATAGTTTTTCTTAGTATCGTGTAGTATGCTAAATACATATCAGCTCTGTCAATACCCTTCATGCAATCATTATACTTCACAATACAGTTGGGTTTCTTGACGACAAGCCCTGTTATGTTGTTTATTTTCCTTGCATTGCTCATGCTTGCATCATGAATGGTCGTGATCATCCTAACCTCCCGTTTATCTTTCCAATTCAGGAGTAGGACTTGTCCTTTTCGGCAAAAGGTGTATTCTCCTTTTTTCAATTTTTTTGATTCTTTCTTCAAAATGTCCGGAAGACCTCTATTTGCTCTAATCGTGCCACAAACTCTTGTTTTTTTGGCAAGAAGAGATTCTGCAATTTTAACGCTATTATAATAGTTGTCCTGATAAATGTGATGCCACTGGTTTAGGCTAGGTTTCAGCACTGACAGAATAGTTTCTTCAAGTTTTTTTCCCTCAGCTGCATAAATCTCCAGGTTGGAAATGTAACCACTCTCACTTTCACATACCATGCGAACATGCAGTCCATATTTCACTATCTTGGCTGGGTTGTATGTGCGGAATTTCAGCCTTCCTCTCCAAGGAATCATTGCCTCATCTAGAGATAATTCTTGTTTTGGCTTATAAACTGTCTGGCATTTGTCTACAATATAGTCTACAATTGGTCGTATTTTGAATAACCTGTCAGATGTTTTCTTTGAGTACAATTCATTGTTATTGAAATGCCATGCTTTCCAAATATATTCGAATCTGTTTCTTGACATCAATTGCCGGAATATAGGCGTTGAAATAAAAGGATCAGTAGTCCAATATTCTTTCAACGATGTTTTCCTTACTTGGCCCATGAGGATTATTATTGAAAGAAACTTCTTCATTTCAGGAACAGTAATGTCAGACCATTTTCCTGACTTGGGAGATAATTTGTATTTATCTTTATTCTGACTGTAGTACAGGTTGGACTCATCACACATCATTTGGAAGAAGTCATCACCAAGAAAAAGTTCCACAGCTTCAGAAATTCTATCAATACGTTTAGGCTTGATTTTTACACCAGGAGTACCTTCAAATTTCTCCAAAGTAACTTTTACATCTCGTTTTATCCATGTATCCAAAATTCCACTATCAGCAACTTCGTCCTCACTTATTTCCGAAGACTCACTGTCGCTAATTATGGAAGAATGATTGTTTCTTCTTTTCTTACTAACTGGAATGTCGCTATTATTTTCACTTTCACTGCTCTCTTCATTGGCCTCAACAGGTACATCAGATAAGTCATCAGCACACAAATCTGCTAAAATTTCATCTTCTCTCATTGTTTGCTTATTGGTATTTGAAGCCATGCCTCCGCAATATCACAAACTATGTAACTACAAGAGGAACTGTCATAAGACTAATATCCCAGGTTCGAAAAGAAATAAGGCACTGGTAAATGATCACACACATTCGTCTATAAGACCAGCCAACACATAAAAATCAGAAACAAAACTCAGGCAACGAAACCAACCGTATGAGCAAGGGTCTATAGGTCAACTGAAGTCAAACCACGAATGCCTCTTCCGAGCGCATCACATATCGGGAACACGTAGCCGACATAGGATAAGGAAAGCGAGAAATGCTAGGCTGTGTGTTTGTGAGAGGTCAGGGTCACTGATAAATCCCAGACGCTTAGCTTCGTGCCTGTTTCTCTATCCAGTCAAATGAAACTATTCCACAATTAGACTTGACTGTCTAGAAAACAAACTTCCAGTCGTATGCCATTTGACACCCCGACGGCGGAAATGCCTTCGACGGATGAAATTCTTGAGTCATGGAAATGGGAAATTTGTTGTCTTGAAAAAAATATGTTCAGGAGTATTTCATAACATGCATGGTGTTACTCTTGAGTAACTATTGTCAGTAATACCCAAATGACCACTCTCAACTTGAAATAAGTCTACATTGACGATTATTCCATCTATATTTCAGCATAAAGGATATTAAAATATCAACTAAACAATTAACATTGTTCTAAGAATCTCAGGTTATCCGTCAATCTAGTATTGTAAACGGAACACAGGTAAAGTGATTAATGCGTGAAAAACGCGAATGTGTGAAAGTAGCGGCTTTAAAAACATGACTTTATTTAAACAAAAAATATATGCAGATATTCTAAATTCATACAACTTATGCAAAAATAAATTATTAATGATAGTTGCCCGTTACATATAAAAAAAACTGATATAATTAAATTATATTGGCAAAATAAAAGGAGTCACCAGCAAAAACGAGAATTCTCGTTATCCGTCCTTAACGCATGGCTCAGGAAAAACGAAGATTCTCGTGATCCGTACGCAACGTGTTAATATGCAGATATGACACAACATAGGTATGAATTGGATCCTGATGCACTCTATTTCAAAATCACCCGGCATTTAGAAGAATCTAACCGTGGAAATACTACTCTGCGAAAACTTATCGTCGTTATCAGGATTTTTACCACAGAAAGGAGTTAGGTTTCAGCCTCAGCTGCGGTAGATTTTGTCCTTGACCCCTACCTCTTCCAAAGTTCTCGTTGAGTAAATTTTACTAAGTTACGCTTCAAACAGTTAGCCCTATTTTTTTTTTGTTATTTATGCTCCCCGATAAAGTCAAGCATAGAAGACATAAGTCGCAGAGGGGAAGGAAAATAACTAAATAATGGAATGGAGAATGCTGGATCTGGAATATCTCCACAATGCTTATTTACGATGAAGTTTCTCTTTCACACTATTGTGAATAAAAAGTTCCGAAAATCAAAGAGTGATTCGGTTGTCACTTTTTAAATACAAGGTACATATTTCATTAGCTTCTATGTTTTGGCTTACCGAAGTTGGCATATAAGGACGCCATTGGATAAAATGTCATTCAGCATAATACCTACGATGTGAAGAGATTATGTGTAGAAGGGTAAAATAACAATGAAACACTAAAATATATGCCACTTCTTCCACATGTTTAATTTCTAAGGTACAATGCATTTCAACTGTCAAGCCATCATCAGGTACCTATTTTTAGTGTTTCATTATGATATCTTTCCACCACGTCTCGCCGGACACAGTTACGTTCAGGTAAAAAAATAATCGCTTACTTTATTTCCTGGATTAATGTTTTGCTGAATAGAACAATAAGTGTAAATCATCAAAATGAAAAGCAACTTGGTCATGAGTTAATGTTTCTTACTCCTCGCCTAGATTACTAGATAAAAAATCCTCGCCTGCCAAACCGAAGGTCGCGGGTTCGAGTCCCGCCGGGGTAGGATATTTACACCTCCCTGGGCATGGTTGTGAGTGTTCGTCATAATTGAGTTAATTGTAAGAGAGGACTGTACTGGCCTAAATTCGCTCGAAATAAAAGACAAATTATTATTATTATTATGATTATGTTTTTTACTTCTGTAACTTTCCCCTCCGAGTCCCCGGCTAACATCGGGTTTCGTTGCCGTCATAATAGCCGAGAACTCGAGAGGGGGGGTGCAGAGTCGTAGCCGCTTCCGATTAACCCATTGGATCAGTGGCTACGCTGCGTTCGGGTCGTGCGCACGGAGCAGACGGAGCGACCCCAAGAGGACGGCCTTCTGCATGCGGGCTGCAAGTGATTCCGCCTGTGCCACGCAAGCAGGAGTACACTTGATGCTCTGTATCAGCGAGCCCTTGATTCCACCAAGCACACCTATGACTAGGACTACTAGTTTTACAGAGTGTCCCAGGTACATCTGCCGAAGTTCGAACAGCAGGTCTTGATATTTCGTCCGTTTTTCCGCCTCTTTCGCGTCCAAGTTCGTATCGGCCGGAGCCGAAAACTCGATTACGAACATGGAACGAGATTGGCGGTCGAGGAGAACGATGTCAGGCTTGTTCGCCTCCAACTGCCTGGTGGTGGGGAATGAGTAATTCCACCAGATTTTTGTTTTGTCGTTCTCCACGACGGACTCAATATCTCCAGGGGCATAGGGCAGCACATGGACTTCGTCGATGCCGTAATGATGTCGAAGGTGGAAATACAACACTCGCAGAGCTGCATTGTGCCTAGTTAAATACGCTGATTGCGCATAATAAATGCAGCCAGAGAGAAGGTGACTCAAAGTCTCCGGCTTGGCTCGGCACGCTCTGCATCTCGTGTCCGTCACCTCCGCCTTGAATATCATTCTGCGGTACACGAGAGTGTTGATGACACCATCCTGGCACGCGAGAACGAAACCCTCTGTTTCGGACCTGAGACCCGCGGAACGAAGGAAGGCAAACGTCAGCTCCTTCGATAGCCCATGTTTTTCCATGTTTCGGTAGAAACCTCAATGCATGGGCTTATCGGTGTGCGTCTTGAGCAAGGTCTTCTGCTCAGCCTTTTTGACCTCGAGCTTTAAGACGTCTGCCCTCAGTGACACGATTGACGTGCCACTGTCGTTACCGTCGGATGACAGGTCAAAGTCCAGACCGATTTCGTCCGCTGCCCTCTTCGCCGCCTGGAAGAGGAACGCCCCCACCCCGGCACCTTCGTGCTCCCTTACGAGAGTGAGCAGGGGGTCCGTGCTGTTGAACACACGTCAAACTGTACCCAAAACAACTCTGTTATGTAGACACTCCAGGCTCAACAGACCTCTACCGCCTACACTGCGAGGGAGATACAATCTGGCGACGGAAGATTTCGGATGAAGACTTCTATAGATGGTCAGAATCTTCCTCGTTCCCCGGTCGAGGTTTTGCAACTCGTTGACATTCCATTTCATGCATCCGAAGGTGTACAGCAGTGTTGGAACCGCGAACATGTTCGTGGCAAGAACCTTGTTCTTGCTAGACTGCTCAGAACTCCAGATTTTTCTGAGAGTCTGTCTGTACTTGGTGGTGAACTCCAGATTTTTCTGAGAGTCTGTCTGTACTTGGTGGTGAGTCTTTCCTTCACTGCTGCTACCTCCTGCATTCGACGCTGGGGGACGCCGAGGTATTCGTAGCATTCGTCATCTTGCAGATGACGAACGACGTTCCCGTCAACGAGTTGCGAGTCTTCCTTGTCCTCCGATATTCTTCGTTTCGCCAGGTGGATGGATGCACACTTGTCCAATCCGAATTCCATCCCTATATCCTCACTGTATTGATGTACGGTGTCCAGTGCAACGCGCAGTTCTTTGGCGTTGGAAGCATACAGTTTAAGGTCATCCATGTAAAACAAATGGGTGACCTTGTGCTTCCTGTCACCAGGAACACCGCACATGTATCCTCGGCCTCGTCTCAGCTTGAAGGAGAGGGGGAGGAGGGAAATACAGAACAGGAGGGGGCTCAAGCTGTCGCCTTGAAAAACGCCACGGTGGTATGTTACCAACTCAGTGGAGACGTTTGCCCGATGTCAAGACGAAGCGCGTTCTCCAGAGTGGTAACAGGCGTTGGATGCAGGACACAACCTCTGGGTGGACTTTCATCAACTTCAGCAGGGCGATGAGAAGCTCATGCGAAGTGGTGTCGAAAGCCTAGCGATAGTCCACCCATGCCACTGATAGGTTTCGCTTATGTCGGGCGGCATCCTGACATATGCACCTGTCAATGAGCAGATTGTCCTTGCATCCCGCGATTCCTCGTTTGCACCCCCTTTGCTCGTACACCTCCTCCCACACAGGCTGGATCTGCCGGAGGATAAGGTCGCTCAAGATCGTGGTGAACGCCTTGTATACAGTGTTTAGACAGGTTATAGGGCGATAGTTCTTCAGATTGGACAAGTCTCCCTTTTTCGGAATGAGAACTGTGCGTCCCTCAGTCAGCCAAGGTGGAAATGGTTCTCTACCTGTGATGAGGGACGTGAAGATTCTGGCCAGATGTTTGTGGGTAGAAGTGAACTTCTTCCACCAGAAGCTATTCACGGCATCCATTCCTGGAGCCGCGAAATTCTTCTTGCCAGACAAAGCGTGCTTCACGTCACTTTCCGTGACTGAAAGGGGTCCATCCACATTGTGTAGGTGGCGGTCGCAGAACTCTTTAAAGAGTGCGATGGCCGGAGTGTCTCCATTGAATGGCCTCGTCGTTTCGTAGATATCCTTCCAGAAACGCTCGACCTCATGAACGGGTGGCGGGGATTCAACAGCAGGCGGAGGAGGCCGAAAGAGACGGGACGGCTGAAGGAGAAAGGTGGAATTCTCCCTTACGGCTTTACTCCTTTTCAGGAGTTTTTTCTTGGCCGAGGTAAGCGCCCGTACCCTATCGACCTCGTGCTGCTTAATAGTAAGCAACACGTTTTTGTTCAGTGTGTGATGGTTGAACCTGAGGCTGCGCGCAATGCGCCAAACTTTGGATGTAAAGGTTCGCCCGGTAGTGATGTACTCAATCACACACTGAATCTTCGACGCCTGCTGTCGCGCCAGCGTGATCTTGGCATCCAGCTTTTCCAGCCTTGCTGCTGCTTTATCCTCCCGAGAGGAGTCCTTTCGGGGGGTTGCCAAAACCTTGGCCGCAGCGTAGACCACGCAATTCACCGTCCAGAGATCTGACGTCTCTGTCAGGATCTCGTCGATGAGTCCATTCATTTGGGGCAGGTGGTTACCCCGCAGAGAGATCTTGCGATGGATGCTTCTCTGCCTAGTCTGTCCTTCGTCATAGCTAATTGTGCTTCTTAACCGCGATCGTAATAGTTCAGAGTCAGTCTGACCTACATCCTCCCTCTTAGGAGATACCGACAAACGTGCGGTACTCACGTCAGCAGGTGGAGGCGCTGCCTGTGACGGGGAGGGTGGTTCTGCTGGTGGTGTGTTACTCTGAACCTGTGGTTGGTGGATGTTTTCCTTTTTTCGCAG
Organism: Ceriagrion tenellum; assembly: GCA_963169105.1. NCBI lineage: Eukaryota > Metazoa > Arthropoda > Insecta > Odonata > Coenagrionidae > Ceriagrion > Ceriagrion tenellum. The sequence continues at coordinate 13,854,007 of OY720638.1, forward strand.
GTGGTTGGCCTGGTCGCGCAAGTTCTGCTGCGACAGGTGGTCGTGTTCCGGATGCATCTCACACCACAAAGAGTGCATCCTGGTCATGTAACCCCTGCGTTCGGGCTCGCTGGCAGCATAGCAGGCGAGGAGGTCGCCCCTTAAGGCTTCCGTCTACTCCATGCGAGCTCCCACCTGAGTTCTTTTTGCTTGGCCACGCCCAACTCTACTGGGGCCCCCATCCGAGAGGGGCCGGTTGTGGGTGGCCTTATCTGAGTTCATTCTTGGAACCAGATTCTACTATATGGCGGGAGGTTAGCCCGCCACATAGACGTCCACCATTAGCCGGCAAAGCCGTTGCCAGGTACGCCACGAGGAGGCTGGTGGTCCGCTTTCGTACGTTTATTATTATTATTATTATTATTATTACTCGAACTTCAATGAGCGGTGAAACCGTTTGGCTTGGAACGAAATAACATTTCTTCCCAATTTCGTATATCCAGTAGGCGATGAAGAAGAAGCCACAAATAGTAACCTGAGAAGGATTTTTTTAATGCACTGAGTCCTTTGATCTTTTTATCTATAATTGAGCGATAATGAAAGGGTGATTGGAAGCACAGTCGGGCCAGCTACCATCTTAACTGTGTATATGTTAGAAACATCGATAAGAATATGATTGGTGAAGCACCGTCATTGCAAGTGAAGGCATCTCCTGGGCTACAGTTGAAGCGTTCGTTCTTTCTCCATGAACCATGATCTGAGGTTCTATTTTCTTCGGTATCATTCTCCATGACCTCCACGTAAGTATTATATCAGTCCAAATAATATCGCCATTTAGAACCGGAAACTTAGTATACTCCGAGATGATTAAGATATGGAAACCGTACGGATCACGCCCAATTTGTAGTCATGCGATTAGTAATTGGAACGAAATAATATTTCTTCTCAAGTTCGTATATCTGCAGGCGACAGGAAAGAAACCACAAACAATGACCTGTGAATGATTTTTTAACTGGAGTGAGTCTTTTGTTTATTTTATCAGTGATTGAAGGATAAAGAAAGGGTGATTTGAAGTGTGGTCGGGCCAGCTACCGTCTATACTGCGTAGATGTTAGAAACAATGCCCATACCAGTTGCACATCCTGATTAGCCGCAGATTAACAAAGCTAAAGTCTCATAAAAGTACAGGACTTTCTTTATGTACGTCTTCTAAACAGGGCGAAAATTTGGCAAAGAAAATGATATCAAACTAAATATCATTTGCATACGGAACTAAGTGGTAATAGTTATTTCACGAACATTTGTGACATTTAGCTCATGATTTAAGGACAATATTTCGAATGCTTTCTCGAATAACAACTATAAATTGTTTTAAAACGTTTCCAAAGACCAGAGATGTCAGGGGGAGAGGGGATTTTTTTTTTTTAAAAAAGGTTTGAAAATACGAAGTGCTTATTTTTGGGTCCCGCCGACTTCGTATTATCGAGTTGCTACTGTACATACAACATGCACCCTTAAGAAAATAAACTTCCACATTCTTGTTGTGCACAGTAACAAATTACATACAAAACATGCGCTTTTAGGGACACATAAGAAAAGTATTTATTCAGTATAACTAAACCTTAAAGAAATGATAAGAAAAAAATATGAATCTGTGAAACATAAATTACTAAACTTCCTTTCACTTCTAAATTTGTGTGAAATTGAAATCAAATTATATATTTTGATGCAGGAAAATAAGTTGCTCCACATGTTCAGGCTGGAGATTCCCTCTTCTTACATGTACAACATTTCCTGCAGCTTAAAAGAGCCTTTCACTAGATACTTGTGTAGCTGGTATTGACAAATAATGTAGTGCAATAACCTGTAGATAATGAAAACATTCACCATTGTTTTTCTGCCAAAGACAGGGATCTTCTTTCCTATCTATAAATGTCTCATCTAAATATGCAGAAATTTGTTGTTGTACTCACTGTGTTGTATTTGTCACAGGTTTTTCCATTTGCTAGTTCATCGAACTCTGTCCATAGGGAAGAAGCAGCTTGGTTTTAACACGATACCAAATTCGAAATGTTTGGTTACAGTTTCACTTTTTTTATTACCTTCCATTTTACTCACAATTTTTCTAGCAATACTGTCGATAGCTAGGGTGGCTTCTTCTTTTGATAGAAGTATTGCTTTGAACCTTGGATCAATTATCATTGCTATGATATTAGTTTGTGAAATCCTGTAATCTGGGGAGTACCCTAAAAGCTTGCATCAAGTTTCTTACAAATGTCAAACCACTTCTTTTTATACCCTTTGAAATGTGATTTTCTAAAACTCTATGTATACCACTTATAACGGGGATTACCAGGGATAAGGTTGGGTAAGAATCAGCACTCAGTTCTACAGTAGCTTGATACATGGGCTGGATTATGTCAACAAAATTGCTTATCATATACCATTCACTTTGACTGAAATTTTCTATTTTACTGTTTTCAGCTAACTCAGCTGAAATTGGTCCTTTCTGCTTTAAAAGTCTTGCAAACATATTATATTCACTGTTCCATCTGGTGTCTATGTCCTGAATAATTTTTCTCCAGCTCAAAACTTGTTTTTTTTTTAAATAATAAGAAATATTTTTGGTCCTCCAGTTGAATAATAATAAAAGCAACTGGCTTAATGATCTGTGGCCACTTGGACGTAAAAAACTCTCTGGAAGGTTATGAAGGTGGCATTGCACATGTGGCATGCAGTGATTTTTAAATGAAATTCAACGCATCTAACAGCAATAGAAATCTACACTGAAATGCATATTGTTAGACGCAATGAATGCAAAACCACCCTTGAGAAGTGCAGCGGCAGCAAAATGGTAAATTCTGAGGAGAGATTTGAAGGAATTTACGATGAACAACAAAGAGTTTACAGCTACGTATTGCATATGCCACCCACACAACTGGATTTGAATTCAATCGAATCTTTTTTGGAAGGATTTGATTGAATCTCAAATCCATGGATATGATAAGATTCAATGGAATCCTGACCACATCATTACTATCAACCTTGGAGTGCATTCACTTTGCCTGCCAAGTGTAGTGTTCAACTCAACTCTCATACCTTCTGAATCTGCTAATGAAAAATCCATCACCCAATCAAGGGAAACTGTTTCACCAAACCAACCTTCCAGTATCTCCAACGATGGCTTCCATTCAGTGGAGCATAAGTGGTGACGCTGTCCACCTATTATGGGCTCCTCCCACAACAAGTGCTCTCTCTCTGGCATCACATGACCCTCGCATGTGCATGCCTGGAACTTTCATCAGTTAGCCCGAGATCTGATTCATTAGTTGATACTGAGCAGTTCAAGGTAACCAGAAGTAATTACCCATCCTTTCATGCCTCTGTTAATGAAGATCTCCGTGACAAGCTCCTTACCCCAAAGTTTTAGCCGACAACTCTGTCTTAGAAATTATTTTTTGTGAGACTTTGACCGAAAACTGAGGTTGACTAATGCCCCAACGGAAGATTCTTCATGTAAGCATTCAATGATTGCCCAACTTTATCAATGACGTTGAAATATTTGCGAGTGAACCTAATCCGGGTGTGATTTGTGTTAAAAAACTTTGAAACTTTGGCTTCAGACAAATGAATTATCATCTTTCCGACTTTCTGGTTATGCTATTGCTGAGGCTTACTGCTACTCCATGCATAAAAATGATGGTGTCTTAATCTTTGTGTCTGTGAGACTGATATGCTCATCAGTTCCATGTGCCTCCAACTCCATCAACATAGGAAACTTTTTTGAATCTGGTATGACTGGAATCCAGGTGGATGACTGTGATTGTATCAGTTTCTCTCCATTGTTCTCCTGTCAGTAATTTTGATGTGTTCCTCTCCAAATTTGGTGAACTTTTGAAGTCAATCCATAATTTAATACCTAATCCTATGCTGACTTATTACTGGTGACTTTAACCATAACCTTATTGAAAGCTTGAAAGATAAATATGATCATGCTGATGTTCTTTCTTCCTTTGACTTGTCTGTCTCTAATGTGGAACCCACAAGACTTTGCTCCATCACTGCAACTCTTCTTGATATAGTTCTCACGAATATTCTTGAATATTTATCTGAAATGGTAATGATATTGTCTTATATCTCTGAATTTTTCCTCTTCTCTCATTTTTGCTGTCAATGTTGCCAGTAAATGCAAAAATGATTAGTGGAGGAAATTTTCCAATGAAAATCTTTTTAATTTCCATGAGCTGCTGAGCTCCCATGACTGGTCAAGCTTACAGTGACTGCTGTTACAGCTCTTGCCTCCATCATCGTAAATATTAACAATCAATCTATTCCACAGAAAAATGAGTCGTGCTTTCTGGGCATCACTATCGGCAGTCATCTGTCTTGGGATGATCTTATTCTCAATCTACGTAAGAAGCTGAGTTCTGTCTGCTACCTAATCAGATTCATATGGCATACATCAGTACCGAGGTTTTACTGTCTATCTGTTTTAGTGAATTTGATTGTCAAGTGATCTGTAGTATTCTTTTTTGGGGCTCTTTATGAAATGCAAACAACATATTTAAAATTCAAAAACAGGTAGACTCATGTGCTTTGAAACTCATGTTGCACCCTGTTGCCCCCTTTTCACAAAATTAAAAATCTTACCCATTCCATGCGTGTATATGCTTTGCATTTCCATATATATCAAACAATATTTCTCAAGCTATTTAGCAAATCCTCATCTCCGAAACTATAACAATAGATATTCTACTGATCCCCCAAAAACATATATAAGAACTTGTGCTGCTGCCCATGGACCTTAGCATATGGACCTCATACTTTTTAGTAAACTCCCCATGGAGCTTAAGGCACAACATAAGCTACCCATCTTCAAGCTCAGCCTCCTTAATTTTTTACTCAGCAATAATTTTTATTCCATGAATGAATGTCTTGTATGTTGGACTCCTTTATATCTAGTTATTTATTTTCATATTCTATGTCTTGACTTGCCCTATATTTGCCTTTGTGAACAACAATTGTACAAATCCACTGGACCAATAAAACTCTACCCTTACCAGTTAGATCTGCTAATATGGAGTTGGTCTTAATGTCTCACGGGCACTAGACTCGGCAGAGCATATCTCTTTCATTGTACTGAATTTTACTCTGCCTACATGATGTTTTTCAATGCAAACCTCGAATTTGAAAGGCATGGGGAATTTGACCTTAGTCGCTCATGCTTCAGCATAGGTATAAATTTAATGTAACACTTATGTAGTGTGCAACCCAAATGCCCTTTTCATTGTCATTTCACTGGTGCATTAACAGTTCTGTTTAGCTCAAAAGAGCCATTGGATTCTGCATTTTCTTATAGAGCATTTATTGCTGGTGATTGGAATGAAAAAGAAAGTGGTTACAGAAGAAAAAGGCGAGGAAGAGGTTTTATTACAGCTAGATGACAGAAGTAAGTGAGCTGTGATAAGGAAAAGATTGCCAGTCCAGCCTGAAAAAAATGTCATCCTGTTTCTAATGAAATGATTTGAAAAGAAGCTGCTTTAGTGTTGTGCAAAGTTATGATTAGGTTCTGATCTATTGTAATGAATTTATTAGATCATAATTGTAACCATCTAAGTAATTGAGTGGCTTCCCATGGACTTTATGGTCATGAAAAAAGTACAATTAAGGTAAAGTGTTGGGTGACGGGAACTAAGGCCTTGGACCCTTTCACTGTGATGAGTATTGAAGGTATTCAATAGCTAGGGCAGAAGCTGAGAGGCTTGGAATCAAATGTGGAAATTTTGTCACCATTCCAAGATTCATAACCCAAGAGTCACAGCCTAACTAAAAGAAAAGTTCTGTCCTCATAAAATGTGCTATGAATTGCAATGGATGACATATTACAATGTACTTACAGACTGATAAATATAGGAATTTATTAGTCAGCATAATGGGTCATGAAGCTGCCCTGCATCTTCATGACCCACTACACTTGTGTGTCATGTGTCGAAAATTAATAAGTTTAACAGGTGTTTTCCCTGACATCAAGAAGAGTGGTGTGAACATTTTGGCAGAGTTGACTTACATATTTTTAATTGTTATTTTTTATTAATGGTTACAATTCATTGTGTAATGAGAGCTAGTAATATGCCTGCCTAATATGTAGTAATTAGTGGTAAGATGGTGGGAAATGATGCCAAAGCTCATGATGGTTTTTCATGTCATGGTTTTGATGCCCAGCATGTGAACCTAAAAATGGAATCATAAATTAGCTATTGTAAAAGCTATATTGACTAGTGACTCAATGAGTTAGATTAGTCTGAAGTGACTAATGTTGGGTCTTTCAATTATGTTGGTTTTTCTGGCTAGTCTAGATGACTCACTTGCAGGATTTGACTGAATTAGAGCAGAGGTGGGTTCAGTTAAATCGAGGAAGATTTTACAGTGTTGTAAATGGTAGCTAGAATTATTGCTTGAACTCTCGCCAGGTTTTCATTTTGATTTCTGAATAAAATCTCATTTCTACCTACTAATCCCTGTCCTATATTTAATGGCACCAGGGTTATTATGTATTTATCACTTCCCCCTCTTCTTGAAAATGTTTCTTCTGCCACCTCATTTACAAGTTTGATTTGTTCTTTGGTCCACCCAATGGAAAATCCCAAACCCAATGGGTCCCCTCAAATGCACTCATATGAGCAGTTGTCACTTGTGGCTGCCATTATGATTCTTGAAAGTCTTCACTGGTCTTACAATTTGGAAGAATTTTTCTCTTTGAAAAGGTTGAATTGTTTAAAAATAAGTATCCAAAACTCTGCACCAAATTGTTTTGCCATTATGAGAATACTGTTGTGTTAGTTTGTCCATTTTATTGTACTCATTGGCTCCATATAGCTTCTACTAGTAGTATTTTTGATATAGTAATTAGAATTGTTATTAATATTAACCTTTTTTGTGATTTACAGAAAAATCGAGATGCACTTCTGCTATTGATGCTGGATGAAATTAAAAAAATGACTTATTTCTTCTTGGCAATGTTAATAAAAAATGACATAACCAATTGCACTGGTATCCTGCCATGTAACTTCAAAGTATTTCCTGATCCAAACCACACAAGGTATCCTGATGGAGTGCGTGCTCTCTTTCTGAACAAACTGCTGAATGATGAACTCCCAGAACGGTTTCTACATAACTTTGTGGATTGGATGTGGGGTACTGACAGGGAGCAATTTGAGACGGTAAGAAATTTATGATTTCTCAGTGAAATTGTGAGTCGCTCATCCTCAGTATCCTCATCCTTCAGTATCCTATTATTTAATGCTTAGTGTTGTAATTTCTCTGTACGTATTCTTTCCATCTCTTACCCTTTTCAGCATTTATGATGAAAATCTGTATTCCAACTTGCATTCTTATGAGCTCCATGGAATCTACCTGATCCTCTTGGAACCTTCCCTGGAGAAATCTTTCCTATTATTCTCTAACCTAAGATTTAAATTTTCATGTGCAGCCTATGCTGCATACATAATTAGGCTTTAGTCTTGCAGTGCGTGCATTTACTCCATTGTAGGCAATGGTGTAGTGTACTGTGGTTCTTGCCTTGTCCTTGAGCCAAATTGTCTTCTTATGATTCATATGCTTACAGCTAAAAAAGTGTGCTGTCCATCCCTGCCCAAAAAAATCTAACCCACCACCCCTTTTAACTGATATATCTTGTGTACCAATGAATTCTCTTTTTTTATCTCTTTGAGAAAAAACTATCTGTCAAGGCAGAGAACTATTTTACATACAAACCCATTCGAAGCGTATCAGAAAACTGTTACATTGAACCTAGGACTTCCATATCACTGGCTGCTATTTTGCCAAGAGAAAAGGTGAACTTGCACAAGCCTTTTTCTTTCCTTTTATCCTTGAATTATTCTATTGCGTTCATCGGTTTACCTTCCGCTGTCTTCGTCTTTCTGTGGAAGTGCTTAATATATTTTACTACCTTACACATTTGTTTATCTATAACTTAATTTTACTAGTGTATTATCGGTAAATTCCTAACCTCTCATCATTAATAAAACCAATCCAACTTCTCCTACATGCTACATTCTATTTTCCCCCTCATCTTTTTCTCCAACCGCTACTGTGAGAGTTCACCTGCTCTCTCAACCGTTTCCATTGACGTCACGACCACATTGCACAACTTTGTTTAGAATTCTGTGTAGGATACCTGTGCCATTTGACTTCTCTTAAGAAACTCAACCAGACAAAAAGTATTGTAGTTTTGTAAAGCCAGTATCAAAGTGTGGCTAACCGTGGGACTGCAGCTAATCTCAACAGCAAGGCGAAGAGTGACCTCCTGGAGGCCTGCGTCGCCGAACTGGAGAGGATGGTTGCAGAGATCCGCTCTTGTGTGATGGATTGTGTGGGCATCTCGGGCGTTGGGGGCCGTAGCGCTTCCTCCAGGACCCTTCACAGCACCAAGGTGGTGCCCTGGGCGTGCTCGGGTGCAAATTCAAGTGGGGCAATCGAGGGGGTTGCAGTGCAGCTCCTGAGCCTGAGGACGATGCCCATCTGGAAGCTGGAGTGGATAGTGGTGCCCCAAGGTCGAGGGGGCAGCGACATGGCCGAAGTGGGGAAAGGCAGGAGTGGAGGCTGCCCCCATCCCCGTGCACAACAGCTTCGTGGTGCTGTCGGAGGATGGCCCTGTGATACCTGTTGGCGAGGATGTGAGCACACCTCCTGACTCAAGGGATGCTGCTCCTGAGGTTAGACAGGCAGGGAGGGTGGGAATTTTATTGAAAGGGAGTCTGGTGGATTGTGCTCTCATTGCGGAAGAGGGCAAGGAGAGACTGAGCGGACCAATGGGTCACTTCCTGGTATATACCAGGAGGATTGGTACCCAACACCATGGTGGTGATACGCACAGCAGTGGCAGCTCCAGGCTGTGGGTGGTGGTCCATGTTGGCACCAATGATGCGTGCAAGTGCGGAGCTGATGAGATTGTAAATTCCTTCCGGGATTTAAACTCAGAGGTGGAACACATCCGGAGGGCATCATGTGCCAATTTGCTGCTGACCATTTGTAGTGCTGTTCCATGGACCAACTGCGGTCACAATGTTTGGAGCAGGATTGACTGCCTGAACAAGAGGCTCTGGAAATTCTGCGTAAGCATAGGAGCAGGATTCGTGGATCTTACACCGGTGCTCGGATCGTGCCGGGCTCCTCTCTACTGTTCAGGGGTGCATTACTCTGTCCAGGCATCAGAATGGGTGGCTCATAGGACTTTCAAGCATTGTAGGTATTTTATAGACTAGAGAGTAGGTCAATCAGTGGGATTCAAATGTACACACCCGATGAAAGCCTCCGAGTAAATCTGTGTAGTGTGGACCTTCATTGCCAAGAAAAGCTTAGGGGAAGCACAAATAAATAAATGTTATTTACGTGGCAAAAATAATTCCAACACTCGCTCTCAAGATAACTGCAAAACTTCAAAGAAAAACTTTTTTCTTTCTGGTTTCAGAGAACGTCAAAAAGATAATACTCAAAATCACAGAATACAGCGAACCAACATTCATCAAGCTAAATGTGACATGTATTTAGTAGTAGTAAATTTCTGTAGTGTAAAGAACAAACGTGCCAAAGTTGAGCATATAATTGAAAAATCAGAAAAGGTAATTGGAAGAAAAAGCTGGCTTGCAGAGGATATTAGTGATAGCAAAGTTTTTGTGACAGGATATAAAATCTATAGACGTGATAAACCAGATAGGACTGGCGGCAGAGTATTTTTAGCAATTAAATCGCATTTGAATAAAACCCGAACACAAATTAGACGACAATGAAATAGAGAGCGTTTGGTGTACCATTAAGCAAGAAAACAAAGGAAATATGCATATATGCTCATTTTACAGGCCACCAGATTCCAAAATCGATGTTTGTACAAATTAGAAACTCAATTAACATCATTTACCTCGAAAGATAACAAAAGCATGATAATTATCGGTGGAGATTTCAACCTCCCGGCTGTAAATTGTGGCACCAATGGCGTTGAAACAAGTTCAAGGAATCTTGATGTAAGCGAGGCATTACTTAATACACTTTCACACCACTCTCTTACTCAAATACGAGGGTAAGCTGAAAAGTAATGCACACATGCTTGTAGAACACAAATGAAAAGAAATAGTGAGATCGGGCGGAAAGTAAATTAAAGTACAATTCTTAAACTGCAAAATCATTTATTTTTCAACATAGTTACTGTTAAAATTAACACATTTCTCCCAATGTGTAACAAGTTTTTTCATTCCGTCACTGAAAAATTCTTCTGACTTTTCTCGAATCCAGGACTTGATAACTGCTTTCACCTCATTGTCCGAGGTGTAATGATTACCCTTGAGGTCTCTCTTGAGTAGAGGAAAAAAATAAAAATCACAAGGTGCAAGATTGGGGGAACAAGGAGGGTGTGGAATCGGTTAAAACTTCAGCGCTGCAAAAGTTGCTGGTAGCATTCCATTCGATGCTGTTTGTTCTCGTCTGTTAAACAGCGTGGTACCCATCGTGCACAGATTTTACGGTATCCCAATTGTTCAATAATGAAGCCCTGGATAAATAATCAAGAAGTTCTTTGTGTATGCCAACATGGTTTGCGATATGCTGTTGAGTGATTCGCCGGTCATTTTGAATCAAGTCATTGGCGAATTTGCGATGCTTATCGTCTGTGGCAGTGATCGGACGTCTGATGCACGTTTCATCAACAGTCATGGCTTTTCCAGGTTTGCTACCACAAAATTTTATTCCCCACCGATTTACAGTAGACGTATTGACAGCATCATCACCATAAACACCCTTTAAATGGTGATGAATTTCAGCAGGAGTCACTTTTTCAGCAGTTAAAAATTCAATAACAGCACGCTGTTTAACTCTCATTGACATAGCACTAGAACATGTCTCCATATTTATGCTGCTCAAAATACTGGATGGACGCAAGGACTTCAAACTGCGCATGCGTGTAAAGGAGGAATGTTACTTATGAATGCCACCAGGCGCACTTCTGTAGCTAATTTTGTCCGCGTTCTACAAGCATGTGTGCATTACTTTTCAGCCTACCCTCGTAGTAAACGAACCTACGATAGGTAATAAAACATTAGATCTTTTAGCTGCTAGTCATCCCACAATGATTAAATATGTCGATATCCTCTAAGGCACAAGTGATCGTATAGTAATTTTTACGAAATTTGTAAACAACAGTAGAGTCCACTGTAAAATCTAAACGTAATGTCTACTTATTTGAAAAATACAATTACGTAAAATTTGGAGAGATGTTAGAAGCTGTATACATGAAATGCCTAGCCACAATGAAGGACAAGAGCACCGACGTATCATGGAGATATTTTTTGGATACGTTAAGAATCGATAAATATATTCCCCACAAATTCAAACGGGAGGGTAAAGAACCTGGTTGGTATAACCACGAAGTAAGGTGATAGCTCAGGAAACAAAGGCAATTACACAACCTATACAAAAATTCTATTAAGCCAGGTAAGAAAACAATTGAACTTGCGGTGAAAGAAATTTACATTGCCCAATGCTCAAAAACAAAGAAAATCATGCGCACTAGTTTACGAAACTCCAAGAAAAAAATCATCTGTGAAATACTAGATGAAAACCCCAAGTTATCCTGGTCTTACGCGAGAGAGCTCCAGGGAAAATCATCGGCATTAGATTTTTTATTGGATAAAACGGATAATGGTCACTAATAGCATCGATGAAACCAAATTATTAAATCACTACTTCGAAAGTGTGTTCACTAAGAATGACACAATACACGGTTTAGACATTCCTGACTTTAACGAGCCAATGACAGACATAACAATTCAGTGTGATGTAATGACTAAACATCTGCGTTTGGTTAAAAGTAATAAGTCTCCAGGTACAGAAGGAATATCTGCACGCATGCTCAAGGAGTTAGTGCCACAGATTGTAACATTACTAGATATTATATTTAGCAAATCATTATCCAAAGGCTAGGTGCTCCAAGAATGGAAAAATGCCAACGTCACACCAATATTTAAAATAGGAAATAGAAGTGACCAAGGAAATTATCGGCCTATGGCGTTAACATCATTCTTATGCAAGATCCTGTTACATAGCAGTCAGCATGGCTTCCGTAAGGATAGGTCCTGCGAAACACAGCTTGCGCTCTTCCTTCATATCCTAAAATCCGGTGAATCAAATAACCTTACTAAAACTCACTTATAAATTGCAATCATGCAGAGTTAATAAAGAAGTATTGAATTGGATTAGGGACTTTCTCAGTGATTGAAAACAACAAGCAGTTATTGACAGTTTTAGCTCTGGTATGGTTGATGTCAAATCGGGTGTTTCTCAAGGAAGTGTGATTGGCCCCCTTTCATTCATTATTATATTAATGACCTAAGTTCTCGAGTTAGCAGTGATTTAAGATTATTTGCAGACGGTATAGTTATCTACCATGAAATGGGTGAAGACGCGGACTTAGAAGCTCTGTCATCTGACCTTAACAACGTTCATTCGTGGTGCCAGGAGTGGGGGTTAGAATTGAATATTAGTAAATGCACCTCAGTTCACTTCCTGCAAAAGTCATCACACAAATTCTATACCTATACTGTGGGTGGAGTAAACATAAAATCTTCGAATACAGTAAAATATCTTGGAATTACCTTATTTTCAGATATACCGTGGGGAACACACGTACAAAACATAATCGGCATAGCATTAAAGAAATTAGGTTTTGTTAAATGTATAATAGGAAGGTCCTCGGATGAAAAAGTCAAAGAGAGATGTTACTTTGCTCTGGTTGGGCCACACCTCTAATACGCCATGAGCATTTGGGACCCTGGTCATAAACATTTGACCATAAAAATTGATGGAATACAAAGAAAAGCAGCACGCTTAATTAAAAACTGCTACAAATGAACATATAGTGTTTCACAACTGTTAGAGGGATTGAGATAGGAGACCCTAGAGACTCAGAGGCTACACGCCTGGCTTAGGCTGCTTGAGAAAGTCTGAAGTGGTAAGTTTCAGAACAACACAGAGAATATTATCATGGCGCCTCACTACATTTCTAGGTCTGACAGATGCGATAAAATAAGAGAGATACACTGCTGAACAGATAGGTACAAAATCAAGTTCTTTCCATGCGCAATAAGTGACCACAATAAAAACTGAGCTCCACTAAATACACTCCTATAATACATGTCACCATTTCACCTCCCAAAAACTTACATCTCTACACGGCGGGTGACCTACCATCCCCTGCCACATGCCCATGTGGCGGCTCGTGGGGTAGTATGTAGATGTAGAAGCCCAGATAGATGCTATTTCGTTATCAATGACTATTTGTTCCGCAAAAGTTTTTATTTGGTCATATTCAATGTTAATCAAAGAGAAAGAAAAGGAGTACTTTTTGCTTTGCATCTAGGCGGGAGGTTGCAGTTTTTATGTGATTTTTTTCAGCTGAGTTGATGGGATAGTCTAGGCCAGTGTTATCCAAACTTTTTTGAGCCACCGCCCTATTTTCCCCACAAACCTTTACCCAGCGCCCCCAACCATAAGCTTTATAGTCATGGACTACATCACCAAAGCAAGATGTTTATAAAAATAAAGCTAAAACAATTGAGATTAAACTTTTGTTTGTTTCAAATCCAATAGAAATATAGTTTACTCATCTCCGGACACACATATTCGGTGAGAACCCAGTCTTCAGCGCCCACTTGCAGCCCCCTATGATGAAAGCACCACCCTCCAGGGGGTGGTAGCGCTCACTTTGGGAACCACTGGTCTAGGCTCTTGAGTGTGCTGGAATAAAATTACTGTTGTCATAGGTTATCCTTGCCTTTAATAGTGCTATTGAGCCCATGGAGTATATTAATATTTTAAGGCATAGGACAACTTAAATCATTTATACAGCTGGTGGATTTAAGCATTTGTGATAGTCATGAAAAAAATGCAATGTTGTCTTTTTTGTGAAATAAATGTGGCATATCGGTTTTGAAAAGTAAATACAGGACTGTCTTTCTTCCATTAATCTGGAAACAGAGAGAGTTCTCAGATCAAGTGCAGAATGTGAATCCAAATTCTATACTACTGAATGATTATCATTTCCTTTCTCTTGTTATGCTTCAGGTAGAAAATACTGTTATTCTTGTATATACAAAACCACATAGTATGTGAATTATATAAGCTAAAATGATCTCATGCTGAATAAAACATTTGAACCTTTAATTTAGCATTTGCAGTTTTACCTGTAATAAATAACACTTTCTGAAGTATGTGTTTTGTGTTGATGATTATGTGTCCCATAACTTCCCAGTTTACACAAATATGCTTTCAAATGCTATGTTCATAATTAGTCTAAAATAAAATGCTCTAAACTGATGAACCTAGAGTTCATGATAATAAGTGATTAATATATAGATAATCCAAAAACTACCATCTCTAACCACCTTGTAAATAAATGAAATTGTTATGACTCAGCTCTGTCGAGTAGTGCAGTCAAAAAAGGGCATGAATGTTTGCTCATTGAAATTAGTTCTTCCCATTTCCTTTAACCTCAGGTAATGGAGAGAGTATTGAAGGAACTTGCTAAATGCATGAAGAGGTTTACTGTGATGGATGTTTTCTATAACAAGCCAATTACTGCCCTGTACAAGCTAGCTCAGTTAAGGTGTGGGCCAGAGGGCTGCCGGGTGATTTGTGACCTCATCTGTAAAATGGTGAGTAAAATATGGATAATTTTCCATTTTTTTCGGCATAGCTGCAAAACAAGATTTCCAGGTCCTCAGAATGGCCTCCAAAGTAGATAAGAAGAAATTTGGCCATGTGATTTCTAATGCTGTTGTCCCATATTTTTTTGGTAAACTAACTTTGGTCCTAATATATATAGAATACTCATTCTCAATATGAAGGAATTCCATTGAATTTTTCTGATTGATGATACTTCATAATTTTTTGAGGAGTCTGGTAATGTACTATTGATTATGGAGTTTGTGGTACTCACGAGAACTCTCCACCAGTGATATGATTTTTCCTCAGTCTGGTAAGGTTACCAGTGGACTTGGTGCCAAATTTTTTTAAGCTTAAGGCAGGAAGCAGAAGCCTATGTGTAGGGCTACCATTGAGTCATTTTTATTGTTTTTATAATTTTGCTGATATCGAGTCATCTTTTTCATATCTTTCATTTTTTTATTTTAAATTATAGGATTTATTTTTGCTTATCAAGATTTAAATGTTTATTATTTCTCGCAATATTCTTAACTGGCTAGGATTGGGTTTTGATGGACCTTATGTGCTCGGCTCTCTCTCTCTGCTGAGGATCTCTTGCCTCAGTTCATAATTTCCTTAAGCTCAGCATACTTTCTGCCCTTCTGCAGCCTATATTACATGTGTATCCTTCCCATCCCTTGTCTCTGCTTTTCTATTATTATACCTTTGGACTTCTACATCCCCTCTCCCATAATTACCTGTTCTGTGTACTACATCCTTTCTGTTTGTTAAACTTCCTTCACCTCCCCTTAGTTCAGTTTGAGCTTCCATAATAACCCATTCTCCCTATCAAACTTATTTTAACCATTTCTAAACACCTATGCTCAGGCTTACTGCTTTAAGTTCTCTCCAGTTTGAGAATGGTGATTTTGATGGAGTGTCTCCCTTATTTTTATCCTTAATGCTTTACTCATTTCATTCCAAAATTCTCCCAGATTTTATTTTTAAAAAGTTATCTTACCTTCGAAAATCTATTTCATAATACTTTCATGTTCAGCTTATGCTATTTTTCTCTTCATAACATAATTACATATGGTTTCTTGTGATTTATCTCCATCCAATAATTCATACTCTGGTTTGCAATTGGTCTAACAATTGGCTGGTTTGTCAACTTACGCTTGATCATCCACAAACTTAGTTACCTCCCTCAGCTCCTGTCCAGCTGTCACTGTTGTGTCAAGGTATCTCCATGCTTCCCTTACCATTTCCTGTACATACTTGTTTAAGAGCACTGGCATTTAAGGGCAACCATGCCTAATTCCCTAACCTATCACTGCCCACCTGGATTCACCATCAGCATTGTATTTCTGATTATTAGACTAGATTTTGTTCCTGATTATATTGTTAAGGAATCACATCTATAGCTAGTCTACTTATGGCCCTGCATGCATAAGCTTTCACATTTGAGAGGCAGCTAGCAAAAATAACCATTTTGCATGAGATGATCATTCTCAATGGCTTAATCCTGCACCAGTGGCCTTAAAAGTCATTGCTTATGAGCGTAAACATGGCTTGCCTCTCATAGTCCTCCACAGCTTCAAGAAGCAACTGAACATTCGCATGAGGAATCTTAGGGTCTCTTAATAACATGTGTTATCATTCTTGGTCTGCCTCAAATGTGTAAGGTCGTAGTATGAAACTACTTGAGTAGGAAACTAACATGAGCACATCCCAGCTTTGCAACTAATATGGCAAGGAAAAATCGTTATCACTGTTGACTCATTTTGAAATTGCCGGAAACTGTCACAGGAGTGATTGGTGCTATGTGAAACAGACTTAAGGAGTTGGTTATCTTAATTTTTTTTAAATTAATGGTTCATAATTATACCTACTTATTCAGGAAGTCTTTACCTCATTAGTAGGATATCCATTTACAATGCAAATGATCTTCAGATAAACTCAGTAGGTACAGAAAGTTACTTAAAGCAGAAGTTGGTGAGATGAGAACCCTACAGACCCTGAATTAAGAGAAGGTATGGGATCAAAAAGATCTTGGAGACTTTCAAAAAAGAAATCAGCATCCCCCGATCACTGAGCGTGATGTCCGTGCATTTTACGGTCTCTCTTACTTTCACACGCCTATAAAACTTTGCTATTGCAGCATAGGAAGAAACTTCGCACAATTTTTGGTATAAAGAACATTTCACATGGAACGAATGAAGTAGAAAATAAAAGTAACTGGTAGTAAGTGGGTAATGCAAGTTTTTTTTTTAACCTTTCTCTGTGTTTTGTTGGAACAGAATGCATGGGACATCTCAATTGGCATGGTAATTGCAAATTCAGATTGTTGATGAAGAGGTTTGATGGAGGCGTATGTAACTTGATTCAGTCTGAGATGCATGGTGAATAGCTTTGAATTAACAATGTAGTCCCTAACTCATTGGTATGGTACATCTAGTTTGGCTTTGATCTTGTTCAGGTTGAAAAAAATAAAATCAAAGCATAGGTTAAAAATAAAAATTGCTGCACTTCATAATTTGATGGTGATTTAAGCATAGCTATATTATTGAAAACAAAGCAAACATACTGACTGCACCAGGGACTCCCTCTTTTCATTGCATTCATGGGAGTATTTTTGGCAAACCCTTTTGTTTCCTCATCTTGTGAAATGAGTATATTCTTAGTGGATATAGAGATCTCTGGGTAACCCAATGGGTAGGGAAGGGTATTGATAGTGTTAAATTTAATTTTCTTGCTAAAATGTGTGGTTTGGCATTGAGAGTAGAGAATCAACCCTATTACAGTAATTGACATTTTTGCATAATATCTGTGATGATAATTTTTAACTTTTAGTAGTGAAAAATGCTTTTGATGCCAATCATTGTGCTGCAGCAAGATGTCCTCTTGAGGTTAATGTGTGAAGGAGGAAAATACCAGAGGAAATACTCAACTGTACAAGCTCAACAAGTAAGCATTTTGTGGCTAATGAAGAGGCAAAGGTTTTCATTACAAGTTTTGTGTAAGGGAAACCAATAATAGATGGCCATTTGCTGGAGACATATTGACTGAAAGCTCTGGAATCAGCATAGATGATGATGATGACATCCCAGTAGAGTTAACTCCAAATGAGTCTCCTTGTTTTTGTATTGGTATGGCCCATCCTCATGGCAAAGATCATCTTTGGTGCTGACTCACTTTATGTTTCAGAGACAAAATAATGGAATATCAATCCCAAATTATCATTAAATGGGAACAACATGACAATTTAATGGATTATAGAGGAACATAAATGAAAGATTTTTGTTTTTTAATATGCCTACATTTAGAGCATTACAGTTTGATACTGATGTGTTGGCCATGCCAGAAGATTTGATATCTGAACTGCAGCTGCTCAATGTGATCATCGATAAGGCCTATAAAAGTTTCCATACACTGACTTCACTTGGCATGGTTGCTGTCAGGAAATTGCTCTCGGACTCTTATGTGGTAAATTATTGTGGTAAAAGAAAGCACTGATGGAGGCTCTAGTGGGGAAATCACATTGATACTGGATGGAGTTTATCTCATCAATGTTGTTAGTGCATGGGTTAAAGAAATGTTGCTCCCAGCAGTGAAAATTTGTATCAGAAGATGACATTTGGTGTGTGTGAAGAGCATGCAGCAGGAGGACCCTGGTGATGGTGGTGGTGTTAATGGCAATAAAATGTGCTAATTGACAAATAATTGTCAGGATTTTCCTATTTTTCTCAATAATCAGTTTCAAATTGTGTAAAATAGCTTATCTCTTCAAATTGGATCGGCATCTTCCAGTGTGTGCAGACTATTTTTTTCCTTTCTTGAGGTATTAAAATGGGAGGGTGGTCTTGTATGGGCTGTATACAATAATTCCATCCTCACTAGTGCCATCTGAAAAATATAGAAGTTTTGAATCAGTGGTCTGTATCTTTTGTTCAAGTTCATCTCTACCTTTTTCAACTTTTCTCTTTTTGCCACCTTTGCCTTTAGAAATTCAACTTTATTGGCTAGCAGCTCTTGCATTCTAATGCTTTATTTTTGTTGTGAGTTTTAGCATTCCTCTGATATTAATTCTGTGAAAAATTTGACAAAATCTTCGCCCAGCATTTCGTCCTTCTGTCCATTTTTTTCTTTGAGTTCTTCAGTGATGGACGCCATTGTGAAATTGTCAGTGTCATGCATTCAGATGAAGCTAGTGAAGCACTGATTCAGTTGGTGTAACAGAGGAATTTCTATCTCAGCGTCTGAAATTTTTTTCTCATGAAGAATCTTCAGCCATGCACCACTTGATGTAGGTTTCACATGCCACACACTGCTAGGTGGTGTTTGTATTTGTTATGATTGCAGACACCTAGAAACAAATAGAAGAAGTGGCAAAAGTGCTTCACTTACCTTCTGGCTTAAGCTTATGCTCCAGTTAGATGTCACTAGAAAATTTACTGAACAGACATTTCTTTCTTGAATACAGAAGTGAAGATCTGTGTCATGACCTATGGCTATCATTCTTGCCATATGTCCCTGCTGCCACCCTCATCCTCTTGCCTCTAACTTTTCCCCTCCTCCCCCAACCCCAGGCCCAGATCTGTTTTTGCTCATATAATCTACAATCAATCACTGCATGCCTCTGCAGATCATCCGTATCTCTCTGTTCTCCACCTGAAACCAAGTTGCCTTTGCCTGCATTTCCTTTCTTTTGTCTCGTTAGCTTGAAAGACCCCATAATCCTTTTTGACAGGTCCTCCACGTATTGTCCCCTTCAGCCTGGATCTCATCTGTTTCGAATGATGATTATGTTTGCTTATCAGTCTTGGTTGGCATAGTTTTTCCTTTTGTATTTCCTGATAACATTTTTATCTTTCAACAATGAACATCTCTCCTTCCTGTTGGTTTCACATTTCATCACATTTTCTTTCCTGTCAATCTCTCAGCCCTATTAGTTCTGTGCATAATTTTATGACTCAACTATTTGCCCAACCTGCTGAAATTAGTAGTTATCTCTCCTCCTTCATCCTGTTTCAACCTTATCATAATCTCTCCTTAATCCTGTCATGGCCAAGTACAGAATTCACGTAAATCTCTTGAGTTCAATTCTCTACCTCTCTTGTTTTTTTTTTATCAAACCAAAAATAAATTGCCAGTGCCCACTTCCGTACCTACTGTCTGAAGATGTTCATCCAAAATTAGTGCATAACCTTGCCATATTGATGTCTCCTTGCATTGGCTGGCTTTTTCATTTTGTACCAATGCCTGTAGTGGTGCTTCATTCACATATTTTTACTGTATATGACTTACCAGCTTTAAGTAGTTTCTCATAAAGAAACCAGCTGCTTTTTCACTATTATTATTTCTTTCTTATGATCCTATCTTACTCATTTCTCTTTTTATTTTTCTTACCTCTCTTTTCCCATCACTTATCTGTAGCAAATATTTAATTTTCTGAATGCTCTCTATTATTTCTGCAATATGCCTAAACAATTCATGTCTTCTTCATTATGGCCATCCATGGGCATGTACACTTTTAGAAGGGCTTGAATTGTGAAATTATCCTAATATCTACTGTGAGACAATTGCATTATATCGCTAGTTTCGTATTCACTTCTTGGTTACCTATTTTCCTGTTCATTACATTATGATTCCACCCTCTGCTCATTCTTGTCCTATCTGATATTATACTCTCAAAAATAAAAAAAAACTCATGGCTCCTTTGAGCCATATTCATGACAATGAACCAATCCCATACCTGTCAGTGAAGACTGTCTAAGCTGTACACTGGATCAAACTGCATTTTTGTTGTTTTCTTTATGTACCAGTCGTCCGTGCCATCTAGGCTGAATTTCAGCCCTGATT
Source organism: Ceriagrion tenellum (assembly GCA_963169105.1). Lineage (NCBI taxonomy): Eukaryota > Metazoa > Arthropoda > Insecta > Odonata > Coenagrionidae > Ceriagrion > Ceriagrion tenellum. The sequence continues at coordinate 13,874,557 of OY720638.1, forward strand.
ACGATGGGCAAACCCGTATGTTGAAGCATAGGTTGAAATGACAAGTTAGACAGAGTGGAGAGCCCTAACAGTCATCACCAACATCATTTGTTGGGACGCATTGTATCTTTCTTCCGTCTGAAACCTATTTCAACCAGGTCTTACTTAATTGTTTCTTATGTATTATTTTTTATTTCTTGTCTGGCTCTTACCTTTTGATCTCCCTGGCATTGTTTTGGCTGTAACAGGAGATGCTGTTGTTGCTCCTTCCACTAGAGCTTTAGACTTCTCAATGTTTACACCCTTTCACTTCATTAAGGTTGAAAATTTTCCCTAATGAGTCTAATGCCAGTGCCATTTCTCATGCTGTATGGCTATGTTTGCCAATGGTTTTGATTTAAATTTGTTTGATTAATGTCATTCAGTCTCTCTTCGCTTAATTTTGAATTTAAATTTATCTAACAATGAGTGTATTCATCATATAAAGAACTTAATTGAAACCTGTCAGTTATTATTTGTCTGCCGATTGCACATTGCTCATTGAATGCCATTCAAAAGAATATACTCTGAAACCTCTTGGCAATGAAATTCACAGGAACTAGATTGTGCCTATTTGTTGAGAGGGAAATCATTGTTGGTGAGTTGGGAATTGCATCACCTATATAACACTGCATACCTCTACTGCCAGGGCTCACCAGCCAATGAAATTCCATTTTGCGAAGTGATGACATCATTCTTCCTGCTCATTGATGGCAGCTGCAGAAAGTTCATTTATCGTGGTTCATTTTGTTTACCTATGGTGTAGCAACGTGACCAAGGAGCAAGGAATTCACTGCCACTGAAAAGTGAAGCTGTGCAGGACTGATGAGAAGTTTGATTTTTGTAAATTGCTTCATCATTTTCTTATTTGCGATCTGCATGATTTCAAAAATACCTTTGCTTTGTAATCAGATTCGTTTATGATGATTTAAATCTTCATTTGGAATTTATTCTAAAATAAAATCTCAGTGACATTTGCATGTGTGCTTGTATAATTGGACAATCTTGTACACTTTAGTAATCATTAGAGTATTTAGATTCTCCATCTGTATTTCTTCCTTGAAGTGGGGAATATAAGGCAAAAATATTCAGTAGACTCATGTATTACACATTGAAGCAGTTAAGTTGTTGATTAATGTGGTTTAGGTGTCAATTCATAGTTATTCCTTCGTATTTCCTCCAGAAAGTAAAATATTTAGTCACTTCTCCAATGGGTGGTGGAAATTATTTGGCGAAAATATAAAAAAAAACGCAGAGTAAATGAGTGGAATTGCATGTTAGCCAGTATGAATGAAAACTAATGAAATTACAGTAATAGCCCTTGAATAGTAACAAACTTAATATTTCTCCCTATTTACTACACCAACTTCATTGAATAATCTGAGAGTGTAGCAGTGCCTGATAAGATGTAGAAATTTCAGCACCTATTTATTGTAATACGTATCGTCTCTTTTCTATCATATTTTAGCACCAATTTATTATAATACGTATCATCTTTCTTTTGTTTCCGCAATGCAGGACATGAGAAGGACTATAGGTGTGAACGTAAGTGTGATCGTAAGTGTATGTGACCTAAGTGTTGGCTTTCCATGGCGGTATGGTAATACCAAGGTGGAGACACCTGTCAATTCAAGAAACCTATTCCTTCCTTCCTTTCTGTCCTCAATCTTTTCCTCCTGGTTGTCCTTGCTTGTTTGTGCTGAACTGATTTCTGGCATTTGGCCTTGTCGTAGTGGTTCATTGATACCAATGTGAGAAAGAGTGGCAGGCTCACCTTACTCAAAATTACTTTGTTCATGCAGAAAAATCAATTGAGTTAAATTTTCTCTTATTTGGCCTCTGCATTTGGCTTCTGCATTTCCTCCATATTCGCTGCCTTGTCTGAACAACAGTTTTGCTGACATTCCACTCAGCATCTTTGGGCCAAAGATGAGGGACAGGTGCCACGTTAAGACTTTTCACAGCACCTGGAAAAGAGTACCAAGAAAAACTGTCAGTCACAAGATTTAGAAGACTTACATAAGTAAGCCAGAACCAACATCCCTCACCTTCAGCCTGAAGATGCTGACTGTAATGTGAGTGATTCCATTGTCTAGACTAGTCAGGAAATGCAGTGGAAACCTGGAAGCCATGCAGATGCCAACTGATTGACCCTGCAGAAGCCTAAGCACTAATATTTTCCCTCATATATTTGCATCTAACCAAGGTTTTGAGCATTGTGTCATCATTAAGGTTACCTTGATGAAGGCACAGCATGTGTAAAGTATGGTTGATTCTCTGCACATTACAGTGAACATATACAAAGGATTCAACTGGAAAATGTGCTTGGTCCAAGATCAGGGCTCTACTTAAAACTTCCTGAGGAAAAATTATTTCCAAATTACTTATTGTTTGTTTGGACCTTGACTTCATTTCACCAAACGAGAGTTTTTTGTGGAGCTGAAGTTTGCTCATTATAGTATTTTCTGATACATTTTAATGGAAGTTTGGCAGGACCAATGGCATACCTTTGTTTACAGGAGGTTCTTATACTGTTGGAGTTGGGTAGGGTGAGGTTTTACTGTGAATCACCTCTCTCCTGTGGAATGGCTGAATTCTATGATTTTGCAGTTTGATAAATGAGAGGTCAAGGGCTGATTTGAAAATGAGTTACAGCCAATTAAAGTATTTTTGTTTTTACTTGAATATTTTGTCAAGTGTCCATACCTATCTGCTGCTTTTGGCAAAGAATACACTCATTACTGCTTGAAATTCTCTGTGTCTGAAAATTGTGAATCTGTGTGGTGAGTCTTGCACAGCCTGAAACATTCCAGAAAGTTATTGTTTTTTCTACAAATGGGTTGGCAGTGTGGTAGCTAGACAGTTGGTTTTCTGCTACAAGTTCCTGTGGTACTTGAAGTAATATGTTTGCAGATTTATATGAAGTTCGCCCACTTCCAGGAATTTGACTTGGCTGAGTCTTATTTGAGTGTTATTCTAAAACTTGAGGCACAACCCACAGTGCATGGGAGACCCCTTTTATTGCAGTGATATAATATGGTCTGCCATACTAAAGAGGTAAACATAGGTTTTGCATTATTCGAGGTTTATTTGGATGGGGTGAACATTCTGAGAGTATTTCGAACCCTCTTAGTGTGGTGGGCCAATATATTGACGTTGGCATCTTGGGCAAAAAGTATGGCAGGCCGGTATATCGACTTATAGGCAAAAAATTGTTTAACTTTAGCACACAAATATAATTACAATTATTTTTTGTAAGATGCATAAGTCTTTTTTATTATTACCTAATTCAATGAGTACACAATAAGAAGAACCGCATATGGATATTTTAAACAATAACTTTATAATATTTATTTTCCGAGAGTGACACATTTCATTAAGTTACCCTCCACATTTCTTGCCAGAACTGCTGGCAGGAGTTAGCACTGAGAGGGTTAATGGTGTATCGAAATGGCATGTTTATTGAATCAATTTTTGAATAATAATACTGAGGTGTATAATGTTGCATAGTGGTTATTAGGGAAAATTCATTTTTGTGTTGCATTTTAAATTTCACGTCTGCAGTGATGTCACATGTCATGTGACATCACTGCAGAATTAAGAAATATTATAGATTAAGAATCTTTGTCCCTGTTGCTAAAGAAATTTTATGATTCAATTAATGCCTCACAAAATTACCATTTCCCTGTCTCTAACCAATGATGCAGATCTTCTTTACTGTGGACTTGTGAAATTCATAGGCTCAGATGAAATTATTTAGTTTTGCCAAATGTGCTGCCATTCTTTTTCATCCTAATTTAATTTAGCCATCAGTGAGGAAAGTAACAATCTTTGGATGAGTATGGACATGGGTGGGTTGTACTCTTTTACTTCTTTGCCTCACTGCTACATGATGTATTTTGTCTGCAGAAGATGGCAACATTACTCACCATTCATCTTGAATTTTTAGGATTTTTTGTATACTCATGTTTTTATCGTTCGATTATTTAAGTTGTCTAATGTAGTGATGGAATGGCTCCTTGTGTTAAGGTAGAAGTATCTGCAGTATGGGTTGTAAAATAAATTTCGCCCAGTCAGTTCCATTGACTTTTTTCACTCTGCTGTATATCAGCATTTTGATTTCTATGTCAGGTGGCCTGAATTGGTCTGTTTTCCTGATTAGATCATAGTAATTTTAAGAAAGCAATGGAGAGTGGCTGGTGGGAGAGAATTAAGGAGTAGGGATTTGGGAAGGAGAGGTGAGAAAAGTGTACCTGCATCTGTCTCTTAAAAAATGCCTCCCAAGATTTTAGGGCATGTGCCAAGTTTAATAATCGTAAATTTGTTCTTTGTTGATCATGCGTGGAAACAATATGATGTGGAAAATGTTACTTAGTTCAAATTACACATTTTAAATGCTTTTGTGCTGGGGATATGTTTTGAAAAAAATAAATACATACAGGTATCCCTTGCTTAACATGAATTTGTTTAGTACTGTCACACAATGCTATTACTCAACAGCCATGTATATGTGTTTGCATAGCGTGATTGAATTTCCCATTTCCACTCAATTGTTGAGGTTTTCACTGGGGAAGCTCCAATTACCATTTACTCTAGTTTTGAGTGCTTTAGAATGAATATTTAATAATGAACCAACCCAAAATTATCTAAATCAGAAGTTCTCTGAATTCCATCTCTAGATGAGGGGGCGGTGAGCAGCAACAATGGAAGTAATCATTAAAAATCCCTTCAAAATATCAGATTGAGAGAGGTCCATTGTAGCTGAAAAACCAGCTATGTGATATATATTTTACTTTATTACTATGCTGACTTGGGTGTCAGAACTTAAGAATCACCATCATGTGTTGAAGTATTGGCTTGTGCTGATCCATTTGCTAGCATCAGTATGAAATGCTATATTTCATGTCTCTTTAGTATTGTGCTTTAAGGAAATGGTCATAATTGTCTAAAGTTGTACACTGAGCAAGATTAACTGTTGGTACATTATGAGGGGATACATGTGTTTTTCAAAACCTCAGTAGACGTCCCTGACAGTAGTCTTTGAATGCTTGGAATGCTAGAAAGGTCTTATTTATCTTTCTTAGCTAATGCACCAATCTAAACTTTATATTTATTCATTTCTTTTCTGGTTGATATCCACCACAGTAAATGTAATGCTTGTGGTTCAAGGATCCAGATTATTTATTTCAAATGTAATGGAAATTTTCACATATTATTGATACCAATTGTTAAATTCAAGCGTGAGCTTTCACATACTGCTTTCGCAAAACATTCCAAATTTTATCTTATTGTTAAGGCATTGTTTTGTTGGTCATGAAACCATAGTGCAACTGCTTAGAAGTGATTGACGTGGTCAAATGTATTATTTCTAGTATTCATCATGTATCAATCACATGGTTTCTCATGATTTTAATATATTTGCATAATATAAATGCACCTAATATGAATGTATTTTGGAATGCATCTCTGGTGTTAAGCTGGGTATACCTGAACTTGTATATCAGTAATGCCGTTGAGTGATGAATGATATTATCTTTTACTCTTTGATAATATATATCATTGTTGTTGTGATAAACATTCACTTTCAAAGAACTCATTGATGCTATTACAACAAATTGAGCAGATGAACCTTGAGTATGTAGTTGAAAACATTTTAGCTACATATTAGTATTTTTAATCCTAGTGGGCTGATGCTTGTTAAGGTTAGTGCCCATTGCCAGTGGTCCATTTGAGGTTTATGGCTGACTGCAGTGATCAATGTGAGTGTAGGTATTCTTCGTGGTGTCATATTAGTGGATGTTATAATTTTTTCAACTAGAATCATGCTTTTCTTTATGGAAACTTTTGGACATTATGTAATAGCAGAAGTTAGAATTGTACTAATTCTGGAGCTTTGCCATTTGCATTAAGAGAGGACATGTAAAACTTATGTCAAAGGAAAACTTAAAACTATCCAAATTAAAATTCCTGCTCATATCATGGGTGAGCATTCAGTTTTTTTCTTTCTTTCTTTGGAAGCTGCTGCTGAAGAGAATGATGGAACGTGGCTATGTGGTATGACTTTGAGGGAGATATCATAGTAGTTGATGATAGCTTACGCTTTGCAATTTTATGAAAAGTATCCTTTGAGAAAGTTTTACTCAAGAGGTTTCTTTGAATTTTTTCCATTTTAGGGTGATGCCACTGAATAAATCATAGTTGTCTGTATTAAAGCTGCAGGGGAGTGGGGTGGCAGTTATTGAGGATTAAAATAATTGAATTCCATAGAAATTATGGCTGAGGTAATTTTTTTTGGGTTCATCTTTCACTATAATCACATGTGGATGATGAATGAAAGGACTAAAAGTTATTGCTTAACATGGCTTTGAAAGCTGCTCATACAAATTGTATTTTTGTTAAGATTCAGCCTGGTGGAGAATGTAGAATATTTACATCTGCTCTGGAAAATTGCTCAGTTCTTCTTGCTTTGTGGAAACCTTGTAAATATTTAAAACATAATCTGTGGTTTCCCCAAATTAGTTGATTGTAATAGCATGGCATGGCATAACTCACCACTCTGTGGCATACTAATTCAACGGAAAATGGTAACTGATTGTTTCAGTTCCTTAGTTCTGGGTTCCTGCAGCTCGCGATGCAAGGAGCAGAACTTATTTTATGAAGCTTTGCTTTGGAACTGAAATTCATACTTCAGTGGTATTTTTATACCTTACGTTGTGAAAGATGACAGAGCATTGAAAATCAACTTCGTATCATTTCTCACATATCGGTTTTGCAGCTGTTGTCAACTTTAAATTTTATGTTAGTGGTGAAAGATCCTTCTTATTATACATAAAGACAACATCACCTGGAGGACATAGTTGAGTATGATCATTTTTAATGCCTTGTAATGCATTTTTAGCAGTGGTTGAGTTAATATTTTCCATGTTAGGAAAATACCACAGGAGACACAAAATTGTTGGTCCTGTGATGTCAGACCGGGTATTGCTCTGGTAGTCTAACCACAAATTGCTTTCCTAGCATTGTTTATGCTCTTGAGTGTCATATGGATTTTTGTAAAAATTAAGAAGGCATGAAGTAAAGTGTCTGCGTACTAACTCATTTTAGTGTGGTTGTGTACTAAACAAACCACAATTAGCTCTTGGCGTCTACTTTACTGCCCTAATTGCTTCATACTCTTGATCCTCTCCTAATGGCAGAGGACAGCTGTGCAAGTCACACCAGTTCTAGGGTGTAGTGAGAGCAAGTAGCACCATGTCCAAGTGCTGCGACCATATCTGACTGAAAATGACCATTTATGAATAACTTCACCAATGCATAGAGTTTTCTTGAGAACCTAGCTCTCTTATTTTCTTGGATTTTGAAGAGTGAATCAACCATTAACTTATTTAACTTACTGAAAAATCAGTTTTGTCCTTGTTGCATGTAGGATACTACCCTATTCACTTGTGTTTGTGCTCTGTTGGTTAGAAATTGTAATATTTGTTGGATTTGTTTGTGTGTTATGGCACTTTCTTGCCTCATTTATTTTTCATGGTATTTTTTGAGATTTTAGTCTTGGTGTGTCTGTGAGGAATTTATCTTTGTTAAAATATGACTGCTTTTTTATGGGTTATTATTTTTAATATCTGTTCAATTTTCACTCTTAATGAACTTAGCAGTAATTTCATTAGCAGATATTAATATGAAGGCAATCTATAATTAGCTGGTGTACTAGACACAATTTTCTTTTGCTTCTCCCCAACATCATTTACATTAAAATCATGGAGGAACGAGTACAGTAAAACCTTGATTTTACATAGTTTGCAACTTTGCATAGTGACAGTTAAGTCCAATAGGGAACTATAAGGAATTGCAATGGTAAATACTTGATTTTACGTAGTTCTTTGATTATACGCTGTACTACTTCAGTCCATTAGAGCAAAATATTTTAGCAAAATATTTAGAGCAAAATTTGTTACGTAGAGCTTCCAGCACTTCAAAACATATTTGGTGGAACTTTGGAACAGGAGAGCCCACTCCATTGTGTAAACAAACATATCCAACCTCTGTATATCTCTGCCACATGGAAGCCAAGTATGGCACGAAATGTCTAATTTCGATGAATTCAAGGGCAACACTGTTGTACATGTAATATGTAATAGCCAGCCAGTATTGGCATGGCCATGGAGTCCCTTCAAATTCCTGTGGAATAATATCAATTGTAATTCTTTTGACAGTTTTTCATTTCCAATTAATAGAGTTCTTTCTACTCGAGGCATTTGAACAGAGATGCTTTCCAGTGCTCCTAATTTAATCATCACAATGACTTATTTGACCTCAAATTCAGCTGTTAACCCACAAACTACCTACCAATTTTAAGGATACCAGACTCAGCAAAAGAAACAATAGGAATGAGAAACATAGTGACACAATAAGAACCATCTAACCATAACATTTTGAGTGCCTGTAAAGTGAGATATTAAATGCAAATTACTCCCTTGATGGGTGACGAAATGAGGGGAAACACTCTTGGAAAAGCAAAAAAATTATGATTGATTAAGTGATAGTGTGAAGTAGAGAAGTTGTTCAACGTTAGATAGGCCCCATCTGAAGTACTGTAGAAATGCATGTACCATGCATACCTTTTTCCCTGACATTGTGGTAGGAAAAGAAATTGACTGTCATTCATGAGTTCCTATTCTCCATGTCATTCCTGGGCCCCTAGGGCAGCTGGTCTCCTTGCTCTGCATGAGTCAGTTGGAGGAGTCGATTGTTTGCTTGCTTGCCATGCAAAGCCATCTCTAGCTTGCAAATCAAGGCCATCACTAGCTTGCTATTCAAGGTCATCACCCAACTCACCACTCTCTAGAACTCCCTTTCACTAGTAAATTGTGTTCACTTTTTATATCTATTGTTGTTCACTTTTTATGTCTATTGTTGTTTGATTATGTTTCAGCTATTAATATAGATGTTTTTATCTTTTTGGTCATTTTCACAGGGCTTTCCCTTAAGAAAACAATGTGATATGTTTTGGCATTGCACAAGAACTTGCTCTATCCCTGATGTCATTTCTAGCTAAATATGATTTGTGGAAGTTACATTCAGTTGGGAAGAGCTGGCTCTGTTCACTTCATGTTTCTAGTCATATGCCATTGATAGCAGTGGTTTAAGACTAACATATTGAGGATAGGGCTATGAGAGAGGGAATAAGACATCCAAAATCAGGGCTACATGAATCAGTCTGCACTTCATGAACTAAGGATTTTAGAGAGGTCTGATTTGTTTTTATTTAATAGAGAATTGATTTCTTTATGCAATTTATTGTGGAAGAAAAAACATATGAAAGGTGTTGTAAGGTGTCATAAAATGAAGATACTTTCCTCTCAGCATGATCATGTCTAAGAGAAATGCTCCTTAAAATATGAAAGAGTAGGTATTACAAAAAGGGAAGGCTGTGACCCTGGCTGAAAGTACTAAGATCCTCTCCACACCTGATATGAGAATGAAGAAAGCCACCTTTTTTCGACACTTGCATAAGTGGGGTGGACTTCTTTTACTCAGGTGTGCATGGTACATGAGATGATACAGTATATAGAGAGCATTTGGGACCCTGCACATAATTATTCAGTAGCCATGCCCGGTAGATATAGTACATCAGAAAACCGCATATTTCACAAAAAATTAATGAGGGTGAATGTAGGTTGCAACCCTGCAGATGGTTGCCCAAGGCATACCCAGCAACTTGAGCAACACAAACTCACTCTTGGGGCTGTATTTCAGGGACTACTCAGCAGAAATTGAAAATATTTGAGATGGGCATGTTAAGTGTACGATGAGTCTTTGGTAATTACTTTAAAAAGCAATTAAAAATGTCAAGTGCTCTGTAGTCTTTAGAAATTGTTGGTAAACAGCAAAAAAGGCAAAATGTCAAAACTTAAGGTGCAATGTGGCATGTCTTACCAGGATCCTATTCCAAAATATTCTACATACTTAATATTCTAAGACAATGACACAAGTTAATGGGGTGTCCCAAAAGATTTGAATTTCCAAAGGACCTCCCAAGAACAACATGGATGAAAGCTTTCCCAGGCAGGAAAACGCACAAAGAAGGAGAGAATCATCATAATCGAGAGGGTTTCATTGAAAAACAAAATACTTAAGAGACTGTAGTACATAGGTTTTGACATTGGGATGCAGCAAATTATATAAGTGACTACTCTTACCCAAAAGGAGCTCATTGAAAAAATATCGTTTTTTTACTTATTCCTCATTTATAGCTTTAAATTGTGTATGGTAGGGCTTACTTGATGCAATTATTTGAGACAGCAATATGTACACACACATTGCATTGTAATCTCCTCTTCACCAGCTCTTGATTTTACACCCTTATATTTTAAATAGTGCCGATTTTTGGTCCCTCCAGCTAAGTAAAATCAAGGTTTTACTGTATACCCGTTATTCTATGGTGAAAGAAAGTAATCTTTGCTCATTGGTTAATGGTAATGACTCTCATTCAGCTTTATGACAGTCATCATGCACACCTCTTAGTGTCTATCTTTCTATACCTTAACACTCTCAAGATTAAGAGGTGCTGTATCAAAAGTGTGAACAAAGTAAGACGAAAAAGAATTTTTTGCTGTATAAAATCAAGTGACATGTAGGCCTGTGCTATCACCTTTTAAGAATATGAGCGTCCATATGATGACTTGAGTACATTTATGTTATTCAGATGGATAAACTTCAAAATCCCTTTCGGTTCAGATATAGTAACTTTTTGTGTATTAGAAATGTGTTTTTATGTCAGTTTTCCAGCTAAATTTTTGTTTTTTAGTCCCCTCAGTGGATGTAATCTTTCCTTGGTTTCTATCAAATCTAGGGGAGGAAGCTCATTGGTGCCACATGTTCATGGACCCACATGCTTGCATATGCCTGTTAGATGATGTGCATGCTCTAAGTTGTCACAGTAGGATCACTGTATGTGTAATAAAAATTGTATTGTAATTGAAAGAGATTTGGTAGAATAAAGACTTTGTGAGAACGTGGCAATTCTTAAAATTACCTGCAGCCTCATCAAAGCATGCCTTTTTAAAAAATTACCTGACTCTTCCATGTTGGAGAAACTGCTACTTGGCATGTTATTGGTGAAAATTATCTTAATGAGCTGTTTCAATGTGCCAGAAATTTTGTGTCTTTTTATGTTTAAGCATGCAAGCAACTGCAAATATTTAAAAACCAATCTGACTTCCTGATAATTGATTTATGTAAATGAAACAATGGTAAATTTGTTACTTCTCTCCTTAACATAATAACTGAGCATGACATTTATTTAAAATTGGACATTTGTAAATAGTGTTTTTATCTGTATTCTAGGAGAGTTTCCTGCCAAACCCTATAACAGTATTTCCTGGGCAGGAGTATGTGGATACGTCTTTCTTTGGGGCCTTTTTAATGGGCTCTGTGTTTCCTGATGACTCAAGAGAGGTTGCCACGTGCTACCTTGCTGATAAGAAGAAAAATGCAACCAAGGACAATCTAACAGAGAATGTGAGATTGATCCTTGAGTATTCACGGGTAAGGGACTTGATAATTTTGTTTTGCATAAGATTGAAGCTTTCATTTCTAAATATCTGGTAAGTTGAAATGAAATTATAAATTGTAATGCTGGAAAACAAGTTAATTTGTTGAGGTTGGAGGTTCTCTCATCTTACATTAACCTTTCCTGCAGCTGAATGCAGCCTTTCAATAGATTCCTGTGTTGCTGATATTGTCCGATGATGTCATGCAGTTAACTGTAGATAATGAAAAATTGTGCTAATCTTAATAGGTATAATGGTGACTGGATTGACACATCTAATTGAGACGAATTCCTGATGTTGCTCTGAATCCAATGCAGTTGGCAGTTCATAGGGCAAAGGTGTTAATCCTATTTAATATCCAATTAAGGTAAACGTACCAATGCCTGACCCATTAGGGCTATGTTCCTACATTTAAATGCATGTAAAATCAATTTTTATAACCATTAAATTTATTGCAACATTAACGATTGATTTGAAATCTCATTTCTAAGATTATGCTTTTGTTCAAAATATGAACTAAACATAAATATAAGTTTTTTTACTTTTAAAATATGCTTGAAATGCCCCCTTACCTGACCCATGAAATTCTGCATGGCCTTAAAGCTGACCCACGAGGATCTAGTAGCTGACCCTACTAGTTATATTCCTACAGTTATATAAATAACAAATCTTACAGGTATAAAACTTAGGTTATAGGTATAAGAATTATTCACACTATCAAAAAGGGGTGACATGTATTTTGGCATATATATAATAACAAGAACACAAATATTACATAATGATTAAAAATAAAGTGAGTCAACCCAAGTGTCAGGTAAAGGTGCACCAAAAACCGACCATACTCCAGTAGCTGACCTGGGGGGTCAGCTTTTAGTTCTTATTATGTTATTTATATTTAGTTATATGAAGTTGACACGAACTGAGTAGGTTGAAAACCTTTTTTAGGATAGGTTGCCCAAAAAAACACAAAAATATGAATTGCACCATTGACTGACCCAGGGGTCAGCTACAAGTGCATGTGATTCCATCATGGTATGTTAACCTGACACCCCCTTAATAAAATGTAAAACAGCTTCTTAAGCTTATGAAGTAATCAAATCCTATTAGAAAAGTCCTCATTTGCCCATAGAAGTAGTAATGTCACAGTTCATACAAAAATAAGCATAACAAAACACTAACAAAAACCAGCTTACCTCTTATAGAAACCCTTTACAAATGGCAAGAAAGTTGACAGAAGTTGTAGTCAGCACTAAACATCAACTGCTGCAAATGAACTACCAACTATGCTGTCATGTCAACTGTGCTTACAGCAAATAAACATTCTGGTAATTATTTAGAGGGCTAGAGCTTACAATTTAAGTGTTTTTGATTCTTGCTATTACATTGTAAGTAAATCAGGGTCAGCTACAGGTTCAGGGTCAGGCAATGGTACGTTTACCTTAAGGGTATTGTAATTTAGGTAATTATTAGACCATTACTGAAATGATCTATCTTATGTGTGGTAAACCAAGGTACTGTAATGGTTCTCTGAATGCAATCTGCCAACATTGCAGCCCTTTTTTACTGCCTTTTTACAATCCAGTTTAGATAAATTATAATCGCAAGGCCAAGGTCATGCCTTATGCCAATGCACTTAGCGTTGCATTGCACTTAAATTGACATTGAATGTGAATGGCAATTGTATGGGAATTGTATCAACTATGGAGGAAATGGCGCTTGCATGTGGAGACACAAGGCGTTGCGTACAATGTGATTTAAGGCTAAGTTATAAGTCAAGAATTATGGCAGGACCTGACAAATTAATTTGGAGTGTGTGGCCCAAACAACATGACATTTTTTAATATAAGATTCTTGTTATTTATTCACATGCAAAATAACCGGTGCAAATAATAGCACTCTGAAATCTTTCTTTAAACTTTTTTTTAACTTTAAAATTTATTGAATATTATCAATATTTTCACATTGGTCCACTCCTCCCATTGAGTCATTATAGTCCACAACAACCATTGGTTATTTATTTATTTTCCCTCTCTTTGCCATGCTTTCCATGGCACAATTATGCTCTGATGACAGCAGTAACATCTCCTTTTTGTCCTTCAACTAAATCTCAATTTTCTTTCCTTTTGAGAAGGCTGCCACTATCCCCTTTTTCATTTTTTTCTTTCAGCGCTGTTAGTATTCCTCTCCTGGTTTTCATCAGTGTCCCATAGGTATCTGTGGATCGGGAAATCAACAACTCAGCTAATGCAGGAGACATATAGAAATTGTCTGTGGTCAAGCAATATCCTTTGTTGAGTAGTGGCTTCATCAGTGACATCACAACTTGTGACAATATGAGATAATGGCTGAAGTCCTTATTGAGAACAGCTCCCTTCCCCCTATATAACACACTCGACCACACATATCCACTCTGTCTTGTGTACTACAAAAAATTTGATGCCAAAGCGAGTCAGCTTCACTGGCATGAACTGATGCCATCCCAATCCACTCTTGCTAAGTCTTTCATCATTGTTAACATCCCTCTCTGAGGTGTAGAGCGCCTTGAACTTTCCCTCAACTTTCTAATGAACCTCCCAGATTTTGTCCAGTTTTGCGTTTACATGAGTTTGGGGATCGTAATCAGCATTATGAACAAAGTACAGTTGCTGTCTTTGTTTTACAAATCTCCAGTAAGACATTGGTTGGCCAAAAAATGGATGTGAAAGCATTGATCGTGTCGATCAATTTTACTCCATACATGGCTTTCACACAACACTGTAATATTACAGGAGCCAAAAACACTCGAATCTCTGAGGTCATGATGCTCCACTGACTTTCACCACCACTACTCCCTTAGTTTCTGGTCTGACCATGCATCAAGCCTTCTTAGTTTCTGATCTGACTGCGCATAGCAGCTGGGAGAAGGTGCGAGGTTCTGATTTCAGCTGGGATGAGTGCTGCATGTCTGGTGTGGAATTACCCCATGCCACACACCCCAGGGGCGGCTTTATCAGTATTTTGTAGATGCACTTGGTCCCACATTATTTTCCAATGAGGCACTAGCGTAAAAATTGGTTTCATTTGCTATAAACTCTATGAGTTCATCATCAAAAAAAGTTCAAAATATTTCAAAGCACCTCACTCAGGGACCAGATCGTAGTTCAGTCAAATAGGAATTCCTTCAAAAGAAAACCTTGGCGGTGCTGGAGAAGGATTCAATACCAACATTTCATCCCATGAGCTTGGATCATCTGAATCAGAGCTTATTTCCTCGGAAAGGCTTGAGTCAGAACCGGAGTATTCGATGTCCACATCCTCCGAGTCAAAGCAGGTGAAATATGATCCTTCCCCAAAATGCATCGCTGAAATATCCCTCACTACTTGACGAAAATGGACATTCCTGCAGAAAGGGCCCCTGCGACTACCAAGATATTTGAAAACGTGGAATTCAGGCAAAATAGTGAGAACGAAGTGTGTGCTTTAAAATCAATGAGAAAATGAGGCGGAAGCAGTGCGATCTGATGGGCATGGACAGACTTTGCTCATATATACTAACGTTGTCCCTTTCATACCCTCTAGAACATTGCATGTAGAATCATGGGTACCAGAAACATCTGGAGCACATCACATCGACCAGCAAAGACACCGCAACAAGAAACAGACTTCTCACCTAGGTGTGAAGCCTGCCCCTCGGCGTGGCATGGCTTGGGGGTTTGGCGTCCTTGCCTGTCAGATAAATGTCTGTCGCCCCTTTTTCTTTAACCTTAGTGGAAAGGGAATTACTCATGCAACTGCAACCGTTCGTGTCCTTCCATTGATAGTAAATTTACACAGGAGAGGTTTCCAGCAAGAAGTGCACGTGATAGATAGCAGAAAGAAGACATGTGACAATACACCAAGGGAAATCCTTTTCAAACATTGCCGATACTGTTAAGGGGTGCTAGTCATCAAAAAGATGGCGAATAGATCATATAAACATCGTAATAAGTGAAGATGAACTTGCTGCAATTAGGTGTTACGAAGGAATACAAAAGAAATTGAAGAAACTATGGATAAAAATTAGTTTTGAAACAGTTACTAGCAGTTTCACACCTTTGCAATCATGGAAAAATATCGGGAAAAAACCATTACATATATAATCATCAAATCTCCTGTTGAGTAATGTGCAGCTTGGCTAGAGTGAGCTACTGCCCCTAACATGTACCACTGATGGCAGAAAAATGGACTACTAGTAGATTAGATTGTTAGTTGGGGGAGCCTTCGACAGGAGCTCAGGCACTTAGACCTTGAGTGGTCCATTGTGCCAACCCCATTTTTAACCTGCCTGCCACATGCAGACAGGGGACAAGAGCGCCATGGTGAAGGTATGAATGGTCACCCATCCAACTCTCTATCCGGGCCCAACACTTAACTTCAGTGATCTTATGGGAACTGATGTTTCAATGAGGCTAGGCCCTTGCTCCGAAATACTAGTAGCTGTTGAGAATATTCGGGTGTAAGGAGAAAGAGACAGAAAAACATAAAATATTGGTTTCACTCTGTCTACCACCAAATTCAAATTCTCCCAAGGGTTATTTTTACTTGACAAATTAAAATCACTACTATCTTGTGACTATTTGAGTACAGTTTATTTTGCCTTCATCCATTCTCACCTTAATCATGGTTTTGAGCTTGGGGTTTTGACTCTGCATCAATGAGCATATTTGTAGTGAAGTATAGGGCCAATAAGATTATTACAGATATGAAGCCTAGGGGTCATTGAAAACCCTTAATATGACACACTGCAAATTTTTTATCTCAATGGCTGTAGTGTATATTTACGAAGAACTTTACTTGGTCAAGGAAATCCAAGCTATTTTTCTTTTACATAGTTTATTCATGTTTATTCGTGACTACTGTTCGAGGAACAAGATAGCCTAGTTTTGGCCCTCAGAAACTCTGTATCTCTCTTAGGTGTTTTAAAAAGGTTGTCTTTTTTACACATTTCTAGAAGCAAGAATTGTCATTGTATCAAGTTTGAAAAAAATAATTCATTATTTTCTTTTGTCTAGAGCAATTTACTCATTGACTGAGTTCCTCGATTGTATGTGCATTGATATTAAATTTCAACCCTCTCTCTTATTTTTTTACTGTATATATCTTGATGATTACTGTTCACATGTTATCATTTTTGAGATTGTACCATGGTCTTACATCAGCTTTTACCCTACAATTTTTTATTGATTTCAGATTCTGATGCACAAAGTGTTCCATGAAATGGCAGCAAATGCCCCGTCACGGATGATGACTTTGGTCTTTGTTCGAAATATGCTGCATTTGAATCAAAGGAGAGTTCAGCTGCAGTCATATCCCCAGGATTATGCAGGGGATGGATTCATGCTGAATCTGTTCTCTGTCCTGCAGCAGTTATGTGTTAAGGTATGTGCCGTTTTGCAGCATGTTGAGAAATCGCATTCATTTTGCACTATTTACTTTTGTTATTGAATGATTGAAACCTTTCATTCATCAGATAAACCTGGATAAAGTTGACAGATACTACCTATACCACAAGGACAAGATGGTTGATATTAATAATGAAACTAGGTTGAAGTTTTCGGTGGCAGAAGCAGAGCAGTGGGCAAGGAGACACTGTAAGTCGAGTTATATATTAATATTTCTCATAACATTTAAATGCTTTATTGAATTTGCTACATCTTACATAGGATCAGATGTATCTCTTTTAGACTGTAGTTTTACAAATTCAGTAGAGCACTGATCATTCATTGATGTTCAATTAATTTCCTAATGATTGTGGCCTTGGTTTAGTGCCTTGCTTTTTCTGACTTTTTCACAAATGTATTTCATGAAAATACTCATTTTTCTTACAATTTATTTCATTGGCCAATATCTGCTTCTCCTAAATGTCACTAACTATGTCTATAAATGGGCCAATTTTCGTAAATGTTTGTGGTATTTTACATAATTTACTGAAGCTCCTGAAAATTACTGTAATTTTCAGCAACATTCACCTCCATCTTAGATATTTGTCATACCGATGTATTCCAAGCATATTATTTTAAGCCAAGTCTAGATATGCTTCATGCAATCTTCATTATAAACTAAAGCATTACCACTTTGTGTTGGAATAATTTTACCTAGAATCGTATCATTTACATAGAATAATATCGTTTTTAACGGTTTGAATGAAATTTCTAATGCCAAACAAAAGAATGCCAAATTGCAGGTGGGCTACTCTATTTGTTTTTAATTTTCTTTATTTCTAATTCATTAATATAGCAATGGTAATGGTTTAGATACTGTTAACCCCTTGCTATTGCTATTGGCTTTCCTATTTAATCCTCTATCAGTTACTAATTGCAGAAAATAAAAAATCACCAGAAAATTATTGTAATTTTCCAAAATTACCATTATTTACCATGGTAATTTACCTTAAATGACAATTATGGTAATTTACCCATCACCTACTATGTAACACTAAAGTCGGGCAATTACGAGCATTCTACTTGCCCCACTATGTTGTAGTTCATTCACTTTTGAACCTTGCAATACATTCCTTTTGTATACCCTTAATAATGGTACAGTTGAGCACTTATGATTTGATTTTTGATTAACGGACCATTGTATTTTCTGATGATCAGTCCCTCAACAACCTCGTCCCCTCCCTCCTTACTGCCTACTGCTTATGTTCCTACACCCTGTCAGCAGCTGCATTCAGGTCTACAAAATGTCCACATTTTGCCCACAGGAAAGGTTTTCCTGGCACAGGGTTTTAATTATGCAGATAGTGGTGTTGCATTACCATGAGTCCCCAGAGTCACTTCTCAGTGTTTGTCACTTCCCAGAAAAGTGAGCATATATTGCCTCCATGGCTGTTCCTTATGTGCTAAGTTTTCTTCAGTGTTATGGATGATTTGAAATTTCTATTGCTTTGGGGAAGTGGAAGCGCATTGTGTTTGCCATTTCTGATAAGTTCGAGATAATTTAAGGGAAACTCGGCGGCCAATTGAGTGTTAGACTCTGGCATAGGCATTACCACAGTGCACATCATAATAAAAAAACCAAGCCTAGTGGTTGGACAATTCTTCTAAATTGAATGGTGTGAGTGGACTTGGGAAGTGAAAAACAAAGTAGGTTTTGGCTGTAACTAATGTTGATGGTGCACGCAACCTATGTTTTCCCTAGAAGGGAAGTAAATCAATGAATTCATGAGCATGCTTAAAGAATCAGTCATGAAGCACATTACTGCAAATGGAAGGGGGTAAGTATCATCGTGTGTTTGGAAAATGAGGGGTGAACACTAATAACTGTAGAAGAGACATGTGCTGGCTTGGGGTGCAGGAATTTGGACTCCAAGGAGCAGTAGTCATGCAAGTGTATGCCAGATACCTTGACCTGAGTCTTAGAAGTAAGAAAAATGTGAAACAGTTTTTCAGATCATGGTGGTCACATTGCTCGCAATGAGGGTAACATGTTGTGATCATGAATTGAGCAAATGGGCAAATATTACAAGTAGTTATATTAAAAAAGATCACATTACCTATCTGAAAAAAAGATTTACCTCCAAATGTTCCATGAATTGATTGTATGCTAATTAATAGAGACTAATGCTTTTAACCAGGAGACAAAAATTTTAGTCGGCCAAATGTTTCAGAAAAGTAAATGAAATGGACAGTTTCCTGAAATATGAAATTATATCCAGTTGGGTTTCCCCCTCCATTGCCGTGGATAATTGGTACTTAACTGTATTTGCTGAGCAATGAGTGTTTAAATTCAAGATACTTCATATTTCATTCTACTCTAGGAAGAGCAAGCTGTTTCAATCAGAAAAATTTTCCTCATGTTTTCAACTTCTGAGATGGGGGTGTACTGCTGTATAGCTGCTGTACACTTTGTGACTGGAGCTCATTTGAGTCTGATATCTTTACCTCATGTTTTATATAACCTTAGCACATGTCTCTTTGGTGTCAATAACAGTGTGCTTCTCGGAATGCAGTGTCCCCCAGCCCTGAATGCTTAGAGCCTTCCAAATATTGTGTTACATCATTTTAGATGTCTGCTCACAAGGTGAGACAACATCAGATTTTATGACATTTCCCCAATCCAACTTAAGCTATAATTCATTTTTGGCAGCATAAGCATAGTTTTTCCCCTTGAATACCTTCTAAGCTTGGGCTATTCTCCACTTGGTGTTCATTGTACTTCTTCTGTCCCATGTGGCGATACTTCTGAGATAGGTGAAGGAATCCACCTGCTCTAGTTTCTCTCCTCTCAGGATGACTTCTATGTTCAGCTTCTCTCTTCCGCATACTAGGATTTTAGTATTTGCCCTATTTATTTTCATGTTGTATCATTGGAGAACTTGGTCTATTATGTTTAGTGACCCTTGAAGGTCATTCCAACCAAGAAAAACACAACAGGTGTGCTCAAAGAAGATAGGACTAGAAACCAGGAAACAATATGAGGAAACATGCTTGTGGAGCGTGGGTGTATTCTGAATTTTACCTAGGCTACTTACATCAGAATGCATCCCTTCCTCTTGCTTGGCTACCATCATGAGATGCCTCTTAGCGTCCTCCTCCATGTTCTTTGCTTTGAAAGGCATGGCCTTGAAATGGGGATCCATTAATGTGGCGCACCGATATAACCTTGATTTTTCAATTACACCAAACCTCCTCTTTAAAAAAGCCAAAAGGTCATTCTTCATCCCTTGCAATCCACTCCCAAGTGGAGCTGGTTTATGAAGCTCATGTTCCAACAGCTGAACTGGAGGTATCACCTAAAAGGGAACTAAAAGAGAATAAAGCTGGTAGTAACTTAAGTTCTTGTTCAGCTTTCCCAAGCTGTAGTCTAGGGTAATGCTGTATCATAATTTAAACTTATAAAGAGCTAGTTTTTGTCTAAAATATAGTGTTTGCGTACCTCTGAAGCCATATCATTTGCTTTACTAACCTGAAGTGTAGCCGAATCGAAGATATTCAGAACACTCATTATGGCTTCTAGCAGATCCCACTGAATTTGGTTGACTGGATTGCATAGCTGTCTGATTTCCGACGCTGCCAAAAGAATTGCTTTCTGCTGTTCAGTCAATCTTCTAAACAAGTGTAGCATGCTATTCCATCTAGTGGGTTTTGTCTTGTATCAACCTGTGATGGGGACCATTTGTCATTATTTGGCACTTCTTCAACACCTTTGTTGCCCCACTGGAGTGCTTGAAATGTCCGACAATTCTTCTGCACAGAGCAGCAAGAGATGTCACAATTTTTGAGCTGAGCAACCCATCCTTTAATACCAACTGAAGAGTATGAGCGAAGCAACTCATGCAATTGAAATTACTCTTCTCAACAGCACCAACCATGTTCCGCCCACTGTCAGTTACAACTGCCATCACTTTTCCAACAAGCCCCCAGTATTGCAAAACCGTGGTTAGAAATTCACATATATTTCCAGCCATGTGGTTGACTTCCGGAAAAGGCACAACTTCAATACACATGCTTTTCAAGATAAAAGAAATGTTGAGATAGTGAACAGTCAGACTCATGTAATCTTCGCTCGATGTCCACATATCAGTTGTGACACTAACTCTGTCAATCTCAGGATCTCTTAAGGTGTTTCGTGTCCTTTCTGTGCACTTTTTCATAGAGGTGTGGTATGATTTTATTGGCAAATACCTTTCGTCCAGGAATTGTGTACCGTGGCTCGTGGGGTGTAATTAGATTTTTAAATCCTTCGTTCTCCACAGTACTGAAATGTAGACTATTGATACATATCATTTCTACCACCAAATTTGTTGTGATTCTTGATTGCCTATCTGTTGGACTGAACTTTCCTTTGCTATCAATGAAATGATTTAAAGTTGGCTGTCCACATGATAATTTCATAGTACAACGCTTAAAAGAAGGGAAATGGATTGACTAAATGGAAGATGATGAACTCATGCTAGGGAGTGCAGATGAACCATCGGCAGAAGCATCAAGGTCAGACTCTTCAATACAAATGCTTACCAGCATAGTTGAGCTTACATCTTTAGAAGAGCATGGCACTGGCATGAAAGGTAAAGTTTTCTGATATGAAGAAGACTTAGAATCACTTTTAATTACATTTTCATTATAAATTGAAGCATGTTTCATATGCAGATGTTTAAATAGCGGGGACATTGACTTTGCATATCCACGTGATATTTTTATTCCACAGTGCAAGCAAATTGCTAACAAAATGCTCTCTGAGTCCACAGAAAAGTTTTCCCACACCACAGAAGACATTTCTGTTAACAATGAACACACCACGCACAAACTAATACCCCTTAAATATAGGGAACAATGATAGCTTCGTATCCTAGTCAGGCTGCATGAAGTTGGCACATCAACCCTCTTTGGTTTCGAAAAAGTGTTCAATATCTCTTTTGAATCTCCTGCGATATCATTGAAGCGGAAGCATACACGAAGCGATATTTATCGATGTTGGTCAGCATTAACTCAGCATTTCTGCAATGACTGTTGTTATACCACATCTTGAGATTCAATTCTTGAGAATAATAAGATGGATAATAAAGGGTGATTTTGATTTACATTCAGCAAAAGCCGGTAGTTGAATGTAGTACATCAACAGCATTTTATTTGTTCGGCAGAAAGCCACCGATAGCCAATGACAGCCGGCACTTCAATCGCTTCAAACTCTCCGATGGATATCTGATTTACTGTAATATTTGGATCCGATATCAGCATCTCATCCAATGTAAAGATCTGCAGATCTGATCAGCCATAGTTAAGAATGTAATTGATGGCAAAATACAGGGAAAAGTCCTCAGAGGAAGACCCAGGAATAAGTTCGTGGACCAAATAAAGAGGAAAGTACGTAGGAAGATAAACAGGAGGTAAGGGAACTACCATTAAATAGGGAAGGGTGGAGGGCTGCAGTCAACCAATCTTAAGATTGAATGACTGATGAATGAGTGAAGCATAGCTTAACTCATGGATGAATTAAATTCAATGAGCTTCATTGAGTATCAAGCTCAAAAGATTGAGGGTGCTGGATGGAACTAAAATTTGCTTTCTTCCATCATGGAGCAATTTGGCTGCTGGGAGTGGGCAGATCATCTCATGCTACTCAAAAGTTGGTCTTGGAAGTGGTTTTTAAATGAACTTGAGAAAGCCATTTTTGCCCTTGTTTCTAATGCTGCCACAATGCACAACATGGGCAAGCTGAGGATACACCAGGTGTTACTTTAGGATATTTTAAATCTGTGACACATAAAATACAAGATATGATTTTTTAGCCTTTGGGACGAGGAATGAAACACTTAAATTCTCTCTGGCAAGCTAGTATTTGTAAGTGAATATTTGTTACCATTTGTTTTACTATTTATTATCTTAAATGAGTATTGTATATTCCTGCTTAAAAGATGCATTGGCCTGTTTGATAGGAACAGGCCCCTAGTTTTAGGTTTTAGTTTTAAAATTCAGAAAAAAACAAGTTCTGATAGTCCTCAGCTTTCACTTATAAAATTTGCTACAACCTAGGCTTAGGTTGCTTGATAAATTCAGAACTGGTGTGTTTCAGAGCGACATAGAGAATATTATCATGACTCCTCACTACATCTCTAGGTCCGACAGATGCGACAAAATAAGAGAGGTACACTGCAGAACAGATAGGTACAAGAACTCTTTCATTTTCCATGCACAGTAAGTGACCACAATAAAAATTGAGCTCCACTAAATACACTCTTACAATACATGTCACTATTTCATCTCCCAAAAACTTACATCTTTACACGGCTGGTCACCTAACACCCCCTGCCACATGCCTGTGAAGCAGCTCACGGGTATTATGTAGATCTCTAAGTCTGACAGAAGTGATAAAATAAGAGAGATACATTGCCAAACAGATAGGTACAAAAACTCATTCTTTTGGTGCAAAATAAGTGACTACAATAAAAACTGAGCTCCACTAAATACACTCCAATAATACATGTCTCCATTTCACCTCCCAAAACTCTACATCTATACATGGCTGGTGTTCTTACTCCCCCTGCCACATGCCATGCTGCGGCTTGCAGGGTACTATATAGATGTAGAACATTGTTAAATACTTATTTAAAATTGGTAAAACATCAATGCACAATTTAATTGTCTGTGACTGATATTCTTCCATGGGATGCTACCCAGCAGCATGCCACAAACATTTCATCAGTGCACATTGTTCCAATCCTCTTATTCACTGTCATTCATGTGCAATAAAGTACGCTGATGTATTCCAGTTTGTGAATATTCTACACCTTGAATGGAAAGCTTGCAGATATTTATACCAGACACAAACTTTCTCTATACTTCATGGAGCAGCTCCTTTGGTCCTTCTATTCAAGAGGGAATGGGCTACTGTGTAGTGTCATTCAATTTTTGTTTGTCTTTTGTCTCATTTGCTGAATATTTCTGCCTGTAATGGTGATTATATAATAGATATCAAGTTTGAGAATCCAAAAATTAAATTTTGAAATGCCACTAGTTTTAAGTCTTTCAAGCATAAGTGGACATTATCAGTGGCATGTTAACTTAAGCTCAGTTAATATTATAGTTGCACTGATTGGCTGTGTCACAATTTCACTCAGTGTATTACAAAACATATTTTTTCAATTTTTTTACAACTCCTCTGCGTACTTTTAAATACAATTACGCTTTGTTTGAAATATCAGTAAATATTAATGAATACTTTGTTCTGGAAATAAAATTTCCTTGCTATAAATGGTGATTTTTCTATACGTATTGAGACCTCTGGGTACGCAACCACTAATAAGTGCGGAAGTCAGTTGTTCAGCTTTTGTACACATCATACACAACTGCCTGTAACTTTCTATAACCCTTAATATTACGTGTACTGAAACTGAGAAGAGATCTTTTACGGAATACCAAAACAGTTGTGGGCAGCATTGAATGATCCAGGATTACTTCATGCTTACTTTCACCTGCATCTCATTATCAGATTCATGTCATGCTTATTAGATTATGCAGATCTGATGAAATCTGACCTTTACATTGACCGCATAAGACACAGGGTGGTCTTTGGAAGGTTTACGTGGTTATAAAATGCCTGTTGTATACTGGAAATTATTTATTATCCTACTCGAGCTTTTACATACCTTTCTTGGAGAGAAACTGTTCTCTTTCTTCAGTTCTGAAACTATGAGACAATCACAATCAAAAGAGCGATACAAGCAGGACTCATGATTGAACAAAATCCCTTGTAATGTGATCCCAGATCCCTACACACACTACTGTGTTAGAAGAGCACACCCATTTCGTGCCTTCCATGGTACTTGAATGGCCCCAGACTCAGCCTGCTCTCTAAGCAAACAAATGAAGGTCACCAACCACCTCATTACCCAGGTATGTGGTCCTGCTCTCCTTCTGTCTACACTTGCAGTAGAGTGCTAACAAGTTGCTTATCCAAATATTTTTACAACCCTGTTGCCTACTGTAGTAAAATCCTATCGCCCTAATAAAAAAATAATGAACTATGAACTGGCTGATATAATCTCCATTTACCTGTGACCTTTACCATTGGTCAATCCCCAGTTCAATAGCTTTCAAGCTATGGAGGAAAACCATGTAATTTACATGAGCAAAGGTGGAAACGTTTTGTGGGCTACATCTTTTATAGAGATATGGTCAGGATTTGAAGATTCAATTGAATCTTATCTAATCCATTGATTGGAGATTGGTGGTGTGGGTGGCATATGCACTACATCGCTCTAAATTCTTCGTCGTCCATCATTAATTCTTTCAAAATCTCGCCTAGGAATTTTCCATTTCAATGCTGTTGCTCTTCTAAAGTGTGGTTCTGTGGGTGAACATTCATTTCATTATAAAATATGCACGACAGCTGAGATTTCTATTGCTATTAACGCATTGAGTTTCATTTAAAAATGACTGCTCTGTGCATGTGCAACACCGCCCTCCTAACCTTATGGAAAATTTTGTATGCCAACACCCATGACTCGGATCATTATGCCTGGCGTTTTTATCATTTATTCAACCAGTAGACCAAAAATGTTTCTTATTGTCTTAGAAAAATCTAAGTTTTAAGCTGCAGAAAAATATACACCCTATGTAGAACGAATTGTAAAACATTGCTTTTAATTTGCCACGAAATTCTCTGAAAACCATCTGTTGCTCCATCATGCAGTGGTTTAGTGCCGAAAATGTGAGGAAAATTTAGCTGGTCCTTTACAAGGATTAATGCTGAAGAATACGTAAAAAAAATTTAGTTGTGTTCACTGAACTTTTTGTATTTATTCCTGACTGAGAAAGTAAAAGACCATATGTTGAAACAAATTTCTGTTCAGATGTACTGTTTTTTTATTAAGCTAAATCAATAGATATTAGATTAAGGGTAAACTTAGAACAAATCATGGGTTCATAAACTAACTTTTCCATGGAAAACTTATCAGTTTTACTGTTTTTTATTGAGGTAAATAATTAGATTTTAGGTAAACCTAGAACTGATGGGTCCATAAAAATCCGTAAATCAACGAGAAAATGTAAAAATGGATTTAAATTTGTTTCTAAATATGTTATTATTTATTTATTCATTGATGTTATAAGTAGTTGGGAAATGTAATTATGGGAAAGCAGATTTCGAATTCGAGATTTGGTGCTGGGGATTGATAAAAATTGAGATTTGAAATCGAGATTTGGATTCGATTAATTTTCGACCCATCACTAATTTTTTTATGCATGGTGTTTTGATTGTGAGTCATTATGTGTGATTATTAACCTCATAATATTTGCTACTTATTAATTTTTTTCCTGATATTAACTTCCCAGTTGCTGGCCAAAAGGAAGATGACTATCCTTCCTTCTCTTCTCATTGCTGGTTCTTGACTGTGAGATGTGCCCATTTGGCCATCAGCCCTATATTGAGAAGGAGTGATAAAACTATTAGGACTATTTTTGACCTAAGACGAATGGTGAGTTGTGTTTGGGCAAATTTAGGGTATTTTCATCATTAAATGATTAAGACTGAAATATTCTCTGATTTAGTTGTGTGTAGAATTATCATCTTGGTCCTACAAAGCCATCAGCTTTTATAGAGGCTATGTTATGGAATTTATGATTTTAGTTCGGTAAAGAGTGCTGTTTGTTGAATTTAAAGTTTTAATCTAATTTCCATTTTAGATTGTTGATCTGCAAGGTACTGAACCAATTTGGAGGAACCAGCCATATGCTGAAAGAAATCGGGAAACTTTGAGGATGTGGCGGGAAGAATTGCAGGTATGTATATAAAAAAATGAAGGGAATGATTACTTTTCATACTTCATTCATACAATCCAAGGTGATTTAGTAGCATTTTCATCATACAATCATAATTTTGACAATTTGATACATCAATATGAAACAATATCTATGTTAATATAAGTTCTATGAGTTAACATTATAAATTTATGAGGCATGTTATTTATAAATCTGTTAACATGTTTTCATAAAGCCAATGTTTTTTTAACCTTTTCTTTTAATTCTGATATTTTTTCAATTATTTGTATCGATTGCGGTATATAGTTCAGTAGCTTAGGAACTATGTGTGCTAGTGTTCTTTTTCCATGTAGGTTGTAGTATTTGGGTACATTGTATTTTTCAACGCGACGGAGTCCTATATCATGTCCTATGATCCTATTAGTTTGGAACCTTTGGCTGAAAAAGTTTTCGCATACTGTAATGTACTGAAAAAGTTCAGTGATCGGATTGAAGTCTAGTTTTTTATAAATTTTTGACACATTGGTTTCAGATGGATCCAAATGAACCATTATCCTATTTTGAATTTTTAATACATTTTTAAATAAGCTTTTGTTTGTTGTGCCCCAAATTGTAATGCCATATCGCATTAAAGCTTCAGCCAAACCCTGATAAATCATTTTTTTCATTTCAATTGGCAGGGTATCTTTCAAATAAGACAATTGAAAGAGGATACATCGTAGCTTGCCACTCAAGTAATTTAGATGTAATCTAAAATCAAACTTTTCATCTAGTATCAAGCCCAGGTATATATAATGATTAACTTGGGTAATTAAAGAACATGTATATAAATGACAACTTTTTTCTAACGTAACATCCCTGAGTTAAATGTAAGCGTAAGTGGGAGTGTAATGTCAAGTTTATAGTTTTTCTCAATTCCTTAGCATTAAGTAATTGCATTGTGACTGTTTTTTTGTTGTTAATCACCAGTTTATTGTCATGACACCAACTTTGGATAGCACAAAAATCTTGTTGTAGATGTTGTTTAGCGTCCTCAAAGGATTTACTAATTGCAAGTAGTGCGATGTCATCAGCATACATATATATTTTACAGTAAGAAATGTAATCTGGTTTATCGTTAAACAGGGATTTAACATTTACCTAAATCAGTTAACTTTATTAGTTAACTTTAACAAGTATGTTAATTACTCAGGGCATTTTCTAAAACAATATTTGCTGCATACTATTAAAATATATACCCAGAAGTGCATTCCATATTTTTCACCCTCCATTTACTAATTTTAAAACAGAACTTTATTGTTGTTGGCAATTAAGTTCTTGCATAATAAACACTCATGCCAATGCCATTAATAAAAATGGTAAAATTCCATTTCAAATTAGGAAAGGTACTTAAAAACATATTGAATGCCATTCTGAGTTTTTTTTGCCAGCATATATCGTTTTAGTAAATCCACCAAATGAACGAATAATGAACCACAGACATATCATGAGAGCATCTACCACGAAGATGATCGGTTGAGATTACCTTTACCTGCAGGCCAAGGGAGGGTCCTGTATTCCATGAGATGGTGTCCTTTGTTACCTCTGGGACTTTCTTTTGCTTGCTTGCATTTTGCTTAGCCTCAAAGTGATGTTGTCACATCATTCATTCTCATGCCTGGAAAAATCTACACTGTTTACAAATGGTGTTCATTTGCCTGCATAGAAAAATCTATTGAATTCAAGCATGGTTGCATTCATAGTGAAAGGGATTAATACAAAATGTTTCTATCCTTAATGTTGCTTGGATTTATTTGTAATCCCTTCTCTTTGATAAACTATAAGACAAGAACAACAAATTATCCTCATTGGCCTATAAGGACTGAAGGCTTTCTCACCATGCCAATGTGAGTAGACCTTGTGGTCAGAATTTCTGAGTGCACAATTAATGTTTTTACCGCTATAGAAACATGTAGATACATCAAATGCAATGTTGTCATTGCGATTAGTACAGGCAGAAAGTTTCGCCAGGTCATTATAAAGCACTGACAATCCTTCGCCAATTCACTCAAGTGATTGCCCTGTGGATTGCAAGTGGTGATGTGACGCTGCTGCTATCTGAGAGGCCGAGGGTCATTTTTCCCACTGCACAGTCAAATGGGAAAGGGGTTGGGAGCCAGGGACAGGAGAAGAAAGTAGGTGGGGAGGAGGGTGGGGCCAAGGACAAACCAGGAAGTTAGTGGGGTAGGGAGAATTAGCTGGGTAGTGTGTGGTGGACCTCCCAATGGGTTGGGTTGGATACCTTCAGGGGGGAGACATTGGGGAGGGGTGAAAGGGAAAAAGATAAGTCTTTATCTTTGGTTTCTTCCCTTTCACCCCTCCTCAACCTCTATCATGCTTCCAGAGTCCCTCCAAAGTTCAGTAACCTAATGGAAGTTCTGTACCCTTAACCTAGCTAAATAGCTTTTTCAAAGTTTCAATTGTTTAAATGGTAATTCTCAAGTTCTTAGGAACAGCACGTGTGGTAAAGCTTCATGATTTATAGTGCAGCATTGTGGATGCCCACATGAATGCCACTGTTTATGCTTCAGATTTCATAATGAAGTATTTTTTATTTCTATGGGCCAGGGACTAAGATCTCTAATTTTGTGACAACGTAAATTTCATAATATCCTTTCATTTGCCATACATATAGTCAGCTCTTTAATTGGGACCAATGATTTGCTTCGTAAAAAGGTGAACTTCATGTGAAAGTGATGTGTAATAATGAGGGGCTATTGTATATTTTACGTCATCTTGCCTTAGAAGACTTAGGACTACCATGCCCCTTACTAATAAAGCTGGAGCAAAGTAACAAAACAATGTCTAATGTATGGCATATTATTCTGATACAGTTCCCTTCTGTAATAACTTTGTCAGAAAAGTTCAATATTCATTTTGGTAATGTAATGACATTTTTCCCCATTGAAACCAGTTAAAAAAAAATACTCCCCCTTTTCCCAAAAATCGTGTATTGTTTTTTTATTGTGATAAACTTTTGTGCAGTAAAATGGGGGATGTGTTTTAACCCATCAAACACTGTGTTTGTCCTTTGGCAGTGTATTCAACAATTGTAGTGTTCTAGGTGTCCCAGTTTAATTTTAACCCTTGTGCTCTTCAATCCTGGTTGTGACAGTACTCCCGGTTTCATCAATGTATCATTGGTAGCATGTATTATGAGGAACCTTTGCTTTCCAGTGGAACTCTTCCTTTGGCATTCTGTGGAAATGTGGTAGTGTTACATCAGCTCCTGGTGGTATTGTTTAATATCTCTGTCATTTACCTTTCCTGAACAAACGTAGCAATAGTTTTGTTAGAAATCAGTTATGCCTAGCGATTTCACTTTTTGAGATCATAGAGAGAATTGGCCATAAAAATTGCTGAAAATAAAAAAAGTTTGTCTGACTCTAATGTAGTCATCTGCTATTCATAAGCCATTCATTGATGATTAACATTTGCACTTTATTTGCTCTAAATATACATTATACATGCTCTATGTCAATAGGCCAGGAATAAAAGGGTTTGTGCATTTAGGGTCCATAGTTAGGGTATTTTTATTGGGTATTTGTTTGGATCTGCTTCCAGTTGCAGAGCTGGTATCCTTTGATTAACCTATTCACTTGGCATAGTATTCTCTATGTAACATGAAAAGCCAGTTGTAATTGCATTCACATAGTATGACTGCCTGGTTTTAACATTATTGTTGGAGGTTATGAATAAATTGACTCCAATTACCATTTACTCTAGTTTTGATAAAAATAGATCCAGTATTAAATCTAGCAACAGCCCAGATGTATCTCTACCAGGTAATTTCTACTCATTAGTTCTTTAAATTCCATATCCATGTGAGGAATCTGTGCAGTAATGATAATGGTAGCAATCATTGCAAATCCTCTAACTGTATGGGATGGCTCCATTATCATTTAAAACAAACTTTTTAACATTCCTTAAAGGTGATTACTGTGTCGACCTGGGTTTCAGATGTGATGCTGGGTTCTTATCAAATTAAAACAATTTTTACTTTGTTTTTACAGAGGGTGGAAGATGACAAATTGTGTGCTGATGCTGAGCTCCTGCATGAACACTTGCTGAGGCAGATATTAGACTTCTACACGTCTATGGCAGAATTCATGCTTAAATTACTATCTTCACCAAGTGTGAAACTTTATCCTATTGTAAGTTTATTTTGATGCACAGATTTATGAAAAAAAATCCTATTGTTTTTATTAACTTTTCAATTAATTGGAAGGAAATACTATTTTTGAATTCCAAAATTAATGAATACATAAAAGTAAAATACACTGTGGAATCCCAGAAATTCATCAACATTGCGGATTAACCACTTCCCTGACAAATTTTTTGCTGTAAAATGTGAAAAAAAGTCAAATTTTTTATTGCTTATTATTGCAACTTTGAGCTAGATAAATGAGAATATGATTATTGAAAATGATTATTTTTCACAAATTGGGGAAGGTTTTTGGTTTTTCAATAATTACAAACTTTTCCCCTGGAATTTGGTGATATCATTTATGGTCACCTTTATTGATAAAAATAATTAAGGTATTATATTAATTATTAAGATATTATAATAAGTTAATTAAGATATTATAATATATATAATAATTAGTGAAGATATTATATTAATTAATTAGTAATTATTAAGAAAATTATTAAGGTAACAGATGGTACATACAACACATATATAATTTTAAAAATTACACATTTGTGTTAGTATGGTACTTTTTTAAACACTGGATGACACAGAGTGATGCATTACATCATACACTCATGTATCTTGTTTCTTTGCAAATTTTTTCCCCCTTGCATCTCGCTTTTGGCAGCACAAATGGCACAGTTTAGAAGGTTAAGCCTTCTTTTCAGTGGCCTCTGTCATTTTGGGGAATGTCTCTCTGTGAGGCATCCTCATCGGATGGCTGATATTTTAAACAATATGTAATTGTGGATAAAATTACAGTAAAAGTATGTCTTATTAAAAGTAAAAAAGCACCAAAAGTACATCACAAAATGGAACATGTGCCTTTGCAATATTTACAAAGCTAAAGATTTCATTCCACTCACAATGTAAACTTAAACATGAAACATGTAAAAATAAGTGTTACAATATTTAATTTTTGGCACCCTAAACTTGATGTGAATGAAATAATTACCAATAAAGACGATCATAATTTGGTAAATGCTTTCTAGAAGAGACTAAAGACAAAGAAAAGTCAAATGACACTACATACCTTGAGCCGTGAAGGTGTAGAAGTTAGCGTGGATTGGAACAAATCAGTACACTTAAGGTTCACGAACAGCTTGGAATCATAGGGATGGAATGATGAGCCATGGTGAAATGTTTAATAACCTACCAGTAGCTATATATTGAAACACTTTGTAATTTCAACATGAATTTTATTATAATGACCTAGGTTTTGTCACTGTGAGAAATCATCAGGTAACTTACAGAATTGTACATACGAGTACATGGTCTCCGAGGCAAGGGGGGGTGGAAAAGGTAGCAAGGGGGGAGGAAGCTACTACGTAGTGGTCAGGAGGTGGTGTGGGATGGGTTTAGTCACTGCCGGGTAGTGAGAAGGGAGGCATGGGAGGAGATGGGAAAGGAGCGAGACAGAGCTCAGCGGGAGTGGGTCCAAGGTGACAGTGTGGTCAGGGATGGGTTCTTCCCAGCCGAGTCGTAAGTTGAGGAGGCGGGGGTGGTAGTGTCATCGTGAGTCATGACTACTTCACAGGGATCTACATCTACATAATACCCCACGAGCTGCCGCATGGGCATGTGGCAGGGGGTCTTAGGTCACCATCCATGTAAAGATGTAATTTTTTGGGAGGTGAAATGGTGACATATATTATAGGAGTGTATTTAGTGGTGCTCAGTTTTTATTGTGGTCACTTAATTGTGTGCGGAAAGAACAAGTTTTTGTACCTATCTGTTCGGCAGTGTATTTCTCTTATTTTATCGCATCTGTCAGATCTAGAGATGTAGTAGCAGATAACAGTCTCTGTGTCGCTCGGAGAAAATATCAGTTCTGAAATTCTCAAGCAACCTAAGGTTAGTGTGTAGCCTCTGAGCCTCTAGGGGCTCCCACCTTAATCCCTCTAAAAGTTATGAGACACTATATGTATGCTTGTAGCAGTTTTTAACAAAGGGCGCTGCTTTCCTTTGTATTTTAATAATTTTTTTGGTTAAATCTTTAGGGCCAGGGTCCCAAATGCTTGCAGCATATTCGAGGTGTGGCCTAACCAGAGCAAAGTAGCATCTCTCTTTCACTTTTTCATCCGAGGACCTTCCTATTGTACGGTTTACAAAACCTAGTTTCTTTAATGCTATGCCGTATTTGCTTTATATGTGTGTTCCCCATGGTATATCTGACGTTAAGGTAATTCCAAGACATTTTTCTGTATCTGAAGATTTTATGTTTACTCCTCCCACAGTATAGGTATGGCATTTTTGTGACGACTTTCACAAGAAGTGAACTGTGGTGCATTTCCTGATATTTAATTCTAACTCCCCACTACTGGCACCACAAATGAACATTGTTAAGGTCCGATGACAGAGCAGCAAAGTCCGCATCTTACAATCAATTTTTACAGTTTTTGAGATTTCAACTTGTTCTCAAGCGTCTAACTTGGGGCCTTTCTTTTCAAAATGTAGGATTTCTGGTTTAAAATTTCGAAAATGCCTCTGATCTAACAATTGTTTGGCATAATAGGAGGGAGAGTTATTATTTTTAAAGCATGTCTCATGCTCTTTCATTTGAGTTTTGAAACTTCTGCCGGCCTAACAAACATACGCCACATTGCACACGTCACACGTGCATTCACCATCAGTATGCAACCTGCCAGTAGGTAGCATTCTAATGGTGAATAACAGTTACAGTTGAATTTTTGTGTGTTGTTGTTTAATTCAATCATAGTAGGTACTTATTAAAGATGGATTTTTATTAAAGAGTAATTGACAATGCCGTATTATGGTTGTATGACACCTTTCCTGAAAATTATCGAACTTGAAAATTATTGTAGTTTTCATCATAAATGCTCTTTTGTTGTTCAGTGCACATGAACTTCGCTCATATGTTCTGAAGTGTGATATCCAGTGTGGAGGATCTGTAAGACAAAGGAAGACAAGTGCACTGTTGTGTTGTGCAGATTCTACCTATTACTCAGTCACTGGAAGACTGTGAGCATTGCTGTTGGTGCATTGTGCTCATGTATCTCATTCACCAGTCATCACAATCCTGGGCCTTAGCACCTGAAGTTAAAATATAGTTTGCCGACTAATGTCTGAAAATCTTAATTTAGCATGCTAAAGTAGGGTAGTAGGTGTCAATGTGGAATGTATGAAAGTGCAAATTGTATGAAATTCTAGTGTACAACAGTCAAGGATTACCTGCCATGTGGGTTTTCCCCCTGAAATAATTAGTTCATTTTTCTCTTTGACTGGCTTTGTATCAAACTTACTGACTTTGTATCGAATCATGACCCATTCTATAGTTTCACAATCCAATTTATGACTGTAAAGTCACACCAAATCTATCATTTTTTGGCAGAAAGGTTATTAATTAGTATGCTCAGGTTTCCCTTATCAACAGCAGTTTTGCTTACGACAGCCCTTGAATATCCACACCTACAAGTTGAGCATGGTGGAACTTTGCTGAATACAGCCTCCCACCACTCTAATTTTAAGTGATGTGGTGGCGTGCAGTACAGGAATCATTGCTAATCATTGCCAACTGAGGAATGTGATTTAATTAGCTGTGGTTGAATTAATTGTTGTCAATTGGGGTCATACCCTACAATTTTCCTTAAAATATTAAATTCTGTCTTAAACAACCCACTAACTTAAACTTCTGACAGTACTTCACCACCAGATTCAAGATACTTTTAATCAGTTTTATGTGAACAAATGTGTGCCTCATGGTTTTCAATGGCCCAATACTTTGTGTTGCCATGTTTTAAACCATGCTGTGTGTTTCTTGATACTGTTGATTAAATTTTTTTGTCTAGCACACTGACGCTGGAATTACATATTTCTGCACAACGTTTTTTCTCGGTTGAGACACACCCAACTGCAATTGAGTTTGATGTTGACCATCCTTACTATCCAAAAGTCACCTGATGAAGATCTTTTCTGACTCAGGCGTGTCTTTTCTGACTCAGGCAAGCAATAGTGGCTGCATTATTGTGAATGAAAAAAGCATCAAAATTCCTTTACTGCCATTCCATCCATAATAAATTACAGTTATAAATGCCACTAATTGTTAAACAATTTCAGTGCCTGCCGGGGAAGTGTATAATGTTACTGACAAAGCCAAGATGGTGACTGTGATCTAAATTGTATGATCATGACCATCATTTTTGCTTGTCATTAATTTCTTAGCCAAGTCAGTAGATTTGGCTAAGAATCATGAAAATAAGTCTTCGAATAATGGTATTCAATCTTTTGTTTTTGCCACTAGTAACTTGTTATGTTTTTGCCGTTCATGCTGAAATAATTATGTTTTAATGAACGGTATTAAATGATGGCTCTGAGATTTTAACTTGTAGCAATTCTTTTAGCTATGGTCATACTTTGTGCATTTAAGGAATTGACTCTGTAGTGAGATAAGACTTAAAGAGCTTTTAATCATTGAAGGTACATTGGCATGCCTTTCCTTCCAGGTAACTTTCAATCTTTTAGCTAACATTCTAAACTGTGCAAAAAATATGTGAAATCTCTTCTGGTGTTGCATTAATGCTTTTGTAACTGACAGTAGTGACCTCAAAGCATGTGTAAACTGCTATTTCCTATGAAGGTAGAGATGCTATTTACCCTCTTAAGAGTTTTTTACCCTCTATAACATGCATAGTTTTCCGTCTTGTTCATGGCACACATGTGATTGTCATTTTATATTTGGTCATAGTTACGAAAAAAAATAATTCTATTTCAAAACTCCCTCTTAAATGGCTATCAGCAAACTCAAAATCAATATAGCTCATAGCAATAAACCGGTAACAGTGCAATATCAAACTAACCAATTGAAACAGCTGTCTCTCTGAAGTATTATTTGCTAGCAGGTAACGCAGACTTACTATGGAAATCAAGAAACATTTCTGCCTGTATCCATAATTTATTACCTCTTACTTGAGCATTGGACCTTGATTGTGTTAAGATAGTGAAAGTTTTAACTGAATAAGATGTATATAGTGTGGTGGTCCCGTCATACACCCCTCCCTTTCGGACTGAACCTCAGTTTCCCCACGGGATTTAATCGGGACGAATGAGTCGGAGTTCCGTTTACATAAATAGTTTGCCGTTCGGCTGTCACAGCTTATAGAGACCGTGCAGTCGAAAGGCGGGTGATGACCCTCCACAACCAGACTTTTTAAGAAATTCCAAAGGGCACAGATAGGGTTCCCCCGGGTTCCGCGACCAACGCGTTGACCTTCTAACCAATGCGATCGAGGGAAGGAAGATTAGCGATCTTGGCAGCAAAATTATAATTACTAGCGTCTTTTCTGTAATGACATTTTAATGACTTTATAGCACTTTTTCCACACGGCATCACCTTCAACACACAATTCACTTATCTCAAACGGCGTCACCTCCAATACGAAAAGAAATACAAAAGGAAATACCCGTTAGTAGCACACAGCGTCACCTTCAATGCATAATACACTTCTTTGACACGGCGTCACCTCTCAAATTCATACAAAAAATTCCCTCTTTGCACATGATGAAATTTTATCTAAAGTTTGAAGGATAGATGGGGATCTTGAAACACAGGGGCTAGTGATCACGGAGACTAGTCCCTCCACCCTAGGAGAGATTCCAAATGCATGAAGCCAACCACAAAGCCGTGAGTCGGGGATCGATGTAGGTCGAAAAGGGGGGAGCAACGGGGGCGGGAGGAATAGCACGTGGCGACAGGAATTCGTACGAATTTGCTTGGGTGAAATCTCTTCTTTCGGAGATCCTGGGTGCTGATGCAGGGTGGCGGCGGCGATTACAATGAGCAGCTTGCGATGACCCTCAGCACCTCGTAGCCCTTTGAAGAAGCCCCGTACCTTGGTAGACGTTTCCCATGCGCCTTGGCTTTCTCCACCTCTCTCTTCGTTTCTCCACCGTTTCTTGCCTCCGACTTCTGTTGCAGATGGTGGCCGTCACACTTGGCTCTGGCACTAGCAGTGTTCCACCAGTAATTGTCCCTCGAGGCAATCTGTTCGAGAGCGTGTTTAAGAGTCTCTTGCGTCGGTCTGGGGCGAGCGTTATATGCCCCTTTTCTTCCTCCCAGAATGCCCCACTGTGCGTCGTCTGCACTATTTCGCTAGTGTTTTCCACCGGGATTTTCGAAACGTGCTTCACGACACTCACTCACGCTATCACTCGTATTTTTCCATTCTAACACAAATACATTTTTTTTTACAAATGTAATCAACACAAATAAATCAATAGGTTCTATAAATGAGTTCTGCTGCCTAAATCACGGACTTCCCTCGATCAGCAGAAGAGGAAAAAAAAATGTGATAGAAACCATGGAGCCGTCCGCGGGCCATCACAATACTTCACCTTGTAGGATATTATGTTCCTAGGAATTTTGATATGATGCCATTCACTGGTTTTCTGCCAAACTTCTATAAAATCCTTCTGACAGTCCATCATCATGCTGCTATTTATTTATTGTTGGTTATAGATCATGTAATGGTTGTCTTTACGCTGGTGCTGATGACATGATAGCATGTCAAGGGTACCATGAGTGTTCCAGCTTTCATTAGGGAACTTTCACTAGGCCCCATAGGGAAAGCTAGAAACACTCACGGTACCCATGACATGATATCATGTCATGCAGCACTCAAAGGGTTTAAACCAGGGTTGTGAAACGTAACGAAATTTCGTTCCACGAACCGCTTCGGGAAGGGTTCGGTCCAGAGAAACGGTACGTGTAACCGAACCTCTTCCGTAACGAAACGCTTGTAACGAAAAATGTTTCGTCACAAATGTGTAACCGAACCGTTCTTGAGAATTTTGTTACAGAAACCAAAAAAATTGTTTCAGTTACGGTTCGTAAGCAAAGAAAACGGTTCGGTACGGAAGATATGTGAATACACGAGAAGATAAAATGTTGGCACCAAACTCAAATCATCATACAATATTCTGTTTTCGTCCGTTTTTTAACACCTCTTTGAGGAGGCACCTCCCAGAGCCGGTCATTTTAGGAGCCTCTGGGTGGGAGGCTCACACGCGGTGGGAGGGCCCCGACCCTGGTCCCTACCACCCGCCTTACCGTTACTCCCAGCACACTCACCCACCCACACTCATGTTATAGAAACGGTCATCGAGTTGACCCTACCGCACGACACCCTTCTCTTTTGTATCGAGGGGATGCTTGCTTCCAAAGAGTCTCAGTTTTTCCCATCCTCCTACCCGTCCCTTCCTATTGTCCTTCGCCGCGCCGTACCTACGCCTATCTCCGCTTATTTCACAGGAATAAGCCCCCGCCCTGTATGTCTGACCCCCTTGGCCCTCCCTCAAGAAAATCTTAACGATAAATGAGAGGGAATGCTTGGCAAATTTATGAAAACATATCCTGAGACTGCAGTTAGATCAAAAATGAAGAGGGTTGAAGTAATATTTTAGGATGGCGGCGTACATTCCCACCCTTGAAACCTCAGCAAGAAAACGACCAATAATACTGCCTCTCTTCTTTTTGAACTGCTTTTTGCGTAAAAATTGAATTATTAGTCATTGTAAAACACGAGATACAAGAAAATACATTACTGGCCCTAACCACTTAGTGGCTAGTAACTAACATTAGCATCAGACAGCGCCTGATTTAAAATTAATATTCACCAAATCAGTAGTAGATCACGTAGTGCCTAAGGACTGGAGAGTAGCAAATGTCACACCTATATTCAAAAGTGGCGACAGGGAAGACCCTAGTAACTACAGGTATATTTCTCTCACATCCATTTCGTTTAAGGTATTTGAGCACATAATTGTAAGCTCCTCTATGAGTCATTTAGATAGGGAGGAATTATTAATAAATAACCAACACGGATTTCTAAGGGGTAGATCTCGCGATACCCAATTGGCTCTCTTCGTTCATGACATCTTACTCTCGGGTGAAAATAATGTTCAAGTTGACGCGATATTCCTCGATTTCAAGAAACCTTTCGATAAGGTACCTCACATTAATGTACTCTCGAAAATAGAAGCATATGGGATAGATAAAAACATTATTAGTTGGATCAATCAGTTCTTACATGGGCGGGAACAAAGGGCTGCCATATATGGTATTATGTCAAACACAGCGTAGCATCGGGTGTTCCTCAGGGAAGTGTCATTGGTCCACTTGTATTTCTCTTATACATAAATGATATTAGCAACATCGTTAAAAGTAAGCTTAGACCCTTCGCAGACGACGCGGTTTGGTATAGGGATATTACCAATTCCGAAGATAGCGACTCGTTAAAAATCGACCTACTTGCTATTCATGCTTGGTGCGAAAAGTGACAGATGGAACCAAACATAAAAACTGCGTAGCAGTCAGCTTTTGGAAAAATAAAAATAGGCCAGGTAGGAGTTAAATAATGAATAATACGGAAATTATTCACGCCGAGTCTGTTAAGTACTTAGGGGTCACAATTACTCACGACATATCTTGGGGGAAACATATTCGGGAAATATGCGCTCAAGCATACAGGAAGCTAGGCTTTATCAAGAGAGTACTCAGAAAATGTGATGAGAAAGTGAAAGAACGTTGTTATATTTCAGTCGTTAGGCCTCATCTGGAATATGCTGCCACTATATGGGATCCATATGAAGCGGGGTTGATATCGGAATTAGATCGCGTGCAGCGAAGAGAAGCTAGGTTTGTAAAACAATGCTACGATACGTTTGCTAGTGTGTCTGGATCGTTAGAAGAATTGGGATGGGAATCGCTATCACAGCGTAGATTAAATTGTAGGCATAACCTCCTAACTAAATTTCAGGAAAAAAATTTCTCTGACGATGTGAAAAACATACTATTAACCCCCTCGTACTACGTCAGATTAGATCGCGCCAATAAAATTAGAGAGATAAATTGTAGAACCAATAGGTATAAAATGTCATTTTTTCCGCGTACCATTCGGGACCATAACAGCTATGATCATCGCCATGAATAGTGCGAATAGTGAGATTAGCTAGATTGTAGATCTTTCTCTTATTATTCTCTACGTTCTTATTTTTGCACTATGTAAATATTGATGTTCTTATTTATACATGGTATTTTAAATCTTTAGTAGTAGTCTTTGTATCCCTTGCATGTTGGAACGATTGACGATGGAATGTTTCTTGGTTAGTAGATTGTTAATTGGCGCGTTGCATGTGTGGTAAGCAGGTTTCAATGTAGTTTCTGTGTTCTGCCGAATAATTCATGCCTGCCTGGTTTGGAAGCACCCCCTGCCACACACCCTTTGGGTTCCTTGCAGGGTATTACGTAGATGTAGATGAAAAGCTGCTCGCTCCCCTTGAAGTTTTTGTGGCCATTTTAGCCGGGGCCAAGGCATCTGATATATCTCGGAGACCACTCCATTCTACCTCAGAGATATCAGTATTACCACCGTCTTTCCTCGGAATGTTTTCACATTCATCGCAGAATACTCCGCGTAGCTGTAGTAAGTCAAGGATAGGTTTTTTGCATCTCAACCTCGATAAATACCTTGAAATTGTCGGCGTTCTAAATTTTCTCCAACCTACCGGGCTTTATTTAGGAGCTCCATAACATTCTGCTCTTTGAGAGCATGATTGACTGCAAGCTGGAGTGTCTGGGCAGTATATCGTAGTCCAAATATTCCCTCGCTGTTCGCTTCCCTGTTCGGGAATTCCGTTTATTTTTCACAAAATCATCAGAGGATCCCGCTAAACGTGGCTTAAGGGTGTCTTTGCCCTTTTTATGGAATTTGCTCAAGAAATCCTCTTCTCGTTCCCATAATCCGGGTGGTCATAAACACTCCATTGTGCTTCTTGGTTGAGCAGACCGACCTCACATGCGGCCACCTGCTCGGAGGGAGATTCTTTGGCGCACAGCATGAGTGCAAGGTCTTTGGGCCAGCCTTAATTGCTTCTTTAAGTGAGACCTTCTCGGTAAACCAGGGTTGGTGCAAGGGCACTATCTGTTGTACAGTGCTTTCGGGAATCTTTTGTCATTCTTTCGGCTCACTATTGACGATGCCGTGGGGAATTCCAGATACCCAAACTTGGTTATTTTTACACTCCTGGCATCAAACAATAGCATGTCGGGAACATAATATTGTATAGTCCCGGGTTATTTTCCCATTGCAGTTGAGGTGGATACTTAATTTGTTTCAGGGAAACCAATAAAATGAGTGAAGGCAAGAGCAAAGTTGGCGTAACTCTGGAATAAATTAAAGAGAGTGAGTAAGGAATATCAGTTTAGGAAATGGCTGATATTTATAACTGTGAAAGGACCCAAATTAAACACATTTATCACTTACTGGCTTGTTTAAAAAAAGTCTCATATCATTCAAAAGAACCGTTCAGGAGTAGCGTAGAGAAATATGCTGCTGTCGCAGACTCGATTACTGTCGGAATAATATAATTACTAATGATACATTGCATTGTTTGAATTTTCTACACAATATTGTTGCTAAAGTATTTAAGAAATTATAGTAGAGTAGGGAGGACTTCAATGTGAATGTTTCTGTGAGTCCCCTTGTTGTATAGCCTGTGGCTTATCACTGTAGATTTGCAAGAGGAATTAGCTATTTTATGCTGTTTCTATGCACATACTTTCGTGCGAATTCATCACATTTGAAATTAAATGTTAGAAACGTATATTAATTTTAATAAAAGATGCAAATTATCTATCCCAGTAAAAATTCCAGAGGATCAAGTCATCAGTGGCATCTAAATTCCGGCCGGACTATGCTTACTCATTGTTCTTTCGCAATATCTCCCGACCGGTTTCGCGATGTTAGGATGTTACCTCATGAAAAACCCACCCAGGTTTCCTATCGTTCATTGTTCGAGAGAACACATAATGGATACGTGGAATATTATGCGCGAGAAGGAGTATCATTGGCTGTACCGTAACTGTAACCGAACAGACGGAAAAGCGTTTCAAAAAGCGGTCCAAAATGCTACAGTCGTTTCCGTTACAGCTTGGACCGAACCGCTTCACTTTAACAAAAGCGGTTCGGTTCGGACCGAACCCCTTTCTTACCGTGGTAAAGGTTCGGTACACGTGGAACCGTAACGCCTCAGAGGTTCGGTTACGTTTCACATCCCTGGTTTAAACACTGAAGGCTAAATGTTCAATAATGACATTTCAGGCTCCACGAAAATCTCCCATGATGCAGTATGTTATGGTTGATGATGAATTGGGGGATGAAAGTGATGAATCAGACTTGGAAAGACCTTTT
Source organism: Ceriagrion tenellum (assembly GCA_963169105.1). Lineage (NCBI taxonomy): Eukaryota > Metazoa > Arthropoda > Insecta > Odonata > Coenagrionidae > Ceriagrion > Ceriagrion tenellum. The sequence continues at coordinate 13,916,789 of OY720638.1, forward strand.
CCTAGTGAGCTGTGGCAAACCCATCATCATTTGCCGCAGCGGGTCATCAAAGGATCCCAAGCTGAGAAGCCTGTTCCTCTTCCCCACTCAGCTCCACCTGAGTTCTATGCTTTGCCGGAATATTTTGTGGAAGACATTGCTGAGTTTCTACTTTTTGCCCTACAGTAAGTCTGTATTTTATAGGAATGGTAGAGTGCTGATAATTAGTTTTTAAATAATATGGATTTTTGTATAAAATGATGCAGTCTTGTTGCAAAAATGGTCCTTAGCTAGTTTTGCTCAATGACCTCACATTATACTCCAAAGCTGTCATACCATGCCAATGCAATACAGTACAAATTTATTTGCCCAAAGATCAGGATACAATTAATGCACATGATATAAGGCACGTCATTTTAGGTACATACCCTAAAAACGTTATACACACATCACAATTATCTCCATATTATATCTCTTATGAAATTAAATATCTTATAACCATTAATAGATTTTCTTTAGTCCCCAGTTTACTATATTATATTTCCCTTTATTCAGTTACTCTTGCACAGAATAATACATTTTCTGTTGCAAGTACTCTTTTAATTTGGACTTGAAACAGCCCATACTTTTTATTTGTTTTAACTCAGTGGGCAAATTATTAAATAATTAATATCCATTTCTTTGGGGCCAATTTTTAGGAATTTAGTTCTGACAGAGTGGTAGTGAATGTCATTTCCTCTTCTTGTATGGTGATCGTGGAGGTCACAGTTATGGGCAAAACTATGAAGATTAGCTTTTACATAGGTAATTAGGTGCATTTATATATGCAAGGAAGAGGAAGTAGGTTTAAATTTGTAAAAATTGGTCTCGATGGTGAGGAATGTGGTTTTCCAGCTATTATTCTTACAGCTCTCTTTTGGATCTTAAAGACGTTTAGTGATAAATGTGAGGAACCCCATAAATATAACCCAAATAAAATGCTATAGTTAATATGTGAATAAAATTCACCATAATAAAGATTTAGCAAAACTGTTTTGCTTGTTGAGTACCATAGCTGTCTTAGAAGATAGCACGTGGTAGGTAATTTATTACTTAAGTGTTGGATATGTTCTTCCCATGAGATGTGTGAGCTTAAGTGGGCACCTGAGAACTTCATTGAAGAGACCTGTTCTATTGATTAACTTTTACTAACATACTTTCATCTTTCTTTTTATGTGAAAAAGAGACCATTTTACTATTGTGCATATTAAGATTTTATAGATTATCACTGCACCATATACTAATTAATTCAGATGCTAATTTAGAACTTTTTATAAGGCAATCCTGTGAGCTTGATGATATTATTACATAGGGAGACACCTCTGATTCCAATTCTTTCTAGTTTAGCAAGGAGCCTATCATGGTTGACATGATCAAATGCCTTTGACAAATCAAAAAACAATCCTAAGGTCTGCTGTTTATTGTCAAGAAAACTAACTATCATATCAAGAGCATCATATATTGCCGACCCAGTAGATTTCCCACCGAAAGTTTTGACAATACGATTTGAGTTAACAAATCAGAGGTACAAGTTTTTCTTAGCATGAGGCCAGGCCCCTTTCTGTAATTAACAGGTTTGTTATTTTTCTTTTTAGAAACTATTTTTGTTGGTTAAGTATGGAATATCAAAGCCAGGAGCTTAAAAATTTCCAATCAGATTATGGTCAGTTTTTTAGTAACTCTGTGCAATACTTGGTAGAATATTGTTAGATAGTAAATTAAATGAAAACATATTAAGTTTTCATCAGCAGAATAGGATGTGCATGCTGAGCCAAGTTTTTATTTGAATTTGTGGCTCTTGATGAATCTGGCCCTGGTAAACCTCAATAAGTCATTTCTCAAAGATCTTTTCGTGATGAAAAGGTCATGGTTAGGTTGATGTGGTAGCTAGAATAGTGGCTTCCAGTTGCACTTGGCTACATTAAACTGACATTTTCACTTAAATATTTTAGTGTAAGAAGTAAATTAATCATTTTTAGAATTACCTTTTCCTTGAGAACTGTCGTAAATTATGCTGAAATAAGCTAATTTTTAAATGGACCATGTCTGCTTCTTTGTTCCAATAAATATTTCTTTTATTATTTAAAGGAATCGGGTTGAGAAATGAAGATAATAATTTATTCATTTTGTATTATGCATATTCATGTGTTTTTTCCTCTCATTTATTTTACAGATTTGCCCCATCAATAATGATGGACTATGTTGAAGAACCTATGATCAGGTGGTTGCTAGTTATGGTGTGCTGTCCACATCTTGTGAGGAGTCCCTACTTAGTAGCTAAACTAGTGGAAGTACTATTCGTCATGTGCCCTGATGTCCTAGTGCATGTACGGCCACTTTTCATGAGAGTTATCTCTCACCCAATCGCTCAGTATCACCTGTCAGCTTGCTTGATGAAGTTTTATGCCGGTAAGTTATTCTTTTTGTTTCCTTTAGGTTAGTTTGTCTCCCTTATCAATATTCCATCATCGTATTGGCCTTAATGCTTTTGCTGTTAATGTATCATAACTCTGGGGCATAGTGTGTTAATATCTGGCTTGAATTTTACTGTGTTGGACCATTTAGACTTAACTAGTAAAGTCAAGCAAAAGTGGAAATTTAAATTTGCATGTTAGAAATTCAAACCTAGTAATGCACTTTTATCAATTCACCCCTGACTTCTCTCCTTATGATCATATCTTTAATAGTTTCGTAGAAAAACCTTACTGCCTGCTGCTAAATGATGCACTGTGAGTTACTATCAAGTTAAAAATCACTGCCATGTCCAGGAAGTTCGTCGATGAGATCAGGGGCATGTTTCTCAGAGCTACAAGTTACACGTCTCTTGACAGATGTGTAACTAATACATGCCAAACAGAGGACTTGTACTAGTCCAAAAAATGGGGGATGTAATAAAGACTGTATACAACTTGTATGTTGATGATTACCATATATTTTGAGATTGTACCTTGCAATAGTTCCAATCTAAAAGCCTGTGCCACATTTTTGGGTAAATATAAATGATTGAATATATGGTCAAACATATTTCAATTTCATAACTTACCTTAAAGTATCCCAAGTGAGGTCAGGTTTTTGGGGAAACCGAACATCATAGAGGAAAATGCATTTATTTTTCTGCGTTTCTTGAAAGATAAGCTCAATATGGTACTCATTTATAAATCTTATTTGTCAAGATATCATGTTTAGTTGGCTTTATCTTTATTGAACTACTATCAATGGCATTATAACGTAATATTATGATGGAACTTTTTGGTAATGTGCTGTATGTTGACATAAAGATTCTTTAATGAAGCTTACATTTCGTATTTCCAGTTATCAATGATTAAATTACTGAACAAAAATGAAGTGATAAGTACATTGTGTATTATTATTTAAGTTTGTGAAGCAGTGGAATGTTTAATTGTTTCCTCTTGCCTACTGTGTCATCGTTACTTAAGCCCAAAAACTGAAATACCAAGTACAAACAAATCATGAGTTGACTTTCATTTGAATAACAAACAGATTATGACTTGTGACATTCATGAGTCACGTTTAGCTATTATCATCGGTGTATGATAAAGGTCATGGAGGTGGTGGAGGGAAATCTTATAGCTTTCTAAAACAGAATTTTAAGACAAAGAAGATCGCAAACGAATCAATTTATACTTTTCATCTGATCATGAATACGTAGAAAGAATTCCGAATGATAGCTATCATAATAGAACTATTATTATTAAAACAAGATGTAGTGTACGTTCATCATATGAAAACAGAAACAACAATTGCATTATTCCACAAGGTATTTTAATGCTTACGATGCATTTCGGTTCACAGAGCCATCATCTGGTACAAGACTTGTACTTGATGATGGCTCTGTGAGCTGAAACACATTGTACGGATTAAAATACCTTGTGGAATAGTGCAATTGTTGTTTCTGTTTTAATATGACGAACTTCCACTATATCTCGCCTGAATCTGTTGAAATTATTCAGAACTACTATTAATTGATATAGGCCTTGATTTGCAATGTGCTTCTAATTATGGGAAGGCAATGTCTCCAAAGATTGTTCTTTGTATAGCTTAGCACAGGTTACTTCGAATCATTAGTAACTGGGAATATGAACTGTAAGCTTTGATAAAGAATCTTATAAAGTTAACATACAGTACATTACCAAGAAGTATTATTATGATACTACGTTCTATGTCCATTGGTAGTGGTTCAATAAAGATTCAACTAACTCAACATGATATCTTGACAAGTAAAATTTATAAATAACTATCATCTTGAGCTCATCCTTCAAGAAATGCAGCAAAACAAATGAATTTTTCCGTATGATGTTCTGTATCCCTGAAAACATAACTTTGCTTGGAATTCTTAGAAGTAATAAGAATAAGAATGCTTTATTTGCTCTGGGTACATCACCCCTAAGAGCATTACAAAAGTTATCTAAAACAGTAAACTAAAACAGTATCTAAAGAAGTAAGGTATAAAATTAAAATGTTTGAGCATATATTCCATCATTTATGTTTACCCAAAAACTGGCATCAATTTTTAGATAGGGAATATTGCAATGTACACTCTCAAAATACATGGTAATCATCAAAATACAAGTTATGTTTGGTCTTTATAACATCCGCCATTTTTTTGGTATAGTACAAGCATTCTGTTTGGCATATATAAGTTACACACCCGTCTTGAGATGCGAACTTGTTACATGTAGACTTGTAGCTTTTGTGCTTTTACAACAGAGAGGCATTAGGATTATCACAAAAATATTCAGCTGACAACATAACTGGCCAACAATTATTGAACAAATAATTCTGCTTTTATTTGGTTAATTTCTAATGTTTTGATTTATATTAAAATAACAATATGATTTCCAAGGTAGGAATAATGTTCATTGAAACAACACCAATTTATTGGACAGATTTGTTTTACCAAATCATATGTTGTCAATATCATTCACTAGTCATGAAGTAATGCCAAAGAGACTCTATAAGCAGCCACTTAGTAAACATGTTCCATTATTACATATTTTGAGTATTTAAGATTTTTGTCTTTGGGTTTTGTTTGGATATTTGACTCGTGGCATATGGGCAGAATACCCATGTAACTTCCCAATGCGCCATTTTCAAAGTAAGCGTGCATGTAGCAGGACATAATGTTTGCCATATTTTTTTTATATTTGGCTGAATAACCTACCAATTTTATTTTTGTTATTGAAAGGCTGCTGCAAAATATGTATTTCAACATAAAGTCAGTGGTCAAACATCGCTCATCTAAAGTACTAATAGTAGCAACATTTTCATCTTTCCATTTTTGTTGCTATAAAAATATAGTTATATTTCAAATAACACCACTACATCAACTTTTATTTGAGCTGAAGTTCGGAGCGGTGGCGCACCATTTTGCGCTAACTTGTGATATTTGAAGTGCCATAACTTAGGCATTTTTAACCACTGATAGCTAATGTGTGACAAATCAGCCTTCTTTACTATATTCTTCCTTTGTGCCAAAAATTGTGAAAATTGGAGGTGGTTGAGCCACAACCTCAGTTGAGTCTGCCTGGAATTGCTCAGTTTCAAATGAAATAGGTAGCAAAATGTGAAGCAGATCGAAGATATTACAATAACTCTCTATGATGCTTACCTCCTAGGACACTCGCATTTTAGAATGTCTGCCAAATTAGGTCTACCATGTATACAACCTCATTGATTTCATCTGCTACCTAAATTTCTCGAACAGCTACTATTGGCAAAACAGTGGAAGATAAACAATGGCATTCAAAGTTTCCGTGACGTAGGGGATGGCAAGCTCTCAACGCTTGCAACTTTCAGTGCAGGGTGAGTGGCATGAATAAAATTCCGGTCAGTTTGACAATAAACCCACGTGATGCAGTTTTTGACCAGTTGATGCCAGACTCCTCAAATTTAAAGATCATCTTAGATGCATAAATAAAAATGTTTTTTGTCATGCATGAACCCATATAAATAAGTGAACAGTAAACAACATCAGTGGTGAAAGAAATTTGATATTTAAGTAATGAAGAAAGAATTTCAAAATGAGCTTCCAGTAACATAGGTGAATACAGTCAATGCATTCAAGTAAGTTCTCCTAAACATTGTCAGAGCTTCTAGGTGTAATGTCATCAGGCAACATTGTCCTCTATCCTCCTTTCCACAGAGTTACCGTAGGCTAACTAGGATGCTAAAAAAAGTTGAATATCTATCAGCATGTAAAAAATACAGTAAGTAAGTAGTGGTCTCAGGACAATAGTTTAAAAAATATATATATCTCACAAGACATAATATGTCACTTGGGAAATTAAAAAAACACCAACATCATAACGAAACACATTCCCACAACTAATTACCCAGGACGACTTCGGAATGTAAGGAATATGCCTGACAGAAACACTGACACTAGAGAATTTAAAGGTTAAAATATAAGTGAAAGTTAAATGTACACCACATCATAGATTGTAAAGAGATACTTTGCTGATTCAACAAATAATCTTACAGAAATATATTTCAGCACTTAGACGCTTCATTTAAAGGCTATTATTCCAATATTTGAAGTGAAATAAAAATAGAAAAAAACATGAATGTCTAAACCAATTCTGATGCAAACATTGTATTGATAAACTTTCAAGAAATAGTATTCACCTATGTAATCAATAATGGGAATGATAGTTGCATAAAATCAATCAGGCAATGTTTTATAACCATCCTCTGCAAGACATTCGGAGAAAATTTCTGGTTTACATAATTAAAACCACCAACTACTCCTATGTAAAGAAAAGTATTCTATAATTACAATACTTAACATGATTGCTTGTCAGAAAGATAAATAATAAAAATTAGAAACCAAATTACGTTACAACAACTTTTGTCTCGACCATGTGATTCCAATGACAGGTATTTCCAAGAGTGCATTCTCAATGATGCATATTCCCCTCTTCAAATCAGAGGAATATTACCTACTCCTGATTTACATGCATTGAACCATCCAATTTTCTGGATGCAGGACATGTTTCTTCTGTCTCTCTGAGTAGAATGGGGACTCCCTGGTGAAAATATCCAGTGACGCAGACAGTGATATAGCCGGTGACTGTTCAGTGACTGACAATGACTTTACATTGATTTAGACTTTCCCAGTGAAATGGGACGGTGAATTTCCCAGTGACTAAGTGACATGACCAGTGACTTATCAGTGACTCTGCCAGTGAATTTACTGTGATTTTTACAGTGATTTTTCAGTGATTGACAGTGACTACTCAGTGACTTTCCCAGTGAAATGGGACAGTGACTTTCCCAGTGACTAAGTGACATGACCAGTGGCTAATCAGTGATTTTGACCATGATTTTCAAGTGACAGATAGTGACTTTCCAAGTGAATTGGGATTGGCGACTTGCATCGTGTTAACATGCTGCAACAGGTTCTCGCTTTTAACAAACTGGCTCGAAAATGTCACATTTCAGCTACAACAGCCACGAAAACAAAAACCCTCATTGAGATGAGGAATTGGCAACTGAGAAGCGTACTTATAACTGAAATGAGGAGGAAAATACTTTTACGTACTTCTCAGTAAATCTCAACACGTGCTTTGAGAACATCTCACTCCCGTCCTCCAATAACTTCTTCGTGGGAAAGGAGTACACACGATCTTTCTTCCGCTATTCCACCTTAAAGGTCAGAATTTCAATATGGTTGATGTTCTGTATCTTCCCGTCGCAAACGTGTTATCGTATCTGGCCGAACAATGTAAGCTCCGCACATAACCGCTCTCTCTCTCTCGATGTAATAGAAAAAGTGGAGGAAGATGGCGGAGGACGAGCGTGCGGACTTCCAATTGGCGGCCCAAATGGACAAATGAATGTCAATATTCGCAACATCAATTTGAATGTAAGGACTCCCTGCTGATATTTTTCTTATCATTGCCACTCTTTTCAATTCAATTTTTCATGCTCTGCGTTTTATCTGCAACAAAGATCACACCAGTCTTTGATATTTTGCAGTATTTCTAACGACCGAATAGTCTTAGATTCCTAGCCAGTGATTTTCCCAGTGACCCATTCTACATAGACTAAACCCAGAAGTAATCATCAAAGTATTGATTTTATCGTAAATAATATCCAATTAATAGTTTTAATTTATAGTTATGACTCGATGCTTTACAAATATACTGTTTGAAGTCTTAGAGCTGTTATAGCACAATATTTCATGATAAAATCGCCAGTTATTTCAAGTCACTATACCCAGTGATTTTTGGACTCGTAGCCAGTGATATAGGTTAACTTCCCTTACTGGGGGAATCACTGGGTCCCCAGTGATTTTCCCAGTGATCAATTCTACATGGATTAAACCCGTAAATGATCATCAAATTATTGATAGCTAACAATTGATGCTTCATGGTTCTACTGTTGAGAATTTGAAAAATCTTACCTTACAGTTTATAGTCTGATTCACTGCCCAGTGATTATCCCAGTGACCAAATTTTTATGGATTAATTCCTAAATAATCATCAAAGTAATGATTTCAATTTATAGTTATGACTGGTGACTTTACAAATATACTGTTTAAAGTCTAAGAGCTGGTATAGCACAGTATTACATGAAAATCTGGCCAGCTTTTTCAAGTCATTATACCCAGTGATTTTTGGATTCCTACCCAGTAACTTAGGTTTACTCCTCTCACTGGGTTTATCACTAGGTTCCCAGTGATGAATATGCAATTGATATATTTAGTTACCAATTTCAAACTATTACTTTTAATCAAAAGTTGAATAGTTAAGAACTCCAAATCAAACATTTAAGATATTTTTAAAAATTAAGTTGACTGTGACTTTCCAGTGACATACCCAGTGATTTGGTTTAAAAATCCAGAATCACTGGCTAATTCACTGTCTAAGTCACCAGCTGTCACTGCCTGGGTCACTGGATATTTTCACCAGGGCAAAATCTCCGCCTTGAGTTTTTAAAGAGAATATTTTTACACTGGTCTCTCAATGTAACAGAGGCCACTATGGGAGAGAATAGCAAAGCACTTTAAAGTACTCTATCTGGAAGCATGAAGAGCACAGTATTTGTACACTGATCTCACCAAGTGGCAGTGGCCAATATGCATCAGCTCAATGAGGGCATCACAAAATATTTACATGTACTCACTTGAACTTGAACCATGAAGAGCACAATATTTGTACACTGTTCTCACAAGGTTTTGGAGGACAATGTACATGCAGTCAATGTCAGAGGTAACACAATCATTTAAAAGTGCTCCATCGGGAAGCACAAAGAGCACAGTATTTGAACACTGGTCTCACAAGGTAGCAAAGGCCTATGTACATGCAGTCACTGTTTGGAGGCAACAGAAGCGTTAAAAAGTTCTCCATCTATACACATGAAGAGTAAAATATTTTTACAGTGTTCTCACAAGGTGGTAGAGGACGATTTACACACAGTCGATGTTGAAGGCAACAGAAACATTGAAAAATACTCTATCTGCAAACATGAATAGCACAATATTTTCACTCTGGTCTCACAATGTAACAGAGGCCAATGTACTCCATGTCACTATGGGGGAATCACAATGCACTTCAAAGTACTCTACCTGGAAACATGAAGAGCACAGTATTTGTACACTGGTCTCACATGGTGGTAGTGACCAATATACATCTAGTCAATGAGCGCATCACAAAATAGTTACATGTACTCTTTCTTGAAGCAAGGAGAACACAACATCTGTACATAGGTCTCACAAGGTAATCGAAAATAATCTCAGCCTCTCCTTTTGATTCCTTAAGGAATTATTGCACCCAACTACTGCACAATGAGACATTGTCAGTTATTTGGGTTTCCGCTTGTAGTCCTAGTGACATCACAGATTTCGACCACAGCAATATTTAGTATTGACGATGATGCACAATGACCTACCTTGTGTTCATACTGCCATGTGCTGTAATACATTCGCTATTTTTGGAAATGAACAATCTCATTTTATTCATAGTATGAGTATTACTCTTCTTAAGCCTAGAGTTTGTTCGTTGTAATATAACATCTGAGTTTCAAGAGGTATAGAAGTATTTTGGTGTGCTTCATTTTCTAATAGTTTAATGGTTTCTAAGTGTTTCATCAGCTGGGAAGTTTATGCCAAGTCAGATAATCTGCCTGAAGTCAATGCTCAAGTGAATATTGTGGCCTCACACGTGGTGATTTGAGAGGAGGATTGCATTGGGTACGAAGAGCCTTTGACGGAGCGATCAGATTTGCACAACGTTTTAATCGAGATTGTAAAGAACAAACAAAATACATATTAACCAATCCTTTTTTTCGATGCCGGGGAGATGTGGAAGTTAAAAAAAAAACATTAAACAAAAGACTTCCTTTTAAAACTGGTCTTATCGTTCTTAAACTTTCCCCAGGCAGAAACAATATTTAGTATGTCTAAAAATGAGATTTTACACAGAATAAAATAAATCAAAAACGTTCCAACTAATTCTCACAAATTCTACACACACCCACACACGCACGCATTCACATAACATTCTGAGGGGTGGAAAGGGGGGAAAATTATGAAAAAAATATGGACAAAATGATACGGACGTCGTCTCTTCTTTCACAATTACATCTCCTTCACGTGGGAAATGGGAGGAAAATTTCAAGACATGATGTAGGCATGAAAAGGAAAAATTTTGGAAAGTTTACCTGCTACTACTATCAAAGCACTTGTTTGCAAATACTTCTTGTTTCTAGTGGTTTTTGGTCAGTGTCATGTGCATTATCTAATCGTCCAAATCAATGTTGAAGTAGTTTTGGGTGTGTTGTCTATAGAAAAATACTGTATGTTGCAGAAGTTACTATCTGTGAGGTTTTGATGTGATTCTGTGTGATTTACAAAATTGCTGCATCGCAAACGTTTTGTAGCTATTTCAGTCTCTCATGTGATTTATTTTCTTTGTCAGATGTTGAAACGACTGGATCAACTACTGAGTTTTACGATAAATTCTCTATCCGATACCACATTAACATGCTGATCCATTCTGCGTGGAATAGTATCATCCATCGGAATGCCATCATCAAGGAATCCTGGTATGATGCTTAATGTTATCTTGTTTGTAATTTTGGCAGAAGAACTGTCATATAAAAATTTATGATAGGATTTCAATATTAATGTCCTCAATAACTCAAGCATTATTTTAATATTTTTCTTTTTCAAAATTTTCTTTACAACATTCAACCAGATATAGTGGTAGCGGTCTTTTCTGCTGTAGGTTTCACTCAAAAATGTCTTGTCTATTTGATAATGGAAATGTGTTAAACTTATTGAATTTTAATGGTTTGAATCACTTTATTGGAAGTGTTCTTTTCTTTATTGGAAATCTTTGTGGTCTTCATCATTTTTCTTTAGATTTTCTGCATTAAATTTGTTTATAAAATATCAATTCTCTGGATGCCGAATTCAGGTCAAAAAAATGTTGACTATGAAGACCAAAGGGCATGGGTTCAAATCCCATGTGAATGTAAATATTGTTGTTTTAATTAGTTGCTCAAAAATGATTTTATTTCAAAGTGTTTCATTTAATTGTAAATCCTTTCCACCAATTTTCCTGGAAAGCTACATCAAATGCGACTTAATTTCATTAGCTTTTATTCAGTGATCATCAAGTAAGTGTTGCATAAATAAATATCTAGGCATAGGTGGCACAGTTCCATGGCAAAAGGAATGTTTGGTTTTCCATCTCCAGATCAATGAAGTCATCACGTAACTCCTTCATTCGTGGGAATGTAGGAAATAGTTTGTAACTTGATCATAGATTTCTTCTTGGATCTTATTTTATTCTTAGAGCATGATAACAACTTTTTAGGAAGGACATAATTCATGGACATACCGCATTAGGTAAACTTTAAATCCTGTTATGAATGTATAAGTCTGGAATAATCATGGTCCACTGAGTGTGTTAAAGCAAAAGTCTGTCAAACAGATACACCTTAAATGGGAGTTACCTGTAAAGTATAATATAAATATTTGTTGGAAATTTTTTTTCAATATCAGAGGTCTTAATTATGTGTGTAATATTATCATACTGATTTTTTTTTCCACCCAGTGTATGGCATTTTGAGGAAAGTTTACATGATTCTAAAAAAATTACTAACACAGAAATGTTCAAATTATGTGGTTTTAAAATTTAATGTCATTTGAATTATTAGTGACCAAATGAAAAATGAAAAAGTGGTAATATTTCTCTGTTGTATTTCATGCTAACTTAAATTTTGCTCTGGGGAAATTATTGGCGATAGTAGTTTGATTAATTTTCATTTTGGTATTCTTTTGTAGCCATGGAAAGCAGTTTGTCCGATTTATCAATATGATGATGAATGACACAACATTCTTGCTCGATGAAAGCCTGGAGGCTTTGAAGGTGTGTGTGATGCTTGAGTTCTATTTGTTATCAGTCATCTCAATTGTATAATTTGTATTGGCTTGTTAATCGCCTTGTAATTTTTCTGGTATTACAGAGAGTCCATGAGGAACAAGCTCTGATGGACACTGAAGGTTGGCATAACCAACCTCTAGAAGTCATACAGAATAGACAAAGACAGCTCGGGAATGATGAACGACAACTGAGGTAAATCAATGAATTTCTAATTTTAAAGGGTGTATGTTGATGTGAAGGATAAGGAAAATGTTGCAAAGGAGAGATATATGTATTTCCATGTAAAATTTGCTTTAACACAAAATTCTAACCCTTCCAGTGATCCTGAAGTATTTGCACAGCATGTTTGCAGTGTGATTTATTATGAGTCAGCCAATTAATGCCCATTAGATGAGGTTTTTCTTCCATAGATATTTGTGATAATTTTATACAGAATCACTTCCAATTGTCCTATAAAATTAATTGTCTGTGAATATATCTTAAGGGGCCATTCAACAACCACTTGGTCATTTTGGGGGGAGGGGGAGTTAGAGTCTTGGCCACAATTGGTCACGAGGGGGAGGGGGGGGTCTAGCGGTTTACCACGTGGCTGATTTGGATGAACAAAAACCCGATGACGAATGCTGATTTTCACTCTGCGGTCGCCCGCCCACTGTGCCTTGACAACTATGTTTAGCTTTGTCAACGGATTCGGGCCAGGCGTCTCGGGGTCAGACAAAGTAGACGAAGGCAGTCGTATCCCTGCCCACAATGCAACAAAGTAAACGAACGTAAGCTTCGTATCCTTGCCCGCCCGATCCTAGACACTACTGACGACTGGCACGGTGTAACATCGCCAGTGCATCCATAGGGTCAGTCGACTGAAAGTCTGGCGGTCATTGCTGTATATGACCACGTGATCCCCTATTTGGGGGAGGGGGGGGTCAAGACCATGGCCACATCTGGTCACAAGGGGGGAGGGTGGGGTTGAAAACAGGCCTAAAATTGGCTACGTGGTTGTTGAATGGCCCCTAATTTCTATAAGAGTGCTCCAAGTCGGCACACAAGACAAGCAGCAGTCTTGTATTTTAGTAGTCTTTAGCCACAGAGGGCAGCAAAATACATATCCAGGTATAAATCAAGGTTGATTTCACCATTTTTAGCAACATATAATAATAATATAATAATAATAATAATATAATAATATTTATTGATCCTGATATTTTACAAGAGTGAAATGTAGGACAGGTCATAGAAAAGAAAAAAGGCACTACACAAAAGTAACACAACGCAGGAAAACAAAGAATATATACAGTGAAAGAGATAAGGTCCAAAAGACTCTTCCAGAAAGTATAACAACACATGTCCTGGAAAGCAACCTTAACAACTATTATATACAGGGATACACAACATCTTCTCTGTGTGCAAGGCCAGATCTAGTAAGATTCTTAGACTTCACTTCTATCAATAGAGGGAAAGTTTGAATATCACAGTAATCCTATACTCTTGGTGTACTTAGCAGTTTTAGGACCCGGGAAAGGTTTATTCAATTTGGGTTTTTGTTCAACCCAACCATTCAAGTTATGTAGTTGTACATCAAATTTGGTAAAATCCTGCTATTTACGACATCTGGCCAGGATCAAGATGGCACTGAATGCATACCGATGGGCAAATGATCCCAAGTTGGAAGCCACTATATGAAGAGAATACATTGACCAATTGTAATGAAGCAAACATCCACACACAGCCTATTTCCTTTTTTATTGGATGGCTGCAATTAAAATATCTGCATTGTAGTGAAAATTCTGTCACTGGTGCGACAATAGAGAAGGAACCCATTGTTGAGCCTTGAGCAAAAATTCTGATATTTGCCGAATTACTGCATAATTTATTTTGGTTCAGTTGCCATAAGAATTTAATACAACATTCTTGCAACCTTTTCAATTGATTATTGAAAGGGTCGCTATTTCAACTGTATTTGTTATAGAGCTGTTATTAATTTTACAGAACAACGTAATTCCTCTACACACACATCTTTGAAACTTGAACGTGACACAGTGTTCTTCGTCTTGTATTCAGTATTACAATCCCAGTATTTCTGGAAACACAAGGCCTACAGAATAATTAATGGTGATTTTTATTTATATCATATTTTAGTGTGGATTGTGCAAGTGTCCTGTGAAATGTGCAAATGCATGGTATACTGATTGAGTTGAATTTTATTAAAAGAAATGGCACTTCACTGAGCTGCTAGATTAGGTATGGATGGCTTCAAAGTATCAAAGACACAAATAAAACAATATAACATTTGGTCGTGATTCTGCTTCAGTTTCCTGCAAATTAAGATTTCCCTCGATTTACACTTTCCCGCAATTTACCCCTTTTTTCTTCATCCCCATCAGAAGTGTGAAAGAGAGTTTCACCGTATTTCCAGGCAGTTTATTCCCTACAATGACATATGTATGGGGGCATACTTGCATTTCTTCTGCATTTCTGTTGCCATGACAAATATACCACAATAGAGCACCAAAAGTGAAACACACACAGTGGTGTGGATGGGGTCAATCAAGCCAGGGTAATTCAATTCATTATTTTCATGACCATTGAAGGAGGATTAGAACCAAAATTGGAGGACCATGGGTCCAGATGGTGACTAACAACAAATTATTAAGTGCTGCATATCACGTTTTTGGTACGCCATGGCTGATCTGCCAATAGATGCTCCAAGAGGCACTTGCCCCTACCCCTGTGCATGAGGAGAAGATCATTGTGTTCTGAGTTCATTATATGGACTGGACTGATCATTCAGAATGCTCTAAAGTTGGTTTCACTAGCGTCACCTCCACCGTGAGAATGTCGCAGACCCCCACCCTGGGTATATTTTGTGGCAGCATAAATGTGAAGGAAATGCAAGCAAGACAGCATTAATGCTTTATGCAGTGCATGTTAGGGAAATTATAAACACAATGGTGTGATCATTGATGAATTGATCTTGGTAATTTGCGGAAAAGTGAGATTCAGTTGTAATGTTACACTGAATCCAATGTGCCGACATTGATGCAGTTTATACCGTGATGACCGTTGATGAAGTTTAGACTGTTGATGCCTTTAGCTATCCAATTTAGGTCAATTGCCACCAGTAATATGAACATTTTGTGGTTATTAATGTTGCAACCTATAATGTTGATGAAACTTTAACTCAAAGAGATTTTTACTTGGCATGTACCAACACTGGTGAGCATAAGTATTTAGATTATGAAATCCTATGGAATGAAATGATGAATTACTTAGTTTTCCATGAAAGATTTCTTACTTTCTTACATCCCGGGTTTCATCACTGTGCGACATCATCCAGTACAGAGCTAGTAAAACAAATTGCTTAAATGTTCATAAATGAGAGGAGGGGAAAAGGTAGTCTTCAGGTGATGGTTTGGGGTTATGGGAATAGGGAGGGGGAGAGGGGTTGGTGCCTTGAACCTTCGCTGCGTGACATCATCAGGTATAGACATCATGACACATTGTTAAAATAATAAAAAATGAGATGGGGAAGGTAGTGTCCAGGTGACGGGTGGGAGGTTATGGGAATAGGGGGGGGATCTGTGCCTTGATCCTGAGTTAGGCTACTCCGGTGGGTGGTCTGGTAGTGACTTAAGGTGGCGGGCAAGGGGTGGGAGGCGAGGATGGGCAATCTTCAGGAGTCTGGGCATGTGCTCCGACATTGAGGCGGGGTGAGTGCTGCGCATATAACACATTATTTAGCATGAAGGCATTTTTCTTCATCCTCTTGATGATCTCCATTTGTTCTAGAAGGTTCTCAAAATGGAGGATGGTCAGTTCAAAATCACTGGAGTGATTTTTTTCAAGTAAATGTTTGGAAAAGAGGGAGGTTGAATTTCTAATTAAAAAGCAAGCTTGGCGTTCCTTAATCCTTACTTTGAATTGCCTCCCTGTCTGACTGACATAAATCCCTGGGCAGTCACTGCATTTTAATTAATACTCACCACTCCTATGTGTTCTTTCAATTTAATCTTTTGTATGGCTGATCAAGTGTTTCAAGTTTAGTTTGTTGTGGTATGCAAACCACAACTGTCCCCTGAAGACTACCTTTTCTTCCCCTCTCATTTTTTACTATTTAAGCAATGTGTTTCACTAGCTCTGTACTTGATGATGTCACGCAATGATGAAACCTGGGAGTTAAGAAAGTAATAAATCTTTTGTGGAAAACTTAGTAATTCATCATTTCATATAGAAGGGATACCATTAATCCAATTGAAGTGAAGGATTTCAATTCTTAATGTAAGATAAACCTACTTTTCTTTGGAAGTCCAGAAGGGAAAAAAACATCATCTACGATTTGTGCAAATATGATATGCCATTTACCTAGCAACTTAAAAATATTCATCAACTTGACTTGAGATTTATAAAAATGCTTAAGTCAGGTTGAGCTTTTTTTAAACTCGACTCAATGGAAGTTTTCAGCAGCTCCATGTTATCCCTGTTATTTCCATTGTGGAGTAACTTGACGTCATTTGGTTTTGGAAAAATCACCATTGCAAATGCATGGAATGCATTTCTAAAATACATTCTTGGGTGTCTGCTGTTTTCATTGTCTGCTGTAGGTCTAAGAATGTATTCACCAATGATATATGAGGATTTTACTGTACAGGCACTTTGGTAATTTGGACGGACACTTTACTTTTAGTTACTTTTGATTTTCCATTATTTTTCTCTCTCACTTTCTCTAAACTCCTATCTCTGAACATTTCATTGCAAGTTTGTGGTCTTCATTTGTGTGTAGTCAAATAATATGTGGGATTTGACATTGTTTTCAAATAGGATTAAGGAGCACAGAGAACATTTCATCTTGCTTAATCTCCAGAAATGTGTAAAATAAAGTATATCTAATTTAATAGAGAATGTCAACAACTTGTAGTAAAAGGACATTTGGACTTTAGATGATTATCTTGCTGTGAAATATCAAGTAATGGATGAAGGTTTAGCAAGATTTGTTGCAACGGCATTCATAAGGATTTGATCAAATTTCAAATCCATGAATTCCATGAGATTTGACCAAATCCTGAAGGTATTGTGACTCAGACTGATAAATGGCTTCTTGAACTGGACCTTACTCATTTGCAGTCTTCATGCCTTTTCAATTTGAAGCTGTCTCATTCCCATTACTGTATACCTGAGTGTTTTCTTGTTGTACTTCTCTCTACAGGTCTTATGTGTTGTTAGTTGTAGCCACTCTCCTACTTTTCTTAGTCTGGGATTCCTATTCTGGAAAACTTATATGGAATTGTTGTACATTGCTTGGTTTCCAATGTAGTAAACTCTGATTTCCTGGTCTTAATTGTATGCTATATTTTAGATTCCGAGCTTAATTTGCATGGCAGATGCCATTACCTTTCTTAGTAATGTGACACAATGAAAAAATATACTTTGCGAATTCTGCGTAAATTTATTATCATGAGTTGTTCCGCTCAGAGTTACATCTTGAGGTGGTCTACATTAGAACAAAATCATAAAGTAGAGCCAGGGACCATGTCTTATGTTCTTCGTAATGAGTAGTTTGACCTTCTCCTCATTCTCTTGTATAGCAATGAAGTATTCAACTGCTTCCTCACTGACAATCCTATCCCACCAGTCTCTTTCTCTAGGATCTTGTCCATGATCTATGGTAGGGTCTATGTCTATTCCTTTGCTTTCTAGGTTTATCCTTGTGTTCTCAGAAACTTGTTCTCCCACACTCTCTCATCATTTCAATTGTTTTTGAGTTAGCCTGTTTGCATGCATCCTCTAGTAATATTATGTATGATTCTTTATGTTCTGTTAACACTTAACTCCCTTTAAAAACGTTACAATTGTTTGTTCATCCCCCAATTCTGCCCTCTGCCTCTCTGTTCATCTCTCAGCTCCTTTTGTTGGCTCTTGTTGGTATAAAAACTCTCATGATAACTCAATTATCATTCTACCTTAATTGCCATTCAGTCATTTTTCACTGTCTGATTCATAAGCCGAAGAGAAAGAGTTTCATTGGCATCACTTTGTTACTTCATTTATGCCAAAAAGTTCGAAATTCATAATTTTTGCAAGCATTGATTTCAAAGCTAGAGAAAACAACAGTGTTTTGATTGGAAATATAAACGTGTGAGTTCTACTATATGCGGATGGTGCTGTTTTGCTCTCAGAAACCCAACAGGGATTACAGAAGCTCCTAGATAAGTTTTGTGAATCAACGGAGAGAATGGAATTGAGGGTAAATGCCTGCAAAACTGAAGTAGTAGTTTTTGATAAGGAGAATGGGGAGAATAACTGTATGATGAGGGCGAATGGTGAAATAATTGAACAAGTGGATGATTTTGGTACTTAGGTAACATGTTTATGAAAGATGGATGGATAGATGAGGAGATAGAGACGTACGAATGCTGGAAGGAAAGTGGTACATAGCATGTGGAGCATATCAAGGAATGAGTGCCTGTCTAAGGAAGCGAAAATTGCTGTGCACAGAAGTGTACTTCTCCTCACTCTGTTGTATGGTAGTGAAAGATGGGTATGTCAGGATAGACTTAAGAGTAGACTAAATGCAGTGGGTATGAGTTATCTGAGGAGTGTTTGCGACAAAAGTAGGATGGATAGGGTCAGGAACGAGTGGGTAATAAATGAGTGTGGGTTAGATGCTCTGGTAATGGTCATATATGAAAGGAGTGTGCTTTGTTGGTTTGGCCATGTTGAGAGAATGGATGAGAGTCAAATAATGAAACAGATATATAAGAGTGAAATGAATGGTGCGAGAGGGAGAGGTAGGCCGAGACAGTTGTGGTTGAATGTGGTTGAGGAAATTCTTGCGAGGAGGAATATTAGGAGTCTTAAACACAGGAGAGCGTGTATGAAGCAGTGTATGGGGATAAATGAGGCAAAAGAGGTTTGCAAGGATAGGTCAGTATGGAGGAAATTATCGAAGCAGAGTTAAGTGTACAAATATTTATTTATGAGTGAAACTTTGTGACTGTGCCTACCCTGGAAGGGAACAGCGCGATTGGTATGTATGTATGTTTGTTGTTTTCAAATCATTGTCAAAGCCATAAAATCTTTGTTTTGTCTTTATAACCTCCAATGGGAAGATTTTACTGTGGTGAAGCTGAAAAACTAGCTTACTCTGGTTTTGTGAGTATTTCATATTGGTTTTTGTTACTTATAAAATTTTTTTTCTAGGTCATACTTGACATTGGCCAACCAGACGATAAATCTATTTTATATATTTACCAAAAAGATTCAGCTGCCATTTTTGAGGCCAGAAATAGTGGATAGATTTGCTGCAATGCTGAATTTTAACTTAATACAGTTAAGTGGACCACAATGTAAGTGAGATTTTTTTGGTGGCATTATGTTGAGAAAATAAATTTGTCTTCAGTTTTATATGTTTCCATAAATGTATTTTGTCAAAAAGCATTTGTATTGGCTCTATTGATGCGGAGTATACTCTCTGCTTTAATTTTCAGGTAGGGATTTGAAGCTGAAGAATCCCGACAAATTTGGATGGTTTCCGAAAAAGTTACTATCAAATATTTTCGGAATTTATTTACACTTATACTCTGACGCATTTGCTAATGCTTTAGCGAAGGATGAGGTAATATATACTTTATTATGGAAATTATGATTATATTTCAATTAATATTTGCTATTTTTATTTTGTGGGCAATGAAATGAGCTCTGCCAGATGATGACCTAGTTTGACGTTCTCTTATCAAGACCACTGTCTAAGTGTGTTTTCATCAATACCCATAGCAAAATATGGGATTTTAGTTGCATCTAAATGGTCAGAGTTTAACTGTGCGAAATGCTGACTTTCTACTATGGAATTTAAACTTATGTTGTGCCCAAATGTGTAACAAACTTCAAAGACCTTAAGATATAATTAGATTTTCCTCTGTTGCCTTCAATTGCTGTTTCCATATTTTTCCTGGAAAGATTAAAACATGGGATGTGCAAACACTCAACTCAACTTTCAATTGGAGTAGAGTTTGAGTTGATCATTGCTATAAAAATAGAGTTTGAGTAGAGGTTGAGCATCAATACTCTTCTATGTATTGAAGTAAACACAATTCTTCAAATCCTTATGGAATTCAAGATTAATTTCCCAATCTTCATTTAATCAACAAATACAACAAAATATTCAATATTGATGGATAACTTTCTTGCATCTAAACAAGACAACTGAGAAAGAAACAACAGCAATCAATCAATTTGGTATTTTTTAATGATGAGAGCTGACTTTCACTGTTATTGGTCATATAACATGCACTCATGGGAAAATAAACTTCCACTACAGTATTTTTGTTGTGCACAATAGCTCTGCATTCAAAACATGAACTTTGTTGAAACCCAAGAAAAGTATTTCTGTAGTATACTCAAACCTTTGACAAATGATAAGAAAAGAAAATGAATCAATGAAACATGTGAAATAGTAATGGAAATAAACTTCCTTGCATTTCTAAAT
The DNA here is from genome assembly GCA_963169105.1 of Ceriagrion tenellum. Lineage (NCBI taxonomy): Eukaryota > Metazoa > Arthropoda > Insecta > Odonata > Coenagrionidae > Ceriagrion > Ceriagrion tenellum. The sequence continues at coordinate 13,937,699 of OY720638.1, forward strand.
GCATGACAGGTGTTAAGTTCTAAATGTGAAGTTGAATCAAATCATAAATGTTAATGCTGAAAAACAAGTTACATGATCTGGTAGGAGATAGACCCACACAATGGGGTTCAAATTCATAACTGGAATCTCAAATCCATGGATTTGATAAGATTCGATTGAATCCTGACCACATTATTAATGAAAATTGTTTGTTGAATAACATCAATGCAAGACTTGTCATTTGTATTTGGAAACAAATGGCTCAGTTGCATACTAGGGAGTGAATGGCATTGCCATGCCTGGTCATGGAATTTATATCTGTGATCTCACAGTCTTAGCATTTATATTTATCCATATTTAATTCTGCTTCAGAGGTCCTTCAAAGTTGATCTCATTAAGGGTGCTGTGGACCGCCTGTTACGGGCCAGAATAAAAACTCCTAGTCAAGTTCGCAAGTTCTTAGAGTTAACCAGTAGAGCTGAGCAGATGGTTATACAAAATATGAAGAAGGAAGTAGATTATGGTGATGCACCGGATGAATTCAGAGGTATGTATAATTTATATTAATTACTATTATTTTTGTAACAGGTATACCCTAATTGCATATCATGAAGTACATATTATTATTCAAGGTAGCCCACAAAGACAGTGGCACAAGTGTGAGTAGTTATCAGCAATTTAGTAATTAAAGTATAATAAATTAGTGAAGCCTCATCAGGTATTTCCTTATCAATCTGTATACATGTTTATTCCATACTGAACCCTGTGAATGTGATGTGTTTATGACTAGAGGTGAGCCATTACATGAAAATTACCTCAATATTCGTAAACTACTGTGGTATATTAACCCTTTGAGTGTGGCATGACGTGATATCACGTCATGGTTGTCTTTACGCTGGTGCTGATGGCGTGATAATATGTCGTGTGTACCGTGAGTGTTCCAGCTTTTACTAGGGGACTCAGTGTGAGTTCCCTAGTGAAAGCTGGAATACTCACGGTACTCGGACTTTTGGAAAATTTTCTGCTGCCTCTATATCACCACTGGCTGCCTCACAACATTATTCTACATTATGCAAATTCCAACAATTTTTAAATCGATTGAACCACCCATTACTCTCGACAAAACTTCCACCCACCTCTCCTTTCTGTTTCTTCAACAGTTTATAGAGACTTATGGCCTTACGTTGAATCGTCATAAGACTAAGCGGTGTAACTCTTCGATGCTGCTCCTCCATCCACACCGTCGCTAATTTTTCCATTTCAGCCAGAAGACAATTGCGTTGCTTGGTAATGATGGTGGATCTCATACAAGCAGAACCTTTTACATGTTCTTTTATTCGTTCCTTGTCTTTCACAATTGTGTTGATAGTTGACACGGCCATGTTTAGAACACGTGATATGTTCGATATTGTTAGCCCGCTTTCATATTTCTTCACGATATCAATATTCTCTTCTAAAGTGATTGTACGTCGCCTTTTAGAAGCACCTGGCTTACTCTCACTTCAATGCGTATCAACCATTGTCGGAGGATCCAAAACAATGCACCGTTAAAATTTTTCATAAATCCAGCTCTCAACCTGCAGTTGCAGAAAATGACTGAATGGATTTTGCCAGTGCTATCGTGCCCTACGTTACAATGTACCAATCAAACAAGACGTCTTTGGTTGCCCGAGTTGAATACATTTTTGCATCTTTTGCAGCTGACGGGGAAAGAGCTGGATTAACAATAAGGCAAATTAGGCAGTTGCCTATGGGCCCCGAGAGTTTTTCCCCTTTCTTCTCTTGCGACTCCCTCCCCCTTTTCCCCTCGACGGACCCCGTTGCTTGCTCTGCCCACAGGCCCCCCAAGTCCGGCACTGTAAGTGGCAGACGCGAACGTTTTTTTTTCAAGCAAAATATGAACAGGATATTATAATACTATACTTTAAACTACAGAATGATGCATTAGCCATAGCCTCCAAGATATAACATTACCTCTTACATAGTATTTCCTTCAAAAATCCCGGTAAGTCTCTGATCGTTGTGACTTTCCTATGGCCAGGTTCGAAAAAGTTATTTCTAGTCAATTTCTATTTTAAAAATATGGAAGATGATGATGGCTTCTCATTGCAATCTGATTTAAGAGTTCAAGAGGATGTAGGTAGATGTTCGTGGTTCGAGGAAATACGAGTAAATTTCTTGGCAATAAGTCATACTCCATTGCACAACTGACTGCCGCCTTACTGTGGGCTGTTACCGTGGGCCAATTTCCATCCCGTGGGTACTAACCAAGTCTTTTCCGCAATAAAGAATTCTGTTAGAATTTCATTTTCTTTTAAAGCCACATACGGGCATGACCAAACTTAGGGGTACATTTTTCAAATAGACGAAAGTCAGAGTTAAGGTTTCCGGTCTGTATGATGCGTAGCAAGCTGTACGATACGTACTGGAGTGAGCGCAACCACTTCTATCGCTAGGACTGTAAATTGTCGCGTTGATTGGTGACTTGGGTAGAAGATAAAAGATTTTTAAGCAATTTTGCTTCAAAAATTAATGGACATTAATGAAATTTCCTTAGACGAATGATAAAAATGGGCCAATTTGTTTTGTATCACGTTAGAAACTCGATAACCATTCGATATTTTCTCTGTCAGTAGGTTTACGAGCAAACATTTTACTTTTCTGTGGTCGTGTTCAAAATTAACGGAATATCTTCATATAAGGTTACCACTTACGGAAGTATGGATTTATGTAAGTCGAGACATACGTAACTCAGGGACTGCCTGTATTTGAAGAGTAATAGATTCTTTAGGGACATAACAATCATATTATCTTTGATGGTGCAAATTCCTAATTTATCCCCATTGAATGCTCAGCAGATTTATGAGGAGTATACAAATATGCATATGGAAGATATCAAATTACTACTTAGTTGCTACATGGAATAGGTGATTTTTAGTATTTTATCACTTTCACCGGGGAAAATATGTGGTGCGTTGTTGTCGGAGTATATCTTACAAGTGAGTGTAAGAATGCTCCTCATAAAATTTAACTGCAAAATTTTAGACAACAATTTTTCGCTGTGAATATTTCAAAAGGTTTCAAATGATTCAGTAATTTACCTTAACTCTAAGTATAATCATTCATCCTCTAAGTTGAACCATTGAACTACACTGCTGATGTATTGCTCATAGCTAACCTAGAAAATAATGCTGGGAAAACTTCAAAAACCGTTTTGAAGATATTTTCAAGAAAATTCCACACTAATTTGGTCTCTCACTAAGATAAGTAAGCGGTATTTACAAATTCAGCAGATGAAACCAAACTCTAATTCCTAATAGAAGTAATTGTCCTCTTTGCCACATAATTTCAAAGTAATTTAAAATTGAAAGTAGCAACAGGTAGGTTCACCAAATTGAGTTTGATTTTGATTTGATTGATTTAATAAACATAAGAGATTCGACTTCGTTAAATTTTGGATGCGATCCATCTCTAATTATTGTGTCAATCACAGTAGGTGAAAATGGATGTTGGATGTTGAATGGTGTTGAAGTCCGGACGTCCTAGTGTTGTGTGATAATTTGACTTCACACCCAGTTACCTCTGGTAATGTTGTTTTCTTAACTTTTATAACATTCTCTGGCTTCAAAATGTTCTCTATTTTTCCTAAATTCAAATAAAGTAAAAATCACAGACAGATTTGAATTGGATGATATTCCCCGTGCCTCAGTACTTCAGATCCATCCATTCAGGTTGTGGAAACATCCCAATTATATGACAATGGAATAATGGCATGTTGTGGTGCCTCAACAGCTTAATGTTGTAACATTCTGTCAAATTTTACATTGTATCATGATTTTTACTCATTTGAACATAGAGTTTTTGTTGGTTTCCTCAATCCCTTAGAGTAATAGCAAATTTTATGTCACATCAAGTTACATTACCATACAATTATACTGTAGTTTGAAAATGCAGGAGTGAAGCAGGAAATGGGACAGTTGGTGATGCAGTCTAGTGATTTAAATGTTCAACAATTGTCATGTCCACCTTCTCAATAAATGTTCTTGAATTATGAAGTGGTGTAATATGGGTTCAGTGCTGAGTAGCAGAATGAGTTCTCTCTTGCTCAGAGCTCTCTTCTTAGGTGCATGCATTGGTAACATTATCTAGTTTGATCTGTCATTTGGTTTTGTAAAAAAAGTAGTTACTATGTTCTTCCTATTAGTGTTGTATATATTTTTTTTCAGACCCTTTAATGGATACTTTGATGGAAGACCCAGTGAGACTCCCATCAGGCAAAATCATGGATCGAGCCGTTATAACTCGCCACTTGCTGAACTCCTGCACGGATCCTTTCAGCAGGCAGTTGCTGAATGAAGACATGCTGAAGCCAGGTGAGGCGTATTTAATTTTGAAGAGGGTGAAATAGTTGCAGGAATTCTCCAATATTTTGGGTAACTTTTCAATTTTTGTAAACTCAGGGAGGTTTTTGAGAAATTTGTGAAGACTACATCTACATACTATCCTGCGAGCTGCCGCATGGGCGTGTGGCAGGGGGTGTTAGGACACCAGTTGTGTAAAGATGTGTAAGGGATAAGGTTTTGGGAGGGGAAATGTTGGCATGTATTATGGGAGTGTATTTAGCAGAGCTCAGTTTGTATTTTGGTCGCTTAATGTGCGTGGAAAGAACAAGCTTTTGTACTTATCTGTTCTGCAATGCATCTCTTGACTAGCTCGAAACCAGGAATTAGGTTGTGATTATTATTATTTCTCAGGAATCTGAAGTGGCTCTGACATCATGCTGATGCTCACTGGGCTCTTTCATTTACAATAGCCTTGCCTTTGAATTGGCCTCCCATCGAAATTGTACAGTTAGTGCTGCATGTGGCCTCCAGGTGGCTGGGAAATGCAGTGGTGGGATGTGTTTGTTTATGTGATGGAGTTGGCTCTTTTGTTCTGTGAGTGATTTGTATTGAAATGCACGACTTTATATGTAAAAAAAAAGAATATATTGCTCTTAGGGACTGAAGTGGTAGTGCATAAAATCAAATAATTCTTAAATGTGTAAAATCAAGTAGTTACCATTGAAATTCCCTATTGTTCCAAGCCAAACTATCTCTTTGTAAAATTGCAAACAATGTAAAATCAAGGTTTTACTGTATTTGTATGGATCCCTCTCGTTTTCTACAGTTATTTTCTGGCTAGTAGGAGTATTTCAAACTACTGCTCTGTTAGTATGTTAAAAGTCAACTAGTTACACCTCATTCACAAGAATGGACATGACTGAGAGGAGATGTACTAGTGAAAAATGTATAAAAGTATACCTGGAAAGGCAAGTAATTCATGTCATTTTGAAAGCTATCTAATATTGAAATCTAGGGAGAAGTATATTTATTAGAGAGTGGATTTTTACGTTGGCATAACTCAAAACCTACTAGAGAGCCCCTGCAGGAGACTAATGTGATGGGCTTCTTCCTACAAATGCCATATTCTCATATCCCTCTGCATGTCAGGCTATCAAGGAGAGCACTGGATGCCATGTCATCTCAGACCTCATCAGAGTAAACTGCAGGTTCTGGCAGTTCAAGATAGATAGCATCCTTGTCATGGATGTCTCCATTTTCAAGCTCTATTGCTCTGAGAAATGTAATATTTCTGGATTGCTGATGAACTATATGAATGGTGAGGTGACATTATTTCACTGTATGATGAGATTTCTCAGTAAACCTCTATGGACGGAATTACAAAACATCAGAATGAAAAAAATACTGCTACTATATTAGTTTTTTTAAAGTGTTATTTTAAGCATTTTAAAAAATGGCAATGGATTTGATAATAATATTTATTTTGGAATGTGATGTATTTGCATTTTATATAGTTAATTTAAATAATACTTTACATAATAATATTTACTCAAGGTATACTTCAACATTACCTTCATAACGTACCATTTTTTAAATTCCCAATTTTTTCTTCATATGACAGCTAAAACTATTTATTTCAGAGCTCCACCAGGCATGCCATCGTCAGTGAATAGCATCACACTTATTCCCAAGCGTTATAATTCTGTCTAGCGGAGCAACTAAATGGAAAAGCATCTTAGAAAACAAATATTTCAATGATTTTGAAACATATAGAATTTGAATAGCTCGTCCATAGAGGGTTGATATTTGATATCATAATATTTTATAAAACATTTACCGGGAATTCCTCGGAATAGATAGGCAAAAATTATTTCTAGACCAGAGATGGTAGTCATAAATGGAGCAGTCACAACTTCTGCATTGTGAAACATGTGCTGACAGATCTCCCGAATATGGCAATGTGGTCTCACCAATATGCAGCATGTTGTTACTCAGTAGAATGAGGGAAATATCCATGCAATTTACCTACTGTAAATATGTTATCCTGTTCATAATGCACATAAAAAACAGTAAAAAAAGTAGTGGGAGCTATATCCAAACACATTTGACCACTTAGACGAAGGGAAAGTCCATGACTTCATTGTACACTAGAACCTGAATCTCCAGAGCCTATAGAAGAGAACATGTGGCTTCTTTATGGTAATTAAGGAAGCTAAGTGAGAGAGTAAGATGCATCTGCATCCAGGATGACAAAAAAGTAGCAGGGTAAGCTCTTATTCCAGAAAAAGAGTGATTTGTGTGGAGGAATTCATTTTGAGACACAAAGACTGCTGTCTGGGACTGAGAATTTGAAAAATCCTGTTGCTTGCTCACAGTACAACTCCTTGACAATTCTCGCCTATTTCCTTAAGACAAAGACATGAAAATGCTAATATTTCATATTGTGCTGCTAAAATGGATAGGCATGGAATACTTCTTCAATCATAAAATAAACCTTTGTGATTTGTGTTCTACACGTGAAGCCAGTATGGTAATGGCAGTACTACTTGTCATGACTGTAACATGTAGGCTCTAAACCTGGGTCAACATAGCGAAATGTGAATGAAATGGTACAAAGTTGGTGTTTAAGTACTTGGCCATGTGGTGTGAATACATTCATAATTGGATATGTATTGGTATCATAGTATAAACATGATGATTCAATCAATTTGTGATAAGTGATGGATACATGGAGGTACTTAACTTTCATGCCATCTCATTGCTAAAATTTCTTGCCTCTCATTTTGTCCATATTTTTAGCGCTTGGCATCACTTTATATTCCTTTTATGCATGATCCAGAATGCAATATGGTTTTCAAGCATTAAATATTGTACCCAAAATTCTGGTGGTTGATGTGAAATTTATTTAATCAGTGCCTACTGCATAAGTGTCTCCCATGAGAGCTAAAAAATAACAAATTGCTTCAGCAGATCCTGTAGCGAGTTTGGAGGTATCCTGTACATGATTCATTATGTGTACAGTGTGAGGCTTGTATGAAGTATTATTTCCCTGCATATTTGAATTCTTTTTCTTTTGCCAGTGGCTGAATTAAAAGCTGAGATTCAGGCCTGGAAAGCTAACAAGTGCAAGAAGAAGAAAGCAGAAAAGGAAAAGGAGGATTCGAGTAATTAAATCCTACCCGTCCAGTCTGATCGACGAGAGAGCTTGGTCTTCTCTTTTGCTATCATTTCAATTGCAGTCTTTGAAGTATTTTTCAAAGACTAAATGAGGCATTGAAAAAGTCATAAATCATATATAAAGAGTTACCGCTATATGTTCAATGTTTTATTTGCTGTATTTCTCATGCAAAAATACAGTAATTATTTCCAAACAGAGTTGGAAAATAAGTTTTTGTCTTTCCATACTTAAGGGCTATTGAGCTGATGATATTATCTAAATGTGTTTTTGTGTCTTTGCACAAACTTGCATGTTATAAATTTTGTAATAAAAATGAAAAAATATATTAGTCTAAATTATTTGATAGATACATTAGTAGAGAAATGTAGCTTTTGCTGTGGTAGCTACTGGTAGCAGATTTTATGGTGGTGATGATGTTCTCATTTAAATGAAAAGTTCTGTTTCTCTCTATTGTTTTTCTTGTCTGTCCATACTGGGTCTGCAAGGGCCTCTGGAAAGAAAATCAGTGATTATTTTTATGTAGTGCTTTGTTCAGATGATTGATATGAGTTTATTTGCTTTTATATAATAATTTTGAATAATTTTAAGAACATTTATAAATTTATAAGGCATGTGAAATGCATTTTTTTTGGCATAAAACGAAATATTTTGTTCCATGCCGAGCTGGCTATTGTTGTAATCTCCTCAATGAAAGTACAAGAAGCCTAAATTTAAGGTTAATCCTTCTCCTGTTCTATCCTATCCATGGAGTGTTATTTCATTGCTGTAAATGTAGCTGGTCAATCCAGACTAATTGATTTAATCGACATTGCAACATTTTCCTCTTGGCCAGCAGAATTTAATATGATGTTGATGTTCTCAGTGGGAATTCTCTGTCAACGCTGTGTTATCTTGTGTCTGTCAACTGTGGGCATACCTGTGAACAATTTTTTTTCACTCCAAAGCCAACTGATGGTACTGTCCTCGAGTATAATATGAGGAGCGTGAATATTAGTGGTTCACCCACTTGTCTTACTTCTATCCAAATCCTCAACCATAGAGAATTATTTAATTGCTGTAATCATAGCTGGTCAATCGAGAATAATTGGTTTGATTGTCATTTACAACATTTTTCTCTGGGCTTGGAGAATTTAATGTGATGTTGATGTTCTCAATGGGAATTCAGTGTCTCTCTTCTCTGTTGTCATGTATCTGTCAAGCCTGGGTCCACCTTGGGTCATCAAGTCAGTAAATATTTTAAATAGGTTAAAATGATGGATATACATTGGTGTGCTATGTTTCACACTCTGCTATTAAATCCTCAACAATGGAGGATGATTTGATTGCTATAAAGTTAACCCTTCAACTCAGAATAATTGATTTAATTGATATTTGCAGAATTTCCCTTTTGGCCAGCTGAATTTAATGTGATGTTGATGTTCTCAATGGAAATACTGTGTCTCTATGTTGTGTTCTCCTGTGTCAGTGAAGCCGAGGTCTCTCTTGGACCTTGGGACCTTTAGTCAGTTTCATCCTCGCCTCACTCTCCTTTAAAATCCTCAACCATAGAGAATGATTTCATTAATGTAGAGGATACTGGTCAATTCAGAATAATGGATTTGACATTGGCAGCATTTCCCTCTTGGCCAGCAGAATTTAATGTGGTGTCGATTTTTCTCAATGGACTTAGGAAGTTCTTTGTCTGTGTTATCTTGTGTCTGTCAAGCCTGGGTCTGCATTAGGTCATTAAGTCAATGAATATTTTAACGTATTGCTATGTTAAAGAGATGGATACACATTCATGTGCTTTTTATATATTATTTTGATTTATTTACAGAACATTTGAAGAATGAATAAAGCATGTGAAAATGCATTTTTCTGGCTGTAAACAAAAATATTTTTTTCATTCCCGTTCAGATTGAAGAGTTGTACTGTCCCCAGTGATAGCATATGGAGCCTGAATATGTTTTATTCCCTCACTTCTTTGTTCCATTAAAATCCTCCAGAACTGATTGATTTTATTGCTGTTAAGGTAGCTAGTCAATTCATTATCTGTACAGTATAGAAGAGGCTGCCCCTGAGTCATCCACTCCTTCACTTATGTGAATCCATTCTTACTCGAGTGGCAATAACCAAAAGCAAGTCAGTGTTGCCTATGCTCAAGGGACACATGTGGACACCGTGTCGGAGGGTTGGCGAAAGCTGACCAGTCTGAGAGGGCAAAGACGGAAAAATTGAACTAGAGTATGTAGAAGTGTATGTTGCAGGGCATTCCTTTGCATCATAAAGTCAGGGGGGAAACACAAAAGTTTTACTTTTGGTTGATTATCCCTGCATATTCACATGAATTAAAATGCTACTGGGGAAAGCATACTTTCCACAAAATAATGCATACGAACTGTTCAACAAAATACTATCGAACAACTGACTCTGTATTTACTCTGCTGGCACAGTCTGATCCATTTATGTAAATTTTCTGGTCAATTCTAGAGAAACAGTTGATGCACGGCAGTTGATTCGAAGTTGAGCTGAACATAACATCAATGCTCTACCCTTTGTTGAGCATGCTCAGATCAATTATAGAGAAAGGGCTGATGCACGGCCATTGATCTCTAGTTTAGCTCAACTTTTCATGAAAAGGTTCTCACTTCCATGACACCCCCAGCTGTTTGGTTAGCATAGCGTGTATTAGCAACAATAGAAAATACAGATGTGAGGCAGCAAGGGGCAGTCGTGATGACGGACTGTAAAGTAGGCAAACTTGTTTGTGTGTTGGTGAGTGAGATAGCTGCTTCTTTGATGCACTCTGGAGGCGGACCCTTGTGGCTGCTGCCGGAACTCAAAAACATATACCGGCTGAAAAGCGCCTACTAGCAGCAAGCTGCCAAAACACCTCCTGAGCAATATTATGCTTGCCTATCAAATGATAAAAACATAGGGTTAGGTGGAGGAGGCAATGATGAACAAGGCATGGAAAAAAGAATGATGGTAAACAATGAAATACAGCGGGAGGATGAAATAAGGAACGAAGGGAAGAGGTTGAGTGATGTATTCCTGCAGTTTTCTGGGAAAGTGAACCCTGCATCCGGAGCGGGTCTCTTTCATCGGGCAGTTTGTCTCCTGTAGAGATGGATGCCGAGAAGGTTGACTTTGGCGGCGGCGTTGGTGTGCACGCTGTCATATTTAGCGGCAGCGGTGCTGATGGCCGTAAACTGACAAGTAGTCGTATCTATTCATATACGAAAGGTCATGAAGTTCATAATTATGCTATAAGCGTCTTAATGGGCCTAAAGTAATTTATAAATATAAATCTTTGCATGTAAACTCACAAAAAATTACAAGAATCTGTCTACGTTCTCGAACAGCAACAAAACGATCCACTCTGATAGAAATGTCAAGAGTTCTATTATCTATCAAGCAGGTCATCAGCAGGCATGTCATCCTTCTGTAAGAGAGCTATTTTCCTGGCTTTCCCTTTAGGAAAAACAAAGTAAATGTTAGTCTCTTATGTTTTAATCTTCATGATTAAAACCACTGTGAAATAATTACTTGCTTCTTGGACAACGGTGATTTTGCAGAGTAATGTACACTTGAAGTACTAATGAGTGACTGTGTTATGAAACTGATGAGGCTCTGGTACAAACTATCCCGAGTACTCAATTTTTGGATGTGTTTGGATGGATGTCTAAATATGGCAGTGATGAAGTATGTAAATTATACAATCTTTAGAAAAAATGAAACTTTCAATTTCTTTATCAAATACTATGTGGCTAAACACGATATGTGGCAGTGGACTTAGTAGATTGTAGCATAGATGCAAGAGATGTGATAGCCTAGGGATTGGATACATAGTTGACTTAGAGGTTGATTTTAAATTTTCAAAGTAGACTGAAATTCGACTTATGTCATAGACTTATGAATTTTGTACAACTGCGAATTCGGTTTTCCTAATAATTCATTGACCATTTTTCACAAATTTAATTTGTTTAAAACATATTAAAGAGCCTGAAAAAAAACAATTTATTATTTTCTAGAAGCATAAGCATGGCTAGGAGGAGGGAAAGTGGCTCCATTTTCAGAATTCTAGAAGGGCTATTTCTCAGGAAGGCATACTATTATCCCAGTTAAAGAGTGGAATAAATTTAAAGAAGGCTCATTAATGTTATTAGCTTTGTAGTTCATCAGACCTGGTTCCTTCACTAAAAAGTGACGAACAAATGAAACCATTCCTTAAGTCCCTCTTTTTTAATTCCCTTGTTGTGTTTCAGTACATAGTAGCAAAAAGTTGAGTTTGAAAAAATCCCAGCACTCCCCACCTCTCTCAATCATACTATTTGTAGATCTATAAACTCTTATCTCCCCTTCAATGAAGAAAACAATTGCGCTTGGCTTAGCCAAGTCATTTATCTATTGTGGCCATTAAGATGTCATAGTCAGAATAGAGTGGGGTAGAGTGGAGGCATTCAAGAAAGTGATAAGTATCTTTGATGTGAGAAGGAAGAGAGAAGACAAAGGGTTGTAAGTAGTGGTCAACAAAGGCGGAAATGTGTTCAGTGGCTGAGTTATAAGAAGAAACTATTTGGCAGCAAGGGTTGTGTGGCTTTATAATAACTTGACAGGGGTCCAATAAGAAGTGTATACAGAGAAATGGTCTCACTTTGGACGTTTCGGGTCTTAGCCCTTCTTTGGCTGTAGAGATAGTGTTACTGCTCCAATGAGTGGTGGAGAGGGGAGGTCATGAAAGTAATCATGATGATGAAAGGGGACAGGGAGGCAACTAGAACTGGGAAGGCACTGGGAGTGAGGGGGAGTTTCAACAATGTAACAGAGCAATTATGATGGGAGGGGTGGTGACAATTAGGGGTGAGGGAAAGAGTGGCATGACTGGCAAATTCAGGTAAGGGTGCGGCGACCTTGGCCGGCGACTATCATGGCAGCGGTGTCACGCATTCGACACGGCAACAAGTCAAGCAGTCAACGCGGCCGACAAGGGGCGACTCCCACATTATAGGCGCCAGTTGACGCGGCCGGCTAATGCATTATTCCAGAACCTTCGAGACGCCGGAGAATCGGCGCGACCCTGTAGATATATATAAGAGTTGTGAGAGAATAAAGAACACAGAGGAGAGAGAGATTTCCTCACGAGAACAAGCCTAAATCATTTAAGCGAGTAACCTAAGCACCCCGCAAGGGGAAGTTTGTGTGCTGGTTGAGTGATGTCGGGAAGTGGGGGGCAAAGAAACACAGTTAATACAGAATATTCAGTCTGGGGGGGGGGGAGATTTGCTGTACCTGATTATTGACATCTCAGTGTTCCTGAGCTCTGTATTTGAAGCATCGGTGGGGAGGGAGCGGAGGATGGTGAGATAGAAACAGGAGTCGAAGTTTAGTTTGTGGGTCGAGGCATATTTTGCAACTGGAAAGTTGGGAGGGGAGGATCTTTGGCCTTTCAGACGGATGGACAAGGGATTACTAGTTTCTCTACTAGTAAAAAGAGGGGCATAATTTACACTGAAGGAGATATACTACATACATATAATACAGAGGTGCAGCTGCCATGGCAAGAGATAGGAAATGGAGTTGGGTTGTTAGGGCTTTGGATAGCAGAGAGGTTACATATTAGGGGGCAGGTTTTACAGCGAGGTCTATGGCAGGAACTTAAGGAGGAAAAATGGTAGGAGGGGATTGGCGGGGACATAGAATATTGTCCAGGTTGGCTGGTCTTTTGAAGGTGAGGGTAGGATATATGGCCTGGAATCTGGAATTAAGTCTGTGGTATGTGGGCTGTTGCGCAATATAGGGACAGTGACTTGAGGGTGAGGTTAACTCGATGAAATCCCGGAATTAATTTGGTGCAAAGGTTTAAGGGTGATTCGGGGGTGGGTCTGGGACGAGGAGTATAGGGTGTGGTGGAAGGTAGGATGTGAAGATCAAGGAGAGGGGAGGGGTAGCCGCGTTTAAAGAGAGCATTTTTTTAATTTTGAAGGTGGTGGTCGAGAGAATTTTTGAAGTTAGAGATTCGATGCGCACGAACAGATAGGGAGAATGGAATGGATCGTTTCGTATGGTAAGGGTGGCAGGTGTGAAAATGTAGATATTGTTGACGGTTGGTAGGTTTGATATGCAGGGAGGTAAAAAATTTGATTTTAGAAAGAGAAATTTCAGTATAGAGGAATGTAAGGTGGGTGGAAGAGATGGTGGAGGTGAATGAGACAGAAGACAAGGAATTCGATACCATATCGCTAATTAGGGACGTAATCTGGTGGTGCAACAAATCCAACTCTTCCTTGGCTATTTTAGCTTTAGATCAAGCTAAGGCTTTTGACCATGTGTAACATGGATTCCTTTTCTCGGTGATGGAAAAGATCAATCTCGGTCCAGAATGTATCGGCTACATTAAAATGCTTTACACCAAGGCCTTCAGCATGATTCGAGTTGGTAGCACCTTGACTGCCCCCGAAACTGCCTCCTTCGAAAGGGGAATAAGGCAAGGATGCCCGCTATCTGGGCAGCTCTATGTTATTTTATTTTAGCCATTATTGAGACTCATACGCAACTCTCTCTCAGGTATCCCCCTGTCTGGGGCAATAGACTCAAGACTTTTCGCAACCGCCTATGCTGATGATTTAAATGTTTTTGTCAGCAATAATGAAGACTTTGAGAAGACCATTGAGATATACAATTATTATGCCTCAGCATCTGAGTGATGCTGAATGCACAATAACAAAGAACTCTGGATAGGAAGCTGGAAAAATAGATTGGATGCAACATTAAATTTTACGTGGAAAAATAATGAATCGGAGTTTCTTGGAGTATAGCTATCCAATGATAACCCAGCAGACACTGCAGTTATTTGTGTACAACTTCACATGAAACTTGATTATGCACTGCAGTCCTGGAAACCTAGAGCTGCACCACTGTAATTGAGAGGGAGAGTACTGGCAGTAAACCAATTCATTGCTCCAAGGCTATGGCACATTTTACAGTGTCACACACCACCACTGTAATGTATTTGAAGGCTTCAATCCAAAATACATAGTTCAGTTCGTCTGGGTCAATGATAAGTATTGGGTAAAGAGCTCCAGATGTCTTGGGCAAAGGGTATGAATTTTATCTACCCCGCTACCTGAGGTGGGCATTGGATTAATAGACTTGGAAGACAAAATCCTGGCCTTCAGAATGCTGTTCCTCCAAAGACTGCTCTCTGAATCACCAATGGACCCTTGGAGAGTGTTCACTGCCAGAAGATAAAGGAGTACAGAGGATTGGGCCTAGCTTTTGGCATTCTAGTCAATTTGGCACCCTACCAGAAATGCATACTCAGTGGTGAATTCTATGATAGCCTGATGAAATCATGGAATCTCTTCAGACCTTAAATAGCACTCACACAAAACATTGATGATCGCCCGTTCCCCGCTGGATTGCCCCCACCAAATCCTACATCAAGGCAAGAAGTCATAAACGAGATGATTGGCTAAAATTCAGATTCCGATGGATGAGTGGTCAGTGTATAAAGAACTGAGGTATATACGTTCTGGAAGTCATTAGCCACTTGAAGGTATATACAGTGACGATAAAGTTAATTGGTTAGCTATCAGAGAACAACCTAGCTTTGGAGAGGATGCTGACGTGGCTTGGCGTCTAGCCTTGGGCAGATGGGCCAACGCATGCTTCCTGCATGACTCAAATATTCGCCAGATGTCAGAGTGCCCATGGTGTGCAGGGGTTGAAATGAATGTATGGCTCCTAGCTTTTAGGTGCATCATGGTTGTTATGTATGATGAGAGCTGGGTATTGATGGTTTTTAGTGTGTGTTTTATCATAGGATAGTGGGGCCCCCTGGGGAGAATAACGGGCAGCGAGGTTCACAGTATGGGTAAATTTGCAATGCTTTTGTAAGGCCCAGGTGGTAAATAAACCCTGATTTATAATTACGAAAACCGTGGTAAATAGTTATTTCGAGATGGTTTGTTCCTGAGGACACAACATAATGGCGACGAGGATTGTAAAAGGACTTCAGGCGTGAACGAAGATCTGTGTTTCGGACATCAAAATGGCAACGGTCGGAAGCATGGAACCTTTTGAACCAGACAAAAGTGTGCCGTGGACACGTTATATCAGTCGTTTGCGGTTCTACTTAGAGGCGAACAACATTTCAGACGCTGGTAAAAAGCGAGCAGTGTTTTTGAGCATTGTGGGACATGCTATTTTTGACATTTTAGAGACTCTAGTGGCACCAAAAACCCTCGTGGATTTTTCGTTTGACGAACTAGTGAAAAAGGTGACTACGTAGATCCCCGACCAACGCGTTTGATCTCGCGGTACCATTTCAACTCACGGAAACAGGCTCCGGGAGAATGAATTGTAATGTTTGTGAACGAGTTGCGGAGTTTAGCGGCCCCTTGCCATTTCCAGGATCTGGAATAAGCTCTCCTGGACAGGTTGCTTCTGGGAGTCCGAGAAGAAGCTATCCAACAGGCGCTGATGGCGCAAGCCGCCACTACAGAATTAAAGCTGAGCAACGCTTTGTCCAAAGCACTCGCGATGGAGTTAGCCCGGGAAAATAGTAGCGTACTCCGAAAGAAAATGGTTACGGACGCTAATAAAGTATTTTCAGCACCGCGGATGGGGAAGGAACATTGGCATCGAGGCGAAGCCTCGAAGAAGTCGGGAATACAACTACCAGAGTGTTACAGATGCGGTGGCCCTCATTTGCCAGATGGATGCCGTTTCGTGAGGGAAACATGCCGTTTTTGTAAGAAGATGGGACACATCGAGTGTGTATGCTTAAAGAAAAAAATATCAGAAAGGCGTGAAAGTGGGCAGACCTCAAACGCAACACGCCGTTGAACAAGATGGAGTGAATGGAGAAGAGGATGAAGGTGAGCTGATGAGTATCAGCTAAAATCGGGGACAATCGACCCAATTAAGGTACAGGTCCGGCTTAATGGGAAGTGGCACCAAATAAATGGAAGTCGATTATGGCGCGGCTTTTTCAGTGATCAGTGCCGAAGATTTTAAGGCATTATGGCCACATCAACCTCCAAAGCTGGAGACCTCTTAAAGTGATTTTGCGTTCCTGGTCACAGCATGAATTACAAGTACTGGGAGTGTGCGATGTGGAAGTAGGATTCAAGCAGACAGTGAAGAAATTACCGTTACTTGTGGTATCCGGGCGCACAGGCGGAAGTTTGTTAGGAAGGCAGTGGTTTCAAGATTTGGGAATTTTGGTAGGTGGTGTGAAAGCAGTGTCAAATCCATATTTTTTGACATCAGAATTTTCAAATATATTAAATGGTGGTTTGGGACGGGCTAGTAGTCCCCCAGTGTCAGTTTAAATTGAGGTGGGAGTAAAACCGCAGTTTTTTTAGGACAGGCCGGTACCATTCGCCATGAGGAAAAAATGGTGAATGAATTGAAAAAATTGGTGGATCAAGGCGTACTCAAACCAGTACAGTACTCCGAGTGAGCTACCCCAGTAGTACCTGTTCTCAAGAGAGATGAAACTCTCAGGTTGTGTGGGGATTATTGAGCTACACTCAATAAAGTAGTAAAGAAAAACTCATATCCCCTCCCAAAAGTGAATGATATTTTGGCAGTAATGGGGGAGGAAAAGTGTATAGCAGGTTAGATTTAAAGCAAGCCTACCAGCAGTTGGTGGTTGATGAGAAAACAGCCTGTTTACAGACGATAAATACTCTAAAAGGGTTATTTCCAGTGACTAGGTTGCAATACGGTGTTTCTGCAGCGCCTGGGATTTTCCAAAAATTTATGGATAATTTGTTGGCAGGCCTCCAAAGAGTGGTAGTTTATTTAGATGATATTCTAATCATGGGGAAAACACAGGAGGAACATGACGGCAGAGTCAGGGAAGTTTTGAAAAGGCTCAGGGGAGCAGGACTTTGTCTACAAGGAAATAAATATGAATTTAATTTGTCTAAGATTACATATTTGGGGTTTTTGTTGGATCAGGCTGGAATACACCCAACAAAAGAAAAATTGGATGCAATCAGGAGGGCTCCAGCTCCAAAAAATAAACAGGAGTTACAGTCATTTTTAGGATTAGTGAATTATTATAACATGTTTTTGAAGGACAAGGCTACAACTTCAGAGCCACTACATAGACTGCTGCATAATCACCAAGAGTGGGAATGGAGCGAGTCTCAAGAAACAGCATTTGCAAAAGTGAAGGAACTTATTGTGGAGGGAAATTTTTTGGTACCTTAAGATGAGGACAAGAAAATAGTGCTGAGTTGTGATGCTTCACCGTATGGGTTAGGGGCTGTGTTAGCTCACCGTAGGGAAGATGGCAAAGAAGAGCCAATCGCGTTCGCATCAAGGACACTGTCAGAAACAGAAAGAAAGTATTCTCAGATTGACAGAGAGTGTTTGGCATTGGTGTTTGGGGTGAAAAAGTTCCATAATTATGTAATGGGAAGACAGATTGTGTTAGTGACTGATCACAAGCCACTATTAGGGATTTTAGCACCAGGACGAAAAATCCCAGTGATGTTGTCACCACGGATGTTCAGGTGGAGTTTGAGCTTGGCAGCCTATGATTATGAGTTGGAGTATCATCCAGGAAGTGAGCAGGGACCATCAGATGCCCTTAGCCGCCTGCCCCTTAGTGAGAAGAAGGTAGGAGCTGCAGATCCCGCTGATATCTTCATGCTGGAGGGAGACAATAATCTGATTCCCCCGGAACACATAGCAAACGAAACAAGGAAAGATCAGTTGCTAAGTAAGGCATGTTTTTTTGTTTTGAATGGCTGGGGAGAAAATAAGAAAGATGCTGATTTGGAACCTTTTGTAAGACGAAAAACTGAACTTTCTTTACATAAGGGCTGTGTTTTGTGGGGCACAAGAGTGGTTATTCCCAGGGTGCCACAAGAGCAAGTATTGGGAATGCTGCATGCAAATCATCCAGGGATGAGTAAAATGAAAGGAGTGGCCAGGTCATTAGTGTGGTGGCCTTCAATGGATGAAATGGTTGAGGCCAAGGTGAACTCTTGTACGAAGTGCCAAACGGAGGGCTTTACCTCCAACGGCATCAGTATGGACTTGGGAACCACCAGAGGAGAAGTGGTCCCGATTGCATGTGGACTTCATGGAAAAAGGCCAGGGGAACTATTTTTTGTTGGTGGTGGATGCACATTCAAAATGGCTTGAAGTGGGAGTGATAAAGGATATGAAGGCAGAGACAACAATTAAATATTTGCGTAAATTGTTTGCTACACATGGGTTACCAGATGTCTTCTGTTCTGATAATGGCCCTACCTTTACATCTGTGCAATTTAAGACTTTTTTGCAGAAAAATGGCATTAGGCACAATTTTAGTGCACCATACCACCCAGCAACCAATGGTCAAGTGGAGCGGATGGTGAGGACAACCAAGGAAGCCTTGCAGAAATTGGAGGAGGGTGACATTCATACCAGATTGTCTCGGTTTCTCTTAATGCAACACACAACCCCGCATGCCACCACTGGGAAGACCCCTGCAGAGTTACTGATGGGAAGGAACTTGAAAACCAGGCTGAGTAAACTTCACCCAGACTGTGCTGGCAGTGAAAAGAGTAGCAGAGAGGGGTTTCTAGGAAAAGACAGATTTTTTAGGAAGGGGGATTTTTTTGTGGGCAAAAAGCTATTTTGGGGAGATAAGTGGGTACCCAGTGTTGTTATAGATGTTTTGGGGCCTAGAAACTACATGGTTAAAACAGAGACTGAACAAATGTGGAAAAGATATATTGACCAATTATTGTTAAGAAAGAAAACAGTAAGTGAAGGAAGTAATATGAGACAAAGTATAGAAATGGACAAGGACGTTGGTGAAAGAAAGAGGAATAAGGGAAATGTTGATGTTGTGCCTTGGGAGTTGTGTGATTGGGGGGATGCAGGAAAAACAAATGGACAAGTAATGGACGGAAAGCATGAGAGGGAAAATGAGTTGGGGGTGCCACGAAGGTCTGAACGAATAAGACGTTAACCAAATTGGTTGAGAAATTGTGTATGAAGAGTTTGGAAGGGAATCTGATTCTAAAGGGGAAGGGATGTTATGTATGATGAGAGCTGGGTATTGATGGTTTTTAGTGTGCGTTTTGTCATAGGATAGTGGGGCCCCCTGGGGAGAATAACGGGCAGCGAGGTTCACAGTACGGGAAATTTGCAATACTTTTGTAAGGCACAGGTGGTAAATAAACCCTGATTTACAATTACGAGAACCGTGGTAAATAGTTATTTCGAGATGGTTTGTTCCTGAGGACACAACAGTGGTAAAATAATTATGGAAAAACCTTAGAAGACCCTAAAAGATACTTAAGAAGAGTGGGAATATTTACCTATATCAGCTGTACACCTACATGTAGTGGATGGACCTCTTTCAGTCACAGAGGGTGACGTGAAGATGGCCTTCTCTGGCAAGAAGAATTTCTCGGTACCGGGAATTAATGCCGTGAATAACCTTCTGGTGGAAGAAGTTCACTTCTACCCACAAACACCTCGCCAGAATCTTCACGTCCTTTCTCTTGGGTAGAGAAGAAATTCCACCTTGGATGACAGGGACGCACGGTTCTAATACCTAAGAAGGGAGACTTGTCCGATCCTAAGAACTACCGCCCTATTACCTGCCTCAACACTGTATACAAGGCGAAGGGTAGACGGGGAGTATAGAGATGACGGACGTACCCACGCTTTGACCACAATTGGTCCCAATTGCCCATCCATTGGTCCAGTCGTCTCTGATTCGATAACTTAGGCCAGCAGACCGCACGACGTCTATCCATAAAGGGAGTCGGGGGATACCCAATCCCAATTTTTTGAGCAACGGGCTCCTCAGGTTCTCAAAAGATGTGCGGTAAGTCTACGCAAAAGCGAGACTGACGGGGACTCGTCTGACATTGTTGGGGGAACACAAAAGATACGAGTACTGAGTGGCGGCGAGGCCCATGGTTGTCCTTTTGACGTCAATCCGCCTTATGGTAGTGGTTCGCTAACCTTGCCTTCCCTTCCCATAATCCTTTTTTCCACTACTTCCCACTAGGGTATAAGCGAAGGCTTGCACACCAAGTGGGGTTTTTTCAGACCCTGCGGGGAGACTCGAATCACCTGTATACAAGGCGTCACATTTGAACCATAATTGGTCCGATTTGACCATCATTTGACCAGATTGACCTGGTGGGGCCCCGATCTGATGACGTACTCCGGCAGACCACACGACGTCCACCCATAAAGGGAGCTGGTGGACACCCTATCCCAAGTATTTGGGCAATGGGCTTCACCGGTTCTCAGCAGATGTGTGGTAAATTTTCGAGCAAACGAGACTGACGGAGACTCGTCTAACGTTGTTGGAAGAACCCAACAGCTACGAGGACTAGGGGGAGGCGGGCGCCGGTTGTCGTCCTTTTGACCGCCATCCGTCTCATGGTGTCGGCCTCCTATTGGCTGTATTTCGCTAACCCTTCCCATCTTTTTCCCTTCCTTCCCACTACTTACCCATCCTGGTAATACGCGAGAGAGTCCGACTGGGAGGTAGGTTTTTAGCTCGCGGGGAGCCCCGAAACACCAGTATACAAGGCGTTCACCTCCATCTTGAGCGACCTTATCCTCCACCAGGTCCAGCTTGACCAGGTCCAGGGCTTGGCAGTTATCGCAGCCACGTCCAACGCCCATCGGATTTTTGGCTTCGCTGCCGTTGGGTCGTGCGTGCGTAGTAGACGGAGGGACCCAAATATTACGGCCCAAAATCGATGACACGTTAGATACTTTAGATGTTCTCGACTCTCGACTTAACGAGCGGTTATTGGCAAGTCGTTATGGAGCCTAAAGACAAGGAGAAGACCGAATTCACTATAAGCACTGGGCTGTGGCAATTCACTGTGATGCCGTTTGACCTGTGTAATGTCCCAGCGACTTACTTTTGAGCGGTCGATAGTGAATGTACTCCGAGGATTGACCTGGGAGATTTGTCTAGTATATCTAGACAACATAATTGTGCTCCGCAAAGGATTAAGAGATCACCTGAATAATTTAGAGCGAGTATTTTAACACCTTCGTGGCGTTAACTTGAAACCTAACCCAAAGAAGTGCAATCTATTTGAGAGTGTTTAATGGGGCTGATTTGCCAGGAAAAGAGTTTCTGAGGTTTTGGAACTACTCCGCGATGGCATCTCAGGAGGACATTTAGCTGTCCGAAAAACCCTGGAAAATGTTAGGGAACGATTCTATTGGGTGAACTGCAAGAGAGACGTACTGGATTGGTGCAGAAGGTGCGTGACCTGTGCAATGGCCAATGGACCTCCAAATAAAATAAGGGCCGCAATGAAGCAGTTCAAAGTCGGCAGCCCATTCGAGAGAATTGCTATTGATATCTTCGGTCCCCTTCCTACAACCGAGAATGTAAATAACTTTATACTGGTAGCAATAAATTACTTCAGCAAGTGTGTAGAAGCTTACGCGCTTCCTAACCAGGAAGCTTTGACGGAAGCTGAAATGCTGGTGAAGGAGCTCGTGAGCCGATTCGAGGTGCCACTCGAGCTGCACTCCGGCTATGGGTAGAATTTTGAATCGGAAGTATTTCAAAAAGTCTGCAAGCTCCGAGGCATCCGGAAAATCAAGACAACTGCACAACATCCCAAGTCCTATGGCATGGTAGAGAGGATGAATAGGACAGCCAGTAAGTATCTGTCAAAGGATGTCTCCGACCATCAGCGAGACTGAGACTGGCAATCACACCTGTTCCTCCTTGCGTATTCAGCGTCGGTACATGGTACGACAGGGCATTTCCCAGCAAACGTGCTTTTTCGCCGGGAGTTGCGACTAAAATGAGATTTGAAGTTCGCCTTCCAGCCGAATGAAGAAGAAGTTGGGGAGGACTACGTCTCGAATATTCGAAGACGTATGTACGAAATCCATGATCGGGCAAGAAATAAGATCCACGAGGTGAGTGACAGGATGAAGGAACGCTACGATGTTAAAGCCGAAGGAGGTGGATATCAGCCAGGAGATATGGTTTGGCTGTACAACCCTCAGCGCCGTCGGGATCTCTCTCTCAAGTTGCAACGATTATGCTACGGACCTTGTGAGGTAGTAAAAAGGATTAATGATATGGTGAACCGCATAAGGAAGCAACCGAATGGAAAATCGAGGGTGGTCCATTTCAACCGGCTATCACCGTTTCGATGAGACATCCATGCTTCGAGACAGGCCCAAGTCGCCGGTACCACCACTAGGCAGTGGACGCGCTGTTCCGGGACGAAGCAGGCTCTTAAGGGGGAGCAGTGTAACGAATCACCGGTAATGAAAGAATAAATTACGAATATTAGCACTCATACCGGAATAATAATGTGGTTGTTAGGGAGATTGTTGATTGGTTAGAAAACAACGGAAAAAATAAAGGTTGGAGTGAATGGTGTGTGTGTCGCGGAATTAAGAGTCGTAATAATGTCTTTTGTTGGATAAATGTTTCTCGGGTGTTGCACCGGGTAAGAGGGTTCAAAGGTCCCGACTTTCGGAGATCGACTCATTCCCCATCTTTAGGGGGTTCTAATGCCGTGTTTTTTATTTTGGCCGGTGTATATACTCATTGCACTAAGTTCAGGTGCCATCTGATTGGCTATGGCGTGTTTAGGCTTTCCAGCCTTCCCGTATGTATTCAAGGGTATTCATGATGGGTCTCCAGGAGTTACTTAAATGGAAACCAGCGTCTCGGTTGAAGTTTTTTGGCTGCAGACGGATCTCTATGGCTTCCTTGGCGTGGGGCTGAGAGCCTCGGTCCCTTTCCACTGTATCGCCTGGTCCTCATAAATGCTATACTTAGCTACGGCCGACTTCTGTGGTTGAGCCAATCGCAAATGTCTCCGGTGTTTTTTTAGCCTTGTCTCTATTGTGCAGCCAGTCTCTCCAATGTCCACTTTCCCGCACTCACAGGGAATTTGGTAGACCCCTGGTGTCTTCAAGCCGATCCGATCCTTTGCCTTAACCAGCGTATCTTTTAATTTAGGCGGTGGTAAATGTATGGTGTTGATGTCGTAGCGCCGTAGAATGCGCTGAATCATTCCCGATATGGTAGACATATAGTAGGAGGGGTTTGACCACCGGTTTCTCAGAAGGCTCTGGTGTGCAACTACCAGCTGGCCCAAAGGCCCTTCTCAGGGCCATGGACATACTCTGCTTACTATAGCCATTGTGAAGTAAGGTTCTTCTCAAATGGTTTAATTCGTTAGGGATGCTTTCTGTGTCGGCAATGGCTTTGCTCTAGTGAATAAAGATGATAATACTGAAGCTTTGATGGATGATGATGGTTCTGACTGTTAAAGTTGTAACGTTGTAAATATACGCAAGGTCAACTTTGGGTCATGAATAACATCAACATGGGGGCCGTCACGAGGGACGCCAATTTGAGATAAACGTGTAACAATAGTGGAACGAGGTACGCGGAGGGGAACGATAGGAGAGAAGGAGTGAGGGGATCTGCCATTGGAAGCGGACCGATGCCGCGTGTGCGGAAGACATAATTTATATCCCGTAACGGGGAGTCGTAAGCCATCTTTCGTGAGGAGCAGACGAGTGTCGCTAATGCGGAAGATATTATAATTTGTATCCCGTTGTGACCAAAGGAAAAGTTCGCGTGGACAAAAGAAAGGACGAGAGGAAAGGAAGATTAGGCCGGAGATTCAAGATGCCGCGAGCCTGGGAAAGTGGAAGGTGACCCTGGCGCAGTATTGGGACTGAGAGAGAGAACGCGGAGACGGATAAGTGGAAACATTTTGTTAATGGGATTGCATAAAACTTAATACACGCTAAATCCATTGTTAAAGTTGACCTTGGGTTATGTATTTATATGTATACATATACATGTATACATATAAATGTATATAAATGTAAATGTATGTAAATATACATGTATATTTGTATGTAAATTGGGCCCAATATTCTTTTGAATTGAATATAATTATCTAAACTTAAGACTGAAATTGGTGCACGCGTCTTCTTTTGTATTGGTTGTGTATTTTCTGTTTTTCCCTCGCAAAATCAAAGAAGAGAAGAAAACCAGAAGATAGCCCGGGCGGGACAAGGTAAATATTAATCGACGCAACGCTGGGCAAGTAAGTGAAGTTTTTCGTCTTGTACTGTATTTTACATAATTGGCTTTCAACGTGGGGCTCACAGTCAGTCTTCTTAATGTGTTTTACATAATTGGTGCCACAACGTGAGGGGCACGACTATTCTTAGCAAATAGAGACCACGGGAGACCTGAGACGGGAATTTTCAAAATTGTGGGCGTGATTAAAAAAGTTTACGAACTGAAAAAGACAGATTTACAAGAGGTATTGAGGGATCGGGGATCGACAATACAGGGTGCAAAATTCGAATTGCAGGGACGGTTGAAATTGCTGTTGGACAAGGAAGGCTTGGATATAGAAACATACGAGTTTAAAATACAGACTGTAATACTTGGGGATAATGTTATGCAGGCGATGAT
The DNA here is from genome assembly GCA_963169105.1 of Ceriagrion tenellum. Taxonomy (NCBI): domain Eukaryota; kingdom Metazoa; phylum Arthropoda; class Insecta; order Odonata; family Coenagrionidae; genus Ceriagrion; species Ceriagrion tenellum. The sequence goes on from OY720638.1 coordinate 13,962,654, forward strand.
AAATGAATTGTTAAAAAAATGCAAGATATGAACAAGGGGCAGGAAGAAAGAGACAGGAAGTTAGGGGAGAGATTAGAAAAGATAAGGGAAGATCAAGAAAGAAGAGACGAGCAGTAAAGGGAAGAACAAAATAGAAGAGATGAAGAGTTAACGGAGAGGCAGAAGAAGATACAGGAAAGTTTGACAGCATTGCAAAAAGAGTACGGTTGGAAGATTGCCGAACAAGAGAAGAAGATCGAAGAAATACGCGACGTAGGAGAGGTAGTCGCAGAGGTAGGAGCGAGGCTAGGCGAAACCAGCGATAGATTGGAGGGGCTAGAATCAAGTCACAGCAACCTGAAGGAGGATATCAATAAGAAGATAAAGAAGAACGAAGATGATCAGGCAATCAAGAGGCAAGGAAGAGATCAGGCAAATGGCGGCCACGCTATCAACTAGCAGAGGGGCCGAATTGAACGAGGACGTGATTCGGGACATCATAAGTAGAGCGAGCGAAGATTGCACCTGAATCAACGTCACAACAGCATCGGCAGCGGGGACCGTCCAGTTGAAGATCCCGACATTCGACGGGAGGCAGAACTCCAGGCCTATGAGATACCTCTAGGAGTTACGTGAATATCAAGGGATGTACCAACTGCCATATGAGGATATATTCCGGGTAATTAGACAGGAAATGGCCGGAAGAGCAAGAGAGTGGTTTGCCGCAACACAACACCTGTATGACGATATAGGTACCTTCCGAATGTTGTTTCAAGAACATAATTGGGGAGAAGAAAGACATAGAGGTGAGGAGAGCCCTCGACACGGGAAAATACCAGGACAATGGCAGTCAAACGCGCGTAGATTACGCTACAGCCAAGATCAGCACACCAAGAGAAATGACGCCGCTGAGAGATGATATAAGGTTAGTGTACCTTCTTAGGCAGCATTTCGGTGTGGAGGTGAGTGTTGGAATGGTATCCCACAAAGCAAGCTCGCTACAACAATTTTTAGCGTTGCTGACAAGATACGACAGGATCCCAAGAGAGGATAGACATCCTGGGCCAATGGGGCAAAGATGATGGGTAGAAGACACCACGGTAAGGCCGAAGACACCACGAGGAAGATACATGGATGAGAAGAATTCTAGAGGGAAGATACAGCGGAAACCAAAGGCGTGACTGGGAACCATCAGGAGGCCAACCGCGTGACCGACGATTCCCAGACGAGAGGAGAGACGGGGCCTGGCAAAGTCATTCTCGCGGCCAGGAGCGCAGGGATCCTCCAGGGATCCACGTGCGAACAGCCGATCGGCGGCACGACGGTGTTGACAATGTAAGAAGCTATCGACCTGAGCAGGAACGCCCGCTCCCCGGAAGGAAAACTAATAGCGGCGAGGCACAACGGAGGTCCCAGCGTTCCGGAGGCCGAGGAAAATTGGAAAATATGGGGTACACCTAAGGAGCAGAGGACAAGAAAGAAGAGAAGGACAGCCTGAAGAGAAACACCACCAGAGGAGGAGAATAATACGCGAATGCGAGAAGGGGCGATCTGCAGTGTATTTGAGTCGCCGCATGACTTCTTAATGGAAGAGAGAAACGAGGCGGCTGAGATAATTACATGTCCTGAGATTACGGTCACAACAGAAGGGATTGCGGTAAATGCGTTAATAGACACAGGATTGGAGCTCACATGCGTCAGCGAAGAATTTTACAAGGGAAATTTGAAAGAATTAGGAGACGCCCTAGAACTACCAGCCAGAGGGATTCGCATAACTTGGGCCATAGGGAAGAGAAGTTGACGCATCAATAAGCAGATATGTCCAAATGAGGTGATGGGCGGATTCAATACCAATATGACCTGTACGGTAGTTCCAGAGTTGATAAGGCCATTCATCATTGGGACGGACACATTAAGTCAATTGTCCGCACGGATAGACTATAGGGGAAGGACGATGAAGTTCAGTGACGGGGGGAGAGAGGTGATATGCAGATTCAGGGAAACGCGCGAAGATTCGCGCGTTTCCCTGAATCGCGCAAAGCGCGATACACATACGACGGGACCAGAGGCAAGAAGAAAAGGATAGTCAAGGAGAAGAAGAAAATGAAGCATTCAAAAAACGAATCCGGGAAGGGATAGCTGAGATTGAAGAAATAGCCAACGACGATAAGGAAAAATTGGCGACAATGATCGTGGCGTATAAAAATGTTTTTAGCGATTTTAATAAAGGGGTACGCGTAAAAAATTGAAATAAAGGAGGGAGAGTTTTGTCAAAGGGAGGTATGGGATTCCACTGAACTACCGGACGTAAGCAAGGCAAGCTATCCGAGAGATGCAGGAGCATGGGATAATTGAGGTAAGCTCATCCCGGTACATTTCGCCGCTGGTATGCGTGATGAAGAACGGATCTATAAGAATGTATATTGACGCGAGGTCAATAAATAAACTGATTAAGCCTGATTTTCCAAGCTCTAGAGCAGCAGAAGAATTATTCCAGCAGTGTGCCAGAGCGAAGTTCCATCTGACGCAAAGTTTTTATTAAATCCAGCAACACAGGGACTCGAGGCACTATTGTGCTTTTCCTTTGAGGGTAGGATATACCAATTCAAGCGTGTACCTTTTGGATGCTGTGTCAGTAGCAGTGCGCTAGTCAGAGCACTCAGCCATGTGTTGGGTGATGAAGTGGAGGGGCACTGCCTGAACTAAGTAGACGATCTACTGATCATATCGGAGTCCTTTGCCGAATATGTAGAGCATCTAAGAACCGTTTTGAAAAAAACTACGGGATTCAAGCATTACTGTTAATTTTAAAAAAATCGGAATTTTTCCACAAGAGTACGCAATTCCTCGGCCACGAAATATCGACAAGCGGAATTACGATTGCGGAGGAAAAGTATGCACCCATTAGGGAATATGCAAGACCACGACACAGGAAGCAAATGAAGGCATCCCTAGGTTTAATTAATTATTACTCAAAGTTCCACCAAACCCACGAAGGTTTGACGGCAGTGTTGAACGACTTAACGAGAAAGGACCGTGCCTGGGAGTGGACGGAGCAGCATGAGGACGCGTTCATGCGTACTAAAGAAGAATTCTGTAAATCCGTCATGCTACATCACCCAGACCCGAAGGAGGAGTACTACATCCAAACCGATGCAAGCGGGTATGCAATATCGAGTCGCCTATTCCAACTGTCAGAGGGAGGAGAAGAGAAAGCAATACATTACGCACGTCGGAGTTTGAGGTGTGCAGAGCTGACTTATAGCACAACGTTGAAGGAATTGATCGCCATAATACATGCATTTAAAAAATACAGGCGCTTCATTTTAGGATCAAAAACGATAGTGATCTCGGATCACAAAGCGCTATCCTTCATATTTAATTGCCGTTTGTTAAACACAACCATAGCACGCTGGATTTTGCTGATACAGGAATATAATTTTGAAGTCAGATTCTGTGAAGAGAGAAGAACGTAGTCGCGGATATACTTAGCCGCCACCCCTACGACAATCCGGAGAAAGGGCAGTTCCCGCAGGAAGATACGGTAATTGCAATAATTTTGGCAAACCAACCGTTGGAAGAGCTCAGGGAAAATCTAACGAACTGAGAGAGATGCCAGCGCGACGACCCGAAGTTGAGACGAATTATCGAACAGCTGGAGAGAGAGACAATAAACGACGCGAGGCACCAATTAACATCAAAAGGATAGGTGAGGATCGCGCGAAACTGGCAGAAATTTTGAGTCCCGCAAACGTTTATCGCAAGGTTAATCGAGGAAACCCCCCTTATGTATGGTCATTTAGGCGCAAAGAAATTATTTCAGATGTTGGATGAGCAGTACACTTACCAGAGGCTTCACAACGAAGTTAGGAAGATTACCGCAACGTGCAAGGAGTGCCAAACAATGAAGGTGCCTAAAATTGGTAGGTACTTTCGCGGAGTTACAGAATATAGTGCCAAAAGGAATCCATGACCTAGTATGCATAAACATCGTGGGACCATTTCCCAAGGGGCAATACGGACACCAATACGTCCTGACTGTGATTGGCACTTTTACAAAGTATATTAAATTATATCCTCCCAGGAAAGCGAACACCAAGACCATCCTGAAATTAGTCCTCGAACGTTGTATTCCTACAGTGGGGAATGCAAAAGAATATTGAGCGATAGAGGTACTCAGTTTACCAGTCCGGCCTGGACGAAGAAGTTGGAGGAGGCGAGCGTGAAATCTATATTCTGCAGTATTAGTCACCCGCAGGTTAACTTAATAGAAAGGTACCATCGGACAATAAAAACAATGCTCAGGATATTTTGCTACCGCAAGCATAACACGTGGGTGAAATGGTCAGCCGTCGCTGAAGGGTGAATGAATGATACCCACAATACAACTACAGGGGTCACACCAACAGAAGTACCTACAGACGGGAAGGAAATCTCAAAGGCCATGGAGTGAATGGCTCGCGCGAGAAGAAGACGTGTGCGCGGACATCCCATCTTTAATGCAGAAAGTCCGCAATAAAATAATCAAGCAAGGGGAAAGAAACGCGAAACAACATTGCCGTAAGAAGTAGGACCACCAAATTTGAGTAAGGAAATAAAGTGCTAGTACGTGCCTGTCCAGTATCGGATAGAGAGAAGAGAATATATCTGCATTCCTACCGTTGTACGAAGGGCCATTTGCAATCCGAGAATTCCGAGGACCACCCTCCTGCGTACTCGAGCACCCAGACACAGGAAACGTGAGGGGGGTATTCCACGTTTCCAATCTCAAGGAATTTAAACAGGAAGTAGACGAGATGAACAGGGATGAAGATTACAAACACTTGACGAACATGCTTTTTGTAATAATTTTTAACTTGCTCCTTTATTTCTTCTTTAATTGTTTGATTCCCGATATTCTATAAATGCTTTTACTATGCCTATTCCAATATCTTAGTCTTTATATTGACCGCTGGTTCTTTCTGTCTGTTTGTGCGACACCTAGTCAAACGCTTTCGCAATGTCAAGGAAAATACCTTTCACCACTAAGTAAGGCCACACCTCAAATACGCCGCGAGCATTTGGGACCCTGGTAAAATAGATTTAACCAAAAAAATGAATAAAATACGAAGGAAAGCAGCGCACTTCGCTAAAATCTGCTACGAGCGAACATGTAGTGTCACAAAACTGTTGGACGGATTAAGGTGGGATCTCCTAGAGACTCGGAGGCTACACGCTAGGCCTAGGTTGCATGATTAATTCAGAACTGATATTTTTCAGAGCGACATAGAGAATATTACCATGACTCCTCACTACATCTCTAGCTCTGACAGATGCGATAAAATAAGAGAGATACTCTGCCGAACAGATAGGTACAAAAACTCGCTCTTTGTCTTCAAAAAACTTAAACCTTTACACGGCTGGTGACCTAACACCCCTGACACACGCCCATGCGGCGGCTCGCGGGGTATTATATAGATGTAGATGTAAAAAGGCCAATAATTCTGGTGTTTTGTTTATTATATCCCTATTGCACTCATAGAGGACGTTGCCCGGTGCCTTTTGACTTGTTTACCCGTAATAGTTTGACCTGCATAACATTTTATTTGAAGTCCGTTATTTTACTTGGAACATCTGCATCTACTCTTGTAACATTGAGCCAAATGTTTTTTATGTATTTTGAATTTCCCTAATTTCATTATTTTAATTATCTTGTGCCCTTGTTGGAAAATAACAATTTTAATTGAATGACTGACGTTGACTTATCATAGGATAAAAATTCTCATTGGTTGGTGCCTTTGTCGTTAAATTAAAATCAGCTGGCTCATGTCTGTCAATCTGTTTATTTATATCCGGCTCTCTATTTTCTGAGTCACTCAATTCGTAGGTTTGGATATTCACCCCTTGAATGATCAAATACCAGGGTTTTAAGCGTGCCTGGCTGCTGTATTTTGCAGTCGGGTGCCAGCGGTCCTTAACCGCTGCCTTTTCCCCTTTCCTTTCCCTTTCCCCCAGCAAGATAACCGGGTTGAAATTTTACTAGGAACCGGCTTGCTGGGTACCCTAGCGTGAGTATACGCTTCTCTTCTCTCTATTTTCTGTCATGTTACTATTTCCTACTGCTGCGTTTGTCGTGTTTCCTGTTTCCTCCTCCATTGCTTTCTTCTTGGCATTTCTCTCTTCCCATACGTTTACCTGAGGTGGTGCGGCGGGCATCACCTCCATCTGGTTCTCTTCTTGCTGCTTACTTTTTCCCTTTTTCTGTTGTTTTTTTCTCCTTAGCTTCTTTCATTCTATCCATCTCCTTTTCGTATACTTCGCACTCTTTAGAGCGGGCCTCATGACCTTTGCCACATTTACAGCATTTCGCTGGGAATTTCCCCGGGCAATCTTTTCCTTCGTGAGTTCCTGCACATTTGTAACATCGTTGTGCTCTGGTGCACACGTATTTGACCCTTTCCATTTCTTTGACGTTTAAGTTTGCTCTCCTTTTAACTGTGATTGCATGAATGTCATTACATCTTTTAGAAATAGTTCTCACTGCTACGCATGGTATTCTCTTTTATTCCAGGGCTTCCTTGATATAGTCGTACGCTATCCATCTACACTGCCCGTGTATGACATATCTTACAACTCATTCTCCCTTTGGTGTCCAAGAATGGAAGTGTGCGTGCTCTGTAACAGCGATAGTCACGCGAAAATCACATCAATTAAATCACACGAAAATCACGATTTTCTCCAGCACTTGTTCGGCTGGGGCCTTTTGAAGCGTGTTGATGGTCTAGTGGGTCTGGTCGGCACAGCATCAGAGGATACTTGACTACTCTCACTGGCTGCATCATCAGGCGTGGCTTCATTCTGGGGCCAGGAGCAATGATAATTTGATATTATTGTTATTAATATTTATATAATTATTATTATGTTACTTGATACAAGCATAACACTATTTTAACATGATTCTTGCTATGTTGATTTGCTTTGTTTCAGATGTCTCAAACGGTGGAAGAATGGACGAAGATCGCGCAACAATTTGAAGAAAAATGGAATTTCCCACATTGCTTAGGCGCACTAGACGGAAAGCATGTTCAAATCGTTCCACCTCCAGGAAGTGGATCGTACTTCTATAATTACAAGCAATTTCACTCCGTTGTACTCATGGCTTGCGTAAATGCTAATTATGAGTTTATCTGGGCCGAATCAGGCACAAATGGTCGAGTGTCTGATGGTGGGGTCTTGAAAGATACGGATTTATTTTCAAAAATTGAACGCAGACCAACTGAACTTATCTCCTCCTCAGCCTTTTTCAAATGATATTTACACATATGCACCGTACATTTTTGTTGGAGATGAAGCATTTGCATTGCGAACTGATTTGATGAAGGCATTCAGTCAGGCAAGGTTGAACAAACGGAGAAGAATTTTTAACTACCGTCTACCAAGAGCTAGGAGAATAGTGGAAAATATCTTTGGTATTATGGCTAATCGGTTTAAAATCATTCACAGCAGCATACATTTGTCATTAGACCGAATAGAGCTTGTAATTTTGACCTGTTGCATTTTACATATTTTTCTGAGAAAAACCTGTTCCTCCTACACTGGTGAGGGAATGGAATAAGAGGAAGAAATGGGCCCTGAGAGCAACCAGCTTACCTCATTGCAACATTCTACATCACGGAATTCATCTACCTCAGCGAAGCTGGTTCGCGAAATGTTTGCAGAATACTGCGAGTGTCACGGGCAAGTCCTTTGGCGAGACTCAAGAATTTGATAAAATGTTAGTAGCTACTGCTACATGTAGTTGTACCGAAATGAAAAGTTGAAGTTCCTTGTGCAAGAAATTAACGGCTATAAAACCTATATACAGTTTATATATTATTTCTTTAACCTCCTCTTCGGTGAATGGTATGTCATCCAAGAGTGATGTAGGTGTCACTGATCTTCGCGGGGTGTCTTGATCTGCCAGAAATTGTAGATGGTCTAAATACCAAAGTTTTGACACGTGAACTTCTGCTGTACCTGACCCAGAGACTAGCGAAGCTTTAACCTGTAAACCAAAGAATCTATTTTTAAAACAATTAATAAAATGAATAATTTCTTCCTTATTACCTACTCAATATATTTTCATGTGTCTCTCTTGTTCGTAGACCGAACAATAAATTTAATAACCCGAAAGTCTCTAAATAATTAATGGGCACACATCTTGTTTAAAAATTACCGAAATATTTTCAAACTATTTAAATATGCAAACAAAATTAGGTACTTACCTTTCTTTGCTCTTTATTAAATGAACTTCGGATGGATGCAATTTTTTTAACCGTTTCTCTGATGGCGTTGGCGTCAACTGACAGAAATAATTCCAAAAAGTCGTCTAGGGCTTTGTTCCTCTTGATCTTGTCGTGATATTCTGGATGGGTTACTTGCCATTAACATGGGCGTTCGCGATATTTTTCAATGGTTTCGAGGACGAACTCACGGCCACTAGCCATTTTGCACATCCGTACGCCTCATAATCTGATTGAAAAATGATAGAATTTGGACGCGGGATTCCCTACACACGGCGGTGCCGGAAAGTCGCGCCGGTCCATTTGGCCTAGGGATCCCCCACACACGGGAAGCCCGATCGGCGGCTCTTTGGCTCGTCTGAAAATCCACCTGGGGCGCCGAGCCTTAGGAGTCCGTTGTTCATTTCCCCACATACGGCAGAATTAGGATCGGCTCGCAGCCTTTCGGCCCGTTGGCTCCGTCGTGTATGGGGACCCTAACAGGCTTTTGACTAGCATTTCTTACATGACCGACACCTTGATGCGATGGCTTTTCGTCAAGGCAGACGTCACCCATCCCACTACAGTGGTAGAGTCTGACATCAACTCGATCTTTTTTAATTGCCACCTTAAAGCTAGTGTCAGTCCCTTAATGATTGAGTCAAGTTCTGCCACATTTATGTGACCAACGTCCGTGCTCTTCCGTAACCACGACATATCCTCCACCACTTCGCCTCCAATATCTACTGCCGCTCCAACACCAGTGAACTCGCGTCACACCACACCTTACCCCCTTCGAGACTTGCAGGGGCATGCGACACCCCTCTGACAGAATCACTAACGCTCACCTTCTGCAGCAGCTCACTCTTCTGCAGCTTCTGTTCGCTCATCATCTTCTTGCCCTTGTCACCTACGTAGGAGTCCCATGTCTCGCAAACACTGGCCCGTTTCAGAAAGCTGCACGCCACTCTCAGCCACCCACATCTAGGATAGTGCCCGACCAGCTGCCTGCATAAGGAAAACAATTGTCTTTTGGTGGGCTCCATATGCGGTTCTAGCTCAGGGACCACGTTCCCCCGCCGAAAGATCACTTTCCATCGGAATCTCGCTCTAGCCGAAGCCAAAGAACGCGCCCGGCCTCCAGCTCTTCTGGCGGTTTTGTCTCCAGCCCGCACTTTCGAAGATGGGCGGCTACCTCCCCAGCCGACACCACAGACTCATCCACTATGATGTCGTCGATATAACTACCAGTTCCCTCGCGCACCTTTTCATCAAGCGACAAGACCTTTTTCACTATCCTCGTCATCATCTTGGGCGCACAATTCAACCCGAAGCCCAGCCTAGTAAGACAATACACGGTCCCCTCATACTGTATCAATTGATGCTTCCATAGTTTTTCGTCGACGTGGATCTGCAGGTATGCTGATCTTAAGTCCAGCATCTTGAGAGGCTCACTGAGCCACCTCCGCCTTCTTAGTTCTCATCACACAGCCACGTCCTCGCCGACGTGACTTTGAACGTGCTCATTCAATTCACGGTAATCCATGACTGGTGTGACCTTTTTATTCCTTTGCACGACGGCCAGTAACGGTATCACCCCACTACATTCCCCCTGCCACGGTCTCAGCCACCCGCGCTTAATCCAACCCTTGACCTCTTCGTCGAGCGCTTCCTTCACTTCCGGTTTTGACATGTTGGCGAATGCGGCGATTTTGTTTGTTAGATCTACGGGTCCCTCCTTCCAGACCAAGCTGACGACCCACCTCTCGCCATCGAATCGCGCCCTGAAGTCTTGGTCTTCGACAACGATCGCCTTAGGCTCCATCGCGACACTTGATATCTCATCACAGTTATAGTTCAAAAAGATCATTCGTTCGTCGGTCACCGTTACTCCTCCGCACCTTTTTATAAAATCCATGCCGAGTACGACGTCCAACTCACCGAATACTTTTATCACCACCATGCAATTCACCTTCACTCCGCCATTATGCCGCACCCCGATGCACACGTCGGCCTCTCCAACACACATCACGCGGCCTCCATGCCAATCAGTCCGAAATGACTCCCGTTGTTGCGAACCGCACACTTGACAGCTGTCGACAACACGGTTCGAGAGCATCCCGTGTCCACGAGAGCACGCACCTTTTCTCCGTCCACATAAACATTGACCATGGGCAACGCCAACAGTTCTGACCAGGAAGAGCTTCCGGCGCACTAGCTCCTCCCTTCTCGTTTCCTCCCTTCGTGGGGCAGTCCCTAGACACAAGCCCTGCCTCACCGCATGACCAACACAGAGGGGCGATCCCAGGAATGTATTTCGGGGGGGATACCATAAAATTATATTTGGCAATTTTCAGTCATCCTAAAAAAAACTATAAGACTGCAGCAAAAATGTAATAGGCAAAGACGTAATAAGGATTGTTACAGAGGAAAAATAAATAAGCCATGTGCATTATGAAGTACATTCTTCAAGTAATGCATTTATTGAGGACAGAACACGTTACGTTTACGCTACAAAATTAATGAAAACATATTCAAGATCAGTAATTGGGTATAGTACTCTTGGAAATGGTTACAAGATAAAATCCAGTAGCCTTGCTTTGTTTTCTGATAGCATAGCATATTCAGAACCTCTTCTGGATTCATAGGAACATCTCGGTGTACTGACAATGAAGCTAAGCCATTTAATCGGCCGTGAGCTGTGGAGCTTCTAATGTAGGATTTCATTCTTCTCAGAGTTGAGAATGAACGTTGTCACGATCCCTGTTACAACGTGTCGCTGTTGTAACAGGGATCGTCATTCTCACTTGGCTCTTCTAAAGTCAATCGTCCTTGATCCCCATGTCCTCTGAGTGAAAGTTCCTCTCGGCCACATAAAATCACTATTTTAATTATTGGGATCAGTTTTTTACGATTCTCAGTGATTTGTAGTTGTCTCCCAAAATCGATTTGCGATGCTACATCGAACTTCTTTTCTACATAAACAGCCGTGAAATTTTGAGCCATAACAAAACTATTTATGATAATCAGCCTATTCGTGAGAGCGAAAATATTCCTTCGCTTTTTTCCACTGAACAAAGGGTTGTCTTACAAGGTACCAAGTTTCATATGACTTCCCTTTCCTACTTCACTATTTTCATTTGAAAAAATAGAGCAGCGTTTGCAATGGGCTCCTTGATTGTATTCCGAGTAGCACAGCCAGGGAAATTCAGAAAACCATTGCCTTTGGGATTTCAAGTTTCTTTGTCCAAGGGGAAATTTGTACAGGGCCGGGGGAGTCCAGGCATTTTTTAGCAAAGCAAATTTGGCTTCATTTGACGAAAGTTTGTCATTATGAAGGCCTATATCGAGAGTATTGCAGTTGTGCACATTGGACACAATTCCAGCCTATGGATTTAATATTTTAGAGCCAGATGTACCTGCTTCGATGTCAGGGCCAGAACTTGAAGTACACTGTGAAAGAGAGGTGTCACTGATTTCAGTACCATAGTCTTGGCCTGGGTCTGCCCTGCTAGAGCTCAGTATGAGAACAGATTGTTTCCATTTGGAAAAGTCTACAATTGTTGATTTCCTTTTTTACAAGATGGATGATTAACTTGGTTGAACTAATATATAAAACAGCACTCACTCAATGTTATTGTTACGCGTGTGGTGAATTCGCATGGATCGGCGGGATTGGAAGTAAAACAGGTGCTCCTAAAATCACCATCAATGTGTCTTGTACAAAACAAACTTGTACTTCCTCTCTACTCACAGCATCCGCTCTCCGCGACGTGTCTCGATCATCGCCTGGCTGGTTTCTGCGGTTCCATTCCCGCTCTATCCCACGACGTTCTCGTCCTCTCACCAGCCCAGTAAGACACTCAATCAGACCTCGCCGTCCCTTTTTATACCTCGAGGCTCGTCGTTCTCGAACATTCTCCTTCTTTCGGGGAGCCGCTTCTCGCACCTTCTCCAGAGACAGTAAAATGGGTCCGTTGCGGAACCCCACTCCTCGTCACAATATTCTTAAAATCTATCTCTCTTTCAAGCTACAGAACTACTTTTATAATATTCGATAAAATTACATCATTATATCAATAATAATGAGCATAATAATAACTATTATACTTTTCAGAGCCGTGATCGGAGTGTTTAATGTTTTTGCGATAACTACATCTAATTGTTAAAATTGTTTTGTAAAACCCAAAATATTCGGGGGGATGTATCCCCTTTATCCCCCCTGCCAACACGATAACGTTTTAGTATCCGCAGTACAAAACTATCAGATGTGGCCCACCACATTTATAACATCGTGTCCTCGTTACCGGCTCGCTCCGCTTCATGGCTGCAGCTGCAACATCTTGGGGATCCTGCAATTCAGCCATCAACGCGCGAGCCCGCTTCAGTAAATATGACAATGCAATAGTTTAACGCCCGGCAGCGCCCTCAGCTCCCGTGATATCGTTGTCGGCCGTCTCACGACGAACTAGAGCAGCTGGTCCGCCGTTACACCCGCCAGCCTTGCCAAACGTCTTAAATCGGTCAGATAAACGTCGCCCGGCTCATCCCTCCATCTACGCTGCGCGAACTGCTCATACGCTTGAATGGGTAGACGAGGAGTATTGAGTTGAAGGATGTACCCACGCTTCGACCAGAATTGGTCCGAATTGACCCTCCAGGTGGTCCCTGATTCGAGGACGTACTCCGGCAGACCGCACGGCGTCTACCCGGAAAGGGAGCCTGGAGGACACCTAATCTCAATTATTTGGGCAACAGGCTCCTCCGGTTCTAAAAGATGTGCGGAAAGTTTTCGCAAAAGCGAGACTGACGGTGACTCGTCTTACGTTGTTGAGTTAACCTAACAGATACGAGTACTTCGGGGAGACGGAGGCCCAATTGAGGTCCTTTTGACCTCAATCCGTCTGATTGGTGTCGGCCTCGAAGGGGCTGTTGGCTCGCTAACCTTCCCTTCCCATTCCCTTCCTTCCCACTGCTTCCTTGCCTCGGACATAACGGAGTAGCTTGATTCCGAGGTGGAAGTTGTAATCCTGCGGCGAGAGCCGAAACACCTGCCCATACGCTTGGAAGGCATTAACGGCGAACGACGCACGCAGAGCCCCCTTGATCTCCTCTGCATTCTTCTTTTCTCAGTACCCGAGTTCGCTGTACACGGCGAACGCTGGCCCCTTTAGGAACAGCGACATAACCGTAGACAGGTCCCCGATGTCCTTCAGCTTTGCCACCAACTCCAACTTCTCCAACCACTGAACGACATCTCCCTCACCGTTGAAGGCACGCACTAAATCCCCTATCTTCACCGTCGCCATCGTTCCACAATGCCGGAACGCACAGTCGGAAGGCCGAAATAGCTTGGACCTGCGATAGTCAAGCCAAAAGTCTCCACGAGACTGCCACAATTCCCGCGAGCCCCGAGCGCACTGCCCGCCCCCCGGCTTAAGCGACGCCGTGCGGCATCCACCACGACCACCTAAAGACACCTCTCTCTCGGTGGTCACGCATCCACCCGCACGCCGCCACTTCACGCCACCCCGGCGCCATGCCATACATTGTCGCGCCCCGCCACATGCTCTTTGATAAAAAAATGTAAAATCATGTATATTCTTCATTTGAATTCTGGAGCCCTTAGCCTCTTTTTTTATTGTGAATATCCTATCTTTTGCTCTATCTTTCAGGTTTCGGATGAAATTGGTCATATCTTTTATTCTCGCAACGACTAACGACGGAGGTAATTTTCCTTTTGTCGATTTAGTGGTTCCGCTGTTGTCTTTGTTTGAACGTTCTTCTTTTTGCAACTGGAGCAATTGTTCGTATTTGTTGCTTAGCGCGCCTATTTCAGCCGCAGTGTCATGATCCTCATCGTCACTCCTCTTTCGCGTCGTCTCGTCAATTCTTTCAAATAGGGAGGATTCTCCAGCTACACATTCTTCAATGTCGATGTCTCCTGTGTCCATTTGTGTATTCGTCTCATTATCATTCTTCTCTTCGGTTTCCAGTTGACCGTTGTAGTTTTTCCGTTGGAGCTTTTGTGTCTGTTTTGCTTCCCTCTGAAACAAAACGTTAGCTATTTGCGCTGGAAGCGGTATTCTAGCCCTTTCCGTTGTTGTTTCTTTATTCTTTGCGTCGTCATGGCGGAGTCTCGGGTCCTTTGAACAAATGGTGACCGTCGTCTTTGTGGCGTCACTATTTGTAGCCAATTTTCTTTCGTCAATATCACAATTCCCTTTCTGTTTCGTGGATTCACTTTCGTTATCGATCGTCTGACTTCGTCAATGACTATCTTTCACCGGCGTCAATTGCAGTCGTGGAACGAGTCTCCTGTCCTACCTAAGGGGGAGAATCTCAACGAGAGACATTTTGGCGATCCTTGCGATCCTCTGCCGCGAGCGCCAGAGGGCACAGAAGGTCTTCGCCGGTGCCTCCCTAGCCTACCGACTACGCCCTATTCCCTACCGAGGGGACCCTGCCGGGTCTCTCAGGATTGCAAGGAGGTTCACCCCAATAGATCTACTCTACTGGAGGCCCTCTTCCCAGGATAACCGGTGGGACATGGCGTGACAGGCGACACACTCGGGGGTGAGAGGGAGGGACTCGGTTAACCTTCCCCCTCCCCGCCCCCCCGAATGACTCTGTCACGCGATGTCGGAGACTCGTCCGGTGTCCTATTACTATCCGTTCTATCGCCTTTCCTCCACGGTATTCTCCACAAGTCCAGGTTCACGAATCCTGATGGATAGCTGGAGATGACTAGTTGGATGGCTGAGGATCGATGCGGCATCAAGACCATACATTTACCACTGCCTAAATTAAAAGATACGCTGTTTAAGGCAAAGAATCCGATCGGCTTGAAGACACCAGGGGTCTCCCAAATTCCCTGTGAGTGCGGGAAGGTGGATATTGGAGAGACTGGCCGCACAATAGAGACAAGGCTGAAAGAACACTGTAGACATTTCCAATTGGCTCAACCACAGAAGTTGGCCGTAGCGGAGCATAGCATTTATGAGGACCATGCGATACAGTGGGAAGGGACCAAGGTTCTTAGCCCCACGCAAGGCTATTGGGATTGCCTTGCCAAGGAAGCCATCGAGATCCATCTGCAGCCAAAAAACTTCAACAGAGACGCCGGTTTCCATTTAAGTAACTCCTGCCATACCCAATCAGATGGCACCTGAACTTAGTGTAATGAGTATATATACCGGCCAAAATGAAAAACATGGCATCAGAACCCCCTGAAGATGGAGATCGAGTCAATCTCCAAAATGTTGGGACCTTTGGACCCTCTTACCCAGTGCAACACCCGAGAAACATTTATCCCGCAGATACGCCGGGAAAACCTAAGATCTTTCAATTTCTTTTGTATTATCCAAACCCGTAACAATATATACATATAAGTTTATGCAATGATTCTATTTCTTGTTTGTATACTTTACATATTGACTGGCAGACAAAACTAATCAAAAGAAATAATTTGTCTCAGGATGAATACATGTATCAATAAGTTTCTGTATTAGGTCAATGAATTTATATATCATAACTAATATACAATCAAATCCTTTTCACAATGAAGAAATTTTAATGTGCAGGCCATAATTTAGAAATGACAAGGCAAGAGAGCCTGGAGTTTTGTGGATACTTTGGAAAGTACATGAGGTGGAAAGTATGTCCTATCAAGTCTTCATAGCACTAAAAGAATACACAAAGGAGAAGTGTGTGACCGATATACCCCATGGCTATATTGATAGGTGGGAAAAAAGTGTCACAGAGGTTATTGAATGCCTAAAAAGAATGAACAAGAGATAGATGCAAATTATGCATTATTATTAGACAAGAGTAAGCATTATGCTTGTCTCCTGTAGGGCAAGTCTGCAACTCTGGTTGCCTATCAACAAGAATGGTCTCCCCAGTGACCTTTATCGGCATTGGTGAGTCTATTAACTTCATTTCTCCAAAGTTTTGGTGATATCGATGGATTTATGCTTTTGCTTAAAAGGAAGTGTTAAAATGGCAGAGATTTTTCATCTCAAGTAAGCAAATTCAGTTTATCAAGTGCATACATTTTTCTGAGCCAGGCAACAAGCACAGTGTAAACACAGCTCTGCGGCTGCAAGAGAACAGGTTTCAGGTATCATTAAGGGCCCCACCCCAGTCAACAAAGGAGCCAATCCAAGGTCTGTAGATAGGGATTATATCTACACCTCCTCACAGCAGCAGCCCTACTCATGGAATATGGGTGCTGTGGCGGACTAGCAGAAAACACTTGCGCTTTCAGCTATTTTTCCAGCTACCACCAGGAGATGGCGTTGAGAGGAGAGAGATGCTGTGAGTGGCGGAAGAAGGGGGACAGGTAGACGCTACGCTGGTGACGCTGAGTACAGTCTTTTGGTTATGTAGAGCTTCCGAATCTGTATTGCATAAGCCGAAATAAACCAACCCGTGGAAAATTAATTGTGTTGAAATTATTCACGACGTGCCTAATCACCCCCGCGACAGGTGCAGTCCACTATTTGTTTTCCCAGTGGATACTCATAACAATAATATGTCGCTTCCTTGAAAAACACTAACTCCAAATGGCATCCCTAATGATTAACAGATCATTTACAGAAGTAACACATAACATCTTTTGAGCCCAAAAGTTGGTTCCATTGTAAACAAAGAACATAGTTAATGATTTCTTTGGAGTTTGGTTGAAATTTGTAAATGCATAGTAAAACATAAGGAGTAAGTACACTTTACTGACCATGTTTTCTGAGTATTGAACAAATGTTTTATTTATTGGGTTGAGCCACCGCATAAACAAATAGCTGTGGACAAGGGCTGGCACTGAGGAAAAGGGCCAAGATTACTTCTACCAACTGTCCAAGAAAAGGGCTTTGGTATTCTAAGAACTTGGACCCCAAATGGATGGTAATTATACCTGTGCCATTCCTGACAACCATGCAGAGGAGTAGAGCAAAATGTTCACTGCAACTCATGACAGGGAAAGAATTTCCAATCTCAAACCTCTGATGCGCAAGGGTTAATGTAGAATCTTTAGTCTCGTATTTAACTCATGACCACTTACCTTGGTCAAGTGCTTAGCTGTGGGAATTGCAAAAATTACTGACTGTATAGAAAGATGAGGTTCATAGACTTACCAATGTTAATAAAAGGCAATGGATGATGACAGTCAAAAAAGTAGGGACTTAAATGCAAGGTGCATCCTGATATAATTTTACAAGAGGACAACCTAATTTATGAGTTCAATATCTTCGGCCTCAACTTTGAAAAAATTAAAACATTTCCAAGATGTTTCCATGATGTTCAAGAATTCACAAAAACTTTTTAAGTTTTCTTAGAATATTTATTGGATGACCGCTTAGTCGAATAGTCAACATTTTGTCCCAATGCTTTTTCACCATCAACCTGATAACTTGGATAACAGCTGTCCCACCCAAAAGCCCTCAATCTGCAGATTATCTGTTGGAAGCAGCAGTGACTAACCATTTCTCCCTCCTCTGCATAACACTGAATTTATTCCGACCCCCATCCCCTTCTTCTCTTTCTGTCCAAAGCCATTATCCTTCCCCAAATAATTACCTTTGATTATATACGACTGACAGCTCTTAGAGAGTCAACTATTCAACGAAACAGGCCATCCAGTATATACTATACATAAAACTTACAAAGTTTCTGTCGATTCCTCAACTTATTGAGGAGGCATAAATCTGGCCTTAAAAAATAGAGAGCAATGTTAATAAAAAGTCTAGGAAATTATCAAATAATCAAACTTTATTATTTCTATTAATCAAATCTACTGAGAAAGCTCTTTATCATTCAGTGAATTGTATTACAGATGAACTAAACAAAAAATTCAACATAAGAGGACTGTTTTTAGATCTTAGGAAAGCCTTCGACTTAGTTGATCATGAGATTCTCCTTCAAAAATGCTGTGGCTTGGGGACAATGGGGAAAGTCCTATCTTGGATTGAAACTTATCTTTCAAATCGATTACAGACTGTCACAATCAGAAGTAAAATGTCATCCAATCCATCCCCATGCCTGTTACCAGTGGAGTACAACAAGGCTCAGTTCTTGGTCCCATTCTTGTCTTGATTTTTATAAATGATTTACGTAATGTAATTGGCTTCCATAAAACCTACCTGATAATGTACACTGATTATATCTGTGTTTTACTGTCTAAATCTTCAATGCCACACCTAACTTCTAATGATGTAATATATAGGGCTTCGGAATGGTGCTTAAAAAATGAACAATCGTTAAACAGAGAAAACCCAGGGTATCTTTTGTAATTAAAATTATTCGTCCAAAAATAGTCTTTCCTTGACTGTCGATGGTCATAAATATCTTCTGTCCTCTGGTCTTAAATTTTTGGGCTTCACATTAATCAATCCCTTCCCTCCTGTGACCACCTTTCTGCCAAACTTAATTCTGTTTTTATATTTATTTTATGAATTGAAAAATTCAGTCAGCTCTTCTGTATTATAAATTATGCACTATGGATATTTTGACTCCTGGATGTCCTATGTCATCATTCATAGGAGTTCCTCCCCAAGGCTAATTGAAATCTTAAGAATTCGAAAAAGGATCATGAGAAGTATAGCCAATGCCCACAACAGGCAATCCTATTAGCCACTATTTAAAACATATAATATTCTAACGGTGCCCTGCATATTCATCTTTGGCTTACCATTATCTTTCAAGGCTTATGCTTCTTGACTTTAGCCTAAATCAGGGGCCACCAAACTACAGCCCGTGACGCCAATTTATCAGGCCCGCTGATGGTACTGGAATTTGCTTGATAAAGGCTTCGTTCTGGCTTTCAAGTATTGTACATAATGATTATGCGGCCCGCACTCATTATTTTGTCTGTCATCCGGCCCACTGTGCAAAAACGTTTGGTGACCTTGGCCTAAATGAAGCTTTCCGTCACCATGATACAAGGAGAATAGAGATATTTATGTGGAGAAATCCTAACTGATAGCGCACGATTAAGGGAGTAATAACATGGGCATTCATGCCTACAATAATCTACCAAACTGTACCAAGGAAATTTCAACAGCAACATTAAAAAGAGAATTATTTAAGTAAATGATTGACAACTGATTTTATTGTTTGGGAATTTCTTGGTACCCTATATATTCAATTTTGTAATCTTTTGACTTGTCCTACACATATTTTGTAAATATGTCTATGAACCAATAAACATAATTACTATTAAATTCCAGACCACACAGTATCTAGAAAAAGAAATTTTATCTTCTCATACAATTTTTTTTTAGCTATTTACCACTAGTAGTCAGAGTCAATATTAGCATAAGTCACAGTTTTTCAAGAAAGAATAAGCATTAGTAATACTAAGTTTTAGCTCCACCATAAGCTTGACATACAGCAGGGCCTTTTCCAAGGTTTTCCCATTTTTCAAAACCAAGGCTTCTGTAGTCATCATGAAATACAAATGCTAGTTTTCTCAAGTTTGATTAGTGAATACATGCTTCTCTGTGACACTTGACATGATTCGGCGACAATTTATTATTGGTACACCAATCTTCAAATTAATCATCAATAAATTTCCTTTTATTTCAGATGTGACATAGACTGATTAAAAATACTTAACAAATTTATTAGACTTGATGAACAACACAAAGTATAAATCAAAGAATGAACAAAGTGAAATACGTAAAAGATGTCTGCAATATTTCACAACTCTGATTTTGTACCAAGGAAACTGAATGAAATACAACCTATAAAGTACAAAATCAGCAGGCATTTAAATGCAGATTTTGAGTTATTTTTTAACATATTCACATGACAGTCATTGATATCATTATTACACCAGCATTACATTCATTCCCTTAATAACTATTAGGACATGATAAAAATTTTATTCACCAGCTTCACATAAAATAAGAGGGCTAAGAGCAATTAACATGCATTGCACAATGATGGATAATGCTAACAAACATATTTTTCCTCTCACTTGTAGATACAGCTTCAATTGATCCAGAAAAAGCTGCCCTTTAGGTATCTACATAATTACATAATAGTCATTCAACCATTACAGAAAATTTAATTTCATCAAAACATTGCTGCTAATGGCACACACATTTGGCTGGAAGACATTGCATTCCCTTCAGCAGTCATCACTACTTCTTGCCAAACATAATTCACTTCCACACATTCTGCAAAACCCAACAAAATGTGGCAACTTCAAGCACATGATACAGTATATTATTGTCAAACCATCACACCAAACACTTGCACAGTGTTTTCATAAAATTTATGCTCACAAAAATGTGGTACTCAATGCTGCAACTAGTGCGATTGATACTCATCACAATCATTTACAGTAGGAGGGTAGAAATTCACCATTGAATACCAGTTAAATGAAAAACCTCAGACACATTACTGCCAGCTGCAAACTACCCAACAACATTGTAATGAGTTGAGTTACTATTTCGGCCTTTTGAAGAACCTATAATACTGAATTGAAACTTGATGCCTATGCAGTTAATGAATCGTCAAGGCACACACAGCATATAGTACTTTATGAGCAACCAAGTGAATGTCTGCTGCACAATGTTCTTTATTTGGAAATCACAAATTAAAAAAAATTCATGCCACAAAATTTAGTAAATCATTGACTGGAGGGTGTGAAAATAAATTTATTCAAACTATATTTGTCGTAAATATACTCCAAAAAGTGTAAAAATTTTTCCATATCACTGGTTAATATAAGGCAGTTTCTCTGAGTTAATCAGAGTGCATGTTAAAACATAGAGAAGCCCAAAAAATAGATTCAGCTTTGCTGTCTTTCGCGGAACAGCTTGCATACCGCCACTTGAGCGTAATTCTTTTTCAAGCTGAAAGGCTGCTGGTAGAGTAATGAGGGGCAACAGGAACCATAAGGAGTGATGCAATGACAGAACAACAAACATAATATATGGTGTAAATAACAGAAAGGCATACAACACATGTGAAACAGTATGCCCAGCCAAAATAGCTAATGTCACTATTCCAGCACGTCGATCAGATTCCAAATCCCTTGTATTATTCCCATGGAGTATAGCTTCAGCATTCAGAGCTAAAGGAAGGGCATAGAAAATAGTGGCCCAGCGTGCAGTACCTGCTTGTGCCAAGAATGCAAAGAGTACAGAGAGCGGACCAAACAGCACCAAAACCAACACATCCCCAAGAGCAATATACTTCAGTCCAATACCACCAGTGTAGAGGAAGGATGAGGAGAGACCACCAAAATACACAAGGGCAAGGTGCTCCATTCGTGCTGGGGACAGAGCTGCAAGCATTACAAAGCCTAGACACCCAGCGAGATACAGGAGGCCTCCTAAATTGGCAACTTCCTCGACTGATAGCAGGGCATCCACTAACGTCCGATCATCTGCCTTTGTTTTGATGTCCACACCCTAGAAATATAATTAGTGCCAATGAATGGCGGGTTCTCAGCATTTATGTTTTTATACCATTTATGTATTTTATACACTAATTTGAAATATACAAGACATATGGATGTAAATAGATATGATCGTGATTCATTAACCGAGAATATGACTGCTACCGAGCATTAAGGGCCTGGCCTGGGTTCTGAATCACAAGCAATTCAATTTTCTCTAACATTGGAAATAAAAATACAAAAGATTCAAGATCAAGAAGACGGGCGGGCGAAAGTATAATAATATGTAGCAAAACTCATTGAATTCACATGCAATCACCATGAAACAGTACCACCTCTCTAACCATCCAACCCGAAACTCTATTAACTTCGTACTTCTGATATTATTTCCTAAAGATTACCAACAAGTACTAGTCAGCATCCCTCAATCACTTAAAAGTAATATTAAAATTTTTCCAAATATCATACCTTCACATAATCGAAGTATGTATTAACAGCATTGCCAGCACCGTGGACAGACAGAACAGTAAATGCCGTTACTAAAAGAATCAATAAGCTAAACTCTCCAGTACACTTATGAGCAAGAGCAGCTCCAAGTAGAGTAGGCATTAAAGATGCACTTAGAGTCCACGGGCGCAAAGCTAAAACATAAGACGCTAATTTTCTTCTTTTCGAAGGTTTGTTCGGTAGAACTTTGTCATCAGCATGATTGTCTTTCTGTTTATGAGTTTCCTCTTCATCATTTCCCATCCTCAAGGCCCTGTGAAAGTTACAAAAGTGCACTATAGTGATGTACTACTATAATGAGGCAGAGCAACAGCTGGTTCACAAAATACAAAAGCAAAATAACAGATTTCGCCGAACACTCAACTATAATATTATCAAAGATAGTGACCTTAGCCACGACATAATTCGTACTTTTCCAAGCTTAAGCAGATAATTACGAAATAAGAGGCCTCATACCTTTCCTTAAATCTTTGATTTATCCTTAATAGCGAAGCAAACGAGTGCTGATAATAGCCCCGTACATCCAAACAAACAGCACCGAAAAGGCAAGGTTTAAACCACCCAGTTCATTAGTGTATTCCACTAGTTCTTCCTGAAAAAGGCGAAATAAATGTCCCTTAATAAATATTACGAGCAGTTTCATTGGCGTTTAGAATTTATTTGCATAAAACGCATTTAAACCTCTCGCGAAATATAATCACACGTAAACAAACCGAACTAATACTTGAGTAATTTCTCTTTTTATTGACTACCTTGGAGTTAAGCTTCATCACACCAATTATTTCCCATCAACATCTGAGAGTAAAAACAGGGAAAATTTCACACCGTGGAATTTACATTGCCAACCACTATGATACACACACGTAACGATGTCACAGGCCAAAATGAATACGGAACGCAATCAGAGTTCATTTGTCTTCTAGTTGAAAAGGTTGAAAACAACGCCCTCCGCACGGGAGTCAATAGAATCGCCATATTGGGAGAGAATTTTAAGAGAGATCAGCTGTAGTGGGAGACCTTTAGTTGAGTTGCTGGTTAAATTATGGATCTCTTCAACCTTCTACAGCCTCCAGAGGACGAGTCCTTTTAGTGAGTGCATTTGGAATACTTAATGGACATATTTTCTTTAGCTGATTGTATGAGTCATTGGATGTTGCATAAGGAACAATTTTAGCTCATATGATTATTATTTAATGTTAATGAGCACCGTTAAAATTCATTAGCATTACAATAAAGTTACTTGAGCCGAAAGATATCTCTTTATTAATTTAAGCGACATTGTGAATCGAGTTGAGTGAAATATGCAGCATAGGTGTTTGACAGTTCTATCTACATTGACTTTCCTAAAGCTATCGAGTTGATAAATGTCATAATGCATGCATTGTACGCCCTTATTTTTTAATCAATTATGTTTTACTGCAATGAAAAAGAAATTGTATTTTTCCCATTAGTTATTTAATAAGCCAATGGCGAGAGAGAAAAGAGCATATGAAGTTACACGAAAATTGTTTCGTAGGGAATGATGATGATGTGTATGTGCTCTCAAGTCGTGTCAACACTAGATGAAAGGAAACGTGTTAATTTTCAATTGGTTCTTCAATCAATGTTTAAAAGTTGACCACGTGCGGAAATAACAACGAAAGGCCAACGTGTATTTTTTCTGTCGTTTGGTTATTGTTAAGTATGCAATTGGTTGTCTGATGAAATATTTTTTCAAAAACAAAGCATTGTCTGAAAATCGATGAGTCCAAAGAAATAGAAGTCTTGCCGAAGGCCTGACGAGCCCAATTCGATAAATGCTGCTGTTGATATAAATATGCTTATTATTGTAAGGGCAAGTATAGTATGCATTTGGTTGTCTGATGAAAAATTTTTTCAAAAACAAAGCATTGTCTGAAAATCGATGAGTCCAAAGAAAAAGAAGTATTGCCGAAGGCCTGACGAGCCCAATTCGATAAATGCTGCTGTTGATATAAATATGCTTATTATTGTAAGGGCAAGTATAGTATGCATTTGGTTGTCTGATGAAAAAATTTTTCAAAAACAAAGCATTGTCTGAAAATCGATGAGTCCAAAGAAATAGAAGTATTGCCGAAGGCCTGACGAGCCCAATTCGATAAATGCTGCTGTTGATATAAATATGCTTATTATTGTAAGGGCAAGTATAGTATGCATTTGGTTGTCTGATGAAAAATTTTTTCAAAAACAAAGCATTGTCTGAAAATCGATGAGTCCAAAGAAATAGAAGTCTTGCCGAAGGCCTGACGTGCCTAATTCGATATATGCTGCTGTTGATATAAATATGCTTATTATTGTAAGGGCAATTATAGTATGCATTTGGTTGTCTGATGAAAAATTTTTTCAAAAACAAAGCATTGTCTGAAAATCGATGAGTCCAAAGAATTAGAAGTCTTGCCGAAGGCCTGACCAGCCCAATTCGATAAATTCTGCTGTTGATATAAATATGCTTATTATTGTAAGCGCCAAAGACTTCAACGAAATATTTGATATAATTGGTATAAATGTCCTGATTATAAAACTGGAAAACTGTGGTAGATTTGGGGTTATCCTGAAGTGATTTGTTAGTTAACTGTGCTCAGCATATTGGCTTGTGTTGATAACGATTACTGTGGACCCACTGTAATGTGTCTTTGGATCCCAATGGACTCACAAATGGGGACCAATGTTATTTATATTAATGATTTAATGTAATACATCATTGTTAAATTTGTTCTTCATGTCGATATCCATTTGTGTATTTCCACTCATGTTGGTGAGTGTAATTCCATACTTAATTACAAAAATAATTATATCATTTTAATATCCAAGCTCATGACAAAAAATATTGTTGGATATGTTTAGAAGTCTCAGGTAATTTATATTTCTTGATAAGTGATTAAATATATAACTTAGTGAATATTATTTTGTTATAGTGGAATTCTGGCTTTAGGAAGAAATACAATGACTTCCTTATTTCAGTATTTACCAGCTAAAAATAATACTTGTTAATGCAGTTAAGCTTCACTGTCAGCTTTTCATTCGGCTGAAGTGGTACAAATATAGGTTGGCTGGAATCCATCCCAAATTTCTGTAATCCATCAGCGCTGTTCTGTGTACCCAATATGCTTACTAAACTTACATATTTAATAGATGGTCTAGGGTAGAAATTTTCATTTTCAATTCAACTTATATTCTGCTGTTTGTGACGCTGTCTATTCTCCTCAAAATAAAATACATATTTTTAGTCTTTTAGATTTCTTTTTAATGTTGCAATTAAATTTCCCTCCAAATCTGTGAGTTTTATGTTCTCTGCCCTAACATTCCACCTGTCTTACCATCTTGAAAACTGCTACTTATTCTGCTGGCAAGATGTGAAGAAGGGTCATCTATTATAGAGCATGAGGTACGATATCTTTCTCATCAGTTCTCTTCTTTCTCTCTATGTTGGTGAGTGATACAGACTGCTCTAGCCTGTGGAAGGTGGCCCATGTTGGCACCAACAACGCCTCCAAGCATAGAGCTGATGAAGTTTTAAATTCCATTAGGGATCTAAACTCAGAGGGAGAACACATCCAGATATCATTTCGTGTAAACTTGCGGCTGTCCATTATTCCATGGTCAGACCACAGCCACCAAGTTTGGAGCAAGATTGACTGCCTGAATAGGAGGTTGTGGAAATTCTGTGTGAGTATAGGGGCGGAATTTGTAGATATGCGGCCATTGCTTGGGTCCCGCTAAGCTCCCATCAACCATTCTGGGGTGCATGACTCTGCTGTGGCATCAGGATGAGTGGCTCATAGGATTCTCGAGCCCTGCCGGTATTTTTCAGGCTAGAGAGTAGGTCATTTAGTGCGACTTGAAAACATAGGCCTGCATCATTGAAAAAACTTGGAGGAAGCTCTAATAAATAAATGTAACTAATATCGCGAAAATAATTCCAAAATGTGCACTCAATAGAGCTGCCTAAGATGATAAAATCTCGTTTATCAGTAATTCCAAAGAAGATCTTAGAGATGGCACTCAGAATGAGCATATATTTGAAGAGGCAGATCTGGTAATTGGAACAGAGTCGGTTTCCAGAGGATATTAGCAATAGATAGTTGTAAGTTTTTCCAACAGGATATAAAATATAAAGATATGATTGATTGGATAGGACTGGTAACAGACTATTCTTTGTAGTTACACCATATTTGAATAGTACTGCACACATATAAGATGACAATGAAACAGAGAGCGTGTGGTGTATTGTGAAACTATAAAACAATAGAAATGTACTTAGTAGTGAATTCCTAGGATACAACAATTGTAGGGGCCTCAAGTAAAGGCATTTTATCAAGAGGAAATGTAAATTCGGAGGGCATTAAAGTGAGGTTTCACTGTATTTCACACATATTCAAACATGAGAGTAAAGGACCCCGTTGGTATAACCCCTAAGTAAGGCGCTAGCTCAGGGGACAGAGACAGTCATACAACATATATGATGATTGCATTATGTCAGGTAACAAAACAATGGAGCTTCTGGCGAGATAAATGTATGTTTCTCAATGCCTAATTACAAAGAAAATAATGTACGCCACTCTGCGAAACTTCAAGGAAAAAATCCGAGATGAATTACTACATTAAAACCCCAAGTCATTCTGGTCTTCCCACAGGAGAGCTCCAGGGTGAATTTCGACAGTGGAGTCTTTATTGGTGAAAAAGTCAAACTAGTCACCAACAGTAAGGACAAAGCTATTTCATTAAACCGCTACTTGGAAAGTGAATACACTAAGGATTACACAGTACATAATTTAGATATTCCGGACTTTAACGAGCCAATGGTGGAGTTAACTATTCACCATGATGGAATAACGAAACAACTGTGTTCAATTAAAAGTAACAAGTCTCCGGATCCAGAAAGAATGCCTGCATGCTTGCTCAGGGAGTTAGCTCCACAGATTGCACCATTCTTAGAAACTGTATATAACAAATCATTATCTGAAGACAAGGTGCCCTGAGGAGGTTGATTCCTTCTTTCGGGTTTTCCGCCGCATTGGTTCATGTTGAGGACAATATTTTGCCGGCTGTCCTGCTGGCTTCCTCAGGTCCATGTAACAATTCGGTTCGGGAGGCGTCGTATTATATAGGGTCGTTTCCGCGCCTTTTTTTGTGGTCCTCTTCTCTGATTGGTCGGAATCGTTTCTTCTTGGAAAAGTGCTTTCCAAGAAGCGGAGAGTGGGTAACCGTCGTCTCTATTGAAGTTTTTGCGGTTTTTAGCGATTTCCACCGCTTCTCTGATGAGACGGGGGAAATATCTTTTTTCTTTGTGGATGATCGTCGCTTCCGGGAATAATATGTTATGCTGCGGTCCCTCCCAAGCATGTTCCGCAATGGCAGAAAGGTGGAACTGTCTATGTTTGGTGGCTCTCAGATGTTCCTGCATGCGACACTTGAGTGCTCTGCAGGTCTGTCCAATGTACCTGGAGCCACAGCTGCAGGGCACGGAATAGATGCCTTCGTTGGCGTCTTTGGGAAGGCGGTCTTTGGCCTTGCAGAGGATGCTGCTTGTCTTCTGCACAGGTTTGAATCTAGATACGACATTATGCCGTTTTAGGACCCGAGCTATCCTCTCGGAGATTCCGGCCACATAGGGAATTGTCGTGTATGCCACAGGTTTTTCACTCCTTCGGTCCTCCTCGACGGTCCTTGTCAGGGCCATGGTTGACTCCACTCTCTTGGCGATCTTCAAGATGGAGGACTTGTGGAAACCGTTTTGTTGAAAGGCCGAGAGCAGGCGTTCCTTCTCAGATTGGAGGGATTGATCATCCGAGATGGCATGCGCTCAGTGGTACATGGTGCGGATGACAGATTCCTTTTGAATTTCCTCCTCTTGAACGCAGTGTCACACCACCATCCAATTAAATCCTTTGGCCTTGCAGCATCCTCTGCAAGGCCAAAGAACGCCTTCCCAAAGACGCCAACGAAGGCATCTATTCCGTGCCCTGCAGCTGTGGCTCCAGGTACATTGGACAGACCTGCAGAGCGCTCAAGTGTCGCATGCAGGAACATCTGAGAGCCACCAAACATAGACAGTTCCACCTTTCTGCCATTGCGGAACATGCTTGGGAGGGACCGCAGCACAACATATTATTCCCGGAAGCGATGATCATCCACAAAGAAAAAAGATATTTCCCCCGTCTCATCAGAGAAGCGGTGGAAATCGCTAAAAACCGCAAAAACTTCAATAGAGACGACGGTTACCCACTCTCCGCTTCTTGGAAAGCACTTTTCCAAGAAGAAACGATTCCGACCAATCAGAGAAGAGGACCACAAAAAAAGGCGCGGAAACGACCCTATATAATACGACGCCTCCCGAACTGAATTGTTACATGGACCTGAGGAAGCCAGCAGGACAGCCGGCGAAATATTGTCCTCAACATGAACCAACGCGGCGGAAAACCCGAAAGAAGGAATCAACCTCCATCAAAGCCCCGCAGAAGCCTTCATCAGAACAAGGTGCCCTAAGCCTGGAAGATGCCTACATCACAGCATTATTTATAAAAGGAAACAGTCATGACCCAGGAAATTACTGACCTATACGTAAACATTATTATTATGCAAGATCCTCGAACACGTTGTTCTTAGCAATATTATGACATACCTGGATAATTGTAACTTCTTGCATAGCAGTCAGTATGGCTTCCATTTGGATAGGTCCTACAAAACACAGCATGTGCTCTTCCTTCTTGACATCCTAAAATCAGGTGAATCAAAGATACAAGTTGACACGATATTCCTTGATTTAAAGAATGCTTTCGACAAGGTTCCTCTCAAAAAACTCTCTATTCAATCATGCAGAGTAAATGAAAAAATAGTGAAAAAAAGTGAAAGTGAAAATATGTAGCTTTCTCAGTACCACAAACTAAAAGTAGTTTTTTTGGTATTTGCTCAGGTATGGCTAGAGTCAAATCCAATGTTCCACAAGGAAGTGTGATCAGCGCCCTTTTATTCATTATTTATTTAAATGACCTAAGTACTTGAGTGAGCAGTTACTAAGATTATTTGCGGTCGATGTGGTCATCTACCTAGAAATTAGCAGATATGTGGATTGAGAAGTTCTTTCATCAGATCTAAACAATGTTCATTTGTGGTACCAAGTGGAGGCTGTAAATTAATCAGTGGCGAAGCGTGACGTTGAAGCTAAGTCATTGCGTGCATGGCGGATTGCGGGTATCTCGACTTCGCCTTTCACGAATATTTTTATTAATTTTGTTGCACAATCGTAGTCATGGCTATCATAGGCTAAGTTATTAGAATTTTTACTGCTTAGCAGATATCGTGCCAAAGAAAACTCAAAAATGGGCCTATCTTAGGCTATCTCCTTTCACTAGATAACTTTAATTGGACGCCATATCATTTAGTCCACCCGAGAGGGGCGGAGATGGAGACTCCCTTATAACCTGCGGAACGTCAACCCAAAGATCACCCGAAAGTTATGCAATACAATGCCTTTGCAGAGCGGAGTGGAGAGCGGGTATACTGACGAGTACTTAACAGGTCTGAACATGCCCTCACGCCTGTCTCTGTGCCGCACGGAGCCGACGACGTCCTCCGCCTTGCCATCAGGAGTCGCCTCGCTACTGGGTGGCAAGTGTTGAAATGGGCCCATGCGGCACAGACAGACGATGACAGGTAATTGCATAATGACGGTTATTCCGCTATGAGATTCTAATAAAATCTAAATCAATAAATTGACTTAAACGATTATAATGTTCAAGCAATTATCAATATACCGTAATACATGCTAATAAATACCAATAAAATACGCTAGGTTATAATAAGCAAAAAATGCCTACCTCATTTGTACATGAACTCGATTCTCTGCGTTTTTGTTGTGAATTTTTTAATAACTGTTTCGTAGAAGTCTTCTCCATCTCTTATGGTCTCTAGGAGTTCTTTTTCAATTGACAGCAAAGCCAGGTTACTCATCCGTTCTTCTCCTTGCATGGATCTCTTGAAAGTATGTATTCTTTTAAGCGCAGAAAAACTCCTCTCCACTGAGGCAGCTGTGGCCGCTCTCGTGCAGATAAGCTTAGCCAAGCGGAACACTTCACTAAAGGCGTTTTCTAGATGTTCATCTTTCAAAAATCGCATTAAAGCTCTAGGTCTTTTGTCTTTGGATGCGGCAATTCAGTAAAGCACAGACAGTTCATTTTTGAGTCCTTGCTGATCAAAAATGAGTGGATATATTTTATGGAGGTCACTCAACACTGTCTCTGGAAAATTTTTTGCTTCTGAAAAAGCTGTGAATTTTCTTGGATTTAAAATTTCAAAAAATTGTAATTTACCCAAAGATGAGAAACACTCCTTCCCAAGGAGTGGCCCAAAAGGTTATCAATTATTGAGAAATAAAGTTGTCTATATTTTTCCTCGGGAGTTAGAGCTTTGTTGGTTTCACTGATAGTTTGTTTTCTAGAAAAAGAGGGAGGTCCTAGCAGAGAATCTGTTTTCTCCCAAACTGGCTTAAAACCAACTGCCTCACACTTGGTACAATTGTCATCTTCAGTTATTTTATTTGCGGTTGATTTTTGTTTGCATGCAGTGCAATGAAAAAACCCCTTTCTCTTGATTATCAGCTGGTTTTCTCTAATAGCATTCAAACAAGGCATAATTTCTACTCCTTGACTTTGCAATACGTTGTAAATGATATCAGTTTGCATGAGCAACGGGGAAAAAGTGTTTAGGAGAAATGCATTTTGGAAACTTTCCAAAAACTTTTTGAACCCATATGCTGCACATCTGTCAGCTGCTTTCCACTCATCGTCAGTATTTTCATGAATATTTGAAAAAAATTGAATAATAAGTTCCCGATATTTTTCTACGGTGTTGACAATTCAAGAAGTAAAACATCATCTAGTGGGAGCAAATGATGGGATCGATTTTTTTTAAGTACTCTTGAATAGCAAATGATCTCTCACTAGAGTGAGACGAGAAAGTGGAAATTTCAGTTAGAGTTGAAAAAAATGCTTTACATTCAGTGATGTCACCCATTCCCTGCGACAAGACTAAGTTAAATCCGTGTGCATAGCAGTGAGTAAACAAAGCCATTGGATACTACTCCTGCACCTTTCTCCGCAACCCTGACAAATGGCCCGACGTCACTGCTGCTCCATCATAAGTCTTGAGCAACGAATTTTGTTCCCAGATTGTACATTTTTACAACACTATCCACATGCTTAAGTAAACCGTTTGCAGTACAATCAGCACTAACGTCTGAAAAACCTATAAACTTCCCTTTTATAACGCCTTCGTCTTTATTTACGTATCTCAATACAGTGGACAGCTGTGACCTGATCCTAACATTCGATGTCTCATCCAACATGATAGAAACAAAATCAGAATTTTCCAATTCCTTTACAATTGCGTCACTAACAACACCACTGATCACACCAATTAGTTCATTTTGTATTTCACTCGATGTTCCTTTAAACACCGTAGACGATTCTAAATGTCCTTGAAGCACTGGATCCTACCTTTTCAAGAGATCTAAAGTTTCAACATAATTTCCTTTGTTCACAGACTCATTCCTTTCGTCATGTCCACGAAATGGAAGTTCTTGTTTGGCTAAAAAGCACGTAACATCAAATAAGCAGTTTAAAATCTCCCGATTCTTCTTGACCTTTTGTTTATGTAAATTATTATTTACTTTGAGTGTGTTGCTCAAGCCTTCGTCAACTCTTTGTTTTCTGAAATTATAGTGGTCCATTACACTTTGAAGATGGTTTTCTGACTTTTCATGCCTTTTTGCAGATTTGGAGATTCCGCTTCAATTGCAAAAACCAGATAAAACCCAAATATTTTGGTTCGAATTTTTTGAAAATAAAAGGCAAGGCCAGCAAAATAATTTTGAGAAATTTTCATTCCTGCTCATCCAAGTATAGTACTCATAGTTTGACACACTTAAGTGCCTAGTATTTGATCTAGTATTATCGGTCATACTACAGGTCAGGTTCACCAACGGAGGACACGGATGGCCACCTTGAATGATAGCCAGCTTCTGCTCACATGCAAGAGCACTAAAAGGCTTTTGTTTTAACTTGACCACTAAATCACCGTTTTCTTCTGCACACACCATTGCACACCGTATTATCACTGATATCCTAAGATAATAACAACCGGCATACACAATGATATATATAAAATAATACCACTGCAGAAGTACTCAAGGGACGCACCAAAACAAATCCAACTGCGTTTCAGATACAACTGCAGAACATCCGTGCTGTCAAACTTGGCTCCCCTATCCTAAGGAGAGCTGCCGAGCATGATAGAGATAAGCTGAATGAGCAGGGAATCGCTGGCCTCAGAGATGACTAGCCTACCTAAATGCTATAGCCGTCTTCAGTGGAGGGGATGGGTGGGGGCGGGGAGCGGAATTGCCGCCGAAACAGATTCTCCAAAACGAGCGAATCCGTGGCTTGATTTAGATCTTTTTACGTCGTTTCTTTGGCATAAAATGGAACAACTGCCATTGTAACCTTACTTTAAATCATTTTCTGACCTTTTCTTTAGTCTTTTTAATATTTTTCATTTTGGATTAGTCATCGGCGAAGCCAGGGATGACGGGACGCCTCGCCACTGAATCTTAGTAAATACACCACAAATTGTGGAAGTAATGACATCAACGCCATACCTACACTTTGGATGAAGCATTAAGTCTTCAGATTAAGTCAAAATATTTTTACCTTAATAGTAAACCTTGGAATTACCTTAACTTCAGACACATCATGGGGAACACACACATCCATCACAGCATAAAAAAAACCAGGATTTATTAAGTGTATAACAGGAAGGTCCTCCAATGAAAAAGTGAAAGATAGCTGCTACTTCTCTGGTTAAGCCACATGACACTTTAGCTAAAGTATTATGTTTATTTTCCTGTAAAATGTTAACTACTATTATGATCTGTATAGTTACTGAAGGGTTAGTGGTTCCAAAGAAAGTATCCTATACTTAATAAATACAGATGCATTTTTAGTGCATTGGCCTATTCTGAGGACGTTTAGGAAATAGTATGAGTTCAGGACATTCACCAAGCTGGGGTTAGTATTATGTTGCACTACAGGACTTTCCCTTAATAATTAGGAGCCCAAAGCTGTGAGAACTCAGATTCCCTGCTAATCCCTCCATTCTCTCTCCTCACTCACTTCACCCCCCGACTGCCCATGGACCCATCCATGCCGGAAAATCCCTACCCTGCCTAATGCTGTCCTTTTCTCCCCACCCCTCCCCCTCTGGCTTCTACCCACAGCACCACCCTCCAGCTCCCATCCCTTCCCCCTCGCTTCCCCTCTTACCCATAACCACCTCGATTTCTGTATATATAAGGATGTAAAAATGATCAATGTATACTCCTGTCCAAAAAAACTTACCATCTAGGAGCCAAAAAATTCCCGAGTTGGCAACGATGTGACAACACGGTCGAACCACGCCTCCTGCCAGGGAAAGCAATAAGCAAACAGAATGGAGCAAAGGCCATCCTCCGCCTAGTTGGGAGGGAGATGATATACAGAGGAAAAATTTTGACCTAGGAAAGGATGAGTTGGGGGAGGCTTCTGTTCACTTGTGTGGGCGAGGATGAAAAGGTGATGGCTCATATCGGTCGCTCCAAGACCTCTCGTTGACGACAACAGCTGGAAGATGTGGAAAGCCCAGCCTTCGTCTTTATCCCTGTTGCTCAGACTGTTTGTTTTGAATAATTATTTCATATGCTTATTTATAAACATTTAAAATATTTGAAGAGTTGACATGTTTTGTTATAGTAAACTTCCTTTTGGTTTCGAAATTCCCATGGTTACTTACAAGCCATGATTGATCCAGTGGTTAGCTACTTAGTTTATTCAGTAGTTGATTCAATTTTATAAATATTCCCTTCATTTAGTTACTTTTCCTGTTAATGGGTAATGAAAGTTCACTAAGTACATTTTGAGAAATGCATTTATGAGTAAATTCAAACTCACATGCTACTAAGTTACATGTGTAAGAGGAATTTGAAGACGCAATTAACTATTCGAAATGTGTTATTCTCCAAGAGAAGAATCCATTGCCTAGACTACGATTTGATTTTTAAACAAATTTTTTAGCGTAGTCAGTATCACACAAATTTCCCATCTCATGCAAACCTCTTTTCCCATGCAAATGATGCCCATCTCTGGTCCCCATCCTCGTATCTCTTTTTATGATTATTTTCTCATCGTATTCTGATAGGTTAAAAAAAAATAATAAAAAAATTAAAAGAGTTAACTTCATTTTTTGCTTTTGGCTCCATAAATTTGCTGTTTCCAGAAGAAAGTTAATGAATATTCACTAAACATATTGCAGGAAGTTCTTTTATGGAAGTCATTTTCACAATTTCTTTGGCAAAGTGCCCAAAATTTGGCGTAAGTGGAAGTAGAAAGCAAAGCAATGATGGCTAAGGAAGCGGGCACAGAGTTCAAACTAATTCTGCAAAGATGAGGCATTTGAGGGAGGTTTTGCTGGTAGACAGAGTCAGTATTGGGAGACAACTCGACCAATCAGTGATGACTAAGAATTCTTGTTCAAATAGCCAAAGTATGAGGTGCTTCCTTCGGAAATAATTGAAGAGAATGTTGCCTATAGGCAAGGAGGTGGACTGAAAGAGTGACAGGAATGATTGCGCCTCATGAAATCTCACTGGCAATACTTATTGTTCTTTAATTCTTAAGTTATTCTTCAGTTCTCGTTAGCTGTTGAATAAGAAATGAAATTATTATTCGTCGATATATTCAGAAGGCTTGGCAAGACTGAAATTAATCATTTATTAGGATGTGAATGATAAATTAATTAATACAAATTCATAATTGTGCCTATTATAAGCTACTGTCTTCTAATTAACTATAAATGTTGTCCTATATGACAAAAAAAAACCTTTATACTATCAAAATGAATTACTTGAGGGCCACATTGCGTGGTTTACACATTCTATTGCCTTCGACGTTAAGTTTGTGTCACATTAAATGAATTAGTCGTTGAAATAAACATATCAAATTAGTAAGTGATGAACTCTAGACTTTCATAAAAATGGGCATTTCACCATAGAATAATTGTATTTTATTAGGAAAAGGGTTGTTGGTATCAAAACTCTTCAAGTGTAATTGCAAGATTTTTGTATCCAATTCAATGTGATTCAACCCCTCTGAGCGACGAAAATCTGCGATACACACCTGGTAAATGGATCACTATTGTTTGTTGGGCGAGGACTTGTTGCCCCCTAAAATTTAAAAGTAAAAGAACAATTTTTATATTTCATTTGATATGATTCAACCTTTTTTAGCTACGACAATAGCCTTTCTGCGACCTAATAATGGGAAGACCAATCACTTACAGCTAAGGTTTCCTGTCTGCCAATGGAGACAAGAAATGGATGTCTGAGTCTTGCTTTAATTCTTGTAGCTTCTGGAAACAAGGAAGATTTTGCCATTTGCCTTTCCGTAGTTCTTCGTTTGCCGAATGACCTTATTTATCGCCATGCTTCCCCACCCAAAAGCATGCGGATAGAGCCCAGATCGGACAGACACAATAGACCTCATCCCCTCAGAAAAATGCACTCACTGGTCAAAATTTTTCGTCAAAAGTGTTCCCTCTCGCCAAGTGAGTTCCGAAGAAGGCTCCTTTTCCCTCCTGTGTGTTTAATGCTTTGCCGTGCAAGGGGGCGTGATTTGGCATTGTTACATTGACACCAACTCGGGACTTAGGAATTTTTCAGCTCCAAGGTTGTGAATGTTTTTTTACCAGAGTATACCTGAAGATGTCTCTGTGATGAATCCTGGGTCATAAGAAATAAATCAATTTAGTGGAACATTAATAATTTATAACTATGCTGCCAGCTATGAAATGTCGAAACTAATATCTATGAAACGTTGAAGCCATTCAAGGAGACACTCCTTACAAAGGTGTCGGACCTCTGGACGGTCAACTGCGGGGTCTACGCTGCTGCCAAAATAATGGCTCACTCCCAAAAGCCCACCTCTTGAGAGGACAAAGCGGCAAATCAGCTTAAACAGTTGGAAGCAAAGATCACGCTGGCGAGACAGCAAGCTTCAAGGATTTAGTGTGTGATGGAATACATCACATCTGGGTGGGCTTTCACACCCAAAGTCTGACGCTTCGTCTGTCGTCAAATCTCCATCACCACCGTCGCCACTGTCCAAGAGGTGGAATGTTTCTGGAAGGATATCTATAAAACGTTGAAGCCATTCAACGGAGACACTCCAGCCATAAATCTCTTTAAAAAGTTCTGTGACCGCCACCTACATGAAATGGATGGACCTCTTTCAGTCACAGAGAGTGACGTGAGGAAGGCCTTCTCGGGCAAGAGGAATTTCTCATCTCCAGGAATGGATGCCGTGAGTAACTTCTGTAGGAAGAAGTTCACTTCCACCCACTAACACCTCGCCAGAATCTTCACATCCTTTCTCTCAGGTTGAGAGGAAATTACACCATGGTGACTGAGGGATGCACA
Organism: Ceriagrion tenellum; assembly: GCA_963169105.1. NCBI lineage: Eukaryota > Metazoa > Arthropoda > Insecta > Odonata > Coenagrionidae > Ceriagrion > Ceriagrion tenellum. The sequence continues at coordinate 13,999,309 of OY720638.1, forward strand.
GTTCTAATACCTAAGAGGGGAGACTTGTCCAATCCTAAGAACAACTGCCCTGTAACCTGCCTCAACACTGTCACCTCCATCTTGAGCGACCTTATCCTCCACCACGTCCAGCCGGTTTGGAAGGAGGTGCACAAGCAGAGGGGCTAAAAGCGTGGAATCGTGGGATGTAAGGACAACCTGCTCATTGAAAGATGCATATGCCAGGATTCCATTCAGCGTAAGTGCTACCTATCAATGGCCTGGGTGGACTACAAGATGGCATTTGACTCCACTTCACATGAGCTCATTATAGCCATGTTGAAGTTGTTGAAAGTCCACCCAGAGGTAGTGTCCTGCATCCAATGCCTGATACCACTCTGGAGAACGTGCTTTGTCCTGACCGCAGGCAAGCGGTCAGTTTTGACAGAGTTGGTAACATACCTCCGTGGCATTTTCCAAGGTGATTGCTTGAGCTCCTTGCTGTTCTGTATTTCCCTCCTATCTCTCTCGCTAAGTCTGCAACAAGGGAAAGGATACATGTGCAGTGTGCCGGGTAACAGGAAGCATAAGGTCACACATTTATTTTATATGGATGACCTGAAGCTCTACGCTTCCAACGCAAAGGACCTTCGCGTGGCCCTGGATAATGTACTGGAGTACAGTGAGGCTTTAGGGATGGAGTTTGGATTGGACAAGTGTGCATCCATCCACCTGGCGAGAGGAAGATTTTCAAAGAACAAGGAAGATGTGCACCTCGTTGACGGGAGTGTCATTTGCCACTCTAAGGGCGATGACAGCTACGAATACCTTGGCGTCCCCCGAAGCCGAATGCAGGAGGTTGCAGCAGTAAAGGAAAGAGTCGCCGCCAAGGACAGACCGACACCCAGAAAAATCTTGAGTTCTTGCAAGGTTCTTGCCATGGACATGATTGTGATTCCCACACTGCTGTACACCGTCGGATGCATGAAATGGAATGCCAAGGAGTTGCAGAGCCTCGAGAGGGGAACGAGGAAGATTATGAACATCTACAGAAGTCTTCATTGGAAATCTTTCGTCGCCAGACTGTATCTCCCTTGCAGTGTAGGTGGTAGAGTTCTGTTGAACCTGGAGTGTCTCCATAACAGAGTTGTCTTGGGCACTGCATGCCAAGTGCTCACAAGCAGAGACCCCCTGCTCAGTCTTGTAAGAGAACACGAAAGTGCCGGAGTAGGGGGCATTTCTCTTCCAGGCGGCCAAGAGGGCAGCGGATGAAACCGGTATGGACTTGACCTAACATCGGATAGAAGAGACGATGACAAGTCCATCTTGTCATTGAAGGCAGATGCCCTGAAGCTCGAAATTGCCACTGTGGTCAAAAGCAACATGCATGATCTTGATTTTGAATGCTAAAGTACCATCATCAGGTGCTAAATGACCTGATTTTTGTGCATCTCGTGTCCACCTCAAATACCATTTAGCACCTGATGATGATGCTTTAGCATTCGAAATCTGGATCGTACATGTTGCTTTTGACCACAGTTGGTTATAAAAGTTATTATAATAAATCCATTTAAAATGGAATTCCACAAAGTGTCCACATATCGTATTTTATTCCTAAAAGTGGGTAAATTGTCAATTGATTTAAGTTAACACTTAATGTATTATATTATATTAACCCTGATGAATTAGGACCTATCACAGTCACTCGAGCGTATACAAAAGGTCTGTGGAAGACATCTCCATATCTGGTATTATATGAATGAATTATGTATAGAGTTTTTTAATTTGAGAGACAGATTTTCCTTAATATTAAGTACACAAACATAAATATATAAACAAGGCACCGGTAACAAATCTTTTGAACAGGGGATGACAGAGGGCATCAGTGCGCTCATTGGCCATCAGTCTTATAGCCCTTTTTTGAATTAAAAAAAATAATTCTGGACTGAGCAGAAGTACCCTAAAACAAAATGCTATACATAATTCGAGCACAAAATTCTCCATGGTACAAGGAAAGTGAGATATCCAAAGACATTGTGGAACGAATATTCCTTAGGAGATAGCAAAAGGAGTTTAGACAGCTACTCAGTGATCTGATGGGCTCTCTCTAGGTGAGCTGACTATCAACTACTATTCCTAGGAATTTGGTAGATGATATCTGTGGGATCAATTTACCTTCAAGATTAACATGAATGTCAATGCTTTTTTAATTTTGTTGGCAAAGTAAATAAACTGAGACTTACCAGTGTTCAGATTTAAAGTGTTTTCCTTATACCAGGAGAGTAATAATTATATGATAATGTCACCAGGAGTACTGTGTAATTATTACTCTCCTGGTGAAAATTATAATTACAAAGTGTAATATTTATTTTCCAATATGGAGAGGTTCCACATAGTTAAGCCTGAAGTGATTACAACCAATATGATGCTGATTCCACAAAGTCATATTACATGACTTTTTGGCAAAAACCGGCTATCTCATGATGAAAACCTATGACTAAGATGTTTGTGATTTTTTCCAATCTTTGGTCATAACCATGCAGATATTAGGAAAAAATGTCCATCTTAAGCATTCATGTTATCTGCTCCTCTCAATTGACTGCAGATTAAGAAAATTAAATTCTCAAACAATTGATTTAAATTTCAGCATAAGTTCTTGTGCACAATTTTAGCTTTGTATACGCTTTCTCCAGTGGATGGAAAATTTGACAACACCATGCTCGCAGACTTGAAAGCATTTGCTAAGGGAAGTATGAAGTTATATTTATTTTAGGATTCTTTATTGAATGAACATATATCTTTTAAGAATGTGTTCCTTAATGAGCATTAATAGTTTTGTGGCCTATACTGTGGGTGGAGTAAACATAAAATCTTCAGATACAGTAATATATCTTGGAATTACCTTAACCTCTGATATATTGTGGGGATTACACATACAGAACATATGTGGCGCAGCATTAGAGAAACTAGGTTTTGTTAAACGTATAATAGGAGGGTCCTTAGATGAAAAAGTCCGAGAGATGCCACTTCGCTCTGGTTAGGCCACACCTCAAATACGCTGTGAGCATTTGGGACCCTGGTCAAATAGATTCAGCCAAAAACATTATTAAATTACTAAGGAAAGCAGCACGCTTCGTTAAAAACTGCTACGAGCGTATTTATAGTGTCTCACAACTTTTAGAGGGATTAAGGTGGGAGTCCCTAGAGACTCTGAGTTTACACGCTAGGCTTAGGTAGCTTGATAAATTCAGAATTGATATTTTTCAGAATGACATAGAGAATATTATCATGACTCCTGAATCATATCATGACATGACATGAATGAAAATTGAGCTCCACTAAATACACTACTATAATATGTGTCACCATTTCATCTCCAAAAAACTTACACCTTTACACGGCTGGTGACCTAACACCCTCTACCACACGCCCATGTGGCGACTCGCAGGGTATTGTGTAGATGTAGATGGCATTGCAAAAGACTGCAACAAACAGGGGAAACAAAAATAAATACTTATTGCAATTAATAAAAAATGTTCAAAAATATGAAACTTTAAATTACAAGATGCCAGGTTTTTGGTACTACTGACTTGCCTATTAATTTTCTACTGTATATGCATGGTTATTTTACCATATAAACAATGTTAAATTACTTAAATGGAGTGTGATCAAAGAATTTTCTCTCAAGATTCTCCAAAAGCTAATAAAATGTGCCCCCAATAACTCATGATTGACAGCTCCAACCATCGTGGGGTAGGTAATATTGAATTTGAGATGAGCCTGGTTCTCAGCTTAGGAAGATAAAAATTCAAGTGACTGCACAATAATCTAATGTAGTATGTGCGAACAATCCCTTAAAACTGCTTACAAAGTGGCATTGATTGATATTCGATGCTTTTGTTTGCTGAATTGTCCATATTATGTATTTACCATATTATCATAATTCTTTCAACTAGTAATAGAAAGGTCCTCAGGTGAAAAGTAAAAGGCTGCTTCACTCTGGTTAGGCCACACCTCGAATACTCTGAGCATTTGGGTCCTAAAGATTTAACAAAAAAAATTAATAAAATACAAATAAAAGCAGCACGCTCATGTAAAAACTGCTATGAGTGATCATATAGTGTCTCACAACTTTGAGAGGGATTAATGTGGGAGCCCCAAGAGACTCAGAGGCTACATGCTAGGCTCAGTTTGCTTGAGAAGTTCAGAATAGGTTTGTTTCAGAGTGACACAATATTATTGTGACAGACAGAACAGATAGGTACAAGAACTTGTCCTTTCCATGCACAATAAGAATAAAAATTGAGCTCCACTAAATACACTCCCATAATACTCATCACCTTTTCACCTCCCAAAACCTTATTCTTTACACCTGTGCCCGGCTGGTGTCCTAATACCCTGTCCCTGCCTCATGCCCATGCGCCGGCTTGCTGGATAGTATGTACATGTATCGTATCTTCCTCACACATAAGCACCTGCCAATATTCATTTTTTAAATTTCTTATGTTCATAATTTATTTATAAAATGATTTAGGAATGGCCTAAGACTTTGCAATGGTATTCAGTAATTACTCTTGGCACTATAATTATCAACATGCTGGGTATTCATGCAATTAATATTTCTCTTTGACATATTGCTATTGTTTTCTTTTTTGACATATTTTGTTTGATAACATTTTCTATAGCGTATCACTATGATAGACTATTATTTTGCACATTTGTCTCTTCCTCAACAAGATAAATAAACAAAAGATAGAAGATGAATACATAGTTGCCTTGTTTATCAGTGTCTCAATTCTAGCATTCATTGTTGCATAGTGTTTGTTTTTTGCCTATTATAATTTTGTACATGGATATTTATAAATTTTTAAGAATTTGTTTCACAGGTTCCAGTGAATCCTCATTTTTATGGTTAATACTGGCTAAAAGTATAAATATATTAGCCTGCCCTGCTTCCTTCTCTGATGACCAGTGTAAAAACACTTGAACTTTGAATTACTGTATTTCTGCCTAGAAGGTTGAAAAAACTACTTCTATTATGTCTATAAGTGTTGTCCTCGAGGAGACTAAGCTTTCCCAACTTTTACCTAAGAGTTAGGAAATAAAGTACTGTGTATAACCTGCTGGAGATATCTATAAAAATCGCATAACGCAGTAAATAATCGCAGTCGTAACGCATTGGAGAGCCGCTCTCCTGAGCTATCTCTTGGTATACTCTCTCACTTATTCACACTTGCACTATAAGAAAAGAAAACATAAGGAAATCTCCAAACTAGAAATTACATCCTGGAATTGAAGAAAATGTTTTCAGTATATTTTCTGCTCGATTTTGAGTACCAAGAAGATCAGTGCAACTGGAAACAGAGAAGATGAATCTAGTGGCTTCCACAGGATGTGTCCTTCACAATATTTCAATGGTGGCTTCTGCTCAGCTGTACATGCCAAATGGGACATATGACAAGAGCAATGATGGGGGTTTACAGCATGTTACTTGGAGAACTGAACAAACTACAGAAGTTTTACAGGCTCTGGAACAAAGTCATGCTCATGACTGTGGTGATGAGTGAAGAAGTGTATGTGCCAAATGCAAAGAATACTTAGTTTCATACCAAGGTAAAGTTCCATGGAATATAAATACCGTATAAACTGTGTATCTCGCATACCCATGTAAGATGCGTGCCTGTCTTTTATAAGTGTGGAAATACAAAAAATTGGCTGCTTTATTCATTCTCTGTAGTAGTACTGTCCATGATTTCAAGTGTTTTTGAGTTAGTATTCCGTAGCCTTTTTAATAGTGATTTTTTCAGCATATAAGCCCTTCCACCATGACAAGGTTGTAGTCCTTGAGAGGAAGATTCGTCTAATGGTGCTTTTGATTCATATTTGATGATTGGCAATGGGCAACAATTGCCATGCCATGGTGCTTTCCATTTAGGAGAATCACCGGCTATGTCAGGTTTTCAGTCGCTGTCCTCTCTGAAGCCACCGTCTTCTGAGGTGATGTGAACGAGAGAAGAATGATTTGCCCCTTTCTTCTCAGCTCTCTGGTGCAGCTAATATATATGAGAGATGGACTGTGCATGTGTGAATAGCCATAGTGAGCTATTAATGAGGGATATATTCCCTGGTTTCTTTTCATTTTTTTGCTTGGAAATCACCAACTCCTGCTGTTGGTGGCTGGATATCACTAGGTATAATTCAACATATTGCGATCAAATGAGGCAAACATCGTTGGTCTTAGATCACATACAATCTGGACAATCATGGTGGTGCTATCAGTTGCAGCTTTCATTTGGGCATTGCATGTGGTAATTGTTCGATTTGGCTGATTATCTAGAGGTAAAAACTATGGAAACAGAAGTGGTAATTCATATAAGGACAGATAAATGCTAGATGGTATTGATACATATTATGGTGTACTTAAGACTGGTAGCTGGTGATGGCATCAGCAATTCTGGAGTCGCATAGTTAAAATGATTGTATTTATTGCTTCCTTCGAGGATCCAAAAAATTTTTAACCCTGTATGTCATGAATGAATAAGGCAGCTTTTATCATGAGTGTTTATTAGGGTTGGCCAAAATTTCCAGATTTTTAATTTTTTTTTTAATTTCATGGGTCTCAAAACTTAAATATTTTCTGTTTTATGCTAATGTAACATTTACGAATTTTGGAGTCAGTCAACCCCTGGATGCCCAGGCCACATGGGTGTCAAACTCAATTTTAAGGGTTGAAATTGGTATTTTTCTTTCTAATCTGATACAAATGTTAACTATCTATATATTTTATCTGTAATAGATATATGTTTCCATCATGGACATTATGGGAGACTAAAACCTTTATAAATTACCATTTATTTTACATAAATAGGGGTTATAAAAACATTGGAAGGTCATTGTTGCATAGGCAACATGCTGGGCTTGTCTATGTGTTCTTTAACTTTCGTGGCTATTCCTTAAATTACTCATTACACTTCTGATTTTCCATCTTGGAGGTAAATATAAAACCTAAATTAAGTTGAATATTACAAATAACTAAATATTTTAATTATTTAAAAAATTTTTCTCACAATATATTCACTGAATAATTGTGCAGGAAAGGCAGTGTAGAGATTTCACGGGAGATTTGTTGGTATCATGATACTTTATCTGTAATTGTCTATAAACAGGTAGGAGAACTGCTTTTATAAATAATTTTTAGTTTCCTTGTTTCATGTGGAGGATGAATAATCTTTCTACCACATCCATTTCCACCCTCAGGTTTGAAAACTATGTAATAGCTTGCATTCCTCGAGGCTATCCCAGAAAGCTCTTATATCTCTACTTTTACTTCAAATTTTTCTTACATCCTCAGGGATGTAGAGTAACGAAATTGGAAGAATCTTTTTGGAATTACTGGAAAGCCTCTGCAGACTTAAAGTGAGGATGTCTAATGACCTCTTCACTTGAATTTATGCTGTCATGAAGGATAGATATGATTTTTCTTAATTCTACCACCACTCATTACTAAATCATACAGTGCCGATGTGTCCAATCAGTCTCCATGATGTCAGAGATGACTACATAATGTCTTCTCATGTGCAAAAAAACCCAAATTATGGTACACAGAGAAAGTCCTAGACAAGTCCCATATTGTGTAAACAGACTTATGTTTCTTGGTGGAACCTAAATGTCGGCAAATATGAGAAAGCTTTATTTAGTCCTCATGCAAAAGCACTTTTTTACTGATCAGAGATTCGACTGCTCTGCAATCATTTTGTGGGTACAGATGAAAGGCTGCAATCTAATATGCATATAAATTCAGAAGGGGAAAGGGCTTAACAAGGTATGCTGAGGTGAGGGATGGAAGGTGGTTGCATTAGGGTTTCCATTACATAACAGTAGAAATCCAAGTATGTCACTAGGGCTGAAGGGGTGAGGGAATATTGAGAAGGGAAAACAATTGGTGAGGTTTGAACAAAGAAATTTGGAATCCACAAATCTTGTCTCAAATTAGTTATTATTCATATCTGGCTGCTATTTCTTATAGAGCTCAAGAAGGATACACTGACTTTTGGAACAAGGTAATAATATGATTAAAGCATTTTATGCCTAAAAGATCAACTGTCAGTTCTCCCTTTTTAATCACAGGCACTATGAGAACAAATAAAAATATGTAATTTCATGCATCCAGATACTGAGTAAATATGGATTGCAATGATAACTTGAAGGGAAATCTAATGCAAATCATCATATGCTGTATGAATCCTCTGTATTAGGTGACATGGGATCAGTTCAGTTCATACAGTTATCACAAGATAGCAAATTCCTGGGTCTTTCATCATTGATGAAACAGCTAGAGCCACAGATGAACCAGCTCCAGATTCTTGGGTGGGAGTCTCTAAGGTGTTTGAAAACTCTTTTTGAGCCGTGGCCAAAAAGCTTGCATTACCTTGAAAATTTCATGTACTGCACAAGGTACATTCTCATATTCATGCCAGGTGGAGTGCTGTTGCCGATTAAGTTCTTGACCTCTTGTAGGGAAGGTAGCTCCCTTCTGTTTTTTATGTACAATATCAACAAAAAACAAGCTTTCCTTCTAGTATATGTACAGTCCTTAAATGTCAATGATACTAGTACTAATAGTCAATGCAATGTCTATCTAGACCCTTAAGGCAACCCAGGGTGTCTAAGAGAGAGAATGCTTGACATCAGAAATATTTGCAGTTTGCGAGGTAGTTAGAAAGTTGAAATTCTTAGGAAATGAAACTGCTACGACTGCTCAAAAAATTACTTCAACTGAGCTATAGTGCCATCATAATCATATTGTTTGGGTATTTACTTCAGTTGTGGTGTTGCCAAGTGTTCTTTGATGAACATATGTTTGGTAGGGTAAATGGTGGAGATGATGGAGAAAATCAAAATTTTAATTCATTGAAGCCCTTTTGGCTTTCTGTCATTGCAATATTTTGGTTACACTTGAAGGAGTGGAGAATATTATTAAAGTTATAATGTGTTGTAATATTAGTTGTTTAATTTAATTTAGTTTTAATATTTATTTACAAGGTAGAAAACACAAAGGATAATGAGTATTTTAGGGAATAGCAGTGAAGGAAAGAAGACTTAAGAAGAAGCAGTGAAGGTGTGGGCATACTGTGTGCCTGTGTGTTGCCTATCTGATAGGTGCTGTCCAGTGTTTTAATAATAATTGTTTATGTATTATTAACGTCAAGAAACTAATTAACTTTCAAAAAAACCATTCAGGAAATTCCAGGGTCCCTACTTATGATACACATCTTAGTGTCATTATGGCTGCATTCATTCTAACAGTGTACATTCTTGTCCTGATATCTTTTAGGGAGAATAAAATTTTCCAACTGCTTCAGGAGATTTCTGAGTCTCCTGGCAGGGATGCTGTGCAATGAGATTTCAAGGTTCTGACAATGTTCACATGTCGCACTCTCAGGTACATAAATGTCTCCAAACTTCTAGTCTCCTTGTTAGACTCCTTACCCTTAACATGACTCTCTTTTAAAAGTATCCCAATTTACGGCATCGAGAGAAAAAAACCTCTCAAAAAATCTTTCTGGACATGCACCTTATGATGAACTAGGAGCTCTAAATTCCTTTTGGCCTATTAAAGTTGCTGACATTTAATTATAAAATGTTAGCCAAAACACTAATACTACCCCAAGTAAAACATGTTACCTGTTGAAAAATTGCAGAAATGTTTAGTGGTAGTGAATTATTTTTATAGTGGTTACAGTACTCCTTAAGTTTCTATGTAATGCGTTACCCCAGGTACCCAAATAAATTCGTGGCTATTTAATACTTTAATAACAGTTTTCTTCATAGTGAAATAAATATCAATGATCCCACTATGAAGAATATCAAAGATTTCCTAGGAGTAGTGCTGGAGTCGGTGTCTAATAGAATAACAGTGGTAAAAGAAAATATGGTGTTGTTGTTTCTGAGCTCTTTAGTGAGTTACCTAAGGAGTTTCTCAATTTAAATGTTATGATACATGTAGAAACTAAGGTTACATTATGGTTGATTATTCAGGACATTTTTCTGTTGAGTCTGAGACCAGTTTCTTTGTTTCTGTAATATTTGGACTTGTATCCCCCAGAAAAGCCAATTGTTTTGGAGGCCATAGTTTTTATGTCCATATTTTTCTTATTTTTCTCAGTATGCGGATGGCAGCAGTGAATCAAATGTCGCAGATGATGCAATCCTTAATGATGAATCCCCTGGCCAATATGGGTGTAGATACATTAGGGCTTATGGGAATGCAGCCACAGGCAATGCTGGGTCCTCCTGTCGGAGTCCCAGCTCTCCGACCAGCTGTGCCTGGTAACCCCTGGATGGATATGTTTTCACCAGGTGCAGGTAGCACCTTCCAGACAATGGTTGGTACCATTTCTTCAGTTGCTCTCTGAGGTATAAGATGTTTGTAAATGGAATTTATGATAAGTAATCATTTTTACTTGTGGCTATTCTAGCTTTGAAAAATGTAGTATTTAATTTCCACCACAAGTATAAAATACTGCATGTCTTACAATGCAGGTATCCATGATCAGTGTAAAGAAATTATAGAAAATGATTTTGTTGGTGTATAAGTATTTTCAAGTGTCAATAGAGGGAGATCCATGATGCAAAGAATTATCTGATACATTTTTATATGTTATGTGGGTAGAGGAAATCTGGTAAACGTTGATGGGATGAAATGGAAAAAATAATTTGACTTGACTGGGATTGGAATCTGGGTCTCCCATTTGCCAGTTAGATGTCTTAGCCAGTTACGCCACCAAGCCATTTTGATTCCAGTCAAATTTAATCAGTGGTTCATGAGAACCCCCATCAAATTTCACCTTGAATTAAGATGGTTTGGTGGTGTAACTGGCTAACACACCTAACCGGAAATCTGGTGATTCAAGCTTTAGTCCTAGTCAAGTCAAATGATTTTTTACACGCTGAATTTCATCCCATTCATGTATATCTTTACACCTGTGTGCATGACTGTGAAAGAAAATGATGAATGCATTGTAACTGTCATGGATTGCAATCTTATTTACTCACGTTTTGGTTTTTATTCAATAGGTTTGCTACGCAAAAATTGCTTCTAATCCTTAACACTATGAAGCAATTTATGATGGCATGTGTTCTCCAAATGAATTGCGATCACAACATCTAAAACTGCTTCTTGACGAGAAGAATTATCGCGTCTGGTAAAATCGGTTGAAAACTTTGACTGCATGTTATCGAATTCACCTCTTATGACACTGTGCCATTTGAGGATTTCTTGGCGAGAATGAGTTCTATTCACATATTAACATTAACAGTTGAGTTTTAACCCTTCAGCTGTGGGGAACGTTCTTGTACGTGTGTACGGGCAACTGTGGGAAAAACGTACTAATACGTTCCACCGTCTCTTCTTACCTGCTCCCTGAGCCCCTTCTTATCCTTATGATTCCATTGCCATGAGCTTCTAACCTTTCTTCCTATTATCCTCTAAATGCGCTCTGGTAGTCTTATCAGAGTGCAATGTGGGTAAAAACGAATGGATTTCCTTGGTGTTTGGTATCAAATTACACAGAAAATTACGAACAAACTTCATATGATACTTATTTTGTTGATTTTCGCCGATGAAAAAAATTGGCCAAATTAACTGATTTTCCACTAATCCGTCCCTTATTGGGTGGGGCCCTTTCCGCGGAACTTCGGGAAAAGGGTCGGGATGGGATTGCAAGGGTCTTCTACCTGCTCCGCCCCTCGCAGTGGAAAAGAGGGTCTGGCCTCCTTCAAATATTTCCAGCACACAGTGGAAGACTTGCGATCTTGCTGCCGCAGCTGAAGGGTTAAATAATTTTTTAATTTTATATGGTACTTCCAAAAACATTGATCCAAGCAAAGTCCCTACTCTCCACCACACTCCTTACATTTGTATAGTGATGTCCAAAAAAAGCTTACCACCTCGGAGCTGAAAAATTTCAAAGTCCCGAGTTAACATCGATGTGACAACACGGTCGAACCATGCCCTGTGGGAAGGCAATAAACCAATGGGACAGAACAATGGCCTTCCTCCCCGCAGTTGGCAAGGGAGAAGATGCACGACTGGAAAATTTCGACTTGCTTAAGGAAATTCTTAATGGTGGGAGGAGGGCCCAGGCTTCTGTTCGCTTAATGTGTGGGTGAGAATGGAAGGGGGATGGCTCGTTTCCAAGGCTCCAAGAGATCCAAACCTCTTGTTGACAATGACTGCTGGAAGATGCAGAAAGCCTGACCCTCTTCTTTATCCCCGTTGCTCATTCCGTTTCTTTTGAATAATTTATTTTGTATGTGTACTGATAAACATTTAAAATATTTGAAGAGTTGACATTTTTGCAATTCCTTCAGGTTCTGAAAGCCCCATGGTTGCTTACATGCCATGATTGATTCTCTGATAAGTTACTTAGTGTTTTCGTGAGTTGATTCAATTTCATAAATTTTCCCTTCATTTAGCTCCTTTTCCCAGCAATGTGTAATGAAAGTTCACGAAATGCATTTACATGTTTATTTAAACTCGCATGTTACACAGTTATACGTGTAAATTAAATTTGAAGATGTGATTAACTACTCAAATTGACCATATTCTCAAAGGGAAAAATAGATTGCCTGGACTAAGATTTGACTTTCAAATAAAAAATAATAAATTTTTTACTGTAGCTGGTATCATAAAAATTTCCTCCTCTGTGTTAGGAACAATGGAACTATGTGTTTTTGATTTTTATCCTGATATTTTTTCCCACAAATAGCTTTACAGCTCCCTCTTCGAAACAGTATTTACTTCAAAGTTGGATTGAAATAACTATACCCAATTATTCTATTGTTAGAATGCTTTTTAACCAACTTCCATCCACTCAACCATAGAATTCAGCAATCACTCAACTTTTGTTTCCCGTTATAAATGACTTGGGATTAAGTATGCTGTTTGCTGGACAGAGACATCTTTTCACCACACAGTGTTAAGACTTGGTCCAACTTCATCTAATCGGTGTATGTTACACTGGAAACTTCTACTTCATAATTAAAACAAAACTTTTGTGGAGAGGTAGAGACTCAATCAAAATGGTTTACCAGGGCAGCTTTGGTTCACTGGGGTTCACCTTGCACGTTTTCAGCCGTGGTCGTTCTAGGAAGATGAGCTTAAGGCAGGGTAAATACATTCGTAAACTTTGTCTTCTCCCAAATTCACCTCACAGAACTCTACAAAGACACAGGAAGAACTTCATTATTCTATGGACATCCTCCTTAAATTGAATGACACTGTTATTGTCTAGATGATTGAGTAAAAATGAAATAGCTGCTGACGTAGGATTATATCAGCTTTCTGCTCTCAGGTCAGCTTTGAATATCATTGACATTCCTTTTGTGATCTTTAAAAAAACAGAATGGCAAAGGAGACCAGCTACTTTGGCCTCTTATTGAAACAGAACATTCCAGTTCAAAGTTTTCAGAAGTGGGAAATATTTCCAAATGGAAATGGTTGGCTAGACCAACCTCAATAATTACTGGTTTTATTTAACCCTTTCAACGCTGAGCCTATATTTGTGTACCCTTCTCCCTGGCTGAACCTATTTTTTTATGTTTTCGGTAAGTTAACTGGCAACAAATTTGACCCCTTTTATTTATTCAATAAAAAATTTAATTTTTTTTTTAAATAAAATTTTTAAAATTGGACTGGAATTCCAGTCCTCAGTCACCCACAAGGGTCTTTTGTGAGCTGTACAGGGTTGCATCATTTCCCCTGCAATTTAAATTTTTAAGATGTCTTGAATATATTTATTTCCCAGTCAAATATAATTCAAATATACTATTGAACGCTTATTGATAGCATCCTACATAATGACCTTATTATAGCATAGCCTATCAGTTAATTAAATATCGATTTAACTGTTTTATTGAATGTTTATTTTCGTTTTTTGTAATTATTTTCTACTTTCTGTTGTGCCGATGGCATGAATGGCGTATTTTTCTCTTACATCCATAAATATATCCGACCAAGGCTTTGCTAGAGTACATAAAAGGTATAAATATTTCCGTATTGACGATTTTTGTAACGAAATGTGCAAAAATTACAGTTATCCTTGTTTAGCATAATTATGGAAGAATAAATATAATGAGAATTCAATATCATAAAGCAATTTAATTTACATAAAATAATTATAAGTCTGTGAAATACATTTTAAATGAATTGAAATACAATACTAAAATGGAAAAATACATAAAAAACTATTTCATCACTTCAAATACAATACCATGAATAGAAAACTATACATAAAAATACATTACATGAATTGAAATTTAATACATAAAATGAAGATAAAAAATACACACGCTGTCAATTATAAAATGCAATTTTATTTCACAGAAAGACATTTATGTTCTAATATTTCTGTGATAATTCACAAAACAGGGGTGGAGGCAGAGATGGTCCTCACAGGCAGGGCAAAAAAAACTTGTCTCCCTCCGCAAACCCTGTTTCGTGCACTCCCGACACCTTCTTTGCACTGTCCTCTTTCTTTTTCCTTTGTCGTCAACAGGATTTGTCTGCGGAAAATGCTTAGATAAGCCTAAGCCTCTGGAGGGGAGGGAAGGAGAAGGTCGAGTAAAGACAGGTTGTAACATAGATTTGATTACCGAGAGCCGAAAGTCATAGAGAGAAATTTTGGGGTGCGTTTTTTTGTAAAGAAAAAAGCTATTTAATAGAAGGAGGTGGAAGATGTGAATGCCCACCTTTTTGTACCACTTGAGCGTTTTCCGCTCAATCGGGTAATCAGCCATCATCTGATCAGCATGATCGATGCCACCCATTGCCTCATTGTATTTCACCACTGCCTCAGGCTTGGGGATGGGTTCCCCTCCCCTTCGGCAGGGAACATCGACCATATCACCAGTAAACTGGGAGCTAATCATCAGTACATCTCTCTTGTCCTTCCACTTCAAGACGCACACACCATCTTCAGTGAAGGCATTCAAAACTTCCCCCTTTTTTAATTTGGAAGAAATGACTTGGGGAGGATTACCCTTCCGGTTACTTCTCAGAGTACCGGTACAATAAGTCTTCCGCTCTAGTAGTTGGTGGGCCAAGCTGACACTGTTGTAGTAATTATCCATGTATAATGAATGGCCGGAATCTAACCGACCTTCCATCAGTTTACTAACAACAGTGTCAACATGTCCTCTGCCTCCTACATCAGCATCTCTAGACCCAGTGTACACGATGAATCTGAGAACTAAACCGGAAGTTTCGGTGAGCATATAAATTTTAATACCATATTTATGTTTCTTCCCCTTGAGAAACATTCGAAAAACTAATCTGCCCCTCCAGAGAAGCATAGACTCATCTATGCAAAGTTGCCGCGTTTTGGTCACTGTTCTGTCCATGGAGCTGTGGAAAAGGTCAATAAGGGGGCGTATCTTAAATAGTCTGTCAGTAGGCTGAGGCTGACGAGGTTCTGGGTTTTTTGCAAAGTGTAAACATTGCAAAATACCCGAGAACCTGTCACGACTCATGCAGCCCCGAAAGCAGGGAAAGTTAAATAGAAAGTCAGTGCTCCAGAAATCGGATATCCTGCTCACAGGAATAGTTCCCATGTGAAACAGGATTCCGAGGAAGACCAGCAGTTCTTCTTTGGTCAACGGTTTCCATTTAACTATCCTCGCTTTCGGGGCTACATTCTGTGCCTTCAGCTGTTCAGCGAACCTGTTCGTTTCAGTAACAGTCAAGTTTAGGATGTCGTCAGTCAAAAGAAGGTCAAAATAATGTCGGGGCTCGTCTCCTTGAGGGGGAACAGTCAGTCCAGGGGTCTTTGTAAAGGGAAGGGGGGGAGCCATCGGTCTCTCTGAGGTCCAAGAGTAGGATTCTTTTGTCCGTCTGGCAGTGGTCATTTGCAAAGAAGGGCCAGGGATGCAGATCTCTGGGGTTGACTCTAAATCATCTTGTGAGGGATCCCCTTCCTCATCGGATTCCTCATCGCCACTCTCCCCCCACTCAGTCTCTCCAGAGAAATCACTCCCGTCGCTATCTCTTCCACTTTCATCTTCTTCCTCGATGAGTCTCTGGAGTTCTGCGACATTTTTTATAACCCTGGAGTCTTCCACCCTCCGGGTTTTTTGTGGAGGAAGGCCAAGCGGAACTTCCTGGGACTCTTGAGGAGATAGCGACGGGGGAATTTCTCGCGAGGTAGAGGGTTGAGGGCTTTCCACCATCCTCGGCTGCTCCACAGCCCCTTTTCTTCCACCACGAGTTTTGACCATTCTAAAGAAAAGTCATGAGTTAGAAAAAAAATGTTAACTTTATGGATTTTATCTTCAAATTTTAGAATTCGGCCATTTGTTATACCTGATATGATCCTAAGATCTCTGTCTGTGCTCAACTCCTTCCTTCTAGTGACTCCTAATATTGTGTCAGAGAAAGAAATTCAACAATTAGCATTATGGAAAGAACATTTGCACCACTGTTTAAACCTTAAGTGTATGAATAAAATGATACTTCCTTACCAAACCGATACTCAATAGAAGACAAAATGAAAGTTAACATGATATCTTGTTAAAAAATTATTACTAAAGCTTGAGAGATTAAACATTTTATGGTAATAATACTACAGCCTAATAACACTGAGATAATCCGCTAGAGTTTGAAACTATCATTTCTATGCCCTTTCATTCATTGAGTCTTTGACAAATAACCAATTTCACTTATAATATGTCCAACTTTGGGATAATGAATTATGTATGCCAACGATATAATTAAATATTTTACACCATTTTGTTTGTGGTTTCTAAATGCAAATTAAACTTAACCATTTCCCGTTGAGCGTCATCTATAGACAACATGGAGATACCCTCTCAAACAAATGAATGTCGGCTTTATATCATCATGCCAATATTTAAATAAATAATTGCTTTAAAGTCCAATATATATAACATCTGAAATGATTAACTTGTGTTTTGATAAACTTTTGCAAAATGTATGCGACGCTGTCTCCTTGGTAAAAGCGGATATTGAGGAGAAAAAATTCTAGAGTAAATAGGTTGAAATTAGGGTTAGAACTTCGTTTAAAATGAAATGCTCAGTTTCAAACAAGAAATACATTAAAAAGAGCATATTTTCTACTGCACAACAAATGTTGGTTCTGAAAAATTGCTGCGAATATAATCAGTTGCCCGTAACCACATACCGTGAGAGGGCCCAGTAATGATGGAAAAGGTCGAGACGGGTACCAAAGAAAGTGTCCCCTTGAGAGGGGGAGACATATCGGAGAGGATTGCCGATTTCAAAGTACTCTGTTCAGGACCGCATAAAAATATCAAAAGGCTCAGACTACTGAAGATATTTCCATGTAAATATCGCTGGCGTGAAAGGGTTGGGATTTCACAAGTGGCCAAGTTATCGGATGGCATTGACCATAGGCTGTAGATCTGCGAAGGGAAAAATTCCACAGCTGGTCGGACTTCCGTGCACACCATCTTTCTGTTTCTTACAATGAACCCCCTCCCTGTGGAAAGTTCCCACTTCCACCCATTCCTGCCAAGTGTTGTTTTGCCCACCGCCTACATTCATTTTATTTTTCACAATTGAGAAAACCCCACTCCACTACCCTCCAGCTTGTCGGTGTTTTTGACGGTCCCTTTACCCTTATTCCCTCCCCTAATCCTAGTCCTTTTCACACAGCAATAAAACCTGCCCGCCTCTGTGACCACCCAACCCAGGCATTTACTGCCTCTGTGCCCGCCAACTCGAGGATTTGCCGTTACAAGTGGCAGAACACAGGCCAGCAGCTGTGAATAAAATGAAAACCAAATATTTTTTCCTCTAAAATATGTTAAATATATGAGAATAACTGACACGCTTGTCTTCCACTATTGTCATCTGTTCCATGCTTCATGCTAAATGGATTCCTTTTTATAGAATTATTGGTATATTTCGTACAGACACAAATATATACATCCACATAATTCATATACGATAATTACAATTAAAGTACATAAACTTTGTCAAAATAACGCTTCTACATTTACATGATACATATATTATACTTGCAAATGATTTACTTAGCATTCCTATTTACAGACCCTGTTAATCGAATTCACTTTAAAAATTTGTTATTTGCTGCTAATATAAATGGCAGTTGAGGACCCTGAGATGAATTAAAAACGTAAAAACAGTTGTTATTCACTGACATTCTTTTACAATCCCTATTGCATTTTTATAGCTGGAGTTTTATTGCATACGGTGTAAGAGTAAGATAATCTAATAGAATTTTCTTCATCACAATTAAAAATAGATATTTGCGCTATTTTTTCGCATTTGTCACAATATACAAAACTGTGGTGTAAAAACAAAATAACGATAGCCAGCAAAAAAAAACAGGAATATGCTCCACTAAACAGATGAAATACATTTAAATTTAACCAGCACAAAAATATACGGAATTGTTTTTGGAAGGAATTGAAGATGGTACAGTGATGATGCATAGGAAAAACTGGAAACATTATAAAAAATGTACTCTACGAAATATTTTCAAAATTAAAAAAATAGAAACAAATTACATGACTAAAATATGCATATAAAAAATGCGACGTGATAAATCAATGACAATTACATTATTCCATTTTCCGTTGCGTCAAAAAGAAAAAAATGCTAAGGGAATTAGAAAATATCAACAAAGTAACGAAAACAAGGGAATAATTATAACTATAAAATAAAATAAAAATACAGTTTGCTTATATTATCGATATTCATGTATAATTAAGAAAAATATGCTAACTACCAAATGAAAAATTAAAAAGTATGCACAGAAAAGCATTTGCGGCATACCTAAAATTTATGATTTTTATTCCAAGATAATAAACAAAATTGTCACTGAAAAAATGTAAAACATTAAAAGTACTCACCAGCACAGGATAGGATCAGGAAGGAATATTAATGGAAAGAGATGACGTTATTGCAAGTAGAACTGAAAAAAGGACAAGGTAATCAATTTTACGAAATAGAACCTAAATTTTAAAAATACAAAAAATTTATTTGCCTACAGCATATGTACTAATTAAAGGCGATAACATTAGTCCGTTTTTACCCTGTGCCGTAAAGATACAAGAACGCAGTAAAGGAAACAGGAATTATCAGATAAGAAACAAAAAAAAGTGAGGAATGGTGATTAACTTAACTATCTATTTAAAAAAATTTATGTATATATATTACCGAATTAAAAAAATAATATTGGCTAAAACTATTATTATTTAAAAATAAATGAAATATATTTTAATTGTCAATTGAAATATTAAAAATAATGCAAACAACATAAACATATATCGAAAAAAGTGAAAAATGGCAAGATTTACTCACCTCGAGAAAAAAGGTTCGGAAGCCGCAAAAACACCCGGGCGAGAAGAACTGACCTTCCCCAACCGAAGAGCAGTCACTTACTGATGACTGCAAGGCAGCGGAAGCTTCCCCGAGTGACTACGACGCAGTGGTACCGTTATATAGGGAAAGGAGCGCTGAACTGGAATTCCAGTCGTGCCGCCATTGGCAAGGGTGCCTCAAGACTGGAATTCCAGTACTGCCGCGCTGAATGGGTTAAACAAGTCGGGATTATTCAGTTGTCATACCTATCCAACAATACATGATTTTTTGTTGCTTAACTTTGTTTTTAATGGAGTTACAATGTCTCAATTTTATTTCTCACGAAAATCATTGAAATCGACCAAACACAACCTTCACACTTAATCCCTACTGTTAAAAATGACTCGATGTCACTTATTTGACTCTGAAGTGCCGTAAATACTGCCTTCACACTCAATTAGTGAGTTCTGCCTTCACTCCATCATCCAAAATCAAATGTGTTGAGGCAACATCTTTTTGACTCCAAAAATACATTTCTGGGAGAGCAATAAACATTACGCGCAAAAGAAAGTCCTCCCCACAATCCTGGATTGGGGAAATACTCTCTTCTGAAAGTGACCTAAACAGGGCTGCGGTTTCTTTCTCAGCTGTGGGTGGGCATGTCAGAGTAGTGTTATTTTTTAAACTATTTTTATTCACTCAGGTGTTTTGGACTTCTGTATGATTATTATTGAGGGGGAAAAGGAGGCAGATCTGCTAAGTTAGACAGTGTCAAGATGCCTCATTCGCAACAGCTTGAAGGCACTGAGAGGATATGTCTGTTCGAGGTGATAGAATACTGCTTTCTCTAACACCATTTTGCCCATCTTTGGTCTCCATTGTCGTATATCTTTCTGTGATAATTTTCCCATCATATTCATAAACGTTAAAAAGTATTTATGAGCTGATCTAATATGTATTGCATTTTATTTTGATATCTGAAATACCTCCACCGCACCACCAAAAGCACTAACGAAAGCGCTCTGAAAATGGATAATGTAGATCAGGCTGACATCTATGTGGAAAACCTTTCATCTGAGGATTCCTACAAGTTGAACATTGGCGTAATCCTAATCCATTCCAATTTTCCATATGACTAAAACTGTCATGTTTTGTTTATGAAATGCTGCTTGAGTTTGTAGGGGACGCAATCATAAAAATTACTCGACTCCTGCATTTCATGTTCTCCTCTGGAACCTTCGGTAGACTGTGCTAATGCCGCCCTTTGTTACCTTGGCATTGATGCAGGAAACCCTAAAGAAAATGCTGGAAATTTTATTTGCTATTTTTTAAAGTATATCTCCGTAAAAATATTCTTATTAGGACTCTACCGTGACTCATAATATGTCAACATAAAATGGGAAGTATTATGTTTTCCTAGGAAAATGGCTAGGATGTGACAAAGGCTCTACACAATGCAGATCATAATGAGGAATGTAGAAGACTGTTATAGAGGTGTATAGCATATTTTTCCCATCTCTGCTTGTCTAAGAATTCCACTTAGGTTGGCCAGAGGCAATACTGAGAATTCACAGCCTCCGTACCCCAAGGGAGCCCTCGCTTCCACGAACCTTGGGTGAAAGAGGGCGACTGACCCCTAGACTGCTCCCCCTCTCCAATCTTAAAGCAGTGTTGCTGCCTCCATCCCTTCCAATTCTCACGTAGGCCTAGCTGGTAAGACAAGCGAAGGTGGCTAAGAGGCTTTCTTTCATTTTGGTGTGTTTACAGTTCACTCACTCAAGTTGGTGAATGTGTGATTACAACCAGTGCGGGCTTTCCACCACCTGACGAGTGGTCATGTGTGTTCATTCTACGTTTAATCAGCAAAGGGTACCCGTTGAAATTCAGTGAGGGGGGGATAAAAAATGGAACATGACTTGGAGAATACAACCAATGCCGCAAGCGTGAAGCAACTCAGGAGACCGCAATTTGTGAGACAGAGATGTTTATATCACTTACTCATATATTAAATATATGTATGAATCAAAGTCACAATCTTCAAAATCCATTCATTTTTCTAAAGTACTCTTCACTTTTTTTCCCATTCATCCACATTTGTGGATGCTCTCCTTTTCCATTTCCTGTTTAATTATAATGGTAATAAAAAAATGAATCAATTTCAGCTGAATTGGCTCATTGCCTAATTGGGTATTGGCTAATTGGGTCGTGGGAATTAGGTCGTATCCTGAAAGGTAGTCAACACGCCAAAAAATTTCGTCCTGGCGATCGTGAAATACGGAGCACGTCAATTGATGTGATGAAAATTTTTGCTAAAAGTGTTGCAAATATTACATTTAATATGTTTATACGTATGTAAGGACAAGTTATAAACACAACATGGAGAAAAAACCTAAGAAAAATTCTATCCAATTCTGATGACTTCCATTGAAATATGACCCACATTGAATGTGTTAATGGGCTGTTTACCTTGATAGTTTAGTTTCTTCCCTGTATACAATAAGTGTGCATTTTGTTTGTTATAATGCTGTGGTTTTTTTACTGAGGTGAACTTGGTATAAGTCTCATGTATTGAAATATGTTAAGACAATTTTTGACCAGCTTGTACTCACTGTTGTTCATATTGTTATTTTTTTCAGAGCATGATGGGTGGCGATGCAAGCATCCACTCATACTGTTCTAGTACTTTGATGTCCATGTCTACTGGTCCTGATGGTCGCCCTATGGTGAGTGTATTTCTGTTGAAATAATTATTTTTCTGTAATGCCAAATATTCTAACTTCTGACTTTGATTTATTTTGCATTTCTCATTTTAGTATTGTTTTGGTATTTAGTGTGTTATACCTCAAATCTTCAATCCAAAGTCCAATTGTGGATTTAACTATCTTTCTGTGAGTAACCTCTATGAGCATCGCAAACATCATACAAATTTCTGAATGATGCTGGTCAATCAAAGTGAATCTGATGAACAGGGACTGCTTCACTGTAGTGGTCCTCAATTTTTAAATCAGAAGCAGGCATGGCACTATTTTGTGCATGCATTGTTTCATGTGTTGCCAAAGTTGATTTGCTTGTTAGTGAATGGAGGATAACTGGCATTGTTGGACAGATCTGATTGAAACGCTTGAATTCATTTGTTGGCAAATCCTGCTGAGGGTCTCTTTGGCAGCTTTGATTTCTTTTACTTCAATGCCTTCTGAGCTTCAATGGTTTTTATATGATTTCCTCTTAAATGTAACTCCTTGCTTGATCATTGTTTCAGCCATCATGCAGCAGAGTCCACGAGTAGCTTTCTAGAGTCTTTACCTTGCTCTGATGATAGGAAATAAATCTTCTAGTTTTCTTTTTCATGAATGAGAAATGGAGAAAGAAAAAAAGAGAAAGCCTTTATATTTAATTACCCGTATTTTGTATGAGACCCCTCAGCAGATACCAACAAGAGGAACTATTGAAATTATGTCCAATTGATGTTTTTAGCTAGCAGTGCAAGGGTCCAAAAATTACTCCTATATTCTTTATTCTTTTTATTGCTGAGCATTTCCTCCGGAAAATCACGGCAATGCTCAACAGTGTTGGTCGTAAACATTTTCTCTGCTCACTTGGATTTCTGAGGCATAAAATGCCTGTGTACTCATTTAAAAAAAAAGTAATCTTTTTGATTTCTTTGGGACTCTCTGTCTTCTGTGCGAATGGACTTCATTGGTTAAAAGTTGAGCCATTATTATGGGTGGCATAATCTGGTGAGAGATTTGCTAACATCTTCATTTAGCAATAATTGTCATTGAATTGAAGTAATTATTGAATCTTGATATTTTCCCACCACTTTTGCATTATGCATACTATATGTACTGGTGTGTAGTCTGGCCACATGTATAACGTGGCCTCAAATTTTCTAATGACATTTTATTTCTTCAAATGCCTTTTGTTCAATTTGATGCAAGTTCTTTTCTGTATTCAGGAATATGGAATGCTCGGGAACCCTGGGCATATGTTGAGATCATTATTTTACCTTTTGATATCTTGAAGCTCCCAATCAATGTGTAATGTATGATCTTAGTTTTTGACTTTTTATCCTGTACCTATACTTATTCTCTGGAATGTGAGATGCTTAAGACTTCCAAGAGGCTCCCTAGTTTTGCCCATGAAATCTGAAAATAAAAAAGTAACTTTTCTCTTCTATCATTTGATAATGTTTACTATGATACGAAGTGATCTTCTGCCAAATACTGAGACAAATATGCTGGTATGACTTCATCTGAAATGCCATTGTGCTTATTTTTTTATCACTTTATTGTGTAATTCATATCATACTGATTACAAAAACTTTTCTACAGTTGCTTATACATATTGATTCAATTGATCGTAATCACTGATGCTCATGAAAAAGAGTGCAACTCATAAATCCGAAGTAAAATTGACACCAGTTTTAACAATAGGTATTTGGCTTCTTATTAACCTGCACTGCATCACAGAAAGGCTGTTGTCTTCAGGCAAAATCTTCCTTCATATTAATTGTACATGATGGAGGTTGGTTTCATAGGCTTCCATGGGTAAAACAGTGCACCATATAAGCCTTGAGAGTTGGAACAATGGTTGCATTACACATAATATGCTTTCCTCTTCTGACATGCATATGACTTTGATGAAGTCAAAGATGAGTTAATTACATGTTTATGAAGCATTTTTGTTTCAGAAAGTCTGATTATACTCAAGTAAATATGGTAGTTACACATTTGAGAACAAAGTCAGTTGTATTCCTAGGGCTTGGGGTCTGCAGAGATTAAAAGTCATGAATATTCTCTTTTTCAGTACTTCAAAAAGTGTGTCAATGTCTGTCAGCTTTATAACTATATCTCAGATAGAGAAATGTATTGTGTGTCAAATGAGATTAATATATGTTTTACACTTACTTCAATGTAAACTACTTCATTAAGGTTGATTTGTCACATTTTTTGTGTATTGTTTTATTAAATGGCTTCAATGGTCATAAAAACAGTAGGAGTAGAACAGTTTAGCTTGCCCAACAGAGCAGACGTCTGTTGCATGAAGTAGCATATGACTAACATATCAATGGTAACTTGTCAATAGGCCACTATGACAATGTACAGTCAAATGGAAAATGACTGCACAATAATATTAAAAAACATTTTCATTGCATTATCCCATGGATTATGGATATGCATGCATGTTACGTTACATATGTGTTTCCTGGAAGTAGCGGTGGGTCCCATCTTTTTGCACTTATGGGCAACGGGACCCACTCCAATGTACTTATTTGCTGCCTTTCCTGCACTATGTCAGCTCTGGAGAATGACACCTTATTTGTTGATATTCCATAATCATGGGCACATTTTTCCAAAACAATGCCCCAGAAATTTGTGATATCATCACAGGTCTTCGGTCTACTGGCATTAAGGTTTTCTCAGAAATTCAGCAGTTAGAGATGAGATTTAGAAAAGGAATATCCATAGTCTTTTCCTTAGCAAGGGTCTTGAAGGAACACATTCTTCCCTATCGTTTTTCATTTTTGTCCCAGTAAACAATCCCACTAAGTTAAAACGTTTTTGGGTTAGCTGAGATATGGGTTTGAGCGTCAGAGCCACTCCTAGAAACCACCGTGACCTTTTTTAGCATTCCTATGCAGATTGTCTGAAGTTGAATGTTTCTCATGTTGGGGAGTTGTTCACTCCCTTCACAGGAATTCTTCCTGGAGCATTGTTGTCCTGCACTTAGGGATTCTTTCTGTGGGCGCTGCCTCCCCACACCTTATAGAAATTTGTCTAAAAACTTCCTTTTCCTTTCAAAAGCTGAAGGTTTTCAAATAGTGAGGAGTACCATTATGGGAATTGTCTGCTGGTGTGTGGACATATTCGTGAAAGTTTTGAGCCCTGTTGCCACTTGCCTGTTGCCACTCTTCGGCCAGTTGTATGCTATAGTTTGGCCTGTGAAATTTTGCTCTGAGTGATTTGATATCAAAATGATCAATGAGTAAAAAAGTTGTCTAAAATTTATTAATCATCTGAGATAGTTTAGAGGCTTTGGTATAGTTTGTGGAAAATAATTTGACATAGCATTGAAACGTATT
Source organism: Ceriagrion tenellum (assembly GCA_963169105.1). NCBI lineage: Eukaryota > Metazoa > Arthropoda > Insecta > Odonata > Coenagrionidae > Ceriagrion > Ceriagrion tenellum. Next base: position 14,024,715 of record OY720638.1, read on the forward strand.
TTCCCATTTCACCAATGCATATCGGAGTAAAAATTGTGTAAAATAAAAATTATTGGTAAAAACTTAAGTGTTAAATTAATTGTGTGTTGTTGCATATCATGATAAAAAACCCCTCCTAAAACCTTTCTATTTGGATTTCTCCTAAGTTTCATTAGTGTTTAAAATATTGTGTATGGCACAGACTGACTTACGTTTTTCATCAGTATGCCTTTTTTCATTAGCATTTGTTTTTACATCCAGATGCTTGCAGTTTTTCATTGGCTGAAAAAATTGCAAAAAATCTTAAAAAAAAGGAACTCCTATTGTAGGAGTGGATGGGGGTGTAGCTATCTCAACTTGAATGCCATATCTAATGCCACAAAGCAAGTCTTGCACATTTGCAAATGAACATTTGCAACAGTAATCTCTTCTCTAATCTTATGTAATTGTTGTGTATTTCTTGGACAGGGTTTTATTGGCTTGTGCATCTATGTCTCTACCTTGGTTACAAATAAGAAACTACTTTATTACAAATCTTGTTACCTTTCTTTTATTGCTCCTTTTTTATTTTTGGTTTATTATTTTTACCAATATCAAGTCTGACATTGATGTATGCCTTCAGAGTCATGATGAGCCATTTTTGGGCTCAGATTTTTAGTTTCCACTCTGAACCTGATCATAAGGAGAAATACCACTGCTCGCCTACCTTGACATAGAATGTGATTGATTCTCTACTCACTGCTGTCAAAGCCAACTCAAATCATTGATTTTTATGAGATTTGGTTAAACTTAATCTTCTGAGTGTGTCTCTCTGGCACAAATATTGTGTCCCTAGACTGCCGAGCATGTTCGTTTGGCACATTGATGGACATTTAAAAAACCTTGGTCATTTAAAAAACCCCGGCCAGCAAGGCTTATGACTACAGAAAAACTCAGGAAGGTAAAGGTTAATGATAAAATAAGGGAGTTACATGATCAATGGAAATACATATTATTGTTTTTAGGTGTACCAAGCCACATCTTCCACTAGATCTGGACCTGGTGGAGTTCGAGAAGTGCAGAAGTCAGTTTGTGATAGCATGACAGGGACAAAAAAGATGCAGATTGGAAGACACATTGGCAACAGAGGTCACGTAATTGAGAAAGAACAAAATTACCTCTCTGGGGAGAGAGAGGAAAGGGAGGACTTCATAAATATTGAAGAAGGTAAGAGGGTGATGGCCTACAAGTTGGTGTTTAGAGATAAAGAGATTGTTGATATTCATATTGTTGATTGGTTTAAATATTTTATAGGTTAATATTTTGTATAGGATTTATATATTTAGTAAGTATGTTTCAGGAAGAATATAAGAATAATCAGAGTATTGTATCGTTTCGTAAAAGTTGAATGTGCTTATTTCATCAGTCCTTTGATACTTCTTTTTCAAACTTGTTAAATGAGTATCTCAGGGTGTCATAATTTCTATCTACTTAGTTGGGCCTCCTGATAAAAAATTAGTCTGTGTTCTCATTTATTTTGTTTAGAATGACATGCAGTTTCACCTTCTTGTATTTCTTATTTTTGCCTTTGAATAAATCATCTTATTGTTAGTAATGGTCTATGGTGACATCAAGAATGCATAAAATTTTCCTAGCAAGCATAACTGGTGGAAGGTGTTCTAATTTCAAATCATGGAAGGTCTGCTTCTCTTGGGTTTTGCTCAGAAAATATTTCAGCTTTCGTTTATCAGCTATGCACAACACCATAGTTATTATACATAATTCCGATCATACCGTATAATCTACCTTGGGTTTGAGTATGAGTCATGACTTGGAAGGCGGTCATTTTGTGTGGAAGACAAATGAAGACTGCTCACCATGCCGTTATCAGATCAGAGAATCATCCTGGAAATTCAATGAGAGGTTGAGGACTAATGCTGGGGGTAAACACTACTGACCGTATTCATAGATTTCAGCTAAAAGGCACTAGTAGGCGACTAACTTTGTCAGCTACTAGGAGCACTTAGTCGCATACTAAAAAATGGTATTCATAGATCCTTTCCAGTGAGCTACTAGGAGCTACTAACCTAGTATGCTACTATCGCCACTATCGTAGTGGAGTACATAATTGTCGGTAGCGACTGCCCTAGAAACAATGAAGCAATGCTTAGCAATACTACCACTGGCTTCATTGTACGTGAATTCATATGTCATACATCAATATTACTACAATGAGGCCATCGTTAAATACTCTAATTTCCCCATATTTCATTATTACCATCATAATTCCAACAAATCTTCCATAAACTTTATTTTTTGCCACACGTAGTAATACACCACAAACTTGCACAGATGGTTCATAAAATCATTTGGACACACTGGAGCTTCACCACATCAGAGTTGAAATAACTCCATCCAATCGCACCAAATTAGGTATCAATTATATTCAAACAAACACAGGACCTGCTAACTCTAGAACTTAGGTCATTAATATAGATAATGAATGAAAGAGGGCTGATCACACTTCCCTGAGGAACACTGGATGTGACTTCGACCATATCAGAGCTAAAACCATCAATAACTACTTGTTGTTTTCGATCACTAAGAAAGTCACTTATCGAATTCACGATTTTTCTATTATTCTATATTATCCAATTGACCCTGTATATTTCAGTTAAAAGGCTAGGAAATGCCTTTTTTGAAGGAAACGTATCGTTTGAAATACCTTCAATAATATTTCGCAGTTGATGAAAGTCAATTTTAGAACTTTACTCGACTTAATTTGAAATTCCCTCTTTTTTGTATGCGTTCTACAATGTTGACATTAGCGGCGATTTGCGAGAACTATTTACTTGCGAGTACTGAAAGCTGTTAGTCGTGATCACAACTTCTTAACTAATGAAGTAGAACGCGTAAAATACTTCTAATGAATAATTAAATATTAAAAATGCATTAAAATTTGAACACAAGTAACATCTTATTTCAAAACTAGTATTCGTAAATGAAACGAATTTCCACGACAACAGCAGCGAAGAACTTCCAATGCTACTTTCAAGTAAAAGGCTTACCAAAGTTTGGAGATGGGGTTGCGGCGACTATCTGACTGCTAATTTAAATAATTCCAGAGGGAATATGGATCCTTTGTGACGATGAGTTAGGTATTTGCAATACACAAAATTATAGAAAAGAAATAGAATTTACCAAGCGTCCGAAGATAGTGCTGGACGAGAAATCTTCGGTAGTGGACTTTAAAGCTGTTAATAATTCCCTTGTCCAGCGGTTGCATCTTACCGGTGCTATTTGAACACAGGAAAAGTACTTTGACGTTTGCTACCACTAGTCTACTTATTTTATGAACTGGGGCATTGTCTACAAGAAGTAGTACATGACGATTTTCACATGCTCTCTTCCTCTGCAAGAAGATAAGTTGCTTCTGAAAAATTTCCGTTGTCATCCATGCTTTTTTATTATGTTCATATGTCACTGGCAAATTTTTCACATGCTTGAAGCAACGTGGAGCCCTGGATTTTGCAATAACAAGTGGTTTTAATTTTTCTGAGCCATCTTGATTGCAGATCAGTGATACACTTATCCTAGCCTTACTTTTTTGCCCTCCGTGGCATTTCTCACCAGGGGTCGTGAGGGTGGAGTCAGGTAATGCCTCAAAAAATAGTCCTGTTTCATCCAGGTTGTGCCTGTCCCGAGGGAAATATTTAGACACAATTTCGTCGTGCATTTCATGCCACTGCTCAACATCTTCTGTGTTCACATGCCCTTTTTCTCCACAGATTTTAAGTGAAGTGATTCCATGTCTTCTCTTGAATTTTTCTAGCCACCCATTTGAGCATTTAAAGTTGTCGCACTTTAGTTTAAGAGCCATATCCTTAGCCTTCTCCTTCAGAATTCGCCCACTTATAGGCAAGTTGCACTCACGACACTTCAAAAAAAAATTATACAGCTGCAAATCAAGTTGTTCAAATTTCGACGATGAAACGTACTTAGTTTTCGACGATGCTATTGTGTGACTCAAAATTTTTTCGCTAGAATTCACGATTGTTGTTAATGTCGATAATGAAATGCCATACTTTGAGCAATTTCTGTTTTTGTCTGCGCGCAGTCACGCACTTCCTTGATTATCGACCTTTTGGTGACCAAACTCATGGACTTCCTCATTTTTTTGGCCAGCGATGTTTTATCCATTGTTTTACTTATAGGCACATGGGATATCACAACACAGCCCACCCCGTGTTGAGAGTGATTCTGACTGAATGCGTGCGACTTCTGCTCGCTTGGAGACCAAAATTTTTTCACTCGCTCACACATTACAATGTTATTTTCTACCTTCAAAGGATTCTGGCAACCAAGTTATAGGTGCAAGCCACTCTTGGATGACATAGGAACTGATATCAAGGGAAGGAAGAAACTCAAACCAGCTATTGAGAGCGAAGACATTGTAACGGCTATTCCATGTCGATTATGGGTACAATGTAATCGGGTGACCATCTTCAAGAAAGACATGATGAACTGGGAAATTCTCATGATACGTGAGAATACCTTTGTATCCAGGATCATATATTATTCAAGTTGACCACAAGCGTACGTGAATTAAATACCTACCTTAAAATCGGGCCAAAAATTTGCTTACTTGAGATGGCTTTCCCGAATTATCACCCTCGGAGCGTAACCCGTTGTATCTGTCATATCGTGGGGGGAAACGTCGCTAGATGTGATCCAAAAAATGTGCAGAGCGCAAATGTGCATTATATTTTAAAATGTTGTTTTAAAGGTTATTTGATACCTTTTCCACAATTTCTTAAATTTGAAATGCTCTTTCTTACGTTTGCATAATGCCGAATGTTTACACATTGAGTGATGCTCTGACGACAAAATACTGAACTTAATACGATGCAATGACAATACCCCCTCCCCGAATGAAGCCCAAAAATTGCGCATGCAGCCATCTTACGGAGGACCTCTGAGCATTGCACTCCATAAGAATGCATGGGAAATTCATGCATCTTTGAACGTATAATTCGGATTAAATTGCGATTTGGATGATCAGTCCCTGGGATTTTTTACTACAGTTTAAGCCCATCAAAAAGCATTGTGCTCACATTCAATTTTTCCACATTTTCCCATTTAAAATACATGGGCTGAGGGCCCTCCCAACATGGCCAATCTGGCTTCAGCTGCTCCTGTACGCAGTATATGGCGATCGTCATTCCATTGCATTGAGTTCAGTGTGACAAAGCCATTTCAAATACTTGGTAAAACAGGGGTCAGTCACTCCCAGGGACCGGCTTCTCACTTTATAAATCAATAAAATGGAGGTTTCGTAAAACGGAGGTCATCTTACATGGTTTTCCTATGTACAAAGATCGGGACCGGTGGAATGGTTCGTAAATTGGTGTCATTTTGTAAATTAGAGGTTCTTAATAAAGAGGTTCTACTGTAATCTCTAAGAATGGTGCAATCTGTGACGCTAACTCCTTCAGCATGCGTGCAAGTATTCCTTCTGGACCTGGGGACTTGTTACTTTTAATCGAACGCAGTTGTTTAGTTATTCCATCATGTTGAATTGTTTTGTCAGCCATCAGCTCATTAAAGTCAGGATTGTCTAAATTGTGAATTGTGTCATCCTGAGTGAATACACTTTTCAAGTAGTAGTTTAATATATTGGCTTTGTCGATACTGTTGGTGACCACTTTGCCGTTTGTATCCAGTAAAGACTACTGTCGATGATTCGCCCTGGAGCTCTCTCGCGTAAGACCAGAATAACTTGGGTTTTTCATCTAGCAATTCACCGAGGATTTTTTTCTTGAAGTTTTGTAGAGTAGCGCGCATTATTTTCTTCATTTTTGATCGTTGAGCTATGTATATTTCTTTCGCCACAAGCTCCTTTGTTTTGTACATACATACAGACATACATACATACCCATCACGCCGTTCCCTTCCGGGGTAGGCACAGTCAAAATGTTTCACTCATTAATACATAATTGTACACCTAACTCTGCTTCAATAATTTCCTCCATACTGACTTATCCTTGCAAACCTCTTTTGCCTCATTTACCCCCATACACTGTTTCATACACTCCCTCCTGTTTTTAAAACTCCTAATATTCCTCCTAAGAATTTCCTCAACTGCATGCAACCACAACTTTCTCGGTCTACCTCTACCTCTCACACCATTCATTCTACTCCCATATATCTGTTTTGTTATTCGACTCATCCATTCTCTCAACATGGCCAAACCAAAGAAGGACACTCCTTTCATACACGTCCATTACTGGAGCATTTAACTCACATTCATTCATGACCCACTCATTCCTGACCCTATCCATCCTACTTTTGCCGCAAATACTCCTCAGATAACTCATACTCATGGCGTTTAGTCTACTCTTATGTCTATCCTGACATACCCATGTTTCACTATCATATAGCAAAGTGGGAAGAAGTACACTTTTGTACACGGCAATTTTCGCTTCCTTAGACAAGCACTCATTCCTTGATATGCTCCACATGCTACCTACCACTTTCCTTCCAGCATTCGCATGTCTCTTTATCTCCTCGTATTTCTTCCATCTTACCTATGTACACAAAATCATCCACCTGTTCAATTACTTCACCATTCGCCCTCATCATACAGTTATTCTCCCCATTCTCCTTATCAAAAACTTCTATTTGGTCTTGCACACATTTACCTTCAATTCCATTCTCTCCGTTGATTCACAAAACTTATCTAGGAGCTTCTGTAATCCATGTTGACTGTTAGAGGTTAAAACAGCATCATCCGCACATAGAAGACCTCGCACGTTTACATTTCCAATTAAAACACCATCATTTTCACTACATGCGTCTCTGACACATTTATCCATAAACACATTAAACAGCCATGGTGACATTACGCATCCTTGCTTTACATTCCGATTTATTACAAACCAATCATTCAGAACTCAGTTAACCTTACACTTGCCTTACTATTGTCATACATCACCATCATAACATTCAATAACTGCCCATTCACTCCATAGTCGCTCAAAACCTTCCACAACTTCTGTCTATTTACTCTGTCAAATGCCTTCTCTAAATTGACAAACGCACAGTAATTTTCTTTCAGACACTCGTACATTTTTCTATCCCTTGCTGGAGTGCAAAAAGCTGGTCACTACATCCTTTCCCAGGCATAAACCCACACTGCACACCCCGTATTTTGTTGGAAGTAATATTCCTCACTCTTTCGATTAATATTTTACTGAACACTTTTCCTGGGATACTCAATAAACTAATGGCCCGATAATTATTACATTTGGTCTTTCCTCCTTTCCCTTTGTACAACGGAAAGGTGATAGCATTCTTCCAATCCGCTGGAACAACAGAAACCTGTAAGCCTAAATTGTATAGTTCACGCAGCCTACAAATTAGTAATTTACACCCACACTTCAACATCTCACTGGATATCCCATCTATGCCTGCAGCCTTCCCATTTTTCGATATTCTCACAGCCGTTGTGACCTCCTCTTCACTGATATCCTTTTCCATCATCACATTCTCACATACCACTTCACAAGGCTCATCCTCAACGCCTGCAATATTATTGTACAATTCTTAAAAATACTCCCTCCAGCAGTCCCTGATAATGCTCTCGTCTCATGTGATCTCTCCACTTTTGTTCTTTGCTGCATTCATTCCCCTACCTTCACCAATCTTAGCCCTTTTTACCCACTTTCAAAACAGCTTTTTATTACCTTCAAAATCACTCTGCATTTTGTTAGCTTCATCCGCACGCATTCTTTCTTTGCTCTCTTTCACAACGATTTTACATTCATTCTTTTTCTTTTGGTAAGTCTCACATGCCTTAGTACACTCTTCCTCAGATGTGGCAGCAATCATATTCTTGTATGCCTCTTTCTTTCCTCTGACTGCAGTTTTCACTTCTTCATTCCACCAAGCATCACCTTTCGTTCTTCATACCACTCCTTTTCCACATACACTTTCAGCACATTCCACAATTACTCCTTTTACACACTCCCACGCATCATTTATGTTCTCGTTTCTGATATGCTCGTCCCATTCTCTCTGCTTCAATGATAAAGCATCCTCAAGCATGCAATCATACTGCATTCTTACCTCGCTGTCTAGCAACCTTTCCACTTTTACTCTCAACTGCGTACGTGCAACATTCTTCCTTGGTACCCACTTTCTGCCCAGATTCACTTTGGAGAGTACAAAATAGTGGTCTGTTCCACATTCAGCACCCCTCATCACTCGCGTGTTCCACACTAACTCTCTCAATCTCTCATCATACACCATAAAATCAACCATGCTTTTACAATCACCCCTTTTCCAAGTATACATATGTATTCTCCTATGTTTAAACCATGTATTCAACACAAACAATCCTTTTTCCAAGCACACACTAAGTTTTCACCATTATCATTCACTTGGGGGCCACCAGAAGGCCCAACCACTCTCTCCGATGCATCCCGCCTCACACCAACCCACCCATTCATGTCACCTAGTAAAATTATTCTCTCACCAGGATCACAATCATTCAAAACTTTCTTTCACACTGTCACTCTCTCCATCCACTGGTGCATAGCACGCCACAATCACAACTCTCCTAATACCTACTTTCATGCGAATCCGTTTTGACGTTTCGCAGTAAGTTGTATGCAAGGTTACCAGCTTTCGCAGTACCCGCACCACGTGCAGCTTTCCCTGCTAATGGTTACGGCACTCTACCAGTCAGTTTTGGCACATTTTCGGCACATTGGCCAGTGTGCCACAAGAGAAACCAAAGCATAGTAATACCCTAGGCCCGCTTTCCCCATTCTGCTGAAGCTAGGATCCCTACTGAAAGGACTACCTTGAGAGCCAGCATACTGTTGCCTGCCACCCACCACTAGGAGGTATATTTTTACTTTAGTTTTGTTACTTAACTTAATAGAATTTTTATATAGATTTTGTAGTTGTCTTTGTTAACATAGTATGGTGGGTCTTAATGAAGAAAAATGAAAAGGAAGGGTAGATCAAGGAAACAACCGGTGGTAATTTTCTGGCAACAGATTTTAGTTTAAGAGGCTGAGAGATCTTGCTCGTGTACATGTCCAGTGTTTTCCGGTTTCAACATCCATTGCAGGCATCGATGGTTCACAGAGGTATTTGGGTCTTGAAAAACATAGGAATGGAAAATAGTATCTTGCAAAGGCATTCCTTGCCTGGCTCATGATGGGCAGATGTATAGGACTGCATTTGTGGGCTCCACTCTTTCTGTAAATTTATTTTATCTTTTTGCTGATGTATGACTACTCACCCAAAAAACAATCCCTTGCACACTTCTAAATTGACCTTAAGGGCATAAGTTACACCACATTCACTACAAATTCCTAAATTTACCCCTCTCCATGGTACCTTTTTATGTTTTTTATTACTACCCTACCAAAAGAAGGAAAATTTATAGTATGTGCAAATAACAAAAAAAATCAATAACAAAGAAAAATTAACATTGTAATTGCTGGTCAAACTACCAAGCAGAAGATCAGTATTGACTTCAAAGCTCAAAGGGTTCAAAATTCACAATGCATCTGCCAAATGGAGGCCATGTGTCAATGGTCACTAGTAGGCACATCAATAACAGTTGATTAATGGCCTTGCCCCAAAAAACAAGAAAGGCCCCTGAGACAGGCATGTCCTGCACTGGGTCTGCTTAGAAATGCTTCCAGTGTGCCTGTTCTCTCCCCTCCATGCCATCTTTTCCTTCGAGTTGCAGGGATTCACAAATTGGGGGCTTGTTGTTATTGTGCATGACACTACACGTGGCTGCAACAGCTCGCTTGTCTAGGCTTGTCCTTCCCTTACACGTGATCGCCTCGTCCACTGGGTGTTCCATTCTTCTGTCTGGATATTCTGCTAGCAGGCTGTGAGGAGTAGGGTTATCTTTTCTACTGGAACTTCCATGATGAATTGCCTTGCAAATGTTCATGTTTCTTGGCCACACTCACTTATTAATTGTGCTTGGGACCACTCTCAACTGGTCTTGTCAGAGTATGTGTCTATCGACAGGTTGGGTTTGGCACTCGGAACATGATAGCAGGTGTGAGAGAGCAAGTGCAAGGGAGTTGGTGAGTTCTCTATCCTTCCCATTTATATAGCTTTATGGAGAATTTTCATTCTTCACTTTCTGTGATTCACTGTGACATGTATCCTCCGGCATCACTGCAGTACAGTTCACACAAATTTGGCGCACAATGAGAGACACTTCTTGAAGTACATAAAAAAAGTCATACAATTTTACCCTTTTGTAACATATGATAGAACTCAAACTACATTAACTACATCCTTTTTCTGCTAGAGGATCACTGAAAGTATGGGAGAATTTAACAAATTGCCAAAAAAGAAGGAAAAATAGAGATCCCAGAACTTTGTTCGAGAAAAAAATTTTTACAAGACAAAACCTGGCTCGCATTATGTACTGTGCATTCATTGTAGGGTTAGGTATGTTCTATTCAGTTGTAAATGGCAAATTCCCCGTAGTCATCTTATCATTGACTAAGTGAAAAACTGATGCCATAGTTTGTAAGTCTTCTTGAAATAATTCATTTGACATGTATCTAAAACTGGATCTCCTTGTTACCAGTTGGGGGTGTGGTAGCCCAAGCATACCATGGCAATCTAAAACAACCATTGATAAACTGATTTATGTCCAAAAAGTATTTGTCACTTACTAGTCAAAATCCTTGCAAGTATGTGGTAGAATGGGCCTTACGATCTTGTAATCTTTTATTCCATTCCACAATGTTCCCTAGGCTCCTCATAACTTTGTTTTTTACTCTTCTATTTGTAATATGTATTGTATATTTTCTTTTTTTCCATAAATTATATTCTTATAGAATTAATTAATTCATCTCCATTAGAGGAAGCTGAGCAGTTTTCAGAGGAGTTCGAGTATCGAACAAGGATGAACCGAGGACATGCTTATGCCAACTCTAGGGCACATGCCATAAATGCAGCCCAGCCCAACGTCCCGGGTACCGGAGCCATGCTTGCTCTTCCCTCATCACAGACGTATCCACCTGCTGGGAGCACCTCTCCAACGTATCCACCTGCTGGGAGGACCACTCCCACTTACACGCCTGCTGCGAGGACCACTCCAACGTATCCACCTGCTGGGAGGACCACTCCAACTTATCAAGCTGCTGGGAGAACGACTCCCACTTATCAAGCGGCTGAGAGGACCACTTCCTCACGTGGGTGGAATGATGGTGCCCAGGGGTCCACCTGGTACCCTAGCCAATCCAATGCCGATCACTCAACTTCCAGGTGATTATTTCTAGTCATCATTGTTCCATGGTTGATCTATACCCACTAGATATGGTTTGGAATTATGTTCTTTCTTTAGTCTTTTCACTTGCTTGGTTGACTTTTTATTGTTCTCGTCTTAACGTTAGTTGTTGATGCTAAGTCTGGCAAGATTCAAGTGAGTACATTAGCCTGCAGAAGCCATGTCATAAATGAGGAATTCATTTTTTTCTCCCTTATCACTGCTAGTGGCTTGTAATTGGGTTGGTTGGAACTTGGTTTCAATTCTTGTAATTTAAATCTCTTTTCACCATTTTTTAAAAGTCTGTGGATATCAAATATTTTCATAAATATTCTTGGCAAGTCTAATTAAAAATTATTACTACATCTAGCTTTGGACTTTACCATTGGCAAGCCGTTTCTCTGTGGCTATGGGAATTGGCTTTGGGATTCCTTGTCTGTGGTTCAAAAAAGAATTGAAATTAATATACCTGATGCATGCCTTGGTCATCAATAGTTAGAATAAACCTTAGCTAGTGGAGCATTTTGGTGATTGTTTTGGTATTTCATGAAATAGTTGTCAAGTATCGTACAGGTGATAGTCAGGGCTTTATTAGTGAAGAAGTATTAAACTATTTGTTAAATGATGCGCCAAGCAGAGAAACAGGTAAAGAATTCCTCTGATCTATGTGCATTTCCATCATTAAAACCTTCCTTGATTTGATAAAAAAAAATGAATTGGCAAATGTTTTCCTAATTACTCTTAGTTATTATCAAAATGAAAGGATTTTTGCATTGTGCTACTCAGCATTTTCTGAGTAACATGACATGATAAATGTAAATAAAAATAGAGCAGAAAATTGAGTGGCTATGCGTAAAAGTTAAACTTTCAGGATATTAAAGTAGAATAATTTTTCATAGCTTCTCAACCCTTTTACTGCTGGCGGGCCAATATATCGGCCCTCGTTGGATGTGCGAAAACTGCCACGGGCCTTCGGCCTTTGCACATCCCACCCAAAATGGGCTGGGAGTAAAAGGGTTGAGAATGAATTCACAATTATTTGCTAATTTTTGGGCCCCTTGAATTTCAATATATCAGTTCAGCTGTATTTTCCTTGCTGCCAGAAGTGGCCCTCTGCCTTTTCACTGCCATTCATGCGTGGTCAAGCAAAGCTTTAAGGTTAACTTGAATTTTATCTGAAGTTTGAAATGGGCTGAAATTGGTAGGGTTTTTGAACAGTAAAAACTTTACTCTCCCAGGGGGCACAAGTGTTGAGGCTGGTGGTTATGTGACACTTTGGCTTGTGTGAGGAAAATTGGTGTAACTGAGAACTTTTTCCTCCTATAAGACTTCAGCCAATCTTACAAGGAGACATTGAATGACGGATGTAAGGTTGCAGACGACACCATTTTTATTTGAAACTGGAGTAAAAATGCCGGAGAAGTGTCACAGCTTTCTGCCTCTAAGTCCCGGGTTTGTGAGAAACTCGCATTATAATATTTTGTACCATTCTAACACACTACATTTCACGCCACTTATCAGAAGGTGTTAATGCGCTCTCTCCATAGTGGTGTAATTCGGATGACGTGGGTTTGCGGCTGACTGCTGCTAATTTTTTTCAGTCACATTTTTTCTGAAACAGCGATGTCTGCCTGATCCCACACGTTTACAAGTACGTGTATATATACTCTATAGATTTTTTCATCTATTTCCTACATTTTCAACTGATGTTTTTGGAAGAGTGTTGTAGGCAATTGTGGGATTCCATGCTTTGACTAGAAATAGACTCACAGTGGAAGGAGTCTCATCGGTTGAATATTTTCTGATTTTCATTTCCAAGAATACTTTTTGGGAAAGACATGGCTCCGATCGGTCGAGGGATATTCTGGTAGACCGTTAACGACAGACAAAGATGTAAATATTTATTGCAAAGCAGTTACTTTGAATTGCCTAGAAATTGTGCTCCAATGGATATTTTTTGCTCAATTTTTCCATCAATCACGAAGAGATTACTGCCAGAGGAGAAATGAAAACAGGTGCCAAGGGGCAGGGGCACCTGTTTTCCCAGAATATGGCTGGCACTATGGAGTGCACTTGTGAGGTATCACTTTTAAATTTAATGGGTATGTAGGTTCGTCATTGGCATCAATAAGTAGTTCATTGTACATTTATTTTTTCTCCCCTGGAATCGACCAAATTTAAAAATTTTTAAACAACCTAAAGAAATAACGCTGTGACTGAAATATAAACTTTCTGCAATTGAAATTAACATGGTTTGGGAAAGGAAAAACTGTTTTTTATTCCCCTCCAATTTACCTTTACTGGAATGGAATTTCTTTCTCCCCCCTTGTTTTATATCATTAAATACATCGTTCCGTACTAGATCTTCACAAGCCTCTCACAGTTTCAAATAGAAACTGTTTCCTCTGTATCCTTAACATCCGTCATGCGATGTCTCCTTGTTAGGATCTTACATTCAAGGTGACACTGATCTTAATTGGGTCTTGAATGATAAAAAACTATCAGCTTATATGGGCAAATATAGCGTTACAGGTAACTCTTAGTTAACCTATTTGTTGTACGTATTTTTATTTGTACACACACTGTGGATTTCAGTATTTTCAGGCCTAAAGATTTTGAGTAGATTTTTCATTCACTTTTAGTAGCATATTCGTAGAATGTGTATCCCATTTATAATGTCTACCCGGCAAAGTTGCTGTGCACTGGCTACATTTGTGCATGAATAGGATGTTTCCACTTGTTTTTTTAACAGAATTCAAAAATATGGATTTAAGAATCTTTCTAGAGGCATCAAACAAAGACAGTTTCACTTGAACTGAAGTAATAGTTAATGGAGGATCTTGAAAGAGGTGAAAGGATCACAGCTATTAGTGATTGACCTGAGTTGAAGACTTACTTCACCATTGGTGACAATGTGTAAAAAAATTAATGTAGTGCCAAATCTGGAACTAACATACACACTCTAAAATCTTCATATTCCAGAAGTAATATGTGTTTGGGAAAGAATGGAGAAAATGGTTGGAAGTTAGATGGAATGGAAGTTGAGATGCTATTTCTCTGAGTAATTAAATTAGAAGGAAAACAAAATACGAATGACATCAGGAAATCAGAATTGTACTGCTCCGGTAATTTTTTTCAGAAGCACTGTATGTAAAATCAACCATTTGAACAGATAACTGCTTTTCTACAGGTATACCTTAACTTCTTCATTTTGAGTTTACATCAGTTTCAGAGATATGCTGGTTTTTCTGGCAAGTTGGTGGAAAAAATAAATCAAGATATGTTGACATTACGAAAATGCAAATATTGAAATACTCTTAAAATATTATAACTCCCATGGAAGTGAAGTTAAAATTGTTTTAAGGTAAATAATTCAAAGTAAATTATGGAACTAAATAAGAAATGAACATAAATAAGGGAGGTAGTGCAGAGTAGAACACATGTGGACATGAATGGCGATGAGTGAAGCGTTGAGTGCAGAAGAAACATCTGGTAACAACCAGTGGATATGAAGCAGTATTCACACCAGGGAATAGCTGTGGTTGATAATTTTTTTTACATCATTATCAAATTCATTCACTAAGTGTATTTAAAAATGTCAAATTATTTATCAAAGAGGTATCTAAATGTATGGTTAAAGGAATGATAGTACGAAATTTCCAATATCACAAATATCAGGGTGTTTCACGGAACAGATTCTGTTGCGATGAAACTGTTGTGTTCTTTTAGTACCACCACCAACTGTGGTAGTCACTCAACATTACTCCTTTAGGCCTAATCACAGTGGTAATGCACGTCCATATAGCTAAAGCACAATGTTCCTAAGGCCACAAACCCTACATTGGTTGGCGCTGACATGGTGGGTTAGCCAGGTGAGAAATGGAAAATGAAAAGTGCCATAATATGAAAAGGAACAAAACATAGATAATGGTGACATGATATTTTGTTACATAAACGAAGAAGTTTCATTTGCAATGGATGCCATCCGAATGTTGCAAAAGCCATCATGGATGCCAGGGTTTTAATTTCATGAAATTGAAATGCTTCCTGCTGTCACACCAATGTAGTGGAAACACATGAAGAGTTTTTACACTGTTCTGTTTGGCTGTTGAGGAAACGAGGCACAAGGCGATTACTTGACTGTTTTGAAGTGCTCTCTCTAGAACTGTCAGAGGCTGAAGCGATGACTCTGTGGGACCTTTTTATTCTTTAGTTCGGCCTAGAACATATCAGTGCAAATGAGCGGTACTGAATGCAGTGATGTGTATTGAAGAAACATTAAATAAACTACTAGAATAGGGTTTTCTTTCAGTTCCCAATGGTTACGGCCTAATTTTTTGTGTGTGGTTATCAAATTCTTTCTGGTACTAATTTTGAAATCCAAGCTTTTGCAAGAAGTATTTTAAAACTTTACCCACATTTGATGCCTCCGCTGAAAACAAAGGTAGAAAAATATTGTGGATAGAATTATTTTGTACAAAGTTCAATGATTGTTTAGCACTCATTATGTCTCTTCCCTTACTACTATGAAGGGTACTGGGTGTAGATTAGGTTCAGATACAAATGAAACAAAGCAACTTATCTGTTGTGAGCAGTGCACTATATTGAGTAGCAATGCATTTTCTATATCTTGTGTAAATGATCATGATAATGTTTTGTTATCCATCTGGTTATCATTATTTTACTTAGGAGTGAAATTATGCTAATTTTGATAATGTAAATGTTTCTGGCAACTATACCTGTTGTATAAACACTATTGCACATTATTATATAGTAATAATATTAATAAAGTATATAAATAAAGGTAAAATAGGGTATATCTTGGCAGATGTGAGGGGTGCTGGATCGACTTTGATTGGTCCTCGAGGAACCAATTAACCTCAAGTGAGTTATGCATGTATTGTATGTGTATTATTTCCTTAAAATGTAAGAATTGAAGGAGACAAAAATGAGTTCTCTGCTTTCCCACGATATTGTTTATATCTAAAGAGGTCATCCTGAAGAGGGTGGCATGAATTCATTGATGCACTAGAACACCTTTGTGGTGTCACACCCAACGAGTCCATCTCTTGGTTATTCTTATCGCGTACAAGTTTGCTACATGTAGTGTATTTCTGCATTATGTTGTAACTGTAGACACATATGATTGCTGTGACACTTTTGAAAGCTTATATGAGGAAACTACATGCCCTGTTGCAGAGCAGAGTTTATATTTTCCTGGTACATCAAGAGGTGGTGTCTCTAAGGCCTGCTCATGTCTGAACATGCTAATGGACTAATTCCTTAAGCCTGTGTCTTCCTGAAAATTTTAAGACATTAAAGATATGTACCTGTATTTCCATATTTTTATGACGGTTAAAAAAACCCAGAGGAGGGCATCTGCATGTTAAATGCATGTTAGGCTATTTTCCTTTGGTTAGAAGTTCAAAGTTCTATCCCCTGAGTTACTGTAGTCAGTGAGAGACACGAAAAGTTTAAATTTTGACCGGCAGGTAGCATCACGTGGAAATTTGAATTTCCCAGCCACCCCTGGTCCCTGCTTTCCTTTTACTCAATCCAATTTCAATTCTTTTGAAATCTCAGCCATGAAACATTAGATTGCGCCAAAGTGAAAAGTGCAGTATTTTTTTTTGGGATCGATGAGAAAGTTTTGGGAAAGATGAGAAAGGGTTAGTAATTAGGCAAAAATAAGGCCCTCGTATTAGCATTAAATCAAAAACTCAATGCTTGCTGGAGGATAGTACAAAACACAACCATGATATTTTTTGCAAGGCACTGACTAATGCTGCGATATAAATAATGTGAAACCCTAGAAAACAATAATCATCATAGGCAGTCATTACGTTATAAGATGAAATTTTTGGCGAATTTTCAGAGTTGTAGGATGAGCCAGATACGGAGCAAGTGGACGGGACTCCCACTCCCAATCGCCAATAGTCTTTCCTTGCAGTGAGCCCCACGGCATGCTCTGGTGGCCGGCCGGTGTGAGTCCGGCTGGTGAGGGTCCGCATTGGCTTGGGCATAAAGGGCACATGTGTGGTTTATTGCCCTTGCTAATTCCTGGAAATGCACTGACTGGCTCCACACAGGAAAGAAACAACAAAATGGCCAACCTTAATATTTGGATACAATGCAAGATATCACTTTAAATGCACTTTTGATTATGCAGATGTCAGTAAATGAGTAAAAATAAAGTATTTAAGGAAATGGGACTGAAATATTCTTCAGTCACAGTAGTTTACTCGTGTATTAGTTTTGCCATCTCACTTACAAAGCTTTTACTACCGTTAATCTTTATAACTCTGAACGAAATGATCAAGCATTGAAATTTGTTACAAATTTATTGTTAATACTCATAAAATAGATAGTCTTCTACAGCATGTATGTGAGATAAACAGCCATCACGTAGTAAAAATAATGCATCTCTCGATGAAGAGATTTGCTTAAATTTTGTGCGAAAAATTCAATAACGTACCTTTCTTTAGCCAAAGAGGGAGTATGCAATGGATTATTCTTTCTGATCTGTCTGAAGTTTATTTTTTTTATTTTCCAATTCTTTTTTTCTGCGACATCCTTGCCCCACCATACACTTGAAGCTCTCTTCCCGTCCTTTATGAAGTACTCGACAGAATTTCAGAAGACTGCTCCCACCCACCCTCAACCCACCCCAGCCGGTGTCTTCATGTAGTCACTAAATGGAAAACTACATCATTAGCTTTCAACACTAGTAGTGCCTCTGGGAACATTGCATTGAACTTATTCTTCGTTAGATTCGTAATAGCCTACCAGGTCCCGCCATTACAGTTGCTCTTCCCTGGAAAAACATGTTGTCTTGGTAGATGGCATAGTAATCACATATTATGTCACATAGCTCCGCATGTTTTCTATTACTATTATTCTCTGTTTTCTAGTATCAAATTTGAGAGAAAATGGTAGAATTCCTTTTATTTTATTTTGCTCGGAGTTTTTGCTTGCTGGCTTTGACATTTCAAGGAACACTTCCGAAATACATAACTCCTGAAAATACCTTTGTCCTTGTATGTGGATCATTCTGTCCATTATAAGTTACCACTCCTCAGTATCTGCAAGTGATACCTTAACATCGATCTCTCAAGTTGAGCCCTTTCATTAACCAAAACTGTTCAAATATGAGAGTTTTTGTCAATTCCTTCTAAAACCTTAATTTTGTATTAGTGAAGTGAACAATAAGTGAGGAGAATTTTTATTTATTGTGATGGAACTATTATTCTATGTCAAATTGCTTTAGAAAGGACCATTCTCTCTTTGATTTTTATTTCTTTCCATTTTAATTTACCTTTCAGAGAAAAAAAAGAAGCATGCATTTCCTACCTAATTTCAGTGATGGTTTTTGAGGTATCTCAAAAAAACATTTGAAGTATACTGCTTGGGAGGTGGCATTGGATAGATAACTTAATTATTAAGAAAGGCTTGTCTGCAAAAGTAAATTGTAAATATCAGGTGAAGGATGGGTATTCCAGTGGCATCTGTATTTTATAGTTAGTGTATCCTGATCCAAAGTTTGACCCTTTGCCAGAATTTTGGGGAAATTATTTGTATTTTAATGCTATATTTTCCAGCCCATAGAATACTCTGGCTCGTAAGATGCTCTGTGATTCTTTGATTTATATTTTTGAACAATATGATAAAAGTTTCTTCAATGTTAACAATTTAATGCTAGAAAATAAGATTTTTATCCTCTAAAACTAGTAACTGTATTAAAACTATTCATCTTTAATCCTAGAAATAAATAAATGGTGAAGAGTACACCACAGCTCATGAATGCCATTTATCTGTCATTAAAGTGGGGAAATAAGCCCCTCTGATGGCAATGCAAAATTGATTTATGGAAGCATAGTTTTACCATCAGTCCATTAGACAGGTCAATTTTATTATGCATTTTCAATAAATTTGTGTATTCTATGGGCCTGGAGATATTACTTTCAGTAAAACCTTAATTTTACCCACCTTGATCTATGATTAATTGCTTACCCAACATTAATCTATATTTTTTTACAGTTTCTGGATAATTACTCTCTGTATTTGTGTATAGTGTTTCAGTGTAAACAATTAACTTCTCTTAGTTCTTTGTTCTTTGTGACAGAGTATCTGCTAGAAATTATGAAAATAATATGTAGTGTAATATATCCAATAATTTAAATATATGTCACTGCTACTGAAATTTATGATGTAAACCTTATATGCTTCAATCTATGTAGGTCATAAAGTAACTTCATCTTTCAGGGACCAAGTGATTCTATTGCAACTTTCTACAGTGAAACACTTCTTCTACACTTTAGGGGGCATAGGAAAAAAGTGTTAATGGTGGGAGAATTTAAATCAAGGGAAATCTTAATTTGCAAGAAAATTAAGAATAATCACTACTAAATGTTTCTTATTGAATAATACAACTATTTATGTATTGCCCAAACAGAATCTTAGGTGAATCTGAAAGGACAGATCATGAAACAGTTTCTTACTGGAGGTGCCCAACTTCTCAAAATCTTATTGATGGCTGTGTTCTTAAAGACATTTTTACTGTTGACGAGACAGGTCTTTTCATTATATACTGCCACACCAGATCCTAGACTTCAAAGGGGAATCTTACAGGAGGACAAATTCTGCAAAGCTCACCTCACTGGTTTGTTAGGAGCCAATGCATATGACAGTGAGGGACTGATGCCCTTTGTTTTAGGGAAATCTAGAAATCCACATATTTTTTTTAAACATTTGGACCTGGCCTACAACCCATGCAGCCAATGCAAAGGCATGGTGGGCACCTAGTATTTTTGAAGGACAAATGCATACCCTTGATGCAAAGACTGGGGATCAAAACAGAAAAATCGTGTTGTTATTGGGTTGTTACCCTGCATGCCCTGTTAACTTGAAATAAACAAAAATTATTTAGTAGTTTTCCCTGAAAATTGTACCAGCCAGCTGCAAGATTAAATTTAGGCATTGGCCATTAAAATTAAATAATATAATGAAACATTAAGTGATGATTATTCTTCATCAGGATCCTCCTCATTTTACATTTTCCCACAATTTCCTCTTTGTCTCATCATCATCATTAGTCGTCTGCTTTTGCAGGTCCATTGTGCATCCATCTTTCTCTCTCTCTATCTGTCCTCTGCCTTTTTCTCATGTCCCCCTCTAAAGTGTAAAAGAAGGGTTACACTGCATGTATTATCAAATGCCCAAAATGTAAGGAACAGAATGTCAGACCCCAGCTCTTCCTGTCATCATGTTGTGTTTGCCTAGCTCTACTTTCTTTTTGCAACAATACCAGCCGCTCTGCCTTTTTTCACTTTTACTGCGAGGAGTGCTTAATGAATGGGCTTTGAGTGGCACCATGAGGAGTTGAGGGCTGCAGTGGGAGGTGGAGTGATCTTTGAAAATTCTTTATCTTTTAAACTAATGTGCTCTAAGGGCTGGCTCCTTTCTGCCTCTGGGAGTCTCAATTGTGTAGGTTGTTTTTAGGACTACAACTTCACCTTGCCTCCAGTGCACAAACTACTGCTGAGATTGCAAAAAATTAGGTGGGATATCATGTCTCAACCACCATACGGGATGTACCTGGCACCATAGGACTAGCATCTATCAGGGCAACTAATGGAAACTCATTGTACGTGACACTTTGAAGATGTGGAGACCCTGAAAATTTGTGTGCGCCATTGAATGAGGAAGAAAGGCAGTGATTTTTACCTTGCGTGGAAACATGCTCTTGTTATGAAAGATTTATGATAGAGAGAATCATAGTGTCTTGCTGTGGGAATGCAGCTGATAGCAAATTTATTTTTGCCTCCTGATATTACTGCAATATGAGGGTCTGTCAGAAAGTACTGCCCCCTAATTTTTTATACAATATGTTGTCACAGTCCTTATTAAAAGCTGTTTTTTTTTTCAAGATTGTCTCTGGCCTTAGCAACAGTTTTTTCCCACCACTGAGCAAGAACATGTTTCCCCGCGAGGGAGGAATCATTGGCTTTCTTCCTCAAACATTACAGCTCAGAATCTTTTAGGGTTTCCACATATTCATAGTAACAACTAGGATGAGCTTCCTTTAGCGGCTCGAACAGATAATAGTTGGATGGTGCTACATCCATGGTATATGGTTGATGAGCCAAGACTTCTCACCCTTTTTTTGCCATCTCAGCTGTAGTTTGGACACTTGTGGGTGATCTTGCATTATTATGACAAATCAGGACATCCAGCAGAGCTTTTGATGAGAATACTCTGCAAACACGTGTTTTAAGCTTCATCAGTGTGCTGATGTATCACACAGAATTAACTCTGAGCTCCTGCTCCAAAAAATCTACCAGGATTAGACTAGTCTTCCACTAATTGGATGCAGCTTGGGGTCACAGCAGTGGTGGGCCTGCCACTTTTCATCAGCCAACGGCATTCATCCTGCAGCTTTCATGAAGTAACAGACCCAGCATCCAACTGAGCTGATATCCACTGTAGAATCCCCACTTCCTTTTCTCAGCCTTTCATGTATGCAAATCAGGGTTTCCCCTTCATAATTCAGGAATTTGCAGACTGTTTTCATTTATGCCTATCATTTTCTCCAACAATACACTTCTGGCATCTGTTAACAGTACTTGCTGATGTTGTATATAAATGTAGCAGAAAGTTTGAAAATACATCAGTGTCAAAATTACTGCTTTCTTACTATTATTTTTTGATAATGATTTGATACTAATATTATTTGACTAGATAAAAGACTAGAGGAATTACTTGACATCTGACCAAGCATCATATCTGGCCTTTGGATCTAGAAGTGACCGCAGCAGTATTAGACTGCAGTATTAGTGTAGTATTTTTGGGAATCTAGCCAGGGTGGATCAAAATGCCCATTATTTTTAAAAGTTTACTTACTTATACATTAGAAAATGTCTCAGGTGCATGGGCTTTTGTGGAGCTTGTAACTGGTTTGATCATAGATAAGATTCTTCCCAATCTCAAAGAAACTTCTGTGGTTTTTCTAATGAGAAATTATTAAATACATCAAATACTGATTCTTCTCTACTATAGCAGATAGTGAAAGCTTCTCAAGATGTAGATGGTGTGAATCGAAATGAAATTACAAGTGTGACTAATATGAATCTGGATTCCAGCCAATGAATGACCCGGGCATTCTCGACGGACTCACACAAAATGATGAAGATTTAGGAGGAGGTGAAAAGTACAGCAATGGAAGTTTTCCATTCTCTCCAGTCACTGCTCACGTTACAACTCAACAGTGCTTTCCATTCATTTCAGACTCATCATACTTCAAAGCAGAAGAAATGTGCACAATGCAATAGAAGTTAGATGATTGCTCGTGTGATTGTTTGTGTGTTGAATTTTGGTGAAGGTATCAAATATAGATATTTTATGTGCTGAATTTTGGTGAAGGTATCAAATAAAGGTATTTAAATTTTTTAATGACTCCATGGTTAATAGCATAGGTTTTTAAGTATGTATTTTGGATAAATTACATCACTGCTATCAAAACTAAAGGCCGTGACAATTTTGAATTAACAGAAAGCTACTAAGTTGCTTACCTAGTGTTTCTTCTGTCAAAATTGCTCCATTCTTCATTGTTTTTGTGTGCTGAAGTGTTACCATCTGTGCTGACTCCATTGTATTGAAATGAAGGCTTCCATAATGATCGTGCAGCTATCTATCTAGTCATTTTTTTTCCTTATCCAACAAGTCACTGGCACTTGCGTAAAATACTGTTTTCCAACAAATTCAACTGTATAATTCATTTTTACACCACAAAATTTTCCATTTTTTTGGTGATCCATCCTATTCAATTATCTGTGCTTCACCATGCATTCGTTTGTTTGAATAATCAAGATTTCAATGTGTAACAAAAATTGCTAACTGCAATGTCCTCCTCCTCCTCTATCTTGCACTCTCTTCACCGGCTGTTTTTAGCGAGCATCTACATTTTTAAATTGCATTTAATATTTATATGTCCTAAAGGAACTATAACTCTTTACACATTGATTAGGGTTTTTATTTCCTAATTGATCAACTTGAGAAGAAAATTTCCACAGTATGTATCTTCTTGAGCTCATGATAATGCATTCCAGGTCTTACTTCGCTTAAGGTTTCAACAAGGCTTTCATACAGGTCTACAGCATGGTGCCTTCATTTTTATTAATTTTTTTCAACTATAGGGAAGGAAGTAAGGAAGTTCCTCACTGTAATGCTTTTATCTGTCACCAATACCTATCAGTCATGTCCGTTCATGCTGGAGCTTTAGTTTGTATGTCTATGGCTGCGTGTTGACCTAATCTTTTTCACAAAGAGTTTACTTGTATGTTGGCACTGAATAAGGAGTGGTATGAAATTGAAGACACTCAATTTTTTTCGACTATCCTCATGTCAGGTCCTTTCTTGAGTAATTTGACTTGGAATCATCCTTGGTTTTTTGCATTGATTACGTGATTTTATTTTTGTTATTTTATGTCATTTTTTTCAGTCAGATTATTCTATGTTAAAATTTGATTTTATTCATCCGAGTCATTTTTTTTGGAAGTAATGCTTATATATTGAAAGTAAATTTTTATGTTACCATTGGAAAGGGGAACTACTTTTTTTTGCATGCATGCTATTGCTTTCAAAAGTTAGTCCACATGAACAGCATAGCCATTTCCAAATTTGGCTGAAATTTAACTTAGCATGTTGCTAACATGTTACATGACCCTTGGAAGTCAATTTGACTTGCGTGGCCTGTACAACTTGGCTTTATTTGCTATCCTTAAGATGGCCTCACATGACCCATGGGAACAAATGTGGCAAAATAATAAAAGATGTTGCTATTATTTATAGTCCTCTTCTTTATAATCTTTATAAGTCTCTTTTTAATATTTAGTCATATTTGGATGATATTTTATGACAAAAGCTGGAAAAAACCAGTCTCTTGCTAGCAATATGTCACCATACAGGAGTCAATCCTTTCACATTACAACGAGGCAACACTAGATAATAGATTTTTGGACCAGTGATAAAATTGGCTTCGCACGGCATAGATAGTGGAATGCACCTGCCAAAGTTCTCATTGGCATTACTCAGGGCATTTTACTCAAACAACATTGGTTTGGGCACTGCTCTTTTACCTTGCAGTCTTTTCTGACATCTTTTTCACTTTCTGACACAATGGTTAGTTATCTTTTCAGTTTTCACGTATTTGACTCTAATCAACAGAATCTGAATCCGAATATTTGCTTTCCGGTGCATGCAACTTAGAACCTATTGTTTTGCCAGTGAGCTCCTCTGACAATTTGGGCAGAAATTTCTTTCTCATTATGTGGCTCCCAGGAACACTTTAGTAAATAACATAAGCATTTATTGCGCTCAAGTCAATAGTTACGTAGAAATTATGATCACAGCCTTCAGAGAGCACTGAATAGCCAAAGCTCAATGGCATCTACCCCACGCTTCATTTGATTGTACATTTTTATACTTTCTGGAGTTTTTTCTTAAGATATTGGTCCACATGGCATGAATGACATGGAATGGAGTAAACATAAAATCTTCAGATACAGTTAAACATCTTTAATTTAACTTAACTTCTGATATTGTGGGGAACACATATTCAGAACATATGCAGCACAGCATTAAAGAAACAAGGATTTGTTAATCATATAATAGGAAGGTCCTTGGATGAAAAAGTAAAAGAGAGATGCTACTTTGCTCTGGTTAGGCCACACCTCGAATATGTCATGAACATTTGGGACCCTGGTCATAAATATTAAACCAAAAAAATTTATAAAATACAAAGAAAAGCTGCACGCTTCATTAAAAACTGCTACGAGCAAACATATAGTGTCTCTCAATGTTTAGAGAGATTATGGTGGAAGCCCCTAGAGACTGGCAGGCTACATGCTAGACTTAGGTTGCTTGAGAAATTCAGAACAGGTGTGTTTCAGAGCAATACAGATAATATTATCATGACACCTCACTACATCTCTCGGTCTGACAGAAGCGATAAAATAAGAGAGATACAGTGCCGAACAGATAGGTACAAAAACTCATACTTTCCATGCACTCATTCTTTCCTTGTTTAGGGTAGATTTTTTAAATAAGGAACAGGAAGCAATTTCTCAACCAGAGAAAGATCTTTACCCAGAATATTATTCTGGGAAAGAAGTTTTTAGAACTAATGCCCCAAAAAGTTTTTTCAACCATTTTGGAATTGTACACAGAAAGAAGCATGATTTGAATGGTAGAATACCTGCTCACTAATGACTTGTTTGAGATTGCTGTTTGATGTAATCTTAATCATATTCAAGGTGATCTATGTGCTTCAATGGGGAAGATTAGGTGACCTCACGAAAGATTAAATAAGTAAAGAAAGAAGAGGGAAAGTTCTCACATTGGCTGTCTTAGGCTTAAGAAACTGCATTTTCCTGGTAGTCTTTTGTAGTGTACTTTCATCCCAATTAAAAGGAATGCTCTCCCAATTTAGGGTAGAAAAATCTGGGATATTCTTTGAATGAATTATGTTCTTTGAGATGTGTCCCAAAAAAACGGAAGGTCCAAATAATTAGTAGCATAGTCATACTGAATCGCCTGTGTGTTGTTCTTACCTCCAGTCGAGTCTCAATTTCTCCTGTAACGTATAATGCTTTCATTCAGTGATCAATATCAGAAGCCTCCCAGTAGTCTTAGAAGTAAATAAAGACATGGTTATGGTATAAATATCAGTTAGCGTTTTCATTACCCACGAACTTATTATTCCCCTCCCTCCAGCCATACGAGCATTCACTTTGGAAATCTTCCGTGGTTTCCTCCTTTTTCTTTTGAGAAACCATGTCGTCAACTTATAGCTTGCACTAGATCACAATTCTCATAATCACAATTTGCTCCTTTTTCATATATCCTGATTTTATGTCCTATCTGTATTAAGATAATACTTCATAAGATTGTGCTGGAAAAAAGAAAAGTCTTTGTATTTTAGCCATTATATTGTCTTGCAGATGGGCATACACCTCAAAAGTTTCATTTTGCTTTACCTATCTCACTGTCAAGTACTCTTGTTATAGTGGTTAGTCTTATAAATCATAATGATAGATACATAATTTGTCCATGTGACATTGTAATTCAATTAAACCCTCTAAGAAAACTAATTAATAATTGAAAAACTATTTAGAAATAACAGCGTTAACTCATATATTTTCGTAATTGATTCTGTTTTTACCAGATGATATTTGCAATCGAAAATGTTGAAATTCTAGCATCTCCTCAAGCAGACCTATTTTTGTCCTCTTTGTGCAGGAATCAATTCACAGTGGTCCTAGGTGACTTGGTTAATTTCTTGCTATCTTCCTTGCGTTAGAAATGCTGAGCAATCTCAGAAAGCCTGATACCCGAAAAGGCTTAATGAGTCCTTTTGCCAGTGAATTGTTTGTCAGTCGGAGTTATGCAGGTAGTTCAAAGTTTGAGGTCATGCCTGGCTCCAGAGTTCAAAGATTACAAGCTGTACCAGCCATGTAAGTGAAATTGAATCCCAGTGGGAGTGGATCATGTGGTAGGGGAAGTTAAATTTCATCAAAATTCAGAGATGGTTGCTCTTGCCATGTGGACTGACTTTGGATGGTACGTGATGGTTTTGGTTTTCAATTGATTTTCTCCTCCTTTGAAGATGCTCTTCTTAGTGTGGTTGTAAGGGGACTTCTTTGCTTTATGGACAATGGGAAATGGAGGATTATCTTTAAAATTATGTATGCTTTTTTTTTATTAAAATTAATAATTGAAGCAGCATTTGGTCTGCTTCGACTTATTCCATTTGCCCGACCTGCAACTTTTTTCTTAAACCTAATTTGAGTTTTTGTTGATTACAATATTTTCTGCATCCTAATCTAGTATTTTTATAAAATAAACCTCGCAGGAGAGTAAGGCAGGCCCCGCCTCGTCGAAGCCGAGTGTGGACACGACGCAAGTAGAGGAGAGTTGTTTCAACCACCGGGAAGGACTGTAGGTCATAGATTTAATTACTTTGATAAGCAAATTCATTGCTTCAATTAATTTTTCAGCTTTTTATTCTATAGTGATCTTTATTGCAAAATAAATGTTATTTCTGCATCAAATTGGGCTGTTATCCTCTTCTTCATCTCTTTTTACATGCTATTTAAGTGAGATTAATTTAAATTCCATTTGAGCCATCCATTAATTTTGCATTAATTGATGATGAAAGTGTTGTTATAGTTCATTTTTTTTACAAGTTTTTGTTACTTTGATTTGTATTATTTAGTTTTTTTTTCTTTGTCAATAGAAGCCAAAGTAGGCCAAGGAAGGTGTCTGTTAGAAGCAAGGGTGACCCTCATCCATATAGGTAAGGAAATTAACTGTTTTTCAATTCTTCATTTCATCCCTTCTTTACATGCTTGTGGAAAACAAAATGACCTAATCATTTTCATCCAAGCCTTGTTTGTTTTCTTTGTGTGATATTTTCCCTAGCATATTATTTTTTTCAAATATTTTCAAAAATAGCCTTGAACAAAGCATCATGTGTGAGATTGTTACAATTGGGATTAGGTCAACGACATGGATGAACTTGTCTGTGGCCATGAATAGAGGGAGAGGGGTTAGGTGTGAGCTCTTGGTGATGGAATAGGGAGGGAGCAATGGTGATGATGTAGTGGGGGAAGGGATGTGCTTGCAAATGCTCTTCTGTGCATTGAAATAACGAGGGGGTAGTGGAAGGAAGGAAGGAAGGAAGGCTAGGCCCCTTCTCCTTCTTCCCACTCCGCAACCATTCCCTGTCTTGAAGCTCCGAGATAGGTCACTCACTCCTCTCCCACTCCCTGCCCACAGGCATGTTGGCTAAACTTGGACTGCACTCTATGATGCTAGGCATCAACATTAAGTGAGAATAAAATCATCAACGTGTAGAAAAATGAAATGGTTAATGAAGTGTACAAATGGTGAGTGGTCATTATGCAAGGTATGCCTAATCAGAGTGAACAGTATTAGTTTTAATGTATAGGTAAAGAGTTAGGATGAGTCAAATCCAAATGTCGATTCTTGATTCCACCGATTCACAGGATTAGAATCAGTATCGAGAATCAATCGCCTAAAGTCGATTCTGATTCCATCGATTCCAGATAGATAAATATTCAAATCAAATTTCATGTATCACATCATAATTGTCTCAGTAATTTTGGGTGTAGGCCAGAGTACTGAATTGGGCGTACCCAGTCGGACCTAGACCATCGAATGCATGGCGGCGAGGAAGTCCATGTTCTCGCCAACCGTATCGGTGCGGACTTGGGTGCGCAGTCACTAGGTCCGAGCTGCGTGTGTTTGGATTGTTGATATTTTGTTTAGTTTTTGGTGAGATTGTTATTTGAGTGCAATGAGTTTAAGTGTTAGTGGCGATATTTCTGTTAACCATGCAATGCTATTTAAGTATTTTCGTTGGTTTTGAAGTAAGTTTCGACTCCAGATTTAATTGTTACCTCTGAACTGATCAAATCACGGTTCGAGTTGCCGCCGAGATTCGCGGATACTCCTCGATTTCGTTCAGTCCGCACCAGTACGAGTCGTTTGGACTCAGATACCTTCATGGTAGCCTAGCAAAGGGAGTGCACTCGCGAAACTACCGCATAGCTGGTAGCTGGACTAGCGTCATTCGAAGGCGGTTGTTAGGTCCGACTGAGTACGCCCAATGCAGTACTCTGGTGTAGGCTATCAATTTGTACTTTTTATCTACCTCAATAAGCTGAGGATATATTTGCTATTTGTTGATAAACATACTCTTTGAGCGACTTAATTGTCTTTGTTATTTTATTTCAGCCAATACTTGAATTTAAATAATAGTCGAATGCTACTGGTATATCAATATCCCACCTGTCATTAGGAATAAGAATTGATGGAGAATCGGGAACCCATTTGAAAGAATCGAAAAAAAGTGGAATCAACTCATTCCTAGTAGAGAGTAGTGTTGGGGTGTGCAGTCCTTTTCTCTGCTCTGGCTTAAGTGAACTGTAATATTGATGTGGTCACTAATACAGCAAAGCTCAAATTGCTTCAAAGTGTGCTTCAAATAGTTTCATCTAGTTGAACTTTTCAACATTTGTTTTCTTGTGGCGAGAAGGATGACTTGGAATAACATCTAAGACATAATTTTACCCACTTCCTGCTTCTGATAAAACATCTCCTGTGTTTTCAACTGGCACATATTTTACGGCAAGCATACTTGTGTCTCTGTGATGTGCTTTGTTTGCCCCCAGCTGCACCCAACTCTTGTAAAAACTAGTGATGGGTCAAATCCAAAATTTATTGAATCCGAATCCTGAATCCAAATTTCCTTTTTATATCCAATCTTGAATCTGATTGTATATTCAAAAGCAAAGTCAAATCCATTTTTACATTTTCTTTTGAATTTATGGGCCCATGAGCAGGTGTATATTTTTCCTTAGAACATAATGTAATTATTTAGCTTTATAAAGAAAAAAAACTAGACATATTTGTTTCACAATGAAACCTGACTCTTCCTCAAATGAGAAGAACGATGAAAAGTTAAGAAAACATCAGTAAAAGTTATTAAATTTTATGTATTCTTGTGCAATCTTTGTTATTTTCCGAGGTGTTTCCAAACCTTCCCATGTATTTTTTTTGGCTAATTTTTAGACTTCTGCTATTTTTCTGACTGAAATGGAAATTTTTACATGCATTTCCACAGTAAATTATGGTGGCTTTGGAGACTCAATTGCAGGATAGAGTATCAAAATTTGGTGCAAAATAATGCTACAAAGTTTCAAACTGTGACTCCATCTAATGGTTGTATTTTGAATTTACGTAATTTTCATGATAAGGAGAGAACTACCTCTATTTCCACGCAACATTTGGCCTCATGAATATCTATTTCTGTGTCTTAGCACATTCTTTGTGAACCCAATATTGTATTTAGTGGGTGTCTAGAACGTAATAACTCCTTTATCAATTCTCAAGAAAGACTAGCTCACTTTTCATGATATTTGCAGGGATAAACCAAGGCACAATGGAGCAACAAAAGTGGTTTTGAGAACATTTTGTGGATTAATAAGAGCGACTTTTTTGCTATGCATTCTATGCTAGGTGTAGGTATATTTTTCTGCAGCCTAAAACTTTGTTTTTCAAAAATAAGAGTATTTTTGGTCTATAACTTAGTTTTTCTTTTTGACATGCCATACATGATGTATGCATAATACTTGTCATCTGGCAAATAAAGTATATTATTATTATCATCAGTTGAACAATGATAAAAACTGCTGGCATACTGAACTTAAGCACATGTGTCAGCTTACTAAAATGCTCTGGGAGGTTATGAAGGCAGTGTTGTACATGCTCTGTGTGGGGATTTTGAAGAGAAATAAGACGTGACTAATACCGATAAAATCTCTGCAGATATATATATTTTATGGCTTAGTTACAGTTCACCCAAATATCCAAACTTACAAATATGTATCTTATTCAAAACCAATCATTGTTGTACCTCTTATATTAAGATAAGAGGTATCTTATCATTAAGAAGATACCTTATCATTAAGATAAGAGGTACAACAATGTTGATATGATAAGTTCTGAAGTGAGATTTCAAATGTTTCAGTGATGGATGATGTTGAGTTTACAGCATCATTGGGTGTATGCCACCCCTGTGACTGGAATTGAATTTGTTCGAAACTTTTGTGGAAGGATTTAATCGAGTCTCAAATTAATAGGTTTCCGTTGGAATCCTGACTGCGTCACTAATAAAATCCCTTACTTTCCAACCCAAGGATCCGGTCATCTCCCAGGCAGGTTTCTTATGTCTTCCTGTGTCTCCTCATTCTTGTGGAGTATGAGGTTGAAAAAAAATGCAGTCAATGGGAATAGAGTACGTTTTGGGATCAGGTGTTATTTTCTATGGCCCCTTTACAGGTCCATGCCTTTTAGTAAATGTGGTCTAGAATTTTAAAACATCAGGATTTTTTTACCATTTTACAAGATGAAACAACCCTGATCATCACTGTAAAATGGTGTATAGGGTGGGCTAATGCAATAGATCTCTATGTGGAGTGAGTGAGTGAGTGTGGTTACCAATATGAGGAGAAAAAGAGACCATGTAGAAAGAAGCATAGAATAATGATAGTGTGCATCATCTTAAGTAGTATGTGTGCCTTTATTGCTTTTAGTCTTTCCATTTACTTTTTCCATTTTCAAGGACAGGGGTGTGTAAATAAGCTAATGATAATGTCATATCACTAGCTTTTGTTTATAACAATATTTCATGATTTATTTACTTCTTGTGTGTTTAATCCATGATTCATTGAAACAATCTCATGTTTAAGATAAAGAGTTTTTATAATTCTGTTCTAGATGTGTATTCATTATGTCACTCTCTTTTGGACACCATCTATGTGGAAGCATTTTATATGGAGTTGATAAGAAGATTCTATAGTTATGAACATTCTGAAGTAACTTTGGATTCATAACAAAATCCCACTCATAGCATTGGTTTCCAAATCAGCTCAAGGTTTAGTTATTTGGTGAATCCTTTGCCTCAACATGAATGGACTCATAGTAGTTGAGGATATGACATTGGGGACTTATGCCGTGTTTGGATTTTGCTCAGAGTTAGATATTTTGCAAATGTTCTGCTAGAAAAAGCCATTGTGCTCCAGAGCCAATGCTCCAGAGCCAAATTTAAAAAACTGAACGGCTAAGTGAAATGATTTTAGTATTATTAGTCAATGGGTGAGTGTGGATGAGTAGCTTGTAAACACTCGGTATTAATCATTCTTCTTTTTGGCAACTATAGCCAACAAACCTTTTTGTTGATTAGTGTGTAAGCAGTGTTTCTTATCTCACCTTAGTGTATAGTCAAGGGATATGGACCACTTTCCTCCAGTCCTTATTCTCAGAAGTTACTGATCCATGCTCCTTGTGCTGTGCTTAGATTCTGCCTTCTTCTTTGTTATGCAGGTGGAATATTTCTTGGTGGTTTTGGATTTCAACTGTTATTTGAGCTTGCAATACAGGAGTTAAGCTGTTGTATAATTATTTTAGTGAATGCTCTAAATTTTCATCACTTTTCTTGTCTTATAATAGGTAGTGAAATGTAAAAATATGAGATGTTAAGTTGTAATGCAGTGTGAGGTAGTAGATAAGAGTGGTAGAGTTTATTTAGGAAGGCCTTAACATAGCAGTTGGTTCAACAGTTACATCTACTGCAAGTCAACTCAAGGGTATTTGGCAGGGGGTTACTTGATTATTGTGCCTCTTTTCTCTATTTTTTCATAGAATGAAATGTTCATTTTTTGTAAATTTTTATGTGGCACTTTTTGTAAGTTAATTTTTAGCATTTCAGTCAACTCTCCCAGTCATGCAGTGAATTAAAGACGGCCTATGCATTGCAGGACTGATATTTATTCAAAATCTTCATATTTTCTGGAAATATTTCAGGATTGCTTTCTATGTTTTAATAATGTGAATCTTTTTACTTTTAGCTGTGAGAAGATGCGCAAGAGAGACCATAGCCATGATGAGCTTGGGGGCCCAACTTCCAGCAAGACACAAAAAACATACCTTCCTAACTATGAGAATGTTGACTAACATTCTGTACAGGAGTAATTGTACAAAATGTTAGGTGACATGGCTATAAATATGTCATGCAATTATAGAAATACCCCTGGTTTTTATACAAGAAACTTTTTCTTCAATTTCATCTTAATCTGGCTGTTGATTTCCATTAGTTAAACGTTGTTTGGTGAGACTCATCTATTGTTAAGATGAAAGCTAAACATTTTAAAGTTACAATACACATTTTTAGTTTTTATTTAATTTGTGCTGGAGTCTATTTGGCTCAGTACATTTCTCTATGTTAGGTTTTTTTGAAGTGTCAAATGTGATCTAGTCGTGAGATTTTGTTATGATTAGTTTTTCCTATGCGTTGCGCTAACAGGGTTAATCCAGTTCAGAGTCTCTCTTGCTTTTCTCTGTGACTGTTGAGTCGCAATCGTGCTTCTGTTTGAGAGAGTTGATTTACATTTTGATACTTTCTTTTAAACTTGAGAGCTTGCTTTTTGACCTTGGTTCATCTCATCTAGAGAAGCATGCATCCATGATAGAAGTGAGTGATCTCAAGTACATGTTCCTAGAAGTATTCTAATTCATCTATTTGTTTAACATGATGTTACTATTTGTGTTTGTGAGGGATTTATTTTTCCTTTTATTTAAAATACATTTCCAGACAAATTCTTTGCCACAGTTCTTGGTTCTTATTTGGAATTCAACTTGAAGTTTGCTTGGTGTCATGTTTTGGGTAGAACAAGCTAGACTGATCTAAAGTTAAATCATGCTCACATTAAGTTACATAAACTCCTAAAGTGATATTATCTCTTGTAAGGAATAAAACATTGGTCCTTAAAGCCTGGCTTTGAGTACTCAGTATTTGGTCTTATGCCCACGTTAAATCACTGCAGTCCCATCTCATTATGATTACTCCTGTATATCCCTATGCAGTGTGTATTCCCTTACCTTTGATTGGAGTCATCCCCCAGGAAACTTGAATGTTTACGCAGATAAATCTTTGAAGGCAGTCAATACAGCCAACTTGAAAAATGAAAAAGCTATTTGATTACAGAATTATGGAGTAAATTCTGAATGCAACCTTGACAATCCCGACTTTAGTGTAATAAAAATATGGGATATCTCATGTAAGACTGCCCATTTAGAGAACTCCTTCAGTTGATAAAAAAATTATGAAATTAATTCATTTGTTGAGAAAGAGGGTTTGCCTTTTGTTGGGTCCTGAGTTTATACTTGCATAGGAAAAATGCAAGTGCATTGGCTGAATTCCCCTAAGTTATTTCTGGATCTTTCAATAATTACAAAAATACCCTGACTTGTGCAGTTGGTTTAGGCTCTTTGTTGTGGTCAGTGATTCATATTAAATTGTTAACCATACTGAATTTCATAGAAATATTTCCCTATTGAATACCACATTATGTCATATACTGTGTATTAAACATTGTTAAGTCACTTGAAAATTTGACTTTTGATGTGCTGTATTTACATCTCTTGATGTGTTATGGAAGTTAAAAGTTGTTTTCAAGTATTGATGACAATGCATAATTTGGAAGCTTCATGAAACTGAAGATTGAGTTCTCTATGATAGAGTTGTGTAATTCATTGTTGAAAATCGTTCTCTATATTATCTTTAACATTTAGGTTTAATCTCATTGTCTGGTGTATATCAGTTATGCCCTTTACGTGCAAAAATTGCATCAGTTATAAGTTAGCCATAGATATAATGTTTGCATGAAAGTTTTGAATTGGGAAGCATTAGAATCTCTGCAGGTTTAAACTGGGAAAGAATTTGAATTCCTATGATAACTTGGCCCATGGAGACAGATGTGTTGTTCTTATTTGTGGACTTGTGATCCATTTTTGATGGCTGCATGTGGCTAATATAGGGATGGGAAATATATAAATCAATTGATACACATTCTGAGTGGTCTCGGCTAGTAATGATGGTCAGAGAGGATTTAAAATGTCTTTCTTCAACTTTTCCCAGCAGTTAATCATCTGTGATTATCCTCTTAGTATTCCCTCTTTCACCAGAGTCAAGTTATTCAATTGTCTGGATAGTTAAATAAGTAATAGTTTTCTATTTTTATAATTTGAGAAAATTATGTTATTATCATTAGTAATTAGATTTTCAAATGTTGTTGCTGCTTCTCTAAGTTGAGCATGTATAAGTCGCGTATTTCTGCCTAAAATGAGTTCTGTACCAGCATAGTTAAATGTTTTTCAATAATGGTAGCGTGCTGTTACACTTGTTACTGTTTTATCCTGTATTGGAGTTATACTGTTTAACTTAATATCCTTTATGGAGTCTATATTGTCCAACTGAATGTCCATGGTTGGCTGACCAATCAGTAACTTAGAATGCACTCTGTTATGTGATTAATGTTTCAGAGTGTATTCTTATCTTTGTGAGTCTGTATTGTGTTCGTGGTGTCTAATATTTATTGTATTGAGATTATTTTCATATAAAAACACTTCAGTCACTTTGAAATGTTATTTATCTAGCTCAAGTAGCAAATATAGGAAGTTCCCCTTGCCATTTGTCGTTCAGGTGAAGCAACCATGAGGGGAGTTGACTAACTTGCTTTAATTATTCAGCATCAAATATCCATGTTAGACATGCTATTTTTTGTCGGATTCTGTTTTTATATAGGATTTGAGCATTGAAAAAACAATGCCTTTTTAATATGAGACATTTCAGCCGCCATCTCTGAGTGTAGTTGTCATGGACATTAGTCAATCGGGTTCTCACTGTGATACCAATTGAAGAAAAGAAATTGGTGGAGGTGGAAGGATTTTGTTTTTTCTTTTGCATTGATATTTTTGCTGTGGAACTTCGAGAGACAGTTGTGTAACATGCTCAAGGCATTAGTGCCAGGGAATCTACTTTATTTTATTTGTAAAGAGTGATATCACTCTTTTACATTCAGGCAGCTTCCCACACCTAGTTGGTGGTCAAATGTTGTATTTGAGTAACAATTACTTCTTTTTTGAACTTCAAGAATTATTTTTTGTGAAAGGTATTTGTTCAAAGTGGATATTTTTCGTTAAAAAGAACTTGTTCCATAAACAGGGGTTGTATGGAGGAAGCTAGTCACTTGGACTCATCACCTTCATGTATTTGGGTAGCTGTAGAGTATTCATAAATAAATAATGTCATAAGCTATGTATTTGGTCCATGTTCCTTGGCAAATAAATATGACCTGACGGGAAACCGCTATATTCGGAATTATTTTTTCATCCCTAGTTTCTATGTCTTAGGCTAATTTCATGTACTATGTAATGAAACCTCTCTTTTACACTTTTGAGTGGGCCGAAGGAAAAGTGTAATTGGTGGGAAAATGTACAATGGGGGAAATGTTAATTAGTCTTAAATTGAAGTAAAATAATGAACAAATGTTACACATTGTATTAAATTTGAATGTATCATACCACAATGTAGTGTCTACAGCTAGCTGGTTGGCTGGGAAAAATATTATTTTTTTATTTTCAAGTTAATCCAATAACGAAACTATTTTTCTGTTAGGGCCCCCAGCCTTAGCATCAAGGATGTGTATTTGTCCTTCTTTTTGGCTGTATAGGCTGTGGCTAATAATTTCCTAATGGTTTTTGAAATAAATTGAGGATTTCTAGAATTTCAAAAAACAAAGAGCTTCAGTTTCTCACTGCCATTTGCATTGGAGTGTAACATGACAATGATGCAAGCTATGCTGTTTTTTCCCCATGGGAAGTCTCAGGTGGCAGTATATCACAAGAAAGGTCTACCATGTCCACAATAAAATTTTATAAGAGAGCATTTAGCCATTACATGGTAATGTAAAGTTGGACACTTTCAAGTTGGAAACAGTTTTTGGGTTTATGCTTTCAGTTTTGCATCGGATGCAGTTTTAGACAATACTATGCTGAATTTTGAAACTGTCGATCCAGTCATGTAATGCTTTGAAGTCATCAATACCATATAATACTGCTGTGTGAAGGGCTTCTCTTTTATGAAAATTCAACTTTATTGGTAGAGTGCAGAACAGGCACACAATCCTTGCTAAAATGTGATCTGGCTAAAAATTGCTGTCAATCATTCCGTGGGCTTCATGTTTCCAAAAGTACTGGGAATGTAGTACTGAATTCAACACAAATGCCACGTTGTCACAGTCATATATCTACGACCTGTACGAATGGGTATTAATTTGTTCCGCTAAATTAACAACAGCTCTACAACGAATAGTTAGTTAATAGTAGAAGTTAAAAATCGAAGCTTTTATAATTCTCTTACGATGATTGAGAAAATTAATATCAAATTCTCATGTCAAAGAAAAACATGAATTGTGCTGTGAACTGGCAAATTTCGGAACTTCTGCAAATGGGCTCCTTTATCATTGTCAAGCCAATCACAGAATTTTGACTGCAATAGAAACATTTTAATTGCAACTATCCTGCATAAAATAAAACAAGCTACGTGTGGACATTTGTTTTATTACATTCGGCTCAAGCATTACCTTTATATTAGTTTTCAAACTGGGTCGGTCGTCATTTGCTATTGGGCAATTCAATTGCAAGCGGTCACAGGACCAGGGGTGCAGCAACAGCCAGGGGCGGGTCAGGGGGGGCAAGCACGATTTTGGAGGGGGGCTAGCCCCCCCCCCCCCCAGAAATCAGGGGTTGTGGCTCACTTTTTAATGGACACTGCCCGATTTGCAAAATTATTTGTGCCTTCTTCCCTTAGTGGGTTGAAATTTGCAAACTCTCAGACCCATTTGGGTGAAAATTCATTTGCAGACTCTCTTCCCCCCCTTCCCTCCGCTTGGCTACCTTATACAGAGGAGCTGCCCCCCCCCCCTCCCACCCCCCCCCCCGCGATTCGGGGGGTTGTTGCGCCATTGCACAGGACGCCCTGAATTACAATCATTTTAACTATGGTAAATTATGTTCAATAATTATCTATATCATTTTCTATCAACATCAATGCTTTATAGCAAACACAATGCATGCTTATTTCATCCTTTCCATTCATTACACTTTTCTCCCAACAATCGGGGCTCAAGAACCCAGCCTGTCTACCAATCGGTTTCGTCTTATATCTGGGCCAACACGGTATGATGCTCGCATTTCCCGCCTAATAAAATCTCCATGCTCATGCCGGTGCTGTACTCACCCATGCCGCCTACGATTCGTTGTTCTAGTGGAAAGATGAAGAATGATTGAGGGGGGGTGAAAAATAAACCAAAGCTTAAGTACTACACCCATTCCTCGATTAATAGCTTCAATTCGTTCCGGGGTTATTTAAGTGCTAGTTGAAATCGCTCGTCAAAGCATGAAACTGTGCGAGGAACAATTCGATGATGAATGATGCGATCCTAAGATTCTGTTGGACTATATAAAACCTTTATCTACTGGTACTATTATGAAGGGCAATATTCCGCGGAAACTTAGTTGTTGCCGTGACTGACCTACTTCGGTTTCTACGATTTTTGGCTCAAAAAGACATTCCGCAGAACATTTGCCCCTAACATTTGTGAATTTTAAATACAGAGTGGTTCCAGATTCTGAATTAGCGCAAAATGGCATCCCTTAGCTCGGAACTGACTACCCAAATAATTTTGATCTAATGGTAAGGTTTTGAGTCAAATGACATTTTCATGAGAAGGAGAGAGTAATTTAAGTTTTCTAACATTTTTTGGTGACATCGACGTCTAGCCTACTTTGACCTCCGACACACATTCAATGTTGTTTTTTTCAAATTTATTTCGCTCAGCTCCTCAAAACTCATTTGAAAGGTTTTAGCAAATACTTTACCTTATAAGGGTATACCCATTGGCGTTACGGTCCCAGAAGAGCCCGTGCCTCCTCAATCATTCCCCTCCAGTCCTCTCGCTCCAATGGATGGAGTCGCCACCTCCTCACACCCATTTGTCTAAGGTTGCCCTGCACATCAGCCAACCACCTTTTGTGCGGTCGCCCCACGAGTCTTCGACCCTATGGACGCTGGATGAACGACATTCGCAAGTCTTCGGGAATTCTTTCCAGATGACCAAACCATCTTAGTTGGGAACATGTACTTCACAGACCAGACTAGGGAAAGTACTTCACAGACCAGACTAGATTTTCCATACAATCCGTATACCTCGGCGCTAGTGCGGATGCGCCACTCGTTTTTTTTTAATTTTTTCTTCCGTAAATTCTTAGGAGGATCTTCCTCCCCCGCGTGTTGAGCAGCTGCTCATCCCGGCTCTTCATGACCCAGGTTTCACTGGCGTATAGAATCACGGGGCGAAAAACAGTTCGATAATTTCCCAGCTGTCCTCATTATTTTCTGACACCAATGAACCTAAATATTTAAAGGAAGACACACTCTCAAATTGGTATCCTCCTACCGCAAACTGCGCTGGAAGTTCATTTTGAGTCCTTTTCTTTACTTTAACCTTCGTTTTTTCCTCATGTATGGCACGACCGACTTTGCTGAAAGGCTTCTGTTAGCCCCTCGCTCGTTCCTGCCGATTAAGTCCACGTCATCAGAATATGCCACATACTATACTGTCCTGTTTAATTATGTACCGCCAGGCGAAGCGTAGCCTTGTCTGAGCCCTCTTATTAACTCTAAATTCTCGTGATAATTTTCCCGATATCTTTATTTTGCTCTTTGTTCCTGCTAGCATTACTTTAACAGGGCGAATGAGTTTGTCTGGTATTCCCAGTGTAAGCAGAATACCTATCATATCGGTATGACCGTCCAATGCTGTCGTATGCCTCTTTGCAGTCAATGAAGACCTGGTACACTGGTATATTGTATTCATAACACTTTTACACGAGACTCCTTATTATAAATATATGATCAGTAGTGGATACTTCCGGTCGGAATTCACACTGATAATCTTCTAATGCGTTTACTGCCCATGTTTCCATCCTTGGTGCAATGATCTTTGTGAGCACTTTGTAAGTGACGTTTAGCAGTGATATACTCCGATAATTAGTGCATTCTAGCTTTGTGTCTTTCTTTTGGATTGGGCATAAGAGTGCACATGACCATTCTCTTGGCATCTTCGCCTCCAGCTACAATCTTACAATAATACTATGTACTTCCTGCAGGAGTCTATCCCCATCCATACTAGCGCAGCTCAGCTGTTATTAAGTCATATCCTGGGGCTTTATTACCCTTTCTATGCTTAAATACCTTGGTCTCAGATCTAGTAGGTGCTGGGATCTCGTCTTCCTCTTGTGCTTGGTAGATAATTACTACATATTTAGCTTCTTCTACTCTAGGTTGATTTAGCAACTCTTAAAAATACTCTGCCCACCTGCCCAGCACTCTGTTCATCTTCAATCAAACTACATTCTCCATCATCGATCATGAAAGCGCTTGCCTGAAACTCTTTCTTTTCATCCCCTATCTTACTACATCTCTCGAATTTTCCTGTCGACTGCCATTTCTTAAATTTTACACATTTTTTCCCATGCTCTCTTCTTGTGTCTACATACATGGGAAGCTGCCGTTCGAGCTCTCACTAATTCTTGTGCTGATGCTCATGTCTGCCTCTGCAGCATTCTCCTTCTGATAGCATTGCTCTTTTCAATGGTTACTCTACTTTCATCATCAAAACAGCCTCATCCTCTTTGTGGTTTTTGAAAACCAAGCCTATCCTCTGCTGCTTTCTGCTTTGCTGATTTTATCATTTCCCATTCTCCTTCAATGTCACCTTAGTCGTGCCCGAGCGGTCTAGGAGCACGGCAGAATGAGGTTGGACATGGGCGTATCCAGCGAGGGGCAGGGGGGGGGGGGGTGGCAGCTGCCCCCCCCTAGAAGCAAGTATGTAACTAAAATTAAAATTAAAAATTTTTCAAGCAAATAATTGAAATAACTAATAAAGCACTGCTTTAATTATATATAATTTTCTTAAAATTTTGGTTTCATTCGCCTTTTCCGGGCTAAAATGTTACAACCTGAACGACCATGACTTGCTTCTGACTTATGACTTCTCCTAGTTTTGATCCTGGGTACGTCCTTGAGGTTGGAATCGTCGGACGATCGAACCCCGTTTAATGGTAAGGTTGGTGCATTAGGAATTGAAATCCCGGCGTAAACTCGCGGACAAGGTTTATTGTGAGGACATCCGCCCCTGGCGTCTTACAACAATATTCCTCCGAGCAATCGGTTTCGGGTGATAATATAGGAGTCGGTCGGGGAGGGGAGGAGTCATGGGGGGGGCAAAGGGATCGCCTCCCACTCTCGTGTGTCATCCTGATATCGCTTAGGGGTCAATGCATTGAGCCCTCCCGACCGATATCACCAAAGGGGTCGATTGACTTAGTGATTCCTGCACCGGGATCTCCGTGAATCATGGTGATTCAGGCATCGAGAATACGCCCAGTGATTCATTCGTACCTCGCGTACGACACCTCCCCCCTAATTGAAGAGAAAGCAACAGTGAAGCAGTTGCTTCCTCTGATTAAAATTATACCTTTTAGCGTTTTCCCGCGGGAGAATTTGTACCCGAGCGTCTGTCAACGCTGTTTTGGTGAGCTGCCGAGGCGATAGGCTGACTGATGCTCTCAGCTAGGGCTAGGCGGTGCAGGAAATGCTACACCGGTTCTCGGTTCGGAAAAAAACCGCTTGCGACGGCGGTACTCCGGTTCAATAGATCGAACCGGTTTTTTTCTACTGAACCTGTTTTTCTTTCTGAACCGGTGTTTTCTACTGAACCGGTGTTTTCTCCTGAACCGGTGTTTTCTCCTGAACCGGTGTTGTCTACTGAACTTTTGTTTTCTACTGAACTGAATTTTTAATAAAAAAAAATTTTCTGCTGAATTGTATTTACTAGCGATCCGCGTTTTTCGTCATCCAACTGGTTTTTTGCCAAATTTTTTATTTAACCTGTTTTTTAAAGATGTTTTTTCCAAATAAAGAAGATATTGCTTAATAACGCGGGTATGCTTTCCTAAACTGAACAGTATAATGTGAGAGTGTTTGCGAGAACCAATGGTTTTTATGCGAGGCCTCGGCGTACATATAAATTGGCTTTTTTAAGTCTCGAAAAATGCACCTAAATATGTTACGAATTCGAACCAGCCGCGTGAACGCCGATGAAATTCACATTATTGTAGAAGGAAGACATTGCAAAATTGCCACAGATATTTATTTACTTAGCACGACGCGTTTCGTCGTTAAAACAACATTATCAAATGCCTTGATCAGTCTTGATGATAATGCTGTTGTAACAACAAAACGCGTCGTGCTAAGTTAATAACTCGTGCCTAGTGAATGAAAAGCTCCCTACAGGCAGAGCGCCTGGTGTCTGCATACGGACGAAATATATCCACTGGGGATCTGATTTACGTGCTTCCAGAGAGATGATATGAGTGGAGAGGCTGATTTCTTTCGTCTGTGGTTCATGGTTATCTGCCTTTCTTAGTCGACATTTCCATTCTCTTTCATCATGGCAACGATTATGAGGCGAGGGTCTGACTCTGACGCCTTGTATTTGCTTTGGTGGCTTTATTATATTTCTGCCTCGGGATTGTCTCTTCGCTGAAGCACTCTTTAGTTGGCCATGACTTCTAGCTCAAATGACTTGTCCGACAAGCAACTACAAGACGCTCTGGCAGAGAGGAGTGAAGTCAGTTCAGATACAATTTCCAAGGATTCAATTGGATACACACTGGATTCCTGTTCCTTGGAGGAAAAGGAAAACTTTCTCAGTTAATTTTTAATTTCAAGAAAATAATTGGGAAGAAATCGAGCGCTCATCATCCTTTGCCTCTAAAGTGTGATTTAGTTGGTAAA
The DNA here is from genome assembly GCA_963169105.1 of Ceriagrion tenellum. NCBI lineage: Eukaryota > Metazoa > Arthropoda > Insecta > Odonata > Coenagrionidae > Ceriagrion > Ceriagrion tenellum. The sequence goes on from OY720638.1 coordinate 14,067,335, forward strand.
TAAATAGTGCTGAAATAAAAGTGTGGTAAAAAAGTTGCTGAAATAAACTGAGGAACGGTGGGTAATGGAAAATCTCCAAGGAAAATCCTCAAATACCAAAATGGAATACAAGAGATTGACAAGACAGCAAGAAAATCCAAAATTGAAAGTCGCCATGTGAAAGTGTATTGTGTATAAAAGAATGGAAAGGCAAATAACACACCGTCACTCTGCCTAGACCCCTGTTTCGAGCAATCCCACACTAAGGTCAACGAGATCAACCACCAAAATTGATAACAGGATAAAGGAAACGGCTTCGCAAAATGCAAGTAAGAATGTATAATACTATAGTTGAAAACACTGTCCATACACATTTTTTTGTTATATATGAAGAGCAATTGTTACGCTAAGAAGTTTACATCAAATAGTACACTAAGTCTTCAATGCCTTCCCAATTAAAACACCCTTAGCAATGAAAATACCTCCGATTTAAGTTACCCCGAAGGCATGGAATTGAGTGGACGCATATGCTATGTCGCATACTCTTGAAGGGTTAAAACGCAGGCATTCTTTTCTATGGTTGAGAAACTGTTTCGGTAAACATTCCAGTGACTTTTTAAAATGGCAAAATGCTGTTGTATTAATGGTGTATGGATCTGTATTTTATCAATTACTGGAAGGGTGTTCTGAAGATAGAGAACAAATTGATTTTCAAAATTTACATTTTAATACAAGTGCTGATGCTACATTACAATTTTGTATTATTACTAATTTAAATCTAGGAATTGGCTGGCACATAGCGCTGGTTCATGGAAATGAAAATTAGTTCTTTGGCGTGTTCGCCAAGTAAACACGTTCGCAATCTATTTCTAACAAGTCCTCCCAAACTGAAAATTCTTTCGCATTCTGCTGACGTGGCTGGCCTAGCAAGATATTTCCTCGCCAGCCCTACCAGCAAGGGGAAGGTTGCCTCATGGACCCTTCACCAAGTGAGAATGTCTTCATCTTTTAGATAGGAACTTGAAACAATGGTCTTTCCTCCACAAAGTCTCCCAAAACCATCAGCATTGGTTTAATAAAAATTGTTACTGCACTAACTTGAAGGATAATGGACTCTTTCTTATTCGTTGTAATAGTCGACAAAATAAAATAACATTAAAAATACGCAAAAACCCATTGATTTACGCATATAGAACCGCTTCCCCGGTGCACCGGTTCAGACCGATTCCTCGGTGCGCCGGTTCAGAACCGATGCCCCAGTGCCCCGGCTCAGAACCGATGCCCCAGTGCCCCGGCTCAGAACCGATTCCCCGGTGCACCGGTTCAGAACTGATTCCCCTGTGCGCCGGTTCAGAACCGATTCCCCTGTGCGCCGGTTCAGAACCGCTTCCCCGGTGCACCGGTTCAAAACCGCTTCCCCGGTGCACCGGCTTATTTACAAAATCCAACCGGCCTGCCGGTTCTGAAAAAAACCGAACCGCTGCACCGGAAAACCGCCCAGCCCTACTCTCAGCGGTCTCAGCCTCCCGTGGGGGGAGCTCGTCATTGGAGGTGTGTGGACTTTATTCTGGGTTTGAATACTATAGTGGTGCAAGAATCAGCGTCTCGACATGCCCTTAAGCATTTTGGTACATACATCTTACAACATTTGCCACAATAACAACATATTAATATACCAATGATAACAAGAACAACGTATGTAAGAGAAGATAATTGAATAACCCTACTGGCCTGTTTCATCTGCCATTCTTGCTCGTTAATAAGTTTCTCCACTTCCTCCACCTTATGGCTGCCATACTTTAGGTCCTCAATGTTATTGGTCACAGGTTGCAATGGAGATTGAAATTTTAGGAGGTAAAACTTTAGCATAAAGTCTGTCTCTTTGCAGCAGTCATAAGCAATGTTCATGAGGGGAATCACATCTGTATTGGTATAGTTGATGGTAATAGTTACCTTCGATTGAATTACAAACTTACGGCTATACCCTTTACATTTTTTATGAAATTGAATTTTCTTTTATGAAATTGAATTTTCCCTGATCCTGATAGCTCTTCCTTCAACAATGTCTACAGCTTCCTGATCGTCACAGAGTAGGGTCATGCGCTTAGGAATGGGTGCTACGTACAACCACTTGTTATTGTCCAGTTGGACCCAAATAGATGGATTCAGTTCAGCAATCCTCCGTGATCAATATTGCGGAACACTCAACAGACTGAAGCATTCTTGCTTCGCAGTCTTCACTGAAATGAGTCAGTTGCACGGGATACCTTTGCTTACATATTAACCATACATATGTACACTTGTCAATGTCATATTTTGAGAGTTTAATGTAATATTGTTTTGTCACATCTAAGAACACGTAAGGCTATCCCGGATGGATGAAGATGAATTTGCTATTAAATGCACTGGGGAAGATGATCACATGATAGACTGTACTTCACACGACCTGTCAAAGGGAGTCGAATCACATGGGACAACATTTTGGACGTCATGAATACGTCGATGTCTATAATATTCAGCAAGGCACTCCCAGCCGTCACACTCATAGGGAAAGGTAAGGATAATTCCCTAGGAATTTGGTTGTGTTTGGCTTTCATCATCTCAAATATTTTGGTAGAAGTAATGACTTGAGGCTGTAGAATGCCCTTTTGCGCATTAATTATGGCATTTACCAGAATGTCATATTCACCTCGTAAGTCCCCGAGGGCCCTATTTAGTTGAACCATATGTTTGGTTATCACTACTTCGCGGCTCATTCTTTCAAGTTCCCTCTGAAATTCGACGTCTTCCTCATTAACATGAACTGCAACCTTCCGTAGATTTTCCCATAACTTGTCTTCGTGATGCTGAATTTCATTTACTGTCACATTTACCGTTCGCAAGGTCGATTTGACAACCGTGATTTGTTCCTTGGTAAGCTGCATCATTTCCCCTTACTCTCCCACTAATTTTGCTATCTCCCCGGAATAGTAAAGCGCGCCATCGTTGTCTAGGGTGCCGAAAAGGATCTTAATGACTTCCCCGACAAAGTCAAATACCTTTTACCTACGGTCTTTTCGACCGTAAGGGTCTTTCGTCTTTCCGGACTAATTGGTAGAACTCCGGAAATTCCCAAAGAAACAGTTTGAGTCTATTCGCATGGACCTTCGTAATTCGTCGTTTTCTTTTGATTGTTAAGTTCACACCGTCTACCTTAATTACCACGAATGGCCCTATCCATTGGAAGAAGACTTTTCTCGATCTTCCGCGCCTAATGCTCTCGTCAAATAGAAGAACCTTGTCCCCCTCTCTAAACAATTCAGCGTTAACTCCCTTATCATAGTCCACTTTGCTTCTCTCCTTCCCTTGGAGAAGATTCTCTCTCGCTCTCTGATGGCACACCTGCAATCGCATTTTCAGTTCAGACAAATAATCGTCATATGTGTATCTCTTTTCATGGTACTCCTTTTGCAAGCACCCTGGAAGGTTAGGTTTCCTTCCGAACATCAATTCATGAGGTGTGAATTGAGTCATTGTATGGGACGTCGTATTGAACTCGAAAATAGCGGAGGATATCCAATCGTCCCAGTTGAGTTGGTCCTCGGCAATAAAATGGCGGAGATATCCAACTAGGGTCCGGTGACATCTCTCTAAGGCCCCGTTACTCTGAGGGTGAAACGCCGGAATTTCTTGATCCGTAGCAATCTGCTTGTTTCCTTAAAAGGGTCGCTTAAGAAGTGGGCGTGGGTGTTCACTTGATCGGTGAGAAGGACTTGCGGAATGCCAAAATGGAACACAACCTTTTCCACAAATTCCTTGGCGATGGTGGCGGCGTCTTGCTCTCAATGGGGATCGCTAAAGTGAACTTGGATAGGTCATCTTGGAAAGTTAACAGGTACCTATTTCCTCGTTGAGTCACGGGCAGCGGTCCCACGATATCCAGCGCGCTCTTTTTAAAAAGTGCCTTCGCGGTGTTTGTAATTTTCATCTTTATCTTTCTTCGTGTGATTTTGTTTCTCTGGCAGGTTGCACATCTCATAATGTAATTCTCTACACCCTTCATTATACGCTTCCAGGTGATGTGGATGCTCTTGAGCGTTCTCTTCATTCCTTGATGGCCTCCTACAGGTGAGTTGTGGAGCTCGTCAGGAATATTCATCTTCCTTTCTTCACTCATTTATTCGTCTTTTCTTTCGTATCGCCCGTCTTCGCCTTCATCCTCCGCACCGGTGAGCGCGTAGACCCGGCTGGGCCAATCGGCATTGGAGTTTAGCATACCCTTTTTTAATACTACGCGATACTCGTACTCTTCTAGCTTGATTCTTCATCTCATGAGTCTGGAACTGGGAGCCTTTACATTGAATATCCACGTCAGAGGCTTCTGATCGGTTACAATGCAGAAGGTCTTCCTTAGAGGTAATGGCGGAAATATTTTGTCCCCCAAACAATGGCCAATAGCTCCTTTTCTGTGGTTGAATTATTTTTTTCTGCAGCGTTCAGCGTCCTACTGGCATAGGCGATAGGGCGATCCTCTCCAATAGCACCTTGCGAGAGTATGCAGCTTAGGGCAAAGATGCTCGCATCAGTTGTTAACTCCCGAGTGAAATCCGGATATTGCAGCACGGGTTCACTTGTCAGGAGGAGCTTTAGTCTCTCAAACGCTTCCTGCTGCTCCCTCTGAGAGAGGAGGAGGGGGGAGATTTTGGCACACCTCTCCCACTAATAGCGGACGTTCTTCTTTAATAGCTCATGAAGGGGCTTGGCTATCGTACTGAATGCAGGTATGAAACGGCGATAGTAGCCTGCGAGTCTCAAGAAAGCTTTCAGCAGCCTTGTGGTCGCGGCGACGGAAACTCTTTTACTCTCTCCTCACCTTTTCCGGTTCGGGTTTCACACCTTTCTCAGTAATCACGTGTCCTAGGTAGTTGACTTCACGCCTTAGGAATTCAAATTTCTCAGGGTGTAGTTTGAGTTTGTTTTCTCTTAACGTTCCAACATGTCTTGTGACATGGTCTTGTGACGTAAACGTAATTTATTTCTCACAAAAGAAATTTCGATACACTTTCAGAAAAGGGTGTGAATTCTCTGCAAGCTCCGTAGACACCGTTACTGCCTCTGCCTCCACGTGAATCTCGAGGTCCGCTTCCTCTGCTCCACTCTAGAATCCAGTCCCGACTGCCTGACGACTCCCTTCCTCGGCAAGGCAGCCCTTTTCTTCTCCAATGTGACCTCCCTTGACGAGGTTGTGCGTCAGCCCATGACGAGTGGGGCCTGAAAAGATGCGCCTTAGCCGTTACACAGCGTCCCCTCTGAAAAAACAATACCATTACAGTACAGGTCAGAGGTCTTCGACATGAACGGTGAATTCTTTCATTCTATGCAGATATCCGAGTCGGTATATCGTTGAGGACACTTTCTTCTTGACTCAGTATGGACTTTCAAATTTTGGTTCCATGTTTTTCAGCCCGGAACTTATGTGGCATTCGATAAGATGTGGTTAAGTTTCCACAGAGGGTCCCAGTCTCAAACTTCACGTCCCTTCTCCTTAAATTGAAATACCGTGCTTGCCTTTCACATCGCAATTTTAGCGCTTTCATAATACCTGGATAGTCGGCCTCCCAATTCTTTGTGGTAGGCCGTAGCTTCTAAAGGCGAGCCTTACGAATTGTTCTGAACTCGGAACGGCTCGTTCGGTCCACCAAGCTCCCTCACCAAGTTTAAAGTAGCATGGGAGAAACCAATAGTCTCTTGTTTGGCTGATCTTAAGGCAAACATAAAATGGGGAATACCCTCATCCCATGTTCTTTGGTCGCCACGACAATACATGGCGATCATATACTTCAGCGTCTGTATGCTCCTTTCCGTGGGCTTCGCGCGGGGATGAAAGGGTGCGATATGCGCAAGCTGTATTCCGTAGGCCTCACAAGCACGCTGCAATATTCTCGAACGGAACTGGGGGCCGTTATCACATGGCAATATTACTGGACACCCCAAATGGTTAATGAATTGCAAAGGAGCTGTTTAGTTAAAACTTCTGCCCTAACAGAGTGCAATGGAATATCAATCAGCCAGTGCGTGCTAGTGTCTAGGAAAACCAATACGTATCTATTTATGTCCTGATCTCGACCTCGGAAGGGGTCCAATGATATCTGTCGCGAATATTGGCCCGAGAGGAGGGGAGAGGGTCAGGTCCTCCTTCGCCCTCATTTCTCCAGCCCCTTTTTTCTATCGGCCTTATATCTCTGACAGACCTCGCAACTCCTCACGTATTTTGCTACGTCTCTCCGTAGTGTGGGCCAGAAGTAAAACATCACTCGTTTATATGTCTAATAAAACCCCAAGTGTCCAGCATAGGGCTTATAAGTGGGTTTGTCGGCTCTAGAGGGGCCCAACAAGTTTGTCCTTGGCACCAGTCTCTCCTTCGTGGCGTCCGTGATGATATATTTGACCGTCAACTATAACGTAGGTATTCTAGATTTGATTCTGGCTGGTTACCCAAGCTCTTGTTCATTTCTAAATACCAAGGATCGTCGACCTTTTTCCCCTGCCATTCAGGAGTTCCGATAAAATAGATGTGTGAAAGTGCGACTGGGACGACTTTCGATTTATCTTTGCTATAGGTGATTACGAAATTTTATTGCTAGAGTTGCGTGACCTCGAACCTCGAGGTAGGATAACCTCGAACGGATTCAATACGCTTGGGATCAGCTTCGACTTTCCCGTTACCTACCATGTACCTACCTAAGGAATTTCAGCTTTTCCATAAAGAAGCTACACTTTTGATGATTGACTTTCAATCCGGCCTCTCCGAGCAGAGCAAAGGCGCGGTGAAGCATTTTCTCGTGGTCCTAATGTTTTACTGACAGTTATAATGTTATCCAAATAGGTAAAACAGTACAGTTCTAACTCTGCCCCGATCACCGTATCCATCAATCTTTGAAAGGTTTGACCCAACACTGTGTAATCCGAACGGCATTACACGGAACTAAGAAAGGCCCTTACCCAGGACTAAGGAGGCTGTAAAGCCTTACAGCCTCCTTACTCAGGATGATGGAAGAGGTTTTGTCTCTACTTCCTGGTATTCGCGTCCTCGCAGTTCGAAGTTTCCCCGGGTTCGAGGCTAGCAGCCGGGTAAAAAGAATTTTATTTATTTCACTCAAAAGACAAAACTTTATTAAGTCTCCCTGAAAAAGAAATACCACACCTAGAAGTTTACATTGTAGAACAAATTAACAAAGTATGAAAATAAATTGAGTTTTTAACCTCTCCATTTATCATTCATTAAGCTATTTTTAATAGTTTAAAAAATTTAAGCAGCCAGTTTAACGTGTCATTTCAAGTTCTAGGGAACTAGAAAATTTAAAACCTAATATAAAGGTTGAACATAGATATGACAAACATGAGTGGAGACATTGTATTACAAATTGTGGGTTTAGGTTCCTCTGGGAATTTTTCCCCTCCGGATCTTTCTGCAATGAAGTATCGAGATACGCAAATTACAATGAAACTACACAAATTAATACAGGGACCCCAACTTATGGACATTATTCGAATCCTGAACTCAGTTATACAGAAGTCTTTTTAAACAGACCCTCTCGCAATTTAGACACTCCCACAAAAGGACACTGCCTCTGTCTATGGATTCAGACACCCTTTGAAAGATTGTTCCATGGATGGAAATCTTTTAGGTGCGCAATATCAGATACTTGGTCTTTCCAAGTAAATTGTTTTAGAATATTATGGTAATTCTTATCCTTTAAGAATGGGAAGCCTAGGTAGAAGATAAAGTATGGTGATCAGTGACAAGTGATAGGGCTTTTCTCAGAATTCTTGATACAGCAATGCACAATGTTATCTTGGCACGACCTGATGGTGTATTGTCCATGAACAAGGGAATCCAGATTCCGTTTCCAGGGTGCCAAAATAGATGGTGGCTTGGTTAATGCAGCATCAGGATAAACAGAAGAATGGAGTCCCAATGGAAAGCAAGATCCTTCCCTGAAACGCAAGCGTCAAGGTAGGGATCCAGATGTTGAGGATGCTTTAAATCAGTGGTTTTCCATTGTCAGTGAATGAGGGGTTTTCCTCAGTGGTCCCAATTTAATAAAAGTCTGAGGAACTAGCTTTGAATCTTGGTCTTGATGATTTTAAGCGTACAGATAGCTGCCTCGATGGAAGACCAGAAACAAAATTCAAGAGTGCTCATGGATAAAAAAATAGTGCTGATGTTATGAGTGCAAAGGAGTGGAAATCGAACTGACTGCCCACGTAACTCCAGAATTTTGGTGTGTTTTCATTCCTACATTTGCTTATACATTATTAAACGGGATAATTCGCTTAATCAGGCCAGTCGCTTAGTTGGGGCAAAGTGCACCAGTCCCGATGTGTCCCAATTAACCTGAATCAACTGAATAATACTAAATAATTGTCAAAAATTTAATGTATCCTTATAGGTTACTACCCCTACATCCATACGTGTTTTGCCAGGAAGTCTGCATTTAGTTTGGGGTCACTGGGGGTCTTATTCACTCTGGGTGAGACAATCAAATATATTTTCCAAAGAAGCAGACCTGAACAATGACCATCTTGCTTAATTCCTTACACACTACCATGGGTCACTTCTATTTAACAAACATGATCGATAAGAAACAATTTCTTTTCCTGTGTCTTCTACGTAATTTAGTTTTCTACAATATAACATTTTTCTGGATTACGAAAACTAGTATTAAGTGGACTAATAATAAGCACTATGATGACAAAGCGTGATAGTGGGAGATGAAAAACCAGACCTAGTCTTGGAAACAAAAGCCATAAAAAATTGCTCTTTCACATACCTAAGTGTGATACTTTCTCAAGATTCAAAATATGAAAACGATACTGCATAAAAGACAAATAAATAGGATAATTTTCTTGATGTGGTATGGTCGCTTGGAATGTTGGAGAAAAAATCCTTTGTAACCCTTCTGAAAAGGGTAAGCACAACAAACCTATAATAAACTGGAAAAAGGAAGTCAAGGAAGCAATGGAAGAATTACAGTTGCATCAAAGTGATTGAAAATAAATATTTAAATAAAGAAAAATGTATACCACGTTTTTAAAACTGTCTAATACCGCTCTCCATTTCCCATCTGACTGCTGCTGCTCTAGTGTAGCTCCCAATCCATATGACGATGAGTCGGCTAATACTCTTGTCGGACGATTTGTTTCGTACATGGCTAATGATGGGGCACAAGTTAACCTTCGCTTGATTTCTTGAAAAGCTTTGGTGTGTTTTGCGGTCCATGGCAAAGGTTCCTTTTCCCTCATCATCTCTCTCAAGGGTTGGGTAACGTCCGCTAAGTGAGGGAGAAACTTAAGGTGATAATGCACGATTCCAAGGAATCGACGTATTTCTGCGACCGTTTCGGGCTGCGGCAATTTTTCTATAGCCGAAACTTTGGCGGGGTCTGGCTTGATTCCATCCTCGGCCGATATGACATAGCCTAAGAATTTTGTCTCTGCGACACGAAATCTGCATTTCTCACGATTTAACGTGATCCCCTTTTCTCGAAGACGCTGGAGGACGGCGTTCAACCTCACGCCGTGCTCCGGCTGTGTTGCTGCAAACACGAGGATGTCATCCATAACGTTGATACTCCCTTTAAACCTGTCAATGCTTCCGACATCCGCCGTTGAAAATGCTCGCCGGCCGAAGATAATCCCATTGGCATCCGGTTAAAACAATACCTTCCAAAGGGGGTTGTGAAAGTAGTTAGCGGACGGCATTCTCTCTGGAGTGGTATTTGGTAGTATCCTCTGCAAGCGTCCAATTTAGTGAAAACTTTCGCTTCCGAAGCCTTCATCAGGGTTAGACATTCGTCCACGGTCGGCAGTTCGTGCTGTTCTCTCCGAATGCATTTATTTAATTTCGTGAAGTCTACACATATTCGAACTCCTCCGTCTGCCTTCGGCACGACCACCATGGGCGCGCACCAATCCGTCGGTTCTTCTACCGCCGTTATTATTCCTTCCCTCACCATTTTCTTTATTTCTTTCTCTACCTTTTCTTTCAATGGCAAGGGCACTCTTCTCGGCGTGAACACCGCACAGGGCACGGCTTCGTCCTTGATGCGAATGACGTATGGTTTCGGCATTCTTCCCAAGCCACGAAAAAGTTTCACAGCTACTTTCTTGATAATACTTAATGCCGTGAAACGTAACAGTAGCTTCTCGTGGCTATATAATTACGTATTGTACGTACTCAGCAATAAGTCAGTCACTCAACCATTTCTACAAATATACTAACATGGCCAATAAAACAAAATATAATGGGTTGCCAAATGATTTTTACTTCCATCACACTTTAGGTAAACACAACAATAATTAATGACTAGTCTCTAACCTGGAATTTGTTATAATAAATGCCACCGTTGATGAAAAAGGGCGTAGGTACATGCTCTAATAAAATCGAAACTATGTTCTGGCTCGTCTATTCAGTGATTTTATTGAAATTCATATAGCACCATCATTACAACCAACGTAGAAACAGTAAAGAAGTAAACACAAGGACCATAATGAAATGCAATTTAAGTTCAAAAGTTTTCACTTATCGTTTCATGTTAAATTTTCACACGAATAATTTAAGCACTGTTAATCGCATTTTAAACGAGGACTAGGGTAGGCAATATCTTTTGAGGGGGAAATAACAGCAACACAAGCTATCACGTCTTCGGCAATAAATGATATTGAATCCATCGTACACGAACGCTGCACAACACAATTGAAACAACGTACAACCAAATGTATCGTTCAACAATCTCGATCTATGCTTGAGACATGAATATAAATTTGACTCTAAAGAGGCCTCAGAACAAAGATTATAATACATAGGCTTCAGAATGAACTCCAACGATTCATCACTTCGTTTCCATTACTATTTACAACACTCAGAACACCAATATATTACAACAACAACAACATTTTCAATGGAAACAAATAGTTGCCTATCGCCAAGCGAATGTGTCTCAAGGGGGCGACTCGACTTGTGACCCCCTCCTTCGAGGGTGACTTCGGAAGGCGACTATTTAAACCGCGGCGACGAGAAAATCATGATGCGTAATCGCAAAAGGCGACAATTGAGTCGCAGGTCACTCCGAGTCGCCGAAAACCGAGTTCTCGCCGGACGACTCGTGATACGTAATAGCCCCCCCTGGAACTCTATTTTGGCTTGTATCCCTAGACAGCCCACAAACATGTTGGGCAAGTAGAAATCACTTAATCAGAGGTTTCCAAAACATTTTTCGTCCATAGTGCTATATTCAAGTGGACCCCTCACTGTATAGGAATATTCTTGCAATATTGGCAAAACTATTCTGCTTTTTTCATATAACCCATATCCATTAAGGGTACACCCCGGCTGAAGACTGCTGCTCTAGATGTAGAAGGGAGTAGGTACTGTTTATTTACTCACTTGTGATGTTAAATACTCTACAAGTCTGTTATCTTATCAGAAGTATAGCTAACTGATGTTGACTATCCTCTGCATGCTTATAAATTACTCATCCATTCATCATTTGTCTGAGGCACTCAATGCTTTTCATCAAATATCTACTAAAAAGGTCAGATTTCCACATATCTCTTGCAAAGGTACTACACGCCAAAGGCTTGTTTCTCTGCCTATCCCTTAGTATTATTAGGGATTTCACACTCTAGGCTGCTATGGCCATATTCTGGACATAAATAACTGCCATGTGGAATAGTTTTTATCTTCACCCTCTAATAAAAAATGCCTTATGGCCTGTGTTTGTTGATTAACGGTGGCCATTGCCACAATTATTCCTTGAATACTGAATGATGAGTCTAATCCTACTTGATCAAGAGAAAATCATGTTTTCAGTCTTGAATCAATGTAGCAAGTGATAGGTATTATGTCATCGGTATCTTATATCAAACTGCAAGTGATTATAATCACGTACAGATTTGAAACATGTTCGTATTTAAACCCATGCCCCTGTTTCCATTTTATCTCAGGGAAACTTGACCGGTTCCTGTTTATTAATAACTTGACATTTTTTACAAGTAGAGATAGGTACATTCTTAAAGATTCAATTTCAACTCAGCCCAAGGGGTGGATTAGTCAGGCTTTTTTTTAAAAAGGCTGGGTATGTAATTAGAGAAGTATGATTATCTGCCAAAATGAATTTGAAAACCACTGATAGAGTACCTACCTGTAGCATCCAAACTCACTAAATGTGACCACTTGTGAATTTTATGGAATTTGGAAACTTTGCAATCCCTGGTCCTTGTCCAATTCTTAGGTATATACTTGGGAATTAGCACATTCTGGAAAAGTCTTCTTGGGTACCATGTTCTCTATTCTGACCTATGTTTTGAAAGGAGACCTTTCTATTGTGATTAGGGCTGCTTATGCTATCTCATATAACTTAACAGGATTCTATGCTCAGGTGGCTTGATTTTCGGTTCTCTATTTTAAAACAGCAACAAATCAACCTGACCTGATAGGAGGAGCATGGAATCCCAACAAGTTGCATGAGATGAGGTCTAGAGACCAGATGAAATTTGGTCTCTCTCCTTTCCAGAAGTTGGTCAGAATGAACTTCTCCCTGTGGGAAGCCAGAGTTCACCTTAATAATATGCTCTGAGAGCTAATTTTGCTCTTTCCTTATGCAACCTGTGAGTAGCTATGGCTGTGGCAAACCTGCCATATATTCTTCATCTTGTCATTACATTATCTTGCAAGGGTTCAAGTAGTAGGTATTGAAATGAGTTGTGCGATAAGGTTGCAGTTGAAATTTTATTAGTAATAATGTACTGTTTTACATGATTAGACATTAAAAATAAAGTTACAGTTTTAAATGATATAGGTACAACACAATCAAATAAGGAAAACAACTCTAATCCATAAAATGGTATACAAGTGAAAGGTTAATTTAAGTTACCATCAAGTCAACTCCCATTCAAGCAGAAATGCACAATAAGCCTTGGTTTCAAATGACAAATTTTGCATTGAAAATACCAAAAACTTCTAATGGTGAAATAATATGACGCTTCAATTATAAAACATTTAATTATTTGCTGCAATCTCATTGATTGCATTATTAATTCCCAACAGTTGCTCCATGAAGGACTTATCTTTCATAGCCAATGCTAACTGAGAGAGCAGGCTACAGAAATCTCCTGTTGGAATCCCTAATTGTCTCCCTACTTCATCTACAAACTCAAAATATTCCCCAGCACCTTCCATTTTCTCCCCCTGTGTCTCATTAAATAATGAAAATGGAACCTTAGTCTGATGTCTTGCTCCTCCCCTTTGGTAGAAGAGGGTCAGTCCTGCTTTATGGAAATTAGGCTGGTTCAATGAAAAGTAAAGGCCGGCTTCCAAATGTCCTTTGGCATCACGGTGAAGAAGGGATTTAAAATCATACACAAGATTCCTCCGCTCTGTAACAGACACAGGGTTTAAAAATGGTTGCCCGACATATACAAGACTCAAATGCTCAGCTACTTTCACCCCTGGCTCATAGCCTTGAGCTTTATCGATGCTTTGTACAATGGGCCTGGTTTCCTTTACTTTCCAATTCACGTAGGCACCACCACCACATGATGTGTAGAGGTATTCTTTTTTACAATGAGGCTCGTCCATTTGAGTGAACCAACCTGAAACAATAATAAATTGGACCAAATACTTCAGATTTATACTTTTTTTACAGACTAAATTTTGACATTCATCCATCTCAGAATATCACCATGAATTCCAGCTTATGATCCAACTGCCTTACAGTATCAAAGTAAAGTAAGAGAAGTTCAGTTTTGAATCATTGTGAATTACTTTGATGTTAGCAAACTTGTTGATAGTTATGATTTTAGAGGGGCACTTGCCTTCACAGACAATGTCTCATTAAAAGAACCTATTGTATATACTGAAAATCGAACTTTAACGGTTAAATTTGAATTTATGCAGTTATTATTGTTCTAAGTCTTTCATGCATTCTAAAATAAATAACTCACTTTAAAGGAGACAGTACCTAAATTATACGAATCTCAAAGCGATCTCAATAATGAAAATGAAGTGATTTGAATCTGAGCTTGACTGAAGTCGATAAGTCCTTTTAGCTGGTGATTTTGAAGACTTATAGAAGAGGTAAATAAAGATTGGAAAAGTTACAGCAAAGCCTTAGGAAAAATTCAGTTATAACAATATCAAACACTTTACAGACTTGCATGCTGTATTTTTGTATTTTGAATTGTTGCTTACAGTTTGTCTAGATTCAATTTATTTTTTAATTTCAAGCTGACATCTGCACCTCTATGGAAATCATACCTCTCTGTGCATAATAGATACTAATATTATCAACATAGGTATTCTACCAAGTATTTGATAGGTCAATGGATGCACATGGCACATATAATAAATATATATTTGCATCTTTCACAGTCAGTTGGTTATTTGGTCAACATTCCATCTTTAAACATACTTAGTGTGTAAAACAATCATGACCACAGCCATATGACAACGTTATAAGTACAACAGCGACTATGCCTAACAGAAATATGTACCTGTGTGTGGATAACAGCAGTCTTCCATAACAGTAATGGTTCGTGCAATGTGGTAACCTGGATCAAGGAGCATGACTCCCTTCCGTCCTCCAACTGAAATTTTAAGTCCAACCAAAACATGTTCTTTTTCAGCTGTCCATTGGCAAGGCTCACCTCCTGTCCCAACATACCTCTCTGATTCTTCAATCGTCTGTTCCATGCAAAAGAATTTCCCAGTGAAATATAAAAAGTAAAAAATGTTTATGCCATATTTAATCAGTAGTGAAATGATTCAGTGCTTGAATATTGAAGGCAATACTTCTATTCTAATGGCTGACATTATTACCTCTTCACATGATGCAAGGAAGAAACTTGCTTTGATGCGTGCAAATACTTCTGATAGTCGCTTTATGAGTTCCAAGCCCAAGCCCACACATGTGTGATGTTCTGCTGTGATCACTGGCTGATATTTTCTAAAGTAGCCTTCCAAGTCTCGATCATCCCAATTACTTGCAACAAATGACTCATAAAACCTGAGGAAAAGAATAAAAATCATTAGCATGAATTACTATTTGATTCATTAGAATTGACATAAAATATTTTCCAGTTCCTCAGATGAGAATGGACTAAATTCCATTAAATTGAACTTGAATTTTACTATCACAACTGAATGTATTTTCATCATAAATTGACGAGCAAGTAATTTTGATCCTGTTTTAGATGAGTATCCTGGAAATGCATGTACCGGAATACCTTGCTATTCATCATTCATAGGCTACGCTAAGACCGACTTAAGTCGATCCAGTACACCTAAAATCTACTAAGATACACATTATTTTACCAATTATGAATATATAATAATGTGCCATGCAAAAGAATTTCCCAGTGAAATATTGTTTATATGCCAGGTTTAGTTTTTAGGAACTTTTAAATTGTTAAAAATTAACATACTTTTATTGCAAAAGTAAAATAGTAATGACTCGAAAGATGGCAAAGCCTAATTATTGAACTTCGAACAAAATAATCGCATCCTTGATATTTTTTGCGCTTACTTTCAGCGGAGATATCCAACGTGGGTTTTAAAAAGTTTTAAAATACTTTTTGCAAAAGCTTGGATTTCAGAATTAGCGCTTGAACGAATTAGATTACCGTACACAAAAAAATTAGGCCATTAACCGTTGAGAACTGAAAGAAAACCCCCCCTCCGGTAGTATACCACTCTCTCACATCACCTCTCTATCACCCCACTTCCCTGGTGTCGAAAGCTCCACCTCCTACCGCAACGCCGCTCGAAACTTAACGGGCACGCATGAAGGCCAGTCGCAAAGATATTTGAAAAGAATAATAGGCCGAGTGAAGAATAAAAATCTCCTATAGTCTCATCGCTTCAGCCGCTGATGGCTCAAGAGAGAGCGCTTCAAAATATTCAGGTAATCGCCTAGTGCCTCGTTTCCTCAACAGCCGAACAGACCGGTGTAAAAATCTCTTCGTGTGTTTCCATTACATCGGTGTGACAGCCGGGTGCGTATGTAATTCGAATGATGCCTATCACCGGTGATGAACTTCGCCAGAAAACTTCACCCGCCGTCCCCGTTTGCGATTCTGCAACCGGCAGGTGAAGAGTCACCACCCGGTGATGGCAAGGAGGTGGTGATATGTATGAAAACATCTTGGTACGATTCCCGCCAATACCCGGTAGCCAATGGTGGCACACTTCCAAAATAGAAGACGATCTAATGAAAACAAAACATACGACCCAGACTGAGGCGGGGGAGTGTTTGAAAAGTTTAGGATTGGATAATGTAGACTAATTCATGAAAATACCTGTGGAATTGTAGTTTACAAAGTATTTTTATGTATTTGAGAAAAATGCTGCATGCAGTGAACAGGAATTCCTCTTGTTCGCTTGAACATAATGAGGATATTAAGGAAGCATCACTGCGTGAATGCATTATTTTCATGTTCTCTCCTTGGTTGCTTCACTGCATATTATGTTTTCTCTGTCGCCAATTCATCAATGCTATTATCGATGATTCCTGAGCAGTCACAAGTATGACCAATTGATTTATATCTGTGCACAGAAATGATTAGCATGGTATTTAATGACGCAACTTAAACAGACGTTTGTTCTATCATAAGGACGACCCATAATAAGTTACTTTCATTTACAAAGTGAGCATTGTAGTTAATAAATGCCGCAATAAGTGTGTATTACGCGTAAATTATCATATGGAATTCAATGAAAGACTGCATTCCCCAGTACACAACAGAGGATATTTACTTAAATATTGTCGATTGGCATATTAGGACACCATCATAAGTTTTATTTCTTATTTTTACATATATATATATATATATATATATATATATACATACACACACACACTGCATTATAGATTAAGATAATAATCAAATGAAAGGATACACTTATCATTTTGAATGGTTCGCTTTTCTTCAAGTCTCAAAAAGGTAAACAAACGAATGACATGGTATGACATTACTGATAAGTGTTTCTTTGCTTGAGTGTCTCGTTTACCATGGTTTACCAGCTTTTCCTCGTGACCTCTCACCTCAAGAAATTTCCCACGGTGTTGTAGTTGTGGGCCTTCAGCAGCAGCTGAACTTGGAGCTCCATGTTGGATGCCAGGTGTTCATACTCCTCCACATCAGAGAATTCGATTTCCTTAGGCTGTCTCTTGGCCCACATGGGCAATGGCAAAGGCCTTTCCACCGGCCACAATCCTCCAGCCCATCGCTGCAGCTCATCCCGGCGCCAGTATCCCTCGACGGGAGTGCACCCATCCGTGTCCTCCCAGCTCCACCACGAAGGACTCGGGCTCCGGCTCTGGAGGCCGTCGGCGGACCCGCCATCCTCTTCCCCATCCGCCTCGTCCTCTTCGTCATTTCCCTCGCTGCTCACACTTCCATCTTCTGAGGAGCCCTCCTCTTCGGCGTCCTCGAGGGACCCTTTCGCTTGCATCGGCCATTGCGCGCTGGGTGCTACGAGCGGCTGCGGGTGTGATGGCGGCCGAGAGCGCGGGGCAGAGCCGAGCTCGGCTGTGGCGACGTCCGAGATGGGCGTCGCGAGTCAACTCGGCCATTCGCTTCCCCAGCGGCCCACGGAAGGTCCCAGTCTCCGCTCCTCATCGTCCGACGGTGTCCAGATCGGCGCGGCCTGCCCGGCCACTCCTCCGCGGCCCCGCCGGCGGCTAGTCGGAGTGAAACTCCTCTTCTCTCGATCTGTGGGAAGGGAGAACGTGAATGAGCCTACGGTCTTGACATTTGGGTCCTTTAATTATTCAGTTACCGAGTAAAAATACTATTTTTGACTCCTGCAGTATTCATATTCTCTGTGCAATGCCCACGTCTTTTTCTCTTTCCTAATCCGACGTCGTTGGAACTCCTCGCTGTTTCCCGCTCAATTACGGTACGGAAAGAATTTTTTGCGCATCTTAACTCTCGTGCCATCCACTGTATACGAGATGCAATTTTATTTAATTTTGATTATTCACCAGCACCTCTAAATTCACATAGAAAAGGAATATTGGCGGTTTCTAAAGTGGATGATGTAGCAGGACTCTGTTCTACGCCGCGAGACTTGAACGTCTTTCCTGATGAAACCCTAATTATGCCGGGACGAATCCGCTGGATAAGACGTGCGATGGGAAAATTTGCTCCGTCGAGCTTTGTGGAGAAGAGGGATAGAGGAGGGAATAATAGAAGAATAGATAGAAGAGGGAAGAACTTCATGGTCAAAAAAATTCCAGTGATACTCTAAGACAATAAAGCTGTTTTCCACTAAATGATTCAGCGATTTGTTGTCAGGTTATCCGTCGCATGTTTAGGAATTGGATTAGAAATGTCGGTACCTCATGGCAAAGGGTTGCGAAACACTATTCTAATCGGTTAGAATCCTATTCCCATATCCCAATGCCCACTCATTTACGTTAAAGCAGAAAGCCGTGTGGCTTCACTGTTTAACCCACCATTGTCTATGTTGAACATCCCATCACTCACTGTAAATACCAGAGCGAATTTTCGGGTCTGATTCGATTTTGTCTGGTCAAGATGTTCAATCTTAAACTGCATTAGTGCGTAACGTTGAAAATACATTTAAAACTCTAATACATGAAAATTTCGCTGAACTATCGAGATCTCCATCATTCTTGGGACGAAATTTTGAAAACGAATAAACCCTGTATTCGGGACGAATCCCGAATGCATCAGATGAACGCTAAATCTGAGACACCTTTAAAGAGAGTATTTATCGGTACATTGATCCACTCGGAGATTATGAGGACTTACATTTTCGCTTTCTAGTGGTAGCGGCATGTGTTGAAGCACAGACTACGCACAAAGCAATTCACGAGACGGGAATTTTCAGTAGACAAAATAAACCTAGGGTACTCGACTATCAACTACATTTTCCACGGCCTGAGAAGCACTTTTCATGGCAATTTCGAAACGTGGTTCCTCATCAGGCCCTCTAAAGAAATAATAGGCAATACGAAAAATTAAACCACCATTATCAAATTTATTCCTTCATAAGTTGAGAAAGGAAACAATTATATTTCCAGATGCAAATATTTCTATCAAGGAAGTGCTCCAAAGCCCCCAGGGTTAGGGGGGACCACAAGAGGCAAAAATTCTACATTTTACAGGGGAAAAAATAATTTTTGCATTGGTTAGAGGGTGTCCACATGCAATACTGTTAAGAGGGCATTTTAGCACATACTACAAAAGTCAGATTGCAGGGGGTTTTGGGGACTTCGTTAACCTGCCCTAGGGCCCCCGTGAGTCAAAGCTACGCGACTGTCTCAAGGCCTTGACACACCTTTAAAACGGACCGCTTCGAATAATTAAAACAAAAAAAACGCCCATTAGTGATGTAACCCAACGATCTCTTTGGCCATTTTTTACTCCTTTCGCCGCTGACCCACTTCATCTCACAAAAGCCGACTCCAGTCCCGCAAAAATGACGTCACATTGCTCTCTGCCCCCCCTCTCTTCACTATTTTGTAGCACATATTTGCCACAGGCGCGATGAATGACGCTCGTCCGGTCGTGTTCTTCGGGCGTTGAGGTGACCGCAAGATATTTGAGCACCGCACAGCCCCGCTAGATATTTGTGTCCCCCGGACCGCTCATTTGAGACAATCGAAAATGCGCTTCACTTGCAAGAAGCGTCTGGCCATTACTCAAGAGCAAAACTGAAGGTCAAGATAAGAAATAAAATATTTCTGCGCCATACTTAGATAACCATCTCATTGATTCGCTGCATCTTCGACGTCAGTGCTACTTATAAAGACTGCAGTGCATCGGCGATTCACTTCATTTAGCCAAAGAGCTCGATTTTATTTGGCGATGTAGTGAACGCCCTAACCCCTCCCATCGACCTCGTCGTGAATCGTGGAAATATGCCAAATGCTACTCCTTCAAGGCATGGTACGACATTCACGAATCTTTCAATTGCAAATATATTACCAGCGAATATAATTAGCACATTGGCTGCAAATGTCAGTTTCAAATGCTTCACCGCGACAAACATCTATGAAGCAGTAAAATTTTGTAAATCCGTGGAATGGCGACTGCCAATTTATGCAGTACTGTAAAATGCGAAGGTGCATTTCGGGGGAGTACCTCAGAAAATACCCGCATAATTTTATCGTAATGCCCACCTACGTCCACATTTTCATTGCCCTGGAAAATAGCTTTAGAATTAAGAAGAAGAAACATACCAAAATTGACTCACGAAATGACATTTGCGCTGTGGATGAGAAACTTGTTCTTTTTTTAAAATGATGTGAATGTAATAGGAAGAAATAAAACAAATGTAAGGGTATAGTGGCGGATGAGAGAGCCTTCTTTCCAGTGAACAGCACAGTCGAAACAAAAATGTAATTCTCGTCTTTTGCTCGAATCTGGACATTGGTAGGCATTCATGAATATTAAAAAACAAACAATAACCATGGAATGACGTGGCTTCTCTGCTCACAGACAAGATGATGCCGGAGCATAGACGAATAGCGTTGACTAAATTTTACAGGGCCGGCATGGGTGCAAAGTAAATAAAAAGGCCGTATGTTAAAATCGTGTCATTCGGGCTTCAGCAAAGTTATTTACAAGCTACACGAATCCCACGCGAATGCGTATTCCTGAAAAGGATATGCAGCCTTGCAAAGGAATCCTCTCCAAGGTGTCCATTGAAAAAGCAGAAGAATTTGCGGGGACCGAGACAGTTGTGGAAGGCGGGAAGGGAGCGTGGGCCTCGCGGGGAAGTATGACGAGACGTCCATTCGCACGGGAGAAGCGAGCGCGTTCAGCCTCCTTCGCGGCGGCTGACGAATCAATAGAGAGCGGCTTTGGGGGAGGGAGATTGGAGAGGGGGATGGGGGGGAAGGGACGGACGAGAGGAGTGCGGGGGCAGTCGAGCGATTTGAACAGGGGCGAACTCTGCATGCGTCGCGTCGCCAGCGGCTCGTCAATTTCAGGTTCACGGCAATATTTGGCAGGGGAGGGTTTAGGAAGTTAAATGGAATCTATCGGAGTTAACACACGAAATTATAATTATGAAATCGAGTAGAGTTCTATCTTGGGATTACCTTGATATCATGTATATATCGTGGGGATTACTCATACAGAACATATGTGGCGCAGGATTAAAGAAACTAGGTTTTGTTAGACGTATAATAGGAAGGTCCTCGGATGAAAAAGTCAGAGAGAGATGCTACTTCGCCCTGGTAGGCCACGCCTTGATTACCCCGCGAGCATTTGTGACCAAGGTCAAATAGATTTAACCAAAAACATTGATAAAATACAAAGGAAAGCAGCGCTCTTCGTTCAAAACTGCTACGAGCGTACATATAGTGTCTCACAACTTTTAGAGGGATTAAGGTGGGAGCCTCTAGAGACTCGGAGGCTACACGTTAGGCTTAGGCTGCTTGAGATATTCAGAACTGATATTTTTCAGAGCGACATAGAGAATATTATCATGACTCCTCACTACATCTCTAGGTCTGACAGACGCGATAAAATAAGAGAGATATTCTGCCGAACAGATAGGTACAAAAACTCGTTCTTTCCGCGAACAATAAGCGACCACAATAAAAATTTAGCTCCAATAAATACACTCCTAGAATACATGTCACCATATCATCTCTAAAAAAACTTACACCTTTACACGGCTGGTGACCTAATACCCCCTGCCACACGCCCATGTAGATGAATCGCAAAGTTACACAATGCACAACGCGCTTCAACCCAATGAGTCGTCATCAGATACAAAACGTCTTTTACCTGATGATGACACGGTGAATTGACACGCGTTGTGCATTGTGTATCTCTTAAATTTTGTGGAAATTTGAAATTCTATTTGATTTCATAATGACGAACTTCCACTGCAACAATCTTGCGTCCGCTGAATGAGATATTAATAGTGGAATTGCGAAATCGAGCGTTTTCATTCACCTACAGGGAACGTAATTTTGAGAGAGACAGAGTGAGTTGTACGGAAATTTAGCTGACTCCTTAGCAATCTGGAACCTCAATTTCCGTCACCCTTAAATGAATCAATCGATTAGCCATGGCAAAAAGGGACGAAATCACGCTCATCACAGAATAGGAGCTCCTGAACGCATAAATGCGACGCGATTCGTTAATTTTTGCATGGTGCGATAATGGCACTATACATTTGGGAAAGGAAGGGAAAGTGAGCCCAATAGAATATCTTCTGAAGATATTATCCTTCGTAGCTGCAAGTGGGCAGTGAATGCGATAACGCTCATCGGTGGAATTCGTGAGAAACTACAGTGAGTGCTGAGGGAGTCCTTACTTTGGTAGGTGTGCCAGTGTTCACGCGGAATCGAACAAATAATAGTAGGCATCAGGTTGTAGGTTACAATGGCGGCATGTCATGCACCAATGGCTGGAAAGAGTGGAAGAGCGGATTTGGGATCGGTGATATGTATCAGATAGGAGCAGGTATCAATATTTAATGATCAATAAGCATTTAACAAACTGCTGTGTTGCACGTTTCCAAATTTTAGAGTTTATCGATAATTTTGTTCCGATATTTTATTCGACACGACAAAATATATTGACATCGTGCACTGCAATGCATAAGTATGGATACCTTTCTTCTAACACTTAAGCTCATCTTCCGCAAAATCTTTTTACCCTCGGTGAAAGGGTTTAAATCAACCTGCACCTGAGAAACTAGAGGAAATACTACGATGGAGGGTATGGACTAGAACTAGAGAAATAAATCATTTATGTCATGGAAGTGTGTTGCGTTGAATATTATTACATCAACTGGGATAACAAAACATTCGCTAGTCAATGAAGCAATCATAAGGATGATTGGAGAATAAATTAGGGAAATACTTCAACTTCTTTTTTAACATTTAAATCAACATTTCCAATGCTGGTAAGTAGTACTCTATGTGTTGCCCGATAATATTTTAGAATCACTGAGAAGTTCTGAATTACTGACTATGATGACAGAGGACTAGAAGAGATCAAGAGGCACGATTGACTAGGTTGGAGTAACAAGGAATACCCCGAAGAAATTGGTCGGGTCGACTGGAGATCCTCGAGTGAATGCCGACGGTGACAATTTGTCTAGTGCGCATGTAGGTAGGAGTGATAGTCTCGAATATACGATTTAAAATATAGAAAAACTGATTTCATGGCGTGCGCCGAGAGATTGAGAGAGGTGGCGAGGAGTAAAAGGGTAATGAGGGGAGCTGTATATGGGACATCCCACTATTTGGTGGTCTCTAGTGAGTATCTGGGTAGAAAATGGGTTCCCAGGAAGATCGAAGCTCGTCAAAGTGAGATGGGAGTGTTCATGATGCAAGGGAGAGTTAGAAAAGTTTGATCAGAGGACGTGCTGAAAGTGTACGTGGGGTAGGGGTGGTCGAGTAAACGACAGGCGATGATAGACGAAATGAAGACGTGAAATGCCGGTGAGTGAAAATAAAGAGGCGTTTAAGAGATTGATTCCAGCCAATTCGGGGGGAGATCATTCGATTTGGAACAAGATCAAATGAATGGATTTAAAAACGACATGAAAGAAAGTAGGGGGAAATACAAGCGGGTGAGGCTGAGAAAATGCCAGGGTTTTGATGGCAGTAAAAAGCTACTTTGGAAATAGGTACAAATGGCAGCGTATAGAGAGGGCGGGGCAATAAATGCTGTGAAAGACGACAGCGGCGAGATCGTTTGTAGTGAACAGAATGCCAGACAATGATGGATGAAGTGGTTTGAAAATTTATTCGATAATGACTCAGGCTGAGAAGGTGAGTGTACAAGTTCGTATGTGGGAGATCCATTTGGGAGAGGGTCGTGACGGCGATAAGAGTCATGAAAGATGGGAAGACGGAGACTGGACATACAATAAAGTTTTAATATTTGAGCGTGAATTGCTTGTTAATGATATTTGTGAATTATTTAATCCATACCTTTGTCGTGCCAACGGACTGGAAGGATGCGATAATGGTTAAATGGTATAAAGGGAAGGGTGGCCAGACTGAGAGTAGAACGTGACAGAGCAGTTAGTCCATTCAGCGATTCGGGAATATTAAAAAATGAATATTAATCGACTGGGGGAGAAGGATGACATTGGAAAAGGCCTGGTGTGTGCAGAGTGGGTGTGCTCGGGAACGGATGTAATGATCAGCTGTTTGCACTACAGCAAGTGCTAGCAAAATGTTTGGAGTTCCGAAAGGAAGTGCATAGAGAATTTGTGGATTAAGAGAAGAAGTATGAGGGGATAAATAGAAATTGGTTGGTGAAGAATTGAGTGAAAATAGAATGAGCCAGCAATTATTGAATGCTATGAAGCGAATAAATGATGAGAGTAAGCCGAATGTGAGAATTAATGGGGTCTTGAGTGACTGGTTTGAAATAGAACAAGGCGTTCGGCAAGGATGCGTAATGTCTCTGTGGCTGTTCAATGGATGAGTGTGAGACAGATGCATGTTGTGATAACGTCGGCGCAATGGCTGGAGACGTAACGCTGCGAGTTCCGCTAATCATGGATGATGCTGTGCTTCTCTCCAAGGGCCCACAGGGATAACAGGGCTCTTGGATGTCTTACGTAAGGCGGCATGGAGAGGAGAATGGGGGGTAAATGTACCAATCACCAGAGTTATGTTGTTTGATTAAAAGAATGGGAAGAATGATTTTATGATGAGGGTAATTGTTGGAATAATTGAACCAATACGGTTGTACCATATGGTTGTGATTGAGGCTAGAGTTCTAGCTTTTCAACCCGAGGACTCCGGCTCGAATCCCGGTGGAGCCGGGAATTCTATTGCTTGGGTAGTCCGTGGAGCACACAGCACTCCGGATTCGACACTTTGCTTTGGACGTCTTGGATCTTTTCGTTGAAGGTAGCCTAATGACGGCACCTGGTTTCTCTAAGGAGGACAGTGGTATCGTGTGGATGGCAGCTGTGTGGTTTGCTTTCCTCTCAATCAGAGGCAAGGCACGGGAAGTGTGAAGGGAATGCGGTGGGGAATGTGAAGTCGCGTAATGTTCCTCCTCAAGCGATGAATCAATGTCAAGGTCTCAAGAAGCATCCCCCCATTTGCATTTTTCTGCCTATCATGGCCGAATATTTATGCAAAATTGGATGGAAAGATGAAGGGGCACGCAAATATCTAACGTAGAATCTATTAAATACTTAGGCGTCACCATCACTGAAGACATATCACGGGGGAAACACATCAGGGAAATAACTAGTGTAGCAAATCGTAGATTAGGATTCGTAAAAAGGGTTCTAGGCAAATGCGATGAGAGAGTACGAGAATTATACTTGTCAGGCCTCATTTAGAATATGCCGCTAGTATATGGGATCCGAACGAGGAAGGTATGATAAAAGGATTAGAGCGCGTGCAAAGGAGATCCGCTAGGTTTGTTAAAGGCCGTTATGATAATTGTATAAGTGTTACGAGCTTAATAGAAGAACTAGGATGGGACTTACTATCAGAACGCAGGTTAAAATTTAGGTTAACATTTACGTTAAACCTTTTAAGTAAATTCGAAACCGATTTGTTCACAGATGACGTTAGATATATATTGAGAACCCCTGCGTATTGTGCTAGGTTTGATCATATTAACAAGATTAGAGAGACAGATTGTCGTACCGATAGATTTAAAATGTCATTTTTCCCACGTACCATAAGAGAGAACAATAGGCAGCGTAGGAAAGGGATAGGTAGGTGAAATATAGTTATAGTAGTATGTAGTGTATGATGCATGTAATAACAACCAATAATCTCTTTCTTATTATGTAGATACTAACCATCTTGCTGCATGTGACCCTATTATCTAGCATATCTCCCTTAAATCTTAAATATCCTACTTGCATGGCAATAGTGCATGTTTGGTGATCTTCACCCCCTGCCACACACCCTCGTGGTGGCTCGCAGGGTATTACGTAGACGTAGATGAAATGTTGGAGGGAAATTAATCGGTAAAATTTGTAGTATATACGAGTGTGTCTGAGAAATTCGCATTATTCCCCAGTGAACCCTTTTCCACTTTTTTGTAGGGTAGTGAAACTTGCACATCTACATCTAAGTGATACCCTGCGAGCCACCGCGAGGGTGTGTGGCAGGGGGTGAAGATCACAAAACATGCACTATTGCCATGCAAGTAGGATATTTAAGGGAGATATGCTAGATAATAGGGTCACATGGAGCTAGATGGTTAGTATCTACATTAAAAGGAAGGGATTATTGGTTGTTATTACATGCATCATGCACTACAGACTACTCTAACTATATTTCACCTACCTATCCCTTTGATACGCTGCCTATTGTTCTCTTTTATAGTACGAGGGAAAAATGACACATGCTGGAATTAGCACAACGAAATGCAATGGGCAGGGGGTATCAGAAAGTTGGTGGGATCGTTGGTAGGAAAAATTGTCAGGGTGACATGTAGATGCATATTTTCTTAGAGTTTCGTTTCCATAGCTGGTAAGTCAGCATTTATTACCACTTCCACAGATGAAAATGATTGCTTCATGTTGGTGGTCGGCAGAGTATCGCCAAATTAGTTTACGAATGAAGCCAAGGGTGAAAAAGGATGACGCAATTTTCACTATCGTGAAAATTGCGTCATCAACTTTCATTAGTTGCACAAGGAATGCATTGATGTGCTCTAATGGGCAAAAAGTAGGTGTTTTTTATCCCATGTATTAGAACTCAGACCGGTTGAGGAATTTCGTAATCGCCGATTGCTCGTCATTCCCAAAGGACTGATTGTTCATCCGAACCTTGCGCCAAGTTAACGACCCTCACCCATTACTGACTTTTAGACCACCTTTCCCGGAAACGCGCTTCCGTGCGTCATCCGATGACGTCATGTTAACCTTCGCAGTGATTATTGGATTATCTCTATATCGTGGGCATAAGAACGTTAGAGTTCGCCACGCAACCTTACTGGCTTATAGATTGGGAAAGTTGCGAAAAACTGAGCAAAAGATCTGGTCGCCCATTACCGCCCTCGCTCATCATCTCGGCCGAGATTAATCGTGCTCGCATTCACCTGACGCAGTGCTTCGCCTGAAATGAGGCCGGAAGTGCTAGCAGGAAAGCAGAGCACGAGGCAGGTCACGCGACACAACACTCGGACGCTCCAACCAGTGCGATAGGGAGACGCCAGAACAAAAGAATACTTTCCCGAGCGATATCTCCTCTCGCATAGAAAATCATCGACGCACAATCGTCCTTTTTTAATGGACCATCGAACCATTATGTTCTCGTTCCATTTGTAGCATGTAGAGAAAACTATCTTCTGAGTACACAGACGCACAATCCCACTTTGAATAGCGTTGCCATTTCCTTACTAATTCATTATATTTTAGTCCAGCACTTTTTAATTCGCGTGTTTTCATGCTTATGAGATATCATTGAATTTATCCTGCGCTTGGGTCACAAAGACAGGAGTATGTAATTGCCGCGTGCATCAGAAACAACTCTTGAAACGTACGTAGTAACACATGGCCCTCAGTTTTATAAAGTGATTGTGCATGAAAGATTTAAATCACTCTGGAGTAACGGCCTCTCAATCACACCTTAAATATTGTTAAAAAAACATAGCAGGTGTGGAGATAGTTGACCTAAGTTATATCCAACCGGTAGTAGACTAGAAAATGAGAATAGACGACAAGATAAAATTCTGAAAGCTTTCTATGTAACGAAATACATTTATCAGGCGTGAAACGACATCATTGCGCAAAGCCCTGCCAATTGACAAATGCCAATCAAGAAGTCGAGAGGACAATGGAATGTGACAGAGGCTGCTTACTTGCTAGAGTCAGCATTTTCTCAGAAACAATGGAGATTTCGAAAGAGCAAATGACTGCGTCAAAAAAGTTACGGGACAGCCTTCAGCCAGGGCAAACAGCCGACGCTAAGAAGGAAGCCGACGTGGAAATTTGCCAGTATCACTGTGTATATTTACCCGAGAAACTTTCTAGGTTATTACGCAGCCTTGGTCGTAGGCCGGCCAAACGCGCTCGTAAACAGGATTATGTTAAGCCCATTTCCAATCTCATTGACAGGCGTATTGCACGTGAAGGCATTCCCACAGATATTAAGTTTTGTCATGGGTAATCTTAAGAATGTCGATATTAAACATGCCTTGGTGAACACTGATAAGAAAAGTTATTCCCTTAAAAATGAATAAATATCAAGGTACACTGAGCTTCAGGAGTCTTCATAAAAAATAAATATCATCACACTTTTGATCATGCGTACCCTCTTCTCAACTACTAGGGACATGAAGGCAACAGGATATAAATACGTGTTGAAAGTCATGAGACTGACAAATGCTTCAGCCTCTGGCTGGTGAAAAGAAATCAACCATAATTTAATCGATGCGAATTTATATTCAAAATACATCTATGGGAAATGATCATAAGCCTCACACTCAGCATCCCAACTGTCCCTTTCTCAACTGAACAGTGTCACGGAGAATTGACGCATGTCCAATTGAAACAGCTAATCATGTCCATCTGGTAATGTTTGATTCTCTCGGGTCACACACGCCCCTTCCTCCCTTTCGATCCAGAATGTTAGATGGTAAAACTTCGGACAGGAAGTAGGGGGATCCCCCCCCCCCCCGCGTCCCAATTGACCAATCGGGAGTGACCCCTTGTGCGCGCAGTAACGACAACTCGACACATGCGCCACAAGGAACTCTCGAAATGTCACGAGCGAGCAAACAACTGAATGAAAACCCGTTTCAGTCTCGAAGAGCACAAGTTACTCACCCATACAACGGAACTCCAATATTTGTTTATCTTCCCCCACTCTCTTCTGGTTCTTCCTCCTCCCGTAAGAACGACACCACGGATGAGCTGCTTCCCCCCCCCGCTCTCACAATAATGTCTCGTGTGCACGACGACTGCCCTCCTCGCCTCGTCTGGCTGGCTGGCTCGCTCGCCGCTCTACCTGCCCGACTCCCTGCCTCCGTCCCTCTATATATACGTATAAACAACAGCTGGCGGGCAAAGTGGGACGGCGACTCTTCCTCCCTCCCCTCCTCACCTCTCCTCTAGCAGCAGCAACGCCTCTTGCCCAATCCCCTCCCCCCTCCCAGCCACACGTCACACGCGTCCATGCCCACCACCACCACCGCGGCCTCCTCCTCGCACATCTGCTCTCGCATGCCTCGAGCAGCGGCCGAGAGCGGGCGCCGCGCCACGCAGGCCACCGGCGCCGAAGTGCCTCGCTGCACCCGCCGAAAAGGGGGCCCTCCGGTGCGTCTCTATAATTCGGCGTCGGCACCCGCTGCTGTCGCTCCCGGCTCCTCAAAACGTTTGCTCCGCCTCGCGCGCGCCCTCCGCCCACGACTGAGCCCGCTAGCGCCGCCACCGCCCCCGCCGCCGTCTGGTGGCGTCGCGACGCCGTGACGTCATGATCGATACGCGCGCGGCGGAGGTGGGCGGCGAGGCATTTTCGGACCCGCCGGGGGTCGGGGTTGTGCGCGGTCGGCGGTCCCGGGGGTGGGGAGGGGAGGAGGGGGAGGGGAGGAGGAAGGAATCGAGCGACTCGCTTATATGCCTCCTCCTTCCCTTCGTGGAGAGGGAGGGAGATCGCGCCCGCGCACCAAATACCACCACCATCCATCCATCTCGACACTCTTCCCTTAATCCTGCTGCGCCATCAGCAATTTGGCTACGAAACTGGCGAAACGGCTTTGGGTGTCGCGTGAGAGGCTGCATTTTATGAAAGCATGAACTAATTCCAATATCATGAACAACATTCCGGCAGCTAAATAATATATTGATCCATAAAGACACTCCCTTGGCTCTCAGAATAAGAGTGGTGCAGTGCTACGTAATACCCGTCTTATTGTATGGAGCGGAAACTTGGACGATTAAGAAAACACCAATGAAAAGATTGGAAGCAACTGAAATGTGGTTCTTAAGACGGCTTCTCAAAATTTCATGGATCAAGAGAGTTTCAAACACTGAGGTCCTGCTAAGAGCAGGCCTTGATCGTTCACTGAGGAAGTTAATTGAGGAGAGGAAAATCTCATACCTTGGGCACATCCTGAGAGGGAAAAAGTACGAAATCCTCGGCCTGATCTTGGAAGGGAGGGTTGAAGGGGAGCGGCCAAGAGGGAGAAGAAAAAGTTGGTTCATGGACACAAAACATCAAAGAGTGGACAACGATTAGAGATACTGGGGACCTGTTTCAACAGGCAAGAGAGCAATGCTTGAGCAGCCAACGCACTGAATAGTGTACGACATCAAGAAGAAGAAGATGATTGATTGCTTAAGAACTTGGACTTAGTATATATTTTTTTAGATTTCTGCCAGTCACTTGAAAGCCTAAACCATTCTGGTATTTTTTTTACACACATTTTGACCGCTGAACATCGGCTTTATCGACGATAACCAGTAATGACGGAAACACGTTCTTTCAGTTTTTTCGTCGACCATCGACGTAATGAGTACCCTATACGTATAAAAAGTATCAGGCTTGATGTGGTGGAAAGAATTCATCATAAAGAGTGAGAGTAAGGCAATTTTCCACTTAGATGAATTTTATTTCACCTAGGTTTCGATGTGTATACTACATCCTGATCAGGCACAAATGACAATTTTTTTTTCATTTTGGACAAGGTAGAGTGTACAAGCAAGTGCCTTGATTTCGTTTCCTCCAACAATCTTGAAATTCTTCGTAAGGACCCCACACCTGCATACAAGTAAACGTAGTTAAAAACTCTATTGCTTCGTGTGTTTACCTGTTCAGTGATAGGGAGAAACTTTCCTAACTACCATGAATCCATTACCCCCTAGATTATTTGGTATTCCCAAACTACATAAAGAAGATGTGCCCATTAGACCAGTTGTTTCTAGTATAAGTGCTCCCACTACCAAATTAGCTTCTAAACTAAATCTAATATACCGCCAACTGTCAGATTTGAATCCCAAATATGCTATTCAAAATTCCATTGCCCTGGCAGACCGACTAAAGTCTATTAAGGTGCCGCCCATCTCTAAATTAGTGTCGTTCGACATCCAAAATTTATTTACTTCTATCTCTGCCCAGGAAGCCTTAGTCAACGCCCAAGATATACTAAATAAGGCGGAAATGAACAAAATCATTATCCCTGAATTGTTAAAGTTACTCAGTATCTGTGAGGAACAAAATTTCTTCTTTTTCAATAGTCTATTCTACAAGTAAAAAGATGGTCTAGCTTTGGGTTCTCCACTCTCCCCCCTACTCGCAGAAATTTTTATGGACAAATTTGAAGAAAAACTGTTTGCTTCTGGCGATAAAATCATCAAGAATATTGGTTATTGGTTCAGGTATGTGGACGACATATTGTGTTGTTGGACTGGGAGTGAATGACAGCTGGGACAGTTCGCGCGTTCCCCGAACGCAATGATGAATTCCATAAAATTCACCATGGAACTTGGTGTGAGCCATAAAATCAATTTTCTTGATCTGACGATGGATATCAGAGAGAGTGAGCATTTTTTTCTATTTACCGAAAACCCATATACACCGATCAAGTGATTCCATGCCATCCCATTTCCCATAAATTAGCCAGATTCAATTGCATGATCCATAGACTAATAGCATTCCAATGCCCGAAGTCCACTTTGACCGTGAACTCGAAAATCAAGCACATCGCCGAGAAGAACGGCTACAGTAGTCATCTCGTTGATTCCCTGCTACGGATAAAAAACAAAAGAATATGTCTTGAGTAATTGTGACCCCTAAGTACTTAGCAGACTCGGCGTTAATCATTTCCGTATTATTAATTCTACCTGGCCTATTTTTCTTTTTCCAAAAGCTGACTGCTACGCACTTTTTTATGTTTAGTTCCATCTGCCACTTTTCGCACCAAGCATGAATAGCAAGTGGGTCGGTTGTTAACCAGTCGCTGTCTTCGAAATTGTTAATATCCCTATACACAACCGCGTCGTCTGCGAAGAGTCTAAGCTTACTTTAACAACATTCCTAATATCATTTATGTATAAGAGAAATAAAAGTGGACAAATGACACTTCCCTGAGGAACACCCGATGTGACGCTGTGTTTGACATAATACCATCTATGACTACCCTTTGTTCCCGCCCATGTAAGAATTGATTAATCCAACTAATAATATTTTTATCTATCCCATAAACTACTATCACACAAAATAGCCAACATTTTACCCAAGGACAAGTTCCGAGTGTCATTTTCCACGCCCTTCTCTTTTTCAATGGTGCTTTGCTCGAACAAAGATATAATCGATGAAGATAAAAAGTGTGGCGTGTGTGAAATAAAGTGCGAGTGAAAAGCCAGTCACATCGGCCAGACGAGGAGATACCTCTCAACAAGGAACATGAAAAGTGTTATATTTTGGGGAACACCGCATCCATATTCGCAAAAAACCTCATCAACATGCCTCAGAATTCAAGTTTGTAGTGGTACATGCACTTCGGAAAGGAAAAAAGTTAGACGCCGTGAAACAACTCGAAATCATTCAACGAAGAGAAAAGAAGATGAATCTCCTCAAAGACATCCAATGTCTTTCTTCCCCATCCCCCCTTTTGTCCATCACCTTTTCCCATAGCACCCTGAATCCCCGGTGAACAGTGCCAAACCCAAAAATTCTCTTCCCACTGTTTTGTGAATCCTTTGGACTTCCCAATTCTTCCGAGCAATGACTCGCAGTGCAAGCTTTTAACTACATTGTACGTTTTTCCCCATTACCCAACCGCCCCTATCCCCTAACCTGTAATTTCCCTCGATACTCCACCTTGTCCTCCCTGGTCTCTCTTGTTTAACTTTCCCCTCTTCCCACCCCTTGTCCACCTCCCTCCCCCCCCGCTCCTGCTATCCCAACTTCCTTCGCCTTGTATATATACTCCTCTAGTTCTGTCATTTGTGCCTGATGATGATGTAGTTCATCGAAACCTAGGCCGAATAAAATTTATCTAAGTGGAAAATTGCCACACTCTCATTCTTTACCCTGTACGTGACCGCTAAGGTATTACGTTATAGCGGCTTTTACTGATTGTAATTTCTGGGTAAAACCTTACTGCGGGCTAAATGTCTTTAATGCTACTGGGATGACAATAATCGGCAATATAAAGCTGAACATGAAATTCCATGGGTATCACTGTGTTTGGACGTGACATGTTGACGATCATGAGTTTTTAAGTTAGCGATAAATAAAAGGAAATTTTCTTAATGTATTAACTGTATTTCTAAATATGCGTCCCCACTCCAATCAGCATAATGTAGTGGCACATATTCAATTTGGACCCATGAAAATGTGGCTCGGTAACCCTGTGGCTTGATAACGAAGCGAGAACAACTGCTGTGAACGGCACGCCGTGACGCTGTTGTGGTATAACTGGGCAGCGTTTAGGACGGTAACCGATCGGTATCGATGGGATACATATCATCATTCCGTTTCGTATCATGACGCTCGAAACGCAACAACCACTGGCTTCTGCTAGCGTCATGGAAGGAGAGGAAGCGTTGACATTTGTAGCGCGGGAGAGCGGGGCGCCTCTATCTCTTGACGTGGAAGCGCGCCGGCCTCCTCCCCCCTCCCCCCTCCTCCCCACCCCCGCTCCCCTTCCCATCGGCCACATGTGACGTACGGACATGTCTCGCTCGAGAGACCAGGGGTGGAGGAGACGAGAGCTTAGTGGCACAAGTGGCCCCTGCGAAAACGAACACCCTATATTTATGAGCGAACATAATGAACTCTGTTGATGCCTACCTCTTCTGCATTCCAAATACATATATGTATATATCGGATCGGATGATCCTCAAGGTCACTGAAAGCAATGGAACAATATTTCCTAGAATACATAAGAAAATTAATAAGACGAGGTCTAAAATCCTAGTCATGCAGGAACATGCAAGACATAATGTTAGTGCTATGTAGTATGATGTTACATTATGTATATCATGAGAATTGAATTTGGGAAATAGAAGAAACGACAGCTTTAAAATTGCCATTTTTCCAAGAGCGATTGCTGATTATAACGATTCAAAAACGAAGAAAATTATGCGCACTCTGCGAGAGAGCTCCAGAACGAATCTTCGACAGTACATCTACATCTACATAATACCCTGCGAGCCACCACGAGGGTGTGTGGCAGGGGGTGAAAATCACCAAACATGCACTATTGACATGCAACTAGGATATTTAATGGAAAAATGCTAGATAATAGGGTCACATAAAGGTAGATGGTTAGTACATCTACATCTACGTCATACCCTGCAAGCCACCCAAAGGGTGTGTGGTTAGTATATACATAATAAGAAAGGGATTATTGGTTGTTATTTGGAATTGTTATTGGAATTTACTTATGGGTTTCACCTAAATTTTAACCTGCGTTCTGATAGTAATTCCCATCCTAGTTCTTCTATTAAACTCGTATCACTGATGCAATTATCATAACGGCCTTTGACAAATCTAGCGGATCTCCTTTGCACACGCTCTAATTCTTTTATCATACCTTCCTCGTACGGATCCCATATACTAGCGGCATATTCTAAATGAGGCCTGACAAGTGTAAAATAGCTTCTTTCTCGTACTCTCTCATCGCATTTGCCTGGAACCCTTTTTACGAATCCTAATATACGGTTTGCTAGACTAGTTATTTCCATTTATTGAATGGAACACCATACACTTTCTACTATATTATCGGGAATCACTTCTATTTTGCTGACTAATGTGTTCTTAACTACGATAAATACTCCGCCTCCCGGTCAATCCTATCGATTTCTCCTGTATACTTTTTGTATTATTTTTAATTTACTGATAAAATTTCACTATCAGCAATATCGTTTGTTCACCAACTTTCCCTTCCAATAATTATGTCAGAATTAGTACTCTCTAAATTGTGATAGAATTCAGGTATCTTGCTTCTTAAACTACGACAATGAACTACCACTACTGGTAATTCCTCTATTTTAATATGTCTGCTTATTGTATTTGTGGGGTTTCTGTTTTCTAAATTATTGGGAAAGTTACAGTTTGGGAATTCATGGGTGTTGTTTTGATTTATATGTTTTTTCTTTTTCTGTGCTTTCTTCCGTCCCGCTAAACCTATACTGTGTTGTCTGATCAACTCGATTTTCTTTGCTATCCTGGTGAATGGCAAGTTATTTAATGGCCCACTATTTGACCTACTCACTACCCTACTCTCTGTCCTAAAAAAAGGCCTACGAGTATGCTCCAATATCCTGCTCGCTACCTCCTGCGATGCCTCATACGTATAGTGGACACCTGAACGATTTAGTGGCACCCAACACGAATTCAGCACCGGCCTAAGATCTAAGAACTCCGCTCCCTCGCTTCCACAGACTTCACGGAGTCTCTTGCTTATGCCTTTCACTCGGCTCCAAACCATCGAACCCCGATCCGTCCTAGGTACCAAGCTGCATATGGTAAGCCTCAT
Organism: Ceriagrion tenellum; assembly: GCA_963169105.1. Lineage (NCBI taxonomy): Eukaryota > Metazoa > Arthropoda > Insecta > Odonata > Coenagrionidae > Ceriagrion > Ceriagrion tenellum. The sequence goes on from OY720638.1 coordinate 14,102,774, forward strand.
ATCGTAGTAGAGTCTTCATTGGACACTAACGGCAAAGTGGTCACCAATAGCATGGAAAAAGCCAACCTATTAAACCACTACTTCGAAAGTGTATTCAATTAGGATAATACAATACCCCATTTAGACATTCCTAACTTTAACGAGTCGACATAAAATTCAACGTCATGGAATAGTTAAACAACTGCATTCGATTAAAAGTAACATATCCTCTGGTCTAGAAGGAATACCTGCACGCTTACTCAAGGAGTTAGCGCCACAGTTGCACCATTCCTAGATATTACATTTAACAAATCATTATCCGAATGCAAGGTGCACAAGAAATGGAAAATAGCCAACGTTACACAGATATTTAAAAATGGAAATAGAAATGACCAAGGAAATTACCGACCTATTAAGTTAACACCACTTTTATGCAAGCTCCTTGAACACATTGTCATTAGCAATATTTTGACATTCCTGGATAATCGTAACTTCTTACACAGCAGTCAGCATGACTTCCGTAAGGGCAGGTCCTGCGAAACACAGCTTGCGCTCTTCCTTTATGATATTCTAAAATCAGGTGAATCAAATAAGCATATCGACACGATATTTCTTATTTCAAGAAGACATTCGACAAGGTTCCTACCAAACACTCATTTATAAATTGCATTCATGCAGAGTTAATAAAAAATAGTGAATTGGATAAGGGGTCTTTCTCAGTGATTGAAAACAAAAAGTAGTTAGTGATGATTTTAGCTCTGATATCGTTGGAGTCACATCCGGTGTACCTCAAGGAAGCGTAATCGGCCCCTTTTTTATTCATTATTTATATGAATGTGCTAAGTTCTCGAGTTAGCAGTGATTTAAGATTATTGACAGACGATACAGTTATATACTGTGAAATTAGCGAAGGCGCTGACTTTGAAGGTCTATCATCGGACATTAACAGCGTTCATTCGTGGTACCAGGAGTGGGGGTTAGAATTAAATATCTGTAAATACACCGAAGTTCACTTCCTGCGAAAGTCATTATACTAAATCCATGCCTATGCTGTGGGTGGAGTAAACAAAATCTTCCTTTAGTTACAGTTGTTGTTAGTGTATGGGATCCATACGAAGCGGGGTTGATATCAGAATTAGATCGCGTGCAGCGAAGAGGAGCTACGTTTGTGAAACGATGGTACGATAAGTTTGCTATTGTGTCTGGACTGTTAGAAGAATTAGGATGGGAATTGCTATCACAGCGTAGATTGATTTATAGGCTTTACCACCTAAAAAAATTTCAGGAAAATCATTTCTCTGACGACGTAAAAAACATACTATTAACCCCCTCGTACTACGGCAGATTAGATCGTGCCAATAAAATTAGAGAGATAGATTCTAGAACCGATAGGTATAAAATGTCATTTTTTCCGCGTACCATTCGGGACCATAACAGCTGTGATCGTCGTCATGAATAGTTCATGTTGTGACAATAGGCAGACAGTAGATCTTTCTCTTTATATTCTCTACGTTTTTATTTATGCATGATGTAAATATTGATGTTCTTATTCATGCATGATATTTGGAATATGTAGTGGTAGTCTTTGTATCCCTTGCATGTTGGAACGATGGACGATAGAATGTTTCTTGGTTATTAGATTTTTAATTGGCGCTTTGCATGTGTGGTACGCGGGTTTCAATGTAATTTCGGTGTTCTACCGTATCATTCATGCATGCCTGGTGTGGAAGCACCCCCTGCCACACACTCTTTGGGTGGCTTGCAGGGTATGACGAGGATGTAGATGTAGATGTAAATATCTTGGAATTACCTTAACTTCTGTTATAGCATGGGAAACACACATACAAAACATATGCGGTACAGCATTTAAGAAACTAGGTATAGTTAAACGTAAAATAGGAAGGCCCTGGGTTGAAAACGTCTAAGAGAAATGCTACTTCGCTCTTGTTAGGCCACACCTCGAATACGCCGAGTGCATTTGGAACCCTGTTCATAAATATATGACCAAAAAAATTAATAAATACAAAGAACAGGTGCACGCTTATTTAAAAATTTCTACGAGCGAACATATAGTGCTGCACATTTTTTAGAGGGATTAAGGTGGGAGTCCTTAGAGACTCGAGGCTACACACCAGGCATGCTTGAGAAATTCAGAGTGACACAGTCAATATTATCATGACGCCTCAATACATCAATAGTTCTGACAGAAGCGATAAAATAAGAGATAAACTGCCGCAGAGATTGGTACGATAACTCGTAGGTTTCAGCGAAGTATGACCGTTCGGTATTCCCAGTGATTGTCTTCAATCGCCTTCCCCCCTTCCTCAAAGAGACCTCCACCCCGACCCTCCCGTCGACCCCCCGCTAACGGCCGCTGCACGCCCACTACCCCACTAGACCGTGCCCTCCCCATCCCACTCCCCCTCTCTAATTCCCCTCTCCAAGTGACTCTCACGTGACACGACGCACTGAGTGATGTAATTCAACAGAAACCTATGGATTCCAGTTTCTCTTCGCAAGAATTGTGACGTATCACAAAAAGAAATATCGGGTCAAAAAAAATGCATCTACATCTACGTAATACCCTGCGAGCCACCACGAGGGTGTGTGGCAGGAGATGAAGATCACCCAACAGGCACTATTGACGTTCAACTAGGATATTTAATGGAGACATGCTAGATAATAGGGTCACATGCAGCTACATGGTTAGTATCTACATAATAAGGAAGGGATTATTGGTTGTTATTGCATGCATCATGTACTACAGACTACTCTAACTATATTTCACCTACCTATCCCTTTGATACGCTGCCTATTGTTCTCTCTTATAGTACGAGGCAAAAATGACATTTTAAATCTATCGGTACGAAAATCTATCTCTCTAACCTTGTTAATGTGATAAAACCTAGCGTAATACGCAGGGGTGCTCAATATTTATCTCACGTCATCTGTGAACAAATCGGTTTCGAATTTACTTAAAAGGTTCAACCTAAATTTTAACCTGCGTTCTGATAGTAATTCCCATCCTAGTTCTTCTATTAAACTCGTATCACTGATGCAATTATCATAACGGCCTTTAACAAATCTAGCGGATCTCCTTTGCAAACGGTCTAATTCTTTTATCATACCATCCTCGTACGGATCCCATATACTTGCGGTATATTCTAAATGAGGCCTGACAAGTGTCAAATAGCTTCTTTCTCGTACTCTCTCATCGCATTTGCCTGGAACCCTTTTTACGAATCCTTATCTACGGTTAGCTACACTAGCTATTTCCCTGATGTGTTTCCCCCATGACATGTCTTCAGTGATGGTGGCGCCTAAGTATTTAATAGATTCTACGTTAGATATTTTCTTTTCTTTTATGCAATAAATATTCCGGGGAAAGCAATTCTTTTTCCAAAAGTTCATTATTGCGCATTTCTTTAAATTTAATTCTAGCAGCCAAGTATCACACCAATCATCAACCGCATCTAAATCCTTAGCTAATGACTGGATGTCCTCTTCATTTCTAATTTTCTTGTACACTACTGCATCATCGACAAAAAGACGGAGCTTGCTATTTTCTACCACTGTATTCAAGCCATTGACGTAGAGAAGAAATAAAATTGGACCTATCACGCTTCCCTTGGGAACACTCGAGGTAAATTTTACTTCCCCTTAGCTGACACCATCTAATACCACCCTTTGAACGCATTCATATAAGAAGGCTCCTATCCAGCTTGCTACATTACTGTCTATTCCGTATGATGCTAACTTCGCGAGTAACTTACAGTGGGGAACCTTGTCAAAAGCTTTCCTAAAGTCAAGAAACGCTGCGTCTACCTGTACGTTACCTTCTCCGGAAACCTAAATATCATGACCAAAAAGACCTAATTGAGTTTCGCAAGACCGTCCTTTTCTGAACCCATGCTGGTTTGTTATTAATAAATCCTGGCTGTCGAGGTGTCCCATTATTGATGTAACTATTATATGCTCTATAATTTTACATGATAGTCACGTTAAAGATATTGGTCTATAATTACATGGCTGTTCCCTTTCGTCGCTTTTAAAAATTGGGGTCACGTTTGCTATCTTCCAGTCTTTGGGAACCGCGTGTTCTTCGAAGGATTTGTTAAATATTACTTTAAGATACGGAGCAATTTCGAGAGCTAATTCTTTGTACACACTAGCTGGATTTCATCAGGACTTGAGGACTTGTTCGGTATAATGTTACTTAGTAAGGATACGATTCCGCTACAAGATATATCGATCGGGGGAATTGGTTGCTGAAACCGGTCTGGTATGGTTTCGTGCAGTCTACGCTTAGATTGGTTAAAGACGCTCTGAAAAAAGTAATTCAACAAATTAGCGTTATCTTAACTGGTTTTTGCTATTTCGCCTCTATCGTTTTTCAAGGAATTAACCGTTGACTTTTTAGTTCACTGTACTTCCCTAACATATGACCAAAATGCTTTTGGATTTCCCTGTAGTTGTTCTCCGAGTACTTTTCTCTTGAATTCACTAAACGCTTTTCTAAGGGCTGTTTTTGCGGCTGATTTACACATTTTAAATGTTTGATAGTATTTTTTAGATCGCTATTAGCTACATTTTTCTTAATTTCGCGTGGCTAACTCGTTGGCGTTTTAAACATTTTCTAACCTCCGCGTTATATTACCTTGGTTCCCTATTCTCACTCTTATACTTATGAGGTATATATCTGTTGACAAGTGACCGCGTAATTTGGAGGAACTCTTTCCATGTATTGTCTGTATCACTATTTATGCTGATGTTCACGAATTTTTCAAAAGAAGTCTTTCAGTCACGCTTAAATCCGTAAAATCTGCTTTACTAAAATGGTAAATCTTTCTTTTTAATTTACAATTTTTTCAGTATTGAGGAAAAATTTTAGGTGCACTACCTTGTGGTCGCTTATTCCGTTGACGTTTCCAATTTTAATGACTTTTTCAAGGACGTTTGTGGCAAGTAAATCGAGAACATTCTCCACTGTATTAGGAAAATTTACTATTTGATGTAGTGCGTATGATACGAACAGGCTAAGCAATGACTCGCAGATTTCTTTGTCCCTACCCCCAGACCTATGACTACATGTTTTCCAATCTATCGATGGTGTATTGAAATCTCCACCTACAATAATCTGTCGTTCGTTACTATAGGAATTAATGGACCTGGATTGGAATGGAATGGATGAATGCATGTAGTCATCATCTATATATACATCTACACACACATCACACGATATTTTAGTCACCGGTGAAGTTAACGTACCAGTAGACGCGATTTTTCTTGAGTTTAAAAAAACATTTTATTTAGTGTCCCATAGAAAATTGTTAATTAAATTAAAGTCTTACGACTCAGATGACGATTATTTTGGATTTGAGAATTTCTAAGTGATCGCGTACAAGGAGTAGTATTAGACGGAGCCATCTCCAATGAGGTGAAAGTTACTTCAGGTGTCCCACAGGGGAGTGTCATAGGTCCACTTCTATTCCTTCTGTATATAAACGATATTGGTGAAGTAGTAGACAGTAAACTCCGATTATTTGCAGATGATGATATGCTGTATACACAGGGAAATCCGTAGTGGTAATGATACGGAAGCGCTAACGAAGGACCTCAAGGCACTTCAAGCGAAGTGCGATGTGAGGCAGACAGAAAAAATTTGAAAAAAAATGTGTTGAAATGAACTTCTGGAAAAGGAAAAACTCCCCTGAGTAGAGGTACTACGTACAAACAACCCAATTAGAGACTGTAGAATCTGGAAAATACCTCGGTATTACACTAACGAATGATCTCTCGTGGAGCAAACATATTCGGGAAAAAACTGGTCAGGATGATCATAAACTGGGATTTGTTGAAAGAGTACTTAGAGAGTGTGACGATTAAGTTAGAGAAACTTTACTTTCTACTTTTCCCTTGATAGATCCCACTTAGAATACACTGCCAGTGCATGGGATATTCATGAGGTAGGTCTAAAAACAGCTTGAACGCGTGCAGAAGGGATCACAAGATACGTGAAAGGCCGTCAAGATTGTCTCGTTAGCGTTACTGACCACGTGCAACTGCTTGCATTGGAATCGCTTTCAGACCTTTGATTGAAAATTAGACTCAATCTTTTATGTGAATTCACAACTCATTTTTTCCGACGATGTTAGCGATATCTTGCGAACTCCAACATACTACGGTAGATCGAATCATGAGACTAAAATAAGGGAAACTGGTTGTAGAACGGACAGATTTAAAATGTCGTTGTTCCCGTGATCGATAAGAGACAGTAATGACTAAGTTAAGGTTTTGAAGTAGGTATGCTGACAGGTAGTGAAGCTGTTTAATTGATGTGCCTCCTAGTGTAAGTTTCTAAATCTGCAGTGTAGTTCTAACACCATGTTTTGCATGTTCCCTGCATGACTCCTTGCGTCACGTTTCCATAGTTTCATTGTCAATTTGTTTGGCAGTTTCTGTAGCATTTGTAGCATGCCCGTGGTGTGGTGCATCTACATCTACTTATTGCCCTGAAAGCCACCACAATGGTGTTTGGTAGCGAGTGACTTATCACCAACATGAACTAGAGTGAAGAAATTAACTTACACCACGCATATTGGTGAATGTTCATTTCTACACTTTAGGGTTTATTGGTGATAAATTATCCCCTGACAAACACCATTGAAGTGGATCGAAGGGTAATATTTAGACGTAGAACAGAGTAATGAAGGGACAAAAAATATTTACTGAGGTAATGCAATTTGTAAATGAAATTAAACTTTGTTGAGTTCCATGTTGATTAATAAAAATAACTTTTACAGTCCATTGGTCAGCTCACAGGTCAATAATTTGTTCCACAATCCGATTTCGTTGCCTGGCCTGAACTGACCATTTGAGTGTAAAAGTTGTTTTTACTAATCAATGCAAGTTGTGTTCTTACAGCCTCTTATGAACTCCTAGGAGGTGATGGAAAATCCATAGTGTACTTGTGGTATTTCGGAATTTATATTAGTTTTTGGATGACGATTTGGAAGCTTATTAAAAACATAAATCTTGGATTGCGAGGGGAGTGTTGGGTAATTTTAAAGGAGACATTGTAGTTAACAAGTGCTCTGGTAAACCAAATCTGAAGTATCCATTAATTATCATCGGGAGTCCGAAAGATGACAACATTCCAAAGGGCATATCCGTAATTATCAGCCAAAATATTTCCTTATGATACATAGTATACTCTCATTAGTTTAATTTCTTTGCTTGCCTTCCTCATATGATTTCAGTACTATTATCTGGTGTATACGAGCGAGAAAACTTGCATGAGAATGGAGGTAGTCTTGAGAGTGTAGTTAATTATGCCAAAGTAAAATATTATAATTTACATTTGGAATATTCACTTTCAAATTCCCCCGTAAATGAATATTATGGTCCTTAAAAATTCATGGAAGGTATTTTTTAACCAAGGAATAATAAAAGGATGTAACTTCTCTCCAGCACTGCTCAACAAGTGTCTGGAGGAGGCAATAAGATAAGCACAAGACATTAGACCGGGTGGAAAAGAGATAAATGGAGAATAATTAAACATGCTCAACTGCGCAGATGATATTGCAGTCATAGCTGGAAATCGGATGATCTTCAAGGTCACTGAACGCAATGGACCAATTTCTCCAAGTAATGATAAGAAAATAAATAAGACGAGGACTAAAATCCTAGTATACAGAAGATAAAAATTGAATGCAGAAGTCACAGTGAGGGGAGACAAATTAGAGTAAGCGGATTTCTTCAACTATCTCGGAAGTGCTATAACGTAGGATGGAAGAAGTATATACAACGAATATCAAGCAAAAGATAGTCTAAGCGAAGAAAGTGTTTATGGTTTAAAGATAACTTCTGCGTTCAAAGAAATAGGCATCCAAACTGGGAAAAAGAATGTGAAAACATTCATGAGAAGCGTGGCACTCTATGGATCGGTAGCATGGACCATTGGAAAAGCTTACCAGAACAGGCTAGAAGCCTTCGAAGCCTGGTGCTGGAGGAGTATGCTGAAAATAAAATGGAACACCATAGAGAAAAGAACCAGATGGATTGGACACACCCTGAGACAATGAAAACGATGGTTTCAGACCTCACTCGGTGGACTTCCTTGATACCAGGGATAAAAGGATTAACTTTGCAATTCCACATTGTAAAGGAATTATTTACGACCGGTTTCGCCGCAGTGCAGCATCATCAGGTACACAGACATATTTTCCACTCTATATTGTAATGGTTTGCCCCATTACACCTCGTATTTCCTCGCCTGATCCTTTTCCCATTCCAACTTTCCTCGGCCTGTCATGTCCTTACCCCCACCCCCTCTAAACTCGTCCCGTGGAGAAGGGTGAGACGGTGTGTGTGAGAATTGTGACGCGTACGGTACAACAGACGAGATTCCCTATCACCTCCTGTCACATCCCTTTTACCCTCACTACGCCCTGCCCCGGCGGTATAGTCAGGGAATACGAGAAATTGAACGAGGGCGGGAACGAGGCCGCTTATCCTCTTTTTAGAGGCCTTTCCTTATCTAAGGCGACGCAGGTTTGTCCCGTGGATCTCGTGCGGGAGAGATTCGCGAGGGTTTTGATTGTAGACGTTTTTCCCGGCCCAAAATTAAATCCGGGCGGGCCGGGGACCGTTACAATATATACATATGAAATTCTATGGGCGAAGGAGAGGAGAGACGGCGGGTGAAGGGGAGGGAGGGGAAGTCACAGGTAAGGCGTTGGGAAGGTATTGGGTTGGATGGGTGGGGGTGGGAGGCTCTTATGTGTGTTTGGATGGGGAGGGGTGAGACTTAAGAGCCTCCCACCCCCACCCATCCAACCCGATACCTTCCCAACGCCTTACCTGTGACTTCCCCTCCCTCCCCTTCACCCGCCGTCTCTCCTCTCCTTCACCCATAGAATTTCATATGTATATATAGAGCGGAAAATATGTCTTTGTACCTGATGATGCTGTACTGCGGCGAAACCGGTCGTAAATAAATCTTTTACAATGTGGAATTGCAAAATTAATTCTTCTATCCCTGATACAATGGGTTTGTGAAGATTATAATCGAAGGTAAAATAGAGGGAATAGTCCCCAGAGAAAGACCCAGGAATATGTTCATGGACCAAATAAAGAGAACAGTACATAGAATTAAGTACCAGGAAGTAAGGGACCTAATATTTGATAGGGAAGGGTGGAGGGCTGCAGTCAACCAATCTTAGAATCTTAATAAGAGGAATGAAGGACGGCAGCGGTTGGAATGGATGGATGGGAGAGAGAGAGGGGAAGGGGATAGGACATGAGGGGAAGTGAGAAAAGTAAGGCTGGGGAGAAAGGAGGGGCAGGAAGACGGGATATAAGAAAATTTAAAAGAAAGAGGTTTGTCTGATTGGAGGTGATTTCGGAGGTTAGTGTTATTTGTTGAGTCCCGGCGGAGAGAAAGCTTGAAAAAAGTAAATGCATAAGGACTCAAGGTCTTTAAGTTGAAGGGGAGAGGAGTACATGTACATCTACGTACTACCCTGCGAGCCACCACGATGGTGTGTGGTAGGAGGTGAAGATCACCAAACATGCACTATTGACATGCAACTAGGATATTCAATGAAGGCATGCTAGTAGTAGTAGTTGTAGAGCAGGGGAAAATGGAGGTGAAAATTATCACCTTGAAATATTATTAAAAATGGAGTTGTGGGAGAAATCGTGGGTGGCGACGGGGAGGGACACAGAGAGGGAGGGCGGATCGTTGCATCTGGAACGGTGGCCATTCATCTGCCAAACTTAAGTTCATATCTCGCTCAGATTAAGGCAAAAAATATAATTGTATAACATGCAGTCATGGAATAAAAGTGCAGGGAAGCAAAACAGACTGTAACTTCGCAACTTTTTATTTTCGTGAAAAATCTATTTCAGCCATTATTTATGACATTTTTTATTCTTGATTAAAAATAATAAAGGTTATTTATTTATTTATACTCACAATACCGAAAACAGCTCAGCAAAGGCCTTTTACATCGGGTGTTTTAACATTAACAAGAGACGAACACACACCCATGTCCTGGGCAGATATTATTCTACCCAGGTGGGACTCAAACCCGCGACCCACGGTTTGGCAGGCGAGGAATTTACCCCACCGCCACCGAGGCCGGAAGGATGCAATTAAAAAAACATTAATTTTTATTTAAATAATTATTATTGCAGTCAGTGTACTGATCAAAGCTTGCGTCCCCGGTAATATGTGTACAAACAAGGATTGAGCAGAGTGGAAGGTCTCATTTAAGCAGAGTCAGCTTCACGGGTTTGTTACCTAGATTAAACTTTTGCGCTGTGCCTACTGCAAAAGGGAACGGTGTATATATGGCGGGTAATTATGAACTGAAATCATAAAGTGTGAGAAATAAATTTTTCAGCGGTTGAAGGAATACCTACAATGACTATCACAAATGAGATGAGGGTGTTGCTTGAGTTTTTATTGTCACTTGGGACCATTTTACACTCAACTCACCCATTATTGATGGAACTCTAGTGTGATCAGGGAGCACAAAATGCGGAACGCAATATTTCAGCATGGAATGCACGCGGATGGCTCGGCAATTCTTTTGCAAAAAGAAGCTCCTAAATCAGCTCCGAATTATCAAAGTATATGGGATGACGCTGGGAAATATTAAACAAGTAATTGATAGAGGGAACATAGATGCCTTGGGGAGGTTGTGCGAGGTGAGATGGAAGGACGGCGGGAACCACTGGAATGATAGTTACAAGATAATCTATAGTTGTGAGGTTGAGAGCCAACTAAAGCTATAGTATTGAACGCTAAATTGGGGATAAGGGTAGTAAATGTTGAACAGGTGAGCGGCAGGATAATAGTGGTAGAAATAAAAGCACGCCATACAAATTTCTTTTTGGTTCAGGTGTACATGCCGACAAGCAACCATAGGGAGGTAGAGATGGATGAGGTGTATGAACAGAAAGAGGAGATAATCAGAGAAATCCTGGGCAAGAAAAACCTAATAGTAATGGGCGAATGGAATGCAGTAGTGGGGGAATGGAGAGATGGGTATGATGAGGGAGGGTATGGATTAGGAACGAAAAATGATCGCGGAGAGAAGGCAATAGAATTTTGTTGGAAAAATAAAATAGTAGTTACAAACACTTGACTTAAACACCATCGTAGGAGGTGGTACACATGGAAAATACCGAGAGACACTGGGAGATATCAAATTGACTACATCATGGTTAGGCAAAGATTCTGGAACTGTGTGAAAAACTCGCGGAGCTATTCTGAGACTGATGCAGACTCGAATCATAATTTAGTAATGATGAATTGTGAGGTTAGATTCAAGAAGCTTAGTAAAAGTTAGAGGATGAAGAGGTGGAACTTGGAAGTGTTGAAAGGGGGAAAAGGAGGGAATACTAAGAGATATAGAAAAGGGGGAGACAACTGGAAGGCTGGCGGAGAACTAGCTCCTCCTTCCAGGGGCCATGTTGACCCGCATTTCACGCTGTGCCATCCAGTTCTCTCCCTTCTCGGCTCTGCCTCCACACGAGGGCCGAGCTTCTATTTATTCTGATTTTCCTCAGAATTTCGGGGTTCCTTTGCCTCTACCCCTTTTAATTAAAAAAAAATGTTTTTACTTTACTTAAATAATAATTTGAGTTCTTTAAATTTGATCATGTACAAATGTTCACTTCAAAGTGAAATAAATATAACTTTGAGTTGTATTATGTAAGACTGAGAAATTTTAATATTTATGTTTGTATTATATAAATTTTTCTTATCTATATACTTCTATGTCCTCTCCTTCACTTGCTTTAACTAATTGTTTTCTTCATTTCTTGCTTTGCACACGGCCATCTCTTCGTTCTTCCTCTCCTTCCTGCTACGGATGTTGTTTCCATTTCCTCTTGATTCAGTTTAGTTCATATTCTTTTTGCCAGGATGCTTTCTTTAATGAAGCTTATAATTAACTCTGGGTGTTGCAGAATTATTTTTCCGATGTCCTCGTACGATGACATGCCCCCAACTGCTTCCACCAGATTCTTCCTTTCTTCTTCATATTCCGGGCATTCCTAAATTCTATGTTAAACTGTGTCCTCATTGGTATTACAAATACAATTTTTATCTCCAATTTTGCCTATCTTTTGCAGATATGACCAGAAATCCCCATGGTCAGTTAGGATCTCAGTAATTTTTGGATGCATCTTGAAGTGTTTTTAAAATCTTCGTTCTGTATTTGGGAAGAATTGATACGTTATTCTTCCTTTATCTCCGTTGGTCCATTTGTGCTGCCACTCTTCCAGGATTAATCTTCTTATTTCCTTCTTGAAACTCCTTAATGGTTCATTTTGCGTTATGTTATTTCCCAGAATTATTACTTCACCCTTTCTTTTAAGGTCGGAAATTACCTTTCTTTCCACCATTGCCAGTGTTGGCGGAATGATCCCAGATATGGCAGTTAGTGCCTGATTGCTTATTGTTCTGTACCCGGATGTCATTCCGAGGAGGCAGCATCGTTGAGCCTCATTCAGCTTCCTGTCGATCCTCTCTAGTGGCAGTTTCTCCCCCCTTATTTCATATTTCACTACCATTGGAGAGAATTGGCAGTGCCACAGTTGAATACAGAATTTTGATTAGTTCTGGATCTATGTCATAGTGTACCCTACAGTATCTTTTAAGCGCATTGAAGATGGTTTTTACCTAAGCTACGATATAATTAAGATATGGTTAGAAGTACGTTTTTTCATCAAATATGATAACAAGGTATTTAAAATTACTGACCCTTTTGATATTACTGTTGTATAGTTTGATTGTTGGGTTTCTATGAATCGGGTTTCCAAAGAAAATGTAAACAGTCTTCTTTGGTGAGATTTTTAACTTGTTTCTTTCACTCCAATTTGTTAAGGTTTTCATACACATTCTTGCTGTATCTTCAATCTCTTTTCTAAAATTGGCCGGGATAGTAACGCTAAGTCGTCTGCATAAGCTACAATTTTGCAGTTATTTGGAAAGTTTTCACGAAATAAGGTGTTCATCATCACATTCCAGATTAGTGGGCCAAGGATTGAGATCTGTGGCGCTCCCTTGGTAATATTCTTTTCAATTTGGGAAAGTTAACTACGAAGAATTGTTTTCCGGTCCTTAAAGTAGTCCCTTAGTATGCAGATGATATTCTTCGGTGTTTTTATTCTTTTCAATTCCGTGAGGCAAGCAGGTCACCACACAGAATCGAAGACCGCCGAAGACAGTCGACGAAAATTGATACGAGGTATTTTTTCTGGCATTCATTAATCTCTACTTTTACTGCTTCTGCTGCATCTATTGTACCAAAGCCTTTTCGAAATCCATATTGGTTCTTGTAATATAGGTCCCCTTCTGGAACAGTTTCTTCTATTTTAAGCTTAATCACTCTTTCTAACAGTTTTCCACGTCCTGTAAGAAGTGATAAGCATCTGATAGCATCTGATAACGTCATCTGTGCATGAGCACAGATGACGTTAGATAAATATTGAGAACCCCTGCGTATTATGCTAGGTTTGATCAGATTAACAAGATTAGGGAGATAGATTGTCGTACCGATAGATTTAAAATGTCATTTTTCCCTCGTACTATAAGAGAGAACAATAGGCAGCGTAGCAAAGGGATAGGTAGGTGAAATATAGTTAGAGTAGTCTGTAGTGCATGATGCATGTGATAACAACCAATAATCCCTTCCTTATTATGTAGATACTAACCATCTAGCTCAATGTGACCCTATTATCTAGCATATCTCCCTTAAATATCCTACTTGCATGTCAATGGTTAATGTTTGGTGATCTTCACCCCCTGCCACACACCCTCGTGGTGGATCGCAGGGTATCACGTAGATGTAGATGTAGATAACGGCCTGAAGCATTTTGGATCCTTATCACTAGCCTTAAGTATCGCACAGAGGAGTCAAACTTTCCATTTCCTAGGGAAACATCCCATATACAGGCAATCATTAAATAGTCTGCTTTGGAATGGCGCGATGTGATTCTCAGCCTTTATGATCATTTACCCGCGGATTTCATCAATCCCGGGCGATTTTTTCGGTTTCATCTGTGAAATCACGATTCTTATGTTTGATTCTGTGAATTCCACATTAATTCCATCTCCGTCTCCTTCCGCTAGTTGATATAGTTCTTGATGTTGCTCAGTTTCTGCTTCTGGATCATGGTTGGGCACTAACGTTTCCAGGATTTTACTTAATGTGCCTTCCAGCATTGGTGCATCTCCATTCTCGATAATATTAGAGCAAGAGACTGTTGGTATTTTAAGTTTCCTGCTGGCTAATAATGGATAAATCTCTATGGGTTTCCTTCCAAGTTATTTTTAACGAAATTCATCTAGGATCTCTCCTTACTTTTCTTCATTTCGTTTTTATACTCTAATAAAGCTACATGATAATTGCTTTTCATTTCGTTTCTATTTACATTGTGACATCTCTGGAATGCTTTTTGTAGTTTTCTACATTTCATCTTGACGTGATTAAGTTTCCTGTTCCACCAGGCTATAATGTTGGGCTTAGGTCGTGCTTTAGGTATTGTTAGTTCAGCTGCTTCTAGCAGATCAGGTGATTTACTGTACTTTTGTACAGCAAATCCGGGTAGTACCCGGCTTCCACGAGACTTTTTCACTTTTAATCAGGATATTCTGGCGGATTCATTGATGAATGCTTGCCAGTTTGCTGCACCTAGGTTGGACCTTGTATGAGTTTCCAGCGGATGGTGTACCTTTTTCTTGATGCAGAAGGTGATTAGCGTGTGGTCACTAATGTTTATTTTTCCATGAACCTCCCAATTAATTGCATTTTTCACGATGTTCCCACTAAAGATGGTAAGATCGATGTTCGATTCACCGATTGTGGATCTAAAGGTTGATGGGAAACCCGGTTCATATGGAGCAAAATAATTTCTTGAACCGAGGAAATCTTCTAATGCCTTTCCACGGGGGTTAGTAGTTGTTGCGAACCATGTCTCACTTTTACTGTTAGAATCAGTTCCGACTATGATTTTTTGATGTCTACATTTTCGTAAAATTTCATTTAATTCTCCTAAGCCTTTGTTGATATCGTCCGCGGGCGGGAAGTAACCAGAGATTAGGACGAACAATTGGGATTTAGTGGTGATTTGAGTGGTGGTGCTTTATAAATTTTGTAAAATGTACAGGGTCATACAGAGCGTATGTTGAAAGTTTACGTAAAAAAATAACATTTACTTCTGGAAAGAATAATTGAAGCACGTTATGAGTGTTCTGACTAAGGTTTCCGGCGCTGTATTCTAGCTTTAGACGAAATCATATTAAAATGTTTAATTTTCAAGTAATGGACCCAGCTAGGACGCTGGGTTTCGTCTTCATATTTGTTAGCAACCATTTATTTTAATATGAGACGTATTATTTCGCGGTTGGAAGAAAATCTGTAATCGAATTATTACGAAAAATACGTCATATTCCGAAAGGCTGCGAGTTAAAATATCATTTATTTGCCAAAAAGTCTAAATGGTGTGTTGCAGTTTTTTTCACTTTCGTCTACAGATATCACCAACATATGAAAAATTCCACGGGCATCTGTGCGTAAACAAGAAGCGATCCCAAACACCTCGGGGTCCATCCCTCTCGGCACGACTTCAATCGCGCCGCAGTCGCGTGACGTTCGAATTCCGTCTCCACGACTGGGGTCGGTCACCAGGCGACGATGAGAAACGCAGTTGCTGTGGCGACTCGCTCACCAAGGCCAAAAAATTCCTCGGAAACTGTAATCAGCCTTTCATTTTTCCGCTCCGCTACA
The DNA here is from genome assembly GCA_963169105.1 of Ceriagrion tenellum. Lineage (NCBI taxonomy): Eukaryota > Metazoa > Arthropoda > Insecta > Odonata > Coenagrionidae > Ceriagrion > Ceriagrion tenellum. Next base: position 14,118,559 of record OY720638.1, read on the forward strand.
CTAGTCTCCCCCCTCGCGTTTCGCAACGGGCCGTATCCCAAGCCAGCTGGCGGCAATCTCGCCCTTCCCCCGCACATCCCTGCTCCCTCACTCCCTCCCTTCACCGCGTCTCTCTTCGACGGAGAAAACATTGCATTCCGCCAGCCCGCCACGTTCCGAGATACGCGATAAACGCCACGAGCGTCGATCGCGATTCCATTCAACCGAGAAGTATAGACGGCGCGTGAAAAGACTAGGTAGTCTTTTGTCTTCCTAATACCTTGCTAGCCACCACTAGACTGTGGTACGGGTTGATACCACAACAGGCATGCAACACTCTTCCTTGTCCAAATCGGAACCTCGCAAGTTCCCCCGGCCGCTAGATGCAGATTAAATTAGCAGTCAGGAGAACAATGCGCGGTCAAACCTCCTGCGGAAGGGCCTCAAATTTTTGGGGTGACTGTGGAAAAAAAAGTCCGACTCGTGGAAAGTGACGGGTCACCACTCACTCTCAGCTGGACCCTCAAGGGTGGGGTCACGGAGAAACTGACCCCGATGACCCTTGTCCCACCATTCCCCCGGCGTCGATCCCTCCCTCCTCCATTTCCCACCATCCTACCAACCGGGTGACAACCCCGTAAGGACAACGCGCGTAGTATGTAGAAATGAATACCATTTATTGTTGCAGATTCACACCAGGCTTTAAGGTGGCTCTGGTCTAAGGGTCACTTATTCCTTATTTCAAAACAGCTTGAGTATAGCATCTTTGGAGTGCTTTTTATAAACCGAGAAAAAATAAAATAGGGTTTCTATGCTAGTTTTACTGTAATACAGCTTTGAAAGTGGATATGTTAACATGGGGATACCTCAGGACCGCGCATTGTTTTCCTGACTGCTTTTGGCCTGCGTCTGGCATTCCGGGTGAACGTGCGCGGTTCTGATTTCAGTTGGGAAGGGGGCTTCATGTCTGGTGTGTAATCACTTCCGTGCCACACACCCAAGCGGTGCCTTGCACGGTGTTTCGTAGATGTAGGAGAGTGCTACTTAGACGAACAGGCTAATATACTGTACGCAAGTTAAGATACGACGAATGGTTAGTATTAATGAGATTGAGAAATGATACAAGATATTAAATCATGAAGAAAGCTGCATCGTATCGGAAAAAGCAATAGTAAACCCTACAGACGTCTCACATATTATTGTCTTCACATGATGGTCGTGAATCGGCCCATTCAAAATCTCTACCCCCACGGGGAAGTGAACCTTTGCAAATAGTATTCCGTGCGAACGGAATGATGCGGCTTGCGGCTGAAAGGCCATGGATGGCTATTGCTACTATGGGGGCTCAATGAGTGCGCAACTGGCATGAAGCGAGGCTAAACATTCATCTGCATCTGCATATTACCATACGAGCCGCTACATGGGAGTGTTAGGACACCAGCCGTGTGAAGGGGTTAAGGATAAGGTCTTGGGAGGTAAAATGGTGAAGTGTATTATGGGATTTTTCGAGTGGAGCTCTGTTTCTATTATGGTCACTTATTCATCTACATCTGCGAAATACCGTGCCAGCACCACTAGGGTGTGTGGCACGAGGTGATTCCACACCAGGCAGAAAGCCCTCATCCTAGCTGAAATCCGAACCGCGCATGTCACCACGGAATGCCAGGCGCAGGCCAAAGGAAGAAAATACGCGGTCACACCAGAAACTAGTAGAGTGCTACGTGGACAAACATGCTACCATGCAATGCACTACGTAAGATATGACTGCTGGTTACAATTACTGCGACAGATAAATATGTCTACAAGTTACTGAATCATGCAAGAGATATATCATGCCGGAAATTGCATGCGAGGTTAGTAACTAATTATGATGTTAGGATATTTGGCAAGAGTGCAAAAACTTATTTTACCTAGTCAGGTTCAAAGTCTCCTACAACTGATCAATCGCAACTATTATGGTCCCCTTTTGCACGTGGAAAAAATTACATTTTTAATCCATCAGTTCTGCAGTCTATGACCCTAATCTTATGCTTCTGATCGTTTCTACAATGTAGTTTGGCTTTCGCAATATAAGTTGAACGGCTGGCAAAAAATAGTCTGCTTCAAACCCTCGTCAAATATTTAATTTATATTTTTCCGACATCGCAGTCGGTGGGAAATCGTCATGATCTCCAAAAATGCTAAGGACCAAGCTTTTCAAGAATATAGCATGAAAATAATTAAGAAGAACGTCGAAATTATAGTATGCGGAAGGTGGAAACTAAATGAAGAAGTCACCCTGAGAGGAAAAATATTAGTGCAGGGGGATTCCTTCACATGCCTAGGCAGCAGCATCACGCGGGTAGGAAGAAGTACAACGGGCATCAAGAGTAGAATATCCCGAGATAAGAAAGCAAACTTGGTCGAAAAGCAACTATTATGCTCCAAGAATATGGTATCACGAATGACGAGAGAGTATGCGGATACATACGTGAGGAGCGTAGCACTCTTATGAATCAAAAGCATGGGCCATTGGAAAAGCAGGCCAAGAAATATTGGAATCATTCGAAAGTTGGTTGCAGAATACCAAATGGACGGATAAAATGAGAAATGAAGAAGTACTCAGAGGATTAGATGAAGAAATGTACAGAAAAGAAGAACCGGGTGGATTGGGAACACCCTTGAGGCACATTAGATTTGTGAAGAATATCCATTAGGGGAAATCGAGGGAGAAATCCCAAGAGGAAGGCGAGGGATAAATGCATAGACCAAATCAACAGAGAAGTTAATGAGAATGTATACTAGGGAGTGAGGGAACTAGCATTAGATAGAGAAGGATGGAGGGCTGCTGTCTATCAGCCTTAGGATTGAACGACCAATGAATTAGGTTAAAAGTTTTTTTGTCAATTTTCGAAAAATAGCACTCCATTGCGATATGCCCTGCCGAGTGTATTCCTTCTTGCTTGGTGTATGTGTAGAGCGGTTTGGCGCTCAAAACTCAGTTGAAGCTGAAGAACGGAAGCCGCTCTCCCGTCTCTCTTGAGTCCCACCACTTGGAGGGGGAGGGGGAAGGGGGGGCTTCGATAAAACGAAGACTCTCCATCATTGTCACTAATTCAAAGGTCGCCGCTTGAACTGAACCCGCCTCATAAGTATTCCATCATAATGGATATCTTTTGATATGAGCATTCTGGAATTTTCCTAAAATGATAAGGAAGCAGAACGTTAACCAGCCATTATCTTTGCCGCGACATACCTAATTAATGCTCGCCAAAATGTGGCTTAAGGGATAAGTTGAGAGGAATTTTTCTCTCGTCGCCGAGTTTTACACCCATTACGACAGCCATTTAAGTAATATCTTGTTTAAGAGAAGCTGTGCTTCACATTGCCTCATTTTTCTCCTGAATGCCTTCCAAAGAATATATTTTTATTACTTCTTCATTTTTAAAAATATTTTTCTGAAGTTGCTTGCAGGGAGCGAAACTGTTTTGAGCTATATACGTAGATACGTAGTAATATAATTGATCCTGAGGAATCGCTAAGTTCATTCAATTACATTTGCTGTTAATTTTACCAAAAACCGTATGGAGTATACAATTAACTTGTGTACGTAGAATTTCTATTTTTAAACAGGTGTACGCGGCATTAACACACCATTGAAGCCTGATGATTAGCATTAATTAACATTATGCATCTCGAGTATATCTGACGCATACATTGATTAGCATTAGGTATCCCGAGTGTCTTTGGTAGTGGAAAACGGTTCTAGTGCCGAAAGGGAAAGGCTCATTCCTCTCAATTGATCTGTAACATCTAACTGGCGACAACGATACGGTAGTACTATATATGCGCAAGTGGGAGATATCAGCTGTATAAATGTTGCCCAACATTCCTCCGTAGTAAATGTTATGTTATTCGACTCTCATCTATTGTCTCAAACTGACTTAAGCAAACAAGGCACGCTTCAGCGGCATAAACTGAACGTTCATTCTTTTGTGTTCGAGCCATTCCTATTTTTCGGCAAAATTACGCGGAATAAGCTTCTCGCATTCCGCCCTCCTATCTATAGAGCCGACTTCCTCCCCCTCCTCCATTACCCGCTCCTTCGGCACATCTCCTCGGATCCCCGGATGATTTTGCGTCGCCAGAGGGACCTTCCGCCAAACTTTCTCTCGTTTTCCGGGCACACGAGAGGTGGGGAAGGCGACAGAGGGGGCGGCGTGTGGAGAGGGGAAAAGGGGGGGGGGGGCTGAAGCCAGTTGGGGAGCGTCATCTTTCCACCGCGCCTCCCGCCATCGCTTCGAGAGCTCTTCCCCGGACTGCCCGCTCCCGCAACCCTCCCCCGCGGTCCCACATCTTCCGCACCGCCTGTGGAGCCACGTTTCTAAGCATCCGTTATTGCGCTCCCCCAATGGCTATGACAGTCCTACCCATGATTCACACCTTGTGGTGGTGGGAGGGCTTGCGAGTCTTATGGCCAGTTGCAGGAACGATACATATATATTCTAGAAAGTTATGGGACCCATAAACCATGGCAACCATTGAACAAGTGTTGCAAAAACATTCAATAAATTTATTGGCCTCATTACTTATGGCATGGAGTTATGATTTCCTTAGCCAAGTCAAGTAGCCAAGTTGGCGGATGCGCAATGAACCTCTTGGAGACTTAATGACTTGATAAAATAATTGTTTTGAGACAAATGACCAGTTTATTTACTCTTACTGACTAATTATTATATGCATTAGCTACTATTTATCGGCTAAACTTTCATAAATGTTATCCGGATGTAGAATATTAGAGCACTTATTCGAAGAAATTTACCATTGGTAAATAAGTTATGCAACTAGTATATGTGTTCCTTCAACCCGAATATTTTTATGGGATCTATTACTTCATGGATCGCATTACCGTTGATTCCATTAGTAAATGTTCTTGCAACAGGACATTAGTGATCCTGAGAGCGATGCCGGCGGGAGGTTACTCCAGGCAGGGCCACCCATGCCGGTAAGGTCGAAGGTGAAAGACCAGACTAAGATGAACCAAAGAAGGGTAGATGAGACTCTCTAGCTGTAGCGAAAGCAACTCATCTAGAAGAAGGAGCTTCGAGAATAAATACCCGGTCCTCCAGGTTGGGGGTTGAACGTGAGGCTAAAAACCTCATCTCGGAAAAAGTAATGGTTACGAATTTTAATCAACTGCCTCGGACAAGGATGGGAAATTTGAGATTAGCGGAGGACAAAGAAGAATGGAAGGAAGTTGTGAAGAAGGCCATGGCCCTACATGGGCTGTGGCGCCGATGATGATGAATGCCTATGGCACATGATTAATGTATAAAATAACCGCAATAAGAAAATAACTGAAGAAATTAATTTTAAAAAGTTAAAAACTAAAGAAATAAATAAAAAAGAAAAAAAATTTGGGTCTATTACATACGGAAAATTAGCACTGATTTGAAATTCTATGATGAAGTGCCAAGCTGATGGTGATGGACGTTTCAAATCTGTTTGGTGAGAACTACCTGAGTTATGGACGGAGGAAGCACAAGGTGCCACTACTTGAAGGATTTACTGAGTTTGTTCTTCCGATTTAGCCCAATAAGCAGCCCTGCATGAGAGCCAATCGTCTCCAAGCATTATCATGGGCGGCACGTGATTTGGCCAGATCTTTGGATTTCACGATGTAATGGGCTATCGCCAGTTTGGGGGTTGACCTTCAGGAAATTGCTGTTTAAGGAAAGAGCTTGAAAGAACTTCTTCGTATTCCTTACGACAAAGCCAAACATCTCTTTCACTCGGAAGTCAAAAAGAGTGATTCGCTTCTGCGGATCTTCCGAATTATTAGGAATCGTATCAAATCCCAATGCCATCTTCCTCTTCTCTTTAACAGAGATTGAGTTGACACTGTCGAGATAAAATTTGGTACTTGGCTTTTGTTTCACAAATTTTGTGACAAAAAAAAACTAATTTTAAAGTTCAATTTGAGAATTCAAGCCGGCCGCAAATACGGCAGCCGGCTTGAATTCTCAAATTAAACTTTAAAATTATTCGCGCGTTAACATTAGCCAACAACTTTTTAATACATCAGAAAAATCGTAGCGTTGAGCAATGATTCTTTTTAACTTACTTTGTTACCTACACGTGAATACACGAAGAACGAAAAGGCAATAAAAGCATTTTAGAAAAGTTTAATAATTTAGATGGACTGCTTTCAAATTAGTGTCAAGCCAATCAAAGAAAATAGTATTTTATAGATGTTTATTAAATCTAGAGATGTGTTTATTATTCCTAGTAAAAGAATCATTCACTAATTTTCTCCTCCTTTTTGGAAAGCCAATCTGTTGCAAATCGAATTCCATTAATATGCAAAAATTAAAGTTGAATGCTTTTGAAAAACTACTGGGAAACGTTATCTCGAGGTAATAATTTAGTTCCAGGGTAATGCAGTGCATGAATCCGAGTGGGCCGAAATGCGTTTGAGAGAGTTGGTATTTCCTCAGGAAGGTTTTACACACACAGGTCGGCCGACGTGCTCACGAGAAGTCGGATTCATTTCAACAAAATTTTTCATTTTCATTGTGTTCCCATAACCGTAGATGTAATTTTTAATGTCAAAGGCCAATTTTATCGCATGGATCACGTTTTTTTATTTATGAATCCGTACATATTGCACCATCATGTAAATATTGGACTAAAATTTTAAACTTGCCTTTCACGGGTCTGTAAATTAAAGAAACTCACCCTGACCCTTTCGAACGATTAACAAATGCTCTATCAATGCAAGTCATCTATCCAAACCCGTTTTCTTTAACTGTTTACATAATTTACCTACTAACCCAAAGTAATCTTGGAATACAGCCACCTAATTTAAGAGTAAATATGCTCAATGTGAACTAAAGAAAAAGTCCACGGCAAGAGAGCCAATTACTCATTCGATAGAAAGATCAGTTTTCCCGCCTGAAAGCAAATTCATCTGTCGCCCCTCTAGATACATTTGGAAGGAAAAAATTATCTTGCCTCGCAGCTATTTACTTTCCTGGAAGAAATACAATATGACTTGGATTGGAACCTGCTAGCCCCATTACCGTCACATCTTAAAGCAAAGGAGATCTTTTGCAAAGGAGATCCGCTAGATTTGTTAAAGGCCGTTATGATAATTGTATAAGTGTTAAGAATTTAATAGAAGAACTAGGATGGGAATTACTATCAGAACGCAGGTTAAAGTTTAGGTTAAACCTTTTAAGTAAATTCGAAACCGATTTGTTCACAGATGACGTTAATTATATATTAAGAACCCCTGCGTATTATGCTAGGTTTGATCATATTAACAAGATTAGAGAGATAGATTGTCGTACCGATAGATTTAAAATGTCATTTTTCCCTCGTACCATAAGAGAGAACAATAGGCAGCGTAGCAAAGGGGTGTAGGTGAAATATAGTTATAGTAGTCTGTAGTGTATGATGCATGTAATAACAACCAATAATCTCTTTCTTATTATGTAGATACTAACCATCTTGCTGCATGTGACCCTATTATCTAGTATATCTCCCTTAAATCTTAAATATCCTACTTGCGTGGCAATAGTGCATGTTTGGTGATCTTCACCCCTTGCCACACACCCTCGTGGTGGCTCGCAGGGTATTACGTAAATGTAAAGCCAGGGCAATTCTTTCCATCCGTCCACCAGTCTGCGTACCATGTAATGCACGCATTTCGTACCATTGATTTGGAAGAAAAAGATTTCTTCTGTTGACTTCCATTCAAATCAGTGTTTACCATAAATTTTCGAGCCACCCTCTAGCCTTGGTTTCACAAACGTTTACCCAACGCCCCCGGAGAGTAAGCTTTGAAATCATAGACTGCGAGACCAAATAAGGATTTATAAAAATAAAACCAAAACATTTATCTTCTTCCTCCTAGACTCATGCTGGTTTCCTTCAGTACCTCATTCTTCACTCATACCACATCCAGGTCATCCATCCATGTTTTATTTGGTCGCCCTATACTTCTTTTTCCCTTTGAAGACTTGTCCCTCGCGACTTCCACAGTCCTCTGATCTTGCCCTCTGCCTATGTTTTCATTCCATTCTAGCTTCCTTCCGTAATTCGTTCCATTCGCTAATGTCTTCATCACCACTGTCTCTTCTAATCACCTCGCTCCTTCCTCTATCGATTTACGTTTTCCCTGCAATCTTTCGCAAAATTTTCACCTCCGATGTTTCTGATGTACTTCTAGTTTTGGAGGCATCCTGTCTTGTCACTCCCACGTATGTTGAAATTGGTCGAACCACCGCCGTGTAAATTCTACCGTTTGTCTCTTTCCTTCAACGTTTGTTTCGCCAGATTGTGGCATTCAGACATCCTGAAATCATGTATGCTTTCGTCACTTGCTCTCCAACTTCCATCTGAATGCCCCCAGAGTTTGACAGCACTATTCCCAGATATTTGTGGGCATTTCTTGTCGAATTACTTTCCCATCCATCTCCAGTTTACAGCGCAGGGATTTTTAATGCAGTCATGCATTTGCGATTTTTTCGGAGGAGATAGTCGTAATAAATATTTTTGCTGTCGTATTAAACATGTTCCGGTGTCGCTGTGGGTAATCTTCGGTATCTGCCAATAGAACGGCATCGTCAGCATAGTGCAATATTAATTTCGTGATTTTCCATTCAATAACCTCTTCCGTTTTTAAACATTTTAATTTTCTCGTCCATAACTATACTGAATGCTGTGGGGTAAGTAGTCGCCTTGTTTGATATAATAATTAGCTGGGAATGGATTCGTTAGTTTCAGGCCTATCTATGCTTTAATATAATTTTCTGGATAGATGTTTCAAAGTGTCCTAATGAGTTAGTTGGTATTCCACGGTCATGTAGGTCGTCAATCACACCCTTAAGGTGGGTTCCATCGAATACCTTCTGCAGGTCGATGAAGCAGATACATGCTGGTTAATAGAATTTGATAGACTTCTCAATCACTGGCCAACTCCGCGAAATTTTATTTTTGGATCCCGGATCCCGAACGCAAGGTATTATAACGTGTATACGTCGCCACTTTTGATCTGGTGCTTGGATGGTGGCAACCGTCTTAGAGATACTCCTCCCTCCGTCTTGATGATTTTACTTTTCTCCACCCTTACTATCCAGGCTCACGAATTAAAGAATGAATAATACCTGATTGCAGCGATGAAATAAAGGAAACGAGGCAATTGACTATGGTTGAATGGTTAAAGTATGTACCGGTCTAAAGTCAAAACCTACCAGATCTCCCGCCTTTGCTAGTTCTCAGAAAGCTCGATTGTTTAGTGCAGGAGTAGGAAAAGGACGGAATACCCGGACGGAAGCAAACTGGAAGGGCAAAATAGAAAACAATTCTGCAGGGTACTCGGCATTTACACGCTGTGAATCTGTACTGCCCATTGCCGAGGGCAATATTTGAAAACAGATATGTTTCCGTAGTTACGGATTTCATTTCTACATATATTCAGACCTACCCTTTGAAGAAGTCACCCCAAGGAATTTTCTTCGAGCATTAAAACATGAGTACTTTGAACTCTGAGGGAGGCCCCACAGGATCTTGCCCGACCACGGAATCGTCGATTACAGCATAGTCGCTAGCGCATTGTGGAAAGAGTCGTTGAAAGACATGGGGATCAAAGTTGTTCATTCGTCAATCAGGCAACCGCAGACAAACCCTAGCGAGAGAGTAATGCGCGATTTGTCTCGCGTGTCTCATGTTTATTGCTCTGAAAACCATAGGCAGATGCCTGAGGTAATCCCTGAATCAATCCTTGGTTCAACGAGGTCTCGCATGAGAGCACGGGGATGACATTCACGGAGTTACATTTTGGACGGAGGCCCAATAGAGGCTACTCATTGATCGAATTCCCCGACCTATCAAAAGGGTTCGCACGTGACTATCACCAGATTCAAGGCCCCTCAAACCCACTTATTTTCTTCCTACTGCAGCTCCACTATAAACAGAAATATTTCAGAATACTGATCACAGCAGGTTTATACTACTGTCTTTTTTAAGCAGAGCTTCGGGTACTATGAAAAAAGCCATTGAGTTACACATAAATCTGCATTGTCATGCATCTGTTTTTCCGTCGCTTTGCATAAGTAACGAACACCACTCACAGACCCCTTTTGTAGAGCACAAGCGTCGACAGATGAAAAAGGAAAAGAGTCGTAAACAGTTGTGTTTTTGTCTGTGTGCATTAGTTCCGTTTTATTTACCGCCGAGACATCGATGATTGCCTAAGAGTATTGGTGAAAGGCTGCGCTGCTGGCATTTCCTTTAAAAAGGCAACTACGGGTGAAAAGGTGGATATCTACGTTTCACACCCGTGGAGTCACACGAAGGAGACAATGGCTCATCCCGAATTCGTTTAATAATTTTCTAATGTAAGGAGTACTTGGCAACGTAACGACGCGTTCTTGACTGGCCTCCCATAAGCTGGCGCATCCTCGCGGCATTCTCTCGGTCGATTGGGCAACCGACTGACGAGGCCCGTCGCAGTTTCCAGACCGTTGAGGCCGCTGGTTATTTTGCGTCTCAGAGTAGCGAATTCGATGTTTTTTTTCCTCTCTAACAGACTGCGCAATAAACTTCATTCCACACCATATCTTTCCATTGTGGAGTAATCACGTCTTGGCACGTGTTGCTTACAGTCTTCTTAGCCGCGAAGTTGATTCGTATAACTTTGGAACGTTAGAAGCATTGGGGCAATTAGTTTAAAGAATAGGTGATACTTGTTATTTTGAAACATCATGTATGCACTTCCATATGCATGTCTACTGATATGTTTTAAGCTCCAATTTAATTCCCATTACTTAGACTGTAATGTACTTATAAAATATTAGGTTTGAGTATATTTCTGAAAAATAACTCCCGGCATTAAGAAATTTTTTTTTTACTCTCACTTCAAGTCTTTGCCCTTCATCCAGAAAACTGTGCATATAAAATACCGGTCTCATTATTTAAAGATCAAGTTCAATATTAATACCATGTAAAATCCATGGAATCAACGATTAGGCGTTAGTCACTACAGATTAAGTATAACCTTTTTGAAACAAAATGCGGGGAAAATAATTTCATGCATTGGATTATTGGTTGATTAGATACTTAATGACCCGTGAAAAATCTTCCAAAATGGTGAAAAGTTCTGATTACAAAATGAATATTTCTGTAATTCCAACGTATTTATTATTTTACGATTACTCAAATTGTTCTGAATCAATATGATACAGTAATAAAGAAAACAAAAAAATACTTTTTCAAATCAGTCTTCGTATTTTCCTACTCCCTAGCCAAACAATCAACCTTTCTGAGAGCTAGGAAAGGCGGGAGAAATGGCAGGTTTTGACTTTAGAGCGGTACGTACTTTAACCATTCAACCGTAGTCAATTGCCTCTTTTCCTTTGTTTCCTCAGTAATTTTCCTTTGTAATCAGGTAGTCAGACTCGCTGTCCATTCTTTAATTCGTGAGCCTGAATAGTAAGGGTGGATAAAAGTAAAATCAACTTTATTTTTATAAAGCGCGGCAGTATCGTTCGATGCCACATGATGCGTTGCTCATTAAAAAACATAACTTACACAATAAAGGTAAAAAAAATAAATGGTCAGAGGTATTTCTTCTGAGAGTGAATTTGAATTAGGTACGCTATATGGCATATCTTAAATTCTCTAAATCCATATCATTAATTATAAGCAACTAATTTTGTATGTTCTAAAGAAAGTGACCAACGGTGATGTATCAATTATTTTGGCTATGTCACTTTATGTGGCTTTATTATGATTTATGATTATATTTGCGTAATTATCCAAGAGCTGGAAATATCACTCAACTTTTTACGGAAGTAACGATCCCGTTAGGTCATTTTTTCAATTAATTAGATATTATTACAACGAAACGGTGAAATTCGCCAGTTTACTTGTCTCCCCGGGCCATTTGTAGAAATACCTTAAAATGCTCGTTCATAAAATATTGGCTCCTTTTGAAATATCACTCATGATTACTATGTGGATATTGTCATAGAAATCTCCATGTCTCATTTTTTCTTTAAAATTTAAAATGATGGTTTGATAGAGCTGATTGTCTTCGGGTAAATTATACTGGAATCGTCCACTGCAAATTCATACTGCACCATATTTATACACCGTGAATTACTGCCAGCATTATAATCTACAACAGTTATTGAAAATGCAATGCTTTTTCTCGTTTAAGTGACCTATTTGCGTGATTTTTCCGTCGGGTCTTTTAATTAGACCTAACTCATATGTGGACATAATAAATGTTCGGATCAATGATACTCGAAAAATGATCCCAATATCTCTTTAAATTTAGCATTTAATATAAATATAGACTATTGATGCACATGATAGCGCCACAACAGTCGCCATTTGAAAGTTCACGGCTACATAATCAGCTATAATGTGACATTAGATACGCCGAGGTCAGTGAAAGATCGCCGCCTGTCGATTGAGAGGAATATTTAGGTTCAGGAGAAAAAAGGTTTCGAGAGCAATCTTTAGATAACACTCGGGAGCGCTCATCGCTCATATGTTGACGCACTGAGCGCTGCTTTGGCGCCTTTCTGTTTCCAAGCTGTGCATCGAGGTCGCGTTGACACAGAACGATTTTTGCACTTAAACAACGGCAGAGAGAAGTCATTTCGAGTAGACTTGTTTACAAATATTGTGCGACTAAATTGCGTAGATACATCTCCGCAATTTTTCCGCGCTATCTGTTTTATATTGTTCATCATGTTAGCGATAAAGGCAGCTTTTTCTGAATACGTACTGCATGATGTGATGCTAAATGTTTCACTTTGGACCCGAACTGTATTGGTCTAGCAGCAGCAAAGCTGGGGAGATTATGTGGAGTGGGGATGGCTGGGGGTGTGAGAGAGTGAGGGGGAGGGTGGGAGAGGGAGGGAACGGTGATGCGGTCGCTAAACGAAGCTCCGGAATGGCGAGCGCTAATGCAGTCGTAGATGACATGGAAACTCTGTCAGGGAAGACTATGATGAATTTTTAGTTAATTCCTCTCCCTTTGGACCCAAAAACAAGGGTCACAGACCAGAAAGTAGAGTGAACTTATCGATAACGTTAAAGGTGACGCTAAAAAATAGAGCAGGTAAAATAAAATTAGACTTAATGAAATTGAGATCATAGTGGGAAAGAATTCTCAGTAAAGATTGTTTGATGGCACACGGAAAGGCGATCAGTGCGAGGAATCATCTCAGAGATTGTAAGGATAAATGACGGACATAGCAATCTGAAATGACAAGGATCAAAATGAAATTCAAGTACAACTTTTTAGGTATCTACGGGAAAAGTTTTAAACTCAAGTGATATCCACATCTCCAAGTAGACCAACCGGCGTGAAGGACGTTAAGGTCCAGTCTCTCGGACTCCGAAGCGCAGGTGTTTTCCTTGAAGAGCGAGATGCAATGGGGAACGCCTCGAGTTATTGTTATTCTTTCGAGGAGTCGCGCGCAGTCTCGGTTGCACGTGCTCTTTGAGGTGGGGCACGTGACCGCCTCCGCCATTCGCAAATTATCTCGAACGCTCTCGGAAATGCTCCGCCTCATACCGTGAAGCCCTTTCGCAATCACTCCAAATACCGAGAAGCACTCCCTCGGACGCGGCGGGAGAAATGAGAATGAACTCTCCAAAGGCAATTACGACTCTGCGACGCATCACTTTGATGGACCACAAAAGCGCTCTTTTTCTCGCTCGCGTGGGAAAAATTCGAGTCGAAATTCCTGTCAGTCTGGAGTGGGAATAACGGTGAGTCCTCACAAAACGTAGGTTTTGTTGAACGTATAATAGGAAGGTCCTCGGATGAAAAAGTGAAAGAGAGATGTTACTTCGCTCTGGTTAGGCCACACCTCGAATACGACGCGAGTATTTCGGACCCTGGTCATAATGATTTAACCAAAAAATTAATAAAATACAAAGGAAAGCAGCGCGCTTCGTTAAAAACTGCTACGAGCGAACGTATAGTGTCTCAAAACTTTTAGAGGAATTAAGGTACTCAGACTAGACCCTAGAGACTCAGAGGCTACACTCTAGACTTAGGTTGCTTGATAAATTCAGAACTGATATTTTTCAGAGCGACACGGGGAATATTATCATGACTCCTCACTATATCTCAAGGTCTGACAGATAAAATATGAGAGATTCACTGCCGAATAGATAGATATCAAAGCTCGTTATTTCCGCGAACAATAAGCGACCACAATAAAAATTGAGCTCCACTAAATACACTCCTATAATTCATGTCACCATTTCATCCCCTAAAAACGTACACCTTTACACGGCTGGTGACCTAACACCCCCTGCCACACACCCATGCGGCGGCTCGCCTGGTATTTAGTAGATGTAGATGTAGATCCGATCGAACTTACAAACCTGGGCACCATTTTGCTAACGGATTTTCAATTTTCGCCCGGCTACCCTAGTTTTCGAATTTCACCCAGGGCATTTGGTGGAATTTCGGATTTTACTCCTTAACCCTTAAACGCCCAAAGTGCCTAGAGCCGGGCACGCTGCCTTTAGACAGTTCTAACTCTAAGGTTTTTCCATTCAGGGACGCAAATTTACTAATGTCGTAGATTAAATCCTTTTGGATAGATTAGTATGCTTTTTGATTTTTTAAATTCCCTCATTTTCAGTTGTTTGGTGTGATAAATGATTACGTACGGTACTAAGATTTCTCTCAGCCCAACCTAGCGGCAATTCCACCTCGGTTGTTACCTACATCCGTCATTTGCGCACTATCTTTCAAACATTCATTTCATTATCGTTTTCAATGTTAACTGACAATAAAATAATGATTTGTTTTGCTTCTTGCTCTCAATGTATGCCGGTTTAGCCCTTGTACACGGAAGTATCTCTAGCTTTGACGTTTCCCCGCGATCTTATTTCGTACCACGAATACGCTTTCCAACGGGGGCAATGATTCTATCGATATATTCGGATGCTTACTGAAGGGTAGCCTTTTTGGAGAGGTTCAGGGTACTCAAAGCCTAAAGCCCTCACCCCTCATCAATGGTGAGTGATCAAGGAAAAACCTACTAGTAGGCCCTTCTCGCTCCCTCGGCTACTGGCCGTATTTCCCTCACCGTGTGCAGTTTAAGAAACGTGCGTGAAAGACGCAGCCCTTAGATTCATCGCTTTATTTCCCATCAACATCTAGGGTTGATTGAAACTTTAATAAATTAGACGGGATATTTTGTAGAGTGCGATTTAGTGTTAGGGTTTGTCTGCCAGATGTTGTGGATTTTATTTGAGGTATCAGAATATTTTTTGAGGATTAGTGATATTTCTGGTATGAATTTTAGCTCGTTTACTGCGGATATTCTCCATCCATGTTTTCTTCATCGCATAATTTTTCTATATACAGGCGTGTGAAATGTAGAGAGTAGGTCAATCAGTAGGATTCAAAAGTATATACCCGAGAAAAGCCTCCGAGTGAATCCGTGTAACGTAGGCCTTCGTTGCCGAAAAAACTTAGGGGAAGTACTAATAAATAAATGTTACTTCCATAACGAAAACAATTTCAACACGCGCTCTCAAGCTGCGAAACTTCAAAGAGAAACACGTTTCTCAGTGGTTTCAGAGAACATCAACAAGATAGCACACAGAATTACCGAAAGGCTCACCCAGGTAGACGCGATATTTTAAATTTCAAAAAAGCTTTTGATA
The DNA here is from genome assembly GCA_963169105.1 of Ceriagrion tenellum. Taxonomy (NCBI): domain Eukaryota; kingdom Metazoa; phylum Arthropoda; class Insecta; order Odonata; family Coenagrionidae; genus Ceriagrion; species Ceriagrion tenellum. The sequence goes on from OY720638.1 coordinate 14,134,231, forward strand.
AAGTTCCGCATTCGAAATTAATTGTTAAGCTAAGAGCTTATGGAATACATCACGATATAATATGCTGGATGGAATATTTCTTAAGTAACCGCGAACAGAGGGTAGTTTTAGATGGCGTTAGTTCAGATACAGTTAAAGTCACATCCGGTGTACCCCAGGGAAGTTTCATTGGTCCCTTATAATTCCTTTTGTATATTAATGATATCACAGCCGTCGTTACCAGTAAAATTCGTCTTTTTGCCGACGACGCAGTACTGTGTAGGGATATTAACAGGGTCTGATAGAATTGCGTTGAAGAAAGACCTAGAAGCTATAAGCGGATGGTGCGACACTTGGCAGTTAGAAGTAAATTTTAATAAGTGCGTTGTTATGAATTTTTGGAGGAAGAGTGGCTTAACCAGCGAGACGTACACAATTAATCAAGCCGAACTAATAAATGTAGAGTCAGTAAAGTACTTAGGAGTGACCTTTACTCGGGACTTGTCGTGGGGGAAGCATATACGAGAAATTTGTGGACAGGCAAGTCGTAAATTAGGATTTATTAAAAGAATACTAGGAAAGTGTGACGAGAAGGTAAAGGAGCGATGTTATTTTTCTCTCGTGAGACCCCACTTGGAATACGCCGCTAGTATGAAGTAGGACTAGTTTCAGATATAGATCGAATACAGCGGAGGGCAGCTAGATTTGTTAAAAATTGTTATGATAAACATAGTAGTGTTACAAAATTATTGAGGGAATTAGGCTGGGAACCTCTATGCAATCGAAGGGAGAAATATGGGTAAAATCTTTTTCAAAATTTTGATGTAGACTATTTTTTCCCCGACGTTGAAAATATTTTGCTAGAGCCCAACTATTATGGTAGGAACGATCACAGGAATAAGATTAAGGAAATAGACTGCAGAACCGATATATTTAAAATTTCATTATTTCCACGTACAATGAGGGACCATAATAGTTTTGGTAGATAAGTTCTAGGATAATGACTAGGGTTAAATAGGTTTCTTTCAGTAGTGCTAAATATCTTACACGAATTGTAGATACTTACCTCTCATGCAATCTCCGGCATGATATACTCCTACATGTCTTAGTACCTTGCAGTGCTATTTATTTGTCTCATTAATAATACTAACCAGCAGTTATATCTTGAGTAGTATGCTGCATGGTAGCATTTTTGCCGATGATGCAAACGGTACCGTTCTCCTGACTGCTATGGCCTGTGCCTGGCATTCCGGGGAACGCGCGCGGTCCTCATTGGATTGGGATGAGTGCTGCATGCCTGGCGTGGAATCACCCCGTGCCACACACCCTAGTGGTGGCTTGCACGGTATTTCGTAGGTGTAAATGTAGTACATTTTCACACCACTCTCTTACTCAAATAGTAAACGAACATACGAGAGGTAATAAAATATTAGACCTTTTAGCTGTTAGTCACCCTGCAATGATTAAATAAGTCGATATCATCGAAGGCATAAGATATCATAAAGTAATCTTTACGACTTTGAAAACAACAGTAGATTCCACTTCAAAACCCAAACGTAAAGTCTACTTATTTGAAAAATGCGACTACGTAAAATTCAGAGAGACGTAATAAGCTTCAGTCGCGAAATTCGTAGCCACAATGAAGAACGAGAGCACCGAAGTATCATGGAGATACTTTTTGGAGTTACTACGCAAAGGAATGCATGACTATATTCCATATAAATTCAAACGGGAGAGTAAAGAACCGCGTTGGTATAACCAGGACATAATGCGGGAGCTCAGGAGACAAAGGCAATTACACAACCTATACAAAAATTCTATTAAGTAACAAAACAAAGGAGCTCGCGGCGAGAGAAATATACGTTGCTCAACGTTGAAAAGCAAAGAAAATAATGCGCGCTACTCTGCGAAACTTCAAGAAAAAATCCTCGGTGAATTGCTAAATGAAAACCCCAAGTTATTTTGGTCTTACGCGAGAGAGCTCCAGGGCGAATATTCGACAGTAGAGTCTTCAACGGATACAAACGGCAAAGTGGTCACCAACACGTGTCAACAGCAAGTGGATTGTGGCCTCAAGGCGTAGCCATGGGGTCACCCTCCGAAAACGAGGATCGGCGAGGGCGGAGGCTGAGCCGATCCCTGTGAGCAATAGATTCGATGTTCTGGCGGAGGCTGAGACATCGGAAATAGAGCTAGGAGGTGGGTCGTCGAGAGGGAGTCGAGAGGGAAGGGATGGAATACAACTCATAGATAGTTCTAATGTCCGTCGTATAGTGGCCCCACTGCGTGGTAAGGCCCGGAGGGAAGGAGACGATGTACGGGTCACATCCTGGTGTATACCAGGAGGAGAGGTGGCACAGGTGACGAATACAATGAAGTCGGCGGTCAAGAGCACGAATTGCTCTAGGCTGCATGTAGTGGTCCATGTTGGGACCAATGACGTTGTGGGTCCGGGATCAGAGGAGATTTTAGACTGTGAGAGATGTATGCTCCGAGTTCCGCCGTATTCGCAGCGGCTCTGGTACTAATATGAGGCTCACGATATGCAGCTCGGTACCAAGGACGGATCGGGGGTCAATGGTTTGGAGCCGAGTGGAAGGCATAAACCAGAGGCTCAGTGATGATTGCGGGAGCGAGGGAGCTGGGTTCTTGAACCTTAGGCCGTTGCTAGATTCGTGTCGAGTGCCATTAAATCGCTCGGGTGTCCATTATACGTACGAGGCATCGCAGAAGGTAGCGCGCAGGATATTTGAGCATACCCAGCGAATTACATGGACAGTAGGCGAGAGAGTAGGTCAGTGAGTGGGAACGAAATCAGTGCTTTTCCAGAAAGTCAGATAATAAAAAGTACACAAAGTTTAGGGCCTAGGAAAAGCGTAACAGATGATAATAAATTAGAAATATTTAGGGAAGAGAGTAGGTCAAATAGTGGGCCATTAAATAACTTACCATTCACCAGGATAGCAAAGAATAACGAGTTGATCAGACAACACAGTATAGGTTTAGCGGGACGGAAGAAAGCACAGAAAAAGAAAAAACATATAAATCAAAACAACACCCATGAATTCCCAAACTGTAACTTTCCCAATAATTTAGAAAACAGAAACCCCACAAATACAATAAGCAAACATATTAAAATAGAGGAATTACCAGTAGTGGTAGTTCATTGTCGTAGTTTAAGAAGCAAGATACCTGAATTCTATCACAATTTAGAGAGTACTAATTCTGACATAATTATTGGAAGGGAAAGTTGGTGAACAAACGATATTGCTGATAGTGAAATTTTATCAGTAAATTAAAAATAATACAAAAAGTATACAGGAGAAATCGATAGGATTGACCGGGAGGCGGAGTATTTATCGTAGTTAAGAACACATTAGTCAGCAAAATAGAAGTGATTCCCGATAATATAGTAGAAAGTGTATGGTGTTCCAATCAATGCGCTAATTCGAAAGTAATATACATTAATGCCTATTATAGACCTCCCCATTCCGATGTTCACTCAGTATTAGAACTCGAGAAACAGATCAGATCCATTATTCCCATAGTAACGAACGACAGATTATTGTAGGTGGAGATTTCACTGCACCATGGATAGATTGGAAAACATGTAGTCATAAGTCTGGGGGTAGGGACAAAGAAATCTGCGAGTCATTGCTTAACCTGTTCGTATCATACGCACTACATCAAATAGTAAATTTGCCTAATAGAGGGGGGAATGTTCTCGATTTGCTTGCCACAAACATCCCTGAAAAAGTTATTAAAGTTGAAAATGTCGATGGAATAAGCAACCACAAGATAGTACGCGTAAAATTTTTCCTCAATACTGGCGAAATTTTTAAATTAAAAAGAAAGATTTACCATTTTAGTAAAGCAGATTTTTACGGATTTAGGCGTGACTGAAAGACTTCTTTTGAAAAATTCGTGAACATCAGCATAAATAGTGATACAGACAATCAATACATGGAAAGAGTTCCTCCAAATTACGCGGTCACTTGTCAACAGATATATACCTCATAATTATAAGAGTGAGAATAGGGAACCAAGGTAATACAACGCGGAGGTATGAAAATGTTTAAAACGCCAACGAGTTAGCCACGCGAAATTAAGAAAAATGTAGCTAATAGCGATCTAAAAAATACTATCAAACATTTAAAATGTGTAAATCAGCCGCAAAAACAGTCCTTAGAAAAGCGTTTAGTGAATTCAAGAGAAAAGTACTCGGAGAACAACTAGAGGGAATTCCGAAAGCATTTTGGTCATATGTTAGGGAAGTACAGTGAACTAAAAAGTCAACGGTTAATTCCTTGAAAACGATAGAGGCGAAATAGCAACAACCAGTTTAGATAACGCTAATTTGTTGATTATTTTTTTCAGAGCGTTTATAATCAATCTAAGCGTAGTTTGCACGAAACCATACCAGACCGATTTTAGCAACCAGTGCCACCGATCGATATATCTTGTAGAGGAATCGTATCCTTACTAAGTAACATTAGCCCGAATAAGTCCTCAGGTCCTGATGAAATTCCAGCCCGTGTGTATAAAGAATTAGCTCTCGAAATGGCTCCGTATCTTAAAGTAGTATTTAACAAATCCCTCGAAGAACATGCGGTTCCCAAAGACTGGAAGATAGCAAACGTGACCCAAAAAAAAAGCGACGATAGGGAACAGCCATGTAATTATAGACCAATATCATTAACATCACTATCATGTAAAATTATAGAGCATATAATAGTTACATCAATAATGGGACACCTCGACAGCCAGGATTTATTGATAACAAACTAGCATGGGTTCAGAAAAGGACGGTCTTGCGAAAATCAATCAGGTCTTTTTGGTCATGATATTTTAGTTTCCGGAGAAGGTAACGTACAGGTAGACGCAGCGTTTCTTGACTTTAGGAAAGCGTTTGATTAGGTTCCCCACTGTAAGTTACTCGCGAAGTTAGCATCATACGGAATAGACAGTAATATAGTAGGCTGGATAGGAGACTTCTTACATGAACTCGTTCAAAGGGTGGTATTAGATAGTGTCAGCTCAGGCGAAGTAAAAGTTACAGCGGGTGTTCCCAAGGGAAGCGTGATAGGCCCAATTTTATTTCTTCTCTACGTAAATGACTTGAATACAGTGGTAAAAAATAGCAAGCTCCGTCTTTTTGCCGATGATGCAGTAGTGTACAAGAAAATTAGAAATTAAGAGGACATCCAGTCTTTAGCTAAGGATTTAGATGCGATTGATGATTGGTGTGATAGTTGGCTGTTAGAATTTAATTTTGAAGAAGTGCGCGATAATGAACTTTTGGAAAAAGAATGGCTTTCCCCGGAATAATTATTGCATAAAAGAAAAGAAAATATCTAACGTAGAATCTATTAAATACTTAGGCGTCACCATCACCTAAGACATGTCATGGGGGAAACACGTCAGGGAAATAACTAGTGTAGCTAACCGTAGATTAGGATTCGTAAAAAGGGTTCTAGGCAAATGTGATGAGAGAGTAGGAGAAAGAAGCTATTTGGCACTTGTCAGGCCTCATTTAGAATATGCCGCTAGTATATGGGATCCGTACGAGGAAGGTATGATAAAAGAATTAGAGTGTGTGCAAAGGAGACCCGCTAGATTTGTTAAAGGCCGTTATGATAATTGCATCAGTGTTACGAGGTTAATAGAAGAACTAGGATGAGAATTACTATCAGAACGGAGGTTAAAATTTAGGTTAAACCTTTTAAGTAAATTTCAAACCGATTTGTTCACAGATGACGTTAGATAAATATTGAGAACCCCTGCGTATTGTGCTAGGTTTGATCAGATTAACAAGATTAGAGAGATAGATTGTCGTACCGATAGATTTATAATGTCATTTTTCCCGCGTACCATAAGAGAGAACAATAGGCAGCGTAGCAAAGGGATAGGTAGGTGAAATATAGTTATAGTAGTCTGTAGTGTATGATGCATGTAATAACAACCAAAAATCCCTTTCTTATTATGTAGATGCTAACCACCTAGCTGCATGTGACCCTATTATCTAGCATGTCTCCATTAAATATCCCAGTTGAACGTAAAATAGTGCATGTTTGGTGATTTTCACCTCCTGCCACACACCCTCGTGGTGGCTCGCAGGGTATTACGTAGATGTAGTTCTAGAGGAACAGTATCGACAAAGCCAATATATTAAACCACTACTTCAAAAGTGTCATCACTAAGGACGGCACAATTCACAATTTAGACATACCTGACTTTATCGAGCCGATGGCTGACATAACAATTCAACGTGATGGAATAACTAAACAACTGCGTTCGATAATAAGTAACAAGTCCTCAGGTCCATAAGGAGTACCTGCACTCGTGCTGAAGGAGTTAGCGCCACAGATTGCACCATTCTTAGAAAGTATACTTTACAAGTCATTATCCGAGGGCAAGGTGCCCCAAGACTGGCGACGCCAACTCCAACGCCAACAGCCAACGTTACTCTGATATTCAAAAAAGGAAATAAAAGTTTCGCAGGATACTGGCCAAAATCGCTAACATCACTTTTAGGCAAGATTCTCGAACATACTGTTGTTAGTAATATTATGACATTCCTAGATAATCGTAACTTCATACATGGCAGTCAGCACGGCTTCCGTAAAGGTAGATCCTGCGAAACACAGCTTGCGCTCCTCCTTCATGATATCCTAAAATCAGGTGAATCGAGGCAAGCCGACGCGATATTCCTCGATTCCAAGAAGGCATTCGACAAGGTTCCTCACAAAAAAAACTCATATAAATTGCAATCATGCAGAGTTAATGGAAAAATTGTGAATTGGATAAGTGACTTTCTCAGTAATTGAATACAAAAAGTAGTTATTGATGGTTTTAGCTCTGATATTATTTAGGTCGAAGTCACATCCGATGTTCCCTAAGGAAGTTTGATCGGCCCTCTTTTATTCATTATTTATATTAATGACCTAAGCTCCCGAGCTAGCAGTAAATTAAGATTATCTGCAGACGATACAGATATCGACCGTGAAATGAACGAAGACGCGGACTTTGAAGCTCTATCATCGGACCTTAACAACGTTCTTTTCTGGTGCCAGGAGTGAGGGTTAGAATTAAATATCAGCAAATGCACCGAAGTTCACTTCCTGCGAAAGTCATCACAAAAATGTCATGCCTATACTGTGGGTGGAGTAAGCATAAAATGTTCAGATACAGTAAAATATCTTGGACTAACCTTGACATCTGATATATCGTGGGGATTACACAAAGAAAAAATATATGTGGCGCAGGAATATGTCCAGGACTTGGACGGAAGAGCTTTCGGCTTAACAAGGGAACAATTTTCAAAAATCGCCTTTGACTGCGCCAAAACACTGAAGATTTCACACCGCTTCAACAAAGGTAAAAAGGAAGTGGGTAAAGACTTCATCCAGAGCTTTAAGGACTAATTCAACTTTTCCCATAGAAAGTAGAGGAATTCGGATCGTTCTGGCGCAGTGTAGAACACGTGTCCGCATTTTTACATGAACTACAACTTCCCCATCCCTTCCACTCCACATGTGCGGCTAGTTGCGAAACAACCCAGCCGGAGCGCATTCACAATAACCCCCTCCCTTTTGACAGCGCAAACACGTGCGGTGATGAAACTTTCCAACGTGATACCCCTCTCCCCCCAATAACAGAGCAAACACGTGCGGTGATGAAACTTTCCAACGTGACCAGACTTGCGCAAATATTCCGAAGCAATACCCAACAGATGCAACAAAAGAAGCAACAGATGGTATAAAGCCGCGGCTGAATCGGAGCGAGTGTATTTCCTTCCTTCACGCAGATAAGGTCACCAATCTTCACAGGACTACCGGATGGATCCCAGAGACTTTAGGTGTCAGTAGATCCGCTAGTCCACCTCGGACTTTCGGTTATTTAATTTACTATTATTTAGTCTAACTCCGCGGACATTTTGAATTTTTTAGACATTATATATTTGTCTGAGAAGCGAAAAAATTCATTATTGAGGAATTCATCTACATCTACATCTACATCTACATACTACCCCGCAAGCCGCCTCAAAAGGCGTGTGGCGGGGGGTGTTAGGACACCAGCCGTCAACAAAAAAAATCAAAGTTCCGCCTAGCATTTATTAAAGTCCTTAATTGTTCGGGGGAAAAACGAATTCCCATACCTATCCGTTCGGCAAAATATCTCCCTTAATTTATCGATTCTGTCGGACCTGGAAATATAATGTGGTTCTAATATGATGTTCTCCGTGTCGCTCTGAAAGATATTCATTCTCAATTGCTCAAGCAATCTAAGCCTAGCGCGCAGCCTCCGAGTCTCTAGCGGCTCCCACCCTAAATCTTTCAAAATCTGTGTAACGCTTTCTGTACGGCCGTAGCAGTTTTTCACGAATCGCGCAGCTTTCCTTTGTATTTTATCAAGTTCATGGACTAGGTCTTTCTCCGCCGGATCCCATATGCTCGCTGCATATTCAAGGTGTGGCCGGACGAGTGCGAAATAGCACCTCTCTTTCACTTTATCATCCGATAATCTTCCCACAACACGCTTGACAAATCCTAACTTCTTCAGGGCTCTGCCACAAATATTTCTTATATGTGTCCCCCACGATAGGTTCGAAGTTATCGTAACTCCCAGGTATTTCACTTCATCTGTCGCATTTATGCTAACGCCATCCACAACATATACATGGGGATAGTTGGACGACCTACGCAAGAAATGTACCGCCGTGCATTTGCTCAGATTAAGTTCTAGTCCCCACTCTTTGCTCCACGCATGAACGTTGTTTAAGTCCGATGACACAATTTCAAAGTCAGATTGATCACTAATTTCGCGGTATATGACAGCGTCGTCGGCAAATAAACGTATTTTACTGCTAATTCGGGAGCAAAGGTCGTTTATATATATAATGAACAAAAGTGGGCCAATAACGCTTCCTTGCGGGACACCTGATGTCACTTTAACTATATCAGAGCTAATTCCGTCAAGAACTACTTTTTGCTTACGATCACTCAGAAAGTCACGTATCCAGTTTACTACTTGTTCGTTTAACCCGCATGACTGTAATTTGTATAATAGTTTTCTGTGAGGTACCGTGTCGAAAGCTTTCTTAAAGTCTAGAAATAGTGCGTCAACTTGTTTTTTCGATTCACCAGATTTGAGAACGTCGTGAAGAAAGAGCGCGAGCTGTGTTTCGCATGATCTACCTTTCCGGAACCCATGCTGACAATTATGCAGGAGGTTTCGACTATCCAGAAAAGTCATGATATGAATTGACGGTGCCCACCTCTGATCCCTGATATTTTTCCCGAGAGTACCCTTTCAGGGGTACCCTAGGGTATTAAGGGTCAGGAAAATTTTTTTTGTCAGGGTACCCCCCATATACCCTTAGGAAGATAGGGTGGGGAACGAGTGATACAAATTTTTCCCACTTTTTCAGCTCGATTGGACCAACGGTTTAGGTCCTACGGGCCAAAAACCCGAAATTTTGGGAAATTTTCCTTCATAACTCATTTATTTGTAGAGATAAAAATATAGTTTAAAATTAAAAGTTGTGTATAATATAACCACGCATTGGTGAAGCTAACAGTATTGGCGATTGGATAGCCTGTTTTGACTAGGTGGGCCAAAAACTCGATATTTTCGGGAATTTTCCTTCATATCTCCTTTTTTTGTGTAGATAACAATACAATTTAAATTTAAAAGTTTTTTATAATATGACCACGCATCGGCACAGCTAAAAATATTGGTAAATGGACTATCTGTTTTAGCCCTGTGGACAAAACACCCGAAGTATTCGGTAATTTTTCTCTGTAACTCCGTTATTTGTGGAGATTTATGTATAGTTTAAATTCAAAAGTTGTTTGCTATATGACCTAAAATCTTCTCGCATAGAAAGGTTGGCGATATAACCAACGGTTTTGGTTCACTGGGAGAAAAATGTTAAATTTTGGGGAATTTTCTTCAATCACTCCTTTGTTTGTGAAGACTAATGTAAAGTTAAAATTCAAAAGTTGTTTTTATTTGCCCTTGCATCTTTTTGCTAAGAAACGTTGACGATAAAAACCAACGGTGTGTGTTCTGTGGACCAAAAACCCGAAATTTTCGGGAATTTTTTTCCATAACTACTTTATTCGTGGAGATAAATGTCTAGTTTAAATTCAAAAGTTATCGACTTTTTGACCACGCATCTAAGGGTAAAGAACGTTTGGTGACAGGACCAACCTTTTAGACCCTGCATCCGAAAAAAATAGGAACTTTTTAGAATTTATTTTGTTAACATTTTCGTCTTAGGGGATTGAAATATTTTTTTAAATTAAAAAGGTGTTAAGAATTAACAGAAGGGCCTTTCTACGTAGCAAATATATAATAGCTCCTAGGATACGATTTAAGTGCCTAATTTTATTGAAAATGAAGTTTTAAACCGACAGTGAGAAAGAAGTTTTGCTAAGTGGACTTGGTACGTGCATATTTCAAAGATAAATCTCTATTAGGATCATTTGAAATTTTAACCCCTCCCAAGTTTTCCCATTTAAAAAAACGCTGAGACTACAGAAATATATCTTTTCCCACCCAACTTACAGAGTGAACGTTCATTTCTACTACTGTTCCCTGTCATGAGTAGCATATACTGTCTTTGAAGCTCTATAATTTTCAATTTCAATATATTTAAATATATTTAAGTGTATAATTAATGTCACGACGTATCTTACCACTTCAATCACCTTTTCAGGATATTAATCAATAAAAAATAACAGTGTAATATACGTTCTTTGGTCTTTTGTCTACATAGGTGTTTCAATCTGCAAACATGTCATCATCCATATCCACTATCCTCAATAACTTTATTGCTAATCGTTACCATAACCCGCAGGAATTTGAATAGGCGTTATTGGACATCCATGAACGTGTAATCTTTAACGATGAAACGATAAATGATATCCAAACATACAATCGTCTAAGATACAGAGGACAAAGCCAAGGGTAGAAGATTTTGCAATTTTTGTGAAATGTACTACAATATAGATGAGGCACTACCATACGATAATACGAATGTTTACAGGCAGAACGTAACGATCCAACGTGGCAGAGGATTCAATGAAATAAAATCGGCCATTCGATCCAGACTTAAAATATTCTGGATCACTCCAGAAGAGGATGAACATGGATAAGTTATTTCTTTTCTCAATGGCATCAAGAAACAAGGAATTGCAAAATTACTAGACCAGGCTATTGAAAATAATTCTATCAAATTCAATCTTGTTCTAATTTACAAATTTTGCAAAGGTGAGAGAGAGGAAATGGACGCTTCCTTTAAGACAAATAATCGACGCCTGATGTTCGTAGAGAAATTGGGGAAGTAATTAACAAGGCTTTTTTCAAAATTGATAAAAGAAAAGTTCGAGTTCCAAGCCAAAGGGTCCGCGCGGGCATTATCCGAGGTAATTGGATTAGAACTCCGTATAAATAATTATGCACCATTTCGAGGATCGACATATGTTGAGCTTCCAGAGAAAATAATAAATACCAAAGCAATAAAAAACGTGCAAAATAACGACAAGTATTGCTTCAGGTACGCTATATGGGCCAAGAACGTTGATAATGATCTTCAAAGGGTTCAAAAATACAACTGCGTTGAATTCCGAAACGCTTACGATTGGAACTGCCTAGATTATCCATTAGATTTAAAAGACATTTCAAAATTTGAACGCGTCAATGATATTTCGATCAATGCTCCCAATGAATTTGTTGATGAAGAGCGGGAAGATCATCGCGATTTGCTTTTCATTACAAACGACGGAACCGCACACTATTGCTGGATTAGAACTTTAATAAATTAATTATAAATCAAATAAGGAAAACTCATCGAATCCATGTCTGCAAAAGATGTCTTACTCATTATTATGATGAAGCAAAATATGAAGATCATAAAACTTAATGTAAGGGAACGGGAGAGCCAACGAAAATAATTATGCCCAATGAGGAAAACAAAACTTTAAAATTCACGAATATCAATTATTCTTTTAGAGTATCATTCATAATTTATGCTGACTTCGAATGTATTCTCAAAAATATCAGTACCTGGTAACCGTCCTGCTGCACATCGTAAACGAATACAATACAAAAACATGAGCCATTCAGCTTTTGCTATATCATGATCACGCAACATGGATGTCAGGAGCCTCAATTATATCGAGGACCTAATGCAACGCGTGTTTTTATTCAACGTATGAAATATGAGGCTCGAAAAGTACATGAACTGTACAAAAATACCATTCCGATGAAACCACTCTCGTTGGAAGAAGAGAAAATCTTGCCACCAAATGTCATATTTCTGATAAATATGTAGGGACAGAGGGTACGGGACCATGACCATCTGTCAGGAAAGTACAGAGGACCTGCTCACTTTTTCTGTAATTTTCAGTATAAGATGCCCACGTTTTTACCTGTGTTCGTCCACAATCTTTCGTCCTACGATGGACATTTTCTCGTACGAGAACTTGATTACGACGAGAAGAACATGTAATTCCAAATACGCTGGAGAAATACGTTTCATTTGTTAAATCAGTCGAGAACAGTATGAGCATTCGATTTATCGACACTTATCGTTTTATGTCCTCGTCCCTTGCCATGTTAGTCTCTAATCTGAATAATTTTCAGAATTCCCAAAAAATATTTGATGAGAGGAATAACTTATTTACGCGGAAGGGAGTGTACCCATATGACTATACTGACTGACTATACTGATACGGAAAATGTTTTAAATACACTTGCGGGTGATGATATTTCGGATGAAGACTATATTCATGCAGGCAGTCTGGACATCATTTGTGTGTGAAACACTCGATGATTACAGTGATGTCTATTTAAAAAGCGATGTCACTCTTCTAGCTGATGTTTTCGAGAACTTTCGAGACGTATGCTTTAACGCATATAAGCTCGATCCTGCGTGGTACTACACGGCACCTGTTCTGACTTTTGACGCGATGCTCAAGCACACAGATGTTGAGTCAGAGATATTAACGGACTACGATATGATATTAATGATTGAAAACGGTATCCGTGGAGGCATTTCACAATGCAGTAAAAGAAATTGTGAGTGTAATAATAAATGCATGATATATTATGATCCTAATTTAGTGACAACCTATCTTACATATCTAGAAGCAAATAATTTGTACGGCTGGGTCTTGTCCAGACCACTCCCACACTCAAATTTTAGATGGTTATCCCAAGAGGAGATAGAAAATCTTAATGTTGACAGCATTTACGATCAGAGTAAAATGGGATATATTCTCGAAGTTGACCTAGTGTATCCTCATTATCTACACGATAAGCATTCAGATTTGCCTCTCTGTTCAGAAAATAAAGTTCCACCCGGCGGTAAGCTTAAGAAGTCTTTAACAACGCTGGAGGATAAAACGAAGTATGTTATACACTACGTCAACCTAATGAAGGTACTTTCATTAGGTCTTGTGCTGAAGAAGGTGCCCAGAGTCATACAGTTTGATCAATCACCGTGGCTGAAGAAGTACATTGATTTGAACACTAAGAAAAGAAAAATAGCAGTGAACGAATTCGAAAATGATTTCTATAAGCTTATAATCAATGCCGTATTTAGAAAAACTATGGAGAATGGTAGGAAAAGAATTATCTTAGAACTCGTGTTGAGCGAAAAAAGGCTTAAAAATTGATAAATAAATCGACATTCCTGGAAAGAACTATTTATAACGAGTCTTTGGTAGCCGTTCACATGCGTTAAGCCTTCATAAAAATGAATAAGCCTATATATATATAGGTTTCTGTGTTTTCGATTTAAGTAAGATTCTGATGTATGACTCACATTATCATACAATGCTTCCCAAGTGCGAGAAAAATTTATCTCTCGCATGTACCGACACTGATAGCTTTATTTACTGCATTAAAACGGATGAAATCACCGAGGACATGCTAATCAACTTGGATTCGTTTGACATTTCAAACTACCCAAAAGATCACCCTTGTTATTCGGAGAAATATAAAAAAGTGATTGGTATATTCAAAGACGAATGCGACAGCAAAATTATGACACGTTTTGTAGGTTTGCGAAGTAAGTAAAATTCTTTCAAGATGGAGGGAGGTAGAGAGGAAAAAATGGCAAAGGGAATAAGGAAATCGGTAAAGGAAAAATGTCTAAAATTTGACGATTATGTTCGTTGTCTGCGAGAGAACTCGGCGGAATTTCGTAAAATAAACGTGATTCGTAGTGTACGACACGAGTTGTATACCTTGCAAATAATTAAAGTGACATCGAACGCAACCGACTATAAGCGATATGTTTGTGAGGATGGGATAAATACTCTGGCTTGGGGTCATTATAAAATTCCAAGGAGAGAACGCACGCTAAGGCATTTGGTGATAATGATACTTGAAATACATAAATTATGTGCTTAAGTGAAACGTAGCCAGTACTCGCCATGACTCTAGTCTGGAAGCATCCGTTCACATGCATTTGTGCTGGCCCGTCAGGGTGCGGAAAGACAACATTTGTGGTAAAGTTTTTGGAACATTTAAGTTATCTGATGGACAGTTGAATAAATGAGATAATATGGTGTTGCAGTCCAGGCAGCGAGCCAAGGATACGTCCTAGTACACCAATTCAATTTAGAACCGAAATTCCACCTTTGAAGAATTTGGATGTGTGGCAACGTTGTATGTTGTAGATGATCTAATGTGGGAAGGAGCGTACAGTAAAGACGTTTGTAAATTGTTCACTGGAGGAAATCATCATTTTAACATTTCCGTATTCTTGATCACTCATAACATTTTTCATCAGAGTCCGCAAGCGAGAAATATATCCGTAAATTCCAAGTATATAGTAACATTTAAAAATCCTAGGTACCGTTTCAAATTTGATCATTTAGCTAGGCAGGTGTACCCGGAAATATCGGGGTAACAGGAAAGGGTATATAAAGAAGTAACGCAGGAACCGGTTAATTATTTAGTTTTGAACCTCGATCAGGACACGGACGAATGGTGTATGTTTCGTACTAAAATCTTTCCAGAAGACTGGGTAACCGTGGTATACATGCCTCTGCACAATGAAAAGACTGAAGAAGAATAAACATGTTCCATGTTTTAAAATGTGCGAAGCCAAAGTTGCGTTCTGCTATAGTGAAAAGTTCGGACGAGGAGGTGATTAAAACAATTTGTGAATGTTGTCTGAATACGCTCAACGGTAATCATAAGGTAAATAATAGCTTAAAGCGAAAACTCGTCGAGTATCGCAACACTGTAAGAGCTTTGGCCTCACAAGGCACAAGCATCAAGAAAAAACGCGCACTTCTCGGACAGAAAGGTGGCTTTTTGCTGATGTTACCTGGCTCAATACTCAGCGGTGTCATTGGTAGTCTAATAGGGAAATGGGTTGACATAAAATGCTCGTAGTCATCCCGGAGGTATTTGAGCGAGCACATATGAAGAATAGATCGAGTGTATTAGACAAGGAAATGAAAAGTGTATTGAACAAGAAAGGTGTGAAGGACACGGATAGGTGATGTATGTACAAAAGGGTACTATACAAATATATAAGTGCGATATCTGACATAAAGTCACCCATTCACATTCCTATAATAAAATTCTAGTATCAGAACCAGCCACATACAAGGTCACAATATAGTGAGGAGAATGGGGATCGTAACTGAGGAAATCATTAGCCGAGGTGAAACGGGCAAATGCCAATTTAGATACAACATGGAAACAGATAGAGGGAAAAAATAGAGGGGTTGGAAAATATCCCGCTCCTAAAACAGAAGCCATGAAAAAAGGAGATCAGTGAGCGAAGTAAAGTTTTCCCCAATTAGAAGACCCAGACGAAGCCACCGATCAAGAATGCTAAAATCGTACGGGCCAGATTGGATTACGATGAAATTGAGGATGTGTACAGAAATCCGGGGCACCCGGCAAGTTTTTCAACGGTTGAGAAATTACACAACTCAACAGGAATAGCACGATAGGCGCTTCGTGAGTGGTAAGATTCTCAAGAGGCATACACGCTTCACAGATCGTTAAGAAAAAAATTTTCCCGAAATCGTTATGACGTATCATACATCGACGAGTGCTGGCAATGTGGTTTAAACTATATGCGATGTTTGAGAAAATTTAACGGAGGGTACTGCTATATTTTAACGGTAATTGATTTATTCTCTAGATTTGCATGGGCGAGATCTTTACGAAGCAAAACCGCTGAAGATATTGTGAATGCTTTAGAGGATATTTTTCGCGAAAGAAAACCTTTGAAAAATTCTAAGCGATAAGGGGGTGAATTTGTTAACACTAAATTTCACAAGTTTCTCTCGGGTCGTGGAGTAAAGTTTAACACAAAAACTATTCGGACATAAAGGCAGGTGTTGTAGAACGTTTCAATCGCACACAAAAATCCAAAATGTACAAGTATTTCACAAGATATTCAACGTAAAACTACGTAGATATCCTAGCCAAATTGGTGAATAGTTATAATTATTGTGTGCATTCTAGAATAGGTGTTAAGCTGTTGAGGTGAATAAGAGTAATGCATTTTCAGTCACTGGACACTGAAGGAAACCCCTTCCTAGCAAAAAAGTTAAATATAGTATTGGCGATTACGTCAGAATCAGTAAGGAGCGACTTCCGTTTGCAAAAGGATATACGCCTAAATATACCAGAGAGATATTTCAAGTCGTGATAGGACGAGAGAGGTACCCACATACAAGTTGAAGAATCTGAACGGTGAGTGTATAAAGGGTAGCTTCTATGAGCTAGAGTTAGTGACCGTTAAACTTTCCCCCTATCAAGAGTACAAGATTTAGAATATTTTAAAGCGAAGAGGGCAGGGTAGCAATTAAGAGTATTTTGTCAAGTGAGAAGGGCATCCAACCTCATTTAATTCTTGGATTCCCGCTTCTTCTGCACGTAAAATATGAAAGAATTTTACTTTTCGTTGCCTAGTGATAGCTCTAGGAAATTCTTCCCCAAAAGACGATAGCTCATTTCCGTACAAAATTATCGCGCCTTCTTCATTTGGAAAATGATGAATGGTGAGTTGGTTTAGCTGAGATTTCCATCCCTTCCCTCGATGACAATGTTTTATCTCGTGATACTGGACATGAAACTCTAGCGGTATCTGTTAAAGACGCTGAACGATCAACTCCCCCAACATTCTCCGAAGAAGATAGAGAGACTACTCCATCAAAGGACAATAGGACTCGAGATGAGAAGGGATTAGTGCGGGGAGATAATCCTTCAAAAGGAGTAGAGAGAAAACTGAATGATGCCTCCTACTTCATTGTCCCCAGCGGAACCTATGAGAGCATTGCATCAGCTTTTGCAAGACCATTTGTTGACACTGATATGGTTAAACAAACAGACATTGTTCATGATATAATGCGTTATGTGGATAGACTGAGTATAAGAGGAAATGAAAACGGTATTGAAAAACGAATAACACCAAATTCTGTGTAGATTTTTGCGGCGGGAGTGAAATATTCATTGATTCCGGGAACCTATGATTCATTCACCATTCAATATATCGAAAGGAGGGTTTTTTGGAGTGAAGAAGGTAAAAATAAAAAATGATCCAGTTAGTAATTCAGTTCTTATAAGATTATCATCGGAAGATTCAACGCCGACAGATGCTAAGTTAACTGAACTGATTACAAATGCTAGGGATGAGACGAGCAAAACTAAGGTGGCTGGAAAATGAGGAAAGAAAAGCGCGGATAATTCTCTCGTTAATATTTACGGTTATACTGATATGATTAAGCCGCAATTGTTGGGTGATACTATGGGTCGCTGCCTACGAGTAGTACATGAAAAGTATGGTCATTACCAAGTATTCAACCCGATTTACTATATCCCCATCGAGAAAAACAACATCGAAAGCATTGAAATTCTATTGACTGAAAAACTCGGAGAGTCTATTCCTATTCACAGTGAGGCACAATCCTCAAGAGTGGTATTGAATTTTATAAAAAAAAGAAGTATTTTAGTTAGTTCCTCATTGAGCTTTGAGGGGCGTCGCCCTCGGATCGATATTATGCCTATTACGTAAAATAGGTGGGAGGGGAGATAGGACCAATATATCGGGCATCGTATTGCTTGCAATAGGGTCGGGGAATCGGTAGTTTTCTTGCCGGTCTATGGATATTCGCCAAACCTTTGCTACTTCGTGGACTGAAGACGGTAGGTAAAGAAGCCGCGAGTGCAGGAGCTGCAGCTCTTGGTAATTAGGGTACAAACCCGGTCAAAGAGATATTACGTACTCGATTGAACGAGGCGGGGCAAAACTTGAAACGAAAGGCTGAATAAAAGTTGCAAAACATGAAAGGAGAACGATTGAGGATAGGGAAACGACCTCGGTTGAATAAAATAAAAACTAGAGGTGCTGTAAAAAAGCGACAGTCATCGAGAGGGCGAAGAGATGAAAAGGTCGTGCACAGAGATATTTTTTCACGTTAAATCATGACAGAGCATATGCTCAGTTCGTTGGACTTATTCAAACCTAATCCACCCATTCAAACAAATATCTGAGGAAAGCGATTGGTGTCTTACAAACCAATATCGTCGTTGGAGAATCGGTCCGTTATTGAATTTTGAGTTAAGGATTCTGGAAATGCATACAAAGACATGAGTAGCATATACCTTACACTTAAAGTTAAGATTTGTCGGAAAAATTTAAGTTACTACGAAGAATCTGAAGACAATTATCTGCGTGTCGTGAATAATATTATACACACTCTATTCGAACAGTTTAACGTATATTTCAATGGAATTTTGGTCACTCCCTCGGAGGATAATTACCATTACAGAAGTTACTTGGAGAATGCTCTAAATTATGGTAAAGATGCGAGTAAACCACATTTACGTAATGTTGGATGGGAATAGGATACAGGAGGGGATATAAACAGCACGAACTCTACAAATACGGGTTTCATTAAACGGAAGGGGTGGTTTAAGAATAGCTCAGAGGTAGAGTTATACGGAAAATAACATGTAGATGTTTTCAATCAAGTCCAGTTGTTGGTGGATCGCGTAGATATTGGCATTAGACTAATACTCTCTAATCCTGCTTTTCATATGATGGGTGATGATAGAGGAATGTTGAAAATTTTAGACGCAACTCTTTATGTTCAGCAATATGACATTAATTTTTTTTATTTTTTTATATTTTTAATTATTAAATTTAATTAAATTAAATTAATTATTAAATTAAATTTAAAAAAAATAAAATTAAATTAAATTTAATTATTAAATATTTTAGTAGTTCATAGTAAAATGCATGAACGCAGTAACGCAAGATATCACTGTAAGGGCACTGAAATGAAAACATTTACCGTACCCTCGGGTGCGCGAACTCTTAGTATTGATAATGCAATCGTTGGTCGAATACCGAACATTATCATTTTCACCAAGGTAGATAACGATGCTTATGCGGGTAGCTAAGCAAAGAATCCATTTGCTCTTTCTCACTATTCCCTGGAAATTTTTTCGCTCTTAGTAAACGGTGTCCAAATTCCCTCGGAGGGATTTCAATGCAGTTTCTCGAGTGAAAAGTATTGGGCGCGAGCGTATGATACCATTTTCTCCGGTAGTGGGATTAAACATTACAATAAAGGTAATTAAATCACGAATGACATGTTTGCACACGGTTATTTCATGCTAGTCTTCGATCTCACACCAGACGATTCGGGAAACGAGGACTATGTAAGTTTAGGAGATAGAGGTGTTGTGAGAATAGAAGCTAAATTTGAGAACGACTTGAGTAAGACCGCGACTTGCCTGCTATTTTCCGAGTATGATGCAACCTTGGAAATAGATAAAATCAGAAACATTATCGCCAACTTTTAGTACTGAAATTGATGGCATGCAGATATCTAAGATATTGCGTAGATTTAAACAATTCCGCGGAGTCCATGCATCTAATGAGTTGCCTCAATCACCGAGAAATGGCATTTACGTGGTAAACTTGGACCCTTCATATCCGTCCGGGTCTCATTGGATCGCGATATATATTCACAATAATCATGCAGAGTATTTCGATTCTTACGGACTGCTTCCTTTCGTTCCAAATATTGATAAGTTTTGGAAGCCTTTTGCGTGCACTCACAACCGCGTTCAAATTCAAAGCTTCCATTCCGACATTTGTGGAGAATACTGTTTTCTCTATGCTGCGAGTAAATCTGTAGGACATTTACTACACAAATTCCTCACCCCCTTTCATGATACCATCCCTCATCTCAATGACTGCCGAGTCCTGAAGCAGTTCCACGCCATCTTCCGTTTTGTGAGGCGTAAGAGCAAATGTCATCCAAGAGCTCAGCTGTGCTGTTCCGGAATAAATACGATGGTTCGGTTAAAGGACCGTCATTAATGAATGAGACGCTTCAAGATGCAGATCATTGCTTCTGTGTGCTTTACGAAGGGTTGTGTTATAGAGCTAGCCGCCGTGGATGTTGAATCCAATCGGTTTTTCTGGGGGAGTTTTAAGAAACATGGGAAACTTATCGCCGGTGGGAAAAAACTTCAATTTCATGACCCGCTAAACTGTGATGAGACAATTTTAGATCATGGATTCATCCTGCATGTGGAGCTCCTTCCAGCCTTGGAGGCTGTCATTGGAGGAGCAACCTCTCTGTATGCATTTAGCGAAGCCGAGTGTGAGTTCTTCTCCGATCTCACCGACCGTACCTTCATCTCCTTGGAAAAAGAATTCCATTGTCCCGCACCTAAAAAATGCTCCTCCCCTTCCTTTTCTTGTCTAAACCCATGTCGTAAGCTGCGTTACAGTACGTACGCACTTCGAGATGCTCATTTCCTTGCTCAATGGATGCAATATAACTGCCTCAAAGCAGAAGTTGAACCTTGCCCTTCCAACGATTGTTCCTCTACCCCTCCTCCTAACTCTCTTAAGAGAGCTTAAGTCCTGCTGCACGTCAGTCATCATGCTATCACCATTGCAGAAGGATGTGGTAGAGTCTCCTCCGCTCAAGAGGAAAAGAACGGCTGGACATCCACCCACTGCTTCTTCATCCTCCACTAACCTCCTGCTTCAAACAGTGTATTATTTGAATGGTGTAAAGTCAAAAAGTGTTTGTGTTGGTTATGATCCTTCAAGTGACTTTGAGCCAATGGTGCAGTTTAATCAAGCGAACAAGAAAAGTGTCATTATTTCACACAGTGAAAGGACCAATATTGTTAATTTGGAACATAAGGTAAACGTTTTTTTCTACAATGGTGAAAAGGGACGGTAACTTCATCCTGTTTAGCCTATGCAAATTACTTTGGGAAGCGGCATTTTTCTATCAAGAGCATTTTAACTAAGAGCTCGTTCAATCTGACTGTTGATAAATGGGAAGCTCTATTAAAACTCTTCAATCTGATCAATTTTTTTCTTCAGATCTTTTGGACAGCCGTGAAAATCATCTAACTATATCCACAATTTGGATTTGAAAAGACTGGACTTCGAGACGGTACTCATGGGGTTGAATGAGTTTGGTAGTCAAAAGGTATAACTTGGTTATTCTTTGATTACACGTGTGAGTGTGAAGGGCTTCTGACTTCTGGCACGAGGTAAAATTCTTTAAGTCAGAAGCTCTTGTAATCTCTTGCACCCCTGGCATTGGGTGTAAAAATCTTGTAATTTCAAGAGGTTACAACAATGACTGCCGTCATAGAATTCCATGGATTTACCTCAAATGATGGATACATAGTCAAGGAATTGGCTATAATTAATGTGCAAACGAAATGTTGCAATACATGGCTTTTCAAGTCGCCAGCAAGGTTGCTGTACGTGAGAGAAGCCACATGGTTAAAAAGTAACTATCACGGTTTGTCTGAAGACTGGGGATATAGATTATTCAGAGTTGGAGAGCATATTATATAAATATACGAAACAATATAAGTATTTATTTACAAAAGGTGCGCAAAAGGCATCGTTCTTAACTAGTCTTCTTCCCAAAGGAAACTGCGTGGGTGATTTGGAAATGTATGGTTGTTCTTCATTAAAGAAATCAGCTACAAATTAAGACTGTTTTATTGATTCTCACACTCAAAATAATCTGCAATGTGCGAGAAAAATTGTCACAAGTTGGCTCGTTGGTGTATCCAAAATAAAATATGCTAATGTTTTGGAAAAAATAAAGTTTTTAACCTTACACTTGGTGTTTTATTTTAAAAAAAGCCAACATATAGCAATAAGGAAATAAGAAATGAAAATATAATATTTGTTCATAATTTTTATTTAGAACAAAGTAATGTCACATTGTACAACACTGAGGAGAAAGGTATAAGATTTTATCAACTCTCCCTTCTCGTCACTCGATTACGTGTAATCAATTCTAGATTTGAGTCCATTTGTAAATGTCAATGCACTGTCAGTTTGGTCACCACTACCATCACTGGAGGTTCTTCCTTTGGATATTAATCCATCACACGCTATAATGTCACCATCCTCTATTTCATAAACATCACATACTATTGATGACTCTTGTCTCTCAGTTTTCTCCTTCATTTCACCACTGAGATTCAAATGCTTAACTGTGGACACGTTTAATCTCTCAATCACTTTAGTGGCTGGATTCCGGAAGCCGAAGAATTTGACTTTCCCCCCTACGAGGCTTATCTTCTTATTCATGTGCTTAATCTAAACAATGTATCTGTCGTTGAAATGTAACGTTAAGATGAGGTCATTCTTGTCATTGTCCTTTAACCCTTTCCCTACTAACGACGGAAATATACGGCAGTAAGTTTCTTGACCAGGGAGACGAAGGCCGAAAATATTCGGCAGAGATTTTCCTGACCCAGGGAACGAATGCCGAAAATACTCGGCTTCTTGCTCCCCCCCCTTTTATGACGGTTACGGGTACCCGAAGTCTTAGTTTCAGGACCCAACGCAGCGGGGGTTAGGCCTTACCCTCGAAAAATGGGGACAGGTACTCGAACCCCTCGTCGTATAATACCCCTCTTTGTGGCAAGGGACCGCGGTCATACTATTGTTTATTCAGTCGTTTTGCGAAATTTATATTTGTTCCTTTCTCAAAAATTATAAACTAAGAATCGAATTCTTTGTCTTTTTATGAGCGTTTACAATTTTTAAACGAAATTCTACGATAAATATTAACTGAAATCTCGATTTCAGTATGATAACAACACTTGATAATGCATACTCGGAATAATATATTTCAATATTTTGTCTGAAGCCAAGAACGACTGAGACAGAAGTGAAGAGGAAGTTCATATTCAAAAAGAATTGTGGGAATTTGAACGAGAGAGGCATTAACTTATTCCGAGAAAAACGTATTTATACCAATGGATGCAATTCCAGAGAAGTTCTACAGGAGTTCTGTAAGCCCGTGGTGGAGCGTATTTTCCAAATGAAAGGAGGGACATTAAAATATTCGGAGAAAACCCTAATTATACTGATGGATGCAATTCCAGAGAAGCTCCACAGGAGTTCTGTATGCCCGCGATGGCGCGTACTTTCCAAAAAATACCACGGTAGTCCTAGCTATGAACACAATGAGCTTTTTAACAATGAAATTTTTACCTCTACTAATGCATTTCCAAGAAGGTATTCCAATTTAGTATTGAGGTTTGTGGAAGGTTTTGGAATCAAATAAGAATATTTTAGGAGCACATTTTCGGAATGGAAATGATTGCTGCATTAAATCCGTTAATATTGACGTTAGAGCTTCGTTTAAAATTTGACAAAGCACAGAAAAAAACCAGGAATTCAGTTCAAATTCCGCAAATTAAGAGCAAGCAGCAATTATTCATGTACCTAATACGTATAAATAAATCATAAATTGACCGCGAACCAATGCCGCTGGGAGGGTTTTAAACCCGGGAAGGAGGGAGCCCAACTACCTCCAGAGTCCGAGATAATACGGAGTCCCTGCTGAGAGGGGTCGAAAAAGGGTAGGAGCTGAGAGTGTGTGATTACCTGCGAGACCCTTCTTAACCGACGTCTTGAAAAATGCTCCGTACAGAGGGGACAGAAGAGTGTCTTGGGGCTCAGTCCAGCAATCACGCTAAGGAGAGAACTACTCCGTCTCGAAAGGGTTAACAGCGAGTCGGGTAGAAGTATTTCATACACGTTGCTCACCCTCTCGTTCAATTTTTAAACGCTCAGCTGATGGTCACCACCGAGTTTAGCAGTCACTGACAATAATATATCCATTTTCTTCGAGTGACTCGTAGCAAGTAATACTCTAACTCCGATTCAGCCGCGGTTATATATCATCTGAAAGGTGGGGGAGGGGTATTGCGTCAGCATATTTGCGCAAGTCAGGTCACGTTGGGAAGTTTCATCACCGCACGTGTTTGCGCTGTCAAAAGGGAGGGGGTTATTGCGAATGCGCTCCGGCTGGGTTGTTTCGCAACTAGCCGCACATGTGGAGTGGAAGGGATGGGGAAGTTGTAGTTCATGTAAAAATACGGACACGTGTTCTACTTTGCGCCAGAACGATCCGAATTCCTCTACTTAAGAAAACCGGACGCTATATCTGCAGTCAGACTGGCTGCTTTTAACAAAACTAACGTTTAAGCGTTCTTTAATCTGTACTCACAGATTTTAGGTGAGAAAAAGAGTGAGCCTCATAAGATCTATAATGTAGATGAGACTGGCTACTCAACTGTTCCCACTAAACATTTGAGTGTCTTAAGCACTCAGGATCGCAGGGTTATCAAATTATCTTCCTCTAAAAGGGAAGTGAACGTCAGTGTAGCTTGCTGTTTCAATGCTATTGGTCAAAACGTCCCACCTTTCTTAATTTTCCCCAGGGTGCGAATGCAGCAGCACTTTATGAACAATGCAACGCCCGGTTCTCTAAGTGTGTGTAATGAATCTGAGTGGATGAACGCTGAAACCTTTATCCAGTGGTTAGAAAATGTCATAAAAATGTAAGTCTCAGCAAGGAAACCCCAATTCTTTATTTTATATGGATAATCACAAATCACATGTTACATTGAAAGCTGTCAATTTATATCGAGAAAATCATATTAGTTTACTGGGTTTTCCCCCGCATACCAGCCATCGTATGCTACCGCTGGACACGGCTTTCTATGGCCTATTGAAAACTGCCTACAGCCGATCTTGTGATGATTACTTAATGGGCACCCAGGACAATTGATAATTATTAAAGATGTCGCTGGGTTATTTAATGTAGCATACAGCAAGATTGCTACAATACGTAATGCCGTAAAAGGCTTTAAAGCAACTGCATTAGTTCCACTGAATTCGCAAATATTAAGTGATTATGACTTTGAGCCATCGATGACAACGTACGCAGATGACTCCGAAGTAGGCCTAGCTGGACCATTATATGCTACTGAAGTTAACGCTGATGAAACTGCAATACCTGAACCATCTTGTATAGAACCATCCTACTTTGCCCAGCCTCCTTTACCTAACGCTGCTCCAAAAGAAAGAAACAGAGGAAAAAGTTGCCCTCATTGCACATCACAACAGCCCTGCCAAAAGAACTTTAGAAAATAAACAAGCTGTGAAGAAAGCTAAAGAGAAGAAAAAAGAAGAAAACCAACAGAAATGTGCTGAAAATCACAATGCCAAAAAGGGGGCTAAGGGGAGGAGAAAAAAGACATCTGATAGCGAACTCTTTTTGAAAGATTCTTCAGGCTTACTGTCATCATCTTACCCTCCCTGCCCCAATATCTACCGAGTTCACGCTATTACCTTTAAAACCTTTTGCGTCAAAGTTACGTATGGCGCCGTTTCACCAAAACAAATGGGATGAAGTATAAAGTTATCAAAATAACCATTCAAGTACCGGAAATACGAAGAATCGTCTTGGAGTTATCAATGTCAAGATTTGAGTCAGAAAAAGTTGGCGCGGATAGAAGTAAATGGACACGATAGCTACATTGCTCAGAGTCACACGTAGGAAAGCTCTATTTGGCTCTCTTTAAAAAATCACTCTTCTTTTTAGCTACCCGAAAGCTACCCGAAGCTGCCATAAAAATTCAATTTAATGGCTGAAAATACACGAGTAGTATGAAACTTTTCTGCGGAGCACTTCCGCCAAAATTGAAAGAAGTGTACCTCACAGAGCTTTGCGTGTCCACTGGGCTTCCACTGATCACTGCGGCTCATCTGAATCCAATCAGCTCTTCTTTCTGGATCTCTGGCCACTGACTGTTCTAGTAATGCAGTTCGGTGCACTGCATATTCCCATGATCTATAAGCGTAATTCGTGTCGCTGTTATAAAACTACAATTAAATACGGAAAAACACGCGGAGGCTTAAACGACAACACTTGACAGGGCGTCCCAATAATGGCGGATATACTATACCAAAGCAGACCTCTCAAGATTCTCTTGGGCTGCGGTCCAAAACTCGCTACAAATGCTCCGAAGCGGTCCGTAGTTCGCTCCAGAGCGCTACGATATACACCGTGACGTCACCAAATATGTCATCACATTCTTTCCCGCCACGCTCCCAACGCTCACGGATGAAACTAGGGTCTGCTGGAGCGAGTCATTTCTCGAGGGAAAGTTAAACTAGTAAGATGGTGGAGCTTAAGCTGTACGACGAAGCGACGGGAACTATGTTTAATCTCGTGGTAAACGAAGAGGTTTACCGACAAGCGCACGGAGGTAAGAACTGATTTAATTTTGTGAATTGTTTTTATATGCATTTGTTTTCGCGTTATATGCAGATTATCACCTACCCTGGCGAAAATGAAGGAGGCTGAGAACGCTGCTGGAGTGCGTTTACAGGTGTTCTATTAACGTTCCTGTGCGTTCTTTGGCGTTTTCATAGCGTTTGTCGGTGTTCATCCACATTCATCTGTGTTTCCCTCACTGTTCTCATGCGTTCGTAAATGCTGTTCCGACGACCTAGGTCATAAACGCTCGGTGAACGCCTTCTGAGAGTGTTTGCCTTTCTGTTCTGGAACACTCAAGAACGCTATCTGACTGGACTGTTTTGGAACGCAGATGAACGCCCGAGAAAACGCCTATTGAGAGTGTTTGCATTTCTGTTCTGGAACACTCAAGAACGCTGTCCGACTGAGCTATTATGGAACGCAGATGAACGCTGCCGAGAATGTTTTGAAACTTGCTGGAACGCCCCAAAAGCCACGATGCAGTATTACCATTTTGATTGCAAATCCATTGTGAGAAGAACTACAACTGCACTAACAAATCCATTGTGAGAATAAGCTTCTGAGAAATAACAAAGCGCACCCAATCCTCAAACATCAATATCTAATAGACATCTAATGAATATCTTTTAGCGGTTCATCTTCATCTGTGCATTTATTGAAAACACAGCTGTTTTCTTTCCGGTAGTCTTCAAGGGAATAAATGCATGCCTTCCATTTCTTTGTGCCAACCTACACAGCACAAAAATGCGTCGCTTGCGAGCCGTGTATACCGCGTGTCTAGTTTCCCAAATGCATATTCAATATAAATAATAAATTAATAATAGCATCCATAGTGTGAATTAAAAATTTTTAAGATGACAACTTTTAGTAAAACCACTAGATTTATTAAACAACGACCCAGGTTTCGATGTGCATTCACATCATCTTCAGGTAAATGGAGGCCGATGTGCAGGCCTTATATAGTAAACATTAC
This sequence comes from Ceriagrion tenellum, assembly GCA_963169105.1. Taxonomy (NCBI): domain Eukaryota; kingdom Metazoa; phylum Arthropoda; class Insecta; order Odonata; family Coenagrionidae; genus Ceriagrion; species Ceriagrion tenellum. Next base: position 14,161,813 of record OY720638.1, read on the forward strand.
CAGGTGGGGAGAGGGGGGGGGAAGAGAACAATAGAGAAGGAGGGTGGTCGCGGGAGGGTGGGGGGGGGGCTAGGAGGACGAAGTGGAGGGGATTAAAGCTTCGAGGATGGGGAATAGGCAGGGAGCATAAATTCATTAACAAGGAATTTATTACAGTCAACTTGGTTTTTAAATATCTCTAGCTGTTCTAAAGCATTCAGCTTGCGTCTCATTTGTAAATGGAGAGGTGTCATGGTAAAATCACTTATGTCCGTGGGTTAAAAGATGTCGGGCGAAGTTGCATCCGTTAAAATTAAAATTTCTAAAATCCCTTTTATGCTCCATTTGTCTAATTTCAAAATTTCTACAGGTCTGTCCAACATACTGTCCGCCACATTCATTACATTTCATTAAGTATACACCACTTAATTTCTGAGGTTCAATGGGGTCCTTGCAGTTCACTAACAGTTTTTTCACACTATATGGTGTTTTAAATGCCACTTTTTAACGGTCCTTCGGAAACAATTGCGCCACTCGAGACGAAAGCTCCCCAAAGTTACCAGATAAATACCATCATGTTCAGCTCTTTGTCCTCTTTTACTCAATTTTTGTGACGATTAACTTCCTTAAAATCTGTAGTGTATGCTGATGATGTGTGTAATACCTTCAAGGCCTATCTTTATATCTAAAGGGAAGAATATTATTATGTGGATCTGCAGGTCTGAAGGTGAAATGCTACTGAACAGTGGATCTTTTAAAATCAATATGGCGGACACGACAGGTGTACCTGCTTGTGGCTCGTGTAAAAACGGCTTTGAAATACAGGGGAATTTTATCTCCTGTGCATTTTGTGTTAAGATTTTTCATTTCAAATGTTCCTATATCACGAAAAAAAGTTTCAAAGCCGTGCGTGAGTCGATGGGTTTTATATGGCTTTGCTTTTCGTATCGCCTGGACAATGGTCGGCTAGTTGCTAAAATGGCTGAAGACATTTCTAACATTAAAGTCGAGCTCAATGGAATTCGAAAACTAACAAATTATTCAAAACAGCTTATTAATCCCGTGGTGGATGTGACAATGGAGAGTAATTCTCCGGATGCTGGGAATGAATCTTCAAAATGTCCGGAGAAACTCTTAGTTCTGTCTGTGAACCCTCAGCGCCAGCACAGCGGGAAGAAAGTGGGAGACAAGATCAGGCTGATAATGAAGGATTCCAGGATGTGCTGCGAAAGAAGAAGTTGAAGAAACGGATCCGAGTGGTGGGTACCAATCCCAACTTAGACGGAAGTTCAAATTTTGTCTGTACCCCAAAGCGAATTTTGTTATACGTCGGGCGAGTGCAACTAAACACCACTGCGTGTAATATTTCGAAATATTTATGATCAAAATTTCCAAATGGCGATTTTATTTCTGAAAGCTTTCGCGCAGGGAAGTTCTTCTGCTCATTCAAGGTTGATGCTCCTGCAAGTTTACGTGATGAGTTGTTCAATAAGATGACCTGGCCTTCGAATGTTGTGGTAGGCAAATTTTTCCCCCTCGAGAGTCTCCTATGCTTGCTGCTGAAGTTGGGGATTTGGATAGTAGCCGTAGCAATGGCAGCATTTGCCGCAGCCATAATGTTGATTCTGTTGTGAGCGATGAAGTATCCTTAACTCTGATGGAATCAGTGACGCACCAACCATATGGTTGGTGCGTTTATATCTCGCGACATTTCTTTGGTTGATGACAGTGTCAAAGCTCAAGTGTTGGGTAATGGCAGATTAACAAGAACGACCACTGGTAGCCTAAAACCTAAAGCTTTTTGACTAGGTTCTTGTGAATCAGGTGGAAGCCGCCTTTTACAAATTAACATCCAATATGGTAGTCAACCTAGTGACATGAGTGTTAACTCACTACATCAAAATCAAATAAAATTTTTGTATCTCAACATTCAATCTATGAGGAACAAAATAACTGTTCTTGAAGTGTTTCTCCATGAGAAAAAGTGTGACGTACTTATTTTAACTGAACACTGGTTGCTCTGTGATGAAATTAAGTGCTATGCTAGTATATGGGGTTGTCTTTTGGGGCACCTCTAGTGCAGCAATTAAGGCATTTTCCATACAAAAGAGGTCAGTGAAGGCAATGGTTAATGTATCCATTAGGACACCAGGAAGGCTCCTGTTTAAGGAGCTTCAAATAATGACTTTGCCATGTATATATGAGGATCCCAGAAGTCAAGGGGTCTAAGTGACAAAATCGTTGTTTTGAGAAAACTTAAGTCGAAGTTGAAAATGTTTGGTACAACCCACTAAGTAGCTAAGAGGCATTACCCCAGGTAGCATCACCTGTCAAGAAAATCACTTGGATCCCTTAACCACCTAAAAGAGTTATATTTTCACATCCCATTCCTGTACCTAACTTACTTTTTTTCAAATGTCACTTAGACCCCTTGACTTTTGGGGTCCACATATATTCTTCATGCTGCTGTTTTTGTACAAATGAACCCATCTCTGTTTGTGCCTAACTCTAACATTCATTGTCACCTTACTCGTGGACGAGAGAATGTTCACCTAAGAACTAAGCCACTTTCTATATCCAAGAAAGGCCCACGCCACTCCTTGCCTATCCATTACTCCATGACACTGGGCCAATCAAAATGCTGCCTGGGATTTTGGTCACCGTCATGTTAACGTGGAGTGTAATCAAAATTACAATTAGACCTGAAGCCCACTCTCGGAGTAAACTACTTATAATTTCTTGTTTCTGTGTTTTGATTTTGTAATTATCGAATGTAAATACTTGTTGTACTCTGAAGCACTCGAGGGGAGAGTCAAAGGTGTCTCTCTCCGAGAATGCCCTAAAAACAAATTCTTCCCAAAAAATACAAGTGAGACAGACAGGAGGAAATCGGGAACAATCAAGTATATTAAATTACCACCAAATTAAAGATAATGTATTTCAGCAGCTTAACACATACAAACAAGTAAGGGTCAGCCAACCTGTACTTTGACGTCTAAGTTTCAAATTCAAACAGCAACTACTCGAGACAGCAAGAGTAGAACCTCTCCAAACCACGGTCTATCTCAAAGAGACCGATTAGCAATTTCCGTCGAAGGAGGGGAAGTTCAGACGGCGGGAAAGTGGAAAGGGTAGCAGAGGAGAAAGAGGCGATTGGTTACCTCGGAGGGGAAATTTCGGCGAGGTCAAAAAAGAGAAAGTTGCTGAAGGAGTGAGGGGGAACAGGTGATTGGCAGTCTTGGAGGGGAGGTGGTTTTATGGAATGGGAAACCATGCGGTGTAGGAATGCAATTGGAGAAAGGAACTACTTTTCGTCTCCGTTCGCGGATTCCTGGTATGAGACCGTTTTGCCCAAGACTGAAACCAAATCACATCCTCGTATTCTTCCGTCTCCAACTGCTATATAAACGAGAGTAGGTCCTCGGGAGGGCGGGCCGGAACACCAAGGGCCGGAACACCAAGGGCCAGAAGACACCGAGGGCAGAAGACGCTGAGTTCGCGAAGACGGCTGGAGTTTCGCGAACGTCGTTGGCGCGACAGATGTCGTTAGCGCGAAGTGTCGTGGGCGCGTCGGGCGCGCCTCGGGCAAGTCCGGAGGATAAATAGTCCGCAGAGGATAAATTGTCCAAAGAGGGATAAATGGGGGGGGGGTATGCCCAAAAAATGCTACAACTCAAATAAACTTATTCACCGCATGAGGAATAGTTCTCCGGTGAGTTTGAAAATAGCGCTGTGGAAACTAATTTCCTTTTTGGACCGAAGATAGCAGAGCAGCTGCGGGGAAAAAAAACAAATGAGAAACGATTATCCTTGCAAAACTTTGCTGAGCGCCATGCTGAATTCTTTCCACGTGTTGATAATAATAGCTCCTTATAATGTTAAAACTCCTACAGAAACATTTTCTCAAACACGTTTAAAATAACGGAGAGCAGAGGAAACATCAAATTTAGATTCGGATGAGGAATCAAATGGAAGACGCAAGAAGAAAACGAAGATAGTCATCTTGCCTGGGGAGTCAGAGAGTGATGATGAGCCAGCCTTGTTAAGAGGGAGGGCAAGAGAAAATTCAAGTGTAAGGGCTAGAGAGTGAGAAATTATAGGTGTGAAACTAGCTTTTTCTGCACATGATGAGGCATGTTTGCAGCAAGAGTAATATGCAAGTATGAGTCATGTGTGATATGACAAGTTTTCGGCAGGTATGACACGACAAGTCTGCATCAGGTGTGACGCGACAAGTCTGCAGCAAGTTAGTAGACACGTAACTAGGAGGTTTGATTCAGGCTTGCAGCAAGTGTGCAGGCTTGTTATGACAAACTTTTTGAAAACTTGCAACTTTGCCATGACAAACTTGTGGCAAGTGTGCAGCAAGTTTAGCATGCTATCTGGGATAGAACTTCAGCAACTCTACAGAAATATTTGAGGTTTCCGTTGACCCAGTTCCTTTTTTAAGAACCAGGGGTGCCCGTCCTCCCCAATGCTGATGGCGCATTGGACCTTCAATATCATTGATTATTATGAAAATACATTTTTTATTCATAGATATGCCAAGAAAACACAAGAGAACCCTAACATACAAATCCGCAGGCGACCCAATTATGAAGTTAGGAAGGTTTTTACAACTGATCAGGAAAGGATTTGGCCAATTTCATCGTAAAATGTTTTATGGTTTGCCCATTGCAGAATGCCGAAAGCTGGCATTTGAGATGGCAGTGAACAATAAGTTAACAACACCAAAAACTTGGATGGAAAATAAGACAGCAGGAATTGAATGGATGCATTCATTCTTAACACACAACCCAGCATTGTCCCTTCGTACTCCTGAAGGATGCAGTCTATCAAGAGCCACATCTTTCAACAGACACAATATTGAATTATTTTTCAACAATTTGCATGATGTTATGCAACGCTCAATAGCTTTGCTGCATATTCAACTTGGATGAGACAGGGGTGGTAACAGTGCAAAAACCTCAGAAAGTTATTGCTGAGAAAGGAATAAAACAAGTAAGTCGAGCAACAATTGTAGAGAAAGGGACACTTGTCACAACATGCTGTATAATAAATGCATCTGGTAATACCATGCCACCAGCAATGATATTCCCACCAGTACACTTTAAGGAATGTATGTTGGCTGGTGCTCCTCCAGGCACTCGGGGCTTAGCGACCCAATCAGGATGGATGAATATGGAATTGTTTGTAAAAGTGATGAATCATTTCATAAAACATACAAGCAGCTCTCCAGAGAACCCTTCATTGCTGATATATGACAACCATGAAAACCACCTCTCAATAGAAGTCCTAAACCTTGCTAAAGAAAATGGAGTCACAATCCTCACGGTTCCACCACACTCGACACACAAAATACAACCTCTTGATGTTGGAATTTTTAAACCTTTTTCCACTTACTATAATTCAGCAGTGGATTCATTGATGATGCAACACCCTGGCAAACCTATATCCATCTATGAGGTTGCAAGTTGTGTGGGAATAGCTCACCAGAAAGCTATGACACCCAGCAACATAATTGCTGCTTTTAAAAACACTGGAATTTATCCATATAACAGACATATCTTTACAGAGGCAGATTTTATGCCAAGTGAAGTAACTGACAGAGTAGCATCAGCTGTAGTTGTTGAGCACCTGGAGCAAGATGCTGATGGAAAACTGAGATATAATTCATCCCTACAAGTTACTGTTGCTAGTTGAAGTCAGCCAACAGTCTAATTTCAGAGTCCTGAAGATTTTCGGGGTTTTCCTAAAGCTGGCGAAAGGAAATATTCAGGGAAAGGGAGAAAAAAGGGGAAAAGTATTGTAGCCACTGACACACCAGTCAAAAATGCCATAGAAGCTGGAATGAGGAGAAAGAAAACAAGGACCTAACCTAAAAAGTAACTTTTTAAGGAAGACATTCATTCATCTTGTGGCTCATGCGATGAAATTTCCAATACAATGTGTTGACGAGCAGTTGGAAGAAGTTGCTACTCCTCCTACATTTCATGAACTTGAAACAGTACCCCAGGAAGGAGACTATGTGCTAGTTTCCTTCAAAAGTGCCAGCAGATCTGAAAAATCTAGATAATCTAAAAAAGATATTGAACCTGAAGAGTGAACATGATGACAATGGTGATTATGATGTTAGCTTCCTTCGGAAGAGTGAAAAAGTTAAGGATAAATTTGTGATGCCCAATATTCCAGATATTTCATTTGTGCTAAAAAAAGACATTAAAATGGTGTTGCCACGGCCAGTTTACCATGGACAGACCAAAAGACAGCAGTCATACCTTTCATTTGGTACAAATTTTATTAATATTGAGATAAGATAAAAGAATTAACTGTTTATTTCTGTTTCTTCAGTAATATTGAAACATCTCCATCAAAATTGTTAGAGGAGCTTATTTTAGTTAAATACAGTTTTTTAAAATCACTGAAGTGTGAATCATTAAAAAATTTAGTTGAAAGATATATATTTAATTGTAATCCACTAATAAAAATAGTATTTTTAGAGAATCATAAATACCAGTTATTTTTCTAAGCACTTTGGTTGCAATTAATTCCCCATAATACATGTCTCACTGTTACCCACCTTTTGTCTCAGTGTTCCCCGTGCATGGGGAACACTGAGACAACATGCACTACTCTATTTATTAATTGTTTAACATTCCAATTAAAGCATTAGACATGTAATGATTCAGCTACATTATAGATAAGGTCACAATATAACTACGGTTTAAAAATATTGGTGATATGAGTGAAAATGTGCTAGTTATCTCAGTTATAAAATTAGTGTCTCACTGTTACCCACCCTCCCCTAATATTGAATCTTAAATGTTGTATGGATATTGTTTGGATACAATGTTATGATATCCTGCATTGGATATTTTAATGCTATCCATGAAATACCTATCAGCTAATGAAGATTTATTGGAAAAATTATATAATGTATATTAATATTATCTTTATAAGAGCCAAATGAAGCACCACTAGAGAAAATAATGGCATAAGTGATCATATTACAAACATCAGCTAGCCATGGTAGTCAGGAATGAGCCAGCCAGACAACCCATAGCTTTGAATCCCACCTCATAGGCATAGATGTTGCGGTACGTTGTCTTTGGATTAGATTAGTTGAGATGGTGTGATGTAATTGTGATCTCCTTCCTGCTCTAAGTTCTGCCCTCCTACTTGAATGCTTAGCTTAGCCATTTTTGGTGAGATTCTTAATATTACTTTAGTTTTCTTATAATTAGTCTTTATCCCATACCTCTCTCACTGACTCTTTAATGCATTTATAAATGATTGTAACTGCTTTGCTGACTGGGTTACCAGAGCTTGGTCATCCACAAACTTGTCTTAATCAGTTCCCCTCCTGCCATCACACCGACTGAATGTTCCTCTCAAGCCTCTCTTAAGATTTCTTTAACAAGTATATTGAATAGCACAGGCAACATGGGCAACCCTGTCTCACTCCTCTTCCTAATACTGCCCATTCAGATTTTCCATCATCTACCTTAACTTGAGCAGTATGAGACATGTATAGGTTTTGAATAAGTTGTCTCTCTCTCTGACTGGCTCCAACATCCAAAATTTTGCAGTGTATCAGAAAGAAAATGAAAACCTATAAATGCCTATTGCATTTCATTTTTGTTTTGAATGTGGTCATAAATGGGAAAAATCTGCAAGTTAAGAAATATCCATAAAATAATTTAATGGTTATGGTATGGATATCTAATCACAGGATGATTTTGGATATTCTATAGATGTCTAAAACTGGGAACTTTGGATATTCTATGGATGTCCATGAAATGTTATATGGATAAATCTAGATATTATGTGGATACGGGTTTAGATATTGTATAGTTATCCAGTGGATATTGATTGCTACTTAGGTTAAGTGATTTTATGTCCTCCTTTGACACAAATGCTCTTACAAAATCCATGACAGAGCTTGATTGCTCCAAATCAGCTATGATTTTACGATTATTGCAACATACGCAAATATCTGGGGGGTAGCACATTGGCTCTCCAATCCTGGCATGTCCATTATATTTGCCATTGCGTGACAGCTTAGTCTTCTCTCTCTGTGAAATTTTAGTCTGATGAATCATCTGGATATCAAAAACAACCAAGCATAAAAAATATATGGAAACATGAATGGAATACGATCAAAACTTAGAAAAGGAATCAGTAGTCAAAAAATGTGTTCAGGGTAAAGTCATGAATTGCGATGCTTCACTTACCAATATCAACATCATCTAAATAATCTTCAGATTCACTGTAATCACTCACAAATACATAAAATTCCTAATTATATCACCATTGGTCAATGTTTGCCTATCTCTTGCTTTGGAAAAGATGGACACCCGATGCACTGCGTGAAGGAACCTCATGGAACACACTACCGGCATTTCTTTCCCACATAAAATAAATTACAATGCAGCACCCATATGCATGATTAGTAAATTAAAAGGTTGACAGTGGAATATGTGAATGCACAAATAATAACCTGGGAATATGAAAAATGAAAGCCCAGAAAATTCTCGGGTCTGGTCATTTTGGGAAATTTGGCGGCACGAGAATTTCTTAGGTTTGGGACTGAGAGTGTTAATAGTGAATACAATGGTCTGACAGATTTTCAGTTCTTTTCACTTGCATTATATTACATATTGTTCTGTTGTTTTTCCTCTAAATTTCATTTTCATATCACAGTCTTCAACTGGAAATATCTTCAAGACTTGCACTGAAAAGAATTTTAAGTACATAATGATATAAAGATATCAGAAATACTTATCCAAATATTATGAGATTACATTATAATTTTCACTTCATGCAAAAAATTTGCAAGACTGGATTATTTGGAGGTGCTGCCAAGCTTAACTGTGGATGTATCATGTTATACAGAACAAACTGAAAAACAATTCCATAAACTTTGTATTGTATTGTTGTATTTTCTTCCTTTTTATACAAACCACTACTGTGATTTCTCAATTTACTCCAAACATTTCATTTCTGGTATCACTTAGTACAGCCTTGTGTAGCTTATGATGCCCACAAATATATGTGCATGAGTTCTGTATTGGAGTGAACCCTCTGCCAGACCCCAACAATGGGTTTGGTTTGGAGAGGAATCCCATTCTAGAAATCATGAATTTGGGCGGTTTGGATTGGAATTATTTGCAGGAACTCATCAATAGGTTCTTGCTAGGAGCAGAGCCCTTTGCCAGAACTCATCAAAATCAATCAGAACTCAATTAAACCCTGCACTGGAAATAAATAACTATGCATTAATAATTTATTGTGGAGTCCACTTCAGAGCTAATGTCATCTGCAGATTTCACCACAATTTTTATAACATTTGATCATTCTCTTACATCTAATTAAGCTCTGATGCAGACATTGGACTTTCCTTAGCCTCCCTTTTGATACTATAAACCATGATAGATAATGTGACAAAAGTGTGCTGCACTCTGTAAACAGGTAATTGTCACTGTGTACCCACATCATGCACATAGTGTGCTCCCTCTAAATAGTAATGGACAGTGTTACAAGATGTGATGCATGTTACTTGAGGATATTAGTTACAGTGCATGCACACTGTTTCCTCAGTGATCAGAGCATAGGTGGCAATGAAACCCCTATTGTGGAATGGTTTGGTTCAACTACACAAACTCTCCTTCCCAAACAAACAAAAAAATGAGTTCTGACAAAGGGTTCTGTTCCAAGCAAGAACCCATTGATGAGTTCTGGCAAAGAATTCTTCTCCAAGCAAGAACCCATTGATGAGTTCTGGCAAAGAGTTCTTCTCCAAGCAAGAACCCATTGATGAGTTCCCGAAAAAGGATTCCAATCCAAACCACTCCCATTCATGAGTTCTAGAATGAGGTTCCGCTCCAAACCAAACTCATTGTCGGGGTCTGGCAAAGGGTTCACTTCAAACAGAACCCATCAATGGGCATGGCAAAAGGTTCTATTAGGGAACTCGTGAAATTATGAGTTTTATAGCAATTAAGGTGTGTTATTCATTTATTAGATGTAAAATCGATGACGGGGAATTACTGAAAATGCACGCAACCCGCACAACAACCATGCTGCTGTTGGCGCAGGACGTGCTAGGACGTCCAAAGTTTAAACAGTAATAATTACAAAAAATAGGCTTAAAAAATTAAAATTTTTGTGACATGTGTCTTTTTCATCGTGCTGAATGTAAATATGCAAAAAACTGAACTTCGTCCTTGGGAAGGAATCACAATTGATGCCATAGCATTGCAAGGGTTAAAGGGAGCACACCATGTGCATGGTGTGGATACGCAGCGACTATTACCTACCTTTGTAAAGTGTGCAGCATGCTTTTTTCACACTGTCTGTCATGGTTTATATTCACCAGGAGAGATTTAGCCTTTACAGATTTGAAGGGAAATAGAATCTTACCTGCTCTTTTTCAAGAGGGGCAGGGGATTCTGCTACTCTTATGGAGTAACGCAGAGGGGAACGGAGGATTCAGGAAGTTTTTTAATTATTAGCTTCACAAAATCGTTTTTAACACTTTTCTGATAATAAAATCTTAAATAATCATACACATTATCAACCACTGTGATATCCATATTTTTAGAGTTAGTTTTGAGGGTTTGGCTACGATATGGCAAATTATCAAAGGCAATCTTCATGCTAAGAAAACTCAAAGAACTAATTCCCATGCACTATCTGAAACCAATTTACTATGCCTTTTTTCACAGCCGTCTTTGCTATGGCGTTGAGTTGTGGGGGCATGCAACTACTTCCTGTGAATTATTTACTTTACAAAAATGAGCTATACGGATCATTTCCAATTCATCCCTACTGGAGCACAGCAAACCAATTATTAAAGAGCTTGGCATTCTCACTCTCTATAGTCTTTACATTTATAAATGCCTTTGCTGTGTGAAAGAAAATCTTAGTTCTTTTGCCACCATGGAAAGTGTCCATCATCACAACACTAGAAGTAAAGAGAAACTTGTACTACCATATTGCAGGCTGACCAAAACCAAAAAACTCATTTGGCATTCTTAAATTGAAACTTTTTAATATTCTACCGCATGGGGCCAGACGTGTTTCCGTGTCAAGGTTTAAGAGCTTAATTTATACTTGGCTTGTATCTAATGCATTTTATTCTATTGAAGAGTATTTATAGTATAAAAATGTAGACATTGTATTCTAATTGTTTCTTCTTTTATGTTATTTTATTTGATGAGGGATATTGCATTTTTTGAATGCTTATTGTCTAATAATGAATATGACCATAGCCATAAATTATTCATTTTGAAGTGACGTCAAAAGATAACTCTAAAAAATAGAAATAAAATCTTAAGCAAATTATTGCGCTTATATGGGGGAACTAATTAAAACTTAATACAATTCTACAAAAAACCATAATGATGTGAGAGTTTATTTTTAATGATAGCATGCTTAAAAAAGGAATACATAAAATGTAAATATGAGAATCACTTAGTTCTTATATTTTATTTAAGTTACTGAAGGCTTCTTTCATATTTCGAATTAAGAAAAAATATGGGAAATATATTGCATATTGCACTCCTAAAACTACACAGCTGGATCCTGTATCTAACGAAATTGATGGTTAACTTACTGCAAAGACACTATTATGATATTTTATACCACACCTTACAGCTATATACAGCTCTCACGAAAGCTTATGGCGTTCGGAAGCACGACATTTGTGTTGTCCGCGTCATACAAATTTCATTTTTCGAAATGCACTCATGCATGGCACAAATGCCATGACTTCGCTTTCCCCTACGTCCCTTTTCCCTACCCCTTCCACCAAACTTTACCCCTCTCAACATCTTCTTCTGTGCATCTGAACGCAACAAGCTTTTGCAAGAGCTGTACCAGTGAAATGTGCAAAAAATAAGGAATCAAGGATTTGAAAGTACACTTCTGATCTTATTTTTGCTTATTTCACTTCTGATCTTATTTAGAATGTGTTAACATATATATTGAACCTTTTCCTTCGTCTTCCTCGGAACACGGGTGCACTCATGAAGGGAAAGGGGTGGGGGCCGGGAGCGCTGTATGTCAATATAATTAAATTTTTTTGATAAACTTATAATGTTTTACAATTAAAAAACTGAAAATAGCATTATTCTATTATATCTAGCTCTGCTACTTTGCCTAATTTCAACCCATCCCTAAAAATAATCTTACTAAAAAAATAAGAAAATATTTTTGAATTGAAAGTTTCATATGTAGAGACAAAGTTACTTAGAGTAACTTTGTCTCTACATATTATGCATTATATTATACATTACATACTATGTCTCTACATTACTTAGAGTAACTTTGTCTCTGCATATTTAGCTTTATAACTTATTGGGAGGAGAGTAGGAGGGGTTGAGACAAATGCTATGGTTGTCGACTATGGGGAAGTGGGGGTAAAAAATCACGACAAATGGCAATGTGCAGTATATGCATGATCCGTAAGTCTAAGCCTTTTGACCGTACTGTGATGTGATCCGGAGGGATGCTGAGTCAGTTATGTTGCTGGGTTGCATTCGGGGATCTTACTGTGGCCTTGACGACAGCACTGTGCCACAGCCAAGGAAGAGTATAGAGAGACATGATCGAAATAAAAGAAGGTTTCGGCTGCCTGAATGACTCTCTATAACTGCATGATGTTTTAATATATGTTCAACACTTAACGCTTAACACTCATTTAACATTATAACCTTTCGATAGGTGAATAAATTACTGTAAATGGGTAAAAATATTTACATTTAGTGAATTTCTTTATGCATTTTAAAAATCCCCCCCAACTTTTTTATTCCCCCAATATTTTTTTCTATGATGCAACTTGCGCCATACATCCCCCCTGTGGGTGGCCCTGCTCCTGCCCTGCAGACAGATACATTCCAAATATGTTGAGGATCACTAAGTTGTCATCGTGCTTTAGCCATGAAAGAGAGACTACATAATGGGTTACTCTTCTCAGGGAATCATCCTAAAATCCTCCTTGCTAAAGGCTTTATAAAAGACAGTTGACAGTTACACAAGAGATGAGCCTTTAAGTACCATTTTTAACATCTATAACACCATGTGTACCAAAGAGGAAAGTTCATGAAGATGACACTCCAGACTTTGTTTGTATGGTTGAGGGCTTTTTGGAGCATGGGATGTATTTTTTCAAGACATTTATTGATACTGAGAGAGCTTTCAACTACACATCCTTCAATCAAATTTATACCACAGTCAGAAGACATGGTGCCCATGCTCATAGTGTTGGCTGGATTAAGCTAATGATAAAACAGGAAGCTGTCAACACTGCCTTGATGGTGAATTCCATGAAGGTGTCTGAAACACAAAGCTGTCCTCAGGGTGGAGTTCTATCCCCTCTTCAGTGGAATATGGTGGTTGTCAGCCTTCTTTCAAGTTTGAATAAGACTGGCACATGTACTCATGAGTATGAAGATGTCATATTTTTTCTCAACACTGGGATGTACCTTGACATACCCTCCATACTCGTGCAGAAAGTCCTTGACCAAATGATTGGATGGTGTTCTGACTCTTGGCTGGCAGTGAATATGGAAAAGACCAAACTTATATTATTTACCAATAAAAGAAAAAGAGAAAACCCCCACATTTCCTCTCTCAAAGAAAAGGGCCAACTGCCTTCTCCAATGGTCAAGTACCTTTGAGTAATCTCTGACTCGAAGCTCAACTGGGAAGGGCATTGGAATGCAAAAATAAGAAAGGTCAATGCCTCCCTGGCTACCCCTCCCTCTCTCCATTGCCAATGGAAATCAACGGAGTTTTGCTAGATAATTCTTTTGTTGTGTCTATTGAGATGAAAGATCAACTTTCCAGTCCACAGCACTGCTACCCTCTCTTGTTTCTCATTGTGATCATGTCATCCACCATCCTCCTTGAAGATAAAACAGAAAAATGCTGTTTTCCCCTTGCTGTTTATGACACATCTCCTTTCACGTTTTGTGTTCTGCACATATATTCGCCATAGATTTGGAGTTTTATAGAGAGAATTGAGAGTTTACATATGTATCAACCCTCTATCAAGATTGTCTAGTCCTGGCACCTGTCCCAACATTAGTAACAATTGATGCTTGAGATTTTAAATGGAATTTTTGTGAAGATTGGTCTGTGGTGGGAATCATCTCTCTACATAGGATTCATGAAGATTTACTCCTCCAACATGGATCAATGAACCGCACTAAAAAGTTAGCCATGAAAAATCGAATATAGTGCCCCATGTTTTTTTCTATCTAAAAGCAGAAAGCTAAAGCTTCATTACAGAGAAATCCACTATTTAGATGAATATATATGCTCTATAACTCCCCATGCTCCGAAAATGACTTGCCATTGTTATCTACTTTTCCCACAATTTCCAAGCTGAATAATGCCCTCAGTTAATGCCTTCTAAAGCTAGGCTTTAGAAGGCATTGCCTCAGTCCTTTGAAATGGTATTTTCTCCAGTGATAATTAACCACAACTCTTATGTTTTAATTGATATAATTGCATTCATGTACTGTGAAATAATGCTGAGCTTCAAGTAAAGAAGTATAATACAAATGTTTCAGAAGTCATGGTCAGCTGACGAGAAGAAATGCGTTTACAATCATGCCGGAACTCTGTGCGCCCACAAGCGGTTACGCATTAGGCGCTATGAGCGCGCTTTCAATGAACTAGAAATGGCGCGCGCCTCTCCTTTGACCAACCTTCCTATCTAGAGGCCTGCGAGCGCTGCGAACTGCGAGGCTGCGAGGGAAATGAGGCAATGAAGGACGAAATGCGTGCTTCCTCGGTGTTCTCACGGGAATTGGTGACTATAGGAAAATGTGCATGATTGTAATTATAATGCGAGGGTGTTATTATTGCGAGGGTGATATCATTGCGAGGATTTGTAATTATGATAGTATATAACATAACCTATTGCACATTCCTATTGTTATGGGCGGAAATTTGATTTGACCAGGTTGGCTGTCGAGCTTTCAGTCGATTGATAAGTAGGGTATAATTATCATGTATCGCCTCTTAGCTCATCGAATTTATGGGGAGTCAGTGTGGGCTAATTTGGTGAAAACACATGCCAGTTGTCAGGCCTCAAAGATAACCTGTCCATGCCGAAGTACTGAGCAAGGGATGATAGGTAAACATAATTGATGTGAATGTTTATGAACTTGTATTCCATGTGAAGGCTTTCTGCTTGTAATATGGACAAATATACGTTTAGGTCGACTGAATTGCTCGGTGACTGAGAGACGGCAGATGACTTGGGCAAACGGTGAAATGAGACTTGGAAGGAAAAGGAAACGATACAAGAGACACGTAGCAGACGTTAATTTCAGTGAAGGTGAGGAGTGAGTAGCGATATGGTTGATGTGTGCTGCCTCAACAGCCGTCATGTTACCGTTCGTTTTGGTTTAGTGATTGACCAAGTTAGCTGAGTCTCACCCGCTAACGATCGGATTGATATTCCTGCTGACACATTAGTCAGAACATGTATTTATATGTTAATGCCTGATCTGTCACTACTCTCTCACCAGTTGGACGTCACGCCAGCTCGGGTAGTGGAGCTCCTGTGAGTAGCTTGAAATCAAAAGACTTGGATCTTTTAATCTACCCAGAAGAAGCGGAGTGCACCCGAGTTGCGCCAACTATTAGACAAATGGAAGATGCCGAAGGTGGTACCGTTGTTGAACCGAGTACATCCTATGAACATTTGTGGGAAGTCAAACACGGTGTGTACGTCTTCATTGTGTATCATTATGATTAATGCTTCCGAATGAACGGAACGTGGGAATGTTTTGGATAAATCAGCTACTATGATGTTAAGCATGTTCTTGATTATCTTTGGCATTGGAAACTAACTTCCTTTCTACCATTCTAATCGCAGGTTTTCTTTTCGGTTGATTAGGAAATTACCTATTCCTCTTAGAGTGTCGGTGAGATTCTTCTTTTACTCTGTTTATGCTATTAATTTTCAAATTTTTGGTGCAATGAATTCTTGTGAACATACATGAATACTTTGTTCTGGAATCAGATGCTGTTTGAGTAGGTTAAGTTGCTGATGAGGGAAGGGTCCTAAGTAAAAAGAAAGGGTCGTAAAGAAGGCTACTGTTGATACTGAAGTCAATCTGTACGTTTAAGGGTAATTGAGGCTTAACCCTTTAGTACGGTCACCTATTTTGTAAGTAAGATAGAGGCCAGTGGGTGTCAGATACTTATGTCGGTGTGGATCATTTATTCTTTATTCAGTGAGTGCAGCTCATATTTTTAGATCAACTTGGTCTTGCCAACTTATTTTATAATTTATACATTAAGTTATACATAATTTAATAGTATTTTATCATACTTGATGGTAATACGCAATGGAACTATAAGGATTGTAACAATTGTCTAGTGTGGAAAAAAATGTTAAATAGGATTTTACAACAAATGTAAAATCCCTAAGTGTGATGAATAATCCAGATGCTCATACTGACCTAGCACTAATCACTGCATAGCTGTCTTCCCCAGCAAAAGTCAATCATCTTCAGAAACCATCAAGAATTTTCAGTCATAAACACAGAGCACAAAGCGATACCTATAGAAGAAGCACAACGCATAGACTGAGAAAGATTTCCAGATCTCTTAGGGAAATCAATCGGAGGGTACATAAGAGGATGGGAGAAATCAAAAGCTGACACCCTGTCACCCATGTCACATCACATTGGAAGGAAGCTGGTTGGCTTGGAACTAAAAATCTGCATGAAAGTTCTACTCTGTGTATGCATTTCATTCCTGCCCAGATTTGCAATTGGAAAGCTGCAAACCATAGTGCATACTTTGTTTAAATGTGGGAAAAACAGTGAGTTAGAGTTTTGAAGTTCCCGTCATCTTCTGGCTAGAGCTTCTGTCTGGCAGGTGGCAATGTATTCCTCTTGTTTTGACTCTCAAAAGGGGCCATGAGAACATGGCTGAAACGGGGACAAAGTTTGTCATGCCATTATGGTCAGTGGGTGCCAGTTATGCAAAAATCTTTTTTTTTTACTTCAGAAAAGAATTAAATCAACCAAGTATTATATTCAAGAAAATATAAATGACTTAAAACTCTGCAACTATAGAAATGGAGTTGATAATTTAGAAGAAATAAAAAAGATGGTATGATTAAATCTCTCTGGTTGTCAAACATCCAGGTGACTGCATTCAAGGGTTAAAATTGTTTTGTATTACTCATTTTTCTGGAAATTAGTGCAGCAATTAAAGGAGTGTGTGGCTAGGGGTGTCACAGATCTAGCCATTAAGAAGAGAGGGAATTAAGAAAAGGGAGTGGAGGGGACTATGGGAATTGTGTGCTAACAGAATGTGTTGGCGCCTCTCTGTTTCTGTTGTAGTTGTTAATGGTGCATGGGAAGGAGTTTTTGTACCTGTCACTTCGCCTGTGCATTTATCTTATTTGTTATGTGGTTTGATGAAATACTTGCTTTTCTACCTGTCAAGTCAAGAGTCATGACTATCGGAGACTAATTTGTGGCTTTGGTTGAAATTGAAATTCACGTTCTTAATCCGGTAAAAGTTTATTTTTGAAATACATCCAGTGCTGCTCCTTATAAATTCAGGAGTTTACTAAAACTAAATTTATGTATTGGAATTGATGTTGAAGTAATGTATTTGGTAAATAGTTCCTTATGGTTTAAATTATGTCAAATCTTAAGTTGTCTAGGCCCATAATACCGAAGTGCACCTGAAGCTTTGTTAAGATTTGTAATTATCATGCAATGTGAAGTTATTCAACATTTCACCTCCTGTCTTTTTGCCATGGAAGCAGATGGATTTGTGTACATTTTAAAATGTGTTACCCCATGCTTCAGTTATGATCGTTTCCTGCATTTCACCGTAGTTTTTCTGATTGCTGCTGCTTTCATTCCTTTTTCTGAAATTGCTTAGATGAGCTGCTTGTCCCAGAGTGCCTACATGGGCATCCTGAAGATGACATTGATGCCCTGTCAGAGGTAATTAAACTGATGAAGTTGTATGAATCAATTTTTCATGTGTAATTGTAAGTAGTGAATAATTTTGAAGACGTTGAAAATATCTACGTTTCTTTTATGAAGCATGTTGATCCTGTAAGTTTCCATGAAGTGGAACCAGAACCAATGACTATTGTTGAGGAAGAGTACCTTGACAACCACCTAGTACCTCCTTTCTCATTGCCTCTTCATAGGGACATAGGAGAGCTATCCAATTCCGTGAGCCATGGGCTGCACACTCATACATTAAAACCAGAAACGAATAAAGTGTGAGTGCAGGCAAAGAAATTATTCATAGTATTGTATCGTTATGTTTTGACTCATGTAATTATTTTTTATTTTCTTGTGTTTATTTTATTTCCTTGCATTTCATAGGCCTGAGAAGGACCTTGAGAAACCATCTTTGCATGTGAAGAGAAAGAAGAAGAAAGTTCATCCCCATAAGAAACACATGATTGAAAAAAGTGGAAAACCTGAGATCAGTAG
Source organism: Ceriagrion tenellum (assembly GCA_963169105.1). Classification (NCBI taxonomy): domain Eukaryota; kingdom Metazoa; phylum Arthropoda; class Insecta; order Odonata; family Coenagrionidae; genus Ceriagrion; species Ceriagrion tenellum. The sequence goes on from OY720638.1 coordinate 14,180,289, forward strand.
TAAAACTGTGCATAAAGAAATATCTCATAAGATGAAATTAACAAGGGCCGAGATTGCAGCTCGGGAGGAAAGTTTCATGCAAAGCTTACTGGCGTATGTGGACACATGCGTAAGTGGTTGAGTTTAGGTTGTGTTTTGTATCAAGTAATCTTTTTTTAATTTTTCTCTGGGAAACAAGAATTCTGTACCCATCTGATAAGTTTTTTCTCTCTGTAAATTTGTCGCTTTTTATTGGCGTGCACCTCTAAGTCTTAGGATGGGAGTGTCCCTAGAATGGGCCTTAAATTCATGCAGTATTAATTTATGTAGTATCACAAACAGTGTTTCATCTTCAATCCCCTTATCACTCCCTCCAATATGAAACTACAGTAGAAGGCTGCTACATGAGTTTGGACAAAATTCAAAATCGCTCATTATAACTCGCCCTCATTATAGCCATCCAGCTATTTTTGCAATGCCAATGCATCGAATCTTTGTATCAAGTTCGGGGAAAACTGAACTAATGGGCATTTGGTGCAATGTTTTCGTAAATGTGCGGAAATGCTAATGAAATTTCAAAGTTTTCCGGGGTAAAATTGTTAACTTGTATCTGATTTCTTTGTATTCCGAATTTTCCATTCACTGCAAAATCTCTGGTGACATTTGGGGGAAATTCCCATTGAACCACCACCAGGAAAATATGGCATATCATGGTCAAATGGCATTGAATGTATTTGTATATAATGGTCAAAGGTGCCACATGGAAGTGGTTGATATACTGGGGGGTAATAGTAAATGGGAAAAAAATTAACTAATGAACATAAGTATTGCTAAATCATTACTATTTTACAAATTAGGAAATCGCATTAAGTTGATTGGGAATTGAGGACGTATCACAGAAATGGGTCAAAACCAGAAATGGGCACCTCTAGCAGTTATATCCCAATAGAAACACAACCAATTATACTTAAAACACAATAGGGAAAGAGTTTTGTCAGGTACATCACACTTAAGACACCAACTTCACATCGTTCATCGTATGGAAGATCATCCTTGGCAACTGTTGGCGGAAATTGTGGCATGAATGAATGTCCGGACAGCTGTAAAACGTAGTCCTAATGATGCTTCTGTACATCAGCATGGCAGGTGTCAAAGGAAGAAAACCGGATATATTACGCTTGATTAAATCAAGGGAGATTGAGCTCTATGGCCTCTTATGATAACAAAATAAATAGTCTCCAATGGCCGTAAAAATTGGCACCATTCATCGATAAAACACAACAGTTGCTGTGTTGGTTTGTGGGAATGGAAATTCCACAGCAGAGACCAACCACAACCTTTCAACCAGAATACCCTCCTGTGGTGGTTTACGGGAATGTTAATTCCTCGCCAGTGACCACCACAGACACACACTTGTTAGACGGAGAATCCCATTGCCTTCATTGTCAAATGGTGATCAAGTTGGTCTAACAGCGTGGACTGGAGGTGTTGCCTGAGAGCTGCCATCAAATGAAGATATGACGTCACCACCTTCTGTATATATAAGCGATGTCACTACGACACACTAGAGCCAGTGTTGAGCTGTTCACGTGTGGATACGTGCCTTCACGCTATTGAAAGCACCATTTGTTAAGTTGAAATCAGAGATTACCATCATTTCTAACATGCTCAACCCAATTGGGATCCTTTGCAAGGGCTAATGGGACCCCGCTGAGGATGCCTGGGTTATAATCTGGGATCCTTCACTGGACTAATGGGACCCCACTAAGGATGCTTGGGTTATGAACACAATCGCATTCGTAACGTAAAAATGGAGTGAATTTTGACCCTATAGGCCTCTAACCTGGCACGTTACCTCTAGAAATTGTTTTTTTCCTCCAATCGGGATAATTGAACGTCACTGCATTTATGCCTCTTGAGCGACCTCTTGAATGTTAACTAATTGATCCGAATTTTTTAGGATATCCTTTCCTTGCCTAATAGCATAGTTTGAGAGGTTGAAATTGAAAATCCGAGAAAACATGAAAAATAAGCTACACCCTATTGTGCATGTATCGTTTTTCATGACAGACTTGACATCTTCAGAGGCATAGAGCACCACAGGTGTTTCATTGATGTCATAATGGTGAAAGTGTAGCACCCACTGAGCCGCATTGTGTGGAGTCATATATGCAGACTGCAGCTGTAGAGGTTGTTAAGCCTCCTGCTGGGCTTTGCATGTCTGCATTTTGTGTCCTCTACCTCCACCTTGAATAGGAAGCAGTGGTACCCAAGTGTGTTCGTGACACTATCCACGCAAGCAAGGTCAAAACCCTTGGTATCGGACTTCAGACTGGTGGAATCTGAGGCTGCGTGCTATGTACCATACTTAAGGTGTAAAAGTATGTCCAGATGTGATGTGATCCATCACACACCTAATTCTTGATGCTTGTCATGGTGCCAGTGTGATCTTGGCATCCAACTGTTCCATCCTCTGCTGCTTAGTTCTCTTGACACTTTCAGCCCGAAGGTAAAAATTTTAACTTTGCCATGATCTGAAAAATTTTTAAAAGGGATTTTGACATAAAAGTATTATATTATACCAGTGATGAGTGAAATTAGTCATTACATCGAAAATTTTGTGCATTTTTTTCGAATTTCTTTTGCTGTCATCTATAGATGACGCTCGGATCTGGGGGAAGTAAAAAGCTCCGGTGCACATAGCATTTTTACGTAAATAGTTCTCTGGAACTTTTTCAATGCTATTTTTCATAATATAACTCATTCTTTCTTTCTGGGGATGTTTTATCATTTGAAGGGAGATAATTTCAAAGATATTGCATTAAATAAATTATTATTTTTTTTTAAATTTATATATTAGGCTTTTTTATTACAATATAACTCATTTCACCGACCTATAATGATATAAATCTGATGTTAATACTTCCCTGTTAATTTTTGTCCATGAGTATGCAATGTCTGCCTTCAGGAGAGTTGTCAGATAATTGCTATAGTTCCATTCTTCCAATAGAGAGCTTCAAGTGCATGCGTCAAGTTTAGGATGGCTCGGGTGAGTGACTGCACGGTTTTTGAATTGCAGTGCCTTTTGTTGTCCTAAATAGCGTACAAGAATTAGTTTGATGATGAAAAACGTGGTTTATTACAAACACGTGTCAAACGCACATCCCCCGTCCCTTCCCAAAAGTCGACCACACCCACACGCCTCCCAGCACACACTCAGGGAAAACTGAAATTCCACTTCCATGCCGCCGAAAGCGGGTTTCTTTGCACTAGAACTCTTCCGCGGAGTCAAAGACACGTTGGTAAAGGCTTTTCGGGCTTCCTTCGGTGCTGTTCCATTATCATAGGCATATCTTTCTATGAAAAAGGGTCAGTTAATGCTACTCGAAAGCCCCTTGCCCAAGAATGGAGATGGGCTGTTTTGGGGCAGAATGAGACTTGTTTGCAGTGGAAGAGCAAGGCTTTCCACCCCCAACTCCTATTCATTCTGGTGTGGAGTCTTTCTTCATCCAGTTTGAGATGCCTGGCCGACGAAGTTTACCCAAATAAACAAGCACACGCAACGGATATTGATTACTGAAACACACAATCTAACAAAAAACAGAAATGCTGGCAATGCTCAACGATGTAGTTTATCAATGATAATTAGTATATCCGAAAAATACAATGTAGCGTAGCAAATGTACGAATGTAGGGCAGATTAAAAAAGTTAGGAAAACACTTGACAGAATATTCATAATACTTATATTTACACATTATATAATACATTATATTACAACATTAAAACATTCCCATGCAAGAATGAATTAGGATTGGGAGGAGATCAACGGTGGTAGTCTTGAAAGCAAGTATCCAAACAGAGGCCAGGTTCTTTGGGGCAATCGGGGCCAAAGGTTCTTCTTACCCAGTTTTTAGCACTGACCTAATCGTTTTTGGACCCTTCTATCATTCCTCTTTTCACAATTCTTCTGAAAATGTGAATCTATGGTTATCATGGAAGGGTCCTGTGATAGGGAAAAACTCACTCTCGTTTGGCCTTTGGCAAGGGCATCTATGATGGACAACCTGTATGAGGTCAAGCTCTGTTTTTGCAAACTAAACTTATGGTATGGGAGATAGGAATTCAGAAGCATTACATGCATCATATGAATCCCTAATCTCCTGTACCATTTGAAAGTTTTGTGGTCACAGGGATAGTATACCATGAGTTGATCGACAGTCAATGCCCCCCATACATTTGTTGTACATGGCCACAGCCTTGGGCTTTTAGACAATGTTACCCTGGTTGTGGTAACATTGACCAATTCGTTCCTGAATTCAATGCTAAGTAAGAGGACACCCCGTTTGTCATTCCACTTCATAATGTTTATCCCTGTGTCAGTACTCATACAAATTGTCTCACCTCTTTTTCGTTTAGCCCGGATTACCTCCGGTGGGATTACACCACTCTCCCTCTTCCCTCTCTTCACTTTGCCTGGCATCACAGGAGAAATGAAAGCAAATAAAGTATTAATTATAATTATTTTCATCAAAGACGTTACATACATTAAACATTTAAGCCAAAAGTAAAATTACCTAAATATGCCGGAGATGCACTTCTCTGAGTCGAAGTTGAGTGAACACCGGTGGAGCGCTTTATTCTAAATTTTAAAAATGGATATTACATCCCACAGAAAGGCTACATTATTATTTACTATTCGAAATTTGGAGTAAATGTTAGTATTATTTTTAAATTAATAAATATAACATTCCTATTAATGACAGCAAAAACAAAAGTAAATAAAATTTACCTTGCAAAAAAATTGATGTACTTTATGAGGCAGCCGGCACCAATTTAAAGGTCAGAACTGAAGGGTGAAGTGTGATGTCTGAGAAGGCTCGGTGAGTACCGAGAAGATCCGAGACCGCTAAGCATAGGGAAAGCAAAGAACGAGGCACTCAAGGTCACGACTGCCAGGCGTAGCTGCCCGTCATCTATTGATGACGCTCGAATCTGGGTGGAGTCCGGAGCATCATCTATAGATGACGCTTGGTCTCAAAGTGTTAAGAGGTGGTCTTTTGGGAGTGCACCATTATTTTTGCGATAGCATAGACCACGAAATTGACCATCCAGTGTATCTGTTAGGATTTTGTCGATGAAAAAATTCACCTTGGTGAGGCTGTTTCCGTGCAGAGAAATCTTAAGGTTGGTATCTCTCTGTCTGGTCTGTACTACATTACGGGTGATTTGGTTCATCAACTATGATTGTAGTTTAGTTTTGGCTTGATCAACTTCCTCCCTACTCGTCAGAGGTGCTGACTTGACAGGAGGTGATCAATGCAGCGGGTGGAGGGGCTGTCTGTGTCGGAGAGGGTGGTCTAGTTTGTCGTGTATTCCCCTGAATGTACGGTTGGTAGGGCGTATCCTTTTTCCACAGATGGTTGGCATAATTGCAAAGATTCTAATGGAACAGGTGGTTGAGTTGAGGATGAATCTTACACCATGAAGAGTGAGTCCTTGCCATATACCCCCAGCAATCGGTCTCACTGGCATCATGGCATGCTAGGAGGTCGCCCTTTACGGCTTCCATCCACTCTGTACTAACTCCTTCCTTGGATGGATTTTTGTCTTTGCCATACCCAACTTCACTAGGGCCCCCATCCGAGAGGGGCCAGTTGTGTATGGCTCTCCTATGCTTCGGAACCAGTTTCACTGCATTTTTGGTGGTTAGCCTCTCATGAAGATGTTCACCATTGGCTGGCAAAAGTATGGCAAATACCCAGCATGTCTCAAGAAGGCAGGTGGCTCAGCTTTCATACCCTGGATATTTATATTATTGTCATTTCATATTATTGAATTTAAGGAAGAATTATGTGTAATACTAAAGAGTAACTCAAAGTGCTTAATCCATTGATGAATTGGGTGTTTTATTTGGAATTTGGTCAAAACATTGTCCTCATAAACAAAATTAAAATAAGTTAATTACAAATTTTTCTATTTATCATCAGGTGAACTGTGGATTTATGAGCCGTGGAATGAATGCTTTAATGTTCTATAGAGAGCGTGGCAAACGTGCAGATGGCCATGGAAATTACCGTATTCAGGATGCCAGAGTGTATGAAGTTCTCCTTCATGGTTATGCTGCCAGGGTATGTAAAATATTCTGTGCCAGAGTTGAATGGGCTAGCTTTCCAAAGCTTGATAACTATGAAAAAATTTTTCATTTAGACTTTGCATTACTTAATTACCTTTCTCAGAATAGTCTTTATTATCCATTAATATAATTCTAGATGCATGTTAATAAATTAAGAATGTAATTTTGTGTTCAAGTTCAATGAGACTCATTTTTAGCAGATGCACGTTAGGTGACATGGGTTAGTGGAGTGCCCATGGCACAAATCTGGGTCATGGCTGTCTCTGGCATGTGATGACTGAAATACTTTGCTGTGCCTCCTTAAATCTGTCCTTGTCCATTGAAACTACTCCATTGTAATATGGGAATGGTTTTTTGCACATGTGGAGGTTTTTCTATATGTTCCAATGCCCAGGATGAGAAGTTAACAGTACAGTTTCTGTATTCAGGAGAAGAATACCCTCTTGCACAAATATTTAACATGCTTGGTGCATCATGTATTCGGTGGCACTGATTTTATTGATGCTGCATTCTGCAAAAGGAATGATGTACAATTATTGCTGTGATTGTTGTTGCAGAAAAGCCTCTTCATAGTAGAAATTGATATAGTGAAATTTGAATGTAGTGAAGTGAGAATGGTGGTCCCATCCCAATCCTATAGAGTCCCAATCTTAAGATTGTAAATGATGTTGTGAAATATGCTCTTTGAATTTTTCATAGTTATTAAAATGTTGGTATTCGCTTGTATTAAAATGGTGGTATTTGTTTAGTGGCTTGCGTTGTAGCTATTCATTTAATTGTTGAATGGTGGATTGTATAACAGCTTATACAAACTTAGCATTTTGCTTCAAATTGTTTAACAGTCTGTACTTAAACCATATATTTATGTGGCAATATAGTTTTTAGCTTTTAGCATAAATAAACTTAAATAACAATATCGATAATGGCCTAGCCAATAGCCATACAATTCTGAAGACAAACCCCACGTTTTTGGCTGGATATCAGTTGTCTATAGTTTGAGAGTCTGGGCTATTTTTGTGCAAGAAGTGTCTAACTATGAATACTATAGTGACATTGGTATTTTCGTACTCTTGAGAACAAATGAGGTACCCATCAAAAAAAGACAAGCAACTTATTAAATGCATTCAGCAGTAGTTCCAAAATTTTATGAACATCTTTATTATCTTCTCAATTTTCCTTCCTGATGATATTCTTATAACCCTGGAAAAATCTGTTTGCAACCTGCTTGATGTGGAAAAGTCCATATGGAAACCAAGTTGCAAGTACGTCATGAATTTTTTCCACTTATGAGACAAAAATGTATTGGAGACTGTGATTAGAGTCTGTAAAATATCCACCTGTGTAATCTATGACAGAATGAATTCCAAGAAAAATTATCAGCACTTTTGTAATAAAAGAATGTCAAAATGCTGAAATTTTGTGTTGAGATTTTTCCATGATTTACTTAGGAACATGACGTAGGAAGTATGCCAACCACACAACTTGGGTTCGTATCTCTTTGGAAGAATTCCATTGAACTTCTGAATCTTGACCACATCACTATTACAGTAGAAACTCAAAATTATGAAGTATATGAGACCGGAATAATTGGCACTTCGTAGTATCGGATTTTGTAAGAATGGGAATCTTTAAAGAGCATCGCGATGAAGTTTTTTTTTTGCTTCCTTTAATGACGATGTACTCTCATGACATACTCACATGGTTTACATAGTTATAATTTATGAAAGTTTATTTAAATTTGTTTTCATGCCAACAGGGTGCATAAAGTTGAACAAAAATAACTTGTCAGAGGTTAATGCTTTTGATTTTAGGGATTTCCACTGCAAAAAGATGGAAAGATGCAGCAGAAATCCCAAAAATCGGATCCATTGCGATTAACATGGTTGGACGTAAGTCATTCTTCACATTGTTTCAAGCATAAACATGGAAATAGTTTTAGGATTATTTTATTTTGGTTTCATGAAGTATGTTTGAGGTGATAAATGTAGGATATATTAACTCATTAAAAATGTTTTTGTGTGCCTCTCTTGTCTAATAGCCTAGCTATTCTTCATGGCACTAGTAGTCTAATTTTCTATGTCAGTAATTGACAGTGCATTGCATGTATGCCACCAGGTAGCTCGTGGAAGGTTGTTTGGTGCCATGCCAAGAAAAGGAATATTAAAATGTATTTTAGATGACAAAGGAAGCTTACTCAGGGGTTACTTGTGCCTAGATTGTGGAAATGTTTTATGTGAAATATGGCATGAAAATTTTGTCGATCATGGACTTCGGGTATTAGTGCTTCCATATTTAGGGTATTTTTTGCCTCTATTCCTTGTACAGATGTCAGGTAGCAGGGTTGCAAAACTGTTGGCAGTCCTGAAGACTGATTTTTTAATTGAGGACTGATATTGCCAATTTATTTTTATTTAAAATGTTTTCACATAAAATTTACATCACCTCTAAAAGCAAAGCTACATCACTTAGTACATAAGTGGTTTGAGTCCAATCTTTTAATGTGTATGCGTATGCTTCACCTATCAATTTTGACTATTGATCAGGTTTTCAGAACATATCAAGGTCATAAGTCAGAGAGTACCTCTTGTATATTTTGATTTTGTCAATTCTATTCTTAGTAATATTGTGAAGGTAGTATGTACCAATGAAAAAGTTCTGAAAGACTGATATTTTCACTGCTGGGAAACAGTTCTCTATCCAGCTCATAAGTGGTTAAGATGAAGCTCTCTCGTTGTGAGGAAACTCTCATTGTGTGCTTTACTCATCCCTCCACTTTCTATCCACCAATCCCCTCCTGGTTGCAATAGCCACTGTCCCTCCACTTTTTAACCACCTATCTCCTGGTGCCACCACCTGGTGCCTCCATTTCCATCATTTTAGGTGGTATCCAGGGATAAAACTGCTTTTGACTGATTTGTCCTCCCTAGTATCTTCATCTTATTCTCTATGGCACATGATGAGTAACTTTTTTTTTAATATTGATAAATTTTTAGTCCTGTCCTGCTAATTACACCTCAATATTGTTGTTTTGGAACCTGCCAGCAGCAGGTTCCAAAATGACAATATTGAAGTGTAATCACATATCCGTTGATTACAGTTACAGGAGTAAGTAAAATTTAGAAGTATAAAATAGTATATTTAGGCAATTGATAGTTTCTTCACGAATTCAGTTTCTGTATCTCTGTACATATAAGTAATTATAAGTATGAATATTTTGCAATTATTATTTTCAATATTTAAGAATTGCTCCAGCGTTACGGTTTATGATATCAATATTGAGCCTATTCTTAAGGAATACAATTTATACTTTTCCACAGATTTCATTTAAGTGGTGCTACATGCTTCACCAATTTGCAGCATCATCAGGTACAAATTGTAAAAAATGACAGTATAGGTATATTTAGCGAAGGCAGAAGGATGGGGGGAGAGAGAGGGTGGTGGGGTGGAGTGATGGAGGAGGCGGTAGCATATTATCATGTGATAGGGTTTAGGGGGAGGAACATGGGGAAGTGCAGAGGTGGTTGTGGGGTTTGGTGGAGGAACGCTAGGGAAGAAGGGAATGAAGACTCGACAGTGAGATGTTCGAGAGGGAGGGTTGGCTTCCCCTGGGTTAGTTTTTCAGATTGGAGAGGAGATTGTTGGAGCGCATCCATTTTTAATCCCTTGGGGAGGGTGTGTTGGATTTGGAGAACAAATGGCTGGTGTGGTCACGAGTGCTTGGCAAAGAGATTATTATTTCTAAAGTGCCTCAGTGCGTTTCTTGGCGTGGACAGTGAAGTTTCTTCCAGTCTGACCGACATATGCCATCTTGCAATCATTGTATTTAAGTTTGTATATTCCTGACTTGTGAAGTAATTCTTGCTTGTCTTGTTTCCATTTACAAGGGGATTTGAAAGGGCTGAGGGTGGGTGAAAAGCTGCTTTCAATGAGGTGGGCAGGTGATTGGAAATTTTGTGAGAGGTGTCTCTCAGCAGTGTGAGAGAGCACCACTTGAAGTCCATTTGACCCATGGGTGGTGTGGGGGAAATCCTTTTTATAGCCAGGGCTTCATATATTTTCATTTGTATTCTGTGGACTGGGTTAGGGTTATACATATTGTTGGCAGCAATATTAATTATTGTCATTAGTTCACTTGTGAAATTTTTGGAGGAAAGAGGGATGTTTAGGAGGTGGTGAAGCATTGACAGCGAAGGGCAGCATGTTTAAGTGAAAAATGGTGAACAGAATCATTTGGGATTATGTGGTCTGTTTAAGTAGGCTTTCTGTGAATTGAAAACTCATGTCTCCATCCTGTGATCCATATTGACTAATTAAGGAATTTGATAGTGCCATCGATGACTTTTTCCATTGAGAAGGAAATTTTCAGGCGAGGGTCATTCAGGTTATTAAGGAAAGAGAAATTGGTGACTTGTCCCTGTCCACAAGCAGAGAATAATTGTCTATGAACCTATAAATTACATTTTTCACGTATTACCTAGTTATCACCATTGAATGGATTTTTTCTCTTGAATCAGGGAATAGTTCTGACAGAAGGGGGGCAGTGAGGAATCCGTGGCTAGCCCATCTGTTTGATTATGAAGGTGGTGGTTGATACGAAAATGGTTTAGATTTATTACCATTTTATTCAGGGAAATCAGTTCCTTTGAAATGTTTTTGGAGATGGTGGAGTCATTGAGTAAAAATTGATCTCTGATCTAGGCTCATTAACTAACATTACTAGTATACAAATGTATGTCAAATGGAATCAATCTAGCATTTTTAGTTACAATAATGACTTTTAGTTTTTTGGCTAGCTCTATTAAATTTTTTACTCCATACTTTGGCTTGAAACCTGTGTATTACCAGGACAAATTGCTTAGTGTATGTGACAAAAAGTGTGAAGGGAAGGACAACAGAGACCACTGGTTGAATTGGTATGGAATTTTTTATGTAATTTTGGGAGTCCATACTACCTTGGAGCAGAGAGGTTCATTTGAAGTAACCGCCTTTTTTCCTTTGCATTTTAAATCTTTGATTTGCATACTGCTCTTTTAACTTCACCTAGGAATGTTAAGGTTGGGTCTTTTGTTATTGGCTCAAAGTTATTGTTGTTTGAGAAATCAAGGCACTTTTCCTCATGCACATGTTTGTCTATCACCACGACTCTACTTCCCTTGTCTGCTTTCTGGATGACAAATTCTTCCTTCCCGATCGTATCGGCCCCGGTGGCGGCGGGGTAGAGTCCTCGCCTGCTAACCCAAGGGTCGCGGGTTCGAGTCCCACCTGGGTAGAATATTATCTGCCCAGGACATGGGTGTCTGTGTCTCGTCCGTTGTTACTGTTGTTCACCCGACGTAAAATGGCGTAATGTGCTGGATTCGGGGTATTGAAAATAAGTAAGTAAAAAATAAGTATCACTCAGCTGTCAGAGGGTGGATGTCTGGAATTTGATACTGGAGCAGTGGGCTGTTGCTGGCATTGATTCATTTATCAAGGTCATTATGACTTTGGTCCTTTAGTGTTTGGTAAATGGAGATTCATTCTGGTGGGCAATGTTGCTCTCAGCAGCTAGATTGTTTATATCTGATTTGGTAACCTTTTTAGGGGGTGCAAACCTCAAGCCTTTGTTTAAGATATGTATCTCTTTCTTAAACCATATAATTTTATTACTTAAAGATTTTGGATTTTTTAATAAAATTTGATCACATCTGCCTGTTTTATTCTTTATTTAAATCTATGTATTTGATGTGTACACTATTATTAATATTATTATTTTTATCAATGGACTGTGTAGCGGTGCAAAATGACCTAGCCGTCGGCGACCCTACAACACCAAAACTACCACTACTACTATGTATCCCTTTCTCAGTGAATATATGGTTGCTTAGGTTGACCACTTTTATGGCTGAAACATAATTGGATGCTATGTGGAGGCCTTTAGTGAGAGTAACTAGGTGGTCATTTTTAGGTGTCTAACTCATTTGGTTACTGAGTTATTTCAACAAGGTTTCGTAATTGTGAGAAAATATTTTACTCACTAGCTCCTCCACACTATCTGCAAATATCATCCATCAAATAAAATGCTACCCGTAGCAAATTTCTCAGTGTAGACATAATAAGTAGTGTGAGAAGGAATCCCTTCTTGCATACCAGTGTTTCAGATATACCCTCAGCCATGGGGTTTTTGCCTTTTCCAGTGCTTGGCCATTGTTGAAGAAGTAGTAGCACACATCTGGATATATGCTGGGGACACTCCATTCTTGAGACACTTGCTATTGAAGTACATGCTCATGGATGCGATGCTATACTTGAGTACCAGATAAATAAAAATCTGTGGAAAAATGCTAGTTATATTCTTTAAGTATGGACACTATAAGCTTCTACAAAATGAAGCCAGAATCTATAGTGTGTATCATTATTGTATTGAGTATACATGCTTATTCTTCAATTACAGAGAAACATTACCAAAGTCGAAGAGTTGATGAGAGCTATGGCAGAAGATGGCATATTGCAAACAGCTCAGTGTTATGCTGCCTGTTTTGAATGTGTTGGACGAAGGCTTGAAAGGAGTTTGATCAGAGGAGGACACCATATCTTTGGCAGTACTGAGGCTGCTGCCAGGAAAAAGCTAAGATTATGGGCTGCAGAAATGTCACAAAAGGTATCTATACCAGAGTACAGATCTCCTACATCAGCCATGGCAGTGAAGTGTGCCTACATTGTAATACCATGCTGGTTGCACTGCTAAGTGGAATTGCATACCACCCAGAATATCATGGCCACATTTATTTAGCGACTTATTGGCCAAATAGTTTGAATAACATGTGTTTTATGTTACTTAAATCACTCAGAGTGTGTGTGAGGAAACTTGGCAAGTGGCTGTGTGGAAAGAGGTTTCCTTGTAGACAAACTATCGTGGACAAACTATCAAGACAAAGTTACTGTTCAAAATGTCTTCATTTCCTTTATGGCTGATTTTGTAAATACAAAACATTATGTAAGTTGCCATTGGCCAAAACTCCATGATGTAGTTCTCAGTCATTCTTCATTTCATTTAAGTATTCTACCAGGTGATTGGTAGGTTTTTGGTCAGCACTTATCCTAATCTGTTTTCACCTTATAGAAATGTTAATACATATATGAGGAATTTGAGAGGGATATGCTGGTATAACCATCTCGAATTCCTCGTATCATCTCCAGCTTCTCATTAGAATTCCTATCCTCATCCTTCCTCTACCATGCTTCCCCAGTGTTCTCCCCTCTCTTACCCTCTTCAACATTCCTTCTCTTTTGAGCAAGTCCTCCACTCCTACCTTGTCTAATACCTCCTCGTTTGTCCTTCTCGCCACCAAGCACACCCTCTCCATTCTTCTAAACACCCACATCTGTAATGCCTCGAGGCTATGTACATCCTCCCTTTGTGGTGAACAAGTCTCTGACCCGTACAGTGCCACTCTCAAGTGCTGATATTTCATCATGATTGATTTACATTTCTCTGTTATTTTGATAAAGAAGCTTGAAACTAGTGCTGTGTGAATCAGGGATTTTCATTTCGAATCAAACGGAATCGAATCTCCCAATAGATATTTTGAATCGAAACAAACATTTTTTTTGTATTTTGGTTGCAAATCGAATCACCCTAAAAAATTGGCTTGCGAATCAAATTCGAATCTAAATAAAATGCAAAAGCTTATGCCCAGTTAAAGTAATAAAGATTTTCACAATATTTCAGGGCCTTGCATTAGCTTATGTAACTATAGTGGCACGAAGAATAGCACAGAGTAACATGTGGTCGTTTAAATTTTCGTTTCGCGTGAGGAAAACACTGTCTAAATGGATGGCGAACTATTTTTGGAATGAGCGCCGTGTTTGAATGCATGCAACTATTGGAAGACTAATCTATCAGAATCGAATTACACCTGATTCGAGTCGATTCGAATCGATTTTGAAGCATTTGCACAGCTCTATTTGAAACCTTCTTAAATATTGGATGATTCATCTTCTAAAAATTCCAGAGGCTGAAATATTCATCAGTATCTGTGCAGAGTTGCATATTTCAACTGGTTAAATTACATTAAATTTGTCCATGATAACATTCTATTTCTCATTCTAGTTAAGTCTTATGCCAATTTTAATGTGTTGCTGTAGAGTGAATGAGACACGTGTCTGCTTTTGTTCTTGATAGTGGTTCTCATTCAACAGAATCACTTGGTGAAAGGTGGAACCTATTAAAAAAAGAATTTGATCCAAAAAATAATGCTGTCAGATGTTTTTATAACTCATAAATATTAAATTATCTGCAGTTTGGAATGTCATGAGATTTCAAATGCCACTCCAAGCTCCAACTGTTGAACAACCTTAGATTTTACATGCTGGTTACATGAGAATTCTGGTTGCTCAAGTACCAGATAACTGAGAGTTTACTGTCTTATCACGATTTTCCATAATTTGATTTCACAAAACATAGACCTGTCAGGTCTCCAGGTTTTACATTAAGTCAAGATTCTTCAATGGTAACATTTTATTGGTGTGGTCAATATGTTGTTCTTGCCTTGCTTGTAATAATGATTTTTGTTTTAAACTTGTCACTGTTTATCTTCTCATTTGCTGGGGAAATGTAGCATTTTCAATGTTGTGGTGAGGCTTAGGGTAAGATAAATCTTTGTTTTTTTTTAGTTCTCTTATCTTTTACTGGAGTAATTTTTGAGATAACATCTTGTAAATGCTGTTGCTGTGCTTTTCTTCATCTTTAAACTATTTTCCAGGGCATCAGCCTTAACGATATGTTTGCTGAAACTTGTCTCCTTTCTGACCAGAAGAAGATGGTAATGGAATCTGTTTTGAGGATTGATCCTCACTTCAAGCCTGTTTGGCCTCCATGTCCAGAATTTGGATATACTTGCCGGCTACTTCAAGACCTAAATTATCACACGGTATGTGCATCTCTAGATCTTCACTAGTTTTATTTGGATAGAATGTTTACGAAGAGACCGAAAATACAGTAAAACCTTGATTTTACTCATTTGCAGGGACTAAAAAATGGGCACTATGTAAAATCAATTTGTGTAGAAACAAGAGATGGTGAAGAGGTGACAAAAATGTGAGGTGTAGGAGTGTTTATTTAGGCTTTTTCTTGCATTTCATCATGAATTAGCCATACCATACACAATCTCATGCTATAAATTTGGAATTAGTAAAAATAGACACTTCTTTAGAATATCTATGAACTCTGTGAAGGTGAGAGTTGTAACTATTTTAATTTCCTACTTCCCATTTGTCAAAATTTTTCTGAACTTTTGCGTCTTAATTATTCAGATTTTCAATGCATTCTTCTCAACCATTATGCTTATCTCCTTTTTTGTTTTGCATTTTTCTGTCTGGGAGAGCTCACCTAAATAGACCAGACTCATCCATGCTGTACTCTCTAGGATGATCCTTACTTTAAAAAATTTTTATTTCTATTGGGATATCCCCTAAATTTGTGGCATTGGATTAGAAAATAAAGCATGTAGAATATAATTGTGTTCGGTAGGGATGGGTCTGTTGGTTCTCAGTTCCACAAGTTCTTGAGCTTAGAACTAGAGCCAAAGCCTAAAAGAATTAGTACGTAAATAATTGGGGCAAAAGCCAGTTTGAAACTTCATTACTCTTTGAAAGTGGAGGCTTCACATAAAAGCATGGTGAAATATGGTATACTCCTGTCCAAAAATAACTTACCACCTTGGAGCCAAAAAATTTCTAAGTCCCGAGTTGGTGTCGATGTGACAACACAGTCGCCTGTGTTGTCACATCGACGTGCGAATGCTGGAAGGAAAGTGGTAGGTAGCATGTGGAGCATATCAAGGCAAAAGAGGTTTGCAAGGATAGGTCAGTATGGAGGAAATTATTGAAGCAGAGTTAGGTGTACAAATAAGTATTTATGAGTGAAACTCTGTGACTGTACCTACCCCAGAGGGGAATGGCATGATTGGTATGTATATATGTATATTTATGTAAATATTTATTTGACATCGATAAACATATCTTTGATTCCTCCTCCTTTGTTGTAACATTTTTGTCTAGCGCAATTTTCACCTCACAATGTGTTTGTTTTCTGATCTGACACATTAGTCTCTTAATAAATTTTTAAGATGATGACTGGTATTTTAACAAATTTCGTACCTTTTTATCCAAAAATTCATCCCCAAAAATTTTAATGTGCTGTAACTTGGCTGTCAATAATATTTCTTGCTTATTTGCTGAGGGGTATTTCTACTCCTTCAAACTAGGGCGATTTTATTCATTACTCGGCTCTTGGCCCTGGGCGGCATATTGCCATGTGGGATTCCCTACAGACATTCATTAGCCTGCAGTTACCCCCAAATGCCCACCCCCTCCTTGGTCAGTATATTTTTATGGGCAGCTAAGTGCGTCACACCATTTTCTTGCTCTTGAGAAATCTTGCGATTCTCTGTGAAGTCCCAGCGGCGGCGGTGGAAGTCTCTTACCATACGTGGAAGGACACTCGCAAAATCTAATGGCAATCGCAGTAAAACCACAAACAAACAAAAATACTACACCTAATAAGAGAAATAGAAACAGGACTGCAAGTAGACGTCTTGTTTAAAAAGAACAGACTAAAAAACTTCCAAATGAAAACTTGTTCACCAAAAGTCTTGAAAAAAACATGCAAAAATGCAAAATTACACAGGAAAAAGAAAAATTGGTGTAACCAGAAACGGAGCACACTAGACAGAAGATCAACTGAAGAGCAGACAAGTGGCCGCCAACCAAAGGAGCTGTGTGTAGTTCCGTTATACCACATGGGAAAAGACTTACAGCTGTGTCATTCATGAATGGCATCTGCATTGAATGAGTTAAGAGATATTTGGCTTCCTCCCTGAAGTGAAAATTCCAGTGCACTAGGCAGAATAGTTGTTAGCAGGTGCTTTGTGCTGGGGTGCTAATTGGGTTATGACTCAAACCTAGAGAAAAATCATTCTTTTCTGGTTCCCAAAGAAGGTCTTCGTTCCGAATGGTAGAAGAGTATTCCTTGGGATCATTTTATCATGAAATATCCTCAAGTCGTTGGTGATAAGCACTTCGGGGAGTCTGATATCATAAGGAAGAAAATATTCATGGAAAATGATGGGAACACTGTTGGAGAGGTAAGAAAGAATATAATTCACATAATGCCATATTTATCTTATTCCATTACCTTTTATCTTTCTCAAGAAACACATCCGCCCTCAAAATCTTTTACTTATGAGGCTTCTGAGAGAAATGCTAATTATGATAAAATTAACTCATATTTTTAGTTCTTAACCTGTTTCTTTGTCTCTTGCCCAAATGCTCCGTCACTTGAATGATCTTTTGGGGAGAAGAATTGAATTCTATTCCTTTTTGATAAAAAGGTAAATACCCACCTATAATATCAATATCAGTCCTTTGAAGAAGTTTCATCAGATCCTGTAAATTACTTCAGGGATTATATAATAGACGGAAACTAAAAGAGGGAGCGGTACGGAGGCTGATCCCTCGGTGCCCAACATATTTCATTATGCGACTTCCAAAAGGTACAAGTTATCCACCTATAGATTGGACTCCAAATGCATGCCAAAAGAAAGTGAATCATGATCACGAGATGGAGAACAATCCAATAGTAGAAGGTAATGTGGAGTGCTCTGCTGATATTGCCATAGTAAACTGTTAAGGCACATTTGAATGTTTTTCCAAAAGGATTGCATGTACTTTTCCCCATCTTGGAGCAGAAAAAGCATACCTATAAATGGAGAATTAAGTAAGCTAATACAACATTTGCATTTCAAATGCATAGTAAAAGGAAGTCTATGTTTTCCATTGTTATGTTAGCAAATTACCATGGATAAACTTTTGAGAGTTAACTACATGGTTTAAATAGAGCAGTTAAGTTGGCAGCTATTGGTTGGACACTGAACACTATAAATGATGCTTCTGATATCAAGAAATAGCTGGAAATTGTCAACAAGTTGCACACATGTTGGTTGGTTGTGCTGTGCTGATTAACCAACAAACAGATTCTCAATGTATTTATTTGGACTTCCCAGATCATCTATTTCATAGTCAGTGCCATCATTTGATAAACCACATGGAAGTATTCTATGATGAAGAAAATGTCCAAGTTTTCAGTAACTCAAGATTTTAAAAAACTCTTTGCATTAAAATGTTTACTTCTCTGATATCTCTTAAACTATGCAACTTAATTGACAAGTCCTCTAAAGGGAATACATGTTTGGACTCTTGCATAACCTCCCAGACATCAATTTACCTTCAACTTCAGACTGGTAGGATTTTCATAATAATTTTCAAATGGCAAGAGGGGTATTAATTGATCTAGACTGACAGACCCATAAACTTACTATGAGATTACGTTTATAATTAATTGTATGTAATTTTCCACATATATTTGATTGCTGCTTCATATGTGCCATCATGATCCAAGGTCATATCAGTGATCTAAAATATCAAAATTGGATACGTCAGCTGCATTAACTGTTGTGTGGAAAATTATTTTATGTTGATCAGCAACATGGCAATATGGACAAGAAAACTCCGGAATTCAGTAATATTGTGGTGTGTGATTCATCAAATATGTGTTATCTTCTATGTGAACAGCAATTAAACTAATTCATTATTTTCATGAGTAACGTGGCAATGGAAATTTGATCGTTTGCACATTTTCACTTGTGGGAAAGTGGATGAGTGGACTGTGAGTTCTCAGCATTAAATGCTTGAACTAAACGCACATGAAGAGGACATTTTTGCAAGGGAAGTGTCAGGGGACAGATTGGTAGTAGCATAGGAATTTATGTATTCTACTTTAAGAGAAGCATGTTGGTTATAACAAAAGAAGGCCTATAATTGTAAATCAAATTTCCTCATGCAGATATACTTAACTGTAAGTAATGGATGACTATGAGGTGTGGCAATTAAGTAACCTGGTGCAACTGGTACTACAAAATATTTTATTGATCATCAAGTACATTAGAAAGTGTACATTTCTTTCATTGTCTTCTCCTTGCTGATTACATTGCTCCTACATTGCTCCATATGAATTTTCCATTTTTCGAAGCAGTGCTGGAAGTCTACTTCTGTCAGCTTGTTGAGAACCTTCGTTGCTTTAGATTTCACTGCTTCCACACTAACAAATCTTGTCCCCTTATGCTCTGATTTGACCTTAGGAAATAAAAAAAGTCACCGGGGGCCAGGTCAGGCAAGTATGGTGGGTGGTCCAGCACGGTGATGCTATAATTTGCAAAGAACGCCTTCACAGATAAGGTGGAATGGGCTGACGCATTGTCTTGGTGAAGCATCCAGGAATTTCTCTTCCATAAATTGGGTTATCGTCTCCTCACTCGTTCACAAAGGCCAGTGAGAAACTCGACGTAATAATGTTGTTTGACTGTCTGACCTTCAAGGACCCAGTGAACATAGACATTTTCACGATAGTCAAAAAAGACAATGAAATCAACAAAAAAAGACAATTCACATGGTTTTGAATTATGATTTGCTCATTTTTGCTTTTTTTGCCTTGGTGAGTTTGGGCTCTTCCAATGCATCAATTGACGCTTTGTTTCGGGATCATAGGTAGAAAACCATGATTCATCACAAGTAATCACTCTTGTCTTACAATTCTGGATCATTATCAGTGTTGTTTAAAAGGTCAGTACTAATGTTCATTCTCGATTCCTTTTGCTCTGGAGTGAGAAGTTTTGGCACCATTTTTGTGCAAACTTTGTGCATGTTGAATGATTTATGCAAAATCTGACGGACACTTTGTTTGTTAATTCCTGAGATTTCAGCAAGGGCTCGGACACTCATACAATGATTTTCGTGGATCAATTTACCAATTTTCTGGATATTGTCATCTGTTTTTGATGTTGAGGGTCGTCCAGGGCATGGATCATCTTGGGTTGTTTTATTTCCCTCCTGAAACCTTTTTAACCACTCAAAAACTTGTGTGTGCAATAAACATTCACTTCCATACACTTCCCTTTACATGGCATGAGCTTCTGTAGCAGTTTTCCCCAGTTTTACAATAAATTTGAAGTTAACTTGTT
The DNA here is from genome assembly GCA_963169105.1 of Ceriagrion tenellum. NCBI lineage: Eukaryota > Metazoa > Arthropoda > Insecta > Odonata > Coenagrionidae > Ceriagrion > Ceriagrion tenellum. The sequence continues at coordinate 14,200,459 of OY720638.1, forward strand.
GCTCCTTCTGAACACTTAGCATTTTTTCGACAAGGCGCTAGTGCAAGGACTTGAATGGACGATTGGTACAGCGAGACTGAGCAACGCACAACTGTGCCCATCAAGCTCAGGGTGGGGAAAGCATCAACAGGCACAGACATATTCAAATCTGTGGCGTTGCACTCACTGTTTGCCGGCAGCAGCACCAGTCTGGCTATGTAATGGCCATGTCTCATATTTTCTAGGAAAGAATGAATTTTAGTCATATAATGTTATGATTTTATGAAAATATGTAGGACCTCATGTTTGCATTGTTAATTGTCAATAAAGTGGCTGTTTCATCTGGTACATGTGTTTACCAAAAAATAGCTGCTATCCTACTTTTCTTTTGCTATTTATTATTCTGTACACAAAAAACTAATGATCATGTTGATGAGGTTTATAAATATAAAGTTAACCACAGAATAACACCATTTTCATTTATTCTTCCTTATTCTGGAATCTCGATCTGCCAACATTGACAGCAGAGATATTGGAGATACCATACGAATTCTGAAGTGATGCTGGGAAGCAGAATCTTTTGAAACAACAGAAATGATGTTTAAATATACGTCAGTGCATTCCACCAAGTTAAAATATGGATGAACTCAGCTATAAGTAATTAGTGAAAGAAATCAATCACACTATGCTACCATCAAATTCCATGACCGACAAATTAACACTTTATCTTTGGCCCACTAAATGCCTTGCTTTAGGTTAGCGCTATTGATATTCGTCATGCAATTGGTATTTTTACATTACATTGATAATTGGTAAAATTATATCATACTTATGCACATTCATGCTCACATAATTGAGTTCTCTTGCAATGTCTTCAGAGTTCGGAAATACTTCATGGTAGATGCAGCCAATGAGTTTTAAACAAAGTGAAATATTTGTCATTCCCTGATAGCTATGGGTGCTTGTGAGTCCACTTCTAACCTGAAAAAAGCATGCAAAAAAGACAAAGTAAATATTTGTGTCTGACCACATCCACAATGAAACAGAATACTTCACTAAATATGATGAAAATGTTTGTGACCACCTATTCTGAGCCCAGTGCCATGAGAAGTGGGGAAGAATGAAGTATAGTTAATGGGAGGCACTTGCAACTGGTCAAGGTGCAACTACAGTTGAAACATTTCCAGCTGAATATCCAGCAGCACCGGTCTCTACTCTTAGTACACCCTTCTTACCCGTAGCTCTCTGGAATGTCCATCACCAACTGCTTCCACCTTGGAATCAGAATAATGTTACAAAAAATCGTGGTGCATCTTTTTTCAAGGTGTGCTTTGCTATGAATAATTTTAAAAATGTTGATATTTAACCATTTAATGATACATATTTCAATACGAGTACTAGTTCAATACAAGTACACAAGTGTAAAATTAAGAACTATTTGAAGGAATATTCAGGAGTCCTATTGTTACCAAAAGGCAATGCTGATTGCTAAATTTTTGTGTCTATCTTTTCTGTCTTTGTCCTTTTTATAAGAATTGGAAATCTGGATTCTTTTATTTTCCAGAAATATTGCAGATTTATGTCTCATGATGCTGCAAATGTTATGATCCTATGGATGCCATTAGGTGGAGAAAACTTAATGCCTTATTCTACATATGCACATTAATCAAGCAAATCTCTCCTCTCATGATTGACAATCAAGCAATGCAATGCAGGTACTTAATGAAGAATCAGACCCAAGAACCAAAGCTATAATCCGAACTGAACCAGAACTGAAAAAAATGTGGAACCAACGCATCCTTATCAGTGGGAAATGGGGAGAAAGTGCCAAATCATGCCTTAAGGTTTCAAATTTCACTATGTTGTTGTGTTTTCTGGCCATTTGTGGTGATTATGGAACACTCGGCATGTTTAATTGCAATTATTAACCCTTTGAGTGCCACGCGACGATATATCATCGTTTGCAGAATGTGCCAGAAGTGCCAACGACGATATATCGTTGTCTATGAGGAGACCTGTTTAAACAATGAGTCATTGCTAAAAAATTTAGTAATTTAACCCTTTGAGTGCCACCAAAAAATTGGTGGCACTCAAAGGGTTAAATTACCAAGGACTCATCATACATTTGGCATGTTATATCTCTAATATTTTCAATTTCTGTCCAATAGTTCCTGAGATATGGCCCCAAGAAAGAGTGCATGTCACCCAGTCCTTGGGTGTACCTTGGGCATCCTTCCATCAGCAGGGTGACACTCTTATATTCACTCGGATCAATTTTTAGCAAAATATGTCTTTTTCCTTGGTCATTTTATATTTACATGGCATGTCTACTGCATCATAATGTGCAAGCTCCCAATTGCATCTAGAAACTGCTTAAATTTACCTTTGAAATTCCCTTTAGTTGCCAGGAGGACTTAACTGCCACTATGCAAATTCGTGAACTACGTTTAATCAAGGTGTGTAAAATCAAGGTTTTACTGTACTCTGCTTACTCAACAGGCAAACTAATTATTGCATTATAGAATGCTAAACTGTTACTTAAAAACTTTTCCTGGTGACTGAATGTGTGTTTTGAGTTAGTGCAATATCTTAAGTCCTTGGCAGTGTGTTCTAGATGAAATTATTTAAAGATGTGATGAATTCAATTCCTCAGTCTCTGCCAAGGATTTGTTGTTATTTATATAAAGTTGCATATTTGCCCCTGAAATATTTATCAAACAAAGTTTTAAATCAAGAATTCCTACGTAAAGGAGTTGAATGTATTTTTTTAACCCATCATTTTTGTCCTAGTGACTGATGCAGATTTTAGTAAACTGCCTGCTCATTAATTGTTGACATATGCTTACATGAAACTTTTTTTGTTAATGTTATTTTATCCTTTTTTATGGACTGATGCAGGTCTTATCATATATTAATAATCCTGACACAGATGGCAATGAAAATTGTCTGCATGAATTTTATTGCAAGAGGAAACATTTCTGTAGCTATTTTTACAATTCCCATAGACTTTCTTCTCAAATTATGGGGACTAACTCTGGCTTTTCAAAAAAGTGAGAATAAGAAATAATTGATGACAAAAATTAATTCAATTTGTTATGATAATCAAAAATTTTTCCATGCAATAACTTTTTAAGAATTCATTTTATCATGGAACATATTATGTGCTAATACGTTCGAAAGCCAGAAAAAGGGAAAAAGAAATAGATAAGCTGAGAATTCAAGAGATCTTTATTTCTGCAAATATTAATAATCACACACAATCACATGTTGTGCTTAGTGTGCACGCAGTTTCATGTGAAACCTCCTAAAAGATTCACATGCAAGTGTTGAGCACAATGTAGTTCACAAGGACTCAATGTGTTGAGATCTGTTGATGAAAGAATAGAGATGCTGAAAAAGGTGAGAATCTGTATGCACATAGCTTACATTGGCCCACAAGCTTTTTCATGGATGCAATGGGACCATAGGAGAGTGACTAGATGTATCTTTCCTTCTTAATGAATAAATGTAAATGATGACACAAACGATTTGTGAATCCTGCATTAATATGATTTTTCAACTTGGTGTTGAGAGCCCTCCATTTCCCCACTCAACTTGGTATTTGCCTCTTATTTCTATGATCTCTGCTTAGCTTGCCAGCTCTAAGATATCAAGAAATTTATTTGATAATTGATCCAGAAATTTTTCTCATTAGTCATCACTAATTTAGAAATATATGGCATGTATTGTGAATAACAGTAGGGTAAGGTAAAGCAATTGGTAAAAAAAACATACCAGTGATAGGAATGGAACAAGTGACTTTGTCACATGGAGAGGAGCGTGCTACTGACTGAGCCACCCCACTCCTTTGGGTTTGGCAGTACACAACATTACATATGATATTCTGGGTTTGGCCCAGAATACCATATGTTGCGTATTATATAATGGCACTGATTGCTCATTGTACACTCGTTGAGAGCATAATTTGCACTGAAAATAATTGATAATTGCTCACATCCTACCACAATACAACCGTTACATATCAAGCACTGTAGCAGTGATTTACAGAAATGGACAATTCATAAGTGCATGCTGATGTATCCCAGTGAATCGTTGAAGTAAATACATAATGACTCCACATTTCTGCCCGCTGTTTCACGTAGTCTGGTGTGTCATGTGCACAAATAGTTGAGCAAAACTCAACTTCACTCATGCAAATCCTAGCAAATGCGGAGAAGCACTGATTGGCTGCATGTGGAATGCTTTCCTTAGTTTTGTGTGAAATGCCAGTTTGTGAATCCACCTTTAAAAACAGCTTTGATATATTAATTGTTCTGACAGTGTGAGAACTGGTACAATAGGCCCTCTTCTTAAGCTATTGGTGGGCAAAATTTTCTCTGTCGATATAATTATGTATGAAAAATGCATGACCAAAATTATGGCAAGCCTTTATTAGATTATTTACTAGGGTCAACATGACTTTGGCCTCCAACAACATTGTCAGAAGGCTGTAGTACATGGCATATCTTAAAAGTTGCCAGGAATGTTCGATTAGCCTATGAGTTTTTAATTCAACATGATATTTTGAAGTGCAAGTTTTATAAACATTGTCCATTTCAAGTCCTTGCTTCACTCCATGCAGCAGAATAAACGACCTTTTCTCCAAATTTTACCCATTTCTGGTCCTCAGTTTGGGTCTTTGAGGTAAATTAAGAACTTAAAATACGATTCATCATATATTCATGCATTTATAAATACCAAGCAACTTGGTTCTGATTCTTGAATAGGGAAGATGACAAGAGAAATTCTATAAATATATTATAACCTTCAAATAAAAGTTGAATTTGAAATTGATCATGTCTACCATTTGACTTTTAACTTGTCGACTTATGTTCTGAAAAACAGGGCCCTGATATAAGTCAAGTTAGGACAATGACCTATTGCTTCATGCTATGTCACTATTTATTTACAAGTTTTCAGTGGAGGGTCACTTCTCTGTTTCTCCAAAAAAAATCAAAAGGAAAGGTTTATTTTTCAGATTCTCTGGCTTAAATTAGGGCTTCTTACATGCCTGTGAATCTAATATGCTAGAAAATTGGTATATGGGATACAATGTTGATAGTTAAGATTCTGTACATTGATTGTGAGCTTTGAGAAATGAAAATATAAATGTAAATGCTGACTGCTACCTATGGTTCCTGAGCATTCCATGTTCAATGTTTAGAAAACATATTGTATTTTTGTGGCTCTCTGCATAAAATATATGAAATACAATTTTTATTGAAAAATTGTGGGTAGGATTCTACATGAGGCTAGACTACATGCAATTATATGTGGTAGAAATGTTAAAGGTTGCTGTGGTGACTGGTAAAAGTAAGTACCAATGCAAGGAAAGCCTAAATAAGAAGAGGTCCGAATACAGAATTACAAACCTAGTCCATAGGTTTTCCTGGGGCTGGACAAATATGTGTAGAGTTGGGGAAAGAGTACGTTAGAAGAGAGTATAATTGTAGACTCTCGATGCATTGAAAATTGTCTTATGAATTATAATGTAAAAATTTCAATGAAATGTGAACTTAAATGCAATATAATCTGCAATGTAATTAAGTTTGATATTCAATAATTAATCAAAAAAAACAAGCTTGATGAATAAAGGTTTGAAGTTATTGCTCTCTTTTCAATCAGTGGAATTTATGTGAACATATACGAAAGCAACTTCATTTAAAATTTTTTTCAATTTTTCAGCCCCAAGCATATCACTCACCTGTATCTGATTTATTTGATGGAGAGCAGCTGAAAAAGTTTACTTTGGAGCAGCTTCAAACTGAGCTGAAGGACTGCCTAGAGGTGAAGTCCATAGAACTGAGGGAAGATCCTAATGAATTGGTGCTTTTTCATGTAAGCATATTTCTAATTGGTAATGTTTTCTCACACTGGCATCTGCTTGAGTTTTTTTTTCTTAATTAGGTAACAGCTTTGAGGTACTTGTGTCTCAATGTTTTCTTGTTTGCTGCTTTCAGTTATATATTGTAATATTCTACAGTAGAAATTCGAAATTACAAAGTCGATGGGACCGGAACAATCAGCACTTCATAATATGGAATTTCATATGAATGATTATCTTTCAAGAGCATTGTGATGAAGCTATTTTTTTGTTTCTTTAAAGTATGATATACTCTGGCGACATACTCACATGATTTATTGAGTTATTATTTATGAAAGTTTATTTAAATTTGCATTCATGTAGGGATGTGTGAGTAGTACTTTTTGATCTCGAGTCGAGTTGTAACTACTCTCAAGTATCGAGTCAAGTCGAGTCGTATGAACTATGGTAATTTCTGGACCAGGCAATATAATAATGCATGCACCAACATATTCTTATTTTTCCAATCCCCTAGTGCATTTTCTCTTCTGAACACTTGGCCTGATGTAGAAGGGAAAAGATGATGAGGAACCTTGATGGTAATTGTGTCAGAATTAGAAGATTAATGAAAGTTAATGTGTCTTGAACAGTTTCAATAGGACAATTGAAATGAATTAACCTCTTGTAATTTGTCGACAGTTTAATTTAACTATGTATCCAAAACTCCTAGGAAGATCCCAGAATAAAGGCATTTGCTCAATTATAATCAAGATGAATCATGTAAGATTTGATACTTTCAAATTCTCATGCAGAAACACCAATTGTTCAACATGTTCAGGCTGTAGGTTTTGACGTCAGCATGTTACAGTATTACTGCCTGTAGAAAATTGTCATTTGCTACACACTTGTGTGGCTGGAATGGGCAAGTACTTTCTTGCCAAAATTGCAAGATTTGGGAACCTATCCTTGTGACTAGCCCACCAGGCCAGTGGATCCTCAGTACGTGGGATGACTTCAAGTGAAAAGTAGGTGTCAAGTTCTTGTTGCAATTGATGGTCATGGGAGGGTTCAGAGTTGAGGATGTCGTCAAAAGAATTCCATAGAGAACTGCTGTTTTGGCTAATATTCTGGTGACCTAAAAAATAATAAAATTATAAATATATTGTAAATTTTAAATTTTTAAACAAGAAAATCACAACTTAGACAATAAATAGGCATAGAGGCTTTGGCATAGGCCTACAATTTAAAAGTAAATTTTTTATTTTAGTAGCTAATGAATTAGTGGATACAAATTTTATATGAGCCTATTATTATGAACATTGAACGTTCTGATCATGAGCTTACCATTTTCTCTGCTCATTTGTGGAAGATTTTGTAAGTGCGCCACGGTAGGCAACTTTGCCTGCAGCTGCTGTTTGGCCTCTGCCTTGGAGATGTCGTCACAAAGTGCCCTGTCCTTGTATCTTGGATCCAACATCATGCATAGAGAGTTGACCTCATCATTTTCTAAGAATGGGAGTCTTGCATGCAATGTATTTAATATTTAAATTAATAAATTAAATTATATTATATTAAATATTTGGCAAAGCCAAGCCCAGGACCACGATTTTCTTCTGCAATGAAACGTGACAATATTCCGTCTACAAGGATTGATATTGGTATTATCATGGATCATGTTGGGTACTCTTCTCCAGAGATGTCAACAGTTGCTTCCTTAAATAGTTTTAAAATAGTTACCAGTCTAGTAGCTATCTTCCAATCTCTTGGGTCTAACAGTTCTGCAGACCCTCTGTCATCTGTGCTGGCCAGCTCAGCATAATTAGCATTCCGTTGCTCGACAACCCTGCTGAGCATATCAAATTCAGAGTTCCAGCAAGTAGGGCAGTCCTGGCACAGTTTGTGATAGGGCAACCCCATTTGTTCCTGGAACTGCTCTAATCTTTTAGAGGCCTTTGCTGAACAATTGTAATGCGAGACAATTGATCGAACCTTGTGTATGACATCTGGAATATCTTCCTTTTTGGCATCTGCAATGGCCAACTGCAGTGTGTGGGCAAAACATTGCAGCGGTAATCAAGAAGTACGTGCCAATGCTGTGGTACAGTTTCGTGCATTGTCGGTAATTATGAAAACGGATACAGTTTTCGATAATGCTTGCAGATCCCATACAGTCATCATGGCAGTGAGTTTATTGTAGGTAGCTATTGCATCATGTGCACCGGGAAAGTGTGAATTTCCGAGACACCGATTTACAAGTTTGAAGTCTTGGCTCAAGTAGTGGCACGTCAGAGATATATGCTTCATTTCAGTCTTAGCTCAAGTAGTAGCAAGTCAGATGTGTATGCTTCATTTGATTTTGAAGTCCAAATATCTGTGGTTAGTGATAGGGATTCTGGGCCTTTATTTTTCATTTTATTAAATTCAATTTTAATTTTTCCTACATTATCAGCGTACACTTTTGGCACTTCACTTCGGGAAAATGTTGACCGCGACAGAATAACATACTGTGGATTTAGTTCCTCCACCACCCTTTGGAAACCTCTTTCAGTGACAACTGAATACGGTTGGAGGTCTATGGCGATCCACTCTGCTATCCTCCTGTTAACAAAAAGAAAAATTATTTATCTGAGAAAGAACATTAAATTGACCATGCAATTGCTAGGGCTTAAGTCCATTTAGATAGGCTAGGCCTAGGCCTATAGAAACTTATACTTAGCCCTCCCCTAGGGCGTGAATCAGGGTGGGTACTTTCCAAAGCTATGTCCTGATGTAAAAATGTAAAAATTAATAATTGAAATCATCCACATTATAAGAAACCTTAATAAATATTTTACCCTAAATTATTTAATAAACTAAGTGGTAGGAAAATAAAAGGTTTAAAATCCCATGTTCTCCCAGACAGTTACGAGAATTCCCCAACTATTCCCTGACTTTTCCAGAAATTCAAAATTCCCTGACAATTCCAGGGGTTCCCCGACGATCGCCACCTTGTGAATCCATTTGCTGGGGGCTACCTTAAATAGGCCTAGGTACTAGAACTTGAGGAAAGATATACAGACTTACCTCGTTACTTTCTTGGCAGATGGATGGTCAGATGGCCATTTCTGGTTGAGACCAGCCATATCTGTGAGCGTTTCTTGGCGAGTGGAGGAGGCTAAGCCTTGGCTTGCTGGCCTGGGGTTAGGCATACATGCCTCTAGCCCTATGGCACTTTTCTTACTAGCTTCTTTTTTGAGTAACTGCCGATAATTCAGCATGTGTTTGCTCTGCAAATGACGGTGCAAACTTGTTGTGAGCCAGTAGAGAGTTTAAATGCATTTAAACAAAAATTGCACTTGGCAGTTGTTTTGTTGGCGCATTTGGTAAAGAAGTCCCAAATGAAAGAGGCCAGCACCTTTGGTGTGCCTACAGAAGGCCTAGGCACTAGGCCTATACTTCCCTCAGTGTTTGACATACTTTGCCTTACATTAAATCGAGGTTCATAAGTACTAAGACTATTTAGGCTTGGCCTATTACTAGGTCCAGCAGCACATTGTTCATCCATAGAAATACTAGGCATAGGCCTGTGATCACATTCGCTGTCCAAATCGTTGTCCACATTTTCCGCGATGTGTTGTTCACTTGGTTCCAACTCCCTCTAAAACCAATGCATACTTTCCAAAGCCTAAGCGCACACAAATTTAATTATGGTCACGATGAAAGAAATGTGATGATTTGTGAGCGAAAGGAAGCCAATCACTCTCCAAACTCTGTCCAAACACTCGAAGCAAACCAAGCCCGGCTCTCACTACCACCTACTGGAGCCTCCTCTATACAAACTAGACATTGGCGCCAATGCACCGCACCTACAGCCCTGTTTCGGATGCCACCATCACGAAATTGGCACAATTGCAATCATTGTAATCAAATAGGTTACAAATATCTTTACGGGTGAGGAGGCGGAGCTTAGACACTTAGGCCGGACTTAGCCGCTGATGAAAACGTATTCGGCGCCCACGTCGACTGTTATAGTAGTTGACTGCTATGTGTAAAGCCAGCTGAAACTCCCAGGCCAAGGCATTAAATGTTCTGTCGACTTTACAAACGATTCTTACACGAGTTTGATGATAGTGCTTCCTGTCGGTAGATTTCAGAACCTATTGGCCTCACTGGCTCCGTAACCGAAACGACTCGACTCGACATTCATAATAGTACTCAAAGCACTCGAGTCAAGTTCCAACTACTCGACTCGACTCAAATTTTTGAGTACTCGCACATCCCTACATTCATGGCAAGAGGGTGCTGAAAGTTGGACACAAATAACTTTTTAGAGATTGATGCTTCCGATTTTTGGGACATATGTCCCATCGTTCCATCTTTTCACGGTGGAAATCCCTTGGAAGAATGAACCTCCATCCATGCCCCATGGAAATCTACATGTAAACAGCTTACTTGTCTTTTTTTCCAATGAGTAAGAGATTAGGCAATCAAGCATGTATGAAAAATTTTAGCACAGTTAGGGCTAAGCCTATGAAGCTTCATTGCACATTTTCCCATGTCATTTCTTAACCAGAGAACTGGTGACTCTAGCATGAGTGATGTATTACGATACCAGTCATAATAATTTATGCGTACACCAAGGAAGTGTGTGACTTGCGCGATCATTTTCACTGGATATAGAAATTAGAGGAATATGTTTTCGTTAGAAGAAGATCATATGCTCCATGTCAGGCATAATATATGTACTTATATTAATCTAACAAGGAGACATAGCATAACAGATGTTAAGGTTTTAGACAAAACAATTTTTATCTGAAACTAGAGAAAAAATGCCTCAAGTGTGTCACGGCTTTCTGTCCCGGGTTCGTGAGAACCGTTCGTAGAGAGAGGCCATCATACTATTTCATCCCAGTCAAATACTTAACATTTCGCACTCTTCGGTAGAAGGCGCAGCGGCTGTGGGGGTTAAGACGCTCATCCCAAAACTTTAAGAAGTTTTGGATGGGGTTCATGGCTCATGGGCAGCTGATTTTTTTCGGTCGAACATTAATTGGAAATCACGAAAGATGCCCGATTCCAAAGGTGTACAAGAGTAACTATAGCTCCTTTTTTTAGTTTTTTACCTATAACCTGGATAACTCTGGACTCATCGTAACAAAGCCGAATGCCTTTTGGTCCGATTGGTTTTATATTTTATGAACTGCAATGCCTTTGATTAAAAGTTGTCCTTATTATAGAAGCATTGAAATGCATATTATCGTTCATATTAGTGACATTCAGTGCACAATGTATTCGGCAATTCTTATCAATGTCTTAATTCTGACAAGGAGCACCTTAAAAGTGCTGCTGTTACCGGTCATCATTTCAAAAACGAGTAACTTTGTCACCTCGGGACTAAGAACAGAGGTTCGTAATTTCAAAACTTCGTCGTTTCGTAATATCGCGTACTGTTACATGCATTTTGATACCCTTTTGGTCAGGACCGAAGATTTTGCTTTGTAAAATCAAAATTGCGTTAATTCGAGTTTTGTAATTTCGAGTTTCTACTCTATCTTCACTTCACGAAAATGTCTTACTCAAAATGCTTCCACTTTCCCAAAAAATTAAGACATTTTTTATAAATTATATTGCTGGAGGAAACAATCACAAAATGACAACAGAAGCAATATAAGCTCACTCACCCACGTCACACAAACACTGAGCAGTGATTCAGGAGACTCACAACAATGCAACATGCTAACCTGCATATTAGAGTTTCTACTGTGTTTATATTTTGTACTTCTAATGCATCCTGCAGAATTATTTTAGAAACTGTTTTTTTAGTATTTATGTTGTATTACAAATGAAATTTTTGGAGTATTTACCCAGCCCTGAATGTAGACCATAAAACGGAATGCTCTTAAGGGGCCATTCAAAGCATAAATGCATTGTCTCAGGCCCAAATCAATTTTAGCACCAATAGAAGTGTTAGAATAATAAATGCAGGATTTAGAATGATGTTCAAGCATTGATGGTGCTGGGAAATAAACTTGATGCTATCGCAATAAAATCTTAGTCTATTAGACTACCTATAAGAGTAATGGAACATTTAGGAAAGAATTTTACAAGAAAGAATCTTGGAAAGCCAGGATTCTATGAAAAAATAAGTTTTGAAATCCACAGAGTCTTTAAGGTGCAATTTGTTGTGATTCTTAAATATGTTACATGTTTCATTTATTTAACCATGATTCCTTTTTAATCTGCATGAAATAAATCAGCGGGAGAAACTTGCTCAAAGCCATCATGAGTGGCGTGAAGCTATTTTGAATGCACTGCGCCTGGACCTTCAGGCTTTGCAGCATCGTTGCCAAAGAGGAGTTATAGGACACCGTTTCATGAATCTCTATCCTTTCCTGGCTTCTGTGAGGGAGGATGAATTAGTTGAACTTGTTCTTCAGGTATTTTATCAGGGATATCATGAAGAGGCTTTAATGCTAATTTACATCATAATATTCATTCCATAATTTATGCTCAATCCATATGTTGGTTAATTCATTTACATGTTATTACATTAAGTTATGTATTGTTTATATTGACATTTGGTTATACCCTTCTTTCATTCATTTTTGTAGGAAATCAGGAAACTGGCTGAAGGTTCAGAAACATTTAGTCCTTCCACCCATCAGCTTTATAGAGAGCTAGGAAGCCGTGTAATGGAAAGGTACATTACGTTTTATCATATGAATAACTTCTCCCTTCATTAAGTGAAGAAGATGGTGTGTTTACATTTGGATGTATTTTTATACCCAGTCCTGGAATAGCACTGACTCATTTTGTGCTGTTTCTCATTAACACTTGGTCTTTACTTCAGTGACTAATTGGAATCACTATGTGGAGCTATCTGAAGCAATTTTTCACTAATTTAGAATCTTGAAGCACTATGTCTTTAAAATCTACCAAGATTTATGGCAAACATTTTGAAAATATCCTTTTGTATCAAAAGTGACTAGAATCAAAGATGATTAAGCAACAGCAATGAGGTGGTGTATGTGGAATCACCCTTTATTATAGTAATTGTACAGTTTCATAATGTTCAGCAGAATCTTGGGAATACATTATTTATTATAGTATTGTTCCTAATACAGTTAGTTGCTTCAAATTGCACTGTTCCAATTGGTACTTAGAATTCCTGGAGAAAATGAAGAGAGTTAATCAAGGACTGGGTGTATATATTAGATGAATGGTAGATCATAGATGTATTTGTAAGTTTTATTTTCAAAATCTTGCCAAATTTTATTTTGTGAAAATTGTTATGCTACTCTATCCTTCGGATTCTCGATTAGATTTCAGGTGAATTGGAAGGAGAGAACTGGAATCCTAGAAAAGGTGAAACATTTATACAACAAGTATTGTGATTGGTTTGCCAATCCTGAGGAGGTGTATCTTTCAGAGAAACCAATCACATGCACAAGACAAGCGTGGCAGTCTCTAGTCCATTCACATCAGGGTATAGGAGCATCTCTAGTAGGTTTATTTTAATGATTTCATATTATGTAACATTTTTGATCTCGGAGATGAAATACATGCATGATGCATCATTGGGAAAAATGTGAAATTTTCATTAGACTCTGGAGCTAATATTGCAGCAATTGCCATTGGTTGGTTCATTTATCCTTTAACCAATACCTGATGCTGACTAATTTTTTGCATTAAAAGTTTTGTGTCATGGGAATGCAGTAAAACCTTGATTTTACGTAGTTGCAGGGACTAAAAAATGGGCACTATATAAAACCAATGAGTGTTGAAACAAGAGATAGTGAAGAGGTGACAACAGTGCAAGATGCATGCATGTTTATTTAGGCTGTTTCTTGCATTTTATTGTAAGTAAGCCCTACCATACACAACCTAAAGCTATAAATTAGGAATAAGTAAAAAAGACATTCTTTTTTATCTCTATGAACTCAGTTTAGGTGAGAGTTGTAACTTATTTAAATTTCCTACTTCCCATTTTCCAAATTTTTTTGAACACTTTACTCTTAATCATTCAGGTTTAGTATGTAGAATATTATTGTAATTGAATAAGGGAAAGACGTGCAGAATGGCCCTTTAAGTTTTCAAATTTTACAGTTGTTTTTGCTTTTGTCTCAACAATCCCGATGGATATGGAATGTTTGGTATTTTTCATTGCTTTTAATTACCAACTAGTTATCATACACATGATGTATTCCCTTTCAAATCATTTCAATTTCTGCTATGTTGTACCGAGATATGGCCCCGAGAGTGAGCACATGTCACCGAAGTAAAACCTTGGGTGTCCTTCCATCAGCAGGGTCAGACAATGTTTGCTTGTGTCAATTTTTAGCAAAATATGTGGTTTTCCTCTGTATTTATGTACATGGCTTGATTTCTGCATCTTTGTGCCCAGGGTCCCAATTGCATCAAGAAACCTAATCAACTTGTGAATCCTACTGACTCTGCTTTTATAAGTGTTGAAGCAATAAAATTGGGGCCTTTCTTCAGTCTCCTAGCAGGTGTTTAGGACATCATAGTGGTTTTGGTCAGTACCAAAGCCTTCCATTTGCAATACACTCTCATAGTGTAAGCATTTCTCTTTGGCATGGTGAAGCTCAGAGGTCAATATCTTCACCTATAAGTCATCTTTCAGCTCTTTTCCTTTGTTTTCTCTGTGGCAATAATTTGATTAAAGTAATCAATTCTCATTCAAATAAAACAAAGCCGACCTCTCTACAATGTTTAGTTTGTGTTTGAGTGTGAATTGTTGCTCAAAACCCTGAATCTGAGTGACTTCCTACCCATGCGGCAATCTTAATTTCAATCCACCAGTCTTACGCCACTGCTCTCAGTGGAGTACAACTTGACACATGCAGTGAATATTACCATTGTTGCTCTTTCAAACTGTTTATACCTTTAACAAATTGCATGTATCTATGAGTGATTGTGAGCTAGTTCTTGTTGAATACTTAAGCTTAACATGGAGTTTTTAAAATGAGTATTCCCAGTAATTGAATGATTGAAAATATATCGAAACATTGATGTGAAAATCTAAAAAAATAATCAAGCCTAAACTCAGACGTACAAAGTGAAATACCATGTACTGGTGAAAGAGAGTTCTAGAGTGCGTTGAGCCGTGTGAGAGCTAGTGATGGCCTTGAACAGCAAGCAAGTGAACAGTACACTTCCAGAACTGGCTTTGGCTGAGCTTCAAGGGATGCAGCTGCCCTCAGGGTGTCCAGGAAGGGCAGGGAGATAAGGAACTTGTGAACGATGTATGGTCTTTTCTACTTCGGGAAAAACTAATTCCATTTCAGGAGAAAAAAATTGAGCGGGGTACACGAATTAATACAGTAGTTGAGATGTGGCCTATTGAGTGCAGAATAACTTCTCTATTTCATGCTATTGCTAAGTAAATCATAGTCCATTTATTTCTACATTGCAAGTGTTCCCCCACATTAGATCACCCATCAAGATGATATTTAGACTTTTAGATCTACCTCTTCAGGAACTGAAAATTTTATGGTTGCAGATCGGTCCTTGTTGTGCCATTAAGTTCTTTATCTCGACTTTTGACTGATTCCTGTATCCTTTTAATTGTTTGATTGCTGGACTCAAGGTCAACTAAGTCATTTTGATGATTACCTTAGAATCCCTGGAAAGCATCTCCGTTCCAATCACTTGAGTATAATAATCTCCAGGGAAATTAACAGTCGAAAGATTGACTCCTGAGATTATTATTATTTCACAAGAATTTGGTGTGGCTCCATGAACATGCTGATTCTGACTGGACTCTTTCATGTACAATAGCTTTGCCTTTGAATGGGCTTCCGACTGAAATCAGACAGTTTAAGCCATTATTGGCCTTCAGGTGGCAGGGAAATTTAGTGGTAGGAAATGTTTGTTTATGTGTTGGAGATGGCTCTTCTGTTCTGCGAGTGATGTGTGTGGAAATTCTACATAATATCTAGAATATTTTGTTCCAATGGATTGAAGTTGTACAGCGTAAAATTGAAAATAAATGCTTAACGTAATTGATTAACGTAAAGTCACCTTAGAAATGCTCTATATTTCCCGGCCGGAGGTCACTGTCACTATGTAAAATTACAAACCACGTAAAATCAAGGTTTTTTTTTTAAATTGAAGGTTTTTTTCTGTTTTGGGAATGACAAATTGTAATGCTATAAAAAAAATTCCAGTGTGTCTATAATTTTTGTGGGCGATTTCTAATACTTATAGAAAATTCATGAATTGTCATAATATCGTAATATTTCTTGTTTTTTTCATGTATCAATATTATTGTTTTTCTAATATGTGATTATCATTGCTTAGAATTTTAGGGAGAGGAGTTGGCCATTACCGGTTCAAGTTGGGATTGGTAAATTTTTGTACAACATCATTCTTCGAGAAATCAGGATAGACATAAATATTTCACGGCCCAGCAATAAAAAGAGGTAGGTTGTTGCTTCATCCTAAATTGCTAATGTCGATGTGAGAATTTTTTGTTTGACTCACTGCATTTTTCATATGTGTTGGTAAGAAATAGTGTGGAATCCAGTTAATACATATGGACTGTATGTGGCTGAGTCACCATAATTCCCTTTTATGCTTGACCAAAATTAATCTGAAGGTATTGCTGTATCAAGTGAGGGCCAGTATTAGAAATATGTGTTAAATTAAAGTCATTAGAAGTTATCTGACATCCCTGCTGGCACATAATCAGCCGTTGATACCAATTTGACATCAAAATTACGTAAACATCATATAAACTTGCGTGGGCATTGATGTAAATTTTATGTATATGTGGCATCGATGCATAGTCAAAAACAGCATCAAATACCACCAATTTTATGCAAATGGTTTAAATTAACTGACAGCAGAGCCACCTACAGGTCTTATTAGGAAATGATGACTAGTAACCCCCTCGAATCATACCATGATGGACCTGCAAACTACAATAGGATTTGCAGTGCTAGTGAATAACACGCAATTTTCATTTTAGGATCTTTTATTTAAGAGAAAATGGCAAATCCAAACAGCAACACAAACTTGCAAGTGCATTCAAATAAATGCATGGCAAAATGAAGAATGCACACTGAATACGCAAGTCAGGTTGTTCTTCAGAATTTACAAGAAAATGGAATAAAGTCAATAAATTTTACATACTAAACCACTGAAATCTCAAATACTTCTCATGGAAAACTGGCACAAGCGAAAGTATTTATGGCTTATTAAGAATGAATGAAATCTTCACATTGTACCACTCGTTTCCACTACCACTCACTCTTCTTAAATTCCACTACGGGATTCTACCGTCCATATCACTTGTGCATGGTACCTATCATCTTCACTGATTACACCATTGTCTCCTAAATGGTCTCGATATAATCTTCCAAGTGAGATAGAAAGGCTAATCGTCAGACAATCATCGCGAAATGTATTGCCGCAGATGGAATTCTCAGGTAGTGGCCAATGACGTCTCACACAATTCTAAACTCTAGAGTTTGTATATTTTTCCATAACTGGCCTTTCCTTCAGCATACACTTCTGCAGAACAAGAAAAACCTAAACCATTAGAATATCCTCAATCATCAATTATGAATTTCATATGGTTAAGTCCAAAATATAAAAGTAATGTGATACCTACCTCTCTCGAGTAAACTCTTTTATCATAAATGAAGAGTAGCTAATAATAAATGAATGCAGTTGAGTAATTTACAACAGTTGGCCAATCTCTGTATTTATAAATAAATTTTCCTGTTTGTGAGAAAATGATGAACTCGTTAAGTAATCAAAATAATAGCTCGAATCCAGCTCTGTGACAGCCGCTGTTGTGAAGATGCACAAAGAAGTCATTCCCGTGGCTCACCGAATTGTTTAGCAGACTTTTATTCCACAGTGAGCAGCACACTGGATATCAGTTCCTATTATGGCAATAAATGAAGCAATCCTCACCGAAACAAGATGTTTTTCATCGTGGAGTAGTTGGCTTAACTCATAAATAACTCCACCATGGACTATAGAAAAACTGTGAACTCCACATAGCAGCCACATGAATACATTTCAATTATTCCATGAGAGGGTGAAGATGCTCAATATGTCTATAAAAAAGTGCCCATGAAGGCCAATTAATGAGCAATGTGCCAAATAATACTAACAATAAGATTTACTGAAACATGAGTAAGGTTTATCATGCCTGTCTGATCCAAATAGCTAATATAACTACATGTTTCAAGAGTTGTCTATTAGTGTTCTTCCCGCGAATCGTTCAGTGAATTTAATTTATGTAATATCGTTACCCTTATGATCAGTATCCTATTAGATTAATATACTGCACTACTCGGGTAATAAAATTTGCCCATGAAAACCGACACGCACATTGATTTAGAGCAAATATTTCTTGATGAAGCATTGACATGGAACAGCTCTGAGGGTCACTCAATGAAAGGTCAACCATTGATGTAAAATTGAGCTCGACCTCGGATCAACGGTCTAGCATCAACTGTTTCTCTACAATTGACCTAACGTTTATGTAAACAGATCTGACTGTTCCAGCAGGGATAACCTTTAATATGCATAAGTAGTAGGGTGTCACAAAAAAATCAACTTTTAAAATTGTGAACTCTCACCCTCCAAAAATATTCTTTCTGTGAATATAAAACACCTTGAATTGTTTCAGAATTAAAAAAAATATTTAGAGGTCCCCCAAGATCAAATGGCCAAACTAATATGAAATGCGGCATTTTGTAATTAGCTACATTAAAAACTATTAATGTTCAAATGACATTTTTTCATTTATGAAAGCTACTTATATGTTGTTTCAAACAAATTTTGTATTAATTATGTTGTTGCTCTGAGTTGGAAGAGAGACAAAATATTACTGAAATAAAAAAAGTATGATTTTGTTGACATTTTTACCTTCTTTATAATTATGCTCAAATAGTGAACTTAGGTAAACAATTATCTTACAATTTGTAAATAAAACCAATGGGGAAGAATGTAATTACACAATCACATATTTATTTACACATTTTTTTACACATCACACATTTTTTATAAGCTACATTTCAAAAATATTTTGGCGATTGTGCTTTATAAAGTTTTTTCTGTGCATCTCTACGACTTGTAACAAAAACTGTTTTTCTTCTTCGTTCTTTGTTGCATAGTTCAAGTCCTGTATCAATGCAACAGCTTGTTCAGCAGCATCATTTACACAAGGCAGGTTTTTAGCAAATATTGCAGCTTTTTTATAGGATGGCATTTCGGGCCATTCTTTAACTGGTAAACTGAGGAAACTATCTTCAATTTTAACCATTTCAAAGTAACTGTTAGAAATTCACAAATCTTCCAATTTGAGAGGAAGTAGTTATAATAGATGTGAACTAGAACTCCTTTTTTTAAACGCTTTTTTTCACTTTTTCATTATGAAAATCTCACTGCCCTAGAAATGAAGTAATTGCCATATTCTTGTGAATTTATGGGTACCCATTATTGGATAAGTTGGTGGTTGTGATGCTGACACCATGGCAGACACGGGTGTCCGCTAATTAAATTTATTTTTAGGGTGAAGAAATTTAAGATGTGTTAAATGTAATATTGTTCATCTTTATTAGCCATAATAAATGCATTTAAATATGGACTTGGTCTAGTGAGATTTTTTTTTTAACCCATGGCAGTCAACCTGTTAATAAAGTATATTATTGTGTTCACGAATTTGTGACTTATAAAAAGTGCCCTTTAAGAACTAATTTTTTGCTTTAATTTACTCCTCTGCAGCCATCTTTTGCCTGCCTTCTATACCTTATTCCGCTCACAGCAGCAGGGGAAAGTGGTGAAGGAAGAAGTGAAGCCGCACCCAGTGCTGGCCCGACTCTTTCGTGGTGCTGCAAACGACACCCTTAAGTTTCCTGCAAAATGTGTGCCTATGTTATGCCCTCCAACTCCGTGGACCACGGTCACATCTGGTGCTTATCTGCTGACAAAAGCTGATGTTATCAGGTATACTGCAATTCTTTGATCCTCAGGAATAGTGTACCTTTTGTACAATGTAGCTTCTCTAGGGCATTTCTGCTGAGTGATGAAGAGTATGTTAATGATTTTGTTGATCTGTCCTTGTTGATGGATAGACTAATATGACTTGAAATGAAGTAGAATCACCCTTTGAGACACCATGAGTCACCCTATTGGAGAGGGAGCAGAAAGCCTTGTAGGCATCTTAGCCCTATTTGATGCTTTTTCATTTCTACTTTAAGTTATTGGCCAATGTCTCTAAGGGTAATCAGGGTGAGGATTCAGTTGGTGTTCGGACAGTCATGGAGTGAGGTGTCCTGAAAATCAGTTGTGAATTGCTGCAAAGTGGAAGAATTCCCTTTGCCGGCACCTAATGATGCTATTCGTGAGGTTATTCTTTGATGAAACAACCTTGGTGGTGAATAAATTCTGTAATTACCAGAAGTGAATATTTATGTGTCAATTCTTAAGTTAAGGAATGGATATAAGATGAAATGACTTGAGGATAAGGTTTTGGCTTGTGATTTCCAAAACTAATAGCTGCATGTCACCAGATTGTTGTGGTTCTGAGGTACTGTGAAGATGCACGGTACACCTGGAGAGAAATTCAAATATGTATGCACGTATTTTGTTGCAATTTGTGAGGCATGTTTACATTATGCATGCATTGATGCTAATAGATTCTTGAATGCATGGTGGGATAAATGCTTGTAATTAGATCTAGATTATTTCTTGGTAATATCTTCTGCAGTACAAGTTAGGCACAAAGACCCACGCTAACTTAATGGCAACAAACCTATTAAAGTGGATCTCTTGCTGGCAACATTTAATGGAATCTCCTGTGATCAGAAATTAATATAATATTCCTACAATTTAAGACACTCTTTTCACTGACATATGAAATATGAAGGAAAGGAAGGATTTGATGCAGATACATGCAAAGGCACATGTACGAAAAATTATAATAATTATAGTTGTAGTGATGAGGTCAATGGAAATAGACAAATCTAGCTTGACTTTGCAGGGCCATAACTCAGGAAATGATAAAGGCTTTGGTATAAATGTAACCAATCTTATGTAGCTTATACTGCAAACACAGTGGAAGCTTGAGCAAAGAGTTGCCCTTGGTCAAGAAAGAGTACAGCAGCGCGAGCTGTGTACTTTTTCTGGACTTGTGAAGGATCTTGATTCATGTGTTAATTATCAATTTGTAATAAATTGAATAGAGCATGAATGTGTGATGCATAATGGACATCATAAAATATGATCTATCAACAAAAAACTTGTTTAAACCATGTTAATGTGTCCACCATGACTGCTATTGTTTTTGCTGAGAAGATAATGAAAAAATTTCTCATACATTGTGAAGGTTTAGGAAGCAGGAGAGGTATAGGTATTTGACATTGATGTGAATAACTGTAATGTAGAATATGCCTCTTTTCTTTCTATACATTTTTCAATATTTTTTACATTGTCAACTCTTAAACTTTCAGGGCTTGCAGGCTTATCCTTGTATATGATGTGCTCCTGATTGTTCATGCATATTTTTGGGTAAAAATATGTATACAGTATGAGGGAAAATAACAGATATGGCTGCAATTAGGTCTAAAAAATGGATAGAATGGAAGATGCTGTTCTAATGTTTACTGAATATAGTTAAATATAGATATTTTTTTTTTTCAAATTCTAAATATCATATATGGTATTCATTTGACCCGTATGATGTCCACTTTTTTTTCCAAAATACTGTACTAAAATCACCCCACTGTCTTTCATGCTAAAACGAGTTGTTATGCAGGGTCAAGTGATCCCAGATACCCTCTCCTTTTGGGAAATGTTATCATAGATGGTTAGCCTTACCGTGCCCTTCTCCATTACGTCATTATTAACTTAAAGGGTGTGTTTATCATAATAACTGGTGTAATAGATATGGATTAGTGATGTGGTCAGGATTCGAGGATTTGATAAAATCTTATCTAATTCATGGATTCAGGGATTAGATCAAATCCTATTTGGATGGATTCGACTTTGGTTTTGCAGGTGGCTTATGCACTATGTCACTGTTAACTCTTTGTTGTACAAAATAAATTTGAAACATTCATTGCATCATTCAATATGCATTTCAGCAGAGACTTGTATGGTTATGAGTCATGACAAGTTTCATTTGAAAATCGCCTCATGGC
Source organism: Ceriagrion tenellum (assembly GCA_963169105.1). Taxonomy (NCBI): domain Eukaryota; kingdom Metazoa; phylum Arthropoda; class Insecta; order Odonata; family Coenagrionidae; genus Ceriagrion; species Ceriagrion tenellum. Next base: position 14,222,443 of record OY720638.1, read on the forward strand.
ACATGCACAACACTGCCTTCATAACCTTCTGGATCATTTTGTATTCCAATGTGCACGCACTGCATATCATTTCACTTACTGTTTTTGTTATTTGTACAACCCATAGAGCAATAATATGTTATTGTGTTTGAAAAATGAATTTTTGAGATGCAGAAAGGATACCCCTGGTGGAGAACATATTGTCAAGCATAGCTTTTATTACTCTGCAATATTTTCTCAAAACCATTTTTGTTGCTCCATTGGTGGTTGGTGTTGTACAATGGTGTACTGTTGTATCCATGTGGAAAATTTAGCAGGTCCTATTTAAGGATTGATTTAGAAGTTATTAGGTTCTAAACACCCATTAAGTGTAAATATGGGTGAAATTAAAATGTGCGAAGACACAGAAATACATATATATTCATAAAGCCAATTGTTGAAAGGAAAGAGAGGCAGTTCTTTCCTTATCACAAAAGGTGCAAATGTGCAAAAAATGACCATTAAATCTACATAAACTTGAGTCACAGTTTGAAACTGTCCCTTCATTTTGCAATAAATTCTTATACTACATCCAGCAGTTGCATCATCATAGCCACTAATTTAATGTAGTTATGCACATTAAATTGTCAATATTTGCCGAAGAAATGACAGAAGCCTACAATTCAGCCAAAAATTACATGGAACGGTTTTGAAACACCTCATTGGAAAATAGCTGAGAATGCACAAGAATACGTAAAAATAATTGAGGTGTTCACTTAACTGTCTGTCTTTATTCCTCACTGAGAAAGTAATAGACTTTAATGTGAAAGAAATTTCTGTTCACTTTTATGGTTTTTTTAAAGCTTAATGATTAAATTTTAGATTAAGGGAAAAACCTAGAACAACACATAGTTTTATTAATTCACTAAATATGTAATTATGGATTTAAATTTGTTTTTAAGTATGCTATTGTTTATTTATGCATTCGTAGTAATAAAGAACTGGGAAATAAAATTAAAGGAAAGCGGGATTCAGATTCGAGATTCAGTATAAATGGGGATTGTATTCAAGATCAAGATTTGATTTATTTTTACGGATGGTATTATTGGTATCAGTACATATTATTTTTATTGCCTCTGTAATCTTGATAAGTAATGTATTGGCCATCACATAGTCCACATTCAAAACTCAGGAATGAATGCCTTGCTCCTAACTGGTAAAATTATACAAAACTAATGAAATTATATTCACATGTATAGCACATGATTCCGCTACTGATTATGAAGCACAAATTTGACAAAAAAGTGCAATTATTATTTTGGTTTTGTTTGGAAAATGTCTTCCCATTGAAACCAGTTTTTAAAATATAACTCTTCTTATTCCAATATTCTCTACTGCTGTTCTTAGTTCAGTGATCTTGTATGAAATGTAATCGATGTTTTATCATGAATATTTCAAAGAAGTGGAAGTGCATCTTATATTATTGTGCTTCTCATGTGCTGTCAAATATGGCAATTTAGCAGTAATTTGTGAAACAATAAACTAATATTAACAATTTTGTTTATATGTGTTAAGTACACTTGTGCTTTGGTTATTATTAACAAGGAAACAAATTTCAGACTTCCTCAACAGGCTATGTTGCAGTGGAACCGTTTGGCTAACTGCCCTACTCAACAGCTCTATCCCGCTCTTGATTCTCTCAATCAACTTGGAGCTGTGCCTTGGAAAGTCAACAAACAAGTAAGTAATGTAGAAGTTTTTTCCCATGTTCCATTATTCTATTATTGCATTGTTATAATCTACTATATTATTGTATTCTTGCTTGGGAAAAGGAGATAGAAACAATTTGCTTTTGCTTGAAATTGGCAAGGGGTCCAGTTTTCTGTAGTCCTTGGAACTACTAGTTCTTTGGGAAGATTTGTGGGTTTGGAAGGTACTTTTAATGAATGAGTGATTTTCCAAATCATTTTTCTGAGTGGTAAGAAATTCTAAAGGTGTTACTTTTCATTTACTTGCACGTAGAAATACCAATATTATCATGATACTGGTGGTTTACAAGCATTTAGGCATATTTACAAAGCCAGTTTATAAATAAAAAAATATTCCCTCAAAATTAGTGATGGGTTGAATCCAAGCTTTATTAAATCCGAATCCCAAATTCAAATCGCCTTTATTTTTTTGAACCTTGAATACCGAAATCCAAATCCTAATCTTGCTTTCACTGAATTATGAATCTCAGTTCCTTGTGCTTACCATTACATAAATTTATATGAATATATTTAAAAATAAATTCAAATCCATGGTTTGAGGCTCTTCTGGCATGTGATATATGGTAGTTCTGTTCAATATGTCCACTGGGGATGAGATTCCATCATTGCTGAAACCACATTGGCCGAATCATGCATCATCTTCAGTGCAGAATGATGCCTTGAAGACGATAGACAACTTGGTCATTCAAACATCAGCCATGATGAAATCTCTGAGCTGTTGGACTTCCCTAATAGAACTACTAAAAATTCTATTCCATTTTTACATTTCCTTGTAGATTTATCAACCCATGAGTTTTTTTGGGGTTTCTCTTAATCTAAAATCTTATTATCGGTCTCAAAAAAGGAATAAAAATAAATTGAAATTAGTTTCACTGTTGAAATCTATTACTTCCTTATTAGAGAAGAAAGAGAGAGAGTCACGTAAACACAAGTAACTGATTAAATTTTAAGCATTCTTGTGCATCATTAGTGATTTTTCAGTGAGGTGTTTCCTAAATTACAGGCTTTTGCTGTTTCTCTGGCTAAAATTGTAATTTTTGCATGTATTTCCACAGTTCATTAGTGGCTTTGGAAATGCAATTGTGGCATATTGTGAGAAAAGTTTCACACTCTGACTCCTGTTAGTGTCAATCAGATGGCTGTTTTTCAAATGGAAATACCTGTTTTTGATAAAAAAAGAACTACTTCTCTTTTATTTTGAGTTATAGACTCATGAGCATCTATTTCTGTTGCATAATGCAGCTTCATGTTACCCATTTTTATTTTATCGGTGTTTTAAACCTAACAAATCCTTTATCAGTCCTTTCTAAGTCCCAGGCTAAATTTTCCATGTATATTTGGTGTGAAACCTTGAGATGACAGAGCAAAATGAATCAGTTTCATGAAAATTTTGCCAAAAAAAAGTTTCTCGGTGTATTTCAAAATAGGTGTGCATTTTTATGCGGCTCAAAACTTAATTTTTCCAAAACAAAAAGAAATACAGTTGAGCACCTTTAATCCGGCACGGTCGGGACTCGAGTGATGCCGGATTAGGGATTTTGCCGGACTACGGGTGCTGTGGTAGTAACCAGCATAATTATGGGGTCCGCGATATTTTAATGCGGGAATTCGATAAATTATAACAACTTCACTTAAGTTTGAATAAATTCTGTATAATTCGACAAGTAATTCGAAAAAAAAGAAATAAACGTCTTCTAAATGCACAAAAACAAAATCAGTCAACCGGCAGTCTCGCAAAACGGCTGAGTGAAAGGAATGCGTATAACATGTTAACGTGTTGCTGGACATCAAAAAAAATTTTCATCGCTTCCAATTTTCCTTGCAATCCTTATTCCAATGTGTTTAATACGATTCAATGAGCTGTCTGCTGTCTACGTCGCGCCGTCAACGCTCGGCACGTGTATATAATCTTTGCTCGGTACAAAGCAAACATGCGCGCGCCATGCAAGGTAAGACATTGTCCACTCCGTGACGTCACACACTCGCGTCCTGGCAACGACGTACATTGTAGTGATGTCTTCAATTTGCTGAATAAACACCTTCATTGCGCACAATAAGTAATATAGACAACATTGTATGCAAAAAATCTTCCGATACTCGTTCTTGAAAGGGAGAATTTTTGTTAGAATGGGTTACAGTTACAGTACTTACGAAGTAAATGATTCGGCAAAAAAGTTTGTTTTCCGTGAAGTACGCCTCGGAAATATTGCCGGATTACGGGTGTTCCCGGATTAGGGATTTCCGGATTAGGGGTGCTCAACTGTATTTTCAGTCTAAATACTCTGTGATGTCATGAAGTCAGTGTTGCTCATGCATGGTGCCGTGATTTTTAACTGAGACTTGACATGACTTATTACCATGAAATCTCTTGCTTATTTAAATATTTTATGAAGTAAAGAATGTACAGTGAAACCCCTCTTTTCACTTTTGAGGGCAACAAAGGGAAAAATTTTAATTTGCTGGGAAATGTAAATCAAGGGAAGTATTAATTTGTGGGAATTTGAAGCAAAAATGTAACCAAATGTTTCTCATCTTTTTTAATTTGGATGGATTATGCCTGAAATGTAATGGCTGCAGCTAGCTGGTGCAATTGGCAGGGAAGAATAATAATACATTTTTTTTCATAATTTCAAGCTAACAGGGTGTGAAGGGCACTGATTGAATAAGAAAAGGGTTTTTCTGTTTGGACCCCTAGTCTTGGCATCGAGGGCATGCATTTTTCCTTCAAAAGTTACTAGAAGCCATCCATGTCTTTATGTTGCTGCATAGGTCCTAGTACAGTTATCTTCTTCCACTGTGTATTTCCACACCCTGCTTTCTGTTATTAGGGAGTTAAAGAAAAATGTGGGGCATTATTATTTGGTCTACCATCACACATTTGCATTTGAAATGGTCTATCCAGCCGTATACATAACTCGACTAATAAAGAATAAGTGGTTATCTTCTCAATGACACATTTCACACAATGCAGCAATATATTTGGACAATGAGAATGCTGTAGGTGGTGCATATATTGGACAGGATAAGCATATAGATTCCAGCTCCAACTATGAGGGGAGCACTGAGTGAGGAAGCTTGAAGGAAAAGGGACCGACTTGCACAAGTGTCAAGAATGGTAGGATGGAGATGTTGAGTTGGTTGAGAAGGAGAGTTTTTTAAGAGTTATTTGTTAGGAGAAGGATTCATTGTTTTGTTTTATATGGTCAGTCAAAATAAATATCCTTGAAAGTCTACAATTACTGATTAATGCTTCACATTGAGACATATTTTAGCATGTACATATAATACAGTTTCCCATTCTTATACTGATACTTTCCCTCAATAACAGTAATATGAAAGCCAAACACCTTTCCCTAAAATTGGACCAGCAGTCTTAATAAAAATAAAATGAAATAAACTTCATTACTTCTTTCTCTTTATGGCTCAAGGCTAGGCACACACTGAATCAAGCTCAAAAATGTTTTCCATGTTATGATATTTCTTGCAGAAAAACATGTTTAAGGAGATAGCATAATCTGTGGGTCATGCTGTTGGTCTACTTAGTCATCCAAGTTGATTATGCTAGTTGATTCATATTATTCACCGTGGAACAAAATTATATTTATGTTCTAATTGCCAGTTATGGAGAGATTTAAAGAGAGATACTATTAGGTGTATGATTAGGTGAAATCTAACTTTTCTATTCTCTTGATGGGACACTTTTTGTGCATTAACCATTTCTGCTGTAATTAAAGCTAAGCTTTCCAGTGTAACTTTATGGGTTTGGTGCCCATCACTAAAAAAAACTTATTCTTTGTATTATCTACTTTTTGTATTTCTGACGGTGTTTTGACAATCATTGTCATTTTCAAGCTACTATAGGTAGCGTTTGCAGACCTTACTTACCTCAACTCAAGAGGATGTGGAGGGGGAGGTATGTATTTCAGGGTGGGGGAGATAGAAAAAGCAGTGACAGAGGTAGAAGCATGGTGGTGCAATGGCATAACTGGAGGGGTGGGAAGGTTTATTTTCAAAAGTGAAGACTTGCAATTGAGCTGTAAGATTCAGGCAATCTTTTTTGGGAGAAATAGATGCAAGCATGTCATCACTGCAGCTAAACATCTCTTAAGGTTTATTTATAGATGGGTTGTGTTATAATTTAAAAAATTGATATGCTCACGTTTCCTTGAGAGTGGCAATTCCCATTTCAAGGCATAGTTGCAGAATGTTAACCCCATGCTTGGCAAAGTTTCCCAGTGTTTATAAATATTGAATTTTTCTGCTAATTATTCAAATTATTTGTATCATTTTTCTAAAAACCTTTTCAGTAATTTATTGTATGTAATTTTATTTCTATGCATCCTGATGTACTTGTACTAGTTTATTTAAATTATGCTATGATACATTGGAGTTGTTTTAATTGTTAAAGTCTTAGAAAATTCGCTTAATTGTTGTGATAGCTATAAACAGCTAACTAATAATTTTAATTTTGTACAAAATTTTTCTCAGGATGAAATCAATGATTTGAATGAATGAAACAATTTTGTATAATAATTATTGATATTCTTCTTTAAATGATGAGATACTCAAGGTACCTGTTTGAAATATTATTGACTCTTTGAATGTGAAATTATATCTTGTGTCCATGATGCCTGAATTTATCTTGTATCAGCTAATTTTTACTTATTGGCTTTCTCAATTTTGACAAATTTACTCTCTAATTTTGCCAAATTTAATGTGTTGTAATAATGCATGCTGTAATAAAACAGGTGAAAAACCGATGTACTTGCCATGGGCATAACTTCATTTGATTGGTCCCTTCCTTATTGCTTGAGGAAAGAGAGTTTCTCACTCACTGGTCTTGGGGCCACAGGTGACTTTCTTGGCTGAAACGGACCCAAGTGGGCTGGAAAAATATTTGCACTCTTGTTGTAGCATTTTATAAGTTGATCTCAAAGTAAAAAAAATGTGTCATTTCTAAGTGCTTCAGATGTAAGTGATAGGTGTTGAAAAAAGTTGAAGTTCATTTTTATGTACGGATTCACTAATGTGTCCTTTTCAGCCACTTTGAACAAATTATGCCACTATGGTAGGAACTTTATTAAAAAGCTGTTTTTGATATTATTGGTGAGTAGACAGCACAAGTGTTTTCTGAAAAACTTTGTGCCATACCACTATCAGTAATGCTCAGTGCCTGTTCTATTTGATTTGAATTCAATGATTTATAAAAAATTTTGACATGGTTGATGTGTAAATTGTCCAGGCTTGCCCATTTGACCATATCTGTAACAGTTTAATTTATCAGCTTCTACAAGTTATATGAAGGAGGCTGTGATAATATGGTTGACACAACTATGGATCACTAATGTGCCAAAATTCATGTGGGAGAGTTAGCAGTCTATGTAGAATATGAATCGGAGAGGATCTAATGTAGATATTTTTGGTACTCTGCAGATCTATTCCTTTGGTAGCCAAGATAAAATGATTTGAGATTTTTCCCAGAAAGAACAAGGAAATCTTGCTACCTTTGAGGTGAAAATGTTTTTAAATCTGGAGCTAATAGCATTGTGGCTGCCACTGCTCCACACCCCAAGGTGGGCTCAAGATTGCAGTTACCCCTCAGCATGAATGCTTTCTACTCATGCTTTGTGAAATGGTTTAGTCCTCTAAGAACTGTGACCTACAGAAGCATTTCTGTCTGGGAGGGAGGGCTGCAAATTCTTATTTGGCTGTGAGCCAAAGTGAAGGAACAATTCCTTGGGCAGTCTGGCCCTCTCTTTCTCTGATGTCACTCTGTAAATGCCAGGGCCGTAAATGTATTCATCTGATTGCCATTTGGCATTTCAGTTTTAAAAATTGTGTGATGAGCAAAGAAAGGAAACAAGAATCACATTCCTTGAATGTTCATCTTCACTAGAAGTACTACCATATGTAGTGCTTATGGAGGCATTTTTATCCTATTTTGGTAACTTTCTGGGAGAAGTAATTATATAGTACTTTGAATCATTGCAGAGTTTCAGAGTACATGGTCTTGAAGCCTTGCTCCTGGTTTTTATTTCATCATTTTTTCATACCGACCCGTTTAAAGTGAAGGAGTGGGTTCAGCAGGTGGCTTACACCGAGTCCCTGCTGTTCTCCTTGCCTTTGAAGGAAACCTTCTTGCATCAGAGTGGTCATGGGTCTACTCTGGGGCAAATGATATAAAAAGGAATGGGTAGACATGGCTAGTCCTTCACCTGCAGGAATCTTCAGTGTAAGGTTGACACTCTAGTGGTCCCTTGGCTCTGTTTTCAGTTGCAATGTGCTATTTTGGATGGAGAACTTTGTGTGCACATGGTTGAACGTGGTGGAGAAAGCTGAATGATTGGTTTAACAATGGAACCCTTCACTAATGCCTCCTTAATTGATACGTAATAATCTGAAACTGTCGCCAGATTATATGGCTGGCTTCTTTTGAAGGTTTTACTGTATTCACCTTGAAATAGTACAGTGGAATCTTCTTAAACCAATGACTAAAATGAGAAAAAAATAGTCTGCCTTGTGAACATTAATCTGTAGTGCTTATTGTTCCCCAGATCATATGTGACCAAGTATTTGTGCAGTGTGACTTATACATGTGTGTGGTATGAGTAACCTCATTTAAGTTTGGTACAAGTGCTGGTAGGCCTTTATTTTCTAATGAAAATTCCAACTCAGACATCAAACTTAAAGGTGAAATTCTTTTGATGGTCAAACCAAACTTGCGCTCTCGGGGCTCATGATAAGTGTCTCAGTAGTGGCAATATGTGATAAAAGTAGAGGTATTCTTTTTTTTGTCTTATTTCCTTGGAGCTAGCTATCTGTGTAGAAATTGAAGAAAAACTAAGGAAAATTTCCCAACTATTTCCAAAAATATCAACTATTGTGCCAAGTACTATGTGGCTGCTTAAAAAAACTCATAGGTATAAATGCCACAGTAGACATTAAAGAGCACTTAATGAATAAGCATGCAGTCCAGCCCAGTAAAGGATATATATTCTTCATATTCAGGTGTTTAAATGTTGTTTCAGTGACTGTGCTGGAGGGGTTAAGAGACAGAGGGTTAGAAACCTTTTAGATTTTCTCTATCTCTCTGTCTCTCGTATGGGTGAATCATCCTTAAAAGGTTGAAAATGCTATCTTCATCTCTCAGTCATTACTCTCTATTTGCGTACGTTAATTATTCTTGCTTAATAGGATGGAGTGTTCATATGAATCAGGAAATTCAAACTACACTTCATCAGAAGAAAGTAAAAGGAAAATCATAGAATCCTTATTTATGGAAATTATCTTTGGATCTGCATAATTGAGTTCTTGCCATTGAATTTAAGCTATGGTATTTGTGAAGAGAGAGGAAAATATTAAAGCATTTCTTTTGCTGTGAAACTTTGCTAATAGTGGGTCTGCAATTAAGCCTTGTTACCTTAATACTCATCGAAGAAATCATTAGTCTTTAGGAAATAAGAGGGGTGTGCCTCAAGATGGAAAGTAAGGAACTCCTATTGAGCAGTTGCATAGTGACTGTTTTCTTGTGAATATTTCTGCTGGAAAAAATCATGTGACGCTTATAGTAGTAATTTTTGATGCATTGAAATAGTTCAGTTATCAAGCTGAAGGTAAATTTTATTAGTTTACATAATTTTTACTCAGACTGACTTAATTACAATTATAAGTTATAGATTATTGTACCTAGAAATGTGGTTAGAAGTTTATTATTTTGCCCAAGAGATATATAGCAGTTAATGTATGTTTTGAGACCTGAGAAGTAAGCAAAAGTGAATTGAATGACACTGGGTTCCATATTTTCTTTTACATTCCAACTGGTTCCTATCATTTATACATCACCTCATGGCTGTGCAAGTGATGCAGCTGAGTTTTCACTTTGAAGTTCATTTAATGTGATCAGCCTTTCCTTCCTGAGAAACTCGATCCATTTTTTTTAGCATTATCAGTAACACTTCAATTTTTCTAGTCATTTTGGTAGAGAAATGACAAAAAGCATGGTAATGGCATGCTAGAGGGAATAGACTAGGTTGCAATACCCTACTGGTCACAGCTGTGATAAGCCCTTGGTATTTCCTGCATTTACTAATTGTGTGGTAATAACTTAGTTCATTTATCATCATTGGATTTATTCATATATTTGACCAGCTGTCTCTCAGGTGTTGTGGGCTAGATCTATCATAGTCTGATGACTTCACTGATGCAAGGAAACTGAACCTATAAGAAATGAGTGCTTTGAAAATACAACCACAGTTGAAGATTGCTTGTCCAGAACATGCTGTACCCTATGTGTTTGGGAATTCAAATATTCCCTGTGATGAGGTAACTTTCCTTTGAGTAGATGTCATGACTGAAAAAGCTTAGTAATTCATCGTGTTAGATGGTGTGATCTGTGAGGTAGAATGTAATGCAAAAAGCAAACCCAGCATTTTTCAATCATCTTTCAAGTTCTTTAGTTGGTGAATCATCACAAAAATGGGATAACCCAGATGAGGCTACCAGCTTAAGGGGAAAATATCACCTAGTAATATTATCTGTTAAATAAATCAGTGTTTAGTGTAATTGGTGTGTTTCTCAGTCGGCTAGGCACACGACAATGGAAAATTCATTCTAAAATCAGCGTACCTTTTTTGGACTAAGGGTGTCGCTAGATTTTCACGTATCCAACTTTGCATTGCCTTTTGATGCACCCCATCTCTCTGCTTTCTCCTCAGACTGCATTGTGGCAGAGAGCTAAAGGTGCTCTCTCCTCCATTCCTGTGTTTCTTGGATTCTGCAGTGAATGCTTGTCAAGCTGTCGAAATGTTTAGAATTTTGCAATCCCATATTCTTCCTATAAATAGTAAACATCACAAATTATATTGAATTCCCACCCCCCAATCTATCCCCATTGAAGGATCGTAGAGGTGAAGAAATGACGTGGTGTTTAAAGGCAAATGTCTTTGACAGCAATATGCCATCGCCAGCTATTCTAGGAGCAATTAAGAAATGAGGCATTTCTCTCAATGTGGTAAGTGCAATTTCATTGGCTGGAAAGCAGTGAGGTTGACACGGAGCCACATAGTAATCGATGAAAAACAGTGGACCGTGAAGAATATCAGAGATGCATTGGTATTATTAGATGAATTTATTGAAAATTTTTGGGAATATTATTAAATGTTTTTTTAAACGATTTGTATTTTTTTACCCCTATGTGTATGTTATGTGGTTCTATGTTATGTAAATGCAATCCTATGGGACAACAAATAGTGCTCTAGATTTTGCATCTATTATTTTAGCTTACAAATAGTGTGACCATGTAGGAGGTAGGTAATGTCATGTAATATCTTGTTTCAGTGGCCCATTAACTGATATGGAAAGATACTTAATCAGTACTAACAAATGTTTTCATCTTGGATTCCTAATGGTAATATTGCTGAAAAGAGGCTAGTTAATTATGCCATATTTTACCCTTGCAAAGTGTTAACAATATAGCTATGTATGTATACATTATTGATTCCTTTTGTAAAACTGTAGGAAAAGTTGAAACTGAGGTACTGTTCCTATTCCATCTAATACAGCAATGAGGTCCTTTGTTCTTTCTGAGAGAGTAATTGGATACCAATAAACATAAAGATGATCAGATCAAGGATTGTTGTAACAAAAACAAGAGAAATAGTGAACTACCAAATGCATGAGTATGATAAATTGCTTCCATTTCAACATACCTTTCATCTACTAGACTACTGACTTCATAAACAATCGCTGTCCAAATTTTGTCTTAAAATTAGTGTGCTCACGGATGGTGTCTTCTGTGAAGCCTGTTTCTGGTTTGCTGTGTAAGATATCCTCGATGGGTCAGAGTGAATAGAATCCTAGTGTCCTATAATTCCTAACGAATTCCATTAGGATGTGAGTGCTAAAAATTTCTGTGGTCCAGTAAAAAGTATCGAGCTTAATTTCTGGTCTGTTCCTTATGGACAATTTTCACAACTGAATTCCCTATCAGGCAAGCATGGTCATGAAGTAATAGTATGTACTTCTCTAAGCATAATGAGTGTTGGAGTATTCAGTGAACAAAGGGAATAACCAACCACTGGCCAAGTTTTGATTTCACCCAAGTAAGCATCACTCATATGTTAAGGAAATACAGTAGAAGGCTATTATTACGAGCGGCGGCAGCTTATAGCTAGAAGGCCATTATAGCGAGTGATTATTTTGCCTTTGTTGGTCACAATGTTTAATGTATAAGGAGTTTGTTGGCTATTACGAGTGGCCATTTCTGATGGACCGCCATAACGAGTCTGTTTCGTAGTGATTGTCGTCTGGGGTGAATAATCTGTGGGGGTCATTTGTTGCGCGTGAGACTCGGATGGGTATACAAAGTATCAGTAATTTGTGATAACCTATTCACTCGGAATGGAAAAACAGAATTGAATGGAAGAATTCCAAAGTTTTTTTGTATGGGCTCGCATGTTAAATTGTGGTGACTCCCGGGTCTTCGAGGGGAGTGAGTAGGAGAGCGGGGAGTAGAAGGAGGGAGAATAGTAAAGAAAAGGGGTTTGGCTGCATGCCATTCCAGTGGAAAATGCGGGAGTAGTAGGATGGAGAATTGTAAAGAAATAAGGATATGCTGCATGCCATTCCAGTGGTAAATGTGACCAGAAGTGCTTTGCGACAGTCATTTAGGATAGCTTGATCCTGATCTACTTCCTGAAGTTTGCTGCTTTTTATTACGAACGTTACAATGGAAAAGAAAGGAAAGTCATTGGATTTGGCTAAGAAATTCAAAATCATTCAGGAATGTGACAAAAAAAGTCAATAAAATGGAAATCGGCTGATAACATTGTTTAACTTCGTCCACCCTGTTTATAATTCTGGAAAACAGAGGCAAAATTACTGCTGCCTGTAAACTTGGAACTGCCACGGGGAGTAATAAGAAACTGCGACCAGCAGAAAATGTTCCTCAAAGAATCAGTATTATTTGAATGGCTTGCTCTGCAAAATATAATGGAGATCCCATCAGCAGCACAATTCTAAAAGCAGAGGCTGAAGAATTTGCATAACGGACGAGCATAGAGATTTTATCACTACTAATGATAACTGTTAATCGATTTAAAAGAAGAAGAGGAATTTCTCTTCACTGCATTAATGGCGAAAGTACTCATGTGAGTGCTCAAGCTGTGAAGAATTGGATGCCCATTCTGAATTCAATACTGGCATCATATGAGCTAAAGGGAGAAATTTGGTTAAGCACTGGCGTAAAATTCCCTCATTTTAAAAATATTATTTTGGAACATTTATACTAATTTTTTCCACCTATTTAGGATGTGTACAATGCAGACGAGACAGCTCTATTTCATAATTTTTCTTCCGGAAAACATTGGCCGTTAAGGGCGACTAGTACAACAAAATGAAGCCATTTGTCAGTAAGTCAGCGCATCCTCGATCATTTTGCAGTCAGCGAACTATTCCCAGCAACTGCGAGTCTAATACCAAAGCATGGATGACATCGCAGATTTTCAGCAGTGGCTTCGGATGTTAGATGTAAGAATGCAGAGGAATAAATAGGAAAGTCATGCTGTATGTTGATCGCTGTCTGGCGCATACCATCGTTATCGGCACTCTCCCACAATACCAGAGACATAGTCACATCTGATTCAGTCGACCTCTTCCTCTTCATGGCATAGCTCGCTCTTAACCCCAAGCCTGTCAAAACCTGATACTTATTCTTGGGTTCCCTCTGAGTGACTGATGGTGCTAAATCATTCCCTGATAAGCAGAGGCTGGCATTTTCTTCCCTCTCTTGGCTCGTATTTCACTTTGGGTTATTCCTTGACACCACCCAGGATCCTCCGAGGACTGTGACTCCGAGGTTGGCAAAGATTTAAAATGGCATCCTGGACGGGACAATTCTGATAATGATGTTGGTAATTCGAAACCTGTGAGTCATAATTAAAAAAGTGCGGAAAGTTCCTTATAATTAGTGATTCATTCTTCAACTACGTCACGAATGTACTAAGTTGCTTTGCCTACCTTAAAATTAAATGGAAAGACAAATCTATCACCTCCTTATCCCTCTCGCACAAATGATTGCCGGAAACAATTAATTTGTCATACTTGTGCATTCATCAAAGTGGTCCTACTTTGGGTCCAACAATTTGGCAAGGGAAGACACCCCTCTCACTGAAGACAGGAATGTTCCCACTGCTTATTCAATAATGCGGTGAACTTCATCCATGTGAGACTCTTTCTGATGCTAGAGATGGGTGTAATCCGATAATATTATTCCCCCTTCTAGCTTATTTTCGATCCAGGTGGCCTCGACTGGAGAGGGAAGGGTGTGAGCCTCTGCACCAGGGGGAGAAGAAATTTGAGCCAGAGCATTATGATACCCATTGAAATAAGTATTTAGAATGATTTCGAAAACAAATGACTCATTCCTCATTATTTAATAGAGTAACCCTGAACAGGCCTCGTTTCCTATGTTTGCCGTATCATATTTTGTTTGATTTGATCATCACATAAGCATGTATTTAAATTGTGAAAACATTTCTGTGTCAACCATCTGGAAATAATTTATTACTTTTCGTGCAGGGTTAGAAGAGAAGGTGGTCCAGACTGCTGTTATTATAATGCAGTGTTTTTTCATATCATTTCTTAAAGGATTTATGTTTCACTAAGTTTTCTGATTCACATCATTTTCTGCAGGTTCTCGATGTTGTGGTGGAAGTTTTTAACACTGGCGGTTCATCTCAACTGGCCATTCCAGCTCCTCCTTCTTCGTTCACCTTTTCATCCAATCCTCTTCCCGTGTCACCTCCAAAAACTCCAGAGCCATCTTGCAATGAGTCAGGCCAAGCTAATGAAGGGCAAATACCATTAGCGACTGAAAAACTTCGTCAGCATAGGCATAGCTTACATTTACGAAGGAAGAGAGCTGAAGCATACAGTTTGTGGTGTGACATGCTGTACAGATTATCTCTGGCAAACCATGTAAGTATTAATGTTTTGTTGTAGATTTTTATTGGTAAATATAAAGCACATACTTATGTAACATGATGTAATGCATCACGATAGATAACCAGATGCCTTTGCATGGCTAACCAAAAGTATCATCTGTGTAGTCTTCTCCATCTCCAAGTCATGTGTGTAATATTTCATTTTACTTTTATTGTAATGCATCCGGTATTGAAATTAGAATATTCCCTGTAATCCCCTCTGGAATAATGATTGAATAACTTGTGGCCTTCCCTAAACCTAAGGAGGTCCAATAAAAACAGTCTGAAATCCTTCCCCAGTGCCTCAGAATTTGGTATTTCTATAAAATTCGAAGATTCCTGTGAAATTGAGTGGAGTTTTTGCATAAGGCAGAAATAAAAAGTGAGCAATGTTCCACATAGATAACATTTACTTTAACGGGGGTTTCAATGTTTATACATCATCATCAGGCAGGGCTGGATTTAGACTTGATAAGGCCCCAAGCTATTTGAGATATGGGGCCCTTTATAAGTCCAGATATTCTATGTCAGTGCCAAGTATGATTTTCAGATACCTAGAGGGTTAAACAACTACAATTAAGAAGTATATAGATAGTGAGATAATAAATCTTTAACTGAAAATAATTTTTATTCATAACAAACTTAAAAATGCGATCTCTAGTAAAAAGAAACAAAAGTTCTTTTAAAAGGCACAATTTACAAAGGCTTATTATCTAATCTCTGCAATATCTAATCTCTGCAATATCTAATCTCTGCAATATCTATTCTTTGCAATATCTAATCTCTCTAAAATCTGCCAGGTTAGAGCATCTGCGTGTTAAATTCGTGGTAGGCTATTTGCATTTGGTTAGAAGTTCAAAGCACTGTTTCCAGAGGCACTGTAGTCGGTGAGAGACACAAAAAGTTCAAATTTGAGCCGGCAGGTAGCGCCAATGGAAATTTGAATTTCCCCACCACCCTCGGTCCTTGCTTTCCTTTTACTCAATCCAATTTCAATTTATCCAAAATCTCCTCATAAAAACATTGCATTGCTCAAAGTGAAAAGTGTGATTTTTGGGATCAACGACAAAGTTCCATAGGGTTAATAATAAGGCAAAATTTGGCACTCTTACATTTTTATTAACATCAAATGAAAAACTTAATGCTTGACAAGGATATTAATCACCAAAGGCAGTCACTATGTCGTAAGATGATATTTTTGGCAAATTCTGTGAGCTGTACGATGAACCAGGTACAGAGTGAGTGGTTGGGACTCCGATCGCCATGAGTCTTCCTCGCAGTGAGCCACCGCTGTCCCTACGGCATGTCCCGGCGGCCGGCTGGCACAGGACTGTATTGGCATGGACAAAAATGGCACACGTTCGGTATATTGCCCTCAGTAATTCCTGGAAATGCACTGGCTGGATCTGCCTAGGAAGGAAAGAAATGACAAAATGGCCAATCAGAATATTTGGAATACAATGCAGGATATCTCTTTAAATGCGCATTTTACTATGCAATGTCAGTAAATAAATTACATAAAAATAAATTGTTTAAAGAAAAGCAATGGAAATGTTCGTCAGTAACTGTAGTTCACTTGTACATTAGTTTTGTGTTCTCACTCCAAACTTTTACTTGCGCTAATTATTACAACTCGAAACAAAAAGATCAAGCATCAAAATTTGTTTAAAAATATTATCGGTAACATGCATAAAATGGATATTCCTCTACAGCATATATGACACCAACAACCGTCACAAATAAAAAAGAATGAGTCACTCGATAAATAGATTTAATTAAATATTGTGCTAGTGAAAAATTCGATATCTTACCTTTCTTCATCCAAAAAATGAGTACTCGATGGATTATCCTTTCTGCACTGTCTGAAGTGGGCCCCACCAATTCCTTTTTTCCGTGACATCCTTGCATGGCCATACACACGAATCACTCTTCCCATCTTTTCAGGAGTACTTGACAGAATTTTGGGAGACTGCCCTGACCCACCCCTGCTGTGTCTTCATCTAGGAGGCAAACGGAAAACTATGTCATTAACTTTCGACACTAGTAGCGCCTCTGGGAACAGTGTGTTGAACTTCTTCCTCGCTAGATTTAAAATAGGCTACCATGTATTGTCGTTACAGTTTCCCTCCCCTGAAATCTGCTGTCTTTCCCTCATTTCCCCATTGCTGTGTGGGTTACTCCATTCGCCCTCTCACAAAAACAGCTGTGAGACCCATGGTCTCAGAGTACCTTGCATTACTAGGGAGGTCCATCTAGCTGGGAGTCAAGGCCAAGGGATGCCCGTGAAGAATAAACATTGAATGAATCATCAGCTTAATGCCGAATAGTCACATCTTCTCTTCCTACTCCCTTACCTCAACAAGCTGCGTGGGCAGAGGGGGAGGACATGTCACTGGGTCTCAGAGTGGGGGCTTTTATCATGGATCAAGATATGCCAGCAAAACAATTTTATGGCTGTGTTAGACACATTGGCATTCACAGATTCCTTGAGATTGGTGTGGGGGGACTTCTTAAAGGTCTCAAGAGCTGGTGTGAGAGGGGGGGACACGGAGGGGCCTGATTTTCTGGAGAGCTGGCACAGGGGGCTTTGGTGTGAGGGGAATGGCTCGTTCCCACCCGTAGAGCGGAGAAGGGGAAAGGGGAGGAGGGTAAACCATTTTCCGATATAAATATATATTGGTGCTTGAGCATTTTTTCCCATTGATTACACATGCGTCCAGTTCTAGTCATCCTTTAGAATTAATGTGCGTCGAACTAAGTGGTCGTATGAACTAAGCGAACTCTTATTTTCTCTGGTTTTCTTGGCTGTTGGCAATGCAAGAAGGGAAGGGTAATGCTTACAAAGAGGCTTGCTCGATGACTACATCAAAACGCTCAATGAGAACGGTAAATTAAACCTCAGTCTTTGGATGATAACTATAGCCAGCTGGAATAATTATGCCATAGAGCAAGGTTGAGTGTAATCAATCTGAAATACATAGTGAGAAAGAAAGCTTCTATGGGTGATATGCACAACTGAATTTTACCGCTTGAATGCCATGGCATCATCTCCGAATCCTGTCAATGTTTTTTGAGCCCATGCATGCAGCAAACAATTTCTGTAATAGGATTATTCATCATGGATTTATGTTTTGGAAAATGGATACGAAAAAATGCCAGGGATCACGAGAGTAAAAGGCTGATAGTGACCATTTGTCTTTCGTGGGGGAGTATGCTGTACTCGACTAATTTACGTTTTTTTTCACTCGTTGTCGGTAACTCTGGACTTGTGGTATCAAAGCTGAATGCATTTTGGTGTGATTGGAGTCTTATTTTATGAACTACTATGCCTTTGATTTAAAGTCGTCCTTACTATTGCAGCATTGAAAATATATTATCGTTCATTTAAGTCACATTCTGTGCATAATGTATTCGGCAATGATGATCAACGTCTTAACTCTGACAAGAAGCACCTAATGAATGCTGCTGTGACACATCATAATTTGTAAAAATGAGTTACTCTTTCATGTCAGGACCAAGCCCCAAGGTTCATAATTTCAAAAGTTCATTATTTCTTAATAACGGGTAATGTTACATGATTATTAATACCCTCTTAGTTGGGACCTAAGATTTTGCTTCTTAAAATCAAAATTTCATAATTTTGCGTTTTGTAAATTTGAGTTTATACTGTATGTCATTTCTTAACATTTCAGAGGTCTCTTCATCAATTAAAGCTACGATATTGTGATATAATTGGTCCATTTCCAGATAAGAATGAGCAAAATCCAGCCTTGCCATTTAACTTTAGTTCATCGGTACCTTTCCTATTGGCTTACAATGTCTCATGCCATCTTCATGGAGGCAGTTTCTCATTGCATGGGTGCTACAATTAAAGTCATCACAGCTGCCATGCCAACAGTACAATGATTGTAGGATAATTAAGAATGTTGATACAGTAAAACCTCTTTATATCGTAATGGAAGGGACCAAAATTTTGGCATTTTGATGTATGGAGGTTCACTATGAAGAGGTTTCAGTAACGCGATCCAATTTCTTACCAATTTGGAAATGATAGGCACTGCTGTCTTTAAATAATTGTATTTATGTGTTAAAACATACATACATGCATTCATTTACATGAATTTATATTGTTATGGTTTATATGAAAAGATGAAGGAAAGGAAAACTATTCTCAAGTGCTCTTTGCAGAAAAAAATTAGTAATTTGGGTTTGTTGATTTTTTTCCAACTCTTTTCAAACTATGTTTCTATCTGATGAAATAAAAGCATGTTTTCACTCTTGCACTCCTCCATGCTTAACAAAAACCTTTCTATTACATTCAATGCTTCTTGAACCTCCTTTTTGGTGGGAGCTGAAAATAATTCCTCATCATCAACTTCTTCCTCCATATCACCCTGTATTGGTAACTCATGTCCTTCCTCTACTTCTCCCAAAACCTCCCCCTCATTTGTTGCACATGTAAATAAAGTATTATCAACATCCACATAGTCTTCAAACGATGACTGAGTGTCCATTTTGTCCTTAATATCATGCCATTCTCTTGGTTCTTCCTCAGACACTTCACTTTCATCCTCACTGTTACCCCCATAAACCCTGCCTTGATAAAGCATTTCTCAATTGCTCTTGGTGCTAATTCATTCCATGAAAGGCATAGCCTGTGCATGGCCTGAAGCATGTTCCACGAGCACTTCTTAAATTCATTCTTATTATCTACTGTCCTCAACGTGTACATCACTTGTTGCTTCCAATAATGTCTTTTGACTATGGAAATAATACCTTGATCAAGGGGCTGTAGTTTACATGTTGTATTTGCTGGAAAATACACTACTTTTATATTTCTTAGCACTATTCCATAGGTTTTGTGGGCTGTACATTGGTCTACTAGGAGGACAATTTTTCGATTGCTCTTACCCATCTTGGAATCCATCATATTTAACCACTCTCGGAATATGGATGCAGTTATCCGTGAGTTTACAGAATTCCCATGTAAGCAAGGAAGTTTTTTAATATTTTTGAAGCACCTTGGTTTTTTATATTTGCAAATAACAAGCGGCTCCAATTTCTCAGAGCCATCAGAATTGGCACAAAATAGAACTGGGAACCTATCTTTGCTTTTCTTACCACCATGGCAGGGTTCACCTCATTCTCCAAGGGTTCTATCTGGGAGCAGGTTATAGAAAAAACCAGCCTCATTGGCATTAAAAATGTCATGTTGTTTGTATCCTATTAAAATTGTGTGTACAGTTTGTTTCCATCCTTCTACCAGAACTGCACTAACACCAGCTTCTTCTTCACACATCTTCAAAGTTGTGAGATTCCACCGGGTTTTAAATTTTTGCAGCCAACCATTGGAAGCTTGAAAATTGTCAATTCCCATTTGCAATGCAATTTCCCTTCCTTTCTGCTGCAAAATTGGTCCAGAAATGGGGATGTTCCTGGCTCTTATCTTCCATCAACCAATCGAAAATCCCCTTGTCTAGCTGCTCATATTTTACTGCCTGATATTTTTTATTTGTATTGCCTCGATGTGCAGCTTCTTCTGTTTTTTCACGGTTCTTTAAAATAGATGTCAGGGAAGATGGTGGTAACCTAAAGGTTAGCACTACGCCTTACTTCTGCTTCCCCCTCGTCAATGGCTTGGAAAATCCCTAATTTTGCCTCAGTTATAAGCAGCAGCCTTGTTTTATTAGTCGAATCCATCTTCAACCTGTAATTAATCATGTAATATTCGCTTGTTTTCATGTTTTCCATTATTTTTTTAATATTACTTGAAAAAACTGATTAAATTTACGAGTAAGCTTCGCAGTAGTTAATTAAAACATTATAATGTATCATTTTTATTGCACTAAAATGAAGCGCATAAAAGGTTATTAAAAATTAAAAAGTACTCACGTGATTACTACGGTATTTATGCATTAAAGAAATTGAACGTGTTCGTAGATAGTGTTGCCAAAATTCTTTTCTCCAAACTATAGTGCACGTAGATTGAGCTCCGGAGAACAACTCTGCGAAAGAAACATTGCTGGGTCTGCGAAGCGACGCGGTTTACTGGGGAGAATGGTGGGCTTGCGGTGTTACAATAGGAATATTTCATTATCGGACCGCGTATCAGCTACCACATTTTCTCAACTACCTAACACTGTTGCATATGGGCTGACGGATAGAATTGCCACAAAAAGACGTCCTGATGTTGGAGTCAGAGTCCGCGGCACAAATGCTCAGGCTCAACAGACAAATGTCGCGAAGCGCAAGCAGCAGTGGAAGCATAGAAGAGCGGCGAGGAAGAAACAAGGATATGGGAAGAGCCTGATTCACAAGGGGATTTGGAAATAAAATGAATTCATATATGGCTTAATTCTTTGTAAATTAGCAATAAGATCCTGTTTTTTCCAATCTTTGGATACGGAAGTGATTATGCAGTCGAATGATTAATCTACGTGGATGAGAATGAAGTCATGCAGAAGATATCAGTTGGTAAGGCATAAAGACCGTTTTGCTGGGAATATTTAATTGTTTAACCTTTACCGTGAATGCTATTAGGAAGATTTTTTTGTGTATAACAGCAAGTAAGAACGACTGTGCCATTGTCTGAATGACTTAACGGAAAATGCTATGTAGTCGACCTCCATTCGTACTAAATTTTGATACCTTCGTATACACTGTTCTTGCAACGAATTAAATGGACCATAAGCGATGGTTATTACATTAGTAAGGAATGGTAGCATTCCCAGTGTATGGAAAAGAGGCTTGAGTGTAAAGCGTACGCTTATTGCTGAGTATTTCATTCCGTGGTAGTTGTTGAGTCTTGGGTGTATTGTCTCGGTACGATATGTGGAGGTAGAGTCGGACTCTTGGGGGTATTGTCTCGGTATGATGTGATTAGGTTTTTCGAAACATAGAGGTACGATAAGTAGAGGTTTCCCTATCAATTTACATGTACTTTTGACGGGACCTCATGTCTTGTACGAAGTACGGAGGTTTACGATATGAGGAGGTTCACTATAGGGAGGTTTTACTGTACTATCATATTTGGGCATGCATCTTGGTCTAAGTTTCTTTGTTATGATACGATCACATTATCTCCCTCTTCCCTTGAGCAATTTAGTCAGCAGTGCTGTGTTTATTTTCAAAACCAATGTCAACAAATTTGAAGTGACAGTTGAGCCTTCTTCAACTTTCCCAAGTGTTCCTTTCTAGCCTGGTGTCGAAGGCATTTTGTGGATATCTGTGTAAGTCCTCACACAGAAAATAAAGTGTTGTAAAAGCAAATGCATTCAACTCTGCTACCCATTTGACCAATCGGTCAACTGCTGTCTCTTGGCGACAAGCTGCCTGTGGTCTAACCTACAATTTTGCTTAAAAATATCTGTTATTACTTGATTTTGTCTAAGGCATACGGTGGAGTGCAGTGGAACGTTTTTAATGCATACAAAGATATATAATGTGCCCAGTTTGTGGTGGCCAGCGTGAAAGCCCTTTGTGACAGGCAAGTTGGCTGTACTCTATCACCAACTTTGAGGTTGAGACCATCACCTTATTGTATTTGAATTTCCCTCGTTGCAGCCAAGACTTAAGAATAATATTTTATCAGAAAGGATAGATAGTGGCATCACTCCGTTTGTTGGGAAACTTATATCTCCCTTTGTAATATGCAACTTGGGAGGAAAAGTTTGGTCTCAGTTTGGCTTTTGAAATGAGTTACTGTTGAAGGCAAGTTGAAATGACTTCAAATAGCAAGCTAAAAGAAACTAGATGCAGCTTTGAACCAAACCTCTGCATGATTGTGTGAAATAATTTGTATAGAATGCATTTAAACTTATCATTTGGATACAATGGGTAAAAGTGGAGTATTTTCTAAATGGTTTTTCTTGATGCTTTTACAGTTCCGTGATCGTGTCTTCTGGTTGCCTCACAACATGGACTTTCGAGGCCGTGTGTACCCCTGTCCTCCTCATCTCAACCACTTGGGGTCTGATGTTGCACGTTCTTTGCTGTGCTTTGCAAAAGGGCAGCCCTTAGGACCCAAGGGCCTGGATTGGTTAAAGCTACATCTGGTGAATCTAACTGGTTTAATGAAACACAACTCCATAAAAGAAAGGATGGCCTTTGCAGAGGAAATGATGCCTAAAATAATTGATTCTGCGGAAAAACCTTTGACGGTATGTGTAATTTACATTTTCAAGTGAATATTTTTAAGTGGCTATGCTATTGAAAGTCCTTGGGCCCACTACTTAAAAGCAAGTTACTGTGTAAATCACAAATTCTCTCATTGGAGTTAAATTCAAATCGGGACCACCTTAAGCACAATCTAAGAACTGTCAATTTCTGATAGTTGTTATGACTTACTTTCTGTTATGAGAAGGCTGTGTGTGGTTATTCCATGAAGAAATGTGAATTGGCATTTAGGTTTGTGAATCTGGCCATCAGTTCCTTAGATTAATGTGGTGTACCATCAAGGTCCTTAAGTGTGATCAAGATTTTGTTTTGCATTTCGGACGATTCTGTTGGCCTGTATGTCTCTGGAATCCCGATAGGCTGCTGAGCCTGTCATCAGGTTTTCCAAGGACTGGACCAACAGAACTTGACATACAACCATGCCCTGCGTGGTGAAAAACCCACCCAGGCGGGACTCGAACCCGTGACCCTCGGATTAGTAGGTGTGGACTTTACCCCGTTGCCACCAGGGCCAGTGTATGTATAATGTGGTATACCAACCAATTCCTTAACACATTCGCTGTGGCGTGGCCCACCGGTGGGTCACGCAAATCCAACAAGAGATGCTGGCATAAAATTCATTGAATTATCCTAACTTGCGTGGAGTATTGTGAGAGTAGGAATCAAGAACTGTGACCCACCAGTGGGCAGTGCTGTGCTGTGAGGGCTAGGGATTTGATCAGTCCCGCAGTGAATGTGTTAAATGTGACCTCAATGAGTGTATCTATTCATGGCTTGGAGATTATGTGGCATTGCAACCGTGGGGGTTAGGTTTTTGTAAAACCCCGCGGTTGGCAAACCATAAGGTTTATGGGGAACCAGGGGTTAGGTTTCATGAGAAGCCATAGAGAGTGTAAAATTTAGCGTAACTTTATTTTCACTATAATAATGCACGTATACATTTACGTAGACATGTTTCCCCCGACTTTTTGATGCGATCTCTCGCACGGTGTCCCGATAGCTCCGGTAACTGGTTCGAAAAAGATGAGGAGAGCGAATATAGCCCTCTGTACTAGAGATTTTGTACTAAATGGAGTCGCTCCATCGCTGTCCTGTAATGTAAATTATATCGTGCGAAAGATCTAAGTAATTTCCCAACATAAAGACATCTACGTTGTATATTATAACCTAATAATATTTTTTTAATGGTGGGAATCCCTTAATAAAGAATTAATGAATGAAAATATCATTTTACTAACTTGGATTTGCTTTAATTATTAATGATCTGCATCTGTTAAGTTAGTAACAGCAGTAACAGTGTCGGAATCACTGGGGTAGCCAAAGGTTTCCGTTGACGAAAGTCCTTCTGTAATTTTCATTTCATCGCTTCCTGTTTTGCTGAAGAATGACATGATGGTGCTCATTTTTTTCCTTAGATTACTTCGTAGTTCTTTATAAGGATGCAGCATTTCATCTAAACCTCTCTTAAAAAGCAAACCACAATCCATTTGGGGATCAATGTCAGAGACAAAATTTGATAATTCCGTGGCTATATCAAGCATTTTGTTGGCATTTTTTCTGTTGGAAGCTTTTATTCCTCCTCTTCTTCAGCCTCTTACTCTTCCTTGTCTGCAGCGAGAAGTTTATCCAGTTCCTCCTCAATTAACTCTGCATGTGAGCCTAAAAGTTCTTTAACATCTGTCGGCTACATATCTTCTAACTGTTCCCCTTTTAGTTTCCGTGCAAGAGAAACAATGTGATTAACTTTGCCATCAATTTGGGGAAATTCTTGAAAACCATTGACAGCCTTTGGCCAGCATGCATTCAGTGTTGATGGCCTCAGCTTTTCAAGTGATTCATTAATTACATTTGTGCACTCGGCATTGCTGAACTTTTTCCAGTGACCCATTACTGAGAGAGAAAATTTTTTCTCCATCATTCCTATTAAGAAATAGAAGTTTCGCCGAATATAATAACTTTTGAAGGTAGAAATGATACCCTGATCTTGAGGCTGGAGGAAGGATGTCGTGTTTGGTGGGAGGAATAAAACTTCTACGTTTGGAAGAGCAGATTTGAGTTCCCGAGAATGATCTGGAGCATTGTCCAAATCAAGAAACTCTTTGAAAGTCAATTTTTTTGAGGCTAAGGACTTCTTGACCTTGGCAACAAAACAGTTCTGAAACCAGTTCATAAAATATTGCGACCTACCCACACCTTTTGGTTGTACCGCCAAAACACATGCAGGTGATTTTTAATTTTCCCCGACAGCTCGTGGGTTCTGTGAGCAGTGGTAGCAGCGATCAGGGTATAATTTCTACCATCTGACAGAGCTTGGGTTCTGTAAATCAGCATAGGTTTCTCATGAAAATCGCCAGCTGCATTAGAACATAAAAGAAGGGTAATGCGGTCTTTGCTGACCTTGAATCCTGGAGCAGTATTTTAGGACTTGGAGATAAAAGTCCGCGAAGGCATTCTCTTCCAAAAAAGTCCTGTTTCATCGGCACTGAAGACTTGCTCCCTTGAGTAATCAATGAGCTTCCTAAAATTATCAGGATACTAATTTGCAGCAATGTGGTCCGCCGAGGCAACTTCACCAAAAATATTCACATTATGGTGATAATATTCCTTCTTAAAATTCTCGAACCAACCTTCACTTGAAGTAAATTCTCTGTTACTACTGCGTTCACAAGATGACACAAAATATTTATGTAATTGCATATCTTTTTCACGGATTATTGGTGTGCTTAATGGCACTCTGTTTTGTGTCTGAGATTCGATCTAAATATTCAATGCATTTTTGTTTATTCCACATAAAAATCTCTCGGCATGTGGGACACTTTTACACTGGCTCTAGTTCCACTTTCACCACCAATTCGGATTGACGACTCTTCTTCTTCTTGATGCCGTACACTATTCAATGTGTTGGCTGCTCAAGCATCGCTCTCTTGCCTGTTGAAACAGGTCCCCATTATCTCTAATCGTTGTCCACTCTTTGATGTTTTGTGTCCATGAACTTTTTCTCCTCCCTCTTGGCTGCTTCCATTCAACTCTCCCTTCCAAGATCAAACTGAGGATTTTGTACTTTTTCCCTCTCAGGATGTGCCCAAGGTATGACATTTTCCTCTCCTCAATTAACTTCCTCAGTGAACGATCAAGGCCTGCTCTTCGCACTCACTCTTTACGACTTTGATGACTCACATCTTTTAATTGTTCTAATAGTGGATTACCTGTCTCACCCCTTTTACGAAACTGCTTTTCTCCTCACTTGATTTACACTTCAACTCCATCACATCTATGGAAAACGAAAAGGCGTCGCTTAGAAAACAACTAGGACTTCAGTACGCACACTCAAGTTTCAACCAAGTTAGCTTGAGCCTGAGTTTCAACCTTAGAGTTAGGTTTTGCCCTCTGGAGATACAAATGTAAATAGTGCAGTTGGGATAATAGGTCTTTAGGTGAGGCAAATTTGACAAAGTCAGATTTGGATTAGCAGTCGATGCGAATCTGAACTTGTACATTACTTCATTTGTTTATCATGTATTTTGATGAAATACGCTTTCAAGTATCAATTATTACATTAAAAGATATTGTACAATGAACTCTAAATTAAAAAACAATTCCTTTCACATACTTTACTATTAATACAATGTGATACAAGGTATATAAACATTAATAATGTAGTGGCACATTACCATATGGCAACGTTTGGTGCAAGGGACGTGTTCAATGGGGTCCGGTTTTGAAATCATGAAAAGAAATTCCATCATGTATAATCCTGGATACCATTGCTTAAGCCCCAGGAATAACTGTATTTAAGTGATAGGGTACATGGGTAAATTCTCGCTTGATGTAAAAAACTATTAAAAGCGTGTTATATTTCCGCAGCTTGGAAAAATCATGGCTTAAAATTGGTGAGATTTTTGTAAAAGACTGATTTTTGAAGGAAAATAGTTTTAAATAGCCGCAGAAGACAATAATGCAAAATTAAATTACATTCCACGATCGGCAAAGTTAGGTAAAAATTTGGATACCATGTAAATTTGTTGTGTGTTGCGGGCAGCCATGTTGGGCAACTCGTAGACTGCGGTTAACAAGGGAAACCCCCGCGGTTGAGAAGGCTGGTCCTCAAAAAACAAACCGTGGATACTCAAGGGCCACGGTTGACGAGGGATACCTGTACTGCTCTTTAGGGACGAAGGAATCACAATGATTGCCTTTGATTCTAAACAGTAAAAATGTTTTTACAGAAGTAACGAAATACAGTAGCAACTCAATAATATGAAGTTAGAGTTTCTGCTACATTTCCAAATTCTTGTTCATAGCTCTCTATTCTCCTTAGATTATTTCCTCACGCATGTTCGAATTGACCTAGTAGCATTCTGGGCTATCGCGCCTGCAAACTTTGTTGTCCAATTTAATTGACTTCCCCAGAATGAACTGTTGATACGTTTGTTTTTCAATTCACTATATCATTGACTGATCAAAATCTAAGCATTGTTCCTCTTTGAAAAACTTCAATTCTCTCATCCAGTCTGTTGAGTCAGATAACTGCTCAGGGGTACATGTTTTTGCTATGCATTTGATTGTGAGCATGTGCTAACTGTTCATACTCAAATCAAATTGCCTGTGGCTGCAGATTTTATGCTATGTTATCAGGCATTTTGTTTTGCCTATGCCAAGTACACATTGTATTAAATAGCTGAAAAGTTCATCTCATTGACCCTGATGAGATGGAACTTTGTTAACCCTTTGAATGTGGCATGACCTGATAGCAATTCATGGTTGTCTTTATACTGGTGCTGATGACGTGATATCATGTCAAGGGTACTGCGAGTGTTCCAGCTTTCACTTCGGTTCACTTTGCCCCCTAGTGATAGCTGGAACACTCATAGTACCCCTGACGTGATATCACGCATCAGCACCAGTATAAAGACAACCATGACATGAATTCATGTTATGCTGCATTAAAAGGGTTAAATAAATAAGTGTTGGGCAGAAGTGGATGTTTTTCTTTCATTTCTTCTTCTTGGTGGAAAACACATTTTGATGGTAACAATTCATCATGTGAAAACATTGGCAATTACAGACCTTGTAAGTTGTGTTGTTATTTCTAACCTCATCCACTTCAATTATCCATTAGGGTGAGATGTGGTGGGCCCAGTCAGATGAGCCTTGGCAAACTTTGGCTGTCTGCATGGAAATCGATGCTGCTTTGAAGGCTGAAGAGGGACCAGAGAATTATGTGTGCCACTTCCCTGTTCATCAAGATGGCTCATGTAATGGCCTTCAGCATTATGCTGCCCTTGGTAGGGATTCTGCTGGTGCTGCCAGTGTTAGCATGGCTCCATCTGAATGCCCTCAGGATGTCTATGGTGTCGTGGCAGCTATGGTAATTTTTTTAATGCTTTCATCTAATAATAATAATGGTAATAATTTATTTGTCATTAAATGGTATACACCACAATAGACATCATCAAGTTAAGGCATTGGAAATAACATCTATACATTATACAGAACATATTTCATTATCAACATCAGAAAATTCATCAACTGAATAAAATGCCTTACAAAGTAACCATTTACGTATTACATTTTCAAATTTCAGCAAATCCATTCCTTTAATAATTTCTGGTAGCTGATTTAAAAGCCTGGGTCCCATGCATTTTAAAGACTTGAGTGTTTTAGTTAGTCTACAAAATTTGGTATTAATGTTGTTCCTATTCCTTGTAGTATACTCATGCACATTAGCCCTTAGAGGTAGCATATTAATATTTTTACATGAATTAATGCTTGCAAAATGTATTCACCATGTATTGTCATAATGCCAGTACTTACAAAAAGTGGCTTACAGTGATCTTTATATTTAGCATTAGAAATTAACCTAACAGCCTTTTTTTGAAGAATAAAAATATCTTTAACACCACTAGAATAACCCCATAATTTGACTTCATATAATATATGTGGAAGAAAAATACATGGTATACACTATATAAATATACATCCGGTTAAAGAGGTTTTATTTTTCTCATAAAATAGAGTGCTTTGCTTGGTTTCTTTTTTCCTTTGAAATCCGGCCATTTCTATCTATTTCTTTTTTCCTTTGAAAGAGTCATATTGGCAAGTTGTGGTATTGAAGGCTGAGCCAGAGCTAAAGCTGGCTGCTACTGGAAACAAAACTGAGCGAAATGCTCTCATGTGCAACCTTCAATTGGCTGGCTCATTGGCAGGTGAATACGAGTAAAAGTGTATAAGACAGCCAATAAGGGATAGTCTCTCTTTGACATATTTGTATCTGGGGAGACCACATCCCCTGACTCATATTTGGGAATAAGGTAGTTTTGGATCATGCAGGATGTTAAGTACATTGAAATCTTATGGAATTTCTTCAAATTTCTTTAGGCCTTCATGTAGCAAAAATAATTCTATCAGTTGCATAATCTGTATTAGATAATTTATTCCAAGAAAAACCCCACCACTATCACAAGCTCAAATGTCCTATTTGTTGTGAAGATTGATTTCCATTGTAATACTCTTAACCCGGCAGTGCCCTGCAATAGGATGTGTAACAGGAGTGCCCGCTGCATATCTGTCAGATATTGACGCATTTTTAGATCATTAAATGGAATTACGTTTAAGTCTTTTGAGTTTGTGACCTTTTTTGCATTCTACATGCTAAAGCTTAATTTTCCTGCGTTAATAACTTGGAAATATAAATTTTCACAAGACCATTTTCTTAAGAAAGTAATAATTATGCACACAAACACTCGTCATCAAGGTTTTTTTTTAATCAGCACTTATCTTCCACTCGTAAAACAATTCTTTGTACAAATTTTTGATTGTTTGTAGGTGGTTTATAATTTTGATACTTAACAAAGCCATATTTGCATTTGTTTTAATCATGAACAATTTTGAAAGACAATTTATGCCTGTTGCAAGCAAAGATGAATTTTGCACTTCTTGCTGTGGTATTTTGAGAGCCGCAACTTCTTCTGCTTCCCATTTTTTTCAGGGTTGGCAGTGCTTTTCCTTTCCTCCACTGGGTTGCTCTTCTTTTTCAGAATTATTTCGAGAACAGAACTCACCCAATCTCTCCTACAATAAGAGAATAAAATTGCCCTCACATAATTCATAAGTGAATTCAACATGAAAGAATCAATGAATAACTTACTTGAAGCGAGGTTGGTATACCTCTTGACTTTACTGCTCGCCTCTGCAGTTCATCTAGCGCGAGACAATGTATTAGCTCCTTCAAAAAGTCTCTTCTGTTTCTCACTTTGAGGACATTTCCCAAGTACACAACCTGCATGTTTATTGCTGCTATGTTGAGCACACTATAAAAAAATGACCTTAGGCCACCTCCTTGTGTTTCTCGTCACGCTGTAAGTTTCAATCATCTCGTCTAACGTGTCGACGCCACCTTTGTGTGCATTGTAATGCTTAATAATTTCCGGTTTCTTAGCCTGTCCACTGGTCTCATCTATCAAGCTGTCGTAATGCATGCTAAAACTACGCATTTGCTTTTCTTAGGGCTATAGGATAGTTGCGTTCTGCAATCGTTGGATCCAAAAATGGAACTAGATACTTGTCTATCTTTTCCAGATATGAACTCAGGAGGAATCTCTCTTTTATTATTTTTTATAGTTACTACATGTGACAAGTTTCTTTTTCTTAGACTTTGAACTAATGGAATATTTGTGGACCAATTGTCGGCTACTACATTTCTTCCAGTTCCGTAAATTGCTTCCGATAGTAGTAAAACTACATCAGTAGGAGAGATACTTTTACAGTGAGGCCCATCTGGCTGCGTTCCTACGTATATTTCAATGTTACTGAGGTAATGCATTCTGGAATTTGCCATAGCGAACATTTTTATGCCATACCGAGATAGCTTGGATGATATATATTGCAGGAAACTACATCTTCCGTAAAATTTGGGTAGCATCTCGTCAATTGTAACATTCTGACCAACAAAGTATGGGCCTTTGCACTGCTGCACAAAGTAATCGAAAAATGCCCATATGGTGGCAAGTTTGTCGGTTCTCTTCCTTTCTGCGTGAGTAGCTTTATTATCAAATCTAATGTACCGCAGAAGAAATCCAAAACAATTTTTTGACATCACCAGCCTAAAAAATTCAACCCCCAATCCATCAGTGGACCACAAATCTTGCACATTTAGCCAGTTGGACTTGAGCAATCCGGCCATGTACAGCAAGCCTAAGAATGCTTTGATTTCCACAATGTCTGTGTTATAAGCATCCCTTTCTCGAGTAAATGATTCAAGCACCGCCTCTATATGCCTATTTGTTTCTTCAACAATAAGTTCCAGCATATTGTCCGTAAAATATAAATTCCAGCATTCTATTCCTATTTTGCAATCTTTTGAAGCTCCCCTAACACCAGGCAGACTAGTAACAATATTATGAGGTTTTCTTTTAGAAAACTTAGTCGGAATATTTTTGGACCACTTTGTAGTTCCGTCTTTACATTTGGAAATCAGATGGGAAATTTGGCTTGAATACGAAGAAATAAATATGAATTATACAAGTAAAATATTTGTAAAAATAGCTCACCTAAGTAAAAATCATCTAATAAAGGGGTCTCCTCACTATCTTCTGTACTCTCGTCAGTATCTGAGTCGAGAATTCTAACTTCCACGCGATCCTCTAAATCCATATCTGATGAATCACACACTTCGTCACTTTCACATTCATTGCTCAAAATAATATTTCTAATGATTTCGACGTCATCAGGATCACTGGCATTGAACTCACACCTTGAGGTTGAAACCATTCCTGCTCACACGTGGACAAAAAGCACTGACGTGGAAGCCCGCAATGTATACCTCTCAGATACCAGACGCAGACTCGACAGGTCTCACCCTGCTCAAAGGCGACAGTTTGGCGGCATCTGAGTGATTGTTACAAAATATTACTCAAAATGAAACGCTTTTAGGATACAAAGAAGCTCAGCCCGGAAGATTGAGTCAACATTGTAATATTTTGCATTTCGGGCCAGAATTATCTGACAGATATATTGCGAGCACTGCCGGGTTAAGCTTACTGCTCTGACATGGTGAATTTTATTTCACCATTTATTTACATAATATATAATGCACAGCTTCCTGACATTAGGACATTAGTAGAATGCTATTTTTTCCCCCATGAATTTTGGATCTAGAAAGCAAATATAACCCAAGAACCCTAAGTGGAGAAGATAACTCTTGAGATGACTCGGCTGCTCTTTCTTGACCTTGGGCAAAGCATGAAGAATGGGCGAATATCATCCATGAATACTGGAATACTAATATAATACTGGAAAACAAATACTAATAGTTATTCATGTTATTGAGTAATTACACCAAGGGGATAATTAGAATGCCTCAAATATTGCAACACATACCAGCTGTGGCACTACGTTTGGCAATTTGACAAATTGAATGCATAGAAGTTTCCAACACACAGCAAGAACTGTGAGGACATTCCGTCCCATTTGGTAAATTCTTTCTTGTTTTTTAGTGTAGTATTTGTTGATGAATGAATCATTGCTTATTTAATACTATGATACTACTATTACAAGAGAATCTCATTACTCTGCCAAAATGATTCAGTCTGCACTTGTAGTGAAGCAAAGTTGAAGACTGATTACCCATTAGCTGTGGTCGAATCTCAAAGCCTGCTTGATGCGAGCATGCTTGAGTGTGATGTGGTGGTGATGTAGAGGAAGCACCCAAACCTGCCCATCAAGTCCGTTGAGTATCTTGCTGTTTTCATGCTGAGGCAAGATGCTTTAGGCTACAGGCTTTGATATTTGGACTGGCTTGGATCTGCTTCAGAAAAGAGAAAGGTCACTCGAGGTCAACTGTGCACTGCTAAAGCATGCATTGTCACCACCCAGCACCCATTCTAGTCACGGCTGCTGCTGCTGCTGCTTGGCACAAGCTTCGTTTATGAATAAGAGATTTTCCTTTCCTATGTATTATCTTCTTCAATTTAGAAAAACGACACAAAGCATCATTTCTTCCAATTCTGGAGTAGTTTTGCAATTGGCTAATGACTTAACTGTGTTTCTGAGTGGTTATTGTGAGTTATTGTGAGAGCTATCTTACTAGGAGCTAGATCCTTACAGAAATGTGTGTACCGTATAGACTCGTATAAGATGTGTAACCTGCCTTTATAACATTGATAAAATAACGGTGGCTTCCTTCATTCTCTTAGCGTGATATTTTGGGAACCATAGCACTTTTGACTGAAGCTTTCTGTTGTTTTTGTAAATTGTGGTCTGAAGCTGTTTGTTTCTCCATGATAAATTGAGAAAAGTAATCGCTTCTCATGCTAATAAAACTAGCTCTATAATGTTTAGTTTGTGAGTATGGATTGAGGCACCATGTTTCTACCAGCTACCGAAAGGGTTTCCAGGAAAGGCAGAGAGAAAAGGAATTCGTGTAAGACGTGCACTTCCTTTTCAACTATTATTTCCAGGGAAAAGGGTGCACATGATATATGGGTCTATAAGGTAATATACTAGAAAAATGTTCACCTTGCAGTGGTAATGACATGGTTCATTCTGTCATGGTTAATTATTCCAAGTTTCATCTTTTCGGAAAAATTTGTTATTTCATTTGCCTTTCCTCAGTGATTTGATTCTCAACTCAGCAGAACTTGATGGTGCGTTATAATTTTGTGCAGTCTCTTAATAAAGGTAAAATATTTACTTTTTCAATAGATCCTGAATGTGTTAGGATACTTGTTTTCTTGCTAAAAATATTGAGTAATGTTATAAACATTTGCCTTTACAGCAGTAGATAAAAGACAATGTTCATATATATTCTAATAATATATGAGTTTACCCACAAAATTATTCCATATGACTCAGTACCTTGTCAGAATGAAAAATAGGATGCTCTAGAATAATTTTCTTTCTCTTAGTCCTTTAGGCTCCTCAACAAATAAATTGCCCAGCATAGTAAAAATGATTCAAATGATTATATTGAATTTCATTTTATAGATTTGATGATATAGTAATTATTATGATAGTAATATACCAGTTGAAGGTAGGTTTTGTAGAAAGTCATGCACATGAAGGGCTTTATCTCCCTCTATTATTTCGTTCTTGATCTCTGTGTACATCTAACCCTTCTTCATCCCGTTGATTCAACCTATTCTCTTTCTCCCCCTTCCCGTAAGCTGCCCATTGCCTCTCATCACCCCTTATTACCCCATTCCAGCCACCTACCCTACCCCCTCCTCCCCTGATCCAAAAGCTTCGTCTACCATGTGTTGTCCATCCTCCTCCACTCCAATTTCTCAGAAGCCTGTAGTCTATTCTTGTTGTCCTTCCTCGGAGTCCATATTTCTACCCCATGAAACACTCCTCTCCATATCATCAAGCTCTTCACTTGTCTCTTCATATCCTTACTCAAGGGTCCATCATCATCTCCCTTCTATCACTAAATGCTTCCTTCGTTAATGCTATTCTCCTCCTTATATCTTTGCTACTCTACCCGTTTTCTTCCAGCGCACTGCCCACATATTTCAAATGCTCTGCTTACTTGGGTGACATTGTGGAAGAAAATGGGTAGAGTATAGAGTAGCTACAATAAGGAAAGGAGTTAGACAAGGCTGTCCTCTATCACCAATAATTTTCAATGCATACATCCAAGAAGCAATCGATAAAGTAAGGGAAAATGTTGATGTAGGAATCAAAGTTAATGGGAAGAAAATAGATATGTTACGATATGCTGATGATATTGCCATAGTTACAGAAAAGAAAGAAGATTTAAAAATTATACTTAACGAGATGGAAAGAATTCTTAGAGACCAATATGGAATGAGGATAAACAAGCAAAAGAGTAAAGTGATGGTATGCGGTGCTCAAGACTGCGGTGAACCTGTAAGGATAAGAATAAATGATGAAGAACTAGGACAAGTTACAGAATACAGCTACTTTGGAAGCAAGATAACAGAAGATGGAAGGAGTAAAGGAGAAATTGTGAATAGAATACAACTGGCAAAAATAGCTTTCAATGATAAAAAGACTCTACTGACTTGTAAAAATGTTAGTTTGGAAGTAAGAAAGAGGGTTATGAAAGCTTATGTTTGGAGTGTGGCCCTATACGGGTGTGAAAGCTGGACTATAGGGAAACATGAAAAGAGCAGATTAGAGGCCCTAGAAATGTGGTGCTATCGAAGGATGCAGAAAATCAGCTGGCGAGACAGAATCACCAATGAGGATGTGCTGAAAAGAGTACAAGAAAATAGAAGTCTCTGGAGACAGATGCAGACAAGGAGACTTAAACTAATAGGTCACATTCTACGATGCAATGATTTTATAAAATTAATAGCTGAAGGTTTTATTGAGGGGACAAATCGTAGAGGACGTCCTAGATTAAGCTATATGAAGCAGATCATCATTGGCTCTGGATGCGTCTCATATGGTGAAATGAAGAGGAAAGCTGAGCAAAGAGCGGAATGGCGTGCTATTGCCAACCAACCCATGGGTTGATAACCGGAGAAGAAGGAATAGAGTAGCAAAGGAATGTGGAGGAGAATTGCATTAGCAAAGGAAGCATGTAGTAATAGAAGGGAGCTGATGATGGGGACCTTGGGTAAGGAAATAATGAAGAGGCTGGTAAAGAGCATGATGTGGCCTGTGGCATTGTATGGAGTAGAAGCATAAAAATAGATGGGGCAAAGATTGTAAAATTGATATTATTATTATAAATATTGAATTTAAATATTCAAATTTAAAAGAATTGAAATATTTCATTTAATTATATCACTTTTTCTAAAACAGCAAATAATTTTCAGAATTATATTACTAATATATAAAAATCTAGTGGTGTGTCTGTCTGTCAGTCTGTTACTCAATCACTCATAAACCACTGAATCGATTGAAGCAAAATTTGGCAAGAAGAAAAAAATAGAGGCACTCCAGGAGTGCCGACAGAAGTGAAAACTTGAAATAACGTGAGCATTTTCGAATGTAGGGAATAATTTCTAATGAAGTGTTTTATTAATCAGTAGAAAGTAGTTTCATGTATATAATAAAAAAATATTCATTTATTGCGCTATTGTACACAATTATTTTACATAAAAATTGTACACTTCAGAATAATCAACTTTCATCCATTATTTCAACAACTCTTTCATCATCACCGCCATCATCATCGGCAATATCTAAAACTGATACCATAGGCTTATGGTAACTAAAGTAAGAAACGAATAATTTTGATTCGAATTTGCTTAAATGTCTTGTAAATACTGCATCAATAGTAGTTTTATATTTTGTTGTGCCAAGATTGCGATCATTAGACATCGTTAAACCAAACTCACTATTTAAAAATTCAATCAATGGTAGATTTTTATCGTCTGCAAAGTTTATGTTGAAATCTCCACTCAAAATCATTGGCAAATCATCCAATCTTTTCCCAATTTTTTGTTCAAGCAATGCAGATGCATCATGAGAATTAATGAATAAATTTTCATACAAGAAGTCTCGTATCGCCCTCAATGACTTATCCAGAGAAATATAAATGGCAACCATAATAATGAACTGATTATTCTCAGAGTGGCAACGACATATACACATATCGCCAATATCAGAAGCAGTAGTATTAAACATGCTGGTGAATTTCGCATGCTCTTCCATATAATTTGAGCAATAATGAACTATGTTCATGTTTTGATAAATAGCTACTCCTCCTGCTGGACGATTATTTCTTCTGAAACTTGCAACAAAGTTAAAATTTGGAATGTCAATTATTTCATCATTACCCATATGATTGACGCGAGTCCAATGGTTTTTACCCATCCACAAGTACTGTGTATATAGCGAGTATACTGTGTATATACAGAATATACAATTATACATATATTTAGCAGCAGTGACGGTGACAGTGACGCGAGTCCAATGGCTTTTACCCATCCACAGAAGTGTATATACAGAATATACAATTACACATATATTAAGTAGCGGTGATGGTGACGGTGATGCGAGGCCTATGGTTTTTACCCATCCACAAATACTGTGTATATAGCGAGTATACTGTGTATATACAGAATATACAATTATACATATATGTAGTAGCGGTGACGGTGACGCAAGTCCAATGTCTTTTACCCATCTACAAAAGTGCTCAATGCGACATAAGAAGTTTTCACTTCAATAATTGATATATCTGGTCCACGCATAGGCTATATAACAAGGGCCTTGGGGCCCTGGAAGGCCCTTAAGTAGGCCCTTTTATCGCCAAAAATTGGCCCTGGAAGATAATTCTTGCCTGTATTAGAAACGCGTAAAATATACCTATACTGAATGTACAACAATCATGGAGTTTTAAGTTACGCTGGGGCCCCAGAGGGCCCTAAAGTTCCAAAAGAATGCTTTCTTAAAAGCGTCATAAGTATTGAACGAGTGAACCGATTTTAGTGAAATTTTCAAACATGGGATCAGTAAAGCTTTTTTTAAAGAAACTGGAACTATAATGAATGCCCCTAGGCCCCAAGGGCAGTGCATTGGGCCGTCTGGTGTCTTATGTGTTTGAAAAACTCAAGTTTAAACATTTTGGTTCCAGTGCCGAGGTTTCTCTTATTGCATATTTAATTTAGTTCTATTAAACATAGAAGGCTATAGTTTTTGCCATTAGATGAATAAATAATTGCCGTTTCTTATTTTTCCATTCAATTTTCTCATACGAATAACATTTCCCTAGAAATCTCATTTTTAATGTCAAAAGCATGAATTTTACTTCTCTCAACAATAGTATATTTCCTTGGTAACTGTGGAATTAGCATTAGCTTTAAAAGGGAAATGGGACCTTTACAATGGCAGCTGGGTTTTATATCTAGAGATAGGTATTACAGTGGAAATCTAGGCCGTATACTGAAATGTTGCTGATTATGGTATTTTCAGGGATATTTTTGCCTAAAATTGGCAAAATTCATTTCAAATGGACTCATTTAAGTTGGACCCATGTAAAGCAGGAGAATGTCATGATGATATATGAATACGGAAAGCCTCTGGAACGCAAATAGCTTGTAGTTTAGTTTCGATTTGTTACTGCATAAGAATGTCGAAACTCAGTAATCATTATGTAATGCGGTTTTCATCTGCTGAATTAAAAAATAAAACTAAAATTCTAGCTGATTTGCCTATTAAAAAAATACTCCTTATGAGCCACTCGAACCTACAACCTATATGCCCTGTCTTTCTTTCATCCCCCGTTGAATTTCAGCGGGTACCTTTGCTAGTATTTTATAAATTATTAGCAAATATGGTATTCCAATATTCGAGGTATATGATTATTCAAGGTATTTGATAATATTCACATTCCAAGAAACTTATTCATCCTGTCTCTAGTTCTTACCTTTGGTTCTTCGTTCCATTTCTCAATTTAGTACTTCCTTTGCATAGCTTGATTTACTTGTGAAGCGAAGCTTTTTTTGCTGTATTATTATGCATATCTATAGTGACACATCAGATTATCTCTTTGTGATTGCATCCTTGGGGTCATAAAATAGCAGCATTTTGAGATGTAAAACCGTGCTATATTCCTGAAGAATTAGCGAATCCAGAAGAAGGACAAGCAACGATTAGATAGATGCAATGCTGCATTCAGCATTATTTTCTTAAAAAAAAGAACTCTCCTGGAAATAAATATAAATTTTGCACTTCAGTGTTTCTTTGAAATATGTATACTGTAGTGGTCCCAATTCACTCCCTTCCCTTTTTGGGTTCGGACCTTTTAGTCTTCCCCACGAGATTTGACCGGGGATGATGAGTCGGGGTTCCGCTAAATCAAGGTGGTGCTGTTCGGCCGTGACGGGCGATGAGACCGTATGGTCGAAGAGCGATTGATGCCCCTCCACAACCAGACTTTTGTCACATAAATGAAGTAAGGGCACAGGTTTGGTTCCCCGGGTTCCGCGTACACCGCGTTACTACTCTGAGAGGCGATCGAATGAAGGATGTTTCGACGATTTTGGCAAGATAAACAAAATATGTCCTTTTCACAACACATTTAATGAAAAAAAGATAAAGAGAAAGAAAAGAAATAACCCTTTTCAACATACACGGCGTCTCCTTCAAGAAACAAAAAGAATAAGGAACCCTTCAAAACACACGGTGTCACCTTTCAATACAAAATAATTGAAATGGAATAACAGATTGGGGGCAAGGCGCAGGACACCGCCTCAAACGATGCCCGTGATTTACACTCTTTTGGAAATAGAGAATTTCTCTTAAAGTTCACTGTCTCTGGTCTTCTATTTCTGAGGATTTAATGACCAAGGGGGGACAAGACACTGAGATAAGTTTCGAGTTCGAAACCCAAAAAAAAAAATATGTAGGGAGTCAATGATAATTGAAAATGTGGGGACCATCGGAACACGTGGCGACGGGAATTCTTACGACGTTATGTTGAGTGAGGATGGATCCTCCAGGAACCTTGGGTGTTGAAAGGCGGGTCAATGAGGCGATGATATCTGCTCTCGAGTATTGCCCGGTACACCACTGTTTACTGGGTTCTGCTCGCTCTTCTCTTGGTCGCGTCCCCGTGCCTTGGCTAGATGTCCTTGGTTCCACTATGACGGCGGACTCCCTGCTATGAACCACTCGACCACAACTGTGGGCACTCAGGTCTCTCTCTCCCACTCTGATCTCCTCTATGTCTTTCTATCTCTCTCAATCCGCCTCAATCTGCCTCACTTAACCTCGGGATGAACCTTATATAGGTGTGAGGGCCCCCCAGAATACATCACTTTCTTTGTCGTCTGCATTTTCGACATTCACTTGTATTTTCACCGGTTATTTCAAACGTAGACGGTGAACTTCACTACACTGGTACCACAACTTACAACACATAATAAAATAAAAATACACCCTGTGATTTTACATAGAAACATAGACTTAAAAATCTAAACAAAGAACAAAAGAGAAATAAACCCTTCTTGCCAAAATCGCGAAAACCTCCAACGATCGGCTCTCTTGAATAGGAATTTTATTTTATAAATAAATATGTGATGGCCTCGGACCATCACAATACATACCATCAAATAGTTTAGATTTGTCATTTCAATGATCAATTTTAGTGAAGAACAGCTTGAAAACGGATATACCATTATTTTTTTGTGTCTATGTAACCTTATTCCATTTTTTTTGTCTTCAAAACTGGCATTTTTCTGAAGTTCATGTTTAAGCCGGATTTCTGCTTGTTTTCAGTTTTATTGGCTATAAACCTTGTAAATGTGAAGTTCAACAGGTGTTTCTAAAATTACAATATCATCCGACAATAATGCATTCTCTACTATAATTTAAGAACAAGTCATCCATTACAATCCCCAGAGTATGCCGTTTTTACTATGTCAACTTAGCCTTATGCTGGTGACATTTGGTAATGGAAATACCCTGGAAATGACACCTAAAAACTAAGCAAAGTTTAGCTTTTTGTTATACAAGTGCTATCTTTTGTTAACTGCCTCTAAAACTCCTTGTAAACTAAGGATAAACGGTGGTTACTATGAATTATTACATCATAATTAAATAGATAAAGCATTTGAGTGTAAATCAAAATGGAAATAAACACCTAGCTTTGGTAT
The DNA here is from genome assembly GCA_963169105.1 of Ceriagrion tenellum. NCBI lineage: Eukaryota > Metazoa > Arthropoda > Insecta > Odonata > Coenagrionidae > Ceriagrion > Ceriagrion tenellum. Next base: position 14,262,898 of record OY720638.1, read on the forward strand.
CTGGTAAACATGCGATAAATAATACTAATGATAATCCAGGGATCCCTGCAGAGGAGGATATTTTTCACGGGAAACCCGGTCCCTACTTGAGTGTCTTGTGGAGGGCACTTCAAGTACAGTACTCCGTCTGTCAGATGAGATGTTAAACCATGGTCCCCTTGGCGCCTTTTGTTAAGAGCAGGTTAATGCCTACGCCGGATTTCTATCCACCCTTCCTCCCCTACCTGTCCCCTATGCCATATAAAACACCTTAGCCATCGGTTGCCTCCCCTGAAATCCAATCCAGTCCAATAATTCAAGGTGGCATGAACTCTAACTGTGAATTCAAGTATCAGTTGTGTTTGTTTTAATAAAAATTATTTAACCTAAGACAAAAATAAAGTTAAGCTATGAGAACCGTAGAAACTATTGTTCTTTAACAAAATAAAAAACATGTTCCCTTTTTGTATTTTATTTCACGTAGGAGATATAAAATTTAAAAGCTGTGAAAAACAGGAAATAAAACTAACAGATCAGCAAAAATATTAAATTCCATGAACGCTAATAACATTTCAAGTTGAGAAAAACAATTTAACTTCACAAGTGACGTCTGCAGAAAAAATAACTGATTGACTAACAAGATAAAACTCACAATAACACCAACTAAAATTGCAATAATCAACAATCAGTAAAAAGTATGAGTTTGGTTTAAATAAGGTTGTCAGATATATCCTTAATTTTTTTAGTTGAGTAAGGAAACCTTCTGCACTGTACCAAAATGCTTCAACTTCTTTGCCTCCAGTTCTTTCAGAGCCCTTGCCACTTCCCTCTTACTCTGTGACTTTTTTCTTCAATTTCTCAATCCTCTTCCTCTCCAAGCACTCCTTGTATCGAGCATGAGCATTTCTGGCATAATGAATAAGGGCCTTAGATACTGTAATGTCGGCCTCATCACCAGCATTCAAAACCGCGTCATAAACATGCACTGGGCGACTAGACTCTCTCCTATCTGATTTACCACTAGGCATACACTAGGAGACTGATTGCGAAAAAACCGGGAAAAAATCATTAATTACTCGGTAAAACTGGGAGAAAGGTGGGAATTTTATTTCTGTAACTGAGTGGCCACCCTGATGTACAAGTCTGAAGGTGGGAAGTCACCCTGATGAAGAAGACTGAAAAGTTCCTCTGCTATTTGAATTTGATTACAGTGAAACCTGTGTTAAGCGACCACTGATGGTTCCGGTGAAAAATGGTCATTAAGAGGGGTGGTCGTTCAAGAGGGGTACGGGTGCCTGAATGGATTGTTTTTCTTTCTGCGTGTGAGCAGGCACTTACATTTAAAAATATTGAGAAACTACCAAGGTTGCGATTTACTTAAGGCTACACAAATCATATTTGCTTTATTGTTACTATTTTTAATTTCTAATAAATTTCATACACAGAGTAATTTAATTAATATTACATATGTCCGCACTGCATAATTATATCGCACAGGAATCTAATGTACCATGGAGATGGGTACATGATATTCGCGAAAATGCTATTTATAAATCAATATTATATGATTGCACCAGCATACATAGTAGGCATTTTACTGAATTTGGGAAAAAAATATTACCACTCTGACTCATAAGGTTAGAACATATCGTAGTTTGGGACCTGCGAGGATTTGAAATAAACGGTCTGAAATCCGTCGGAACTGTTATATAAATCAATGATTTGTATACAAATGGAAGCTCTGAAATTGGATCCTGACTGCACACACATAAAAAACATAACAAAAATAATCAATGTCTTCTTACTACTGATGCTGCTCACTTTGAGGCGAAAAAAACTTTCGTTTAGAAGTTTGCTTTAGGCCTTTGCACTTTTGTTTTGCAATTTCATTTTCAAAAACATATTATAGTTCTGTATATAGTTTGTTCATTTTCTCCATGGAAATTGGCACTTTCAACTGAATTATGACACCTCTCTCTAATTGAAAGTGCTTCCTGAGTACTCAAATTCGGTTCTTTGTTTGATTCCATTGTGTCTGAATCATCTTCATCTTCAGATATGGTTCCTTATGAAACAATGCCACCAGAAAAGAGATCCAAAAAATGTTAGTAATGGAGGAAGTTGCATTGAAATATTGGAATAAATTATGCCATTTGCTCATAAAAATCTTACCTGTTGCTTCTTTTCGTATGGAGTCCTCCCAATCACCGCTGAAGTCATCATAGCAATCGGTGTGGTTTTTCTCCTCAGTCACCATTTGGCTATACTCAAACCCTGCAGCTGGAGCCAATATTTCCACATCATCTGATGGTATCTCTTCGAATTCTTCTTCACTGACAGGGCCGAAAAAACCACACTGTTGAAAACACCTCACAATTGTTTTGCATTCAACATCTTTCCATGCAGAAAGTACCTATGACACATCGTCACTCACTGTTATCCTCTTCGCTAAATCTGACGCAGTGGCAACTTCATCCATCCATGCAATCAAATGTTGTATCATCCGCTTTCTGTATTTTAATTTGAATGTCTGGATAATGCCTCGGTCTAGAGGTTGTAATTTTGATTTGGTATTGGGTGGGAAGAACTGCAACTTGACATTGGTCAGCTTGAAGTGATGGGCGTGACACGTAGCATTGTCAAGAAACAGTCTTTGCGATTTTGCTGCCTCATCTTTTTATCAAACCTCCTAAGCCAATCTTCAAAAATCATTGAAGTCATCCATGCCTTACAGTTAGAATACCAAGATGCACCCAACTTGGTCATATCCGTGTTCTTGAAGCATCTCGGCCGAAGAGACTTCCCTGTCACCAGAGGTGCCTCTTTTTCTCCATCAGCGCTCACACAAAAGCATACAGTCAATCATTCTTTGGCCAGCTTTCCACCCTTACATTGCTCTGTCTTAAGTGTCAGAGATTTAGATGGCAAAGTACGGAAAAATAGCCCTCTTTCGTCCATGTTAAATACATGCTGCTGTTTTCGGGAACTGACAATCGATGGAGGTCTAACCTTCCAATCACAGCACACTTCCTCACATATGTCTCCAGATTCACCAGATATTCCAGGGAAGATAATGGTATGCCATACACGAAATCATTCAAGCCAGCCATTGCTAGCCACGAAATTTTCGTCACCAAATTCAGCAGCAAACTGCAAGGCCTTCTCCTTTATTAAAGCACCACTGATCAGAATATTTTTTGACTGTGCGACTTTGAACCACTCAAAAACTGCCAAGTTGATTTATTCGTACTTTTCTTGACGCTTTCTTTTCACTCCTCTCTTCCGGTCACTATTGTGCCACTCCTTCAAAATATCACCCCTAGAGTTTAAAATTCCATTTATTTGGGTTTTCCCACACTTGAACAAATCTGCTAATCTCCTCTCAGATGTTTCTTTATCTCGTTCTTTGATAACTCGAACTCTATCCTCTAAACTCAAACAAATTCTCTTCGACATCTTCTACTTGGAGATCGAAAATATGAAGGGACAGTGTTGCCCACGAAACGGCTCGCTGGCTCATTCTTTACTAATGTTTTAGGGTACAAAATGGACAAAAGAGACCCCCTGTAGAGAGGGTGAAGCTCACGGACCCTTTCTGCGAAGGGAAGCCTGCCTTAAGGAGGGGGTCATTATCCTCAATGATCGTATTGTTCTGGTGGGTGCTGATACACTTAAGACTGGCTGTATTTAGACCGTCGACTGGCATAGTAGACTGATCCGATTCCCAGAATCTGGAAAACCTCAGGTTTTGGTCACCTAAGAGAGGGAAATTCCCGTTGAAGTAGTGGTCGTTGGTCGGGGTGAGAGGTGGTCTTTGAAGAGGGGTAATAAATACATTGACAATACGGGCATTACAATCGGTTCCGAAGAAGACCGGTCGTTAAGAGGGGTGGTCGCTGGATAGGAGTGGTCGTTGAGAGGGGTTTTACTGTATTTATTTGGGAACATTAATATTTCAGGTGGAATGTGAACGAGAGGCTGATGCCAGAAATGGACTCACTGTGGCAAAGGTTCTGGAAGGATTTGTGCGCCGCAAAGTCATAAAGCAGACTGTGATGACCACTGTGTATGGTGTGACACGTTTTGGAGCAAGACTTCAAATAGCTCGCCAGTTGAGAGGTGAGCCATGAGTGATTGCTGCCTGCAAGCTTGGAAGCAAAATTATTGCAGTGTGACTTTATTTTCATGGCTTCATGCTTACCAGATGAATTATTCCCTTTTAGATATTGATGAATTTCCAAAGGAGCATGTTTGGCGTGCATCTTCATACCTTGTTGGCAAAACGTTCGGTTGTCTGCGAGAGATGTTCACCTCTACTAAGGAAATTCAGGTATGGTACCAAGCTGTGTCATGGAATGAAATGCCAAAACCATGTCTATATGTCATTGAATAGTCTGAGGCCACTCATACCAGCTCGAGTATTTTCCAGCTATTTTATATTGTTGCCTGTGCTTGTCATTTACTTCAAACTTGTTTGTGTGACCCCATTGTTCCCTTAATGTTTCTTGGCAGTTAGATTTATTGCTCATATTGCTATTTCAGAAAGTTCATGTAAGCTCATGACTGTTCTTTCAAATCAAGTGTTTTTAGTGTTGAATGCTAATCCTAAATTTGTTATAATATTACACTCAATTTATATTCTAATCCTTCTTTGTGAATTGTGGTCTAAGTTGAGAAATTTCTATATTTTTCAGCTGCTGAATAATATTCAATTGCCTCAGGTGACCTTTTAATATTCAATAATTTTACATAATAATACAGTGTATTAAATAAGTAGAATCAGAAAATTATGGTTATACCTACTGGAAAATTTTAGGTGTATTAATTTAACTTTTGAATTTATTTGTTTGTTGAATAAAAGGATGGTTCTCTGTTTTGGAGACCTATGAAAATTAAAAAATTCTCAAAAGAGACGGAATAATAAACATGCTCCCGAGTCTCTTCTCACTTAGATTATTTGTGCCTATAGTTCTGTTCAGTTAAAAATGTAGCTTAATTATAAATAAAGTTATGATTTTTAATCTTTTCACCATCATTTCTTTTTGTGAGTTTGGAAGACAAGGGGAGCATTATTTCATTTTTTGGTTTCTTTATTTACCTGCTTTAACGATCTTATGTAATATAGAGCTCATGTAGTGACTTTATATTGAAATGTGATGACTGAATCATTCTATGATTGTGGAAACTGCGTATCCCCCAGAAAAAGTGTGAAAGAGAAACTTTGTCTCAAATGGGCTTTGCCGAGATTATCCCTTTCCATCATTCTCCATTCTATTAATTAGGTTTTTTTTCTTTCCCTCTGACTTCTGGCTGCTGTTCCAGTGATGGTATGACTTGGTACTTAAGGTATAAAGTCTTCTCTCTCAAGAGCAATGCTGCCTTGAATACGTTTGGCAATGTGGGGGGGGGGGGAGGGGGGGCAGTAGATGTCCGATTGGGTTCTGGGCTGGAGCTCTAGTTGAGCGTGACTCATATGCAATGAGCAATGGTTAGTCAAAACAAAAATAACCATGGGTTAGGAGAAATAATAGGTTAACCTACCTTTTACCCCATCTCCTAAGGTCTAACTGCCATTTCTTGAAACGCTAATATAAACATATAGGCTTCCTGGAATATATTTCTTTCTATTTTCACTGTTCAAATGTTGATGTTTCAACATTTTTCATCCTCTTGATTAATTCCACCTGTGGTTAAGTTTAAAAGTAAAGTTGTTGACTACCTTTGAAAGTGACAAGCTAGTGTGCAAGAAGAAATTTTAGCTTATTGAAAGACATAGTAACGTGCAGTATGCTAATCTCCCTTGGAAATCAGTTATTTAATATTAGCGTTCATCGAACAACAGTTGACCAGGTATTATATTCAACATTTATTATTTTACCCTCATTAAGGCCCTTTTGGTTTTATGGATTCATAAAATCGCTTGTCTCTCCTAGAACATTGAAAGGATTCCACAGTACTCGTTCATTTTGAATTGGTTTCTTCAAGTTGTATGATTTAAAGTATTGTTTTGATAAATTTAATAGTGACTCATCAATATTCATCTTTCAGGATTGGTTCACTGACTGTGCTCGTCTCATATCTCAAGTTTGTGGTCGAAGTGTGGAGTGGGTGACCCCATTGGGACTTCCTGTGGTGCAGCCATATCACCGTGTGATTGGCGCTAGGCGACATGGTGCAGCTGACCCTCTCTCTACTGGCTTTGTGGTTCTCCCTTATGGTGTTGTAGGGAATTATGAGTGAGTGAATTTTATTCCCTCCTCCAGTATATTTCAGCTTTTCAATAAAATACAGTAAAACCATAATTTTTTGTAGTTGGTGGGACCGTAAAGGGGCGCTGTTTAAAATCCAAGTGAGTAAAATCAAAGTGTTGAAGAGGTGGCAAAAGTGTGAGGTGTATACATATTTAATTTGGCTGTATCTTACATGTTATTTTAAATAAGCCAGGGTGGCAATTGTCAGGGAAAACCTGTAATTGTCAGGAAATTTTGAATTTCTGGAAATGTCAGGGAAAAGTCAGGGAATTCTTGTAACAGTCAGGGAAAAACTGGGATATGAATTCTCATTATTTTTCTACCATTACATTTATCGGTCAGTCTTTCTCATCCTTTATTTCACCAACTGAAACTAAAGTCTGTCGCTGACGTGCATGGAATAAGCCCCATCAATTCGTGAAGTATTCAGTTGTGAGTCTTATTAGTTGTGAATCAGACGTACAACGTATCCCTTTTGTATATCCTTATATCGATATTTGCCTAGTAGTGTTAAAATTCATGATCACAATGTTCAACTCATGGAATCCAGGGCTATGTTATTCGGGAAATTTAACCTCGAGTTTTAACTTCCGAAACTCAGGTTGTGAGGTAGCTGGAGCACATTAGCTCATAATAAGTACATGCTTGCAGTTCTAAAAATATGAGGTGATGGTTAGAAAATTTAGAAAATTTAAAGCTGCCGTAGAAGATTTAGAAAAAAAATATTCCAATAATAGGTGACCATTTGGCGATTGGTCAGGGAAATTGGTAAATCTATCAGGAAAAAATCAGGGATTTTAAAAATTGGATATCAGTAGCCACCCTGTAAGCCCTACCACATGCAATTTAAAGATATAAATGAGGAATAAGTTTGAAAAAAGACTCCTTATTAATCTCTCTGAACTCATTTTGGCTGAGAGTTGTCACTTATTTCCTTTTGCTACATCCCATTTCCAAAAATTTCAATTAATTTCCATCTGTTAATTATTCTGATTTCCAATGCAGCCCTCTCAACTGTAATGCTTCTCTCCTTTTTTGTGTATTCTTCTGTCTGGAAGAGCTTTCGTAAATTGACCAGTCTCATCCATGTTGTGCCAGGGTGGTCCTTGTTTTTCGAAATTCGTATTTCTTTTGGGACACCCCATATATTTGTGCCATTAGGTTGGAAAATAAAATGTATAAAATATTATTGTAATTGGGTGAGGGAAAGTTGTGTAGCATTGTACCATTAAGTTTTGAAATTTCATCATTTTTTACTGTTTTCAGCCATTCCTGATGATTATGGAACACTCTGCTTTTTAATTGCCTTTATGTTATCACCGACTCCTCATACATTTGGCATGTTCCATTGCAAATATTTTCAATTTCTACCCAGTAGTTCCTGAGAGATGGTCCTGAGAGTGAGCCTTATGCATGAGCAGTGATGTTAGAATTATAGCTACTGTGCAAATATGACCACGTTTGGATATATATTAGTTCCATCTATGGTAAGAAGGCAAATCAGTTAAAGGAAAGCTAAGAGCTCTCATGGATAAGGTAAATTCACATAGGAAAGTGTATATTAATTACCCTGAATAACATGAAGGGATCCTTTGCACCACATTGGCTCAAAGAGACTTAACATCATCTAAAGCAATGATACTCTTTTAACCTAATGTCTCATTATATTAAAAAAAAGAATCATGAGATGGAATGCTGTCATCAGTGTTACCTTAGGATAGGGCTAAGGTGCGCCTTGGATCACCTGGCACCTCAGTAATCATCACATCACATATATTACGGAGGTGGAAATGAATGATTGTTGTTACTGAACTATTTCATTGTAAACGGCCTTCCTTTGCCTCTGAGGGTCCCTGTGCAAATGAAATTCAGTGGCCTTGTAACTTTGCATTCCTTTCTTGATAAAGTACCATCTTTTGGGTATATTTCATGGGAAGGAAGAAATTATCCATCGAATTGGCCAATGATTTCAAGAAATTTACTTATGTTCTCTCCATATTGAATGACTGGAAACCTGCGAAAGTTGGGGTTATTTTTTGGTGGAAAATGGATTTTTTCCGTAAAAGTGGTGATATTTTTTCTGAGAAAGTGGTAATATATTACATCTTACAGGTAGGTTATAAAGTTCATAATTATAATATTTACAGCAAATTTATCAAAAATATTGCTCCTAACTATCCCGAAAAAGAATGCATCAAATTGTGAGGACTATAGAACAATGAGTTTGATCTCACATGCAGCCAAAGTTTTACTGCTAATAATCAATAGAAGGTTGGAGAGTAAGGCCAATAGCTACTTGGGCGATGACCAGTTTGGGTTCTAGAAGGGAAGATCAACTCAGGATGCGATTGTGGTGATGAGAATACTTATAGAAAGAAACATGAAGTATAACCAGGACATTTTCGCATGCTTTATTGATTTTGAAAAAGCTTTTGACCGGGGTAAATTGGAATAAACTAACGGAGGTACTCAGGAAAATGGAAATAATTGGTGAGACAGGAGACTAATCTGAAACTTATATGTGACAAAAGGGCAAAGGGTGAGGCAAGGGTGCCCATTGTCACCATTTCTTTCATGTTAAAAAACTTTCAACTAATCATTTGTACCCTGTACGAAAGTATTTTTATGTTTAAAAAGAGCTGTTACACATTAAAAGCACAAAAGAAGAGTTAGCATTAACAAAAAAGGTATAACTTACCACGGAAAAGAAACTGCAGCAAGGGCTCTCCTGAGTATGGAAACCTCAGGCTGCTGGAGATGCACACGCTCTGAGGGCTATTGAACGACTGACGAGCAAAATGGAAGTGCTAAGGGTTGGCGTCTCTCGCATATGGCCTTCAAAAGAGAAAGCGCACTCGGACGACGATCGTCGTTCGGCGTCACCGGATAGAATCCAGTGGTCAACGATCGTCGTCAGTCAGCGTTGAACGTGTTAAAATTGGTTTTATCTTGTCTGTACCCGTCTGGTTTACGCAGAGACCCTCTGTCACTCTCATTTTGCATTTCCTTCCTCCATGGCATCGCTCTCCTTTCAATGCAAAAGTTGTTTCAGGAAGAGCATAATAGAAAAACCCCTTCTCATCAAAATTTTACTGATTTTTGGGGCTATATGCATTGATAAGGGCTTCATTTTCCCTATACCATTCAGTAACAGCATCATTGTCAACTGCACCTTCTTCACCACAAATCTTCCTGGAGGTAATGTTGTAATGTGCTTTAAACATTGTCAGCCAACCTGATGAAGCTTGAAACCCTCAACTTTTTTTCAACGGAAATCGCTTCCACTTTCTGAATTTAAATTGGGCCTCTGACAGGTAGGTTTTCTTGACGGCATTTGCTAAAAAAAAGCATACACGTCATTTTCAATGTCAATAAATTTAGCGCATCGCAGGGTCTTCCTCTTGAGCGATACCTATTCCTTTCTCTTGAATTTTTTCACAGTTACTGAGAATGGTGGAAAGCGTAAATACAGAAACTCCAAAATTTTTGGCCACCAATGTCTTGCTAATTTTGTTCACTTCAACTTTATTTATCATCTTTAATTTATCATCCAAAGATATACATTTCCTAGATTTCTTCAGTACTGATGGATCCATTTTTCATGAATTTCACGAACTTTCACGAACTTGTCCCTTCATTTCACGAACTTGTCCCAACTGTAATACACTCCTCGTAGCACCACTGTCTATAGGTCTAATTTCCGAGGACGCCTTCACATCAGTCAAGTCAGACCGATTTGTCTCTCAGCAGTCCCCAAATGTCTAAGAACGCTGACTCTTATACGTTTACTTTGTTAGCCTCGTGGGCATATAGCTTACAAGGTTGGATTTGTGGCTGCTTTCAAAAAACAATCTTGCTCGCCCGCGAACATTCTCACCATGTCAACAATATTACTATGTAGCGTGTTGAGAACCCTGAGTCATGTCTTCAAGCCAAGTTGCGCTGCTCCAAGATAAAAGAGGTAGGAGAGGCAATGATAGGGAAGGGGAATGCCTCATGAGGGAAACCTTTTTTGAGGACTGCTCCCAATTCTTCTGACGGTTTATTCATTTGCGACATGATCCTTCATTTGGCTAAATGAATCTTTCATATTTTTGAGATTTATGTACAATATTAACGATGAATATGAATGATGAAAAAGAATAGAAGAGTAAATTATCCACTGCTTCCTTTCTTTCCCATCCAATAATTTTCAATCTCTAGTTTTGTACAATCAGCGATCAAGCCTTTATCGCTGCTGGTTAAACGAGGCCTTAAAATAACATAGCAGTAAAATACAGTTGAATACGTAACAGAGAATTCTTCCTCTATAAGTCATGGCCTCATAGGGAAAGGCATGTGATAATTAGTACGAAATTCATAGTGCAGCTTTGGTCAGTTATTTCTTTTCGGGTCAATGATTTCAAGGGAGTGCATGGTCCAAAATCTGATATATTTCCGGATAAAACCTGCCAAAAACTCCAAACCTGCTATAGTAAACATACCGAGAAATTTTTCATGTTTTATGTACCTCTGGTAGTGGGGAGGGGAATCGGAAAGGGAGTTGGGAGCTAGGGACAGGAAAAGGTAGTGGGTGGAGAATGGGTGGAGCCAAGGCCACACCAGGTAGCGGGTTGGGAAGGGAGGATTTGTGGGGAATTGTGCCGGACCCCCTATTGGGTGAGTGACCTTCAGAGGGACAATAGAGATGCTGGGGAGGGGTGAAAGGGAAGAAGAAAAGTCCTTATCTTTCGTTTCTTCCCTTTCACCCCTCCTCGACCTCTCATGCTCTCTCAGACTCCTTGCGAAGTTCAGTAACCCAGTGGGAGATCTGTACCCTGAACCCAGTTAAATAGCTTAAGCAAAGTATCCATTGTATATATTTTAGTTCTCAAGCTCTTGGGCACAGTATGTGTGGCAGTGCTTCCTGATTTATAATGCAGCATCATGGATGGCCAAACGAATGCCATTATTTATCTGACAGACTTAATTACGTATCGTAATAAAGTATTTTTTGTTCCCGTGGGGACCGGGACTAAGGTTTGTTTTTTCGTAATTTCATAATATCGTTTCTTTACCATACATTTAGATACCCCTTTCTTCGGGACCAACGATTTGGTTCGTAAGAATGAAAACTTTGTGTAAACATTGTTTGTAATTAGGAGAATCTACTATGTTTACCATTGAAATTCTATTTAGTTCCTGGTTGGACTTAAGAGTTACTATGTAATATTTCTAATTACTTAAAATCAAGGTTTTACTGTAAATTAACAGATTGGGTGTGGTTGATGCATTTTAAAATGGTTTCCTGGAGCTCTTAAGCACTGAGTGATGGGGAGTACTCCCCAGTTTGATTGTGCAAGCTGAGAGCTCCTGTTGCCGAGCTCTACCCTGATATGGTTGAAGTACACGAGCAGCCCTCTGGTCTACCATAACTGAAATTTATCTCATTTGGAGCGACATTGCATCACTTCAATTCATTGCATTCAAGAATCATGCTGTCATGTATGCTTATGAATGTTGAGATCTAACTTCGTGCATAATTTCTGCCAGTAATGTTCTCTTCCTTTGCGTTGTGCATTGTTTCATAATAATATAAGCTGGTGGAGCCATGAGTGAATTTTCTTGAGATATAGCAATTTATTGTGGAGAAATGAAGTACAACCCTTTTATTCAAAATGTTTAGCAGATTCCATGAAGTCATGCTGGAAAACACCAACTGTAATCATTATATGTATTTCCATCTTTTTACCTCCCAGGCGGCCAAACGTGATGAAGCAGAAGAATGCTTTTCCTCCCAATTTCATCCATTCAATTGATTCAAGTCATATGATGCTGACATCTCTGTGGTGTGAAAGAAAAGGCCTCACCTTTGTCTCAGTCCATGATTGTTATTGGACTCATCCATCGACTGTAGAAATCATGAACAAGGTACATGTTTTTCATCTTTGTTCTCTCTTAGTCATCTCATTTATTTATATCATTACAATTGGCAATATTCTATATTGATATTTATTGAGGGTCTTAAAAAAATATTGTTGACCTTTAACAGTAAATTTAATTAGCCTTTACCACCAATGTTATATTTTTAAGGAAATTTCCTGGCAAGGAAAATTCCCATCTTTGCTTCACATTATTTATAGCTCTGTAAAAACAAACAATGGGTATTCATTGCTTTACTTTGTTTTGACAGATTTGCCGGGAGCAGTTTGTAGCCCTTCATTCAGAGCCCATCCTGGAAGATCTCTCATCTTTCTTGGTTCAGAATTACAGCTATTCAGAGGAGTAAGTTATGCTGACATATGTTTTAAGTGCCATGTGTCAATTTTTAACTCATTCTGGATTATCAAATAGGATAGGTGGCTAGAGTTCTAGCTTCCCAATCTTAAGGACCAAGGTTTGAATGCCATAGTGACAGAATTTTCAACGGAATCTCAATCCCTCAGATGGAATGTTATATTGCTATAGTGTCCAAGTTGCCCTTGGCTAATGGTATTTTTCAATTGCAGGGATTTTGATGGCAGCGATGACAGCATCATGGGTGTGTCCAAAAGAAAGCTGAATACTGTGCTTACCAAGGTACCTAAGAAGGGTGACTTTGATTTGAGAAGTGTTCTGGACTCGGTGTATTTCTTCAGCTGAGTCGGGAATTGGTTGCTGTAGGAACAGATCATGCAATGGTGTGTTTATTGTGTACTTAAATTTTAATCATTTATGTACTGCACAGATATCCAGCCAACTTCTCAAAAACACTTAAGGCTGTGTGGAGGAATTCAGTATTTACTTCATGTTGAAGTTTATGTAAGAAGTTGAGTAAGATTTGCAATGAAGTTAGTGCTTAGTTGAGAAGCCATCTTGACTCATTGGATGCATTTGTGGACAAAAATGATCAATTTAGTTAGTTGTGAGTCATGAGCATTGTAGTCAGCCTTAGAGCCTCTGTGGCCAGATGCATTCTGTAATGGTTGAGTAAACTAGAATAGGTGTTTCTACAGATATTTTCAGGAATTGAAGTAGAGTGGTGATAATCAAGACCATATGGTTTTGTGTGCCAAAAAAATGCATCAACAAGACTGATGTATTTCAGCCGTATCTTTTAGGGTCAGATTGCTGCTTTCAAAATTACAGCATAAAATTTACATCATTATTGAATTGTTGTCCCATTTCCTTTCATTGATTAATTGTAAATACTCTTCATCCCAAAAGGAAGAAAGGGTTCTCTTTTTGAATCTGTTAGATATGAAGATGAGGGCCTGGTCCTGAGACCGATGAAAATGAATTAATATTGCATATTAAGAACAACTAAAAGTAGTTAGTTGTGATTATTATCACTGATGACTGCATCAATGAGTGCTTTAAAAAGAGTTCCTGACACTGAATCAAGAATATGTTTTAGATAAAAATGTTTGTATGTTTTGCTATCTCAGAATATATAATGGCTTGTTTATTGCATATTAATGCAGGTAGAATCGATGACTTATTAAACATTTTGTCAGATTTTTAGAGATTGTTTCCTTTTTTATGGTCACTGGCAAATTATTCCCCTGTATGATTGTGAAATCTTCAGCCTAAAAGGCTGGATATCTCACTTCAAGGTAAATGGAGATGATATATGTACCTGCCATTACTTACCAAAAAAATGAATAAATCTACAGCCCTGTTTTACAAGCTTGATTGAATAGGGCCAAGTTGGAAAAAACTTGTGTAGTTGGTATGCATGACTTTCTGTGGCCTTTGCTGGAATAGCTTCACTTAGCTGAGAGATGGCAAGGAAGGGGGTGGAACAAGAAGGCTAGTGAAACAAGAAGGCTAGTGAAACTGGAGTCGAACATACTCCACAGTAAAAGCCCCATTGGAAGGAATGCCCAGAAGGAACCCATATCCACGTATTGGAGCTGATCGGGCTATTTCCTATTGGGATCCACCTCGACTTTTCACCTTGCTGTATTTTTATCTTTAGGAACTATTGTTTTTGAGATCAGATGAAGTGGCACAATAGCCACGGTGGTTAAATCCATGAACGTTATGTTTATAGTGATGGCAAATCAAAACTTTGCTGAAGGAATTTTTTATGGCATGTATAATCACATGGAAAGGGTGTGTGAGAACCCCAAAGATGCACTCTTTACATCAATGCAATGTAAAGGTTGGCAGGAGATAAAACAAATTTTGCAGTTAGTTACCGTAAAATGGAGTGATTTTGGCCACATGGGGTGACTTCGGCCACTTGTGCACCGCTTCACAAATTGAAACTTTGTAACTCAATGCATTAAAAGGTACGAACCAGCATTTCATTCTCGGACTTCCTAACATTGTTAGAGGGGATTACAAGCTGTATTATCTGTAAAATATTAAAAGCTGAAGGACAAGGAGACAAAAATAGTGCATTCATGTAGATTTGTAAGAGGAACAATGTCACCACAGTTTGAACAGTATTATTTGCATGGAATGGCATCCAAAATCCGAGTGTATTGTCTGTCAAGGGGTTTAAATAGCATTTATATTTGCACTCCCATCTTGTACTGGGTGCAGAATGAAGAGAAATATTAGTTATTGCCCGTAAAATCTTCCACCTACTTGAACTTCAAGCAAAAGGCTTGTAAAGCATCTGGACATTTCCAAAATATGATTTTATTTTTACATAACATGTGTCCCATGGAGATTCAATGTATGTGGGCCTTAGGGGAAAAACATAATATGGGGTTTTCATTTATAATTCTAGTCTTTTCCCCATTCCACTCTCCCAACTCATTTTTCATGCTTCTCCTCTGAAGAGCTTAACACTACAAGGACCAAACCAGTCATTTTGACAGTTGACCCCTACTTACTAGATCATATTTCCTATATTTCTTTTTGTATCACCTCAATTTTTTCCAACTTTCTATGATATTTTATGATACGTATTCTGCTGGAAAATAAATTATTTTTTTTTCAATAGAAATGAAATTATAATGCTTTTTACCTTAAAGGACCACTACCCGTCAGAATGATGGGTTGCGTGTTTTCCTTTATTTTAGTGGTTCCTCGTGCTTATTTCTTCATGACATTACTAGTCATCATCACACCTGGGCATTTCAATATTTTAGTTTGTGTCAGAAAGGATTTTATACTTCTCAAAATATTTTGATTGAAAAGACATCTGCCATACCGACCGCAAACTGTATCACACTATGTGGAACGTAAGTTGAAAAAGGCACACTTTTTCGACGGGTATTTATCCTACACAAAAGAACAAACGTTCATCATAGCAGTTGCGAGGGGTGGGAAAGTGACAGCCCCCGAGGTATTCAGGAAGGGTATTCTCTCACCCTTTCGCATCCCAACTCAGCAGGAGGCAAGATCTTTTCCTGGGCAATTCCGTTCGACCCACGAGCCCATCAGTGACCACTCCCTCAGCTTATGTCCATTGTCGTTAATTTTGTTGGGTAGTGGTTTTTCTAAATAAATATATGATGAATATATTCCAAACTTTTTAGAATTTCAATGAATTCCTTTGCTAAGCATTAACAACTTTTAAGTGAAATTCTAGCTTCAATACTAACGGAGTTGGTTTTTTTTTTCATTGGATCGCAAGTTTCCATCATGTTATCTCCATAATTTTATCCTAAAGATTGACTGATTTGTGATAACTTGGTGTAATTTTATAATTTAAGTTGATACTACTTATTAGAAATTCATCTTTAAAAATTGACACACCCAATGTATTCTTTCAGTTTTTATTTTGACGACTTGAAGAAATTCAGAAAATTTCCTGATCACATTATTTAAGTAGATAAATATCCTAAAATCGTTAATATTACTGCTAGAAATTCGTTCAAAATTTTAAAATTATCACGAAAACATGAAAAATTCATTTCAGATATACATACATACTATCAAGTTTGCAACGAGTGATTGTTTAAAAAAACCACTTATGAAAAATACCATGATAAAATTTTGGTGTGTTCTTCGACAAAGTCGAATTTGATGTGAGCAGTGGCAAGATGCTTTCGGTAGCTAGGGAATGGAGAGAACATTGGAGTGTTTTCGTTCGGTGGCGTCAGGGAAGGAAGAAGGGTCTTTGTCAGCATCAAGTTTGAGCCTGCAGTGGAGGATGAATCCTGGATAAAGGAGGCCGGGGATCTGTGCCGCTTTGGCAAGATTGGCTGAATAAACCACTATACCATAAATTTTCGGTTCATACCTATACTATTGGGGACATTCCTATCTACATGGTACAAAAGAAGTCCTTTGGTAGAGCGAATACAAGGTCAGTTGTGCATGACCAGTATGGCTGTCTGCACATCCATGACGTCATGTGGATTACAGAAACAGATGAGAATTTGCAAAATGCACTGGGCTGGTGTTATGTCATTATTTACATTAGTTTCATCGACAAGGACAGTAAAGAAATGAATTATTATAGTCTAGAAAGAATGATTAATCTTTACTTTAACTTTTAATTGCTGAATTCATTGTGGTAACTCTTGGAAGGGAAATGATATGCATAGTCAAGCCAGTGTGTCTAGTAAGGGGCCTTTTAACATGTTTTTGATTTTACATAATTACGTCCAACTACCGTGAGATTTAATTACTCTGGTTAACATGATATAGTTGAATCAGTGTGTCGAGTGATGAGCCTATGAATATGTCTTTCATGTTACAGAGTTATCTCAAACTACTGTGAGAGCCCTGCAGAAAATTCCAGAAAAACGATTTGGATCCAACTTGCATGTTTCTGTTTTCAACTTGCCCCATTTTGTCATTCCTACTCATTTGAACTTGGTTATGGCAACTTTGCTCTGATTTTAACTTCTACAATCAACCAGTTCTATTTTGTCCAAACTCAATTCATGTGAACGATTGCCGACTCGTTTCATATTATATCAACTCAATTTACCCTGACATTTGGTAACTCATTTCATATTGTATCAACAGCTTTCAACTAAAACGAAAGATGCTTGTTTCAACTTGAACTATCCCAATTTACCTATTGTGTAAATAAAAGAGTGTCACCTTCCTTTGAAAATATCCATATGGGAATAAATGGTTTGCTTTAAAAGCATCCAGAAGGAAAATTTCACAAAAAAGTGTTGAAAAGTAATGAATATTTGTTAAGTTTACAGATGATTTGAAAACTGCATTTAAAGATGTTGTAAGAGTGAAAGCAAACAACATAAAATTATTAACGTGAACACTTTTTTCTCATTCACTTATTTTCTCGTATCTTACTATTTCGCTTGTTGTCACATGGTCCTCTGATGTAATAACTATTTCAAAACCTGTCTACCAATCTACTTGTTCAAGTCCGTATATGGCCTATCACCTAACGTATTTTGCAATGAACTTTAGTACGTGTGAAGTTCCAGTGTATACATATATATTTTGATGGTGCTGAACGTGTTACCGAGAAGTAATTTTGAATTTTGTATTACTTTAAATTTGATTCAGTATAATTTCAAGCTAATGACTTTTAAGGATACAGTAACCCAATTTCAATAAACACATGTAGCATGTATACAGCAGTGAATAAGTTAATTTGTATGCATTTTATTCCGTTCATATTTAGAAACAGCTCGATAAACTAACTTCTAAATTTAGTGTTGTCACAGGTTTCAGCTGGATTCTCTCTACTCGTTTCATATCATACCTTTTGAATTGTGCTTTGGGTAACTCATTTCAATATTGTAATAGACTGCTGTATTTTGTAGGCAAAATTGTTGAATTTCACTGTATCTCATTTTAACTGTGCTAATAGCAACCCATCTCAACGTGCGTAAACCAGTATTGACCAGTCCTTCTCAGTTCATATCGTACAGTAGTCCTTGAAATGTACTAAGAGCAAATCATTTCAACTTTTAGTTCCTGCCAGTACACCTTCCATTTGCTCCATTTTCATTCAGCTGGGTCTAACTTGGAAATGGCAACTTGTTTCTTATGGTATTATTCCTCCATATCGTTCATTTGAGACAACTCGAGTTGCCTCGCCGGCAGGATGAAACCAGTTGAATCAAGCACTATTGAGAATGAGTTGCTTCAGTTGACACAAATTATCTCGACCCCCAACCCACACACGTTTTCTCGGGCTGAATTCTCCTTCAGCATTCTATGCTCTATGATTTGTTTAAAAAAGTTACTGTCTTGTCTGTATTTGTATTCTGAAACATTGGCATGGGGAACGTGTGATCAGGGCTTTCGCTATATTTTTGTAAAATATACTAGTTTCCCTAAATGGCTGTGTTGTATCTTTATTATACTCGACACTTTGAGAATTAACCCTGTCTTCCGTCGTCAGAAGTGGGATACAGCCAACGCCCCAGACAAAGATTCTGCAAAGGTGTTCATTAAGAGTTCAACTGATATACTCGCTGGGGTGAGACTCCATGTGTCGAGTTCTGTTCCTCCTGCTGTATCCGTATTACTAGTACCTGCAGCCCACTCTAACAGAAAAAAGTTAGTCCATTTGGTGTTCTTTTTTTGTGTTTTGTGACAGAAAAAACATCAAATGAACATAATTTTGCTCAAATGAAATTATGTTCTTTTTGTCTCAAAACCCAGAGAAAGAACACTAAATGAACATTCACCTGAAAATAAAAAGAACATAATATGTACTCTGAAATGAACATAAAAAGAACATAATTTGAACACTGTATGAACAACTTTTGAACAGTAAATGAACAATTTTGATTCTGTTGCAAATAATGTTCTTTTTGTGTTCATTGGGTGTTCAATGCAGCAAAACATTCTAAAAACATTAATGAACAGCAAAAAAATAAATGTTCATTGAATGTTATTTTATTATTTTTAATAATTTCTTGCCTACTACACCATTGCATTTCAGTAACTTTTTTTTTTTTACTACTACTACTTTTTTTTTACTACTACAACTACAACATAACATTTCAGTAATATTTTCAATTCAGAAACACCACAGTCAAGGAAAGTGTAACAACTAAAAATGTATTTTTTGTTATGGTTAACCATGGTTATCCAATCACCGCAAAGTTCTAATAATAAATGCCACCATGAATGATAAAAAAAGGGTACGAGTCAATGATTTAATAAAGATAAAACAATTTCTCGGCTTGTTCTATCTGGGAATATCATTGAAATCCACATGGTACAAATTATTTCAACCAATGTTAACACTCTGAAAAGTAGTGGACTTCTATGAAAAGGAGTGGGACTTCTATGAAATTCCATCGTAGTTCTCTAATTTTCACTAATTGTCGTCTGTAAATAATAAACATTATTTTAACACTTCTCACACAGACAAAAACATCTAATAATTGTCTTATAAGCATCATGAAAATGCCTTAAAACTGTTGAATAAACATTTTTCCAATTTTAAAAAGACATCTTATAATATTAGTTATGTCCTACTGAATATATGTTTATTAGACATTTTCAAAAATATCTAATGTGTGTCTTAAAATGTTGAAAACATTGATTGGATAATTTTTTGACTTATTTTCAATAAATTTAATGTATACCTTGCTGCTCGGATACATACATCTAAAAAGTCTAATAAATGTTGCTTATGTCCTTTCTACAATGTTGGTTAGACTTTATAATATACATCTTTTGTCTATTTTCAAAATATTTAAACATATTAATTGGACATTTTTAGCTGCTTTTAAACATTTTAATATGGAAACTATATTTGATGGCAATACACTACAATTTTGAGATGTATACTATTAATTCAGGTAAAAAAATCACACTACGCCAAAATAATATATACTATTTTAATGACAGAATATGTCGAGACTGTCGTCGGATTGAATACATATCCTTCTCTAACCTATCCAAACTGTTAAGCCAGTGGAAGGGGTTGCCGTAAAACACACGTACTACGCGTTACGCTTTTACTCGAGAACTGCCGCCTTCTTTATTCAGTGAGAGGAACTTACAAAAAGGGTCCCCAGAGGGCTGCACCATATAGATTTAACAAAAACAACAATTGGTGTGTTGATATTTTGAATATACCAACTTACATTATAAACAAAGCTGAAAAAGAAAAATATCTATCAATCAATGCTGAAAGAAGTATGAAGAAGAGTATTCTTGTAGGTAGGTATATCGAAGGAGTTAGAAAACATGAGATTATCATAAATAAATGCAATTAAAATTGTATTAAGAAAAATTCACATAGTGTTTTATGAAATAAAAAAGTGTTTACAGAAAATAATGATCATTATGAATCAAATCTAATAATCATAAAATAATAATGATCAATTTTATTACAAAAAATGAAGCGATAAAAACAATAATAGTGTATTCATGAAAGGCGTTGTACATAAATAGCATTCAAAGGTAATAGGATCCTTATTCCTAGAAAAGGACTTAGGGTTATTAATGCTTACTAAAACTAGGCCGTATAAAATTAATTGACCGTCATCCATTTAGCCTATGTATTTTGCCCAATACCAAAGTCAGACACGGCTGGTGACCTACCACCCCCTGCCACACGCCCATGCAGCGACTCGCTGGGTAGTATGTAGATGTCCTTATTCACCAAAACTGCTAAATCATCTGCCTTTAGCTGATAGAAAATGAGAGCACTAATAAATTTTCTTATTTCTTTGATAGTAAGTGGAAAGAGCTATGGTCCAGTTTACACACATATTTTGAAATTTATTTAACACTAAAGGCACATATTGTTTCATCAAGAATCAATGTGGTCACTATTTCTGGCCCCTTGTACAACATCGGGCCTGTGTTGATAGCAAGAAAAATAATGCATTATTATAAGTCCATCAAAATTTGTACCATCTATAATAAAATCCTATGTAGAAGCACCCACGCAGACATTTTCAAGTTATCTGACTATTCAACTTAGGTCGATGGAATTATTCCATAAAGCTTTGAGAGAGTCAAAAATATTCAGCTGGCCATCTGTTGAAGTTAATGATCAGGCTGATCACTAATCTAATTATTATGTGTTGGACAACATTTAGTGGCCAGATCAAGCCTTGAGTATGTCAACTTTTCTAACAGAGTAAGGCCACAAGATGAAAGGTATAGTCTCCAGGAAATATTGTTTAAATTCATATAATCTATGAACATACATTACACTGGCATTTACATACTTTGGTAATATTAGTGTACTTATTACATAATACATAGTTAAAATTCTCTTGAAGTACAATAGATGACACAAGCTAAAAAGAAAGGTATTAATATCTTTTTATCTATCTATAAAATTTTAATTATGGAAATGTGAAGAATGAAAACTTATGTTTCTGGTGGATGAAATGCAGCTTGGATAGTATTTAGAACAACACCCTTAAAGCAATAGAAAAAATAATAACTCATAAGTCACTTCAAAACATTAAGTATTCCAATCATATTTCATTTTTTAACTGAAAGGGTTTCATTTCGACATGTGCGAGTCAAATAGTATTAGGAATGAATATTTTTCACCATAGTAATAGCTCAAACACATCCCCATATAGTCTTTATAATTAAAGTTTTTTTTTTAATATTAAGTTTATCAAAAGTTATAATTTTTAATTCTAACTAGAGTGATTCCATAAATTTATTCCAGGCGTAACTTAAGTTATGCCGGAAACCACCAAAAGAAGAGATTTATTTTGGGATATCAGTGAAAATTTCTCAAAAGCATGACTGAATGTGATAATAGGGATCGTAGTAAGCTAACTTTTGAATTTAAATATCCATGTTTCTCATACTTTTAAAATTTCAACATTTTCTAGAAATAATTTATCACATACTCCTGATTAACCCGTTTTCGCGCACTTCAGACTGGCGAAGATCAACCCTGATCCCTGGAGAGGGTAATACAGCAAGGCTATTTAACGCTAGGTAATATTGATGAGTATTTCAAAAACTGAAACGATTGTTTCAATCATTGGAAACAGTCTATTGGCTCAACTTACCAGTGCAATGTACACAATGAAAAAAGGAGGGAAACTATCCGGCTCACGCGTGCTGTGATATTAGTAGACTTGCTTCAGGATGCACTAATTAGACAGTCTTCTCTGTTCAAACTTCCAGCGGGCTCTGAAAAATCAGCGGAAGAATGCTGGCCAGCGTCCTTCCCGCTTTGTTCTCCACATCTGGAAACCATTGAACGTACGAACCATTCCTCTCTGCTCTTCCCATGGGGAAGAGGAAGCGACCCGAGCCAGGGCATGTTCTCTACCCGCGCTCTCAAAACATGAGGCCGTGGAGGTGGCGGGTTAGGGAATGACACAGTCGTGATCGGAGTGTGGGAGGTGTCTTTCTCGTAAAGGGGCTAAGTCGTCGAGAATGCAATCGCCCCACGGGTGACCCTAAAAAAAACAGCCCGAGAAAGTGGAAAGAGGATGGCAAAGAGGAAACGAGTATTTTATTACGTTATATTCCCAATTGTGACGGCTGTCACGCCTTAATATGGCGACGGAAAGCGGATACAATTGTCGAGCTTCATCCTCATGATGCAAGCATAAACTATACGAGATGCAGTCGTGCCTATTTTCTGCTCAACTTTGTCTTCTCAAATATCTAGCCTCCGGATGAAACGTTATTTAAGAGTAGAGCTAAGAGACCATTTCCAATCATTTCATGTACAAATGAATGGTACGAAGTCACACGCACAGGTGCATAAACACCAAGGGATGAAATGTTCGTTATGAAAAACCTCCAGTTCGCTTAAATCTCCGTTAAAATTCGGCTCAAGCGAAGGGTTGGAGTAAAGTTCTAGCATACTAACAGTTGGGAGTTTTGGGCTCGAAACCCGGTAAAGTCCAAAGATTTTTTCATGGCGAATTTCATCCCATGATGAATGAAAGTATTATATAGCTCTGGAATACCCGTCGCGTTATCTTTCTCATTATCTTTTTTTCTGGCAGCCACACGTGAAATGGAAATTGATTTATTGTATCGCACTTGCATGTACAGGTATACAGGTACTTGCTATCTCGTAACGATGAAAGATAAATAAATAACATTTGAAGTTTTCACGCCGCATTATATTGTTCTTCAATCAAAGTGTTCGATGCGAGAGTTGGCTGTAGGTAGATCATTTCGAACGTTTACAGTTATCTCACAACGCTCCCGTGAAGTAGATGGAGAATGAATCAAAGCGCGTTGATGCGAGATGATGCAAGATGATGAGATGCGAGAAAACTAATGATGAAATGTTTGCTTTAGTGAAAGAGAAGAGGTCCCTCTTCAATACAATTAAGGAAAGGAGAGCGAAGCTAGTGGGACATATATTACGGCACAACAGTTTTCTGACCAATATTTTTGAGGGAAAAGTACTAGGGAAAAAATCAAGAGGGCGTCCCAGAACTTCTTCCTTTAAGATGATATTCACGGAATTGGACCTGCAGTCATATGGAAAATATGAAGAAAACAGCAATGAAGAGAGAGACATGGCTACAGCGACAA
Organism: Ceriagrion tenellum; assembly: GCA_963169105.1. Taxonomy (NCBI): domain Eukaryota; kingdom Metazoa; phylum Arthropoda; class Insecta; order Odonata; family Coenagrionidae; genus Ceriagrion; species Ceriagrion tenellum. The sequence goes on from OY720638.1 coordinate 14,286,483, forward strand.
GGCATCGCCTTTAGAGAATGATGATGCGAGATCGAGTGTTGCTGCAGGGGGGCTATTGGATCTCGCTCTTCGCCGGGCGCTAACCCCGAAAGTCGCCGGCCGCTTTTAGTTTTCACCTCGATGGATTGCGCGTCGCAATCATCTCGCCGCCGAGACGGCCGGGAAAATTCTTGCCGCCCGATCTCACCCTAAGCGATGGGGATCAAAAGACGAGGTAGCCCCTTCATTCTAATTCGCTGAGCGATGGTCTGCTGTTTTTCACGTGGAATTAAGGGCTCAAGTTAAAGTTTTACACCACTGAATAGGGCTAATTTGAACTTCAGGGACGATTTTTCGGGAAATTCCCGATTTTAACTTCCGTGCCAAATGAACCAACTAATACGGGGGGGTCCCAATTTTTTAATGTACCGTGCATGCTAACTAATGTACATTAACGTTTACTTCACCCAAATGTCGGCATTTAGCCATCGACTATGTTAATTCCTTCGAGTCGTAAATGGCCCCTGTTAGCAGACGCTATCGTGAGTCTGAGATGGTGTTTACCTTTAGGTTGAGGTATACTGGCAGCATGAAGTTTTAAATTACCTGACATCTTATTGTAGCTTTTTGGCTGTTAGGGAGGAATGATTTGCTATAGGAAGTGAGCAACAAACTTATGAATCTTCCATCGCGAGCCCGTCGGTGGTCGTTAGACTCCAAATCAAACTTCAGAATACTCGGCTGTATTCAAGATTTTGCTATGCCTTCTCTGAACTTGTTTAGTACAAGGCTGGAAAACTGGGTACCGGCAAAGAAGGACCGTAAATGCTAAACTCTCTTGAAAAGGAAGAATCTGTTCAAGGCTATGGTATGTGAAGTCCATTCAAATTTACCAGTTTATCTTTCAATGATTTAAAATTTCATTAGTAGCGTCAATACAAATTCCATAGGGTTAGTGAATTCTAAACATTCGCCTGAATAGTGTAAAATAAGTCAAACTCGTAAAAGGCCCCAAGTACTCGACTTATTCCAAACAGTCTCTGTAAATGTAACAAAGTGGTATTTATTTGGGTTACAGTCATTTTCTAAGATAAAAAAACTATTTTTCCCTCAAGAACGCGTTCTGTATCAGTGAAATCTTCCTTATAAATTTTCTAGTATTCAGCTAAGATAGCCACGTTTGTATTTACAATCGGTGAATATATAATAAATTCTGATGTTTTACCGAAACCTATTTCGGAAGAATGTAATAACTTTGATAACTCCATTTGTGAGAGGAGTGCCGGAAAATAAACACTCGTTTTCCACAAAAATCATAATTCTGTCTCCGTAATAGTGTTTTGCCAATGAGCTCTGCCTGGAAAGTCATTAGAGTATCAAACACCATCGTCGTATCCGACGATAGAGGCCCCTGGTCCATGTCGTGAAATTGGCCCCTGGAATTGTGGACGAATGCGCACTATTTTAACATCGCAATATATCCCTGAGATATTATGCAGTATTATTCAATCTACTCTCATGTTTTATCAATCCTTCATTCATTTATGCGTCGATCAGTTGCTTAGTTTGACTTTCAAAATTATATGCTTCACTTTTGATTGGTCCATCATGAGGCAGATATGTTGAAAATAAATCTGGTATAAATCAGGTGGTATATAGGCCACTAGCGGCTGTCATGACGGCTGACATGAATTAAATGTGCAGAATTTGTACATTTCCGGTTATCAACTTTCCGTTCCTGTAAATTATAAAGTAAATGCGGGATTCGACATATGACTATCCACTTATGATTGCAAGTGATGAAGAATCATAACAATTTTGTCTAGATTGATGAAAAAACATTAGCCTTTACTAATTAAAAATTTTAAAGTAATTTTTTTCAGGGGAAAGGTAACTAATATTATTTTCTTTACAAAATAACCATCTACAATTTCCTGTCTCACACCATATCAGGTTAATGGAAAACTGGAATTTGCGAGTACCAGCCCTTACCTTTGACAATTGACAACATGGTCAAGTATCACCTACGACGATGCCCCAGTGCTTTGCTTAGACGCCTCACTTCCTCCTCACTTACTCCGAGGAAACGTTTATTGTATCTCATATATAACATTAGAGATTTTTTCTTTATTTTTAGCTTTATTTGTTTACAAATATTATTACCAATGGACAGTTCAATTACGTAATGTTAATTGAAACAAACAACCGATATCACAATCCGCCTTTTACTGCACCATCCTACAAGGTATGTGATACTACATGACAAATAAGTTTTGAGAAGAAGTCTACACTGTAGGATAGTTTAGACTGGAGATAATCGATTACGCGGGTGATCATCATAATTATCGATTATAGCGCCCGATTAATCGTTAAAATTCAACTCATTCTCTCAGTAACTATTACTTAAATAATCGATTATTCTGACTGATCATCAACCGATTGACTCTCTATACAAATTATTGGTGCGGTGAGGAAGAAATGTGCCGGCAGTGGTCCCGTCAAATGGAGTTTATTCTTCAGATTTTGCCGCGCTTAGGGTCATGGACTGAACGCTATGAGCATCCAGTACGGGCAAGCTATTAGGCTTCGATCTCTCCTCTGTCACCGGACCCACTCCCCATACCTAATGACGCGGCAACGCGCGCGAATAGGGAACACTCACGGAGAAGAATGTTGTATTAACCTGTACACGTGCTTTTTAAAGGTTCAGAAGTAACTTAACCAAAATACGCTAAAATTGTCTTTTCCAGTTTTCTTCTTATTATAGTTTTCGTGAATGATATGAGTAGTTTGAGAAAATTCTTCACCGGTTCCTATTTTTTGACCCTCACGAGGCCGGTATGGGCATTGGCGGAGTCCAAAAGAGCAAGTACTCCTTTTATTCTTCAATATTCGGTCTAATTAATCTTGCAAACCAATCAGGAATAAAAAGAGTGGGCTGGGTGGTTAGAAATGAAGGATGAAGCGTTTGACGTGAGAGGAAAGAAAGGAAGCTGATAGAGGATATTCGAAGTGGGAAACAAAAGAAGCCGAAAGACGGTTGTGGATGTGACGGCATGCGAAAGAGGGTGATCGAAGGGTAACTGCGCTTAACAGACAATTAATTTATTCAGGGAGGTAGTAGGTACACAGTAAAAGAAGGAAAAGTGTTTTGGGGCCCGTTCAACAAATGCCCTACTTAAGAATCAGCCCACAAAGTTTCCCAGTCCTCGTTTGAGATTCTCCTCAAAGATCTAAAGGATAATAGTGTGAAGCAATCTGATTGTTTTTTCATTTAGCGGAAGGGACAGCTAGGGCTATTTTCACCATGATAGATCGGTTGGTAGGTTGGTACAAGAAGGACAAAGGTGATGGTAGTAGGGTGTAGAGGAACCCGGTGCTGGCACTAGTTCAGGACAAAAAAAGGCGGGTCTAAGCCTGAAAAAAACAAAATGATCTTTGTTAAGGTAACCTCAGAATTTATTATCTCTGCTTGGAATAAGATATTAAGTCCTCATTTGATCCTCGTTGAAAGTAAATGGTAATTTCATTGTCTTCTTATGTCCATGTGAAATGAAATGTCTTATTTTTAAAATAATATATCATATAAAAGTAATGGAGTTTTGTTCTATGAATTATAAAGTGGTCCAGTTTTTTGCCTTCTTTCGATTCCTCATTCTTCAATTGACCCTTTTCGCCATTTCAGCTAATTAAATCAAAGAAATCAAATGGATATTAATGCAGCGCTTCTTGTCCCGGAAAGAAAACTGCTGCAACGTGTATAAAACTTTCTCATAAAAAAAGCATCTGTTCTGTCGCTACGGCTAAAAATAACATTTCATTTCATAATATTTAACATATCAAATGTTTTCTGCATTGATTCAATCGTGACTGTCCGCCAATTCGCGAAATATTTCCCTTATTTTCGGGGCCCCGCTGATATAAAATTTTTTAAATAAACTTGGTGTACACATACTAGCAGCATCCCCCTTTGATGTTTAATTTAAGTATAATGATCAGCTTTTAATTATGCCGCAATCGTAAATAACATTTCTCTCTGAGTTATTAGTTTTTTAGCGATTATTTCGTAAAGGTGATGAGATACTCTGCTGTGTTAGGCATAGTTTGAATGAAATCGTTGGAGTCGTTTAACAAATTAACTTTTTAATCTCTTATAATTATTTATTCCTTAAAGAATGGTGGCTGAATATTAATGGAAAGTGTCTTCGTCGATTACATGTTTGTCACTTGTTTTCGCGTCTTATTGTGAGCCTTTTCGCTGACTTGACGTCTAACATATCAAGCGGGAGAACAATCCGAAAAGGAAGATGAGACCCACTTTTCAGCAATAAAATCCGACTACATTCTTCTCTTATTAATTAGGCTCTGCTAACCTGACTGCTTACCAATTGCTTATTTCCGGAAGAACTGTGGCGGATTTTGGGTTTATTTCGCAATCAGGTGGTTCATGTCCCCGCTTTCGAGATTCGGGAAAGGTGTAAAGGAGGGCAAATGCAAATCGCGAGGAATCACTCGTTCGCAAAACGGCAAAATTAATGCCACTCGCGCTTTAGGGAATAGTTCACTGATCAATAGTTCAACTAACTGAGCCATTCAGATGAACTGTCGTGTGGGTTTCCCAATACTTGGTGCAAACATATGGCGTGAAGTTTGGCGCCAGTGATTTGAATTACGTCTATGGAACATTATTTTCTCACGTTCCTCGCTTAAATTTTTAGCTATTTATTTTAATACCTCCTCACCGCCTTTTTGAAGGCACCTTATTATCCGGGTGGGGGGATTGCGTGTGGTAATTTTGTCAAGGGCTATGTTGGCGGTAGCTTGGCTTCTGGTTGGGCCTCCATTAGCGGGCAGGTCTTTTCTGCACTGCCAGACTAAGTATGCCTCATAATGATACGGCAGAGGGGCTATTATGCGTAGAGCAGCAAATTTCTCTAAGGGAAGGAAACTTGAGTACAAATCCTGGTACTCCAGATTGGGAGTAGGGCATGGGACTAGTTACACCATCCTGTAAAACTTTCCTGCTACGGAACCGTCAAATGTACCCCGTATGTTATTGTTATGCGCAGGCCTTTCATCCTACACTCATCAGAGAATGTGAAAATATACCTAAATGCCATACAATTGTTATTCTTGAAGATTTCACTATAAAAATTTGTAAGGAGGATTTCCCACACCCTGTTGCGGGATAATCCTCCCTGCCAGATGATACTGGTGAAAAATGGAAGGTAGGTCAGCCACTCAGCTCTTTTACTCAAATTATCATCAAAAGCACGTGTTTTGAACGGAAAGACATTCACAAATGTACCTGGAAAATGCCAGCCACAGGAATTGTGCATAAAATTCCCCAGAGGAAGACCCAGAATTAAGTTAATGGACCTAATAAAGAGGAAATTATATAGGGAGAGCTACCAGGAAATAAGGGACCTAGCATTAGACAGGGAAGGATGAAGGGTTGCAGTCAACCAATCTGGGGTTTGATTTTGATAGAAGCAAATGTTCTGGGGTGGGACGGTCATAACCCGACCGACCATCGTAATCGTTATTGTTCCCGCTAAAATTTGTCCGAGCAATATTTCTCGTAGAGTTGACGTGCTTTGTTCCTTGGACGGCTAAGTATAGAGTTATATGATTTTTGAAGGTTTATTTTTCATTCATAGAAATTCCGCACATTATTTTCCTATCTTGCTACATGTTAAGCAGTTAACGCACCGAGAACATATGCATGCACGAGTTTTCAACATAGCACTTGAGAATTTTTCTGAAAACGCAAGTTTCGCATTGTTCTAAATAGTTGTATTCTTGACTATATTGTTTCCTAAATTTATGATAACGTGTTTTAAAGTAATCAATTGTTCATCATATTCCCTACGTTATTTTTGTCCATAGGTATACCATGCTTTATCAGAAACGAATACTCTAAAATCAAAATACTCGTTTGCATTATCCTCAATTAACTGTTAGATTTTTTCAGTTGCTTACCCGAAACGTTAATCGCTAGAACGTTAAGAAATGGTAGGTTAGCCGATAAGTTCGTCTTAGTTATGTTTCATCTATTATGATTACATTCATTACTCATATGGGATAGTTCCATTTAGACAGATTTTAATTAGAATGATGAGTTTTTATTCAAACCAAATCCACAAAAGGAAAATTAAATCCAATAATTATTCAGAGCAAGGATTGAGTTTTTTAAATACATTCCGAAACGTTGAAACCGAACAGTAAGTGTTGACAATACTGCCCCGCGTTTTTTACTAATCCCTAGCTTTAGTCGGAAATTTTTGGAATTTTAAC